>CM072168.1:10283981-11756701 GCA_036850595.1 Rhyacichthys aspro
GGGCTGCACCAAGTCTTGATAGAAACCTATGAGATTTGCTCCCATGCTACTGGAGTTTGGATAGGACCCCACCCTCTGCAACAGGAGAAGGGCGGGAGGCTGGACCGGGTCTAGATCCACTACAGTGTTGAGAGCAGCATGACCGAAACAAAATTATGGTTTGGGGTTGAAACATAAATCACTGGCCACAGATTTCACACAGATACTAAAACATTTGAGCAATGAGCACTAACCAAATGGCAATATAACGAACACAAACATGCCTTTTCAAAGTTTAAAACTGTTTCCACACTTTCTCTTTAAGACACTGACAAAAAAGTGCCCAATTTCACGCGCAATTACACTGACTCTTCGCTAAAAAAGTCGGACATTTAATCACTTACTTCAGCGTGTGCCGGGTCTAAGTTGAAGCAGAGAGCCAGCAGGACCAGGGCAGTGCACGGGAGTAGCATCGTAGCGGCGTCCGGTGCACACTGTCTCCGCGTAACCACCACCAACACCACCTGTTGACGCGCAGCTTTCCTCTTCTAGGCTGACTTTTTAAAAAGATAACAAAGACAGTTTATCTCTGCAGTTGGGGCAGCACCGTAAGCTGCATCTTTGTCAGAGACGATGTGAGAGTCTGATCAATGCAACTTGGTCTTGTTTCTATCTGCACCACACCCCCTCCTACCCAAAAAGAAGACCACCCTCGCCCATCCTAAAGCAGACTATCTCGCAAACACTTTTGGCTTTTCGGTTTAAGGAGAGGGACTACTCGCCACTCTTGGTTGTTTTTCTGTGAATGTCTGTGGGAGTTTGGCTGCTACACAAACAGTGGTACCTGTTCGAAACTTCGACCCTCAGAGCGCGCACTTCTCAGACCATCGGTGCCTGTTTCCTTCATCCAACACAGCGCACAAAGCTGGGCTGACCGTAAGTAACGACTTTGGCCTGAATGCAGCTTTAATGGTGACAATATGTAACACTAACGCAAAAGAAGTTGAGTTTTAGTACGGTGCATTTTTTCAAAACTTTGCTAAACTTCAAGTGCACAGAAATAAAGTGTATTTTTCTAAGATATTTTACGTCAATCTGTGCGTCAGGTTGAAAAGTCATGCTGTAAAGCCGAAACTGCGGCGTGGGAATGAAGTTTGCGGTCCACATCAGTGGAACCATGCACGGACAACACACCGGAGTGCACAGTTTGAGGTATAACTGGAGGTGACAGCAGCACCACTGTATTTCATGTTTATCACTAACTACATCACTTTCAATCTCTCCAGACTGCTGTTGTTGCTTCTCTCCATCGCCATCTTGGCCTCAGAAGTTTACGCAGTAAGTATTTTGACACATTTAACAACATGTTCACAATTAGAGCTGGACCGGCTCTGTGTCCAGGCGCAGAGCCTCGGAGCTGCTGTGGAGCACATGCAAAGCGTGGCTCATTACAGTGGGAGTGTCACTGTGGGGAGTTCCTCTGATGGAGGGGGTTCTTGGCTCTGCACGCTGCTGCTACATAGCACCAAAGCCCAAATCAGGAATGAAGAGTGTTGCAACTTTATTGGTTGAATCGGGCTATTTTGGAGTCACATTTCTCTCTGGCAAGCACTGGGTACAGGTCATGTCCCCAGAACCAGTGTAAAAAATATTACAAAAATGGCTGCCTTTGTGTCATGAAGCATTTATGTGATTGTCTTGATTACATTGCAGTAGTAATGTAACAATACAACATTCTAATCATGTGTTTCATGTGTGAATTTCATATTCAAATCACCACCAGTCTGCGGTCAGCACAACCACATTTCTTGTTCTAAAGCTGCAATGCCTGAATTTTTGAGCCATGACAGTGTGCTGGATTGCTCTCATCAACACTGGCCCTAAAACGGTTAGAGTTAAAGGGAAGCCTGCTGCTGCCTTAACACATAGAACTGCATTGTTCTGAAGCCTAATAGTAACAACATAATTATTCTTTGGCGTAGTAAAATGACCATGAACATTGTTTGTACTGACTTTATTGTTTGGACTGTTTATTGTCACTCTGATGCCAGGAACGTTCCATGGCCTACTTATTCTTCCTTCTCATGCAGCCCACCATCATGATGCTAAAACCATGTGTTTCTGCTTGTTACACGTGAGTGTGCTTTGCTGTGGTGTTTGCTGCAGCTTGCACAGCACATCAGATGCTTTAAGCATTCTCTGAGGTATTTAATATCTTACTCAAGGCTCCCAGATGAAGGGTTGTTTTTTTCTTAGCAGTGAAAAGGCCCCTTGTCTCTTCTCTTTATAAAATTTGTTTAGGGCTTGATTAAAAGCGTGTGACAAGGTTCTGTCTATTGTTGAGCTTTGCTGGAAGGTGCTGATACAGGGAGGCTGTTCATATCCAACAGTGAGTTCAGGCATAACTGTCTGGAAATGTATAAGTCAATTTATCTTTAAAACCCTATAGGTAACTCTCTTATGTCCAGAAACTCTAATCTCAAGTCTGAGAAAATCTGTTTCTAATATAAAATCCTAATCTGACCCCTGGGAGAGTTCAGTTCTTTGAAACAAACAGAGTGTCCAAGCAGTGTTTCCCACCATTCATGTCCATGCATGGGATGGTTCACATTTAGGGCTTCCAGGAAAGTACTCAATATTTAGGGATGGGATTGGATGGGATTTTTAGGTTGGCTGTAGAAACATTGCAGATCATTTACTCATCATCTATGTACATGTTCTGCAGGTATGAAAAAGCCATATGTAGAGTTCTTATGAGGAGACACTGGGACAAGTGTTAGTTCAGGATTAGCTCCACCTGAGAGCTCCCAGTGAAGCTGTAATGAGCTCTAGCCAGCAGCTGTACTGCTTGAGTTAGTGTCAAGAAAAGAGCACAGTGAAATACAAAAGTGTAAAATTTAGATTTGTGTTTTAACAGTCTTTCCCTTTATACAGTGGACAATTCACATGATAAATTATAAATCAACAAACACTGCTACTACTGTACTCCAGCTTCTTGTTCCATAGACCGACCATTCTTATGCGTATGAAAGACTTTAAAGTTGCTCATAGAAATGAAAGTAGATGTTTAATGCTACATTTGTGGCTGTACATCAGAGGAGCCATTTTTCTCTAAATTTCCTGCTCTAATCTGACTTTTAAGAAACCTTTGTGTGGATGTATGTGAACCAGTTTCCCAAAGCCTGCATGAATGTCATTATCAGACCCCAGTGGCAGAGGAAGGAAGGCTCTGGAGACAGTAACGCTAACAGGATGTTCCGCAGCAGACCCTTTGAGATGGTTTGAGATGGTTGATCATCAAGTGTTTAAAAATATATTTCAAAATTGGTTGGAGTCCAAGCAACGGAGCAATGATGCCAATAGCGGATGTAGGAGTTGTGACTTTGGGGGCTGGGGATGGCCTTGGATTCTTACAGTACAGTGTAGCCACAGGGTCTGCTTTAGCAATTACCTCTATTCAGGTTAAATGGATGATTGTGGAGAGTGTTGTTTCTGCATGAGATTTTTGGCATTGAGTTCCACTGTAACATCACAGTTAAAGTAAATCAAGCTAAGAGGCCTAGTCTCTTAGGAGAGTAGGAAAATGATGCAAATGGTGGAAATGCAGCTCATATTAGTTTCACAGAAGAATGGCTCACACGGGAACCCAAAAACGTATATCTAAACGTGATGTCTAATTGGGTCAGCCATTGGCGGGGTGACACGTGACTAACCTCTCGAATGCTTTCTGTTAGAGGAAGGTGTGCTACCGGATCAAGGAGAAGATGTCTGCTTGTGATAAGAGTAGAAAAAACTGGCAAAATAGTGGCTGAGATATTGAGAGTGCCTGGTTGCAACAATGAAGGGAAGAGCCCATTGTGTTGTGCAGCAGGAAGAAAAGCCCTGGATGAGAAGCCCATGTGTGGGGCTTCCCTGTCTCTGCACCCCGCCATAAAAATGCAGTTTCCACTAAGGTGGTGCCCACACGTCAAAGCAGACCTCTCTGACCTGCATTCTTACCCTGTAACATTTGCTGAAGGAAAGCCAAGTATGTGTTGTGTTAATGCACCTACAGTATGGGAATCTTTTTGTTGGCACTAGTGTTGTTTTCTCAGGAAAGGCTTTTTTCTTCTTTAAAAATGACTTTGGTGGAGAGTTTTGGATCAGTCTATGAAGTTCACTATTGTGACAACTATGAAAGGCCTGGTGTGCTTGGCTGTTTGCCCCCATTGGTGAACAAACTGGTGCTGAATGTGCAAAACGCTGGACAAATAAACCATTAAACAATGACTGAAGAATGAAACATCTTTTTTTCAGACATTTTGGTGATATGTTTCCATGATGCTGCACGTGTCAAAATTATGAGCCTGTCTGTGACCTCAGTGTAGTCAGTTTTTTATGGAAAACATCCTGAGAGCAGAATTGTGTGAAAAGAAAATAGATTATCCAGAGAAGCTCTCTAAACAGGAAAAGGAAATGGGGTGGAGTTAAATGTGTCACAGTTGCTTTACAGTCCTACTGGTCTATGCTGGCCTACTCCCGAGAGCACTTACTATGGTTTATATCAATCAAGTAAGGCCACTGCTGTGAGCTTGATGCTGACCATGAATCAATTTACATTGCAATATTTTTGGTCATAATGCAGTATGTTTAGCTTTTTTCAAATGAACTGAGCTGCATTTTTATGTAGCTACCAGTTTAAGCTATTTCAAGCTCAATAAACTGTTTCATAATTTAGAAAATGCATTAACATGGGCACAGCTTGTGTGTGATGCATTGAGTCACATGTTATTTACGTTGAGTAAAGAATCTGGACTTCATCAAATCAATTCAAAGGAGCAGACTACACTGATGTTTGCTGGTCTGAAGTATGCACATGTATACACATTACTCCTTGTTAGCATGAAGATTTGCTCAGAGGATTCAGGGCTGCTGAATACCAGTGGTCTGATGCCATGGATAATAGCACTTCATGCTTCATTTACATTCCCAGTCATGTGTGACAGCCGCAGATGACATGGACCAGTACTGGCTATGCGTGAAGATTTAGAGATTCCCTGGCACTGTCTTTTTTTCTACCTTTTGTGCTATTTATACTTAGCTTCAGTTTTAGGGCACATATGTGGGTTAACTGAGCCTTGCCTTTTACACAGCATTTGTTTAACAATGTCATCTTTTGGCTTTATATGCATTGCTTTATATTTAGTATATACAGCTGTATTTAGTTGACCAGTGCACTGATACATAATATCCATAAAATTATGACTAGTTTAGCTTGTCTTTAACTGAATGTGGAACATCATCAAACCATTAACACATCTGACCAGTCAAGTTGAGACCTTGTGTGTCTCTGTGAATGGCACTGTTTTTTGTGTTGAAAATGCCACTGTGAACACAATTTGACAATGACTTTGGACTCACAAACCAATATAAGGTGCATTGTCTGATCCAGATGTGTTAGTTTATATGAGACTGTGTATTTCCATGTTCATAACCAGGCTTCATCTTGCAGTGATTACTGAAGGGACATGGGGGACCCTCAGGCCTCATAGGCTTCTGTCTCCCTCCTGTCCCTATGTCCCTCTTTTCCTTTGCCTCACTGTTCCTTATTCTGTCTGTGACAGGGATACTGGACAGATGTGCTTTACTTTTTTGAAACTCTACCTCCCTGCTTTTTCTCTCTGGTCGCTGCAGTCCAGTCTTCACAGTGACTTCACATTGCTGAAGACAAGTAGTAGAACAATGATCATGGCGCTCCTTTCTCATAAAAATCTATGCACTGCTGTACAGTAACATCTGTCTGCAAAGTCATTAAATTACATATATCAAAGGTTTGTTGGGTTGAAGTAAGTAATCCTGTTAAAATGCCTCACTCTATCCAGCCAAAACATGACCATTCAGTTGTGTTGAGCTGCTCGACCCAGAATGCACCAGCCGTAATTGATTAGACGGAATTATATTTGGTCATGGGAGAAATGTTAACAAAATTAAACACATACTTTCTGGGAGCGTGACCATGTCTGATTTTGTTGGCTCTTCCCTCATTCTATTTCTTGCTTTCTTACTTTGGCCTGAAGTTTAAAATTGTCTGCATTCCCATCACCCAGTGCTGTTGGAGATGATCTGATCCCATTTAAGGAGAAAGCATAGCAGCAAACTACTGTTCAAGGTCTCCTCAGTGTTGCAGTGGTCAGTGGGTGGACCGTCTTATCTGGAAGTCATGGATCAAGTGATTAGTGAGATTCTGAATGGGTTTGACGCTACGTTTTGTCATTATTAACTGTTAAGGATGAGGTCCCAATCAGAGATAGGTCTATTCAAATACCGTTTTAACTGAGCATGACATACTGATTAGAAGTGTGGCCCTCTGGGAAATGGAGTTGAGTCTTCTGGTGACCTGAGGCCATTCAGAGAGGGTGAAGCTCCAGCTGTGTCAGTGTCAGACCCAGGGCAGTAACAGGAGACGTGTTGACATTAGAGCCCCGCCAGAGGAGCCCAGCGGGGCCCCTGCTCTGCAGCGTTGACTCCAGGTCCCACCAGTGGGGTCACATTCTCCCTCATGTCCTGCTTTTCTGCTCCATGAGCCACTGTCCACTGCATTTTACACCTTTCTCTCATTCCTTTAAATATATTTATCATATTTTTGCCTAATTTTCAGAATGTTGTTCTGCCACATGAGTTGTTAATATTTAATAGAAATAAGTGAGCCAAAGTGCTGCAGTACGGTAAACATTTTGAGGACACTTCAGGGCCCCTTTTGGTAATGGAAACACACCAGATCTGACCCGCACCATACCGAGGCTAGTGAGTGCCACACATGAAACATGCAATATTCAAGATAAATTTCTTAAAGTTTAAAGTCAGCGGTACCAGTTTCCAAGAGCCATGACTCTATCTAAAACTGGAAAAAGCTTTTGCCAATGAATGCTGGCTTTGTTTGTGAAAAAAGTACAACATTTGGCATTATTCTTAGAATATCACATGAACATGACAGGCTACTGAGTTTAGCTCCATCCTTTGGTTAGAGTACCACACAGTTGGAATCAAAAGCCGAAGTGGTATGATACTCTTATTTAGGACACTTCATTACACTTTTGACAATAGAAACTGACTCGGAAAAAGACTCGTACTGACCCGACCTGTACCACTTCAATGAGTAACAAGGCTTATACTTCAACACTTACAATAACTATTTATGCTTAATACATCTCATATAGATCTCAAATATCTGTCACAATGCTGGGTTGGTTATTACAGCTGCTCTACATGTACATGAGAACTTCTCACAGCTGTTCCCATGGTCATACTCCATGCCTCTTTTTTCTTTTATTCGTCATAAATCCACAGCCTGAATTTGTAAGTCCCTCATCACCCACTCTTTTCCCATTTCCCCTGGACTTCACATGTGAGCGTGAATGTGTTTGTCTTGTGTCTGCAGGTTTCACTGTAGCACTTAAAAATGTAACATGAAGTTGATAGCGATGTTTTCAGGAAGCATTATTAGCGTGGTAGCCATTATGGGCGGCACGAAAATTAGCCTTATCAGTATAATGGAGACATCTGGGACATTGAGTGTTATATCAAGACATGCCTCAGTTACAAAACATGTTGCCAACAAAAACATGGTTACAGTATGTTTGATGTTTTGCCTTCCACAGTCTTTAAGTGTGTTTTTAGTTTGCTTTCTTTAAAACCCTGATGTCGGACTAAAGGCGGAAGCAGACTGAAATACAGACTCTTCTGTGACCTGCTGCCCTACTTTTTGTCTAGTATTAAATCCACACAAATTAAATCTACACAAATTATAGTAACTGAAATAAAACATAATCCACTGTGGAATAACTCCAATATTCCTCTTGCATTTACATATGTCCCAGCATGACATTTAGTTAGGAAAGTCACACAAAAAGACCCATTCACCAGCATCATGTTGCCCCCCAGTCTCTATGGCTTGGGCTCTTGTGGTTTTATGTTTAAACACTCCCACTCACACAAACATGGGTGACTGGGACACCATTCTTTGCTCTCTTTTACTCCCACTATCCAAAATGTCCAGACCGGAATTCTTGGTTTTGTTGTTCTACAATCACAGATGCGTCAGAGACAGACTTTGTGGTGATCATGGTCGAGAGCACTCTGTCTTTTAGGGCAGAGAGTGTTGCAAAATTGGGACATTGCAACATCAAGTTTAAATAATTTTGGAAGCAGAGATGTACAAAGTGTTAGTATCAATGCTTGTAATGGATTTTCCGGTTATACGGGATTCTTAAAGGTGCATTATGTCAAATGTAGTGTTTGTGTGGAAGAAATTATACCAGCGTGGTTCTGGTAAAAGGGAGTATAGCATGTGTGACATCCAGATAAAGTGCGGAAGTCTATCTATGAGGTCCTATCAGTCAGAAATTTCTCTCCAAGAATGGGCTCTCACATTGAGTAACCCAGCTCAGGGTCTTGTTGAAAACGTCCAGGTGTTTTAAGTTCAGCGCCTTTTTCTTTTCTTTTTTTTTTTTCGACGTTCGCATCATTAGTGGGAAAGAGGGCAGCTGTTTGGCACATCTTTCATTGACAGATGTTCTCATAGAAAAATGCACACAGATACAGATATTTATATAGAGAATTCCTCAGACAAGTGCTTTTTCCATCAGAGGATTGTTATTAACTTCAACACACATGATGCATTTTAATAGCTTTTTTTTTTTTTTTTGCACATATTTTGGGGTCTTTGCATTTTTGTAAGAGGACTTTCTCACAAGTAGGGTCATACGTCAAGTTGCACTATGTTAGTAATCAGTGATATATCATTAGTCCTCAGTAATGTCATTTGCAATAATCTAATCTGTTATTGCGCAGTTACTTTCATTTTTAAATATGAGTTCAAGTTTGTTCATTCTTGTCCTTAAAGGATGCTTACAGTAGCATAGGCAGTGTCGGCACTAGATGTATAATTGTTAACTGAGATTTTGAATAGACACCCTAGAGTCGTCCGGCCAAGGTCAGGGTCTTCATTAAAAGTGAGTAACACCCCACACACTGCTCCCGTCGTCGCTGGATTTGGTTACTGTTGATTCCAAATGATAACAGCTGCTAGATTTTAGTTGTAGTTTATGTCTTGTCCTCCCGAAACATGGTGAGGTACAAACTGTGACTCATCGTGACCTACACCACTCTTTCTGTTCATCTGATCCTTCAAACAGAGGGGGGTCTCCTAGAAAACATTGTTTACACTCCACTGTGGAGCTTCATGTGTGAAAACTTAGAAAGCCTCTCAAAGAACCTCAAAGAAGTCATCACCTTCTTCTGTCAGCGTCAGAGTGATGGTGGTGATATGATCTGTCTGTGTCAGTGACAAACCTCTAAATGACAGCAAGTGACAGACTTTCAACTCAGACTATAACTTGTTTGAAAAAGAATACTTTATTTTGGTGTTTTAGTGAACATGTTATTCACAGTTTACAGTTCCGTTTAAAGAAATCAAATTTTCTTTAATAAAATATATTAATAGGCCCAACACTCACTCTTGAGACAAAATTAAAACCATATGGAGCTGCAGTGGATCACTGCTCCAGCTCCCTTCAGACCTTGCAATTCAGTCTATCTTCTCTCTGGGTCTGCATTGGATTAATTCCCATTTCATCATTAGTATGCATAGCTACACTGGCTTTTGATTGGTTAAAACAAAGCTTTTCTGACCATTTCA
The DNA here is from genome assembly GCA_036850595.1 of Rhyacichthys aspro. Taxonomy (NCBI): domain Eukaryota; kingdom Metazoa; phylum Chordata; class Actinopteri; order Gobiiformes; family Rhyacichthyidae; genus Rhyacichthys; species Rhyacichthys aspro. The sequence goes on from CM072168.1 coordinate 10,293,637, forward strand.
TTTACTATTTATCCTATTGTGTCTCTTAAAAAGCTTTATTAATGTGATCATACAGTGTGGATCAGGTAAGGGTGGCACAATTTGGTTTGGATAATCCATGAAGAGGCTCTTACTTTGGACACGAGACAGTACAAGAGCCACATTAGTTGTCTTAGGAGAAAGGAGAAAGAATTGCATTTGAAGTGAACTTTCAAAACTTAGTTGTTTTGCTATTCATTTAAATAAAGAAGAGTGTAAATCCTTGTTTACAGTTACAGCCTTCAGGTATAGCCTCAAACTGCTGCAACAAACAGTAAGAGAAGATTTCCAGTTTATTCCCAGGTTTTGTTTTTGTTTTTTAGCTTTTTTTAAATTCATATATTATACTTGTATTAATATAAACTGATTTTATTCGATGTTTGTAATCCGTGAAGCTAGAGTCATATGACTGGAAACAGCTGCTGTAAATTACCTCTAGCTTGAGCATTGATGGAACCAATGGCCAAAGGGTTACCAAAGTATTATGGTACACTTTTTTGGAATGCTTTATATCCCTTTTGACAATTAAAACTTACCCCTGCTGCCCAACCTGTTCCTCTACAGTGGAAAAGTCTGTTTAACCTAATTTACACTTTCATTATGGCTGGCCATGTCAGATGCATCTGAAGGGGGTCTCCATCTTTGACATGATCAACTTTGATGTCTGATATTTGTGAGGGAGGTTTATGTGATGCATATTCTAGATTCCATTAATATTTCAGATAATCATTTGATCTATAATACCTATTGTGGGTTGTTCATTTGTTATCAGTATGTTGGTTATTTATTTCAGTAGAATACCATGAATTCCACAAAGCTTCAGTTTGTGACTGTTGCCATATTTCATATCTGTAGTTGGCTCAGCTCCACTGCGTATACATTTGTGTGCCTTCAGTTCCCATTCTTCAGGCTTTGGCATGATCACTGTCCTAGTGCTGATGTTGAATTTGGATTAGGAAGTGTAAGGAAATGGTAATGTCTGGTGATTACACCACGTTATATAGTAAATGAAAAGGCCAAAACCACAGTGACTCACACTGACCACAGACAGATGCGTAGGAGGCACAAGCGTGGAAACATTCAGGAAACACTTTACTGATCATATACTGTTATTCCCATTTAAGTTTTATATCTTATTTAGATTCGTTCACTGTTCATAATGCATTTCAGCGTTACCAGGCCAGCCATTCCCAACCACGTCACCAAAAGTCTCTCCTGGTTGATTCACTGTTTATCCAATTGGCTGTATCCAACTGCAACCAGAAAAGAAAAGGAAGGCTTGCTGTGCTAAGTCTAACTCCTAGTCAAAATAAAAAGTAAAGGTCAAAGGACATAGAAACCATTGAAAAAACTTCAATACTAGTCAGCCAGGAGTTTAATGAGTAAGTTCAGCTTCTTTGCATTTTGAATTCCCTTCTATGTAAGCTTAGACAATGACCTAATGATCCCACTATCACGCTTAATCTGTAGCTATTTTATTTTATTGGGAGTTCTCAACGGTGTTTTTCAAGGCCTCATTCACACACTTTTAGGCTATAATAGCTGTAATGCGTCAAATTAATGTTTGGAGAAAAGACTCAGCATGAGCATGAGAAAGTGTGCTGTAGATCCAGCTGTTTTTGTTTCATTTACTGCACAGATTATTAAAGACTGGTGCGAACGCATAGGTTAGCAGTGCAACAGTTCGCTCATAAAAAAACAGGGAGGCAACAAAAACAGCATTCCTCATTAAGAAGGATCATTCATTTGGCCACTGCGACCTTCAACTGCACTCTTCAGATGTGTGTTTACGCGTTTGTTTTTGTCTATTTTAGTCCATTTGCAGTAACTCTTCATCATAATGCTTGTGTGGTCTAACATACAGGTTAATTTACTCAGTTTGTGACGACTGATGGTTGGAATTGTGGAAAGTAACAGTACGGAGCAGAACGTGAGTGTCCCAGACCAGTGTATGTAGTTCACAGGACATAAAAGGTGATCCACTCCAGAGCTGCAGTGTAAACGGGAAGTCGTCACAGCACAGAGCACAGACACTGACCTATATATTACACATTGTTGCCTGACACTTCTCATAACAAGATATATAATTACATTTGCCATATTAATTCAAGCCTTAAGCGCAGACAGCAGAATTTAGCTCAGTCAAAGTCAAGTATCAACATTCAAAGAATTCATTTTGTCAACGTTTCGACTGGATGCGAGATTTCTTACTGTAGTATTAGCAATGGTTCCGGATTTATAGAGCAAGCCTTAGCTCTGGTGGTGGTCTGGATTTACGAGTCCTCTTTATCATTTGGTGTCTTTGTATTTTTATAACCACTGGGTTCAGGTTTGAGGGAGCTTTTATCACTCACATTAAATATTAGCACTATTTGGCACACAATTTTACTATGGTTCACAGAATAGGCAAAGTAGGGAAAGACATCACCGAAGAATCACAGTGCCTACATTTGAATTGAGTCTGGATAATCTGGTCCTTTTTTTTTAATGAATTAGTAGTTTTTTGTAGTTTACCAGGCGCAGAGTAGATATGGAAGGGCCTCATTGTGATGTTGGGTGGAGAGAGCAGGATGCTATAGAACAGTCCCTTTGTTTTCTGTTGAAACATTATCGTCATTAGCTATTTTTAATCTATGCAGTGAAACAGTGAAACAGTGAAAATGAATAGATTTTTGCTCTTTTACTGATTGTCTGGATGTGGTCTAGTTTCTCATAAATGTCTTCTGTACCTGAACACTGTGTCTGGACATCACTAGTTTAATATCATTGAAACCATCAGAGCATGTCCCAGCAATATCAAACAGGACCCCTCTGATCGTTCACAAAGAAATCCCGCCTTATGCATTCCATATGAGAGGGGAAGAGGGTCTTTTTGTTGAGGAGATAGGGGATCATTAAAAGACGACGTCTGTGCGGTAAAAGAAGCTCTTTGTGCTTGTGGCCCATCTCAATGTGGCCTTTGTGAGTGGGACTGCTGCGATATGCTGTCAAAGTCAAGTTGGGGATTTATTCGGGGGCTTTATCTGCCACTTTGCTGTGGCTGTGGGCATAAAGTGGCCATTTTTGACAAGAGAAGCAGGCATTCAGAAAGCTGCTATGTAAGCAGGTTATGGCATGGAGGAGTAGGTGGAGACCGACTGGAGCCTGATAAACGTCAGAGGACAGAGAGCAATGGCAGAAAAACTGGTTTTCTCTGTGTATTTAAATGAACACTGTTATACTTTTATGTAGATCCATCTGTAGACCAGTTTTACAGTTCTATGAGAAAAATAACAAGGCTAGGTCACTGTAATGTCACTTTGACAGCAGTGTTAAACATATACCAAGTTTGTTTCTAAAAGTATGATTATAATGAAGATGAACCACCCATCTGAGACTGTGCATTATGGTTAACAAGCCATCTTTGTGTTTATCCACTAAAGCTTTTTGGACGTCTATTATTTCTGATTGTTAATTAATGGTTAACTATGCTTAATGTGAAAAGGTACTGTTGTCTTGAATGGCACCCATTATGAGACCAAATGACTTATGTTATGTATGTATGTTATGAATAGCGATAATGAAATAATGAAAGTGCCAAAAAAAACAAGAAACTTTTTTCACCACTTTCATCAAAAATTGAATGTAGGATTTGTTTTATTTTGTCTATTTATTAAACACTTTGTTAATTTATCTGCAGATTCATGGTGTTGGGCAGTGTTAAGGCTTGAGGAGGGTCTGTTGAGTTGGGTCAGTTCTTTCTTTCTGCTCGATGAGTGGGAAATGGAGCCATGGCTCAAAAGGAATTCACACAGCTTGGACATTGCATGTTTGTAGTGCCACATGAACACATGGTTCTTGATGACTGAATCGTGTCTTAATGAATGTCTCTGGTTATCTGAGAGGGCTCGGGGTCTCGACGCCTCTGACCCGCAGGTCGGGAAACCCTGTTAGAAGAACTGGCTGCTTTGATCATGTGCTGACCTCACAGATCATGTCACGTTTCTGTCACGTCTAGCGCACTGCGGTTTGGTGGTGGGTGGTGTGGTTGGTATGCAGACATCCAAGGACAAATTGTCCATGTCAGTGGTCAGACCTCCATTGTGTGATGAATAGGATTTTTATGGATACATGGGCTCACATTATGGCTGCACGTTCTTGTGAGTCATTTGAGCCAAAACATCCTCTGTTTTTAGACCAATAAACACATGTGCAGACAGCTCTGTGCCATCATAACACTCATGCAAAGCTACATAAACAGCACGCGCACTGACGAACCACAGCGTATACAAACACAGCTACATACACAGTATACAGTAATGAACTTAAGTCACCCAGGCTATCTGCTGCTGTTTATGCTGACTAATACACTGATTCCTGTATATTTGCATTTATAATGTTGTAACGTTTATGCTGTGTGTCTTTTTGTGTGACAGGGCGGGAAGAAGCACAGTGGCCCCTGTGGCGGAAGAGACTGCAGCGGAGGATGTCAGTGTTTCCCTGAGAAGGGTGCCAGGGTAAGTCCACACTGGAACTTTGTGTTTGTCCTTTTGTCCTGGTTTCCACTTTTAGCTTCCTGATCATCTAAAACACTATTTCAAGTCACGATAAAGGATACGGTATATTTACCCCAGGTGCAACTACTGTAGGCTTTTGTATGTGACTTGATCCAGATCAAGTTTTCAGCTGTTAAAAGTCCAATGGACCAAACTGTAACAAGTGTTCATTGTTCACAGAGTATAAGAGCCTTTAGAACAATGAAAAATGTCCTTTTATATGGTTTTAAAACAACAGCGTGTGATCAAAAAGGACCAAACGTGAACGTAAAAGCTGGTCTGGACTCATCACAAACCTGTATGTCAGGAAACTCAGTGAACTGTACTAACTCAGACTGATCAGTAATAGAGCTTGAGGTTAGGATGCTCTCATTGGACTGAAGCTTCTGATCCATAACATATATCTATGTATAATTTTTTCCACTTTAAAATGTGTGCTGCATAACATTAGCCTTGCCAGCCTTACCCATTCACTTCAGAAAGTCAAAAAGGTCTGGGCTCCCTTCAGTTCCCCTTAATTTCCACTCATATTCTTTGTCTGACAATGCTCACAATTCAATAAATGTATGAGAGAGTCTGGTTTAACACCAAAAGTGGGCCTTGAGCCAAAATGTAAACCCATGCTCAAAGTGATTAGGTTTAATCACTTTTCCTCGAGTCCTGAGAGTTAAAAAAGGTTGAGAAGTAAATGAGAGCCATTAGGGAGACAATAAGAGACATCTGGGAGGGCTTGACTTCAGAGAGTAAGACTTAGACTAAACATTTTGAGATAAGAGACTCGGACTGAGTGACGGGGGTTCTGCGCAACTACGGGCTTCAGACACTTGCTGTGGATCAGAAAGCTGTCTAATCACTGGACCTTTTACCACATTATGTTTTGACACATTTTCCACAACAGTATTACACGTGTTTTAAACTATACCATAACAGTTACAATTAGAGGTGAACATTAGAACACACATTTATTAGACTATAAATGCTCTGGTATTATGTGTGTCAGACAAAATTTCCTTTGCCCTTATGTGTTTGAAAGATACATAATAGAGTATTTAGTTTCAGTTCAGCCGTGTGATCTAAAAAACATTAAGGCACATTGTGTTTGGTGGTGTTAAATACTCCTTGGGGGGCAATTAAAAATGAGGAATGTTCTTGCAACTGTACTTTGGCGTCCTCCGAGGTTTTGCCAACAGTAGGCCTGACCTTCGGCCCTTAAGCTACCGTTGATACAGGAAATGCAGAAGGGGCACCGAGATGGAGAAAGGAAGTTCCATGTTCCACTTATGAGCGATGAGTCTGTATGAGAGGGTCAGCCGCCTCCTCTTTATTGTTTTAATCTTTCTCTGCGTCGTGGCCATGCCAGGGAATGGCAAGAGTCACTGAGTGGAGAAGTGAGAGTTAGAGTTAGGTAAGTGTTAGAGCGGGCAGCACACCGCAAAGTGAAAATAATCATTTGTCTTAAGATACGCAAGCACTGCATCGTGAACGTAGGCGTCATCTTGTATTTATTTAAACAGACCATTTTCCAACGCCTCTGATACATCATTTCATCCAACTCTTTGCACAACACTGTTAATATGTAACTGCATCGAGATGGATTATCACAGATGTTTTCATCCCTTTGAGTGATGGGGTCCAAATGTTTCAAACTGATGTTCAACAGCTGTCTCATTTGGTGGAGACTTATAACAGCTGCTCTGATAAGCCCATTGCTGTTGATGGCTAACATCTCACTTTTTCCTCACACAGAATCACCGTCATTAGTCACATGTAATTCAAAATAATGATCTAAATGATGCAGAGAGACAATGGGAAATGTCACACTGTAACCCTATCAGGATGAGTGAAAGCTTCATCTTCTGATCCAGCCCGAGCAGAAACACCATAGAAGTGTGTAAAGACTGATACTAATCCAGACTCAGAGCAAACGTACAGAGAGAGCGTGAGAGAGACACTGGGAGAATGGAAAGGATTGTTTGTTGGCGACTAAAGATGTTAATGTCTTGTGATTTCTGCCCTGGCAAGATCTCTGTCCAGCCCACCACCCACTGCACCAAAAGCACGCCCAAGTTCATACAGCTCCCCAGCCAGACGGTTTTCTCATTGCATTACATTCAGAGAAATCAGTCTGGTAGTGCGGGGTTTGAACAGGATTTCAAGGCGGGACCGTGAGTGGAACTAACGCTCACTGAGGAAACCAATTAGAGAAACCACGGACGTGACGTAAGGAATCTGTCCGATTCCAGTTGTCAACAAACCACAGCGTACACAAGCTTGGCTAGCGTCTGCGTTAGAGTCTGACTCCTGTCGTTTTTGTCAGAAAAATCTGAGGACACAGGGTCGAGTTCAGTGCTTATTTTTGATCGTAGTTAGCTATCTAAACCTGTGTACTGTTTTGGTGGGAAAATATGACATGAAACAAAATCCCTCCTCCCTTGCTACGATTGGCCAGGAAGAAAGAGCCCAAGCAGAATACAGAGCAGATTGGACAATCTTGAATTCTTTCAATGAATAATTAGGTGGCTAAAAAGAAAATAAATGGACACACATCACGACTGCACTTGTGATCTCAGAACGTGGATGTGGTTCAATAAAAATGTGAGAAATCTAAAAGAGAAACGATACTAGGTGACGTAAGACAGAAAAAAGGTATGAAAAGCTTAACTCCTTGTATCTTTAGCAGACAACAGTCAGTTAATGCCGCATTTGTGCAAGAGATTCTCAGAAACAGAGAGCAGTCTTGGCCCTTGTACAGAAATAGACACTAAAAAGTGATTTCCAAGTTGTGCAGATGCTCGGTCTCATTACCAAATCCAAAATAGAGGACAGCAATACAAGATTTGGCAAAAATTGTAGGATCAAAAATGTTGTTTACTTCTAACTTTTGGAAAGACAGGATGTGACACACATAAGGAAGCCCAGCACAATGACTGTCCACTGATCTTTTTTTTTTATTGTAATAGAGACTGCCTTTATGTGTGGGAACAAGATGTCTTTGCTTGCAACTATAAATGGAAAGTATTTCCTTGTTTTATTTAAAAAATCCAACATTTTTTCCACAATATTAGTCAGAGTCTTGGAGGAACATAACCTTTAGGCGGTACAGACAAACCCTGTCTTGTACATGAAGCTGAACTATTCTGATTAAAGCACTAGTTGCATCACGGACAGCTTACTTCATAGTTCAAACATGATACTTTTTCTCCTCTGATCAAAACTAATCGTCGGCCTGTAGAGAAGAGATAAGTCTGTGAATTGATTTGCTGCTTCTGACATGCTGCCTGTTTAAATTACGTGTCTGTGGTAGCGGGACATGATACACACAGGCAGTTTTCCAGCAGCAATCAGCAGCCCCATCCATTCCAGTAGTTGTGACCCTGACTTGTCCGAACTGCACTATAATGATGAAAAAATGACGTGTAGGGAGGGAAGTGCAGCGCCATAACTAAAGCTGTTGCACGGGAGGATTCTCTTTTTCTAAGATCCATGCAAAGATTTGGGCAGAGATCACAGACGTGGCCTTAGCTTCGTGTGAAGTTTGAAGCGACGGGACGGTGAGGAATCTACAGGGAGACGCTGCCTAGACTAACAGACAGTAACCAGCTGTGTGCGTGTGTTAATACACCACCATGGACTCGGCAGAAGTTCATTGCTGACCCTCGGGACGGGTCAAGGGTTTTTAAATATACCACGGTGTCCCAGAGCAAACCTGGTAAAATCATAGTGAGACTTAGCCAAGGGGAAAGTACTTTTTGTCTCGTTATGTGAAGAGAAAAACTAAAAGTGGCATGTTCTGTAGTTTTTATAAGAGTCACGAGCTGAAGTAACTCAATAGATAGATACCAAAAGAATGTCTGAGCAGCTAAATCCCTCATAACTCAAAACTGACATCAAGATCCTGTTATGTTTTTATCTTGTGAAATACTGAGTAATATCTGCATTTACAATCAAACAAGATTCTCACTTGTCATTTTTCTTTCATCCCGTTGCTACTGTCTTAAGTATGACCCAGTGTCTTGCTCCCAGCTGTGATGTGGTTTTAAGACTCCATTAAAGTCCACATTTAAAATTATGGATGATCTTTAAGAACAAGAAGACCATTGTTGGCTTTTTGAACTGTCACACACTAGTACGATTTATATAGATGGAGGATAGTCAGCTACTGTTAACGTCAGTGCTCCTGCTGTCGTCCTTAAAGCAGTGTGTTCTTATGACTAGGAATAAGTCCAGTATATTTCAGGCCTTGTCAGTGGTTATTCTAGCCCTTTATCCCCAAACAAAGCACAAGGTGTGATTCAAAACAAGGGCAAATTCATCCATCAAATCATGGATTGTATATGATTAATGTACTGTTATCTTGACTGCCATCAACTGTTTCATCCAACAGTGTGTTTCAAATGCTTGACACCTAAGACGGCAGGCTGTATTTTTACTTCTGCATCATCAGGAAAACAGTGATAGGAAAAGTGCCTGATTTACACCGAAGGGATATGGTGTGCTGCTTATGTTGCCTGATATTTTACGTCGTCATCCTCCTCTCGTCGTCAGTCCCAGTCGCGTCAGTCTACAGCAGATTGCCTGTGTGTATTTACATTATCTGCGTTATAGATTTGAGCCACAGACAGCAGTGAGGAAAAGTTATGAGCGGTGAGGAGTGTCCTGAGGGCAGTAGGAAGAATGTGACCGGAGCTGTGGGTCGCCACGGCAACGCCATGTGTTCCCCATCAGTTCTTGTTGTGAAAACTGCAACAGGGGCCCACAGTAAAGGAAACAATTAGATCTCCTCTAAGTCCACCCACGTTATTTCTCCCAGAATCCCTGGCTTTTCTTAGAAAGATGTATTCTTAAGAACATGTTTTGTCTTTTAGTTGTGGAATACATGAGTCAAATGTTGAGCTCGATGGTGTGTTTTGGGGAAAAAAAGGTTCAAATGTAATGTATAGTTTTTGTGCCTGCATATTCAGCCTGCAGAAACTGGTGGGCAGATTATCTTTTAAATGCACCACAGCTGGAAATACAGCAGGTGTTGTATCCTCTTATGGGAAGATGCAATATTTTCCAAGATGGCACGCTATGGTCCAAGACAGCTGGCAGGGTCAGGGGTAGATGGCCATCTTCACAATTAGATGTTTATCCCTTTAATAACAAGACAAGATAAAGTCTATAACAATTTCACAAATTTAAAATCCAATGCAAATATTTACAACTTGCCGTCTAAAACTTTTTTTTTTTTTTTTTTGGTGACAGAGAAATACATCAGATGGATACTGATTAGTAATTTGTATTATAAAAAAGTCACTTAAATGTCAGACTGAGTAATTGCTTTTTACTCATTGTTAAGTTATTTTACCAGTGTTTACCAATAAAAAATCTTTGGCTAAAGTGAGCTAAAAGTGACAACAGATCAAGATGGCTTTCACATCACATTTCAAAGTCCATACTAATCAGGAAGTTTTGTCCAATCCCAGGCTTTTTACATATTTTTACTCATTTGATTGGCATTCTCATCTCATGGTTACTGAAACTGTTTAAAACAACATACACACCTCCGGCCCGCTGAATGTGATGAACAAGTTTTTTTTAATGGCAGCTTGTTTAAAACAGAGTGAGGCTGCTCTCTGTGTGATCGGTCGTATGGAAGCAGTAATGGCTCTATAATCACTCTGATAAATCTAACGGTTGGGATTAGACCGCCCAGACTCATACGATACAGGCGCACAGGTGTTGATCTGAGGTGAGGCCGACACCTCATTTAAAACACACACACATCGCAGCTGTGTCCTGTTTACACACACACACACACACATGTGCTCACACTATAGACTTGAGACATCTCATTCCTCTGACGTGAGGTAATAGCGCAGGTGTCGGGCCCCAGACCCCTGAGATCACTGGAGGTCCAAGCTGTTCAGTTCCCAGACTGGGATCTCCCCCTCAAGTCCAGATCTCCAGCACACACCCCTCAATCAAAAAAGCCCTGGTCATTAGCAGATCTGTCTGACTGCTCTGGACGCTGTCACATCTCTGGCACGTGTTACATACAGAAATCATCCCATAGTCTAAACACTTGAATTGAAATGTAAACTGGGCTCACAGTCTCCACAGCCATGAGAAACAAAGCAATGACGACAAATCAATGGTTTGTCCAGACGTCATTTGTTTTGATTCTTCTGTTCTGTCAGTCCCTCCTCTTTTTGACGATGAGTCAGAGGGCTATGCTGTGGGAGCAGTGCTCAAACTTTTACTCATGTTTTCCCAATTATTGAAAGTAGAGCTCTCCCTGACGCATGTAATCCTCACATATACTCCATTAGTGTTTCAAAATATAGAGGCAGTGGGCGAAATACCATTAGGGGTACACAATGTTACCTTCAACTCTTAGTTCTTTTGTCAAATACAGTATGGTATTTCTACAGAGGACAGCGTATTGTGGTTTTTATGTGTTTTTCAGTGCATTCACTGTCATTCTATAGAGTCAGCCAACAGTGCTCAGTAAATGGTCTATAAATCTGAGTTTATACAGAGTCAAACCAGGACAACAAAAAAATCTAGCTCTTTTCTGCAAAAATAAACACAGATGTTTTTATTATTACCAATGCTCTGGTGTACCATTAAATTATGCATAAAGTAAGTTAGCGTAGATAAGTTAAAGTTTTACAATTTGGAAAATAAACCTCCAATATTAAAAATAAACTAATGGCTGCCTGCTGTATAACCTTTGCTTCACCTGAAGCCTGAAGTCATTAATTTAAAGCACATCCAAGGTGAGATTCTTTTACTCCAGCAGAGGTTTAAAGGCTGATCGTTAAGACAGAGTTTGGGAGATGTTAAGACTCTCTCATAGATATCTAAACATCATCTACACATGTTTATTTACTCTGCCTCGGTCCTCTTTAGGGAGCCCACTCGAGGACCGTCCTCATCCTCATCCTCCAGGCTGAGCCCCTCAAGCCTTAACCTACCTCACTCTCTGTTCCCTGACGGGGAACGGACCACTTTTCCCCGGGGCATCATATAGAGGGATATGGATGTGCAGGAAATGAGTCCAAGAAAAATGTGTCCAAAGAAAACATTTGAGCTTCTGGAGCAAATTCACCAAAGGCTGATTGTGGGAGTTGAGAGTTGAGAAAAGGGCAGACATAGTTAGATAGATGTAGTTTGTGCACTCCTATTCTGTCTTACATTTAGTTTATTTTGTTAGTTTATACTGTCAAATGATGTTATTCTAAACAGGTACTATTACTAATGCCACAGTGTCACACTTTAAATACACTGCAGGAAAGGACTGGCATTCCACAGCAGTGAGCTCACAAACAAACCAAAGTAGAAGAGTATATATTTGTGAGTGTTGTGTGATTTCAAAGACCACTGCTATGGTCACTATGACAGCTCCTTGTCCCAGTTATAAATCCAAATAAATTATGGTCAGACATTTTTTTAATAGTAAAAAAACAACCGGGAAAGATGATGAAGATATATGTACTTTTTATCACATCGCTTCGATCCAGATCCGTATCACTTTTTTGCCTTATTCTCTCTGTTTTTCCAGACAGACACCAATGGAGTCAGCTTCCGGTCAGTTGTTTATGGATTATTTTATTCCTGTCCCAGGTCAGGGGTCTGTTCGCAGGGCTGTGTGTTCCCATCCTGTTCTTAGTGCGTTGCTCCTCCCCAGGGGCTGCTCCGAGCCGCAGGAAAATTGATGGTGTCAGACACGGGATCTTTTAATAGGTCTGTGATTTTGGAATGAGAAAAGTAAACACAAACAGTTCTTCTGGAGAAGAGGGCAGAGGAAAGGTCGGGATGGAGATGGGAGTTGGGTCGAAAGCCTAAATTTAGTGTTCTATTGTTGAGCGAGTTTGTGAATCCAGATACCCCAGTGAAAGTAGATAACAATTTTGAAATGCATTACACTGTGGCAATCACAGTCTATTACAATGAGAAGGTGTAAATATATGTGGAAAATAAAATAGGCCTTCCCCTAAGCAAGGGTTTTGTTTGTCATTTGGGACCCTTGGAACTATTTTACCCAATTGAGGTTTGAGCAAATTTAAGAGAGAAAGACACAGATTCACCTTTTTCTACTGCATTCATAGATAGGATCAGAGCTACGTCATAAGGTTCCTTGTATTGGGTGTAATTTGAGTAGAGTCTTTAATCGAGTGTGTCTGTGAATGAGGGACAGGAAATTCAACTGCCGCACTTATCTCACACCTGCACTTCTGGATCGTATTATTTAAACGCTCATGACGCCTCACGTTAAATTTTTTTTGTTTCAGATCGACGTAACTGCACAGGGTACCGTTTACTCTTTCTCATGAAATGCCTCACGTGTTCGCAGCTCAGAATCCTCCTCTCACATTCCTCCAGCTGCGGAGCGTGAGCTGTGACATTGGCAGTGATGTATAGTATATGTACTGCGAAGGTTAATGCTAGTATAAATTGTTTAGTAAATTCAGTAAAGACAGCAGTGCTTTGGAAATTTCTTCCACATAAACCCCTCTATGCATCTCTTTTCCACTGATTGTCCCTGTGAGTGGATTACAACCTCTATCTTACCACTGACAACTTAAGGGCAAGTTTGCAACACTATTTTGAGCACTACAACACTTTATTTTAAGCAAACTCTTGCCTTTCCTGATGTATTCAACAGAGGTGTGGACTTGAGTCACATGACTTGGATTCGAGTCTGACTCGAGTCACAAGTGAAATGACGTAGGACTTGACTTGAGAAAATGTAAAAAGACTTGTGGCTTGAGTCTTCATAGTTATAATAATATAATAATGTTATTTTAAAACTTTGAAAAGAAAAAAACGATACTTAATTAATTTCTCCTGACCCAAATGCCCCATCTTTCCACACCATGGTGGCATCATTCTTCTCCCCCACAGTGCACAGATGACAGATCATTCTCAGACATCAACTTTTGGCCAATTTGTTTTTTTTGCAAATGCAGTCTTTCATATGTTCTGTTTTTTAGCAGCACCTGGTTAGAGTTAGTGCTGCCGAACTGCATACTCCACTTGAATACTTCTGATTGATTACCAACTGCACTGACAGTCTTTCCCATTTTGTCAATTTTGTCTATAAATAATAGACAGCATATCTTAGATCTTTATCAAATTCTTCTACAGCCAATGAAAAACATACTTACTTTGTGAGGCACTTGATTTATTATTAACATTACATGTCACAAATTCTGTGAGGGTTTTATTGGTCTGTTGTTAAAAGTCTAGACTAGTCTAGACTAGAAAGGACTTGAAACTCAAAGTAAAGGACTTTGGACTTGATTTGGCCTTGTCAGCCTTGACTTGGGACTTGTCTGTCTTGACATGGGACTTGACTTGAGGACAAAGACTATAGACTTGTGACTTGCAAAACAAAAACTTGGTCCCAACCCTGGTATTCAGTATCAGACGACAGATAGTCTTCTTGAACTATTGGCCTGTGCAGTAAAGGTCCACTGAATCCAGGGGTTAAACTCAGGACCACTCACAGTTCACGTGCAGCTCACTGTCCTTTTGCCCCAATTCCTACTGTCTACAGTAACTCGGGCAGATGCCGCAGATGATTGATGGCGAACCACAGCCCATTACAGAGCTCACGAGACAAGAGGCTAAAGGTATGACGTGAGCCATCTGTGAGCAGAAAAGGAAATACAGACAGCTACAGTTACGGAGCGAGTCAAAGGGCAGCACAAGTCTCTTGAGCTCCATAATCTGGCAAAATCATGAGCAGCCTTCAAAGACGTCCGTGTGGATGTGCCATTTCCTTTTTCCAAAACCAGGACATGCTCGTAAGAAGAGCACCTGGATTCTTAGACATAACATATCTTTGGAAAAACCATCTACAACACATATCTTTGTCTTTATCACTACTTGTTCTAAATCATATTGTCTTGTTTTATGATATATTACTTGGATATACTTCACTGCTCTTTTGCCCTCTTTCAACTTTTATCCCATCGAGCCAGTGTGGAGTTGCCAGCTCCTCACTAAAAAATTAACTGCAGTGTTTTTACAGCGTATGTCTTCATCATATAAGACAGAAAGGTCAAACAAACAAAGGAACCAGCCAAAGGAAATGCAAAGGTATGCAAGAACAGTTTTGGAAAGGGCGAGAGGAAATTCTTAGTGGAAGCACAGTCGTCAATAAGAATAGGGAGTAGATTTATGAAGGGAGTCAGTGACCTTAGAAAACGGCACACCCCAATATATTTTTTGGTTATCATTGTTTGCTGTTTTTCATCTTAACAAAAAGGTGACCATTTTTAACCATCTCAGGTAGTCTCACAAGTCTGCCAAAAGGAAAGCCATATCAAACGGAGACATTATCATTACTATTATTATTATTATTGTGTTTTATCTTTTACGGTAAGTGTGAGCCCTCAGCCGTGATGAATTGAATTGTGGTCTGTTTGGGGTAAAGTTCACATCATTTGATTCCACCGAGGCTTTTATTTTCCACTCTAACAATAGAAAGGCTGCAGCTTTTCCTTCCAGACCCACTACATCAACCTTTCATATTAAGGATGAAGTTATCAGTATTGACACACGGGTAACAGGAAATGTCTCTGCACAAATGCTAAAAGTCCTGTGCTTTTGGAAAATCCCAGAGCTGCAAAGCATGACCAAAGCTAAAGTTAAAGTCTGTTTGGTTTTTGTTATCTCTGTTTCATTTTTTTTTTCTTTTTACTTTGTTACTCTTACTCATTTAATCATTTAGATAAATACTTTTACTTTGCTTTTTATTTTAAACAGGAAGTGTACTTGAGTGATTTTGATTCTGATTCTGATTCATCCTGTTCTCTGAAAATGTAATGTAGTTTTATTAACTCCAACTTTTTGCAGCTCTGTCTGGGGACACTATTGCTCTGTTTATTTATTCTTACAGAAACAATATTAGACCCACAAACCTCAGGGGGCGTCTCTCACTGACCTCTTGAACTCTCAGTCTATCCAGAAATTCCCATAGTGTCTCATAATGTGAACCCTCTGATTTAATGTCTTTTTACTTTCATTAGTATTTCATTTCGTCTGTGTTTTCTCTGTGGCAAAATAAAGTGGTTATATTTAGGCTACTGATTATAACCATATGCACTTTAATATTAGTGATCACAATCCACTTCTCAACGGCTTTTGCTTTTTTCATTGAAGAGACATCTTACAGACACGCCTGGCTTTAGTTTCGTCAACATAATCCCCGTCTATCAGGCCTATCTTGGGAAAACATAGCCTGTGAGTCTGTGGCTGAGAGGGTCTTTGAGGTGCGTGTGAGATAAATAGGGTCTTATCAGTTCTTACAGGCCAGGACTAATACTGTAGTGTACGTTCAAACCCTGTGCAGGTTCAGTCTTTTTCACTTGAATAACAAGCCACTTTATTTATGGTTTTGGTTGATGTATTTTAAAATCCCCATTTGTTTGGCTGTTTTTTTTTATTTTGTAGTATACAATTTGACCACTTGATGTCACTAGACAAAGCGTAGCGCCACTGCTGAAGAAAATCTTAATAAAAAAGGTTGATGTCGCCCTCTAGTTTTAAACCATGAGGTATGCAGGATTATTATGAGGAGAGTAAGCACAGTTCTACAACTTCTAATAATACTACTCCTTTTAATACAAAATACTTTTCTAAGTTATATTCTACATATGGTTTTTTGTTTTTACAATTCTGTGAAGTTGTCAACGGTAAACACTGATTGGTCACATGTTAAAAAGAATTACGTCCCATAATCAGAAGGTTTTTTAGTCAAGTGAGTGACTGTGTACATTAAATGCACATATAATGCAGTATATAATTATTTTATTGTATTTGAGAAAAACTAATCACCTAATACCATATTGTGTATTATGTATTAAAAACAAGTATCGGTTATAAAAGATTTTCACAGATGAGAATGTTCAGCAGGAACTGGCAAGTTTTGGCCCATCAAATCCTACAGTTGACTACACGGCTTACAAAGTCTACACAGCGTGTCAATGTTGAAATAATGGCAGTGAAAAATGTCCTGGAAAAGTGACTATTCCAATACTGGCTGTGTCTGCTCAGAGAAACAATGCAATATAAATAAATACATAAATTTATTTAAAAATAAAAAGAAACATGGTTCTGTTTGTTCTTGAAGAAACGTGAAGAACGTGAAGATATATGCCACTTGGCACTTTGATGAATGGTCCTTTGTATTTCGCCCTTGAAGCTAATCTGTTTTGCTCTGTCTTTAATGCCAGGGTTCCCCTGGGCAACTGGGTCCACAGGGCCCTCAGGGGCCTCCAGGGAGACCAGGTGACCTAGGAATTGAGGGTCACAAGGGACAGAAAGGTGACCGTGGGCGTGGTGGCAACATGGGCCCAAAAGGAAGTGTGGTAAAGTATCCTCGATGTTTAGGCTTATGTTTGAATAAGAGTGATATACATTTTTTGTTGATTGTACTTTCTACTGCTTCACAGGGAATGACTGGCGTTCCTGGGTTTTCTGGGAATGATGGCATACCTGTACGTACAACCAGAGTTTGGTGGATAAATGAACCATAACTTATGGCTGGTTATCTGGATTTAACGTGTGCTCTCTATTTTTACCTGTGATGGACTCTGCAGGGCCACCCAGGACAAGCCGGACCAAGGGGAAAACCTGGTGCAGATGGCTGTAATGGCACACAAGGAGAACCCGGGGTACCAGGGCAACCAGGGTACAACGGCTTACCTGGTTTACCTGTAGGTTTAACCCCTTTCTCCTCCATCATTCATAAATTACAGTATATTATTTTCATGAAGGGACTGTGACTCTTCTTCTCTGTCTCATCTGTTAGGGGCAACCTGGGCGGAAGGGAGAGAAAGGAGACTCGCTGGAGCTGAGTGTCTTCATGGAGCGGTTCAGGGTGAGGAGCACTGAAGACTGTTTATGGGAAAAAACATAAAAATCTTTCACTCTCGAAGTATCAGTAAATAACTGTAATATAATTACATAGGGAGATCCAGGCACACCTGGAGTCAATGGGATATTTGTAAGTCACACTTTTGGAGTGATAATCTAAATTATTGAATTACATTAATACATGTCAGCTAAGTGGTAAATTCATGTGATTGTGTTTAGGGACCTGTTGGAAATCCTGGTTGGCCTGGAAACAGAGGCATACTTGGACCAAAGGTAAGAGTGTAACATCTCAAAATACATTGGATTTATGCAGAAATCTTAGAAATCCTGGAGCAAACTCTCTTTCTTTCTTCCTAGGGCCCTCCAGGGCCTCCAGGACCCCGTGGACCAAAGGTAAATTGAATTGGACACATAATTAATGTGATAAATCATTGTATACATTTTGTGTTGTTTGTGCCATAATGACATACTGTCTAATACAGTACTTTGTCTAATGCTGTTAAGATGTTCAGTTCATAATACAATGCTGTGCTGTGTGTTTCCTTTGCAGGGCACTATGACTAAAGTCCTGAAAGGAGTCAAAGGAGACCAAGTGAGTGGCCCTGTCTCAAATCCAGGCCTCCTACTTGATAGGTCTACTCACTGATAAACAACAAAAATTTTGTCCTTATCTGGACACTCATTTATTATATTAATGTAAATGAGACTTATGGGATCCAGCTAGTTTAAAGTCAGTTTAAGTCGCTGTCTGTGGTTTGAGTCGCATACATCTTGAATTGTGTTGAATTGTGCACTTCCTGTTCCTACCACAGGGGGACACTGGACCACCAGGGTATCCAGGAAACTCCACACATCAGCAAATCCAGCCAGAGGACGGCCCACAGGTCTGCAAAAGACTTCCCCCATATTCATTAACCTGCATCAATTGTATTCACAATTTGTCACTTGTTTTATTCTGACACTTGATGTAATTTTTCTAATTATTTCAGGGCCCTCTAGGTGAGAAAGGCCAGCAAGGGGAGAGAGGAGATCCGGTGAGTCATTATGATATGACTGGTCATTTCACATATGATGCCACACTCCAAAATGAGCCCTTCGGTTTATCAATTTGATTACTGTTATTTATTTTCAGGCTGACAATAAAGGAGAAACTGGTGTAATGGGATTCCCTGGCCCTCGGGTTCGTTATGGCATTCTTCTCCACATTTGACCTGACACCACACTGGCTTTTTTGTTTTGTTTTGTTTTGTTACAATAAGCTAAATGTGTTTTGCTGTTTGGCTGTTGTTTTAGGGGGCACCTGGTGCTGATGGGATTTCTGGACCAAGGGTACACCTTCATACAAGAAATGATTTAACATATCTCACTTTGAACATGATCTTATTACTAATCACAATTTCTTTTAGGGTGATCCTGGTGAACCAGGTCCAAATGGCAGAGATGGTCCCAAGGTGAGTCTGTATTCAAGATAACAGAACTAAAAGTGTGTCCGAGTTTTTTAAGGATATATCTGAACACTTCCAGCATGTATTTGTGCCAAGTTGGTCTTGTATATTTTTTTTTTCTTTTATTAAAAAAAGTGTATTTAATCTCAATTCTAGATAAATCTTTAAATAATGGGTCCCATGTGAATTAAAGCTAGTTTACTGCTTACTCACACACACTCACACACTCACACACACACACACACACACACACGAGACAGAAACGATCGCATTGTTTTCAATTGTTTTAAGCAACACTGGGACAGAGATTACTAGTTGTGAGTGGTTGTAATTCTGTAACCATGAATCAGTGTCCAGCATGTGATGAGATTACATTAAAAAAAACAAATTTGGATTTGGTTTGTTTCAGGGAATAAGAGGTGATGCTGGAGAGTTGATTTCCTCTGGATCATCGTGGTTCTGGTCTCCAGCAGGTAACCAGTAATCAGTATTAATGAAAAAGGATGGATAATTATCCTCCAAAAACTGGTTTCATATACAGTTTAACAATAATGTTCATGTCGGCAGCTTCATTTGTAGCGTGGGGCTTTCCAGAGTTTCAAATGGGCTAAGATCAAACAGCAGCGGAGAGTTCTTTGAAGCCCTTATAATACTTATTTTACTAAGCTGTGTATATACGGTGTAACATAATTACTATGTTGGTTCATGGATCAGTAACAAGCAGCCTCATAATTTTTATACAAAAGTTTTCTTATTGTTTTATAAATTTTTCTCTTACGATCTCGATCTCCTCTAATCAACATTTGATTTGATAAGCTGGTCCTCCTGGCCCTCCTGGTGAAGCAGGTGCACAAGGAGAGAGGGGCCCAGTTGGTGACCCAGGCATCCCTGGACCCCCAGGACGTCCTGCCTATGATTCACAACAGCAAGGTCCGTTCACTAAAACTTTACCCACACAGCACAACACTTATTATTTATTTTAGGTTAAATATTCTATTTTTGTTTGTTAGTCTTCGATTTCATAGGGCCTTTTGGTATAAAGGGGGAGCCAGGAGAGAAAGGCCAGCGGGGAGAACCAGGTATACCTGCAGTCACTCCAGGACCTAAAGGACAACGAGGACGTCCTGGGATAAAGGGCGAACCAGGACCTCGGGGGTCATGTGAGTGACCCCAGATAGGAAATATGTCTGTGTAATTTAACTGCTTCAGACTGTTAAATTCACTGTAATTTTGTTTGACTTAAGTATCAGAGTACTTTAAAGGAGCTCCAGGAATAAGAGGAAGACCAGGCAATGCCGGACTCAAAGGCCTCAAAGGTACAAGACTTAGAGGCGCACCTCAGAAAAAATTGTCACATTTTGCAAAAAGGGCAGCAAACAATATGTTTATTGTTAATTGAATTATGTTACATCATTTCTGTGGACTTTTAGGTGACCATGGAGAGTGTGAGTGCAGCCCTACTAACTCACCCCCGGGGCTACCTGGCCCGGCTGGGGAGCGCGGAGACCGAGGAATGACAGGAGAGTTTGGCCGAGAGGGTGACACAGGAGACCCAGGTTTCCAGGGAGATAATGGATTCCCTGTAAGAACAATATATGGGATTTTACTTTTTTCTTCTATCTTTTTTTCCATCTTCCCATACTTTTAATTTTTGTAGGGATCTCCTGGGACCATTGGTGTGCCAGGCCCTAAAGGCAGAAAAGGTGACAGCACTGTGGCTACAGAAAAAGGTAGGGGAAATTTTGATCATTACTAAATAATTATTTTAGACAGTATGAAGAACATAAGTGACCAGGAATCTTCCTTATATCCTTGTGATCTCTGCAGGACAAACTGGTGATCCAGGAGACCCAGGTGTTGATGGTGAGTCTGGAGCAACAGGGGCTCCAGGTCCAAATGGACTTCCTGGTTTTCCTGGCAGCCGAGGTCTTCCAGTGAGTCCACAGTCAACTGTACTCAATCATTGTTACCTAAAATATATAATAAACATCGAAATGTGTGAAAAAAACTTTTGGTCTGCAAAGGCACAGGTGCAACGTGTTTGTACCAAAAAAAACATACTAAACTATTACAAGTGAAAGAATAATTTACTCATTTATAAAATTAGTGTATCTGTCATTAATCATGTGACATGTCTCTTTACTGATATTCTAGTGCATCATTTCATTCATTTTATTTCCTGTCGCCAGGGAGAAAGTCCAAGAGGAGAACCTGGGGAAAAAGGTTTCCCTGGTCGTTCAGGGCGACCTGGTGCACCAGGGCTGACTGGAGAACCAGGGCAAGTCCTCGGAGGGGTCAAAGGTCAGCGTGGTTTACCTGGTGACAGTGGCCTCCCTGGCTATGGTGGAGTTGCAGGAACACCAGGCACTCCAGGTAAGAACAGCAAAGGTCTTCTTGTTTATTCCTCTTTAAGCTCTGTTGTGAGTTTACCTTTCAGCTTTCAGTTTGCTACTTAATATAAGCTCTTTTGTTTTTTTCCAAGATGCAAAAAGGTGAATGAACATTAATGGCCTGTGAATTAAAAACAGGGGTCGCATGTAAAGTACATTTTGATGTTTAAAATGATCTTCTCTTTCTTTGCTCCTGTTGTCTACTTAATGCAGGGGCTGCATCTCTCAAAAGAGCCGCACCTGAGCTTGTTTAAGATAATGCTTGTGCTTTTGAATAACTCTTGTTCCGAATGCCTTTCTCTTTCATCTCCTTTGCAACTGAAAAGGCGACTGTAGTCCGAGCGCAGATGGAGAACAGTTGGATGTAACAGGTAGCTGGTATAATAAGGTTTTCACCTCTCTGTAGAACTCTTTAATGCTTTGCCTCTGTATTATTTGACTTGTATGCATGATTATTATTGGATTGCTTACAGTTTTCAGTGTAATGTTTGGTTATACAAGCTAATGTAATGACAATTGATTTGAAAAGACATCACGCTGGGCATCATTCATACAGATTCACATGCACCCTATAGCACATGTTCACCCTTTGTACAATTTATATGATCCTAAATGGTCCTAAATGATGTTTGTTTAAACTCAGGTCTCTGTGAAGCTATACCTGGACCTCCTGGGCTGCCAGGGCCACCAGGACCTCATGGACAACCAGGTTTTCCAGGTAAAATATGAGGCTGTAATTAATTAGTAGCAGTTCTAGTGACAACAATGAGGCTGTATAATTTACTGTTATAAATAATGCATTAAAGAATTGCTCATCTCAGCACCAGATCAAGGTGACAGACAAGTAAACTCTTGTGTTTTGTTTTTTTTTTATTTCTGATAATGCAGGAACTCAAGGCCAGAAAGGACCTCAGGGTTTATTTGGAGTTTTGGGAGATAAGGGAGAGCAAGGAGAACAAGGCAGAGGTGGCCTTCCTGGACCACCAGGTGAGTGATAGAAAGAGACATGAAAATATGTAGTTAACCCTTCATAATGTGTAATTCATTATGCTTATTGACACAGGCTTTCCTGGGCCTCGGGGAGACCTAGGAGTCCCCGGCATAAAAGGCACGGTGGGAAACCCTGGTTTGCCAGGTAAACCGGGACGACATGGGTCACAGGGAGAAAAGGGCGTTCACGGAGAAATCCTTGGGGCATCGCCTGGGCCCTCAGGTGACCCTGGACTGTCTGGCCTGCAGGGAGACAAAGGGCTGGCCGGAGATGATGGAAGGCCAGGATATGCAGGTTAGATTCTATTAAAAACATTTAGGTATAAAGTTATGAAAGGGTTTGGTTTTGGTTTAGGGGTTTTTTTTCAATTATTTGTCTGTCCTGGCAGGAATGGTTGGCATGCCAGGTATGATTGGTTTCAAGGGTGAGTCTGGCCCTTATGGTCTCCAGGGCGAGGAGGGGAGACCAGGGCCAGCGGGCAGGTATGGATACCCAGGAGATGTCGGCAATGTCGGTTTCCCTGGTCCTCGGGGGGCCACAGGACTACCAGGTCTGACCCATTTTCCATCATTACAGCACATGTACATGTGGAGGTTTTTCTTTTACTATTTTTGTCCCTTGTATTTTGGCTCAGGCTTCACTGGAGAAAGAGGAACTGAGGGAGATCCAGGCCCCCCAGGCCCCATGGGGTTAAAAGGGATCCCTGGAGACTTCGGTGAGGTAGGCATCACCGGAGAGGATGGTCAGCTTGGTGATCCAGGACCTCCTGGTCTGGGTGGACAGCCAGGACTTCCAGGAATGAAAGGTTTGCATCATGAAATTCAATGGTCAAATATTGTTTTATTCATACATGTTTCTATTGCTCCATTACAATGTCATATTCCATTTTCTGTTTCAGGTTACAAGGGCTCCCCTGGACAGGCAGGGTTTGAAGGGCGGTGGGGTGATGTTGGTGTGAAGGGCTCAGGTGGGCTTAAAGGAGATACTGGGTTGCCAGGCCAAGCTGGACTAAAAGGACTGGCGGGTTATAAAGGAGAGAAAGGTGAGGCTGGTAACAGGCACACACCACTTTGTTTACATTATCTCACAAACATTTTTAACCTCTGTATCTCTTCCAGGAGCCCGTGGTCTTGATGGCCCACCAGGAGAGAAGCCTCAAATCCCCCAACAGATTATTGCTGACATGAAGGGATCCAAAGGAGACCGTGGACATGAAGGGAATCAAGGTTTTACTGGACCCAGAGGTATGTACAGTAGCTGTCAAGTCCCAACTGACTCGCACTCATTGTGCTTTGTATTTTCTTGAATCACACCTGTCTTTCACTTTGGTACAGGTTCAAAAGGTTTACCTGGTGTCCCAGGAGGTGAGGGATTTCATGGTTTACCTGGAGACCCCAGCAATGAAAAGGGGCATCAAGGAAACCCAGGCGCGCAAGGGCTTCCAGGAATAAAAGGAATGCCAGGCATTACAGGACATCGTGGAATTACTGGTTTTGAAGGAATGTCTGGGACCAAGGTGAGCCCAAAATTACCATAAGATTCAACGGGTTTCAGTCCAGTTTTTTGCCTTTTACTGTTTTTTGTATTATTCATTGTTCATCATCTGAAATATTTGTGTTTGTTTAATACGTTTCAGGGAATTAAAGGAAGTCCAGGTGCATATGGTGCATCAGGGGAAAAAGGAAAGAAAGGAGTAAACGGTAGAGGCTCATAATAAAGCGTGAGTAAATTGTCATTACACTGGAGATATTTCATTTTTGTATATTTGTTATAGGCCAGGCCGGTGCTCGTATCGACCTCCCGGGATCTCCTGGGCTGAGAGGAGAGTTTGGTTTGTCCGGAGAGCCAGGTATAAACTTTTTCAGCATGTGTGCTTGTCGGCATTATCAATGAACACTGTCAGTATGTTATTATGGGCTCACAACTAGTTTAGGCAAGTATTCTCTTCTTCTTTTGCAGGAGAAAAAGGATTAATTGGAAACACAGGAGACAGAGGCACACCTGGGTTTGATGGCATCGATGGGAGACGTGGAGAGACAGGAGATCCAGGAAAGGTTGGAACCCCGGGTATGCAACAAGCATAACTCAAATAAAACACAAAGAGTATTTATATGGCTGTTTTCAGTCTTTTTAACAACCTGACCTCCTCAGGCACAGACGGGCAGAAGGGAACTCCTGGAAAACAAGGTCAAAAGGGATTTTCTGGGTCTCCAGGGAAAGATGGACTCCCAGGTTTTCCTGGTTACCCTGGCGACAAAGGTAACATGGCTGCACAAAACCTTTATTTAATAGTGATATACTGTATGTTCATTATTGTATTTCTCTCACTCTTTGCTCATAGGTTTTCCTGGCCTGAAGGGGCTTTATGGATTGCATGGATTGAAAGGACAAAAGGGTCTTCCAGGAACTCCAGGTATTTATAAATATGTCGCTGTGTTGGTATTACAAGATCATGCTGTCATTGTTAAATTGTTTGTATGTGCTTTCAACCAATATAACACATATACAAAAATCTCTTTTGTTTCATTTGTTAGGGTTTGATACTTATGGACCAACTGGTGAACCTGGGCTTAAAGGGCCAAAAGGAGACAGTGGTGCCCCCAACAACCAGAAAGGCCTCCCTGGAAAAGAGGGTTTGAAAGGCGTCCCGGGTCCTTTTGGTTAGTTTCTAACAAGTAATAATGTGCCAATAATGTTGAACTCTGTGTGCTATTCTCTGCATGAAAGCACTTAAACGATTTGGTTTTTGGTTTTGTTCAGGTGACCTGGGTCAGCCAGGACCACCAGGATTCAGGGGCCCTGTTGGACCAGATGGCACAGCAGACAGAAAAGGGCCCCTGGGGGACACTGGCTTCACAGGGCCTAAAGGGTATGAAGGTGAGTAGATGTAAGAAATATTAATGAAGGGAAATGCATGAAAAAAAGGTAGGTTAGAAGAATATTAGAGCAGATGTGACTTTTGGCTTGGCTCATGACAGTTATTTATTTATATTAACTGAATCAGCAGCAGTATGTGACTACAACAATCCATGTAAATGATCATAAATGACATCTAAATGAAATCTATTTTAGGTTTCCCTGGAGTCAGAGGTCTTCCTGGTGCCAGTGCACCTCCTGGAGAGAAGGGTATTTCGGGACCAAATGGATTTCCCGGGGTCCGAGGATTCAAAGGGTTAAGAGGAGAGCAGGGTTCACCTGGATACAGAGGGCCCAATGGTATTTCTGGGAAAAAAGGTACAGTGTTTATCAAATAAATAAAGTAAAAGTTATGACCAACCAAATTAATTTATCTCTCAAACTCTGTTTGCTGTACAAGTCGCTTCATGATTATTTTACAAATTGATTCTTATCAGATTTTTTTAATACAGGAGTTAAAGGAGCTCAAGGATTGATGGGAGTTCCTGGAGTATTAGGCTTAAAAGGAGAGAGAGGATCAGTCGGGCCAAAAGGAAGCACAGGACCCCCGGGTAAACTGTCAAATGTCACTCAGATCCATACTGCTAATTAACTGGTTGAAAAATTACTTGCTCATTACATAAACCAGTTGTTCTGCAGGTAACCATGGACCCCCAGGTGATCAAGGCCCTGCTCCACTGCCAGTTAAAATCCCAGGTGAAAGGGGTCCTCAGGGACCACAGGGCACCCCAGGACCTAAGGGAATCAAAGGAGAAGCAGGTCCACAGGGCCCACCTGGAGACCCAGGTCTGTCACTGTAACATATCATTGTTTTTAACTTTTTTTTTTGTTCAACCCAAAATCTAATAGCATTTGCTCTCACTGCACAGGCTTCATGGGACACATTGGCCTGAAGGGGATGCCTGGTATCAGTGGCCGGCCAGGAACACCAGGTTTCCGTGGAGAGGTTGGACAAGTGGGCCACACTGGTTTGCAAGGAATGGAAGGTGGGTCTCACATTTTAAGACTGTGAAGGATTACTGCAAGAAATCTGAATGGCAAAGGTTTGGAAAAGAATAAAGTCTCTGGTTACTGAATTTATGGAAATAGGTTTACAAAGGTCTGAGGTAAAAACTATTAGAAACAGAATTGGAGTTGGTGTATAACTATAATTAGTGGAGTTGACTTAGAAAGTTTTATGTCATAAAGTCACTCTTATAAGACAACAACAATGAGCAATATGAATTTATATTTCACAATAGCAATCATACTATTCTTAGGCTTCCGTGGCAGACCTGGTGTCCGTGGGTTACCTGGTATGCCTGGCCGCAGTGTGAGTGTGGGCTATTTACTGGTGAAACACAGTCAGTCAGAGCAGACGCCCATGTGTCCAGTGGGCATGTCCAAACTGTGGGACGGTTATAGCCTGCTGTACCTCGAGGGCCAGGAAAAGGCACACAACCAGGATCTTGGTGAGTGGGAGTAATGCTGTTTTTGCTGCTGCATTATGTGGGTGCTAAAGTGTACGTGCTTCTTTATTTGCTTGCTCATTCAGGTCTGGCTGGTTCTTGCCTCCCACGCTTCAGCACTATGCCCTTCTTGTACTGCAATCCTGGAGACATATGTTACTACGCCAGCAGAAATGACAAGTCCTACTGGTTGTCAACAACCGCTCCCCTTCCCATGATGCCTGTTGAGGAGGGAGACATCAAGCCTTACATCAGTCGTTGTTCTGTCTGCGAGGCTCCTTCTGTCGCTATAGCAGTCCACAGCCAGGACATCACCATCCCTCAGTGTCCGGCCGGGTGGCGCAGCCTGTGGATTGGATACTCATTTCTTATGGTGAGTCTTGGGTCCTGAAACATACTACTTTTAGTCTTCTCTGTTGTTTGGATCCACATAGCAATTTTAGATTTGTATTTATTTTTCTTACTGAGATATATATTTTTTTAATTTTGGAAAATGATAATTATTCTCTTATTATTTGTGCAATAAAATATAAGTACCTCTCAAGTATGTTGTAGTAGTAACACTATGAAACATTTTACTTTTGACTGAAAAACATTCAAATAATAGCTTTTATTTTGATGTTTTCCCTTTTTTTAAAAATGGGCTTCAGATTCAGTAGATATTTCACAATATAAGTGACATCTTCTCATCAAAATAAATTTACTTCACAACTCAAATACATATTTCTAGAGTCTAATATGAGTGTGCTGCAGAAATTGTTTTTTATATCATTCCTTTACAACTGTTACATTGTGTTGCTTTAACGATGCATGCCCACCTCTGTTAATATATTAGTAGTGCCTACTGTATGCCACTGAATTTTGCACATTGAGAGCATTTTCTTTAAACTGTCTTCTCTTTTTTGTCCACAGCACACTGCCGCAGGAAATGAAGGAGGAGGACAGTCGTTGTCATCCCCCGGCTCCTGCCTGGAGGACTTCCGGACAACACCATTTATTGAGTGCAATGGGGCCAAAGGCACATGTCACTACTTTGCTAACAAGCACAGCTTCTGGCTAACCTCCATTGATCAGTCGTTCCACAGTGAGCCGGCAGCAGAGACACTCAAAGCAGGCCAACTTCTGTCACGCATTAGCCGATGCCAGGTCTGCATGAAGAACTTGTGAAGAAGGCAACTGATGTTTCAGGGACAGTGGTCTAGATCAGTGTAAATGTGATTGAATTTGTAAGGACTGTATGATGCCCTTAAAAAGCTCTGATGTAAATAAGATGTCAACTGCATTGTGGAAAACCAATTATGTGTGTTCATTGGTGCTTACTTTTTAACTTATTACCTCAATTAGTATACATTAAGAAAAATTCAGCACTACAGCCTAACCAAAGATGCCCATGTATATGCACTCCTGGTCTATATATTTGTACTGTTTAGAAGTGAGCATCCTCCACTTTGCCACTAACTCTGTTTCTCTGTGCCTTTCACACAAGTACTCTACTTAAATTGCATTTGTATTTGCATCATTTAGCAGATACTGATACTGTCTTCTATTATGTACTTTTTTACATATGATCACACAACGCACTGATTTGATAGTATTTATATATATTTGCTGAACAAACTTGACCCCTCTTCTTAAGTGTTTACTATCTTACCATGACAACATATTTAATCTCACAAATGCACTTCACCTTGACCTAATGCCAGCAGCGCAGAATGAAAACAGCTTGGATCAAAGGTCTGACTGCTGCAAATGCTAGTTGTATAACCATGTTTTGTAAGTGTTTGGGTCCTGTATTTAGGTCAATGTGCCCCGTTATCTGGTTGTTTAGCAATAAACAGTTTAATTTGGTCAATGAAAGTGTTCTTACACGTAGCCAATTACCATAACCATAACTATTTTATGAATCAATTTCAAAAATGTTTTTGTAAAATATTAAATGTTCTTTGTTATACTTCTGTGTTATTTTACTTACTCCAACAAACAAGACAAAATTGCAAAATAAAAATCTTTATTATGACATTTATCAGGAAAAAACAGGTTAGTAAATATTTAAACTGTGCCTCTGAAAATGTAAAGATGGGCCAGTAAAGCATAAAATCATCAGTGTTGGCAAAATTAAAGAACAAGATTTCGCAAATACTACAAAATGTTGCAATGTGCCATTAAACAAACATTAGTGCCTTTTTTTTGTGACTGTCTCAGGAAACATTCAAAACAACAGTGATTGACTTAAGTGTGTTATTTCCTTACTGACACATCTTTAAATAAGTGCAATTTCAGTGGTTCAAGGACAAAAGTGATCATATTTGATTCCCCTTTTTACAAAAAATATTGAAATGTCATAGGACAAGTCTTCACAGAAAAAACAGAAATGTGTGAGACTGGGAGGTTGATACTAAAAGATAATATACTGTCACAGTTTTATTCAGTGCTTTAATTGTATCAATTGTTTTAAAAAGACGTTCTCCTAGCAGCAGGAAGCTCTCCGCTTGCTGCCACTCGCTCTGCAGTCCTCCAAGTCCACTGTAGGAGATCCCTGGTTCTCATTTCTCTTTCTGAGAATTGAAGGCAACACGAGGTCAAACAGTGTCTCAAACAGATTGTCCACATTGTACCCTGTTTTAGCGCTCGTTTCAAAGCACATCTTCTCTGCAGGCAGGGTGCTCTTTTCATCCATGCCTTTGTAACGTACTATTCGCCCATAAAGAGCCATAGCGTCCTCCTGGCTGACCTGTTTGTGAAGAAGCAAGCCAGAGAGGGACACAGGGGAGGCTGGCGGTGTGGGACAAGCCGACAGCACTTGTGACTGTGTCCTGTCCTCTTCGGATTTACTTTGATCCTCTGACACTGCATCCGAGATCTGAGGTAACTGGGCTTTAAGGTCTGTCAGATCAGCCTTGTTGCCCACAAGAGCATAAATGCAGTCATGGTTAGCAGTATCTGTCAGAGATAAAAAACGCTCCTCCAGCTCCACAAGGCTCTGCCAGTTGGTCACATCGTAAGTTAGAATGATGGCGGCTGCACCTCGACAATACATGGATCCTAAGCCATGAAACTGCTCTCGACCTGAAGGGATACACAAACAAAAGGTTGTTAACAGAGTTGTTGGAAATACTAAAGTTGCAACTCATTAATACAGACTTAAGTGAGCAATGGCAAAGAGCAAACTGCACAAAAAGAATTTTTGCTAGACCATCAGCAGTCTGAAAACAAGAAGGCTTTGTGTATGAAATATGCTGGGTTTTGTTTGAAAGAGTACATTGTGTGTGAGAAGAATAATTGTTATATTGTGAGTGTATTTTTTTTTCCACACACTCAAGCTGATAATAAGGTACATAAAGCTACAACTCGCATCACTAGATATTTAAAATCTTGGTAGAGAAACTATCTCAAATGAGTAATAAAGTCCTAACGCTTAAGAAACAAATACAAACTACAACTCAACAGGCCTGGAAAATACTAAGTGTTGTAAGTGTAAAAACAGGGCAGTCAATTCTTCCTGTCATTGCGCTATCATGTGACTATTAAGAGGAACAGAGGTGGATACTTACAAAGGGGTTTAAATATGACTAAAAATTTTAATTATATAACATTACTGAACCAAACAGCAACAATCTCTCTGAAAATGCACAACTTATACAGTCTGGGAATGGCTACTTTTCCAGGCATATTTGGTCAGTGTTGATATAAGCAGACATTATTTACTGTTGAGTCAGCTTTCTCCTACCACAGTAACTGATTGCAACAACCAACCTTAAGTCGACAGGGGTCACGTTGTGTGGGACATAGACAGGAAAAAGGCTTGCTACTGACAAGGTCATTTGCAATTAGTCAGGATGACTAATCATTATTTTTTGCACAACACAAAAATGTACGTATTACACATGTTAGAATGAACTTCGGAAAGGGATTTCATTGTGAATTGATTATTAACTATAATAATATTAAACAATGAACAACATATATTACAAGACCCTTCAATTCAAACATTTCCATTTTTCAACTGTAAAAGGAATAAAATTGATCAAAGGAGCAACACTTTTGTTTATAATGTCTGGGAAATTCTACACCACAAACCTAAAAGCCATTGATAACTTAACAAATAGCAAGACACATTATGGCTAACTAAAATCGAATATTATATCACACCATAGTTTTTGTAACTGATTATTTGTTTGTTTGTTTGTTTGTTTTTATTAATTTCACCATTAGTCTGAATAGACATTGACTTAACTTAAGTTTTTATTAACATTAACAAACTTTTTATGGTAATAATAATAATAATAATAATAATAATAATAATAATAATAATTTGATTCTAACAGACAAATCCTAGTCCGATTACCATAGACCAATTAATTAATGCATCTTTCTACGCTGTAAATTAGAAAAACACGGGACTAACTTTATACCAGTATTTGGAGTTAGATCAAGTGGGTTTTGGCCTCAGAAGGCCAAGTTATGGCCTATCTCAGCAGCACTGCAGCTGAATACACAATGTGAACGTGAGAAAGTAGAGGCACTAGACCCAGCAGTGAGTCACATGCCTGAGATTGCCTCAGGTACAGGTCAAACTATCAGATAAACAACAGTGAGTACATTGATAAACAGGATATATAAGACGTTGTGGCGAAACTTTAAGTATAATGCATAAGACAAAATTACCAGCTGTGTCCCATATGGAGATGTTGTACGGTCCCCACTGTTTGAGGAAAAACGCCCCTCCGACCGTGCTGACCGTGTCTTTAAACTTCCTCTCCGTGTACCTGTGGAGCAGAGATGTCTTTCCCACGTTCATGTCTCCCAGCAACACCAGCTTCACGTCGGGTTTCTTCAGCTTCGAGCCCTCAGGCATGGTGCCGCCGCTGTCCCCTTTTCTGATTCTGATTATTAAAAAAAAAAAAAAAATTAGTCTAACGCGGTTTAAATTGTAAACGTCCTTTGTCCAGTGAGATACGCCATTTTATGAAGAGTTGAAGTTGATTCCTGACCGCGTTACTCCGTAAAACTGCCCCATAGTGAAGTGAAGGAATCTGAACTTCAAAAAGTACTGATGTGAAACCGGAAGTAGGTGAAGCGCTAAAGCTGGATTATGAGGCTAATATTCCCTGAACTTTGTCTCTAAGGCATCAACGCACTATTTTTTTTTCAAGGTATAAGTATGAATTCTCTGGTTTTAAATCAAATATTTGTTGCATCATTTAAATGATGATTATTATAGTGTATCAAAAACATTATTTCTCTTTTTCCAATGAAATTGGAGAGTTAAAGGTTATTCCAGGAGAAATGCTAAGCAATAAACTTTCACCTATTTTTTGTGTACAAAGCAAAATTACTAGTTACATATTGTTGGAAAAGTTTCACCCTTACCAAGAAAACTGCTATTTATCTGAATATGGTTTATTAAATAAGTTGTATAGTTATTCACTATAAGGGAATGTTGTAAAGATACTGGATATGAAAATGGAAGGAAATCAACTAACCTAAAGTCGAAACTTAGGGCAGTGTCTTAACTTTAATAAGCAGTTCAGCCTAATTTCTCACCCTCAGTACTGTGGGTTTCTGGGTAATTTATTTACACTTAGTTGGACTGATATTTTCATAGGCATGTATTATTTGTAAACAAATGTCAAACGGTGAAAGGGAAAAAAATAAAGCTTGTCCAAACAAAAACCGTTTTCGCTAATTTGCTTGATTTCAAATGTTAGCCATTTAAATGGTTTGAAATATAGATAGGCCTAGGCGACAAAAACAAAAAAACACGATTTGATCCATGCTTACTTTTTTTTTTTTCTTAAATTAAGCACCACCGCATAACTTGCCAGAATTTGCACCAAATAAGGCATCAACGCTGTTGTAGATTTATTATGGGCTATGTATACCTTGTTTTGAGGTATTTATAATGATTTTTATTTAGCAAGCTATGTGTTAAATGGTAAAATTTTATCCACTTGGATCACACTGTGTCCGAGGGTCTTTAAACGCATCACTGTAATTTTCTTCCTGTTTTGCAGTCGGTGCCAATGCCTGTGCCTCATGATCAGGATCAATTGTGTACAGTTGTCAGCGCTGAAACGCAGCCATTCATTAGGTAAGAGGAGTAAGAGGAGCTGAGAGAACCGAGCAATAAGTAAAGGTCTGAGTGTACAATGCGTGAGTGTCAAGCGACATGCAGCACATTCAGGCGCTGTGTTTTTTTCTTACAACAGCTGTGCTGTCGCTGTGCGCCACATGGCTCTATTTTAACCAGACAGGTAAAGTGAATGTTGTTCTACTGAAATGTTTACATGTGCTCGCTGCTGTATCACTATCAGTGTTCGTTTTAGTCCACCCTGTTCATGGTCCAGTGTTTGGAACGGGGTCTCTAGGACCCTGCGGACTCACTCCCGGCCTGTCAACTTGTGTTTGGGTGGTGGACAGCGGGCGGAGAATACCTCAGACTGATTGCAGGTCAGCTGTGCAGTTTTCCTGATGAGGGTTAAGGTTGTGAATGGGGCTTGAAAACTGCTCCCTGCTCAGTCTTTCTCCAACAGTCTACGCGTTTTAAAAACGACGCAAGGATAAACATGCTCGGTGAGGTTTCGGCTAGCTCACGATGAGAATATACATACGATATTGTAGTGATTTAGAAAATTAAAATGGATATGATGATGTCTTTTTTAATTTCAAAGGCTGCTACTTGTCAGTATTAGAGTTGAGTCTGAGACATCCGCGGCTTTGATGTAGCTAACCAAAGCTAGCCGCTAAACCCAGACGTCCGTCATAATCCACAGTCAACACTAAACTCGTTTACTCGGAGGCTTGTCTGCTGAGAAAGACTAGTCTGGGTCAGTCATGCAGGCAAACACAACGCGGGGATTCTTGTGGTCGGATGTAGAGACAAGGACCTTGTTGAACATCTGGGGGGAGCAGGACATCCAGACAGCGCTGGATGGGAGTTTCCGAAATAGCTTCGTCTACCGCGATGTCGCGCGGAGACTGGCGGCAATGGGCTTTGACAGGACCCCGGAGCAATGCAGGGTACGAATAAAAAGCCTCAAGAGACAGTTCTTATTAGCGAAAGAAGGCAACATACGCAACAACGGACAATATCACAAAATATGTAAGTTTTATGACATAATGGAAAGGATCCTGAGCAACCGTCCCATTTTAGACCCACAAGATATGTTGGAGGGAGGACCCGGAGGAGAGGAAGCCGTGGACGGCCTGGATGAAGATGGAGAGGATGCTCAAGACGCATACTCTGAAATCGCTGGGGATTGTCGTTTCCCTGCAGAGACTGAAGTCAAGTTGGAGTATCCCACCATGCCCATCCCTATTCCCGTCAAAGTGACAGTGGGCAATACTGGTAAGTTATTAAAACATTGTAATACAATATTTTGTAGTATTTTTAGATGAGATGTTGTCCTTACTGAGTTTAATACATACAAAAACATTTTTATTTAAGGTACAGCCGTAAGACCTCAAAATAGCAGCCAGCCAGGAAATAATTTGCCAGCCCGAACACCCAAACGACCAAGGAAACGACGCGCTAACTTCCCCTTGGAAAAACTAATGGAGCAGTTTCTGGAGCAGAGTGTCCAGGCCGAGGAGAACTTCTATCGAATGGAGGAGCAACGCTTACAGGCAGAAGATTGCCGCAGAGAAGCTGAACACACCAGAGAGCTGCAGATGCTCCAGATGCTGGGCCAGATGTTTTCTAACATCTCTTCCACCAGGCCCAGCTCTGGGTTCTCTAGCTCCACACCTACATGCACACAGGGCCCATCTAGTCATATCAGACACTCTTCACCACAAGCCGACTCTTTCAAGCAACACAGTCAACTGTTGAGCCAAGATTCACAGCCATTAGGTAGTTTTTTTTTAGTTCCGTCCTTGAAGCTTTGAGGCATAGTTTCTTTGTATTTTGATACAATGACAATAAAGGCTTCTTGTCATATTTTTTAAAAGAAAGACTCTTCCTATTTGTGAAGAATGTAGTGATCACCTTTGTTTGGACTTAGAGGATTTGCTTTATTTTTGTATTTTATGATTTAGACTTTAATATAAAAATGTTTACACTGACCTAAAGCACTAACACTAACTTTTATGGATTTGCACCTTACAGTCTTAAGTACAAGTGCAATGCTGCAAACACAAATTTGAATTTGTAAGATGTCTAGAGAGTGGTGTCAAAGTGACAAATGTGTTTTGTTTTGTTGTTTTTTTTTTGTTTTTTTGTTTTTTTTTGCTTAGTGTTACATAGTAGGGAATCTTGCACTGTGTCCTTTAAAAATGGGGTTATGTATCCTGTTTCATGTCAGGGAACCATCAAATGAACTATACATTGTAGGGTAATATTGCATAAAGTTTTAAAATAAAATGTACTACTTATTTAAAAACATTTGCTTTGTCTGTTCCTGTAGTGCTTGAACGATACTACAGTTTAAGCTCTAAAACGCACAGAAGTATGGATGATGGCATCCTTGCCCTGATAAAGAGTATAATCCCTCCACTAACATCCAAGAAACATAAAGGACAAGATGGACGTATTGGAATCATAGGAGGCTGCCAAGAGTATGTTGTACTGAAAAATGTTTTTTAGATAGAAAATGTAATGCATAGGTATAAAAGTATATATATCTAACTAAATATGTTTTTAAATTGTTATTTATGTACTTTCAGCTACACTGGAGCACCCTATTTTGCTGCAATCTCTGCATTGAAAGTGGTACACAATCATTCTTAGAGACTTGAGAGTAAAATCTTATATAAACTGGGTTTGGTGAATTGACATTATTTTGTTCTTGTCTTTAGGGGGCTGATTTGTCTCATGTTTTCTGCACCAAAGATGCTGCACCTGTCATTAAATCATACAGCCCTGAACTCATTGTCCATCCTGTCCTGTGAGTACAGTGCCACATAAAATTCTATATGGTATCACACATCAGGACATGTGATGGTATTGAATGTAATCATGTAATTTTAATGTTGTGTGAAAGAGTCATTCAAAAATAAATAGACATAATTTCCTTTTCTGTATCTGTGTTTTGTTGTGTTCTCTAGGGACAGTCCAAACGCAGTTGAAGAAATAGAAAAATGGCTTCCAAGACTGCATGGCCTCGTGGTTGGACCAGGCCTCGGGAGAGATAACTACATACTAAAAACAGCCAAGGCATGTAAATACAAAATGTTTTTAACTAAAAAGAAAAAAACAGATTTTAACTATGTTTTGTTGTCTCCTTTAGGAAATAATAGAGAGGTCAAAAGCAAGAGATATTCCTATTGTCATAGATGCTGTAAGTACATCAACATGTAGAACACTGTTTGACTGAGGTCATACATGACCAACTATTTGTTTGTTTTCAACAGGATGGATTATGGCTTGTCACACAGCAGCCATCCTTTATTCAAGGGTACCAGAAGAGCATCCTTACACCTAACATTATGGAGTTTACCAGATTGTATGAGGCAATGGTATGTGTTTGAAAATCATACTCAAAGACAATATTCTGTAAATACAATTTGTTTTTGTGTTGATACACCAGCTCCATGAGCCTATGGACAGTACTGATCCACAATTCAGTGTCACACAATTAAGTATTGCCATGGGGAACCTCACTCTAGTGTTAAAAGGAGAACAGGATCTTATTACAGATGGCAGCAAAGGTTGGTATCATTCATGTACATTAATCCTACATCAAACATGCCAATCATTCCACTTTTTATCAGGGTGTATGTCACTGTTGTTTTGCTTCAGTTATCTCCTGCAGTATTGAGGGCAGTGGACGACGGTGTGGTGGACAGGGTGATCTTCTATCAGGATCTATGGGAGTTTTGGCACACTGGGCCCATGCTGCTTCGGCAGCTGGAATGTTCAGAGGGTGAGGTCAATATTTTTAACAATTTGTCCTCAAATAAAAGTACGTACAGTAGCAAAAATTAGTCACCCACAACTTACAGTGCAATATTAAAATGTAGTAGAAGTATAGAAAAGTGGTTGAAATAATATTTATTATTTTTTTACTTTTATACTCTCCAGTATGAATCCATCAGTGGTTGCAGCATACGGGGCCTGTTCCCTCACCAGACAGTGCAACAGTCAAGCATTTCAAAAACATGGCAGGTCCACCACTACCTCGGACATGATCCAGGA
This sequence comes from Rhyacichthys aspro, assembly GCA_036850595.1. Taxonomy (NCBI): domain Eukaryota; kingdom Metazoa; phylum Chordata; class Actinopteri; order Gobiiformes; family Rhyacichthyidae; genus Rhyacichthys; species Rhyacichthys aspro. The sequence goes on from CM072168.1 coordinate 10,330,385, forward strand.
GATCGGCTCAGCCTTCAGAAAGCTATTTGACAGTTAAAAAGCACTTAAACTCTTAAATCGATCGTTGAGGCCATTAAAATTTTGTGACAGTCGATAAGTTTGTATTGTGATCAATTTTTTATATTTTATAAGTATAAGTTATTTATATTGCCTTTCAGAAAACAGTACAAAATGTTATCGCCTTCATCATTTTATACAGATAAAGATAGAGCTAGTTTTAAATGACACTTCATGCAGCTAACATTCATTTCCACTATAGATATTAACAGGTGTGTGGTCCAGTCCTTCTGCACGTGTGGGTTTAAAACGTATGGCAGTAAACACAACACAGCTACTATGTTTTATAGACTGAGTTCTTTGTAAATCCACAGGTAGGTTACTTGTTGATTTGTGCAAGTTACTGCAACAACAATATAGATTACATAACAACTTTGTTAGTCACAAGTTAACGTTAGAAATCGTTAAGAATTATTTGTTAAATAAAACTCAAAAGGTGGCAGTAGTGCAGTTTTGTGGCAAAAACGCAACAGCGGAGAAGACAAGGCTGTTAACAGCTAGCAGCTAGGCGGGCTACTAGCAGGTTATGCGCATGCGCAGATGCACTAACCACACGCTACACATGACGCAGAGCTAGCAACAAGAGTAAACTAGCTTCAATAACGATTAGTCTACGTACAGCTACAAGACCATCACACGGTTAGTCATTAAGTATTAATCCCAAAACTGCTATCCATTTTAGGTTGAGCTAATATAACTCTGTAGGCTACTTTGTGAGTAATCATATGCATGTAAAGACACCAGAAGCTAAATTAACGCTAGCTAACTTAACTTGCCTTGAACAATAATAGTGCAAATACTGACGCTCTTAACGAGACAAAATGGTCGCTTTTTGCTCGTTACACTGTGTGTGACAGTCTGTTCACTTGTTTATTCTTTGATTGCTGTTGGCCTTCTCACAAACAAGAAAGCCATCAAACGCAGCTCATAGAATATTTTTTCTTTATTTGACTTAGCCGGCAAAGCTCTTTTGTATATTTATATTGATACCTAGACGCCTAACGCTAAAAGTAGCTAAACTAAGTCACTATACATTGTTGAAATTCATTTCTCGTAAACGGAGACAAAGTTGGAGTAACGCTAGCCTTGTGTAGCCTTTGCCTTCTTATCGTTGCCTCTGGTTACTTATGCTAACCTCGTCCTATTGACACACACAAGCATGCATTAAATTAACGTTACGAGTTAACACCCAGTAATAAAAACATGAAGATCTACGTCGATTTTTTTTCACAGCTTGGTTTACGACACGTTTTCAGGTTTAGGTTAGGTTTTCAGAAATCCCGCTCATTATTAACAACTGCAGTTGCATTTGTTGCCGAAGACCTTGTGGACCACTCTGGGACAAACTGAGAATATTGTGTCAGGGCATATACAGCCTAAACTACTGCACTACCCCGTCACATTTTAACTGACGATTTAGGTTCTGACATAGGCTACGACACAATATTCAAAAACTGTAGTTGGAAAAGCAAAATTTCATACCTGTTTGTCAATGTGCTTAAACTGTTTTCTGGCAGCTAATTTTCCTTATCTTTTTTTTCTTTATAGGTTAAAGCGTCTACACCTCCCAATATTACAAGGGATCAGCTATGTTGAACCCAACCAATGGTGATCCAAGCCATGTTGTCGTTAAATATGTGGAAGAGTATCTGGAGCTGGTGGAATCTCTCCCCTTTGATTTGCAGCGCAGTGTGTCCCTCATGAAAGAAATAGATGCCAAGTATCAAGGTAAAGACGCCACACATTGGATTTATTTCTAGGCTTCCGACCGAAACTCATGTTCAATCTCTCAACAAATTCTGTGTGGGCTATGTGAACTATTACAAAAATACATTCCATTAACATTGTAAAGACATTGATACTGTTATTGGAATTGAGGCAACAATAAATAATCGGTCTTTTATATCATAAAGCCTATATTCTATGCCTAAATATGTTATATTTGCCCTACTAGCTGCTGTGTGTATCTAGCGGGTTATTTGCATTTCAGTTTAGTCATGTCATTCTCAGCTGTTAGTACTGCGTAACATTCAAAAACAGCCAATCAAGTGGAGTAAGCCTAGTTTGTTAACTTTGTGTTTCTTTATACTAAAATTGTTATGTTTGCAGATGTCCTCAAGGAGCTTGATGACGCTTATGAGCGATATTGTCGAGAAACTGACTCTGCTCAAAGGCGCAAACTTCAGTTATCTATTCAGAGGGCCTTGATCCGCAGTCAAGAGCTTGGAGATGAGAAGATCCAGATTGCTGGTCAAATGGTATATAGCTTTAGCAGTTCACACTATTATGTTCATTTTGTGTACAATTTGTGCCATTTAGGGTGGCAGAGTGGTTAGCACTCCTGCCTCACAGCAAGAAGGTCCTGGGTTTGATCCCTGGTCAGACAGGGCCTTTCTGTGTGAAGTTTGCATGTTCTCACCATGTCTGCGTAGGTTTCCTCTGGGTGCTCCAGTTTCCACCAAAAGGCATGTACAATAGACCCCCTCCCCCCATGGGGCCAGGACACACCTGCAAAAGATATTTGTAACCTCAGTGTGACTTTCCTGGATAAAGGTTCAATTAAAAAAAATTGCACTCACTGAAAATATACTATCTGAAGTATTCCTAGTGAATGAATGTGAGAGTGAATGGTTGTCTGTTAGTGTTCATCTATAAGTGTCAGCCCTGCAACGAACTGGCCACTGTCCAGGGTGTACCCCGCCTAAGGCCCAAAGCTGCTGGGATAGGCTCCATCCACCTGTGACTACCGTATTTTCTGGACTATAAGCCGCTACTTTTTTCCCACGCTTTGAACCATGCGGCTTATACAGAGATGCGGCTTTTCTATGAATTTTTCTTCAGCCCTCAGGGGGGCGCTCTAGCAGGAAGTGCAAAAACGAGACAGGCAGCGGTAGTCAGTACAAACAAGAAAGCGCCAGTTTTTATTCTTAGCATATGCAACCCAAGACGCACAACAGCAAAATACGGTAATATTTTCACACCCTCACCCCCTCATAATGGAAAACAAATGAAGTGACAGTGGCTTGGTGTTCAGTAGTTTCAGTGCTCAGGAGGAAGATGAATAGTGACTTGTGGTTTCAGTGCATGGGAGAATGAAGCGACTTTAATAGTTGCGCAGTTGCGCTTTAACAGTGCGCAGGAAGAAAATTGACAGTGGTTTGATGTTCAGTGGTTTCAGTACGCAGGAGGAAGAAAAATAAAGCAGCTTGGTTTTAGTGCACAGGAGGAAGATGAATAAAACCATCAATGACTTTTCTGTTTTGTTTGATCAGCACTTTTACTGCTGTGTTAAAGGCACTGTTCGGAAACAATCAGTTCAGGTATATGAATAAACACTTACGGTACAAAATCTATGTAAATATCTTATTCCTCAGCCTGGGTATCGGCGGCTTATATGTGACAAAATACATATTTCTTTTAAATTTTAGCTGGTGCGGCTTATATTTAGGTGCGCTCTATAGTCCGGAAAATACGGTACTAAGCAGTAGAAAATGAATGAATGGATGGATGAATGAAAACATATTGTTTGTAATAGTAAAAGGAAACCCCTTACTTTACTCTTGATGTCATTAATGAACACTGAACAAAGCTAATCTAATTTAACAAATGTAACATATTTCTTATAAGGAATGGACAAACATATTAAGGAAAGACTTCACAAAAAGTTTTTTGTTTTAGGTGGAGCTGGTCGAGAACCGAACACGACAAATGGATTGGCACTCAGAAGTTCTGCTGTCTTCCCAAGAAGTTCCAGAAACTCATGTAACCACAACCACCTCTCTTACTCCCAGTGCAGCTTCCTTAATGTCCTCTTCTTCGGCAAATATAACACCAGGCAAAACAGGTCACCATGATAAGAAACGTGATGAAGTTACTCCCAACTCAGGAGGTGGAGACAAGGCTGGAGGAAAACGGCAGAGACGGCAGAAAAATGGAGAGAATCGGGAAAGTTATGGCAGTTTGGATCACACGGAGGAGGTAGGAGTAGGGGCATCTCGAGAGAAGAGGGCAAAAGCGTCCTCTAAAAAGAAGAAAAGGTCAAAAGGGAAGTCCGACCGCGAAGTGTCTCCTCCAGATCTGCCTATTGATCCAGATGAGCCAACATACTGTCTATGTGAACAGGTGTCCTACGGTGAGATGATTGGATGTGATAATGATGAATGCCCCATTGAGTGGTTCCACTTCTCCTGTGTAGGGCTGCATCATAAGCCCAAAGGCAAGTGGTTCTGCCCCAAATGCAGAGGAGAGAATGAGAAGACAATGGACAAGGCCTTAGAGAGGGCTAAAAAGGAGAGAGCATACAACAGGTAGCATGCACTACCTGAGCAGATGAACATTGTAGCGTACATTTTGGTCTTGTGTATATTTACTGTTAATGCTGTTTGAACAGTCACATACTAAAGAGTGATCTAGGAAAGTTATTTTTGTAAATGACATAGCTGGAGTCCAGATCGTCTCATCAACATTATTTTGAAGAATGGACTTAAAAGCATACAACCTGCATGTAACCAAACATCTCTGCACTTAAATCTTGTTTCCATCATGCATGCAACATTACTCAGTTATACACATTCAATAAATAAAAGCATTTCTGAAAAGTTTGTATACAAGAAAGTGATGTTTTTGTTTTCAGAACAGATGAACATGGAAACAACATATAAACTAGTCTAACAAGTCATGACAAATTTGTCTTTTTTATTTACAAGTGCTGAAAAATGGCATGAGGACAACCAGTGCAAAATCTGTACATACACTTTTAGTTGCAGGTTTCTTATATACATGAGTACTGAACAAAAATATGGATATACTCTTCATGCATGTAACAGAGTTCACAAAACAGCAAAGACACAGTGTAAAGATGTCCAAAGAAAATTTTCACCAGTGGTGCTTGGCCTGCTTTAAGTATTATCCAGATAAATGCTTTGTGAAAATAAACTGACAGAGCAAGTGAGGAGCACAGCCTTATGAGTCCATGACTTTATGGATTGGTCCTCCAAGACTGAAAATAATTAAGTCTTGGGGAGTAGTTTTAACAGGTTGGAATACATTTGATTGCAAGGAAATGTCCCTTTAGACCATACTGACAAATTACCAAGGCAAGATTCACAACAGTTCCCTTGATGCACAGAAAAAGGGTGACAATAGAAAAAAGTATATATTCCTCCTCTTGGCAGGCAAGAACAAAACAGACTTTCTATGAAGGAAAATTGGAGGTAAAGTGCATAAAAGCGTAAAATAAAAAAAATGTGGGGGCCCAAACTTAGGATGTACTTGACTAAAACTTGCAGCACACAATGGGGAAAAACAGCTATGGTGATTGTCAGGTCAACTGTCCCTCCAGCTTTGTTCGACAATGGCTGACACACGCTTCTCATACTCCCGCTTGTTCTCCTGGTAAAGTTGAGCTGCCTGGCTGTTGGCTGGACTGTTGGGATTTGGTTCATCAAGCAGGGACTGAAAAGTATTGTAAAACAGGCATTTAATTTCTATAGTCTAAATATAATACAGGTCTTCTGACTACTTAATTCTAAATAGATTAAAAATCCATTAACTTACGTTAGGCCTTAAAATTAAACTAATTTGCCAGTGAGTCTTCAAGGTTCACAGAGGTAAATAAATACAAACAACTACATCAATATCATAAGACAATTTAAACATGCATTTGAGTTGTTTTTACCTGGATAGATGTAAGAATAGAGGAAACATCATAAGTAGGACTCCAACGATTCTGTAGAATGTCCAAACATATACTTCCATCTGCATAGACTAAATTCAAAATAGAAATATATTAACACCTCATCAGTTATTATTACTTCATAACACATAAATCAATCAAATAATTTGCTTTATACCATTTGGATGAAACATCTTTGAAACAAATCGTACTGTAGGTGGTTTGTTGGGATATTCTTCTGTGAACTCTACAATGAGTTTAAATGTACCTAGAGACAGACAAGCAAATAAAGTAATGTTATTTAAAGAAAAAAATGTATAGAACATTTTCAAACTACAAACTGACAGGAAAAATGCTTACCATCTTCAAAAGGGGTTCCTTCAGGCCTGTAATACATAAGGTAATTAAATAACTTATTGTTCTAAAAAGGCCGGTGTATATATGCACTGTGATGTGTCAATAACTTACCCAAAAATGACTGCATTCCACACCATGATGTTGTTTTCAGATGGAGCTCCACTAACACCAGCTGGAGGGTCCTCCTGTAGCCTTTGAAAATACGAAAAAACAGGGACAAGAAAAGTCAATATGCTGAGAAATTCAGCTGTCCTGTTCAACCTAATGAGCTCGAACCCCAGCCTGACTTTGTATGGCCATATTACCCCATCTCTTGACCAAATCCTGTTTGACTTTGCCAATTTTAAAAGCTATATGATCAGACGTACTATGTAGATCATATGTATAATGTGATAAGACTAAAACATTGTAAACAGTTTGGGTTAAAAGGCTTGAGATAATACTAGTCTGTAAGGTTTTTCTTTTAGTTGGACAAGAGTTTTAAATCAGATTGACATATACAACTAACGTCAAACAAAAAATGTATTGATCTGAGTGAAAATCACGTTACTTTTTATATATTCTCAAAAGTACACTTGATAGGTCGACTTGCTAATAGGTATCGCCTAAAACGATGGATGAAACTACTGTAAAATCTTAGTGAAACACGACGAGAACAATAAACTTCCCAAATTAATTTGCTGTATTTTCGTTCTCTCCTTTAACTCGCCAATAGGCACAAAATATGCCTGTTATTTATGTCATTATAGCAAGCTAAACTATGCTACGCTAATGCTAGCATTTCTAACAAATCATAGGTAGCCAAACCTTACCACTGTCGACTCTGGTGTAATTATTTTGACAACTCACCGTTTGAAATCTCTCATAAGTCTTCTTCTAGCCGGGGTGGACATGACTTAGTGTGAAATGCGTTTTGAGGACAATACCTAATGACTGGGGCCTAATTTATCGAATTGTTTTGGCGTATTTACTAGTTACTTGACACCACCCGCTTCCTTTAGCCCCGATAGGTTTCGTTAATCCTAGCACACTGGTTAGCCCAGTTTGGTTTACAGAGCGATACCACTTCATGAACAGGGGGGGACGTTTCACCAACCAAACCAGTTATGTTGTCGTTTAATATGTGTGCATTTGCAAGATTATAATACCCAATTATGATATAATTAAGAATAACAAGTGACTATGTTGTGTAGAGTGCCGTTTATGGTTTTTACTTACATTACTTTAATGAATGATTTGCACTCCTCCCCCTCTTCAAACATGGAATCGTCGGGCAGTGGGCGTGACCAGGGTGACGTAGTGTTTGTGCAGAGTGAAGGTCGGGATGATGACAGGTGACTTGGAGCAGAGTACAGTGTACAGCCGTGGCCCGAACACGTGAGACCAGGGGGAGGTAGCCTCAACGCCCCCGTTTTTAACACGTTTTTTAGCATGAAACTGAGCCTCGAGAATATAAAAGTGATTTGCTTAAAAAAAAAAAAACGTCTCAAAGTGTCAAAGATATTTTAATTCGGGGTATTAGAAACAATTTTTATTTTTTTTTAAAGGCACGAAGACTTTAAAAGAAAAAAAAATAAAATACAAGGAAACCAAGTTTTACTGCACTTGTTTTTATTAACAGAAAACTAACTCACTACTACATTAACTACAACATAAACCTGACAGGCACGAAAACAAAAAGTGTTGACAGGGTCTCTGTCGCATTACATATTTTAAATTTTAGAGTTAGAACAAGGCTATTTACAGAAATGATTTGCGCTAAAGAATCTCTTTTTCTTCAATGTCCTTATACACAATGGACATCCACACAACTCAGACAATTAAGTCAAATTGAATCCTCAACAATTTAAGGCAAATTAATGCTTTCTGGGCATACATATTAGGCAAAAAAAGTCAGTGTGTCATTCTTTTTTATGTTTTAGGATCCATGGTAAAGAAGCATGGTGCTATAAAAGGCATGGTCATACAGTTGCTCTGCTGTGACAGACCTCTGGTGCTCCACCTGGCTGCCTGCTGTGCTGTGGATTTCAAGGAAATCACTGTGGAGATGGTTGCTTTCTGCTGCAGGATCACACCCAAATGGAAGCCCAGGTTGGTTGTGACCATTTGTGGTAAAGGGTGTTTCACCTGTCACTGCAAACAACAAATAGTGAGCGTTAAGAAATGATTAAATCTGCCATTCTCTGAACATTTAAGTTAGAAATGCAATAAAACCAACATTGTTTTGCACAATTATTATTGAGCTGTAAGGCGAACTGAACACCAGAGCTTTTAAGGAATACTGCAACAAAAAAACTCAGAAGCCTGTCTGATTACACATTTACAGTGATTGATAAATTGCAAAATACATTCCAGAGCCTTATGCAATTCTACAAGCTTTGACCCGAGACCTTATTTTAAATAGGTCAGATCCTTATTTGGAGATATTTCATGACACGGTGACCTAGTTGTATGCAGTGGTATTTAAGCCATTGTGAGAGAGTATCTTGAATGCAATGAGTACATAGGTAAAAAGGGAGCATTCCAAATTAAAGTTAGAGGTTTACTTAACATAAGTATACAAAAGTATGCACTGAGCTGTAATGATAAATGATAAACCATTCCCAGGTTTATAGACACAATTAATAAAAAAAAAAATCAAGGAGAAAAAACAGTCCATCACAGTGACAAATCTTCAATGTTTAATTATTTTACACAATCATTACAAAACAGAACCTTCTCAATGCTAAGCGCTAGACAAGTATGTAGCATGTTAAGTGTGTAGCACTCAAACGTTTTGACATGTGAGACAAGTAAGCACACACTATCTGCATGACAGCAAGATGAAAAACTGCTAAAAAAGTCAAAGAACTTCATCTATAAAAAAAATATGTATATAACAGTTGTAGTTCACTGAATATAGCTAAAAGTAATAAGGTTTTTAAAATCCATAGAAATTCATGCATGAAGAAGACCAATTTAAAAAAATTTCAAAAAAAGAAATAAAATTATTTACTGCCCAAGTCAAGAAGGAAATATATAGAAAACCAAAGTGCAAGTTTTACTAGTAGTTTAAAACACATCGTTTTCTAACCCACTGAAAACACTACTACTACTACTGCACAATAATGAATGCAAAGAAAGACAAATCCCTGGTCTCTCTTGGAGTGACATCTTGGATGAAAACAACAACAACAAAAAAACAACGTACTACTATAAAGCTGCATAATGAATAATCATTTATATTTTGTAAGTAACATTCATTTTGGGATATGCTTTGGCTTTAGACAATTGTTATTTACACAGCTGAAGAAATCGCTTCCCTTTAAGTCAGTAAAATGTTCAAATTATCTATTATATTAAATGTGATCTTAATCTACAGCAAGTTAAACAATAATAAATTCTCAAAAACTGGAGGGGGAATTGGTATAATATTGTATAAAGAAAATTATACCGTTAGAGATATAAAATATGGAAACTATGGAAGTTGAAAGATACAACTTGAAGTATTGCAGTTTAACAATCGTGTCAAAGGATGAAATCTTAAAGATAATTGTGCAAAACAAAACTGACCCCTTTCTGTATAATTTAACAACATTACCACACACTTTGTTTAACTAGTACTTCATCTATATTGTGATTAGATTTAGATAAATGTACATATGATGAGTCAATACACACATTTACATCTTTTCAATGTAACTTAACACCAACCAAAACAAACATTTTTGCAACAAAACAGCCCAACACATACTGCAAGATATGAAGTACAATGCCCTCTACAGGTAGGCATATGAATTGGTGAAGTGGCAGGGGGTCTGCATTGATGCAACAGTAATGACCTCCAGCTCTTTAGCTGGGGGGCATGGACTGTCCTGCCCCCCAAAGTCCTCACAATGATCCATGGCCCCTGGCCCCTGTGCTGCTGCAAACTCATTCAGCCCTAATGCAAAAGGTCCTGGCCCACCTGAGCTTCCAGTAGTGGACAGCTCCATGTTCGTACTTTCCATCTGGATATCTTGAGCACCACCCAGTGGCCCATTGCCGTTCAGATATTCTGGCTGCATTCCCAGACCTAAGACCACAGATGTGCATTTAGACTAATATTTAAAATACAACAGCAAGTTGACTTATCAGTTTAAATGTAACATATGCCAAACACACACCAATATGTGGCCTAACTAAAACAAAGTCACAAGCAATGCCACAGCACAATTAAACAGAAATAAAATGAAAAAATAATCAATGACCTACCGTTAGGTCTCGCCTTTTTCACTGGATTTGCTTCATTGCCATCAAATGACCTCTTTCTGTTTGGAATGCCATTCAAGAAGCTGCGCCCCTGGACAGTGGGGTGATTGTGGCCCCCATTCTGGGCTGTGCCATTCAGAAAAGACCCATTTTGGGAGTGAGCCATGTTTTGTTGGAAGTTCTGGGCATTGGACAAAATCTCAGCACACTCCTGGAATCCCTGGGCGTGGGCCAGGTCGGCAGCAGACAGCCCACTGGCATTCCTCATACTGCGTAAGAAAAAACAAGTGTTAAAAACTCACATCACACGTTTGAATTCCACAGACAGACAGACAAATCAAAGCCCAGTCACACAGGCACACACACACACACACACACACACACACACACACACAAACACACATACTCTTAAACAGTCACACACAGAGATGGACACAAGCACACAGATGTACAGACATAACCTGTCCTGCTCTACACTGTCACATCCTCTTCGTCATCTTTCAGAAAAATGACGACTGATCCCTTTGGATCATTTGAATTTAATAATGTCAGTTCCCAAACAGGAAACCTGACTGCTGCAAAATGACATGATTAAGACAATTGAAGGCATCAATATATAAATACATGAAGCCAAAAGAATACAAAGGAAAAAAATATCTTCTGGATGCCAGAAATGTCTTCCACTTTTGAAAAATGATATATAAAAAAATACTAAGGCTGAAAGATGTCTGCGGAGGTTCATTCATCCAGGACATAATCAAGAAAGGCATCTGGACGTAGGTTTGATGTAGGTTAAGGCAAAAATACAAAACATTTCTAAAACTAAAACTTTGTAGTTGTAATAGTAGTTTTACCAATGTCCAAACAAATGATAAAACCATTTCTTAAGTCAGAGCTGCAAAAAGATAAAACTTAGTAAAAGACTACTGTGAATTTAACATAATAAAGCTGGGCGTTGTGGGAAAAAATGTTTCACTAAAAGAAAAAAGTAATAACAGTGCCTAAATGCTAGATTGTTGATTTCATCTGGGGCAAGTAAAGAAGCAAAGAATTGTATCTCCAAGAAGTCCAGATCAGCAATGAAGGGACTACAGACTTGATGCCATAAGAGTCAAAAAGAACATGATGACATAAATATCTCAAGCATTAGAAATCCAGAGGTCTTCTTCTGACAGGAGAAGCTGCCCAAGAACGATGAACTTTTCCTAAGAAAAAGATTAACACGATAACACGATTGTACTCTTCCATTTCAAACACAGTTCTTTCTGTGCACAACATACAGTTGTGTTAACCATGTCAGGCTGCAGCAGTATACAGTGATTTGAAGTGACAAAATGAATGAGTAAACAGTATTACGTAACAAACATTTAAAAAGTGTTCTGTATGAAAGTAATGTCTCTCTGTTTGACTAGAAAGCACTATTGATGTCATCTTGGAGGTGCTAGCTGGAAGTTTTCAGTACAAATAATTTTTTTTTATTAGTGCACAGTGTACTGAAATAAATGTCAGCTAACCAAAGAAAGAGGAAAACAGGTGCTTTTCAGCTTAACTTGGAATTTTCTCTAGTTAGTTCTGCAAAACAATAGTTTTCTTGTTTAGAACGTCACTGAACAGCAAAATGAGTTCTCCAAGCAAACAGCACGTCTTTGTCAGAGAACTGGGCTTTTGGCCAAAGTTTCCACTGACAATTATTAACATGCAGGAGAAAACAACAGCTTGTTGTGAATATATCCAGTGTACTATAATAAGTATATAATGAGTAATGACATGAAAAATGAAAAAATGAGTTCAGGGATACATTGGCATTTACTTCCATACAGTAACAGGTTGAAGTTCACCGTTTAGTCATTCATTGTGTATCAGGTGTTTTCTCTGCATTTCAGCTAAAAAAGAAACATTTCAACAACTAGTGCACATTAAACATTTTATAAAGTATTATAAGATTTTAAAAACAAAAAGTAAAATCACACAACATGTTGCACATTACCCGTCCCATTCAAATTAACGCTTCCAAGTTAGTTTTTTTTTTTACCTCAATAATATGTTTAGAGCAGCAGATTTGGTCTCACTCCAAGGAATGGACACTATGCTGTGGCCGTCTATAACTGTAAAACTATGCACAAAGACTAATCTGCTTTCATTTAGTGGCTTACTTTTTCACACTTCTGCATGAATTCTAATTAACACTGGAGGAAGTTACAAGACCATGTAAAAAAAATGAGAAATTTATCACGCCCTTTAAATCTTAATTAAAAATAAAACTAAAATATTAATATCCTGGGGAATGAAGCATGGAATATTTAAGACAATTGTAAATAGTTTTAAAGTATATAACTAGGACTCTGCCATTGTCTGTGCAGAATATGAATATTTACACTGCACTGATTTCTAAAAGTTAAATATTGTATGAACAAGGCCCCTTTTTAAACAAAACAAGAGGAAGAATATGTATGTATGTATTTTAAAGACGTCTTGAAGGTTTCTTTAAATCCTACATTTTATTGACAAAGTCATTCCTTTGGTGAGACCATCCATCTAGATAATAAACAATTTGAACAAAACAGATTTAACCCATTTTGATCTAAAAGTGTGGAGGAAGCGTTAATTCTTTATAAATGCCTGGTATGCTTTGCTTTTCCGTCCTAAGCACACATTATGTATCTTCTCTAGCTACCGTCTAACCTTCGAGAGGCAACCTATGATCATGCTACATGTTGACTGTGACTCACGTGATTAAACCTGTCCATTTAAAGGGCTCCTATGGTTAGTTGACAAAACCAAAAACAAAATATATAAAAATAAATAAAAAACAAGAACTAGATACATGAACAATCATGGATAATAAGCAAAGCATGCAGGTATAAAACTTTAGTTGTGATTCATTTAAAAACCTAGCATTAAAACCAATCACCGCAAGAAATACCTCAACAGTTTGCCAGTGTGTAGATAGGAAGCGATAGTGAGAACACTCAATGCCACAACAGTGCGGCTATCCCAGGGAACGGGGCAGACTCAGCAGTGTCTATTCTCCCCCTTTCTAGGATTACTTGAAAAAACCAAGTCATTTCCAATTCAATAGCTGAAAAACATTAAGACGTACGGTTCTGGTTCTGTTAACAATATATCAAACGTTTTGTGTAACTTATTGTCACTTTCATAAATGAAAAGGTGACAAAGAATATAGGTCAAAACAAGACTATAATATTGTATATGGTTAATTCTAAGACATACAAAATAAACATTTCTTTGTATAAAGATATTATAGATATTCTGAACAGTGAAATGACATTGCAACAGAATGAGTGTGTTAGCATAACATAGTTAATAGTTCATAACATGTACCTATACACAGCTAACGCTTGTTTGCTACGCTAAGCCCCCCTGCCCTTCTCTTATTACCAACAGCCTGTAACTCTGAGCTGACCATAGACCACCTTACCACTTTTGGAGGCTCATGACAAATTAAATTATGCCAATTATGACAAGGTTTTATTCAATGAATACTTACTTTTCTTATGTTTAATTACACTTTACAGTTTTTTTTAGTAAATTTTCTCTTTACCTTTGCTTCAACTATTTTTTAGCTTTTAAATCTATACATTGTTTACAATAATGATAAAGGCAAATTATCAGAAAATCACCTTGGGCTGAAAGTGTTAGATTAAAAGACTTTCAACAGAGAGGAATGTTGCAAAGAAACTGAGATTGATTTAAGAAGAGCAAGAAATGTAATACTGTTGGCTAAAAGAAGCTATCCAAGAGAAATAGAAGGGCTTGCTGATGATCCACTCCTAATATGCTGGTTTGGTGCTTCACAGCAAGAAGATCCTTGATGTGATACTAGGTTAAGAAAGAGGCAAGAAGGTCCTTGATTTGATACTGGGTCAAGAAAGAGGCAAGAAGGTCCTTGATTTGATACTGGGTCAAGAAAGAGGCAAGAAGGTCCTTGATTTGATACTGGGTCAAGAAAGAGGCAAGAAGGTCCTTGATTTGATACTGGGTCAAGAAAGAGGCAAGAAGGTCCTTGATTTGATACTGGGTCAAGAAAGAGGCAAGAAGGTCCTTGATTTGACACTAGGTTAAAAAAGAGGCAAGAAGATCCTTGATGTTGTACTAGACCAAGTATAAGGCAAGAAGATCCTTGATGTGATACTAGGTTAAGAATGAGGCAAGAAGATCCTTGATTTGATCCTGGGTCAAGAAAGAGGCAAGAAGATCCTTGATGTTGTACTAGACCAAGTATAAGGCAAGAAGATCCTTGATGTGATACTAGGTTAAGAATGAGGCAAGAAGGTCCTTGATTTGACACTAGGTTAAGAAAGAGGTAGGAGGTCCTTGATGTTGTACTAGATCAAGTATAAGGCAAGTAGATCGTGCTAATTTTGTTTTGTTGTTTTACTGTATTCTTATTTTATTGTAAAGTTTTCACTGATAATAATATAAACACTAACAGTGATAACCTAAAACAAAACATTATTACATTTATTTTCTGTATCTTTTGCAGGTCATAGAAGGAAAGTTGATGAAGTCAACGTGAGACGGTCTGGATGTCAGTGAACCAAGAATCAAGAAAGACTGCTTAAAGGATGAAATAAGAGAGAAGACAAAAGGTACAGAGTGCATTAATGAAGAAGGAAATATCCTGGTTAATATACCTGAACTGTAGAATAATCTGAATAATCTATTATTATTATTATTTTCCATTCAAGTTCTATCATTAATAGCCTGCTTATAACATTAATATTTAGTATTGATATTAACTATATATAATTCATTAAGTTTTGTGTGTGATTCTGATTAAGTACTAAAATACTGTTTGTGTTTTTAAAAAAACAAATCCAATGTCTACCATGTCTCCCTTAATTGCAAATAAATAGATTAATTTCTTTAAACTTGAAACTGACACTAACATTAGTTAAAAAAATGTATTTGAAAGATTGTTTTAATTTTGTCATGAGCCTCATCCAACCTACTGAGCCTTAGCGTTCCTAATAGTTGTGCTCCTTTAAATTTCTTTAGAGAATAGCTAAATAAACTCAACTACCTACAAAATATTTAATCTGCAAATAGAAAAAATTAAACATTATTTAATTACTTACAGATATTACTGATTAGACGATAACCAAATGCACATTTCAGGAAAGAAAAGTATTTAGTATTTTAAAGTTATCATGTTTCAACTTAACAATTTTGTGAGGAGTTTATAGATAAAGATACTAGAAACCTACCAGCGATGAAAACAAAATCTACAAAAGCAAGGGCTTCGTACATTTACAAAGACAATATTATAAATATATATACATTTGTTTCTCATATTTATTATGCTCTGGCGCAGAACAAACTGTGTTAATCACACTGGAGTTGATCAGGTCTAAACAGTAAATACGCTATAATAAAGTTATAAATTAAATAATAAAAAGTACTGTTTTTCCAGATTATTGGATTTGAGGGATTTCATGTAGATTTAAAATCATTTTTATAACACAATGGATGAACAAAGATTATCTTTAAAAATCTTATCTATAAACCCCACATAGTTTTTGTTACAACATGATCAGTACTACTATACGGTACGATGTGTTGCATAGAATAAAATGGTTTATTTTGACAGTTTATATTAATAATGATAATAAAGTTTATAATAGTTCTTGCTTGCTATTTTGCCTAAAGAACATAACTTATGAGAAATACTTATCAAATCTTTTTTTAAATTCTGCAAACATAGCTTGGAGTATATTATTTAAGTATATAAGATGTTGTGTTTCTTCTATTTCTGTTGCTCTTCCAGTAAATGAAAGCAATAGTAAAGGTATTCTTTAATGGCACTAAATCTGGCATATCAAGGTGCTGGTTTTACAACTCAGTCAAAATTACTATCAAGAAACTAACAGGCCACATTTGGACTTCAGACACATTTTATTCTATGCAACAGGCATGCACCTTCTTGGATAGTAAAATACTTGTGGTGTGCATTTGGCCATCCAGTCAAGCTGTGTAAGACAGTAACCAAAACAAATGTTAACATAGAAAACCACACTAGTTTTAACAAAGATCATGCAAACTGGCCTAGTTGGCTAAGAACAGAGTATTTCAACTTTTACATTAAGATGCCCTTTCATTTGTGTAACAAATCAAACTAAAAGATAATAAGATACTTTTATCACAGCCCATTAAGATTTTATTTTTCAAAAGATATAGCCACAAGGAAG
The DNA here is from genome assembly GCA_036850595.1 of Rhyacichthys aspro. Classification (NCBI taxonomy): domain Eukaryota; kingdom Metazoa; phylum Chordata; class Actinopteri; order Gobiiformes; family Rhyacichthyidae; genus Rhyacichthys; species Rhyacichthys aspro. The sequence continues at coordinate 10,346,912 of CM072168.1, forward strand.
CTGAATAAAAGTATTAATAAAAATATTTGCTACAATTATTACACACATAGGACAGCTTAATGCAAATTGTTGCAATAATAGACAACAATTTAGTATTAACAAAATGTCACAATCAAGGGATCACCACCAAACCTATTTTATAACACCCCTGGCTATGAATAGGTCTAATCGTAAATAAATTAACAGCTACAAGCCAGTAACACAAATGAAAAGTTAACCATTAATGCTCATAAACTGTTGCATAAAGATCTCATGATTGGGGACCACTCAGTGCGTAGCACACAGAGTAGAGCAACTTGTGCTAGGGTTTATCATGTGCTCTATATCATCCCCCTATGTCTCTTATTTAGTCTCTCTCTACTGTCACTGTCCAATTAAGGCAAAAAAGCCCAATAACATTTCTTTCAAATCCCGTAGGGGTAAATGAAACCAGCAACCAGTGAGTTTTTTTAATCTGAGTTATGTCGCAGAGTGCCCTACACTCAACATTTAAACTATAAAAATATTGCTATTTTATCCTTTAAACTGTTTAATGTTTTTAAATTATACGTTTCTTTCTGCTTTCTGTCACAATTCTACAACCCAAATGTCAATTTCCAAATATCCAGTATATCTCACTTATTACCAGACTAATATAGTGTCTTGTAAAAATAACAATCTAGGATTTTCTATTTAATCTATAATCCTTTATATTGAGTTTGACGGTGATTCCTTGTAAGGTTTTAACAGCTGGAAAGCACAAAAGAAAGCAAATAAGAACAAGGGTATGACCACAGGACTTACTCAGCTTTCGCCCCCTGAATCAAGAGAGCATTGATGCAGTCCAGACTGCCCGCACGAGCAGCCTTGTGGATGGGCGTCTCGCCCACATAGTCCTGGGATGACAAAATGGTGTCATTACATTCACAGGACTATTTTCAGCAGAAACAGGGGTGTGTGATATAATGGCTGAAAACCTCCCTATGCTTTCAAATATAGCAAATCCTCTTTTTATTTATGTGAGTAAAAGAAGAACAGACAGTAAAACTAGGTGTAACCCCGAGGCTGAACTTTTCACTCAAACTTAACAGCCGCCCACAGACATGTACAGTCACACAGTAATCAGACAGATGGAACGAGGAACAGAAAATAAACAAAAACAGATTTGTTGGCAGTGCTCAGATACAGCAATCTCTCATTTACAGGAAGTATTATTACAAAGAAGGGTCACAAATACTGCAGTTTTGAATAAACATAATCTGCCTTTTTTTAAGCCACTTAACAGAAAAGGGCTAAAGTGTATTTCATGATGACGACACCACATTATGTCATCGTGACCTACAAATCTAATTTCTCTCAGCTGTGCAGCAAAGCATTAAATATATCCCCAGGGGCTGAGTCTGGGTAGGATATAGAAGAGAAGAAGAGAAGTCAGGGCAAATGCAACACAATAACCACTAAACACTGATTAAACCTATTCTGCAAATGTTACAGCCTCATCTTTAGCTTTGTGCAATATGGGTCAAGTGTAGGACCACACAACAAGACTTAAAATATACTTAAAGGTTCATGATCCTCACTAATGGGATCAGTCAGAGCCCAGCAAATACACTGGTGTGCTCTTTTTACTCACAAGCATGTGTAAATGCCTTTATTTAGCAATCACTGTAATTTTGTAACTAAATGTTAAATAATTTATACATTACACTGATTTTAATTTTATATTAACACTTCTTTAAGTCAATAGGGAATAAATGTTAATAAATTAACAGAGAGAAAAAGGACTCCTGCTTGTGTGCATATATTTCAGTGGTGCATGTGTCTTACCTGTCTGTTAATATCTGCACCTGCTTGGAGGAGCCATAACAGGCACTCAGGGTGTCCCCCAAACGCAGCAATGTGAGTGGGTGTCTGTGCAAACCTGGAGGTGACAGCATTTACACTGCATCCCACTTGAACCAGCTGTATCACACACTCCAGCTGTAAGAGACAAAGAGATAATACAAGTTCAGTCTTTGAAACACAGATTGGGCAGGTACAGACAAGTGTACAGAGGCTGGTTTAAGGAAACTATTCCGACACCATTGTGTGAGGAGTCCTTCAATGCTCTGGGCTTGGAGCCAATTTTGATGCAAACTCAGTGCGAGCTCAACATTTAAGTGTAAAAAGGCAAAATATTTAGTTAAAACCTAAAACTCTCACTAAATACGTCATTTGTTTGTTAAATTGATGAAAGAAAAACTGAATAATTGGGTTGTCCATTAAAAACGCATATGCTTTAAATAGGATTGTAACGTTAGCGGTTTCTTTGTTAGCTTAATTAGGAGCTGTATTTATGTTATTCCCGCTGGACCGACTGCAATGCAAAGAAAAGGCTTTGTAAGTAATACAAAAGTACACCTTAATAAAGTTATATGACCGTTTAGAATAAATAGCTTAAATAAGAACTGATAATAGCTCCGAGTCCGTTCACGTTAACGGAGGCTGTTCTTGTCTCATTCGTCAACAGTAAAACATCAGGAAATGGCCGAGAAGACGACGCCGATGTCTTTTCGGACAAAAACTCCTACATTTTTTCAATACGGACGAAGACTGCTTAACCAGACTGGTACCTTTCCGAAGTGAGCGGCCCAGTGGATGGGCGTCCAGCCGTAGAAGCTGTCCTCCACAGCGAGGTCAGCCGGGTTTGATGTACATTTGAGAAGAGAGAGCAGGGCGCCGATGTCCCCGTCTCTGCAGGCGCGGTGCAGAGGGAAGCGGGCCGTGAGCACCTCCTCACTCGAGAAGCCAGACTCCAACCCAGCCGACATCTCGGCAACACGCAGGTGGCTACAACTAAGTATTTCAACGACAAATAACTAGCAGTTAATCAAACTGAACAAAATCAACGGCCACGAATGGGGAAACACGCCGCCCAGACCGGTGCGTCTTTCTGCCTGACAACACAAAGCAGACGAGGTGCTGCACGCCGAGAGTGAAACTTGAGAAGCACTGGGTCAGAACCAAAACACGAGCTGAAGTCTCACTCCAGGATCATGGATCCTGTTTCTGAAGGAAAACCCGGACTGGATCCCTGTCCTCGGATCCTCCTTCTGCCGTTTATTGTTAGACATGCAGCTGCACAGTGCCCCCCTTTGAACGGGAAGACGTTAGCAGTATTCAAGACCCCTCAGTTTAATGATGCTGGTGAGTGCCCCGACACTGTTTTACTTTTACTTACTTACCCATAATGATCCCAACAACAGTGCGCAACTTTTCTGGAACTGCACACTGTGAAGGACTCTACAAATGGACCATTGGAAAGTCTCGTGGGACAGTTGTGAATGTTAGAGTACCTTAGTGGAATTGTAGTGTTAATTTGCCGAAATGTCTTTTTCATGAGATGCCTTTTTGCACTTATACTCAGAGTTAATTAATCAATTGTGAATTGTCGTGGGGGGGTGTGGGGTGAGTGGGGGTGTGGTTGTGTACAAGTAGTAGGGAAGTAAACAGTGCTGTTTGCAGCAGTGCATTTGCACTCATGGTCCTTTAGAGGCCAGAGTCATGAAAAGTTGTGTTGCTTTGGGTAAAATAGGCTATTTTTTCAGTAAGTTCCAAAATATTACGCCTAGTTTTGATCTGGGAAAGTCTATAACTGTAGCCTACCTTTATATTTGTAGGCTACATTGGACCAGCAGTAATGTAGGTTGACCACAAGGAGACAGTAGAGCTTCACAAGTGGCACAAACATTCAACTTTTGGGAACTGTGACAAAAGACACAGGAACAACGTGAATACTATTTGAGTAAGTAGCTATTTATATGCTACAATTTACAAAGGAACAGGTCTTTTGTGTTCATGTTGATAATACAGGCAAGGTCAGAGGAAAAAAGAAGACAAGCAAAGATGTGCCAAATGTGTCTGTTATGCCAGCCTTTTTTTTTTATCATTGTATTGTATCATCAACGTTTAAGCCACAATTTCCACAAGATGGCAGCATGTAACAAGAAGCACAAACATAAGGGAGTAAAGTAAGATTGGAATGTTTACCAGAAAATGATGATTTCTTCTCACCTTCTCCCAATCAACTCTTTAATATGTATTTATGTTTTATATTTTGTTCAATCATAAAACTATGAGAATTCTTTATAAAATGTAAATTGTTCCCAGTAAATCCTGTGCTATTGCTGTGTCTTATTTATTGCAGTGAAACTGGTGTATCCAGACGAACACGTATCAGCTCTTTGGCAACTTGCTCCAAACACCAGAGGATGAAGATACTACTGTAGAGACAAGAGACAAAAAAGTCTTTCTCAGAGGTTTGTGACCTTTGACATCATTCATGGTATTATAAAGGCCACAAGTCAAGCATGAAGTTTATACATTTGCATACATTAAACATTTACGAACGGCAAATTAAACGAAATTATGGCTTCTCTGAACAGCTGTGGCCATTAGTTGTTGGGGTTTTTTTAGTTAATTTGTTTTTATTTCATTATTTTATTATGCTATCTTTCTCTCTCAGACATCAGTATGTAGATAAGTGCTGTTTCCTTTTCCTTGTTGTTAACCTTCCCTCATATCTACACAGGAATGCTAACTGATAGCTTATCTGCCTGGGTCAATACCTCACCTGACTTCTGACCACACAAAGTGACCCAGCACACATTTTTTAACCTCATTTCACAGTATTTCACCCAGACTTTTCAGTAGTACTCCTCCCCATGTTGACAAAGAATGAATCTCTGGCTCACCGCTGACACAACCAGATTTTATTGTATGACGAATACAAATTGAAGTGCTTTTTCAATGCAGTCTATTTGTGATGCGTGCAGATATGCTCCTCCCAGCCTCCTCTTTACATGTGTGTCTTGACAGTAATACAGGAGAACAAAGGATTGGCTGCTGACGTCTGATAATAAACCTCAGAGTAAACTCCTTGCAGATGAAAGAGGAATGACGCAAAGGTGTTAGGTATCACAAACAGAGGGGTATGGATGGGTTTCAGACTAACACGGTCTATAACCAGACACAGTCTCTTTCACAATCAGATGAGACTCAAATGTACTCCGTCTGCTCATGCGGTCTGATTAAACTGCTGTCATTGTGTCAACAAAGTGCTGCTAGGATCTCAAATCAAGGATATTAAGTTACTTGCAAATGACACCACCTCTTTGTCAGTTCATTTTTTGTTTTCCTTCAAAGTCTCAACTTCAGTGTTGCATAAACTGTAGACCGTAAAGGCACCGAGCCCTCATTTCCTTACAGTCATTTTAGAGATAGACTGTGCAGTATCAGGGTGCAAGCTCTGACAAGCCTTCCTGAAATACAGGCCTTAGATAAGGGCCCTTTCCTGACACTACAATATCATAGTTTTCTTAGAACATCCCAGAGCTATTATATTGTACACTTTTTAGATTTTTTAAAAAGGAACATTGTAATAAAATCATTGTGGCAGGATCCAACTGAACAGAAACAATCCTCATTTGAGCCTGTGACCTTTCCAGTCTCTGTCTTTCATTTGTGTCAACTGTCAAGTGGGGCTAAAGCACTTCTGTTATCATTAGCTAAACAATGTCAGTGGATACTGACTGTGGATTTATTGCTTTGGCAACACATCAAAAAACTCGAGGGAACATTTGACAGCACAATTAAATGGATTCAAAATCAATAAACTCTAAAGTGTCAGTGAGTACAGTTATCCTCTTGTTATCTGTTATTAGATTGCATCCTCCTTTTTTGTCTTGGCTCCATATACGTCAGGAGTTTGTGTGAACATTTTTCAACCCCTTTCCCGGTTCGAATGTAAACTGTGATTCACCGTGTTAAAGCAGAAGTGTGGCTCACCGCGCGCATGCATATTGTTATACCATCATCTGAATCGAGCTTCCCCTGTGCATTGTTCCCCCACCACATTAATATCTGCATGACACACGCCGTTCTGCCGTAAGTACCTGAGAGTGGAGCATATGTTCTCTAGATTAGAGGAGCTCAAGCAGTGCACCTGTCTCTGACCGTCACAAAAAAACACAAGAGCGCCCTGAATGGGGAGGGGTTTTAGTTCTTTATGTGGACGGTCGAGAGCCCTCGGGGGACAGGCTCGCTGATCATCATCAGGCCCAGCAGTGATGCATTCGGCGGGGGGTGGGGACGAGGGGATGGGGGCTCAGCACAGCTTTGGAGGTGACATCAGTTGCTTCTGACGCCAGTGAGGCACCAGCTCTCACACACGCAGATTATGATTAGCAGCTTTTTTTTGTTCTTCCCCTGCTTTCTTTCGTCTTTCAACTTTATCTTTTTCCTCGTCAGTGTTGTCAGTAGTTCCACATTAAACACGCACAATAAGACTGTGACTTTGGACAGATTGTTGTGTCCTTTGAGCTACTTTGCAAATGTGCTCTGATAATTTAAAAGATTTAAGTGATGAATTGTGATCAAGAGGCGTTCCAATTTGACAGGTGCTGTAAAATAGTATTTGCAAATAGTTCACCTTTGACCCTGATTTCTTGGAGTGATGTCAGTTTTTATTTAGATGCTTTAAAGCCCAGCAAATAGCTCTTTAATCTGTGGTAAGATCATTTCTTTTAACAGTAAAACATTAGTAGACTCTATTGTGCACAATTGACTGGGGCATTGCATGCAACTATACAATGGTTTTGAATATTTCACAAGAAGCATTTGCAGCTGCAGACAGGGTGTGGATTATGGAGAAGCAAATTGTCAGTTACACGTCTTGCATGGTAATTATTTCTAATAGAAAATATCCCAGCCCTAAAACGTTCCTGAAATCTGAAATGTCATTTTACAGTGGATGATTTCACCTTTGTGTAAAATAGCAGAGACTGTACTGTATCCATTGTGCAGCTCCCAAGCCCTCAGGCTGAGCTAATTAACAATTAGCCACCAATGCTTTGCCTGATGCAGATGCCACAGTGTTCCCACAAACCTCCAGACAGACGAGGTCACTCCATGAACTCCCTAATTAATACCCAATAAACAGCATGAGCCTGCAGCTGTAATTTCACACACTTGTGCACACTTGTGTTTGCTGTTAGACACATGCAGACTAAAGCCGTCATAATCCTGTTTTAAACATGACATGACACCTGTTAGAATGCTTCAGCCGTGCACACTAAATGCCAAGGAGGATTATAGTCGATGTAATGTCATGGATTATAAAAGATTTATGTCTCTGGCCTTGACATGGCCAAAGAAATGGCACAGGCAACCATTTTAATCTTATTTATCTGTTTATGTTATGTGTGTGTCTTTGCATTGTGGGACATATCAGTGTTTCCAGCAAAGCAAACACACAGCTTCTTCCAGTGTTTTTCTTTCCCAGTGCTGATGGCTGGCTGGCTCTCATAGTATTTCAGGGTTGGAGGGAGGAACCACAGCTGCCGTCTGACGTAAATGCAGCACAAATGCTGTGTTTGTGTGGTCACAGCCCCTCTGACAGCTTTAACCAGTTAATGGGTTGCCTCACACTCCTTTTCCTCTCAGCCTCACCTCACTTCAGCAGAGGCGCTAAACTCCAAATTGCCTCTGCACTTAAGACAGAGCAGATGCTAAGCCTATTGAGGATGAGAGGGAATAACAGTGTGTCTTCACAGTTCAACTGAAGTTAACTCGAGCTTAAAGCTATGTAATACCAGTGTCTTTTGAGTAAATAGCATTTCTTGCAGTTGTTTTACTGTGTGTCCGAAATTTGATCAAGCTAGCCCAACATAGTTTTGCACACTGTTGCAGCTGTAATGGAGAGCACTGTTGACTTCTGGCTTTGAAATACATCTTGTAACACATTAAAAAGTATAATGAGAAATTGCTGCATCATTTTAAGTCAATACCTCTCCATAACCCAAGGAATTATGTCAGGCAGTTGTGTCTCAGTTTATTGATGTTTAGCTAAATCACCCATATTGATGAGGCCAATGTGGTCAGCAGAAAGTATAAAAATCATTTTTCTACACATTGCAGCACAAGTTCTGGGAAAGCTTGTATTCCTGCTAGCGATTTGTCAGATAAACCGGAGAGTGAAAATGATTCATCACTCAACAAAACCTTATGTCCTGCTCAACACAAAGAAACAAGTATAACATAAGCCTAACCAGAAATGCATGACCAATCCTGCCTTTTTAACACCTTTAATGAGCATTTTTATTTTCTCCACATGACATCTGTGAAGCTTTGAAACCCACTCTGCACCTTTGAGCTGAGGTCAATGTTTATACCACTTTATGATGCAGTCATGCATAAATGCAAACCACAGTCCTGTTGACTCATTTAACTGGGACCCAACACACCCAGCAGCACAACAATCCTGTCTTATCTGTCTCTATAAAGCTACAAGCATCTGCAGAAAATTTATTCTGATGAGGGCCATTTTTCTCTCTGTACAGACGTCATGACCAGGAGAGATAACCATGATAGATTAGAGCTCCTCAGGAAATATTCAATCAGCCCATTGATCAACCACAAAGAAAAAAAAACGTAATGAGGCATTTCAAGGTTATACAATGTTGTTTCCTATCAGAGACTGTCCGCTCTGCGTGCGTCTGTGTCCTCCTGTTTTCACACACGTCTCTCTTTTCTATGAAGTGAGAGACTGACGTGGTTCAACAAAGATGCACTCCTGTAAGTGCAGATTTGATTAATGCGCCATGATCTCGACGGTCAGCTCAGCAAGGCTAAGGGGATTGCAAACGTGCCTGTGAGACTTTGACGCAGGCTGCTGACATCATTGGCTGTACCTTCTTTTGACCAAGCAGTCTGCTCACTGCTGGCTGCAGTGAATAGAGGCAGTTGTGCCGGAAAAGTAAGCATAGACCGAAGAGGAATTACATGAATCAGATATACTATTCCATAACACCTGTGAAAATGACATATGGGCGTGCTATGAAAGGACGCCCTGTGGTTCATGAAAAAATGACTGTCATTAGGTTGTTTTCAGCCACCCACATGATCTGCAAGTGGGACATTTATTCTGTCACTCCTGTGTGAAAAATAATTCTACCACCCTCTTCCTCATACTTTCAAAACATCATTAAGGCCGCTTAAATGTCAACATGCACCTTACACTAATTACATACAGAGAGCATCATGCTGAGATAATGATATTTGACTCATACAGTGTAGGAGGGGATGCAAACTTTCTTAGGAATGGTTTGCTACTTCCCAGGCTGACGTCACAGTCGTTATAGCAGGACGTGCTGAAAGTTCGAAAGGAGTATATTAGCTTCATTATAAGAAGCACAATCGCAGTGATTTGGAGTGTGGAGGCTGGAGGTCTTATCTCCGTGGCTATAAATGGCATAAGGTCTGACTGTGACTCGTGTGCTTTAAGCTGGATGAGCAGATGCTGCTGTGCTGACTGCTTTGCTCTCTCAGATATTTACCTCCGTGCTCGAAGTGGCTGACATTTACAAGCAAGACAGGCTGCTGAAAGTAGATATAGAACAAGATGAAATGGGGGGAGGCTTTGTGTTGTAGTTAATCAGAGGTTAATCATTAAAGTGAGCAGTGGGTGGTCTGGAGCAGGGGAAAGTGTTGGGTTATCCGTTCGACTGCTTTTATCACTCAACAGACCTAGCAACTAAACTAAATCAATGCAAAACACTGCAGAATAGGGCTGCACTGCATATCACAAAATGAATTAAAGCTGTCTTTTGTGAGATATATAAAACAAAAGCAGCCTTTATTCAATGAATGTTGTGGTATCAGACGTGCCCGCCATTCATGCATATAGGATCACTGTGTAAGGATTTATTTATTAAAGAGTAGTATTTATTTCAAATATGTAGAATTTCAAGTAGAATGATTCGAAACAACACTAGTCCCATGGCTATTTTTCTTTTTTATTGTGCGATTCCACTGGAGCAGTACAATATGGGTTGGGACTCAGTATGGAACACCGGTAGAGGCATTTCCATTGTCCGAAGTCATAGTAAGTGTCCCACATTGGTGCTGCTCTGCTGAGGTACCACGAGAGGGTTGACCAAAAGTGGGTTTTTTTTAGACAGACACACACCATTCGGTACCCTAAAGTCCATGTAGAGATCAACAAAAATTAAGGATGGGAAGTAGAGCTGTCCTAAAAGTTAAAAGTGAAATTAGGTACCTAGTTATACAAGGCAAAATCAACCAAAAAAATGACATTCAGGTCACAGCCCAATCATCCTCACCAAATTTGTACCTTGCCACATGTGAATTTGAAAGAAAAAATAATTTAGTTTGTCGGACATAGGAGAAATTTTGGACACACCTTCCTTATGCGGCCACAAGTAAAAAAGTCTCTGCGACCATGAGCTATCTATGACAATATTGCCATAGTGATGCTCCAAAATCCAAAACAACTGCTCTAGCACAGATACATCACTGAATTGGTCTCAGATTTGTCTTACAGTGTTCTTAAGGGCTCCCTTTTGAACATTCAGGCAACAGAAACAACAGCAGTGTGCAACAACAAATAAGGCTGAATCATCACAACTTACAGCTATAATTTAGTTTTTAAGGGAAATCTTGCAAGATATGCTTTTATATTTTTCAGTTTAGTTCAAAGTCTTCCCTTGGAGAAAATTCTCATTTGGCAAATATTATAATTGCAATACTTGGAATAATGGAAACAAAACATGAGACACCAAATGTGTGCTTTATAATGTAAGATAACTGAGAGAATATAAGTCCCTCGTGGAAGACAGCTGCACTGGGGATTGTGAATCAAATTGTGTGTTTAGTTAATTAAACTTAAGAAGCCTCACCAGAGGGAAACTTGCTGCTGTGACGTAGGAACGCACAAAAGTAATGGTATCTGGACATGCGCCTTGTTTTCAGTACACTGTGTTCCCTTTTGTATTCTCTGCATGAGCCATTCAATGTTGTAAATCAAAAAGCTGTTACGGCCCATATTGGGAGAGAGACTGTTTCAAAGACAGAGTCAATCCTAGTAGTTTGTGCTTGACAACAATCTGTAACAAATTTGATGGATTTATGGCTCTGGCACAGGAGGGACAGTGGCACATGAGATAGAAAACAAAGCACTAAACTCACTGCAGCATTCACTGGGTCTTGCATTCTTTTGTTGCGATTTTGTGCAGGGGATAAAAAAGATAAATTGCTTGCACTAAGACTGAGATAATCCTAGTCTTATTCATTCAAAACCAGCCATAATTGTATCATACAGACAATCGGATTAATTTGTGTAATTTCTCTGAAGTTAAATTATCCCTAATCTCTTGGCTGAACCACTTTGACAATTGTCACTCTCCACTTATTTGACTTTAAGTGACATTGGAAGCTTTTTCATTACATTAAAGTAAGGACAGACCTACGACACATTGTTTAAATCACAAACGCTGACATTATGACCCCAGTTCATGCTTTCCTTTTTTGGCGTTGGTGCAGAAGTCGAACCCCCCTTCCTCCCTCCATCCCTCTCGCTCTCACATGGCAAGAGCAGGCGAATGCACAGATGTCCTGAATGTAATTTTTGCCTCTCCAACACCCTCCTTCACCCAGCTTAGAGATCTCTTTAATCCACGCTGAGCTGTTCTCTTATCTGGCAGACCTGTCTCGAAGCGTGTGCTGTGGCCACTCACAAAAAAAAAAAAAAAGACATTACGTTCGGCCTTCAAACTGTACTCTGTGTACAGACGGAGAGAGGAGAGGTCAGCTGGTGGGAATTAAGAAAAGGAGAAGACAAGAAAACTGAGTTAGTGCCGCAACAAGTTTGGCGTAAACAAAGTTGTGGAGGCAGACTGGGCGAGTGCAGACAAGCAAAAAGGTCCTCATTGTGTTCAGTGTTGTGTTACAATAGAAATCAATACAATAGAGGTAGACAAAGAAATGGTGACTTAAGTATGAGTGACAGTTTATGACTAAGTACTGAATGAGTCTGAACATGGTTACACTGAGCTAAGACGCGTCAAGCCAATGCAAATCATTTTTACTACAGTTGAATGTAAACCCTATGTGTGGCTTCAAGACAGTCGTCCGTCTTTAAGGCTTGCACATAGGTTGATTATAGTGCCCAATGCGATTATATCATCCTCTGCAACAGTCTACAATCCAGCAGAGTTTAAATGGTCTTATTTCTTTCGTAATCAGGTTGTGTCTTTCCTTTTGGTTGTTCCCTATCCAGCATCTCAAATCCATTTCATTATGAGCAGCTCAATTCATTAAATCCCTCTGTTAGTCCGGAGAGAGTGCACTCAGAGCGGGCTCAGAAAGCAGGACAAATAGAAGTGACCCTGGGTTGTTTTTTTTTTTTTTCATTTACTGTCCATGTTTTTGAGTGGCACAATAACAGAATTACATCTCTAAATCATTTCAAGAGGTGCATTATCCAACTCTGCTCAAAGATGACCTCTTTATGACGTCGTGCTTGCCTCTGTCTGTTTTAGGCATTCGGGCTTTTTGTGTCAAACTACTGTAAATTTACTTCCAGCATTTCCAGGACTGGATTAAAAGTTGCAAAGGGCTGCACAGCTTCGGTTCAGTCTATGAATTTCACCGCTAACCACCAGTCGCTGTGCTTTATCTCCCTTTCATTTCACTCCCATTGTCAAGCCTGCTATCACCTTTCTGGGTACCTCACTTCCCCAGCCCCTGCCACCCTCGGCCCGGGATAATAGGCTGATCTGTGGAATGACGCACATAGCCTTGTCTCTAGAGGGGCTTTTGCGCACAGCAGCATTCATAAAGGCTGTGTGTGTGGCTGGGTGTGCAGACCCAGCCAGTGGCCAGGTATTTACATCGACAGATAAGTGACACCACAGGATTACAGTATCAGTGTCGCACCTCCGAGGACAATGAGCCGCATTCTTCGGCAGACCTGGCTTTTGTACCTGTCGTGAACAACAATCATACACATGACATGTAGCAAGAGTGATTGCACTATTGACGTTAACAGTCCATAAGAAGGTGCCTCAGTATAAGAGCTTAAAACTATAAACGTTATTTTTTAAGCCATTAAATGAATAACAATTGGTAATAAGATGTAGTAATTTGTGATAATACTAATAATAATAATGTCTAGCACGGAGGTGTCAAACTCAAAGTTGAAAGGGGCCGCGGTAGTAAATAAGGATTCTTTCAAGGGCCAAAAGTTTTGACAGGTGGGTAGCTTTTACTAAATTTAATCAGTGTTTGAATGTAAGATTTCATCTTCATTTCTGTCTTTATCACAACAGTTTGTATCAGTTTTCATTTTGTAAATTAACTTTCTAACTAATCATTTTAAGCCCCATTTATTAAAATAAATGTTTGTCTGTGATATCTTCATTCTACACATTTTTTTTACATGGTAAAGTTGTGGTCTACAAAACTGTTTATTTTGACTTTAGCATGAGGGGGACTTTAATGTTGAATATGTTAATCTGTGCTAAAGCTGTTTATTTGTGGTTAAAAGTTATTTAGTGATGCCTTTAAAAAATGACAGGGTCAGCTCTTGTTGGTCTGGATTTTCACTGTGGGCTGATCCTCGCTGCACCTTAAGCTTGACCTTTTATTCACCTTTCTGACCCACTGAAGCACTCTTACATTCACTACATACTAATGCTAATGATTAACTCTGTTTAGTTACTATATCAAAAACTTCAATGCTAAACTGTAGTAAATTTTTTTTACATTAGGCAATCCAAAACATTAAATAAACAACTCCTCCATTGTTCAGTCCATATGGTGCACTCTTAAGTTTGGTTGACACTATCCAGAGCTTTGCCTGCGTCCAAGCAGCTGGCTCTGTTTTGTTGGCCACTGTTGACAGTGAACACATTGTGGTTTATGTTTGCCACCATTCTCCCTGAGAGCTTAAGTAATATTTTACTACCTCGTTAATGGAGCTTCTGGCTGAGCATTCAAGACTGTTTTATTTTGCATTTGACTGCCTTTTCAAATTGAAGTTCAATCATGTTTTTGTCACTGCCTGGTCACAATTGTAGGACTATAGCACACATCATCCTCATTAAAAGAGTGGGCTGTTAAAGTAAATCATTTGCAGCGGACTGACACGCTCAGGGCCAGTACTTGTAAACAGCTAAGAGAGTGTTGACATTTCTCATTACTGTGTGGTTTACAACAATTTTTTTGATGAAAAATGATAAAGAAAGTGTAGAGAGCAGGGTTATGGACAGTCAAACATGAGCTTTTCACTGACACAAAATGGACTAAGGTCAGAGAGTGGAGTGGCAGCTATCCATTAATGGCCGCTCCTATAATGGATCATAAAGAGAAGCCTCTATCTATTTCAGCATATAGTACCTTTAGAATAGAAAGGTCAAGACATTTAGACCAAGTCATCAACAGAAACAAGGATATGAGTGAACAGATTGGAGTTCAGATACCATCCTCTGCTGCAGACTGAGACAAAACCAAAATGTATCATAAATAATAAATCGCCTTACGTATTACCAACTGTACAGGCCAAAATCAGATGAACTTCAGCTTTTGAAAAGAGTGGAACACACTGCTGCACATTTAAAGACAAGACAGACCAAAACTAACTGCTTTAGTTCTTGCTCTGAGCAATACGGTTTGCATAATTCCAATGAAAAGCATTGTGGACCCTGTTACATCAGTCCAACTGCAAGTGACCACAAACTGCAGTGGCCTCGCTCTGACTCCAGCTCTGTGACCTTTGTTATCCTCTCAACATGCGGTCCCCTCCTCACTGACCACTCCACAACCATTAGAGGAGGAAGTAAATGCCACTGCATACAAATGTATTCATCATCTCATTGATTTGTCCTTTCTCCTCTCCGTATTTGTCATAAGAATAGAAATGTGCTGAAATGTCCTTTCAAAACCAGTGGAGACACGGGCGACCTTTTGAAAAACTCACACTTTGTGTTGGATGTGTGACACAGAGGTATTTGCAGTGCACAGGGCCGAGGTATCAGAGTGGACAGCTATACAAAAAGTCAACAGTTGTGAGTGAAAGATTTGTTTGATCTTGTTTTGTAGATTTTGTGTTGACCTTGAAGTCCAGATGGACAATGGTATTGAATTGTCTGAGTGAAGCAGCCAAAGGACGCCTGAATTTAAATAGATCAAGTCAGGCTGCTCACACAACCACAGATTTACTCAAGTTTGAGCTCTACTTTGCTGGCCTGTGTGTTTGATTCTTGTTGTTATGCAAACTGCAATTACATTGAACGTGCCTGACTTTGAACAATGATATTCAGTTTTCATCTATTTTTAAATATTTTCTAGAGCCCCGTAATACCAGCAGATATTTATCTTTTGCTGAGGGGCATTTGGGAAAAAAAAGAAAAATGATATAACAAACTATCGACTTTACAAGTGGAATAAACACGTTCACAGTCTGGTACAGTTATTAGTCCATGACAAACGTGTGTGTAATTAAACTCTAGTTTAATACGTGTGGTTAATTTATTAACAGGTGTCTGTGTCTTTATCCCAATGCTATTAATTATGAATATTGAATATTCCATTCAACTAAGGCCTATGTGCACCAACACGCTGTGAAAAAGGCTAATTTCTAAAAAAATACAACATGAAATTTACAATTAAAGTAATAGCTTTTGTATTGGGGAAACTTTGTGGCTTTCCTAACCCACGTACCACATAAAGTGGAGCGGCCCAGGTCTGGGCTACAAAACATATCTTTAATTGAAAAGTAGTTGCTTATGTATGGTCAGAATTAAAATATCCCATACAATATCAAATTTTGTGATGATATGACCCTGTCACCTCTGCACCCTGTCATGTGTGCTTTGAGGAATACATGTATTTATATGACCTCGTGCTCCAGGTAAATGCATTTGCTTATGAAAACAGTGAGTGGGCTGAGTAGTTTGTCGTAAGTGCGTCATAATATTGTGTTATCTTTTAGAGACATTTGCATAAAGTGTGCATTTTATTAGAATATATGTTGCATAATGTTTCTGTGTACACTCTCTTTTGTATTCCGTGCTATGAAAGTGTTTGTCTATTGTCTGTCTCTAGCACTTTCATTTCAGTCACTGGACTTAAGCTGTGCTATAGTCCTCCTTGTGCCTCATAGCTCTGTCTTGCAAAAAATTTGTAAAAACTTTTTTAATCAGTGTGTTTTCTCAAAGGCAAATCACTTATAACTGTGACTATGATAATGACAGACTTTTCAGTCTTTCTGTGGAGTTTGCATGTTCTCCTCATGCCTGTGTGGGTTTCCTTTACTCTCGGGTTTCCCCTACCAACCTTGAAAAACATGTGCACTATAGGAGCAGCGCTGTATGATTGATGGGTTAAAGGAGAATGAGTTTCCCTCAGGGGACAATAAATCTTTCATAAATATATGACTATGACACATTTTGAAGCCAGCTATGTGAACTTTTGATGAACTATTGTTGAACATTTTTTTCAGTCTAAGTCAGACTGACTTTTCTGCCCTCACCACTTTTGAGATCACGCCGAAGCCTTTCATGTCAGTTCTGGTTTATTTTCTGTTCTGTGCCCCGCCCCATAACACGCAGACCCACTAACCCACGCTTTGAAGCCTGCTGATACCACCTGTGTGCACTAATATACTATCACAACTGTATTTTTCTCCTCATGCTGATCGGCAATGACACCTCCAGAGGAAAAAACAGAAACAAACCCACACAAAACATCTGAAAATCTCAAGCATGGGCCTGTCTTCCAAGAACCAAATTGGGAAAATATAGTTTACAATCTAAATCCTGATCAAAAAGTCCTTCTGCAAGTGGAAGTTTATGTTTCTAAAACACTAAAACAAAACAGCAATGGTGATGTCCTCAGTCATGGGCTGAATTTATTGCTATATACTGTAGGTCTTATCAATGTTAATGCTCTTTGCCATCGATACCTGTAGACTGTTTTCATTTGCAAAATGTAAACAGCCGTCAGTTCAGTCACTTTGAAGAGGAAACATATGACCGTAAATATTTATGTGCGCGTGTCATTTGACCCGTGTCTCGATTCTCATGAAACTTTCTTCCTTGTTCTTTGTTTAACTAAACCCCGCCTGTGTTCAGCCTTTGTGTCCTGCCCTCCCCGCGGATTCACCTGAAACACGAGTTCATCTCGAGAACTGTAGCTACAGCTCAGAGCCTGTCCCACAAAGCTCCCCTCAGCTCCTGAAGCTGCAGCCTGTGGGACAGTCTGCTCCAGGACTGAGGCAGGACAGCCGCGAGCCGGCGAAGGGAAATATCACGTGGTGACACATCTTAATGACTGACGTCACTGCTCTCGTCTCCAGGCAACCGCTCCATCAGCACTCACGTCACCGCGCACCCGAGCCGCGCGGTTGCCGGGCAACCCTAGCAGTGCGCTCTAGTCCGGCCTCGCCGCGCGCCCTGCGCTGGGCTCTGACGCCAGTGTGACGTTAATGAGGCGGTATCAGTTTGTTGTGGCGGAGGAAGAGGAGAGAGGCGGAGGAGGAGTCCCCCGTGAACTGTGCATTCCGCCGGACAGAACACGCCACACTGAAGCCCGGCCTCAGCGAACACCGTCTGTGGAGTCGCTCTGATGTGGAATGGTTGACGCTTCTTTTGGAGCTGCTTGAACTGCGAGAGACGGTGGTTTATGTCATTTTAAGGTAGGACACAAGCCATTCTTACCATTTTACTTACTATACCCTCTCTCCGTTTGGTCCATTTAGCACTTAACTTTTAAAAAGTAAAGATGTTGTTTAAAAACTAATGGATATTTTATTACATGACTTGAATGAGTGTAAGTGTTTGTTTAATTACCCTCCCACAATTCAAATGGTATAATGAATACTGTACAATACTACTTGACTAAAATAATGTTACACCACAGCATTAAATACAGCTTGTAGCCTCTCCTTTAATTGTCATAACTGCTTTGTCCTAAATAATCTCTTAAAACAAGTTTTAAATAGGCAATATATAATTTATTCACAGTAACTTAGTATTAAATTTTAAACCTGAACTAAATTATATGAAAATTTAACATGGAAAACTGTCGTCAGATTATTTACATTTTGTATTTTGAACATATCATTAAATTGAAACTCATCATGTTGAAAATATATATGTTAAATATTATTACATACAAATTAGAAATGCCACATAGTTTGACAAATATAAGTGAGCATCTCCCTTGTGTGTACAGGTCTTACACCTTACATTGCCTGACACTTTGTGCAGCTGGTGCACCATGGTGATCATGACAGAGACCAGCCGCGGGGCTCAGGCCAGCCCTGCCCAGGGACGCCCACTGCAGGTCGGCTTCTACGAAATAATCCGTACCCTGGGTAAAGGGAACTTTGCAGTGGTGAAGCTGGCTAAACATAAAGTCACCAAAACACAGGTTAGCAACTACAGTAAACTTAGTGCTCATTAAAATGTGTTTGAGATGATTTCATTTGATTAAATGATTGCAAATACATTAATAATGTGTGTGAATTGACAGGTGGCCATAAAGATCATCGATAAGACCAGGTTGAACCCGTCCAACCTGGAGAAAGTCTACAGGGAGGTGCAGATTATGAAGCTGCTAAACCACCCCCATATCATCAAACTCTACCAGGTGAGTGTCAGATTTACACAACTGTGCTGCTTTGTGATTGTGTGTTTACACAAAAAAAGTGATACTCCACAAGTCATTCGAGGCTGCATATACTTCTTGAGGCTGAACATTTCAGTGCATGAGTGACTGTTGTAGGAGCTGTAGAAGGAGGTGAAATATGACGTACTGCAGAGCATGGTGTCTCTGTGGTTTTAACAGTGAAATAAGGTGTGCAGAAAAATAAGCTTTGTTTGTTGTTCGAGTGGTTTGTTGGGCTGGTGTTGAACTGCTGGCTCTCAGAGCACACTAAATCATGAGTACTGAACAGCAGCACTAATGCAATCCCCTTTGACCTCGCTCTGTGTCAGTCAGAGTCAGTCTGTGAGAATAATTGCTGCACCAGTCGGTGCCAGGATCTGTGCATTTCTCACATAGTTTTTATTTGTGTTATGGTATTGACTGCAAAGATTTGGGAAGCACTGAAGAAGCTGGAGATGACATTCTGGAGGTCTCAACATTAATCCTAATTAGCGTCGGCCCAAGTGCAATGTGTTTGTGCGTCACGTGAAGGCTACACCACAAAGCACTGCTTTACTCCTAATCAAATTTAAAGACTTAGAGAATCCGCTTTTTCTCCTCAGCTGGCCTTGCAAGTGCTGTGGCACACGTCTGCCAGCAGACTCTCCCACACAAACAACACAATGCCCTTCTCTCTGTTATGATCCAGGTTTGCCCTTAGCTTTCCCTGTAAATGCTTTGTTTTGCACATTTCCAGATTTGAAAACCTGCAGCATTGTTTCCCTGAAAGCTCCAGCAGAATTACAGACTTGGTTTGATTTCTAAAATTACAAATGTTAGAACTTGACACTGTTTGTAATTGTTGTGCAGTGTATGTTTTTCTCTTTAAAATACTTATAAACATACTGCTTCCAGTTTCAAAGAAGAGGAACAGTAGAATATGATCATCTTGTGATCCAAATGTTATGTCCTCTTTACGTATATTCATTTTTTTTAAAGATCAGTCTTAAATTCAGCTGCTGCATTCATTTCTTCAAAGGTGTCATGAGCAAAACAATGTGTTTTTTTCTCAGTCTGTCTAACACCCTGTGCCACCTGCTCACTCACACTTTTTCATCCAGTGGAGATCCCAACAACCGTATGTGTTTGACCATCTAAGTCAGGGCCAACACCATGATCATACATACACTGAGTAAGAGGACAGAGACTTTATGTCAAATTAATATGAACACATCTGTTTAAGGGGTTAATCTCAGAGGAGGGTTTGAGAGCTCTTGATGTACTTTGCCAGTTCTTCAAAGCTGTGACGTCAGCTACACCTCAAGGTGACCGAGCCCAAGAGAGCTGCCCTATCTCACAGATAAAGATACTGGCTGCTTGGAGACATATGTGGATTGAATCATTCTTTTCCTGGTTTTCAAAAGGGCTGTAGACTGATAAGAAATAAGGAGCACTATTCACAGGAAATTTGGTGACATTTAATTCAGAGCTGGCCAGCGGCGTTTCTCAGACAGGGCTTTGTCATCTACCAAAAATTGCTTTCCTTTTACAACCTTTGGTGTCCTACCGGACCCTTCTGAGAAAACAGAGCTTCAGGGGAGGACTGGGAATTGTGTTGTTCTTTTGTAGATAAAGCTCTGTCCAATAAAGGACTGTGCTGAAATGTGAGCCAGTGCCCATGTGAACAACTGGTGAGAACCTGACTCATTGTTTTTAGAAATGACTAGATAGGGGTAGCAAGACAATTGAAAATCTCATCTGTTGCTGCATAGAGTCCAGCTGAAAGAACACTGTGTGTCAGTATAGTCAGTGTGCCGAAGAAGAGGGCTTCAGATCTGAATATAAGTATGTGGGCTGTCCCAGACAAACATCTTATGAAACATTTTAAAGGAAAGCTGAAGTGGTATTTTGTGCCCTCATGTATGTGCTCATTTGTACAAAGTTTATGGAAAAATATAAACAGGGTATTTTTGTGGTCAAGTAATATTTCTAGAAAAGCCTGAAGCAGCATCACCAACAGACAGCCTTTATGAAAACTCACAGAAACAGTGACATGGTTTGTTAAACGATCTTGGTCTCTTTTTCCCTTAGGTCATGGAGACCAAAGACATGCTGTACATAGTGACAGAGTATGCAAAGAATGGAGAGATGTTTGGTAAGTTCAGCTTATGTAAACTGTTGATAAACAGCTACAAGATTTCTGCTTCAGATATGATCAATGCCCTGTTCCTTCAGACCACCTGACCTCGAATGGTCGTTTGAGTGAAGATGAAGCACGGAAAAAGTTTTGGCAGATTCTCACTGCAGTGGACTACTGTCATCGACACCATATTGTTCATCGTGACCTTAAAACTGAAAACCTACTGCTGGATGTCAACATGAACATCAAACTTGCTGGTACGTCCTTTAACACAGTGACGCGATAATAATATTTTGTTAAGTTTCATACAAATGACATAACACATTGAGATTACACACACACACCCTAAACTGTAAACAAAAGTTAATTTGGTGCTTGTGTTTCTCTTCCTGTTTCCTGTAGATTTTGGGTTTGGAAACTTTTACAACGCAGGGGAGCCTCTGTCGACGTGGTGTGGCAGCCCGCCTTACGCTGCTCCCGAGGTATTCGAAGGAAAGGAGTATGAGGGTCCTCAACTGGACATTTGGGTAAGATATTTAATTGCAAAAATACATATGTTTATAGTTTGCAGTGTAACTAACAATGGTCTGTACATTTCTAAACAGAGCCTTGGTGTGGTGCTGTACGTTCTTGTCTGCGGTTCTCTTCCCTTCGATGGTCCAAGCCTGCCTGCCCTCCGACAGAGAGTCACAGAGGGACGGTTCAGGATCCCTTTTTTCATGTCCCAAGACTGTGAAAACCTGATCCGTAAGATGCTGGTGGTGGACCCTGCCAAGAGAATCACTGTGGCCCAGATCAAACAGCACCGCTGGATGCTGGCAGATCCGTCAGCTGCCCACCAGACCCTTAGCCATTCGCTGACGGAGTACAACTCAAACCTAGGGGACTACAGCGAACCTGTGCTCAACATCATGAATACACTTGGCATCGACCGCCAAAGGACTATCGAGGTGAGACATCTATGTTTTATACATTAAGTG
Organism: Rhyacichthys aspro; assembly: GCA_036850595.1. Lineage (NCBI taxonomy): Eukaryota > Metazoa > Chordata > Actinopteri > Gobiiformes > Rhyacichthyidae > Rhyacichthys > Rhyacichthys aspro. The sequence continues at coordinate 10,368,497 of CM072168.1, forward strand.
AATCAGAGGAAAAATAGAAAAATAGAAACAGTGAGATTGTAAATTGACTTTTCTTTTTCACAGTCTCTTCAGAGCAGCAGCTACAATCACTTCTCGGCCATTTACTACCTGCTACTGGAAAGAGTTAGAGAGCACCGCAACCAGCAGCTGAGCCGTCAGTGTGGGACCTGGAGCCAGAGACCCAGGAGCACCTCGGACTCCTCCAGTCCAGAGGTGAGGGCTCCGCTAACGTAACCTCTTATAGACTGTCTTGTGATGCCGAAAAGTGATGTCTAAAGGGATGTCTTGGGCCTTTTAGGTGATCATGGAGTCCACTGACAGATTCACCACTACAGCGTTTTCTGTCCCACCCAAAACCAATGCTCCTGTGTACTCTGAGATGGAGTGTGATCAAGGAGGATTGTTCCAGGTAAACAGACGTCACCAAAATCCCACCAGCCAACTTAAGTCTTGTTGTCTAAATAGGTAAATTTCCCTATAAACAGTTAGTTAGTTAGTTGTGCTTAAGAATATAACTGATAACATCCTCTGTATATTGTAGTCACTCAATCTCATTAGTGAATACTGATATTCAACTATGGGTTAAAGGTATCTAATAAACCAAGAACAATTAATCAGTTTATGTGTGGTGTCCTTTTGCAGCGTGTGGTCTTTCCAGTGGAGGCCAGCCTGAACCGACTGCTGTGGAACCGCTCCATTTCACCCAACAGCCTTTTGGAGACCAGCATCAGTGAAGAGGTTCGGCCCCGGGACCTCGACGAGGAGGAGGCATCCCAAGTTCTCGGGCCCCTGCTCCCTCCCACAACCACGTCCCGCAGACACACTTTGGCAGAGGTTTCGACCCGTTTCCACCAGTGCAACCCTCCTTGTGAGTACCGCCCAGAGTAGAACTAAGTGTTACTTAGAGGGCAGAGGTTAATGTTGTCCCTGCCTTGTTTGTGCAGGTATCGTGGTGAGCCCTTCAGATGGTGCCTCCTCTGACAGCTGCCTGAAGTCCTCCTGTAGCCCCAGCAGCACCTCACAGGCCGCAGCAGGAGGCATGTCCGCTCTCCTGGCCTCTGGAACTGAAAGTGGAGCCTTGCTGCCCACTGGAACTCCTCTTGCCCTCTCCTCCCACCTCCTTCCCCAGGGCCAGGGCAGCCTCCCTGCCAGCTTCCAGGAGGGTCGCCGGGCCTCAGACACTTCTCTAACACAAGGTACATAACTCCCAGCGCCGTTGATCCTGCCGTTCACTTTGTTCTCATTCCACCAGCTTCGGATCAAAGGAGCATCTAACACTTTTCCTGCACTTTCCCACAGGCCTCAAAGCCTTCCGTCAGCAGCTGAGGAAAAACACACGCACCAAAGGGCTTCTGGGATTAAACAAGATCAAGGGTCTGACGAGGCAGGTCGCTCCTCCGCCCTCCTGTAACCGCTGCAGCCGCGGGTCACTGGGGCCAACCCTGTCGGAGCACCGCAGCATGCTGGAAGAGGTGCTTCACCAGCAGCGGTAAGGCACAACCCAAAACTTAGTAAATTGATAAGAATTTTAAAAGTAGTTCTATGTCACTTTCTGTCATTACATTTGGCGCTTTACCAAGTCACTAATGGTGAAGCGTAGCTCAATTACTTCAAACATGGAATAAAATCCAAATGTTTATTGTAGAGTAACATGCAGCTCTTTTACTTACAATGAGCACAATGAAAAGTTTAAAAAAAAAGGATAATAATCAGTTATATATTTTTTGTCTTGTTTTTAGGATGCTACAAATTCAGCACCAGCCCCAGTCTCAAGTCCCAGCAGCCCAGACAGGACCTACCCAGAATCCCCTGCTGTACCTGTCCCAGCAGCAGTCTCCTTCCCCTCCACCTTCCAACGTCTTCGCCTCATCCTCTCTGTTCGATGCCCCCGCTGTCCTTCAGAGCCAGCCCCAGCCGGCGTCAGTGGCTCTCCAGCAGCACGGCCCCTGGCAACCCGCCCTGGAGACGTGCTCGGCCAGCTGCTCCTCGTCCTGTTACTCGTCCTCTCTGTCCCCCGTGGCCTCTGCTGCTTACCTTCTCGAGGCACGTCTCCACATCAGCCAGCAGCCACACCCACCGCTGCACAGTAGCCTCCAGCAGCAACAACCCGGCCCTTCGACATCACACGCCTTTCCCGTCCGGACCAAGCCAGCCGTGTGGGGGGCGGCCTCAAACGCGGACCCCAGCATGCAGGACCTGGGCATGTCGGGACAGTCTCAGCTCAGCAGCTGTGTTATGGTGAAGTAAAACAGCCGAGACTAATGATTGTGAAACCGAAGTGGTGAAGAGGAACAAAAAGCAAATGGCAGATTTTAGACTTAAACAACACAGGGTACACATTAGACACATGAAGGTCCTAGGTAATATCTATCTATAAGCTAAAGACTAAGCAATAACCAATCTCTGATGGAGAAAAGCAATAATGGACTTGTTGAAGATCTGTACAGCTCCCAGACACTGAAGACAGCTGACAGTAGCTGATACAACTATGTCCTGAAGCTGTCTAACTTATTCTTTTTGTATTACTCCAAAACAGGAAGGCTCCATCTTCCTCTTTTTTTTTTAAATCACATTTTTCTTTGTGTGTGTGTGTGTGTGTGTGTCACTTCCTGTTTTTGTTTTTTTTGTCACAGGACTGGACAAAAGACCAAAATCTTTTTAATGTTTTCCGCCTTTCTGAAGAGACATTACTGTGTAGCAGTGGAATTAACATAATAGTGCCCTAAGTAAACAAACGTCCACCGAAGGAGTAGATATTGAAATGAAACTGTGATTCTTTCTGTGCAAAATGATAGCTACACAAAATGCTTCTTTACCTCAAGCTGCGAACTGACTGCTACAAACCTCATCAGCCAAAACTGTAGGAAAAACAGAGTCTGGCTGACTGAGCAGAAGCACAAAAGGTACACTTTTCAGCTTAGTAGCACCTTATGTGGACACAGCGACCTGTAGTTCATTTTTAATATGTACTTTCCTTTTAGATACTACCTCCTCAGGCAGCAAGGAAACGAATTGGAAAAAGCAAAAGCTAGAAAGTAAAACTAACATTGTTGAATGATCAGAAAAAGGTCATGGACAGAACAAAGACTGGGAGCAGTGCAATATTACACACTGAAATACCAAGGAAACTCAAAGCTGTGGATATACATAGGATGCTTAAAGCTAAGCCTGAGGTTATTTCTTTACCATTATTTGTCTGTGACTAGAAAAGGTACTGTGACCCTGTAGAAACTGCCTGAAGGGTTCAACCATGCTGCTTTTTACCCAACACAGCTTGTTTCTTTAACCAGAAAGATTGATTTGGGTTTTACCAAAGAATGAACAGCACAAGAGTTGGGTCATTCGTCACAGATACACTACTGATTTATTTCACTTTGAATGCTGTTCTACACATAGCATTGTGATGTGCTAGTATTTTACTCAAACTCCTGAGCTTTTCCTGTGAGAAAACTCCTGCTGCCACCAAGCTCCAATGCTACACATGTTGAAATATTTCTAGTTAATACTATCAGGACCATTCATTTTTGTACTTTTGTAGTAAAAAAAAAAAACTGAAGAAAAAAGTCATAACAGCAATACCATTTTTAATACCAACAGTTTTCTGTAAAGTGGTAAGAAAATACAAGCAGAATGTGTTCAGAAGTATTAGAAATCTGCTGGAGATATGTAATAGTGTATGGCTGGTTAGTTTGATCATATCTGTGAAACACTCACAGGGGGTGACGACACATAGAGCAGCAGTGCTTTTTAAAGCTCTGCTGAAAATGGTTTGAAATGGTTTATATTTCTATCCGGATTTTTGAGTTGATCAAACTCACTTCCAACATTCGTGCCTTTCTCTGAACAAACAACAACAATGAAGAAAATCTGAACAGATCATAAGCAGCCACTCCTTCAAACGGCCCTTTTGATACTCTTTTTCAACTTGCTGTGTAAACAAAAGCACTTTACTCACATTTAATACATACATACAATAATACATAATACAAATTCCCTGTCAAAAGTACTTCAGTTTGATCGAAACACTATTACTCTTGATGCAAATCTGCAAGACCCTTTTGATATACTTTACAATAACAAGTATTTCATGTTTCATGTGAGATTTGTTACTTGACTGTGAGCATGTGCATGTCACTACATTCGTCTGCGTGGCTGTGTCTGTGTGTGCAGGTATGTGTGGATAGACCACAGAAAAATAAAGGAAACACAGCTGTGGAATTGAGAAAGATTGTTTATTTATGTGGCTATTTATTTGAATAAACTTCACTTCCTAAATGTTTGGTCATTTGAGTTTTTCTTTATTTTAAACCTAGTTCACAAAGGTTCTTCTTCTTGTTCGTAGATTTCTTGAAGTACAATTGCAACAAATTTATTTTATTATAAAAAGCTATAAACTGAATCCATTAAAAATTTTGATTTAAAAGCATAGGAATTAAATTACTTCTTGGCTATCTGAGGCTTAATGCTTTTCTCTTTATACGCACCTGTGGTATTTTGTAGACGCATATCAATCTATTGAGTACATATCATCATTTCATAATAATTATTGTGTTAAAATAATCTTAAAAAGTAAATGGCAAACATTTGTATACTACCTTCTCAGGCACCCAAAGCACTTTACATCATGCTTCCATTCACCACCCATCTCAATAAAGGACATTTCTGACAAACCCTTAATGTTTGCATAGGAAGGAGAAATCTGGATGAAACAAAGAAAGAAGAATACTGGCTCATGATCATTTCATTCCAGCCACTCTAGTGATGTAGTAGTGATGTCAACACAGTGATGCAGTGATGATGCGCTGGACTCTTCTAACTCCTCTGCTGAGTACTTATCCATGTGTGACGTCTGATAGGAGGGCTACGTGGGAGGCAAGTGACGCGACGGCAAAATGAGCCCAATACTCCACACATGCCACGTTTTTTATAACGTCCAGTGAGACAGGAGGCCGAGGGAGGTGTTAATTTCTCCAGATCCTCTACCAGACATACGAATGTGATGACTTACTGCTCGACACATGTGCCTCTTGACTGCCGCCTGCACACACAGTCACACGTTTAACATATGGCTCCACATTTGGCATGTGTCCTCAGAAAGGATACGGCCACACACTGGACACCCAGGGGCTGCAAACATATCACTCATCTGGAAGTGCCAGCTGCAGACATGACCTTGCCACAACTAATTCAGCTTTTGCCACATGCTCTCAACAATGCAGCACAATTTATAGCTGTGATGTAAATCCAACTATGCTTTATGTGTTTCATCACATCAGCCTCCCGGACTTCAAAAAGATTAAGCAAGGATCATTAAAATAAACGCACAATAAAATACATTACAAATCAAAACTTCACACCGCACGATATGCAAGATGTTTTAACTCTACTAAACAAAGACAGACAGAGGACCTAAATGTGAACCTTAAGAGAAGTCTGATGGGTGTCTCTCTGTGGAGCCTGTGGTAACAGTGGCAGGGTATTCTGTTTATAACTCGGTGGGGTTTGTTGAGTATCGTGGCATGTAAGCCAAGCTCCAGGGTCATTGGGGGCAGTCAAGCAGGACTTACTGTAACTAGTACAGTTTGTACCTCAGCACCAAAGGTAAACATCATAAAGACAGGACTAAGAAAACACGTGGATGATGTTTGATAAATGTGTGTATCAAAAGCTTTTGGAGTGCCAGAGGAGTTCTTCAGAATCCAACTAATAGCTACAATCAGTGTCACACAGTAAAGACCGCACTGGTACAGCCAGTTTGTGCTAGACATTTACATAGGAATGTGTTCAATTGAAGATAATTAGTGTCCTAGCCTCAACAACTCAGATTAATCACGTGTTGGAGGTACCATTAGCCATTTAGACAAATATTTTTATAGGACTAGATAACACCCAAACTTGTCTTCTGTGCTTTCACTATAAGGACATACAGTAAACTCCACAAACAGCCCCGGCATGAAACATTCAGAGTGTTTTAAATATGTAACCAAAAGTTAGTGGGGGTGAAGTGCCTCAAGACAAGAGAGGTTTCCCAGAGTTTCTGCCAAACTAAATGAAACTCAAGTGAGTGTCTGTTTAATTGCAACTTCCTCCCAAGAAGTCAGCTATTAATGGGGAAGTTTGATGACAACGAGAGAAATCCTGGCCAATGATAGGGCATCGGTCTTATGCAGTGGAGCTGTATAATGAGTTGGCGATGTTACTTCACACAAAGTCCACTAGTCAATGATTGAAGGTAGTGGTGACAAAGTCAAAATGATGACAAAGCACATGTCATGGAGCCAAGACACGTTTTTGCAACCAAAATGCATTTGCGGGCCAGATATTTATGATGTAAGGCCCAATTAACACAATCTAAAATCTACTGTGAGAATAACATTCTCCTAATTGTGTGTACGTGAGTGAGAAACTGTCCACATGCGTCACTGCCAACAACCCAGAGCTCTGGCGGGACGAGCATGAATACCAGAGAATTTGTTGCACTCAGTGAGCCCCGGAGCAAAATAAATCAACAACAGTAGGAAGTGGATGATGGGACTCAGCATGACACAGTGTGAGGGGCTTCACATAGTTAGTACATCCATCTAAGACCAGCCACAGAGACAAGTGCAGTGAAGACCGAACTTGAAAAACACTGAAGAACATCTGAGGCACATAGTATTAAGGCCCTTTGGACACATTCAATCAAAAAATAATATGTAAGTGTGCGTCATGGCTCGGTCTTGATCTCAGTTGGTGTGATCTTAACTACAATCCAACTGTAAGGAGGACGTGAATGATAAGTAGTGATTCATGATATCTTTAAGTGCTTACTAACATTTTCTGAACTGTTTGATATTCAAGCTTCAGCAGCTTTAGATGACACTGATGAGTCACTGTGTCCATATGCCATTGCTTAAAATATACCAATAATGACTTACGTACAACTTGTGCTTATAAGAGAACTGACTGCACACCTTATCTTTTCCTTTGTAACGATAAAACAGGCCAAAACACCAGAACTGATTGCCCTGACTATCACACACACCATTCACGGCTGTAATCTTTCACATAGCGCTCCCACATAGACTAATGTGCATGGCAGCTATAGAGCAGGACTTTAATTTGGGGAGAGGGAGGGGGGTCCCACATCATCACAGCCAAGTGCTGCACTACGGTGAGCTGAGATTAAAGAGAAGGCGCGCACGGCCGAGCCATACACACTGAGTGACACACAAACACACCAGACTCAAACCGTGTCAGCTGTGAGAGAGCGATGACGCACTTTGAGCCGGGTTAATATTGTGCAGCAGGCTTTGGCGTCTGTGTGAGCATTCCTTGACAGCCATTACATTCCATTACACGGCGAGCAGCTGCGGCTGAAGTAGCAACACAAACTCAATGTCCCGGCACTTTTTGCAAATCCGTGCTCAGTTTTAAACGCTCGCAGGGAAATCTAACTGGGGAATGTTCTGCGTCAGGCTTTGAGATAGGAATTTTATGATTTGTGGCTCAAACTAGGACAGAGAAATTAATCGTTTTGAAACGGACAGAAAACTCAAATTGGCATAATCTTGTCATTTTTAAGACAAGAAATGCAGTCTTGCATGAGAAAAATATTCCAGCTTTTACTGTGGACATTATTGTTCACAATTCAAAGGTCAAATAAATTGTGATACTGATTTCAGGAAATATTGCCTAACCCTGAAAGAAACATTAATCACTTGAGTACCAAGCCACATGACTCAAGTTCATCTCAACAACACTTCCTTTTCAATAGAAACTGTTGCCAAAAGTGATTTGTTTTTCATCTTTGTCTCTCACCTTAAATCTACTTCAGTCAATAAATATTTATCATGTGCTTTATTGTATCTGCAGGGCTTTTGCACATGCGTAAGCGATGTGCAATGGCGCAAAGAGGAACAATCGTCAGTCAGAGTTTGGTGTTGCTGTTGCACCACATGGTTGTATCATGACACCGGAGTGGCAGAACTTGTGCCTGGGTGGAAACTTAGACAGCTTGAAGTCAGATGGCGGGTGCGTCACTGGCCTGGCCCATGGGTCCTGAGCTCCTGTTTCACTCCGGGGATAGTGCTACAAGTTTGTTGCTGTGGCCACACGTCGCATGTGGCTGTCAGGGTTAAGACTCACTCCTGCACTCTACACTCCTTCCAACCACAAGGTCAGGCCTCAGATCTGCTGCCAGCTATCCTCCACAGCCTTACCCACATTAAAGAAGAAATTAATTCTTGATCAAATGACAGTTAAATAGTTTTATATTCACACTGCTGTCATTGTTATGGATTCTGTTTATAAAATCGGGTTGTTCTACACTACCACAAATGGAGCTCAAAAGTGAGAACTGTAGTCGAACTTTAACATCTAACAAAGGAATAAGTAACTTCTCCTTTAAGTTCATGGTTCATTCAAAGTTCAGATGTGGATTTACATTTGAGCTGCCTGCAGTTGGACTGGTTTGGACAGATTTCACAATAAGTGTAATAAAATAACATTAGATTCATTCGAAATCATAACTAATAACACAAATAAATTAAAAAATAAATAAATAAATGAAAATAATTTTCATTACATGAAAATTTTGTATAGTTTTTCTTGAGAGCTGTGATTGATTGACGGCTACAAACCCCAAAATGCCCCGTCCCCTCTACAAGCTACATTTCTGTGCTAATGCATCCTTTGTTTTTTTTTACTGCTGCATTGTGCACCTTTACTACATGGAAACAAGGAGTCCATCTGTCATTTGAAAACTTTTTACGGCGGAAGAGTCCATAGGTATGTTGGCCAGTCTTTCATGGTTTAAAGTTTGTCCAAATAGTGTATTTTTCACATGGATGCCGCTTTGAGAGCTAATATAAACATAAACACCACTAAAGCTTTGGATTAAATCAGTCTACAGATTCTCACAGGCAATGCAAAAATGACAGTAAAATTTAACTGATTTATCATAGGTTATCCAATCCTGTGAGTGCATTTAGTGAAAGTTTGTCATGTCATTCATTTCCTTTCCTCCTGAGGCAAGAACATTCTGAGAAAAAAATGCTGCAACTATTAACTGCCCGTTAAAAGCGATAATAACACAACTGTTTTTCACTTTGAGTTTATCTCAACAAACAGCCTGTTACCTCTGCAGGTTGAAGGTCACAGCAGCTGTCTTTACAGAGAGCGGCCTCTCCTTTGAGCTCTGTGTGCGCCGCTTGTTTGTTTATGTGTGTCACCTGTCTGTCTGGGTCCGTCACCCCCTTGAGCTGCTGAGGACACATTAAGTCATTGCGCTCTGACGTGAGGCCCTCCATTTACACAATGCAGATGTTTACAAGAGCGCCTTTCATTTCTTAGAACAGTTACTCGGTTATACAAGTGGTGTCTGCTAAGTGGGTCATGTGTGTTTGCACAGGCCATGAAAATGATGGGTCGGGTGTCTGAGCGAGGGTTGGCATGAGTGGAACAGATTGTTTGAGGCAAGAAGAGTTGTTTTGTTCCAAGGCAGCGGTCATGAGGCTTGTGAATCTGACAAGGTAATTAACAGGATTTGGCGTTTTTGTTTTTTCATTTTAACTTTTAATTTCCGTAGCATCACATAAAAATAACATAAAATACTGAAAATAAGCCTAATTAACAAACATCCATAAAGCTACAGCAGATTAAAGAAACACTTAGCACACAGAGAGCTGAGTTTCTAATTGAATACTGGTATACAAGAAATTTTATTTTATCCTTACCCTTCTGTTAAATGTTAGTGAGAAGTCACCAGATTTTTCACAAAATCATTCAAATGTTTTTTCCAAGTTTCCAACGCAATGACAGTAATACCTGAAGTTCATACATGACACATTTAAAGTTTTCTCTTTACTAAAACCATATCCCAGCTCAGATTCTCCACCAGACCTTCCCGTAACACTTAACTCAGTATTGTCTCTTATTTCCCGTCTATTGTTCGAAGTTACAGCATGACCTCGAGTCAAATGACAGGAACAAATTCTGTGTTGAGGGAAATGAGCACACATCCTGTTAACGTCATAACATCATGTCTTTCCTTTTTTACACTGGTGGAAAAAAACGTTGAGAGGCCTGACAAATGAGAAGACAAGGAGGTTGAAAGAAAGGTTGGGTACTGCATTAAAGGTTTTTCCACTTCAGCAGTTTTAAGGAAGTCACAGAAAACCGTTTAAGTCACCTTTTGCTACTCATCACTGGTGAAATCGGCTGAAGGTGCGTTTACATATAGTTGACAATGTGTTTCCAAAATGAAAGTGAAATTGGTGGTGTTTTTTCCTCTTTCAAAAGTTTTTTTCGTCAGTTTGTTGCAATCTTTAATTTAATTCATAAACTACTAAATCATGCACATTTAGCATATAAAAATAAAAACATAATATCTGTTTCTGCTAATTCCCTCTATAACAAGGGTGTCAAACAAACCGACTCGCTAGAGCAGGGGTGGGCAGTTATTTTTCCCTAAGGGCCACATTAGAACCTGGGATTCTTGTGGAGGGCCGGGCCAACACAGTGAACTCACTTATGCTCAATAAAACACATATTGTTTAAAGTTTAAACTATGAGCACAAATATGTGAAATATATGCCACCGTCACAGCTACATCATCCTCTGTTTTAGATCTACTCGTTCCATTTTGTTCTAAAACCAGGCCTGGCTCAACATGTGTATTGACACCTGAGAAAATGACTCAAATAAAGACTAAAGTTAAGTCTAGTCACCTGCAGAAACACTAATGATAACAACTCCTTCCTCTGTGCAGCGGCAAACAAGACCTGAACCAATGAATCAGAATTCATTGAGATCAAATTGGGTTGTATGTGGCCTCTTAACTAAAATCAGTTTGCTCCACTTACGGTTTTACAACAGATCTTTGTTGTTGTTAAGTATGTGTTTTGTTTTGCACGCTAAACCAAGTACCGTGAAATAGTTTTAGAAGACACATGTTCTTATCTGGAGAGAAATACACTCCCCAGCCTCCAAAACAAAAAAAACACCATCAATCCATAAAAGTGTAGAGGCTAAAATAATGAATCTGAGCTGGCAGCAGCTCTCAGGGGGCACTGAGCGGGAAAACCCTTTCACATTGTGACAGTGAGGAAGCATTGACGTAAGAGGAGATAAAACTAGAAAGGAAAATGGGGGCTCCCAAAAAGGAAAAGTTACTGAGTCATAACAAAAATGCACCTCTCCCATTATTGAGCACTGACAACAACACCTCAACAGCATCTGTGCACACCATCTGCGCCTTTGGTGAGAGGATCTGCAATCCTTTATGAATCAACACAAGCATGTACTTTAAACTTGTAATGCAAGCTGATGTCTGCGTTAGAGATGACACAAACTGTAGAGTTAGCACACTCTAGGTACAGCTCGTATAGACTTCTGTGTCGAGGGTCATGTTACACTTACGTGGAAACACAGTCCAGAGCGGTTACATAAGCTGTGGTATGCAAGGTCACGCTGCAAAGAGACACTCAAGACCATGAAGTAAGACAGAGCAGGCTTCAGAGCCACAAAAAGGAGCCATTAAACACTGGTGACACAGTGCTTGTTAATAGCCATAATAGAGTCCACTGCAGACAACATCAGCAATAAAGAGCCTCTCTGTCCCACCCTCTGACTGCTTCTGTAAATGACTGGGTTGGACTCCAGAATAATTTAGTAATAACTACTTTGGAAAGTCTAACTACACAGGGGTTACAGCATTTGAAATATTTCAGAATGTTGTTTGTAGCTTCAGATGATTTATATTCATGACTATAAGCAATCCACACAATAAGTTGTTGAGGAGTTGAAAATGGCAGCAACATTTGTATCACTGTATATTATTTATACACAATGAGGTCATCAGCAGAGAAGTCTTTACACAATAATGACATAATAAAATGTTAAGAAGTATGTGGACATAGTTTGGGACTGTTGCTTGAGAGGTGTAATGTCTTCTAACTTCAAAAACTCCAGATGCTTTTTTCTTAACCATTTTATTAAAAGGTCCGGCAACTCAATGTTTTTATGACTATTTATTGAAAATGAAAGTTACCTGACATTGTTGTTACCACAAATAAAATTGATGCATAAATCTGATCTGAACATTCAGCGTGTGTGCAGTACAGGTTACAGCTTAAAAAACCTTGTCCTTGATAAGAGCATCTCTTAGATAATCTCACTGAGGGAATGACCCTCAAATCAAGTGCTACAGTGTGCTTCCAGACAGACAGGCCTTTGTATGTCATGAATGATTTAAGAGCTGCCACAGCTACTGCCCTGAACTCTGGTTTCATAACACAAAACTTGGATGTCCCTCGGGAGACACCTACATTCGGTCTTGAGAGTGCTGTCTGCCTGGTTGAGCTTAAGGCAGACAGGCCTGACTCAGTGCAGCAGCCCCTTCGTTTAATGCACCACCTCTGCCTTTCAGCTCACATTAGCATCAAACGGCCTTCAGAGGTCACACTGGGTCTGCGTGCCACTGAACTTTAGCACTTGTAATCTTTGCTCCAATTATCACCATTTTGTGTTACATTATTAGCTCACCCATCAATTTAACATGCAGGTTATAATCTCTATCAACAGTTGTGTGTATTAGTGCCTCAGTTTTACAAAGAAAGACTCGGTGTGTGTGGCTACCAAAGATTGTTTGTTTTCACTGATATTTCTTTCAGGACATGTCTGCAAATCCAATGCACAAGAGTTAATACAAGGACAAAGAGGGTAAATAAATGTGAGACACAGATATCATCCACAGGGTTAAGTGAGGTTAAACACAGGGCTCCACGGTCCAAAACCACAGGGACAATAAAGGCATTGTTCAAAGTAAAAGAAATTGAAATTTTGAATGCCTTGATTTGTGAAACTGTTTACAGTGCAAATCACACCAGAGGTCACAATTATAAACCAGGCAACTGTCTGAATTCTATCTGCTCATGTAACATGTAAAGGTGCCATAAAAAGTCAAATGATAGAGGCTAAAAATTGCCATGTTTTTTGTTGTTCTAGTGGGAAGATAAATTCGAGTTTTGTGGTTCTACTTTATTCAGAAAAACTGCTAAGGTCAAACTGAACAGTCAAAGGCACTGTGTGGAACTTTCCCTAATTAATGACCCCATTAAAGATGCTGTGTGGAAAAGTCCTTGTTTTTGATGACGTCAAAGCCTGTTCAGCCTAATGTAGGTGCAGCTGCTTACGTTAAAAAACAGACTTTTCCATGGCTCTTCCATTAAAATGGGTTACTGGGAACTAGGCGCCATTGTTCTGTCAAGGTATCAAAACTTAAGTGCTTCTGTGGAAGAAGGCACTGAGACATTCAGAAGCTGGCAAGATGTCACTTCCCTCTTAATTATATAGTAACTCTCCTGGAAAAGTAGCACAAGTTGCAAATCTGGGACAATAGCTTACAGTAGTCAGCTATGGATGTTAGCATACAGGTCACACATTACCCACAAATACTGTACATACAAGTAAATATTCACAGAACTGTATATGCCTGGAGCCGAGAGGATCAGAGCAGTGCTGCCACAAAAACTCAGAATACTCTCTTCACAAAGCAACACCTGAGAAAATATGAGAAACAATAAACACTTTATCCTTTAACCCCTGTGTAAATATGCAAAGGTTAGTTTCAAACCACGGTGCTCCCCTCAGGGGTTTGTGGATGACGCAGGACCTAAATGCACTGCCCTCCTTTCTTTCCCATTCTCTCACTCACATAGTCTGTGTCCATCAATGCTGCAGAGAAAATTACTTTCTTTTATTTAGTCTCTCAAAAAACTGACATAAACCATAGAGGAAAATGAAACTGAGACAAGATAAGAAAAGGTAAGGGCAGGGGTCTCTCTGGTTTCATTTGGAAACACTGGTGATTTATACATTTTGACGAGGGAATGACGCAAAATGAGAAAATTAAAACCAGGACATGTTCTTTTGCCTTGTGCTGCCTCCTGCTCCCACTTCATATGCTTATAAAGCCATGTGATTCCTCACAATGTCCTCTATTGTGCTGTGTTCCTGTTGGTAAGGAGGCATTTCCTATCAGGATTAACTCATGCCTGCAGACAGTGCTTCAAGGAGAGAGTCATCAGAGCTGACCATCACTGGTTGAATGTACACAACAAACTGTCTGACATCATTTTTCGTGACTTTGGAAGAACTTGTGTAATAGACATACATTACAAAACAACACAGTCTCTAACACAAATACTTTCTCTGAATTTCCCTCTAGTATTTAAATCTTTTCAATAAATCAGTACTATAACCTCTGGGGATTTGAATACAGATAGATTATTGTGGACAACCACTTGCTGGACAGGGGGCATCATATTTTATCATATTAACACCATAGTAACTACTGTGCTATTTTCATGCTTATTGGTTTCACGGAAGGGGTAATAACACAGATAGAACCATTTGGAGCAGTGACGCAAGTGCAACTTTCTAGGTGGTGCTGTGGCTGCAGGCCTCATGACCCAGTGACTCCACTCTGCTGGGTTAGATAATGGTGGCCACGAAGTGTGCCTGGACTGGCACAGAGGGACACAAAAGCTCTACATCCATCACATAATGACCACTGGCAACGGTCCAGTAACCAAAAAGCACTGCCCATTGCTGACCACTGGCTCCTAGACAGATGGGGTTGAGTTTGTGTCATTTTCACTAGGGTATGTCATTCACACCAGGCCTGTTACATTTATGTGAACACTGCTGACAAGCACATGGCTTACATCCACCCTGGTTTTATAAACACAATCTGATCAACACTATTACTGTCATGTAAGCTGGGTTTCACCAATGCACTGGAACAATCATTAGCTTTGACACATTGTGCAATTTTTTCAGTCTTATAAAATCATTAGATAACAGACAACAGATAGCTTTATTTGTCTCACAGGGGAAAAAAAGATTTCACAAGGAGAAATTACATTTAGATGAGAGAGCATCTGGGCCGCACTCAGATGCAAATTGCAAGGCAGCGTCAGCAACGTGCACTTGAGTGGAAACATGCTTAGAAAGAACACAGTCTGGACAGGTTTTTGGTTCTAGCACAGAGAGCCTTAGGTAAGTTGTGTTGTTGTTAGACTACATTTGTTAACCTAGCCATCTTCCTAACTCCTAGTGAAGGATATTTGTGGTGAGTTAATGTTTGATTTTGCATCTGTGAGATCAGTCGTCTTTGAGTGTGTCACACAATGTGACGCAGGCTACAACCAAATTGAAGTCACACTGTGCCTTGACTAATGAATCATTTATTGATGACAGTAAGAAAAAACACACTGTGAAACATGGATGTAGTTCATGTATTGAGAAATATTCCTTTACAGGAAACAAAAACTCTAAAAAGAATTTGGTTTGTTGAAATCATGGTTTAACTCTGACTTATAAGTGACATCAGAGACTTTGATCTTTGTTTTCATTTTAAGAGCAGCCCTCTATATTCACAAATAGTGTACTTTTTTATAATCAGGTTTTGTATCAAGGGAAATTCAGTTGTTTAGCCAAATTTGAAGAAATAGTCATCTGTATTTTCCTTTGATGATTTATTCAATGATAAAAGATATTGATCAGTGGGGGATAACACTTACCAGTGTTTATTCTGCCTGAAGCAAAGCATAAGTACAAATCTAGTTTTTCATTCCAATGTTAACTTTAGCTTAACCCTTACTTTATAAATCAAAGGCCCATGAATGTGTTGTGAAGCTTAATTTATTAGTGTTGCGTTAATGTTAAAGTGCTGTGGTTATCATTTGTATTTGGACAGTAATAATAAATATATAAAAGTGTACTGTGGGTTACTGACCACAGAGTCCAGAGGAAGTACTTAGAATAACTACAATGGAAAAAAAGAAGAAGCACTTAATAGCGCAGACGTGTTTGAGCCATGGGAAACTTAAAGCAGTTCAAAAACACTAGCCTTTCACTTCCTTTCTTACAATTATAAAGTTTTCTTTTAAAACATATTTTGTTCCATCGGTCAAAGACTTCAAAGGACAACACTTTAGAACCAAAAAAAGAGAAACAAACTTGTGCAAAAGGACACAAAGGAGGCTAAAATCAATCACAACTTGCAATAAAATTGTCAACAATTCATTAGTCATAAATGGTCTCCTAATTACTATCAATTTACTGCCCTTAATTGTCAAATGCTAGCAACCATAGTCAAATAATTAGTATCTAATTTTGCAATTACCATGTTTTTAAAGGCTATGCAGACATTAAAAGGGGGCTGAATGTGCGTCATACTTAATTATCAAACACACCCACCTTTCTTAGTTGCCAATCAAACACTGGAAGTAATTTGTGGCAAACCTGTTGTTTTTGGATGCCTCAACCAGCACTTTGCAGTAAACAAATATGCATTCCCTGGAAATGTTTTTAAGGCAGCAGCAAGAATGAAATGAGCTTGGATTTAACAGTGAACAAATATGGTCCATACTCTTCACCATCAACAGGAAATAAATATAGTGTGTATATAATGGGTTCTAAGTATGAAAACTGACTAAAATGCTAAGATGTCATAGATAATGGGACATAATATCTTACATAAACATCTTTTATAAGACATTTACGCAACATCTAATGTCTATTAAATGTCTGGTTCAGAAGACATTATGGAGCCATAGATGAGTAGATGATAAAAAGCTCACAACATGTATCTAGATCTAGATAAACTTCTGGACACATTTACACTGCAAACAAAAGTGGGTCATATATGATTCAACCATAAACATATGCAACGGAAATCTGATCTGTGTCCGATTACATGCATTACAATGGGAATTCGTGTCACTGCGATTATTCATGTTTGTCATCAGGAGTGACTCTGTGAAAGACAGTTGTCAGTGAAGTTCTGTGAAATTCAGATCAGGTCCAAAACCAGTTCACATAGGAATCTGATATCAAATAAATAATGTGAACTCCCATTGTATACATACAGTAATTCAGGACTGTGCTCTAAGGCTAAAACAAAGAAAATTCTCTGATGTAATTAAACTAACAATTAGAGCATTACACAGTAGTACGTCAGAGGAATATGGGTGTGATGCTTTATGACATTTAAACACATGTGATCTAAATATACTGTGTGTCTGCAGTTCCAGCTTTAACATTTGAACACAGAATTAGAAAATCAGGCTGGGTTCACTCTAAAATACTTAGCTGAGCATAGTTTTTACAGTAAATATATTCTTAATGTACATGATTTTAAGACTTTTTTTGTTTGTTATAAGGAAAAGATACAGAGTCAGATTAATGTCTGTGTGAACTGCAGCCACTGACAGTATCATGTGCCAGGGACGGTCAAAGCCACTTTAGACATGAGGTTATTTAAATTGGCTTTGGTATCAGTAGTTTTGTCCAGTTAATGATAACGCCTCTGTTTCGGTGTGTTTCTGTAACAGTGCTGCTGTTAGTCTACACAGTGTCTCTCCATGGTCATTTATTAACCCCACATTGTGTCAGAACATGCACCTGTTCCAATTATTCAAGCAAACTTGAAGAATATCATTTATTGTAACCACTACAGTAGCATTTTTAAAATAAACTACCAAAGAAAGACATTTTAAACACAACTAAGTCTGTGGGTTACAATGGCCTTTGTGCTCTCACATATGAATATCTCTACCTGTAAATCTCTAAGATGCCCATGGAATAGTGTGTTCTGCTGATAAACAGTAAAAAAAAACAAAAAACAAAACCCTATAATCTCATGTTACCTGCTTGTTCAGGGATCCATGTGTTTGTTTGTTTTTTGGTTTATGCTGCCTCCCTCTAGTGCACTGAGATTGTCACTGCCCAGAATAAGAAAAAGAAATGCTATGAATGACTCTAGCTTTCTATTTACCACTAGATGGAGCCCTTCTCCGTTTGACAGTATATGGTCAATGGAACTGCTACTCCAACTTCACTCTCTGCAAACAGTAAATTGAACAGATACTTGAAGTCCTAAAGTAACATAATTCTAACAAAGGTTTTAGCTGTTTATATTCGTGCTATGTTCTTTATTTGTGTATCATAATAGAAAGCTAATAGTTACGACAATATTATGAAACTACTTTGCGCAATCTTCACATGTAAGATACATGTTACATAACTATATCAACTTTTATGAATCAGAAGTCATTTTTAATAATGACACAGTTTGATCACTATTAATGCTGGACAACAAAGCTTAGTTAAACGGCCGAAGCAGCTGCAACATGTCGGGCTGATTTGAGGCATTACTGATGACAATGACCGCTCCTCAAACTCAATTGTGTGCCTCTTGTGTGGTGATGTAGTCGAGGAGGTCCATCACCGTCACAACAGCAAAAATCTTCCGCCTCTTACAAGTCAAGCCTTCAGCATTATCTAGAGACAAACATAAATGAATATAGATGAAAATATGTTTGTAAAACGCTATTAATAACTTATTTTCCAAAACTCTCACAGTCAGAACATGCTTTGATAGCACAAGATAAGGTTCCTTCTAACCTTTATAGTCATTCCATTACTTTTTTTTACCCCTTTCACACTTTTGGTATTAATAAAATTAAAAGAAAAAAACCCCTAAAACTCAAATATGACATATCTTACACTGGGTGTGGTCATGAACCACCAGGGCAAAGTGGTTGACTCTGAGTATGTGCGACAGCTTCCCCAGACTGTCTGTCAGGTGAATCTGAAAAACGTGCACAGTTTTATTGTGGATGTTTGCATCTCACTCAGTGTGAAATAAATGTCATTACAGTGTACTCTTCATGCACCTGTTTGAAGTCCTTACTGAGCACTCTGCTGACATTATCTGAGGGCTGCACAGTCCCAGTCAACACTGAGGACAGAATAGTCTGGAGAGTCACCACTCCCAAGATCACACTGTAATAAGATTGCAATAATATTCAATTGTTCTCCGTATAAACCCCTCATAAACCCATATCAGCTGTATCACTGCTGATATGGGTTTATAAGAGGTTTATATAGTGTACAAATGTTACTGAATACTGAGTAGGACATACCCTGAGTTCTCAACTACAGGGGTTTGATCATATCTGTTCTCCTTTAGGATCTCAATGGTCTTGTGGCAGGACACCAATGGTGAGACAGTTAGGGGGGCAGACAGGGGTAAACTCTGAACAGTTAGGTCCCACCACCTTAGAGACAAGACAGAGTTTATTGAGTCACATAAAGCAAGTATTACTGGATGAATGCCTTTCCCACCATGGTTTGTGATCTACTGGTGCTTCCAGAGTCAGGAAGCCTTTCTCACACATCCACTGGTCACTGAGGAACTTTGACCTGGAAACACAACCAATATATGGTAAAATGAAAAGACAAAAAGCTTGACATGGCATAGCTATCGTGACTCACATATAGTTGCGGACAGAGTCGCTTAAAATGACCACACAACGCTGGCCTTCTTTGAGTTGCTGAGCCATTGTGACTGCTGCTGCCATCGCTGAGCCACTGCTGCCCCCTGAGGCAACAAGTATGGATTACTGTGTGGAACTAGAGTTAACAAACAAAACTGCTATGATAAATATACAGTCTCTACGAAATATAGATTGTGAAGTGTCATTTTATTGGAACAGCTGCATATCTTGAGGCCTACCACAAAGAAGGCCCTCGTCCCTGATAAGCTTGCGTGCCATGGCAAATGTCTCCTTGTCACTGGCTTTGTACCACATGTCGACAATCTGGATTCATGTTTAGGTGGTTATTGCTAAGTCTACATAAAATGCATTTTAAAACCAAAGATGCTATGCTATACTCACAGATCTGTCCAACACAGTAGGAATAAAATCATATCCAATGCCCTCAACTTCAAATGTTTTTTGTTGTTCCTTTTCTTCTGATTCAACAAGAACAGAGCCCTCAGGATCCACCGCAACTATCTGCAATGAACAAAATAATTCTAGTCTGTACAATATGTCTACACGTCCACTTTATTTAAACATTGAGTTAAATATAATAATATAACAAATGTATAATGTTAGAATGTCCTTTCTAACAGTCTAAACATATTCTTAATCTGTTTTATTCTATTCTTGCCTTGACATTGGGGCAGCACTCTCTCAGTTTCCGGGCAACACCAGTAAGTGTTCCTCCTGTACCCGCCCCAGCCACCACCATGTCCACTTGACCTGCAAGGACCAACATGTTCATATAAATACAAAGAAACAACAATAAAATACAGTAAAATGTTAAAGATAAAGTTCAAATAAAGTTCAAACCATCACATTGCTCCAGTATCTCCTCAGCTGTGGATTCATAGTGAGCCAGGGGGTTGCTAGGATTGCGATACTGGTCGAGGATGTGTGAATTGGGGATCTCATTTTTTAGACGCCAAGCCTCACCAATGTGCGACTCTGGTGAATCAAATGATGCAGAATTTGGTGTTCGCACAATTTCTGCTCCAAGAGCTTTCAGGACATTTACCTACAGCACAAATGGTCACAGTTACAGATTGCTCCACAACCAAACTAATATTTACACAGCAGCTCCATACCTTTTCCATACTCATTTTCTCAGGCATTGTTATAATACAGCGATAACCTTTTACTGCAGCAATCAGAGCGATGCCTATACCTGCAAAAAGCAACGTCTTTTTTTCATATATTCATGTCTGGTCACTAGATTATGATTATGTTGCTGCATTATATATGTAGGTACCTGTGTTACCAGAGCTTGGCTCAATAATCGTATCACCGGGTTTGAGGATCCCAGCTCTCTCAGCATCTTCCACCATCCTCATCGCAATCCGATCTTTAATGCTACCTCCAGCATTAAAGTATTCACATTTGGCCACTAAAAGAAGAACACAAAGGAGCCATTATATTTCTTTTAATCTGAACTCCACAAGTAACAGTAAAGACTGAGCTGTGGTAATGCTAGTTTGTAAAACTGGCAATAGTCCCAAGTTTGAAACCCCTCAAAGACAATCCCAGTCTAACAGGTAAGTAAATTGAATCAGGAAAGAACCAGATATTAATCCATGACCATGATCATACTGAACAACATGCCTTTTCTGCTTTAGCCATAGAGCCGACTAGTGTTCAATTTCATTGCTTAATCTGGTCTAAAAGGGTATTTCTTCTTCTGCAGGCTTAAATTGATGCCTCTTACAGACTTTGTCTTCATTGAATTAAAGTGGGAAACATAATAGCACCAAACCACAGAAAGATCTGGTACTATGTCTTAACTTTTTTGTGGAGATTTCTGGTGTCCAATTCGCCAAAGACTGCTTTAAGGTATAAAGTATAGTTCAGCCAGAAGTCACTCTACACTGGTCACTGATCACATCTTTGAATTTGACTTCTCTTCTCAATAAGAACTAACCACCTCAGAAACACCTCTCAGTCTGGTAATATAAGGCCGCAAGACACACAATACCTGAATGTACCCTTTGTTAAGGGTGATAAACTGAGCTGTCTTACACCTTGATAAAGCCATGGTGATTTTTTACTCTTTGTATTCATTTGATTGAAAAGTGGAAATAGATGTTTTACTACCATAAACAAAAAATAAATAAAAATACACAATTTTACTCACAGATCTCACACTTCAGTCCATATTCTTTGGGAATTTGATTCAGACGAACCAGAGGTGTGTCTCCGATTTTCCAGAGGATGTCAGGCAGGATGTGGGGTGCCTTTGTGCTGCAAGACACATGAGCACCTTTGATAGCAGCACCCCTTTTAAAACATTTGCTACATTTAAGACACTGACAGTGCTGTGGGAAACGTTGAAGATCTGCGTGTATCTCCTCAGTTAAAATGCTGTCTATGAATTTTTACTTTGTTTTCAATGACAGTCCAGTGCCTACTTACCGAGGTGAGTGAGAGTGAGGTGACTCTGAAAGTGATGCACCTACTGTCCAGGTGCATTTACTAGGCAAATCAGGTCGTATCCAGTTTCTCTCAGGGATGACTGCATCTCTGTATTCCTGTTGCTTTTCACTGTTGATCCCATCCTCAGACCCTACATCGGAAAGAGCCACACTGGCAGATATCACATCCCTAATCACCTGAGTCCCACTTTGATCCTGTGGTCTTTCACAGTAATTGAGATTTGCAGGATTTGAATCAGCCTCAGCACCTCTTGATGAAGAAGGCATGGTTCATCTATAGAGAAATGGAACATAGCATATTAACACTGTCTTTTCTGTGTGTGAAGGGTCTCATTAAGGATAAGGATAAAGACGATCTTATTAAGTCTTCTGAATATTGGACAGACAAATTAGGAGTTTAACTGTATTAATGAATTGGTATTATAAGAATTTAACGTTTAATTGTGAATAAGACAGATAACAGCTATTATTTTGTAGGCTATAGCATTAAACAGTGATGATAAAGTTAGAGTTGGTTACGTTGTACTGTAATGTAACCCAGGCTAACTCGTGTCCAATTTTGATTAAGGTAGCACAGACACATTCTGTTGGGGGTTATTAATTTGTTGGGATAAAAAAAAAAAACTAAAAAAAAACCAAACAAAGAAAAAGGGTAGCACTCACCTGAGGAGTCAAACAAGTCATCAGCAGCTGTGATTACTCTGATCAAGCCGACCACTGACCGAGTGAAGCTCATTCACATTTTCAGATGGAGCTGGACTCGGACTAACGGTCAAGGCGCTGATTGGACGAGCAGTCCTTGGCGCTGATTGGGCGGGATTTGCAAATTTGATTGATAAGTTAACGCATGTCTATGACTGATTTTTTTAAACTGAAAAGCAGAAAATGCAACGTTGTCCAAGCATATTAATCCATATTTGGTTAGAATAGTGCATTTCATTAAAAGTGGGTCAAAGTTTATCCATCCTGGGTCAGGCCCAGAACCATTTTAACTGGAAATCTGATTTTTTTTGTTATACTTTTTTACTCACATAAATTGTTCTGTTTTCACTGAACACTGAAAAATTTTCATAAAAACAAACCCAAGGTACACCCAGTACACCAGTACTGTATTATTCAGCAGGCATGATTGCATGAGGTCTTTTTTGAAACTCTGCCCCATTTGCAACGTTCAAAAATGAGCAGCCTTTGACAAAGATAAATCTATGTGACAAAGATGGAAACCTTTCCTAGCATCACCAACAAGCTGTTTTTAAGACTTAACTAAAAATGTAATCTTATTACTTAAATATAAATCTCTCAATTAGTCAAAAAATAACTACATACGTGACTATAATACATAATAAGATTTTGATAAATAAACAATTACTCATGTTCAGTAAAAATCTTTGCAAATTTAATGATATTTTTTCAGGCATCAAGAAAAAAAAACACAGTTATGCTGCCACAGTTTGAAACACACACTGTTCAATTAGTCCAAATTTAGCTCTGGAGGATACAAACTAAAGTTAGACTAGTGATGGCTACACAGTCAGAAAGGAAAGACAAGTAGTCATGGCTTGTAGATCAAAATCTTCCTGAACGCTCCCTATCTCTGGAGCGGCGCCTATCATGGTCACGGCCACCTCCTCGGCCCCGGTCCCTCGAGCGAGATCGCCTCTCCCTAGATCGAGAACGAGACCTGTGGCGGCTGAAAGATGACAAGGAACTATTAATGATGTACTGTTCAATGACAATATAAATGACTTATTTTGACATCATAATATGAATTAGTTTAAAGACTGTGTAGATGGGTAAGGCTTACCTTTTCCTTCGGCGGCCATAGAGCTCTCTTCTCAGTTCTCGTGAAATAGGCTTCAGATGCATGAAGTTACAGAAGCCACCACGAGTGCATTCCCTACAAAGAGGTTGACAAATAACCAGTTTATTATCTTCAAATTTATTATCATTATAAAGCTTTAATTAATTATGCTCTTTACATTTATTTTGAATAATCTAGTGCAGCTACTGGGAACTCTGCAGACATTCACTCTATTAATGCTTTGGTTATAGAACAGACAGACTTACCCCATCTCATACTGGCGACAGCACGCTTCTCTAAAGTCTGTGACAGGAGAGAGCTCTGCATGGATAGGCTGACCATTAAACCAGCGATTATTAAGATCTATGACAGCCTTCTCTGCGTCCTCTTCATTTCGGAACTGCGGTATAACAAACACAACAAGGAGTGTGAACAACTGTATGTGTGTATGCATGCTAAAACTGACAGCATGAGAGATTTACACTGTACACACGACTAATACGTACCTTCACATATACATTTCCCACTAAATGGTCCCCAAGGTTGTCACATACATTCATCTCCTCCACTTCGCCGTACTTTTCTTCCATTTCTGTGAAGACCTCCTAAGACAAAGCATGCAATAGTGGTTATGTGGTATTATGTGTAAAATTAGTTAATTCATGTGTAAGTTTTTTATCCCTAATTAAAAAAAAGTACATGTCTGAGCATTTATCTACAGTTTGGGAAGCCAAAACCATCTAATAGCCATCTACTTAATATTGTTACTTTGAATTTGCTACAATAATTAAGAAAATGTACACAAAAATATAAACATTGAATAAAAAGTTACCTCAAAAAACTCATCATAGTGCTCCTGCATCTCCATGTCAGTAATGGCACCTAATAGAAAAAAACATGTTTAATAAAAGTGCATTTTTCAGATTCAAATACTGTCTATGTACTGTGCATAGTTGAATCACTTACAGGTCAATCCATCAGCAGACTGAACACTGTTTTGAGGGTTGCGATAAATGTTCAGCAAGGCAATTGTCTAAAAAAACATTTCAATATGTGATGAATGTATTTTTAACTAATCACAAGTCAGGTCAGATGTAGCAAAAACATTTAGTAACCTTGAGACTCTAAGTCTCATAGTACATGAAAATAATTCTAAAGTTGTAATCATACCTGGCTGAATGTTGGTTTATTATGTAACCTGGAACAGCGGTCTCCATGACGACAGGCCCCAATTTTAAAATAAAAGGAACAGTTGACCCTGTTTACAATAGAAAACATAAAAAATGTGAGTCTTCCTGGAAAAAAAGAGAACACATTTTGACAGTGTAAGAAATAAAATTTTCTCGTTTGGTAGCATTTACTTTTACACCTAATGTACCATGTATTGTAAGCATCACGTGGCTATTAATAAGCTGCTGTTTAAATGCTTGGAGCCTAGAGTGTGATGTAAAAGGACCTCAGAATAAAGGTATTTAGACAATCTTTTCTTTGTTAGTTAGTTTTGTATTACAAAACAGGGCTCTTTCTGTGGTGTGTTACTTTAGCTCCCACTTTTCTAGCTTCAACTGATGGTTAAATTGAGACTCGATCATTGGTAACTCAGTTAAAATAATTTATTTTTGGATTTACAAGTTTATTTTCAAGTGTTTAAGAAGAATAAGAAGAATAAGAAGAGGAGCTACTGAGGCTTCACGGCGTTAGTATTTTGTATAGTATATATAGAATATAGTATATAGTATAGTATATAGTTTATTTCATTATGTTCTGTAAGACAATAACGGGCACATTAAGGCACTTAAGGTTTCATACTGAAATGATCATATTAGCTACTAAAAGAAAATGTAACTGAAAATATACAAGGATGAGCAGTAGCTGGCAATTAGTATAAGTATAAACATATCAAATTAACGCGCATTAGGCTTAAAGTTCGTTTTGGATAAGGACTAGTGACCGGTTTCATTAGGGCTAGCCCAATGAGCTAACGATACAGATGTTTGAAGGAACAATTGCGGCGCGTTAGCTTGTTAGCATTAGCCCTAGCCGCTAGAAGTGCCTTAGCATCCAACTAGAAAAAGACGCACCACTTATCAAAATATTGCTTTTAAGAAGGACCAAGTTATTAATTTGCTATCAGATAAAAAACATAATTACTTACTTATCTTTTTCTGTTCCAAAAATCGACGCCAGATACTCTGCCATCTTGATGCCAAGCTGCGCACAACGATGAGCCTAAATCACACTTCCTCCTGGAACTCTTCAAAATAAAGTGTTATTTGGTTCACGCACAATGGATTTATGAAAATTGTCAACTGTCTCCGAAATCGCGCATATGCAAACTGTGTTAGAAGTTAATCCGTATCCCTTTCAACTCTTGAAGCAAATACGGTAAAATAATTTTGTTATTGCTTCTTCTTGAAATAACGCTTCAAATTTGAAAGAAACTGCCGGATTTCATCGACATGAGCTACTTCCGTCCGAACAAGTATTGTCATTAGCTAGTGTAGTTCTTAGATATATAATGTATCAGATATTATTACAAATCCATGGTGTATTTAGATATGAACTTAACTACAATACGACACATTTTCAATAAAACGGTATAAGAACAGGATAAGATATAAAATTATAAATACCATTGCTCATTTTTCCTGTACCTTAACCAAATTAACATTTAGTTTAAAGCCTCAATGTCAGTAAATTTGAGGACCAATTGCCAGATGTTTAACAGTACTCTACTTTTTTCTAACTTGGGTTACTGATGAAAATAAAACAACAGACACCTAATATAAACACACATGCATTGATTGTACAAAATATTTATTTACAATTTAAATGTCATTTGACAGATCAAAACCCATTTGGGTAATCCAAGAAAGTGGTACAGTTGATGGTCTGATATAATACTGGGGTATTGTGTTTTGATAAATAAAAATACATTATTTATTTGCTTTTAATACAATTTCCACTGACACCTTCCATCCACTCCATAAAATAATGCTGATAACAGTATAATAAATGCTGTACAAGTAAAGACAGAATACTATAACAAAAAGTAGGCTATCAGATAAATGGTGCAGTAGATGTGTACACTGTACCATCTATGAACACTGAAGTATATTGTTATGTCATATGCATGGCTGAAGGCAGCACTGATATAATATAGGCTATATAGTTAAGTCTCACTATCTACCACATTAAGTTCAGTGAAGTAATTTTTAAACCTGTGATTTACTAAGTAATGCCTATTCCCCAGGCTAATTATAAAGCTGAGCTTCCCATTACTTAAAGCAATTGTGGAGAACTGTTCCTTAGAGTGTTTACAAGTCACATGATTTACATAAGATTTTCTAATTAGAAGGTAGAATAGACATGTTATATTACTTAACCATTTCACAACAGTGGTAACATCTTCCACATTGCCCCATGCAAACATATTCTTAATCCTCCATTTGATTTGTAATGGTCCGGTCACTTCATCTGAACCGAATGAATGTTTTGTCTTTAGATTTTTATATGGTGTAGCATTTCCCACTAAATTCCTGTCCTGATTTGTTTGTACACACAACTTATTGAACTAGTTATAGACTATACTCATTTGCACTCAAAACTTACATTTTAGGGATATAGTTCTGTTGGAAATATGGTTTTAGACCTCAATATTAACAAAAAAATTGTGTAGGTCTACCTGGTGGTCTTATCAATTCCGTCAGTGACAGAATATGTGTTGATTTCAGAAAGAATACTCAACCTAGACAGGTTATGTTCATAGTCTGATTGGGGCTGGTCAGTAAGCTACTCGTCTCAGAAAAGCAAATGTACATGAAATGTAGAGTCAAATAAAATTCCTCTTTGGTCCCATTTAAAATTTTGTACAACTTGACATTTTTGTTGTTGTTATTTCTACAGTATCCATGGTTCAATGAAAACACTGATGGCGGTCAATATGCTTGACGAATTAAAATACAATCCAAGTAGTTATATGGAATATAATTTGTTTACCCCAAACAAATCCCATGGTAGCGTTAAAAATCACTAGACAGGAGATCAGTAAGACCCTTTTCATTAAAGTGCATTTACATTTGCATAGTCGCGAGTAAAAATGTTTTCCATGCAGTTTTAAGGGTAACTTCATTCTTGCCAGTTAGTCTCCGCCCCTCTGTGCAGAGTGTAGTTGACCAAAAACTTGCATACTACGAATCGTGTGTGAGTGAATTTTGGCTATTTTTCTTCACATAGTGATCTTTTTTTAGATATTTCAGACCAGAATTTGAAGAGGTATGGGTATTTGAGTTTACACTGTGACGAAGGTTCATACTAATTGTAATATACACTGCTAGTTTGATGTGTTTGTATTCTTCCCGCTATTTTGTAGCTCCTTGGCTAAGCTAAGCTAGCTCTTGTTTATTTCCCCATTGGTTTTGCTGTGCAAAGAGGCCGTCCACATTGAAGCCGTCGGTGTGCTAACATTAAGCTAACGCGACGCAATACAGTTTGACATCACATCTTAATCACATTGTTTTGGAAGTCCATTTTAGAGGAACTGCTACATCTCGCCTCTTAGCATATGCAGGTAAATAATAACAAAATATGAAGCCATTAATCAGTGAAGAAAGATTGCTGCGGCTCCGCGGGTTCACCTTTCGGCTCTGATCACATTGCGTAGTAATTTAAAAACGACAAATACTGCATTCGAGTCCACAGTTCCTCGAGTAGTTCTTTTTGTGTTGTTATTGTAGCACGTATGTGGAATATTGCAGTTGTATTAGCCCCAATCTTGCCTTAAACAGCGGTGATGTTTGTCGGAGCTGGTCTCGGAAGTCTGAGCGCGTTGTAAACCTTAGCCAGGATTTCCGGCTCCTTTCCATTTGCCCTATGCTGTTTTGTTTCCGTTTATTCTATTTCCGTTTTAAAAGTTTTCTACGAGCACTGTTAAAGTGTGATTTCACGCGAATAAGATGAATTTATGAACAACAATGAGCTTATTATTTACTATAACCCCTTTGTACCACACGAGGACTCGCGGTTATGCAATGGGGTGCCTCGCCCCACTGTAGTCGCTAATTTTAAGCTACTGTTGACCAGTTTCAAGCAGCGTTAATGTAACCTAGTGTGTAGACAGTAACATTGAAATAAGTACTTTTTACAATGGTTTTACAATACTGGCATTTTACTGGGGCTTATTTATTGTACCCAATGGCCTACCAATTGGCCTTTAGACGCCTGAGCCTCGCCCTCGAGTTGGCTAGCATTAGCATTGGAGCAGTCAGTGGAGTCTCCCATTTCCACCAATGAGAAATCGAGGCTTAGAGGCCTAAAGAGGAAAACATTACCCTCTGCTTCTTCTTACACGCAGTCAAGTGACTCTGAGATTAATTTTCGCTTCGTATTGAATATTAAACTATTGCCATTTTATTGTATATTTAACTTTGGACCATATTCATTCAGAATACTTAAATTTGAGAGGTATTAGACATTTAAGGTGCAACTTTTCATACTCTGTGATAAAGTACATTCAATTTAAAACGCCTTCTTTAGTTTTTAACATTTTAAGAGTAGAGAAAACATAGGTTTTACCTAAAATTACAGTTATTTATTTACCAGTGAACCAGTGTATTGATAGCATCTATTGAACTCAGAGATACTAATAAACATTTCTCAATTGTTTATTTCTACCACAGCTTGGTCTCTTTTTTTTTTCAACACAATGTCAAAGGGTGAAGCAGAAGACATGATAGAAATTGAGATTGATGGACAGGACAAACAGACATGCCTTGAAGAAGGGTAAATACATTTTCTGTTTAATTTTTTACATTGATCATCCAGCAGTTAAAATGTACAATAATGTCATATTCTTTGACTTGTAGGGTGGAGGAGCAAACTATCACAGCATCTGATTTAATTCAGCAAGACATTGATATAAATGAGCCCATTGGTAACTTGAAGAAGCTGTTAGAGCCTCGTCTCCAAATTCCACTGGATGCATATGACATCTGTTTGCAGGATATTCAGGTAACCATAAAATATTGCATGCAAGTGTCTTTTTAATGACTTTGTTTGATTTTGAATATAATTTATGCTGTTTTATAGCTGCACCCTGATCACAGTCTGTTTGATCAAGGAGTTAAAACTGATGGCACAGTACAGCTCAGCCTCCAAATTATACCTAAACCAGGTAATGATCTAATTACACATGGGCAATTACGCACTTTATAACACTGGGCTTTCAGCACAATAGAAATGTTTTACTTTACTGATTCTGCTGTTGTCTGTGCACCATTTGATACTTGCTAAACTTAGTTTAAATAGGCCTCTCTTTTGTGTATTCTCTGATATTAATCTTTTGCCATTTACAGGCGAGGAGAAATTGAACATTTTAGAAATTGTAAAGCCAGTAGAAACAGTGGAGGTGGTGATTGATCCTGATGCAGCAGGAGAGGAGAGCACGCTGATGGAGGAAGGACAGCTTATTGCTGTGGAGCGATCTGCTCTGTCTGATGAGACCTCAGAACAGGTGACTCGCTGGGCTGCAGCACTTGAAGGTTACCGTAAGGAGCAAGTTCGCCTCGGTATACCATATGGTAAGAAACTTAGTGTAATATTAACTAAACCTATTTTGGTATTGCTGTCGTGTTAGTGTTAAGACTGTTTCTTTCTGTAGATCCTGTGCTCTGGACAGCGGACCAGGTGATCCACTGGGCTGTGTGGGTAATGAAGGAGTTTAACATTGACGAGATGGAGATTGGCAGCATCCACATCCCAGGTCGTGAACTATGTGCTTTCAGCCAAGAGGAGTTTCTGCAGAAAGTGCCCAATGGGGAGATCCTGTGGAGTCACCTTGAGCTTCTAAGAAAATGTAAGTCACAGGTTGTGTGTGTGTTTTTTGTTGATGTTTTTTTTCCTCTTTAAGGCTTATGTTCACACAAACTGTAATGTGTGTTGCTGTCTTTTCAGAAGGTGAAACACTTATTTGTGCAAAGACATAAAAAAGTTTTATTTTAAAAAGATAAAGTTTTTTGATCGCAGATGTGCTGGCCAGTCAAGACCAATCTGGGGGCGACGCCACAGTCACAATTGATCAGCGTAAGTTTTTTTTTTACTTTGTTAAAAAAAGTTATTGATGCGATACATGAGAAATAAGGTAACATACATAACCATCCCTCTGTATCTTCAGCTGTCCAAATAATACCGGCTCAAGTAAGCACCCCCACCACCATAAAGGTGTTGAAGCAAAACCGTGGCCCAAGAACACCCCGTATCTCTGGAGAGGAGCGCAGCTCACCTGGCAATCGCACAGGTTCAAAACATTTCTATGTAGATTTCTACTGAGTTAAGCCAACTAGTTTATGAGTAGATAAGAGATGAACAAAACTAGCATGACCAGCTGCAAAAACATCAAAACAGCTATCCTCTTATCTTATTTTAATGTCAGGCAACAATGGTCAGATTCAGTTGTGGCAGTTTTTGCTGGAGTTGCTGACGGACAAAGATGCACGAGACTGCATCTCCTGGGTGGGGGATGAAGGAGAATTCAAACTCAACCAGCCTGAACTTGTTGCACAGAAATGGGGCCAACGCAAGAACAAACCAACAATGAACTACGAGAAACTAAGCCGAGCACTGAGGTTGGTTGTTCAATGTATTCTTGATAATTTGTTAAATTATTAGTGATAATTGAGTAGTATAGGAATTATTAGTAACAGTATAACATGACTCTCTTCCAGATATTATTATGATGGGGACATGATCAG
This sequence comes from Rhyacichthys aspro, assembly GCA_036850595.1. Classification (NCBI taxonomy): domain Eukaryota; kingdom Metazoa; phylum Chordata; class Actinopteri; order Gobiiformes; family Rhyacichthyidae; genus Rhyacichthys; species Rhyacichthys aspro. Next base: position 10,399,851 of record CM072168.1, read on the forward strand.
CAAGGTGCAGGGAAAGCGCTTTGTCTACAAGTTTGTGTGCGACTTGAGGACTCTGATTGGCTACAGCGCTGCCGAGCTCAACAGCCTTGTGACCGAGTGTGAGCAGAAGAAACTGGCTCGGCTACAGATGCACACTCAGCCAATAACCACAGTGACTTTGGCCACAACTACACTGGAAAAGGACAGTTAAAGGAGGCTGCAGTGCATTGGTCTCCAATAATGACTGAAGATTAAATGAACTTTTATATTGATCCAGTGTCCACCACAGAAAGGCAAAGCAAATCTTTGGTCAGTGTGGGTTAAGAGGCTTGTGTTAATCAAGTTAAACTTGGGCAGGTAAATTTTTAGCTTTTCTGTAACGCTAATCAAGAGATGTTACAAGGTCAATTTGTGCGATTGAGAGAAGCCTTTGTTGTGTGCATGTGACTTAATGCTTGAATGTATGACTGAGAAAGCTTTGTGTATTCCTTGTCTGTAGTTTAGGATTGTTATCAATGTATATACTGGTACTTCATGTTTTTGATAGCCACAAGGGCAAGTGTATTTTCATATTTTCCATTTATAGAGGACCTGTTTTGTATTTTATTTAGTTGATGTTCCCGAAATTGTTGGACCCTTTTTGTCCAGTAGGGGGAATAAAGTGGAAAGCATTTTTCTTAATGAACTTTGTTTAACATTTTTGCTTTGCATACAGTTTTGAGCCCAATATTTTTAGGCTAATTAATTTAGTGACAACAAATAAAAGGAATAAAAAAAGGACAAACATTTATGTACATTCAAAATTTTATTCATGATATAGTGTAGTGAGCATAGAAAGCCATTTCTTACTTGAAGCAAATGGTTGAAGAATTTTGATGAAAAAGTGATAAATAGCACAAGCTTTCAAATGAGCTGGTGAGAGCTTCTGTACAAATTGAACATTCCCATCATTATGAACTAGTTAGTGCCTATACACATGTAAATAAGGTGTGTAGAGGTGATATGTGTTGTATTTCTTAAATACAATATGCATGTAACATTCATGTTTACAAAAAATGGCCTAATAAGTTAATATTGGGCGAAGGTAGGTGTGTATGCTGATGTGGTCTTTCTCCCACTGTTGACTGAGAACACATTCACCCAGGGATGTTCTGCACAGGACAGATACACTATACATGTATACACTACAAATGTAGAAAAATAGAAATGTGACTGGGATTTGGAGAAGGACATTACACGAGCATGTTACATAAAAGAGAACCAGCATAACAACAAAAATATCAAAATACCCACAAACCAATTGAAGTGATGTACTGTACAATATTGCTGACAGCTTAAGAACACAACATGACAAATAGGGATTATAAAGTACACAGAAAACACAAACAAATTGGTGAAGAACAAAAAATCAACCATGAATGTAAGCAACAATTCTTCACCATCCAAATATTTACAGTCAGGAGATAATGAAATAATGTGGAATGGTTAATCATCTGTCCATAACCTTCACAAAGCTTTTTAGTCATCTCTCCTCAATGGAATAAAACTGAGGATGTGATGATATAAGGGATGGTAATAAAGGCGATTATTATCAGACCTACAAAATCACAGAGTGCATAGAACACAAAGAGTAACACAATCTTCTTCATTTCTGATACTATTACACTTCATATATTACATATAGAGCATTTGCCCATGCAGCTAACACAATAGTGAAGCATGGAAATTAGCTTAAAAGCCAAGAATCATTTAAAGCAAGTCTGTGACAACAAAGCAGACCAAATTCTTCTTCATATCACATACCACATAGAAGACACTGAAAATGTACAATCCTGCCAGTATAGTATTTAGTAAAAGGACTCTTCAGATCCTGAACGAACAGTATCTGTCGTTTTTGCCATGCATTATATATACTTACTGCTAATCTCTGTCTTAATATATTAATAACCAAAAATAATAATAAAAAACATTTATAATTTGAAACTTTTACATACTTTGATCATATATTTTTCATGTAATTTTTACCTTTTATGAAAAACGAACCTGAAATTCTTGAACTTTATGAAAGGCTCTTAGAGAGCACCTCAGCAACAGCAGATGTCATCTGAGAGCAGTGGGGATGGACCATGTGAAGGAGCAGCTTGATAAAACTGCAAGACCGCAAATGATTATTGTCCCTGCAGTGAACTTACTACATATAAATCATTCAAATATGGTGTTGGTCTTGTAGTACAAACACTATGAAATTTCTGTTGTGATTAGCTGGGATGTGCAGATCAAATCTTGCCTGATCAACATTTGGCAAGTAATGCATGCTCACTCTTATTTACAAGCTTCAGGGATCAGAAGGCTTTGTTCCATGTCTGTTTCCTTTGGCCCAAACTCCTGATTAAACACACAAATAAAAACATCTGAACATTTAAAACCTTCTCCTCCTGCACAAAGCGAGTCACGGATGTTGTCAGGGCAATGGAAAGAGTGGAACAGGCCCTTAAAGTGAGTGTAGTTAGAGTGTAGTTACAAGCCATGACACACTAGACAGTTGTTTAGTTCTGCATCTGTTCAAAGAATTTGTAGGTAGGATTTTCATAGCCATTCTGTTGCATCTTCGCCAAATGACGCTCCTCAGGAGTCACTGCTGCATCCACCTACAAAAATAGGAGTTTAGACAGAAAGCTTGTATCTAACACACTTTTGACAAACATTTGATATAATGGTAAACTGATCACATTACCTCGATTACACCATGGTGAATTGAAGTATACTGTTTCTTTCTCAGCATTACCAAAGTGATAACAATAATGGTTGCTATAACAACACCACCGACCATCAAACCAATAATGGCACCTTTGTTGGATCCCACATCCTCAGCAAAAAATACCTGTTTTTAATGCAGAGTAAAAAGGACTTTTAAGTTGAATCCAGAATAACTTATGTCATTGAATATATATATAAACTGTATACATATTTGTTTTTACCAGTTTCTGATGGTGAACTTCATAACCAGCACTTCTTTCTTCAGTGTCTAGCCGTACCTCTGGCATCTCTTCTGGTTTCAGGGCAGATACTAAAACCAAAACATCACAATAAGAGCATTAGAAATATTTATATACGTAATAACCTAATACAGTGTTACCAATATTAATATGGCATATAGATATAAAGATCAATGCATGTATTCAAATTCATTTTGAAAATAATTACATTGTTAAAATCCCCAATCTATATACATATACCTGGTCTTGTGGGAAGTCCTCTGTCTGGAACAGGACGGGCATCAACAGGCTCAACTGCAGGGAAAAAAAAACAAAGATTTTCTTACTTTTTCTCATTGATATTCCTTAGTCAGTGTATTAAATCATAATGTGTGTCCTTGTGAACACTATTACCATGGTTCTCTGTGTTGGGCTGGTTGAAACTCTCTGGATGAATAAAGCCCAGTCCATCCAAGCCTGGATCCATTGGAGCAGAGCTGTAAGCCTGGTCGGGCATCAGAGCATCATTACCATAACTTACCCTGCCATCAACCTGAGGAAACAGAAGCAGTAATTAAACTGTGGTGTAATTAACACACATTTCCTTCAGTAAAACTTTATCTTGTATCATTAAAGTGTTGAGGTGGTTCTATTTATATATGTGCAGTTTATACAGGCCTTATACTGCCTGCATACAATATGTGAATGGATGCAATTCCACTCACCCGCCCATCGCTCTGCAGGGAGGAGACTTGCTGAGACAGCTCCGACTGAACTCGCTGCATGATAACAGCTAAAAGAGAAAACAGTAATGTGAGTAGGCCTCAGCGTGATAATCGATGAAGGGTGAAATGGTGTGAGTTGAATGAAGAAGCAGGCCAGGCACAGCATGCCATTCATCACAGGCTTCACACCAAGTGTAAGAGTAAATTTCACCCTGACTTTGCAGCATGATTTGGGACTTTTTAATTACTGTCCAATTAAGGAAGGTCCATCATTTGAACCAGTATACAGTGCTGGGTAGGGGTAGGACAGAGAACGATGTATAGTAAGCATAAAAGCATAAAGCCAACACTTACAAACTTGGTTATGGATCTCATTTGCAACACTCGGTACTCTGTAGAGCAACCCCAGAGACTGATTCATTCGTTCATCAATCACACGAAGGTGAGTCAAAACCTAAGAGGTTTAAAGAAAAAACAAATTAAAAATCACATGACAAATAGTAGCAAAGCATATTAGGACTAGGATTAGGAATATTTTTATAGTGTGAAATGCACAGTACCTGTGGCCGGATCTGGGCAGCCTTTTTGGGATCTACTGTGCGAACATGCTCATAATGTTTCAGTGTATGTTGCCTGTCTTTCTGCTCAGCCCGGATGTACTTCTTTAACAAGCTCAACACTTGACGTGGCTGTGGCGACAGTAATATTAGTTCATAAGAATTTGTACAATAGACATGTCACATTACAATTCTTAATGTATTTCTACTCCAATAGGATCTGCTTGTAGTGTAAAGTGCAATGGTGTGTGTTTTGATGTGTATATCTGTGTACCCGGGGAGGGGAGGCCTGAAGAGCACTGAGATAATTTTCCAAAGCCAGACGCCGGCGGCTGTCGAGTAGAGCCTCCACTCGTGCCATGTGGGTTTCTACAAGCTGCTGCCTCTCTCCTGCTGCCTCCTGCTCCAAGGCCTCCACTTTCTCCTGAAAGTGCTGTAATACAAACAAACAAGGAAAATTCTCTGTTAGTAAAGAGTAAAAAGTATTAGCATAATGACAGCCAAAAAAAAGTTTTGGTGTGTCACACCTGTATGACAGCTTTTTTGTCTGCGCGAGGAAGGTTCTTGGCCTGTCTCTCAGCTTCTTCCCATTCCCTCATCACCTGTTCAAAGACAAAAGCATTCATATTCAGAATGTCATTTAAGAGTATAATTGTAAAATATTTTAAATGATCAGGTTCACTGTTCCCATGTAGATACCTGGGACATTTTTTCACGGTGCTGGGCTTCTAGGCTTTCCTTGGCCTTCTGGAAGTCAGTGTGCTCATTGTCATCACCTGGAGATTCAAGGTACCGATCCACAGCATCTGGAGGGCTGGGAGCCACCGTTGGCACTGAGGAAGACCCAAAAGAATATCAAACATATGGCACAAATAAGCAGAAATTTAAGTGAACAATATATAGGCCTTTGCAAAGAAAACACAGATAAGACAACAGGTTCCTGTTAGACAGATACAATAGCATTTTAGTCCATCAGCATTAAAGATTAGTTAGGTATTTATTACACAACAATATTACGGGACAAAGTGTCATTAGTTCCCAGAGATGTACGTATGTCCATCTGTGTATTTGTTTTGTGTGGGAGCCTAGAGATAAGATGAGAAGTGCTGAGTCAAGATCAGGGCAGGTGCAGCACCAAGACGGTGGTGCTTATGGTCTACACAAGCAAAATGAACTTAACAAGGTTCTACTCTTTACACAAACACACACAGTACAGTCATCAACACAGCCAGATAAGACAAAGTTACTGCCAGGTCAGAGCCGCTGCACACTACAATACAAGCCATGCAAGCGCAGAAATGCAATCAGAAACACAAAGACAGTCGAGGTTCAGTATTTACACTGCCTCATGCTGTAAATAGTATTGGTTACTGTTACTGATGACAAAATGTCATGAAATGTTAAACCTTTCACATGTATATGGCTTGTTAATAAGACAGAGAGTCATAACTGGTTTCAAACCACTTATTAATTTCACATCTCAAAATATTGTTAAAGGGGCCACCTATACCAACCAAATTGAAAAGCACTTTTTCACATTGAAACTACAGAATGTATAAGAGACTCACTTTAGAATATTTTTAAAATCACTATATAAAAATTATAGAATTAGTCTTGGATTGATAAATCAGAGAAACACTAACTTAAATTTTACAGCAGAAAACAGGCACATAAGAGGATCTTGTCTGCAAAAATCACTGCTGGTTCATCATCATTTTGTTGTACTTTTTGTACATATAACGTAATTTTGCTTGATGTAGGACAAACAAATTTAGAATGAATCAATTCCAGTTGTTAGTGTAACTCTCTGTGGGTAAGGAGGTGTTAAGAGACAAAAAAGCGAGAAGGTGAATGACACCGAGAGTTTTGGTCGCCTGAGGATTGCACTCTGCTGTTGGTGCTACAGATGACACGTCTGGGTCTCCGACTTACACGAACTGCTGCAGACAGCTAGGCAGTACTCTTCTGACCCAAAGTTATTCCTGTTGCCCCCACAGCCCCCAAACAAGAAAGGAGCACATTGGCCTTTCTCAGGCACGAAGTACCAGCGCTCCAGTATGTCGTCACATGGGCCTGAGTCGGCACGTGCCCAACAGACAGCTGAGGTGCGCATAAACAAAGGCAGCAAAACAAGTATGAAATTAAAATAAATTAGAAGAACATAAACTTTTTAAAAAATAAAACAATTACTTAATCAAGCAATAAAAGCAAACAAAGCAGCTGACGTCTTACCTCTAACAACTTCCTCCACTGATTCTGTTGTGGTGGTGGTTGTGGTTGTCATGGCAATGTTAATATTACGCTCATCACTGTAATGGTCATCAATGACGTCCTCCTCATCCTCCCCGTTTTCCTCCTCTTCAACAATATCCCCATTTGCATCTCTTTCATAAGCCTCTTCATCCTCGTCTTCATCATCCTCAGTGGCAGCAGGCTCTGCATCAGCAGGATGAGATGCACTGCAGACAAAGTTCAGATCATGTGGCAACAATTGTCTGTGTGTCATACAACAAAGTTAATCATGGTAAATGATGATACCCATTATCAGAGTACTCAGTTTCGGCTCCACCCCACCAGACGTCCGACTCCTCCCCTTCAGCCTCTGTGTTGTCAGCCTGTTGTTCAGCCTCTGCTGGACAGCACACAAATTCCACTCCACGGAAACGGTCAATACCACACGGCAACAGCATCCCAAAATCATTGAGGTACATTGAACGGTCTCCACAGGACTAATAAAGAAAAAAAGACATTCATTCTAATGCTTTGCTTATGCTTTGAGTGCATAACTCATAAATATTAAAAGGACTCAGAACTGTAAGTAGGACTAATTGAGTAGAACAGAGGCAGAGTAAATTATGTGGGTATAAAATAATTAAAAAATGTATTATAATCACTGTAAAATGTTAAAATAAATAAAACTTTCATCCTGCCAACATTAATCCCTGTGGGCATTTACTATTTTTATTTTACTTAAACTAGAATAAGAAAAAACAGCTACAAGTTTCTATAACAAAAATGTATTTGTTAGATATGACTATATGAAATGCTTTTGAGTTCTTGAGCTGTATGCTACAACATTCCCCACCTCTTTAGCAACCGTGTGCCAGTGCAGGTGGCTCTCACACTGATCCATACGCTCCTGGTGGAGGAACTTGCACTTGTCAGGAACAAGAAGGGCATCGCTTACAAACTCCCCAACTAAAACATAAAAATCATATAAACTGTCACTTCTATATAATTTACACAGCTACACATTTTGTAACGCCTGGCTTTAAACAAAATGACAAGCATGAATGCTTACCCAGGCAACGGTATGGCACCACAATGTGCATGTGACTGCGGCACTGTTTGCGGCCTTTCTTGCACCAGTTCTGGATGCTGATGGGTTGGTTGGCTTCCACAACATTTGTTATCTGCAGCTCTGGGTAAACCTGAAAAAATATGAGAATTAATACTATATTATATGTCTTCAATGCCACTTAGTTTTCATCTCTGACAAGCTCTCTGGAGAATTTTTAGTACCTCTTGGCAGTACTGCAGGATACCCTCCTTTGTGCCAATGCAGCTCTTAGTACCAGAGGGGTCAGGCTCCCATTTGCCACTCTGCACATTGATGTGCATGTTGAGTTTCCCACAGAACATGGCCACCTGGGGCTCTGTGAGCAAACCCACTGAGTCATCGACAGGTACCTGGACAAACAACAATGGAAGAAACACATTTTGTTTGTTTTTTCCACAACAAACTGGTTATATGTGTACAGTACAGTATAGCAGCTTAACCCCGGGTATCTTATGCATTAGCTGGATAGATTCAAGTTCCGTTTAGTATTGTTCTCTCTCCTATTAGATACAGTATAATCCCTTGGAACATTTGTCTATTTATGTAGTATAGGGATTAACAAACAATGAAGGCAAAGTGCCTTTCACCACTTCATTGCTGTACATGTAAATAAAACTCATTACAAGTCTTGGTACAAGCAGTTAAGACACATAAGCATTGCAGATCCTACATAAAATGAGAGGGCAAGAAAAAGGAATGGCAAATCCAAGTTTGAGCAAAGTATGTAAACATAAATGTAAACCTTGCTAATTCACAACAAGTTTTGGTTATTCACGGATAATATCTGATTGGACAGAACATGTTCCTTCTGTTGTGTTTAGGGGAACAATTGGAGGATATTACATGTTTTGCCTCCAAGGACCACTTTTTTCTTGCAGCCTTTGGAACAGGATAAATAAACTACACATTTTGAGTGAATGTTTTAACTTGCAGTATTTCTGCACAAAGTGCAACATTATCATTTAATGTTGATTTCATGCTTTTATTCTCCATTAAGCCTGTGTAAAACAAAAAACGACTAAAGTGCTGCAGTATGCAGTTTGTTTGTATCAGCATTATTTTACAGCATATTAGGTTGTTTTCCTTTGACTATGAGACTATTTAAAGCAACACTACGTAACTTTTCCTGATTTGCACCTAGTAAATGACTTCATCTGCACTGCTGACAAGTTGTTTTAAACTGGCTTATGTCTTTTGCGAGTTTGTTGTACAGTAATGTGATATATTTATGTTTTATTTCTTTAATTTCTTGTGTACAGCACTTTGGCCGACTGCACATTTTTAAAGTACTTTGTAAATAAAGTTGGTATGGTATGGTATTACTAATGTAGTATTGTGGCTTTGAAAATAAAATGCCACTCAGTGCCTGTCACTGTAAATTAAACTTGCTGCAGTTTCTTATTATCCTATGTCTATTCTGGTCTTCCACCAGTGTATATCCCATGTGTTTAGGTTTAAGATTCCATTGAGCTCATCTGGCCATAGTAGAGGGACATAACAAGGTTCATACACTGAGTGACAGCTAGCCATGACAGTATTACAAGTATTGCTACTGCATGGCAGATTATGTTTTTAATGGCAACTGCAGCAGGAAGTGCAGCTCAGACAAGCAGAAGATGTAGACAGTGGCTGGGTCAAAACAGAGCACATATCCATGTGCATTTCTGCCGTTTGACTTATGTTTTGTTTTTCTGTTTGATCCAAGGCAGCAGCAAACCGCAAGCGCCATCTTGCTTCTGTCAAAGCATAAAGGCAGCATCGTTTTTCCATTCTCCTCAGCAGCACTACAATCACCGCCCGATAGCTGCGTCGCCGAACGAACCAACTGGGCAGCGCCAACTCATTATACACTAACAATACATCCTAAACATACTGGGACGCTTAGGGTTATTCGTCAAGCTTGCGTTGCATTTGTCTGGTAAACTTTGTGGTAATACCTTTGTTCATAAACGGGGCACACAAACTATTTCACTTACAGCAGTCAGAACTGTTGCCATGCCAATGCCTACATTTCCAGAAGAGCTAACATTAAGCTAGCGCTTTAAGCCATCGCAATTGTAAATTAGCTTACTTAGCTTTAGGAAACACCGCATTTGTCGTGTTTAAACAGCATTTGGCTTACTTTACACAAGGTATAAGTGCACAAAATACCTAATAATGTAAATAAACGACAACAAGACCGATACGGCAAACTGTCGATCACTGACATCTAACGGTAGGCCTCGGGAGCTTTGCTGACGCTACTGATTTGATGATTTTGCGTCTTTTCTGGATGTACAAAGAGTCCTAGCAAAAGTAACGCTAACTGCAACAATTATAGTGTTAAAACAACAGAGGGTCGCCAGCCCACCAGTCTCGTGTGCGACAAAGGCCTGTATTCGTGTTTATATAAAAGTCTTAGCAGATTTGTTGCTAAAGCGTTTATGTGAGTACAAAATTAGCCAGCGCGATATTACAGTTTCATTCGCATGTCACAAATAAATCCTTCGTATGTAATAATTCTGATTAGATGTTGGTTATAAGCTCCACGGAAGAGCACAGCCAGGCTTACGGAGCGCTTCCCAGCTGAGATTTCTCTGTCGGGCTCACCTCGGATGAAAGCGTCAAGGTCGCCAGCAGTAAGACCAAGAACCCCGTGTACTCCCCCATTCCGTCCACCTGGTATCCACAGCAGCTCTCTCTCTATGTTTATGGATCTGTGCTATTCTACAAATGTGAATTAACGGTGATAATGTGTCGACACGGCGGGTGAAAGGCTCCTCACGGTCCCGCTGATCCCTCCCTGTTCGCTCCTGATGACGGTGTGAGGCTGAGGGATGGTTGGAGCGGGTGGGGGCGGGGAGCGGGCTGAGACGGACTTTTTGTGTGGACGTGAGGACATCTTTTGGTAAAATGTTATCTGCGTTTTGGAAGACTTTCGACTTACATCTTCCATGGCAACCTATACCCTGGAAGTAACGAACCCATATACAAAAACATAGAAAGAGGAGGCCCTGCGTAATGATTATTTCCAATTGTGAAATTACTGAAACCGATAAGACTGTGCCAATATCAACTTAACAAATAGCCTAATTACAAAGTAGGAAATAAAATGTTATTCTAGGTGGGTACACTTAATCTGAATAAAAAAACAACGCATTTAGCATACAGAATCAAAAGGAAGTGGCACAATTAAATTAAAAATGAACAAAACGCAGAATTACGGCATTTACCCACCTGAGGCTTATAGAAAGTTATTTGCGTAGGTCTACTTCTCACAGTAGACTAGCTTTAGGCTCTGTAATGCAAGACTCAGCCCTATTTAAAATAAATATTTTTTAAAAAACATTAGTCTGTCTAACTGAATGACGGGTCAATTTGACAATGAAGATTTGTCAGCTCAATAGAAAACCTGTTGACGGGCCTTTATTTTAAAAATCCAACATCAGATTTAGCTGATATTGTAGCCTAGCCATTTTAGCCTATAAAACAGACAACAATATTAAGCCTAATAAAATAATATATATTTCATTTGTAATATTTATTATAGGAAACAAAAGCTAAAATGGTTCATAGCAAAAGAGGAGGAGCTTTTTCTCTAGTCAAAACAGTCTATTTTAGTCAGGCTTACTTAAGTCAGGTTTATTTGAGCCAGGCTCACTGAAGTCAGGCAAAAAACTGTAGATGAATGTTACCATTTTTGGTAAATCGTGAATATTCTCTATCCCACATTAGAATGAACAACAGTTACAATGTCTTCTTCCTTGTTGCTGAAGTACTATCATTATGTTTCTCCAGGGTATAATTCAGTGGTCAGTTCCACACAGAGGCCCCTAACACAGTCCAGGACATACTTTGCTTGCATTCCTGTTATAGCAGCTGAATTATGCACAGTCTTTGGGAGCCTAGTATAGCTAGTATAGTGAAATCTTAGGCTCAGCAAATAGTCTGATAGTCTGTTAGTGCTATGAGAAACTTTTTTTTAGCTTCTTGTGTAATGTTTTGTTCGTTTTGTTTGTTATTTTTAGTTAGTTTTATTTCATTATTTTTATTTTATGTAAATAAGAACAGAACAAAGAGTTTTGTATTAAAATACATTCTCATTACCATTACTTTCTTTCGCATTGCACTCAGAATCAGAAAAAACTGAAAGGAACCAAAGCTGCACTAAGTCATCAAACTGATAGGGAAAACTATTTTTGGCAATAATATTTAGTTTGGAAAGTTCTGCAAAGAACGATGCCAAAGCAGTTTAAGTCAGTAATGTCATATTTCCAGGCTTTTGTTTTTGTTTTGTTTTTTTAGAAGAGATAGGGATAAGAAGGCCACAAGAGTCCGAAATGCTGAAAGTACACGTATGAGGCTTTTAGGCAGGATTTGAAGAAGTATAATTAAAACGGGAAATGAAGGTTGTGCAACATTTTGGCGCTTAAGTTAAAACTGTGTATCTTTTCACTTTCGAAGTTATTATATAAAAGTGTAATGTAATATAGTGTGATAGACAGGTCATTCATAAACCAGGCTGTTGTACACGCCTCAATTCTTTAGGCGGCGATATAAGTCAGTGTCTAAATCACAACAAAAAGAAGAAGAGCGTTGTGACGTCATGTCTTACCAGGAAGTGATATACTGCTACCTTTAATAAGGAGCCGAGATTATAAAACGAAAGTCTTAAGGACCTTTTATATTAATATTAAATACTTTATAAACAGCGGGAACAAAAGTAGTTATGTTGGTGGTGAGTATTGTTATGTAGATTATTTTTTGTTGCTGGCAAACGGTTATACGGATTATGCTAACCGAATGCTAATAATAAATAACCTATTGAGATGAGCACAGTGTGTTTACAATAGTAAAATGTTGTACTTATGTTTACACCATTGGATAATATAGTTATTGTAACCAACTGAGTATTATATTAATTTGAAATGAAATCAATTTTATCAATGTGAATAGAGGAAATGTCAAATAATAAACAAATTATTTTTATATAAAAAGGTGGTAAAGTATTGTGATTTAAATACTGCAACGTTTTCTCTTTCTTCAGCTCCTCTGACATACACAGGCCTGGACAAAGTCATGGGTCAACGAAGGAGAGGGGCAGCTTTAAAAACCCCTTTATCTCAGAGATTATATGCACCTATTACAGAAGTCTCCAACAAGAAACACAACATCTGTATGGTGTCAGACTTCTTCTTTCCCAATATGGGAGGAGTCGAAAGTCACATTTATCAGCTGTCCCAGTGTCTGATCGCAATGGGACACAAGGTAGTAATTGCTACCCACGCATATGGCAGGAGAAAGGGCATCCGGTACCTAACGAATGGACTGAAGGTGTACTACCTCCCGCTGCAGGTTATGTATAACCAGTCAACAGCCACAACCTGCTTCCATAGCCTCCCACTGCTGCGCTGCGTGTTTGTGAGAGAACGCATCACAGTAGTGCATGCACACAGCTCCTTTTCTGCCATGGCACACGACGCATTGTTCCATGCTAAGACCATGGGTCTTAATACTGTAAGTAAACAACTCCCACAACCATGTGCCCTTTTTTTTTCTCAAACTAATCCTTTTGAATTTCTCAGGTGTTCACTGACCACTCACTCTTTGGCTTTGCTGATGTGAGTTCTGTGCTGACCAACAAGCTTCTGACTATTTCACTATGTGATACAAACCACATCGTGTGTGTATCATACACCAGCAAGGAGAACACAGTGCTCCGTGCTGCTCTCAATCCAGAGATAGTGTCAGTTATCCCAAATGCTGTTGACCCTACAGACTTCACTCCTGACCCCTCCCAGCGCCAAGATGACAGGATCACTATTGTTGTGATCAGCCGCCTTGTTTATCGCAAAGGTAAAAAAAATAGGCTGTGAAATGCCTAATTCAAATTAGCCTTCAACAACACTGATTACCAAATTCTTTCCATGACAGCTTTTAATCTGTGGGGTCATTATATTAAGGGATTATGTTAATATGCTTGTATTCACAATTTTGTCTTTGCTTAGGTATTGACCTTCTTGGTGGAATAATCCCAGAGCTTTGCCTTAAACATCCAGATTTGCACTTCCTAATAGGAGGAGAAGGACCAAAGAGACTTGTTCTAGAGGAAGTAAGAGAGAAATATCAACTACATGACAGGTGAATAGATTCACTATTTATGAAAACAATAGTAAATGAATGGTCAAACTGCTTGTAAATAGAGGTGTCTTACTTTACTTATATGCCTGCAGAGTGCGTCTCCTGGGAGCTCTGGAGCATAAAGATGTGCGTGGAGTTCTGGTGCAGGGTCACATCTTCTTGAACACTTCACTTACTGAAGCCTTCTGTATGGCCATTGTAGAAGGAGCCAGCTGTGGACTGCAGGTTTGTTATAATGCATACACACATACACTCATGGCTCTGCAATCATTAATCTAATGCAGCAAATAAGACAGGAATTAGGCATGTAGACTTTAGGGATGCAACCATTCTCAATGCACACTTACTTTAGGACAGCCTTTGTAGTTCATTAATGTGATTTTAGTTACTTTTTTTTATGCCACAAAGTTCCCTTGCATTTTCTTTCACTGTAAGTGGGCATTCCTGTTAAATCCACTGTGACTACACACAATACCAAAATAAGAGAGCTGTGTATTGAACTGAGTGTTAGCTGTTTTGTTGCATCCCTTGTTTGATATTTGCATTCATTATTAGTGGCCTCTACATGTATTAGCGTTTAGTACAGTCTGTCCACTTTATTTTTAGGTTGTCAGTACACGTGTTGGAGGCATTCCTGAGGTGTTACCTGAGGACCTTATTACTCTGTGTGAGCCCACTGTACGATCACTGTGTGCTGGTCTGGAGACAGTTATCGCACGGCAGCGTTCAGGTGCTGTGGCCTCGCCTGCATCTATTCATGCACGTGTACAAAACCTCTACACCTGGAAAAATGTTGCAGAGAGAACTGAAAAGGTAGGTATATAGGTTTTCAGGAAACTTTTTATATTTACGGTTTGGCAATAAATAGATTGTTGTTGTTGTTGTCCTTCTCAGGTGTATGACCGAGTGGCGGGTGAGGAGGTTCTTCCTCTGGACAGACGGATACGGAGGCTGAGAGCTCACTGTGGTTCTGTCGCAGGGTCCATCTTTGCATTTGTTGCTGTATTAGACTATCTGTTCTTGCTTCTTCTGCAGTGGTTCGTGCCAGACAAAGTTGTGGATGTTGCTGTTGATGCCACTGGTCCTTGTGGATTATGGAAAAGGGAACAAAATGAGGAGAAGCTTTGTAAAAGTGCCACAAGGGGATCAAGCAGAGACATCACTCTTTAACATAACTCAAAGTGGGTCTCTGGTGTAACTTAACCAAATGAATATTTGAACTATGAAATGATGGTACCCTTGTGGCATTAAAGCACTTTGAATATACTGTATGCAATTTACATTGCACAAAACCAACACTTTTATTTTTGTACTAACCTTTATTTTATATGTTCTTTTTCCATCAGAAATGTCTAAAAATAATATCCACACAGTCTGTTTAAAGGTATCAGGGAGAAAATGGCAAATCTAGCATTGAGAAAGACCCCTGAATATTTGAATGTTTTGAGAAAATGATGTACATTTTTATTGCATTGTTTACTTGTGTTAGGTGTTCCAGGTTACGTTTACATGATTCCAGAAATTAAAGTGTATAACAAAGTACAGATGGTTGCATTGCACTGGAAATAACTCAACCTTCACTCAGTTAGTTTCATGACTTATTTGTTCCTGAGCAAAATCATGTCTTTTAAACACTTCATAGTCTTAATACCTTTTAAAATGTTACATATTTATCCAAAACCTACTATTTCTCAACTGACTGTGATTGTTGTTTATAAAACACTGTGGAAAATAAATGATTTTTACCTCAAATTATTTGGGTGTTGTGCATCTAATGCTTTACTGAAACCGTGAAGCTGGTTGGGTGGCTCTTTGGAATGAAGATAACCAGTCAAAACAGGAGGTGATAGCGACTTCATGCATGGCCTCTCAAGGCTAACAATGGGGATTTAAGTAATGCCATTTGTAGAGAGGGCCATTTTCAAAAAGTAAGCTTTACACAGGGGTCTTACAATGTTTCTATCTTCATTTATTTGTGTTACAGCATTATGTAGACATTATTTTGGCAAAAAAAACTGAACTGAATCGAACTCAGCGTAAGACACAGTTATTTTACTATATTATCAGAGTAAGAACATTTCCCAACCCAGCAGGAGTCTTCTTTTAGGTGCTTTCAAGCAAAGGTAGGTGCAGTAATTTAAGGTGTACAGGCCCATCTCTCCCACCATTGTCATGCACATGGACTTCATTCATATGCTGGGATGATAGTGGGTGGGTGGTGGCAATGTGGGGGAGGTGGAGGGCAGATAAAATAAGCAGTAGGTTAGTTTCCGCTCAGAGTTGTGGAGGAGTCTGCTGTTGTCCTATCTCATGATGGCTGTTGTTCAGACAGAGCTATCCCTGTGCTCACAGCCTTGGCAGAGACCCTCACACATCTACAGAGGGATGGCATGCAACTCACTCATGGCTGGTAAGTTTCTTAATGTCTTACAGTGAGTTCAATGATGTTTTAGAGGATGTTTTAAGGAGTTTTGGATGTAAAATATTCCTAGTTTCAACCAGAAGCTACAATTTAAAGAGTCAGAAGTTGGGTTTGCATCAGAGATTTGAGCAACAGGTCTAAGTTTTTTTTTGTAGATTTTAGTTCTTGAAAGTATGCAAACAGAGTAATTGGTGTGCTCCATCTATTGTTGCTTTGAAAGTTTACTGTTAAAGTCTGAAAGGATTGTGAAAATGCAGAATAAATAATAGTTAAGTTTCAACTTTATCATTTAACAATATGCTAATGCAAAATTTTGCAAACAATATAAAAAAGAATATGCTTGACAACTTTTTTAATCCTCAGATTTCTGGTCAGACAGAACACCTTTGCACGAGGCAGCCTTCCAGGGCAGACTGTTACATCTGAGGGACCTTTTTGCCCAGGTAAAGTTGCTTGGTAGGCAATTGATGTCCCTTTATTATGAAGGACAATGCAAGCAATTACTTGAAGAAACAAGCTTTGTTCTCTTTGTTGCTCTCTGCAGGGTTTCCATGTAGACACACTCACAATGGATAGAGTCTCTCCCCTCCATGAGGCATGTCTGGGCGGCCATTATGCCTGTGCCAAGTTTCTACTGGATAAAGGAGCAAATGTATGGGAAATAATAGTGTGAGATTTGAAGAACAAGAAACAACAAATGTAGCATAAAAATATACTGTATATCGTTTTATGTTTTCTGCTTAGGTGGATGTAGTTTCAACAGATGGCGCCACTCCTCTCTTTAATGCCTGCAGCAGTGGAAATGCTGCTTGTGTCAAATTGATCCTGCAACATTCAGGCACCATCCAGTCTACATACCATCTGGCATCACCTATTCATGAGACTTCAAAGAAAGGCAAGTAAATATGTTCAGCCTAAATGGATGATGTTGTTGGTGGTTTCTTACTTTTGTGCTGTTTCAGGTCAGAAAGATATTCTGGAGCTGCTGCTGTCCTATGGTGCTCATATTGACATGGAGCTGCCAGTGCTGGGGACACCACTGTATTCTGCATGTATGGCTGGGGCCACTTCCTGCATAGAGACACTGTTGCTCTCAGGTAAGATTTTTTTTTTACTACTGTATGTCATTAAAAATCTGGGAAGTCTTTTAAGTCTAAATTTTAGCCTGGATTACATTGCAACCACTTGATGTTTATGTCATGAGCAACAAAAGATTGGATCATTTTCATGTGTAGGGTGTATAGATATCCTAAATGTGGTACATTGTTAACATGCTGCTTTTCAATTTAGGGGCTGATGTCCGAAGAGGCTGTGGGCAGGACAGTCCTTTACATGCTGCAGTTCAAGGGGGAGAGCCTGACATAGTGGACCTTCTCCTGGACTACGGGGCTGATGGGAGTTGTAGGAATGCTGATGGTCGGACCCCGCTGGACATTGCAGGGCCAAACAGTTCAGTGAGAACTAAACTGCAGACAAAAGGTATTGTAAATACACTCACAGTCACATTTTGTTCTCACATGTACAAAATGGATAGGTCGTAACACTTGTTTGTTGTCTAGGTCCGTGCTCTCTGTCACAGCTCTGCCGTATTTCTGTTCGTCGCAGTCTCGGGAGAAGTCGTCTGCACTCAGCATCCACACTCTTCCTTCCTCATAGTATCAAGGCATTCCTCCTTTACCACTGATACAAATATACAATCATAAGCCTTTCATTTTCATACCAAAGAATTATATTTACTGAAGAGACTATATAATCACTTTTGAATCTCTGCCAGCAGGGCCATAACAAAACTATTGCACTAAGAGGAAACCAGCACTGAATGACAAGTTTGAGTAATGCTCTGTGTTAAATATGCAACACACAAAGGCAAATATGAGAGCGTGAAAATTCATCAATTTCACTGAATTATGTATATTTCATGGATCTGCTTGAATTTTACGTCAGTAGTAATCAAAAGTTGAGGAAATACATTAATTGTTCACAAAGGTTTGGTCTTCTTGATCAAGATGCTTAATGACATTGCATCAAGTTTTTATTAATGTTTTGCAGTGTGTTCTGCATTATGAAATTTTACATAACACACATTTTGTTAAGAAAAATAAATGAATGAAAAAAGCACAAAGTACTAGAAACAATGCATTCAGTCTTGATGATGTTTAAGATGATATGTACTCGTAATATACTTATCATTTTTATTTTTAACTTTGCACAGCATTGAATCAAAGGTATGAGAGTTTGGTAACACTTTAGATTAGGGCCCGGTACTTCCCGGTTACTTACAGTGTTTTTACAGTGTAAGTTCTGCGGTACTTTCTGGTAAGTTCTCGAGGACACAAATTGTAATTAAGGGGTATAGCCTGTAATTAAGGGGTATAGATTGTAATAACGGGGTACATATTGTAATGAGGGGGTACAGAGTGTAATTAAGGGGTATAGAGTGTAATTAAGGGATACAAAGCATAATTGAGGGGTACAACATGTATAGAGTGTAATTAAAGGGTGTAGAGTGTAATAAAGGGGTACGGTGTGTAAATAAAGGCTAGAGGGTACACCAATAGACACCGATAGATTTATTTATTGAGCTTTATTCAGCTTTAATCTTTAACATTAATGTAAATTGTTATATGCTTATGCAACTCAAAAAAACAATTTTTTTAGGGGGCAACACAAAAAAAAAAAAATTTTTTTTGGGCAACTCAGAAAAAAAGTTTTTTTAGGGGCAACTCGGAAATGGGGTTTTTTTGAGTTGCCCCTAAAAAATATGTTTTAAAAAAAAAGAAAAATTGTAATTAGTTAATTATTTTTGCCTTCTTGTTTTACATTTACAATAAACATTTATATGAAAAATAAATCAGCTTGCCTAAGCATATAACACTTTAGGTTTATGTTAAAGATTAAAGCTGAATAAAGCTCAATAAATAATACTCTGTAGTCTTTATTTATACTCCATACCCCTTAATTACATACTGTACCCCTGAATTACAATTTGTATCCCTTAATTACACTCTCTACTGCTTAATTACACTTTGTACCCCCTCATTACAATCTGTACCCCTTAATTACAGGCTATACCCCTTAATAACAATTAGTGTCCTAGAGAACTTAAGCTGTAATTACATTGTACGTAACCGGGAAGTACCAGGCCGTAATCTGAAGTGTTACCGAGAGGTTTCTTCATAGAAAAAGAACAGCACAACAAAACCAAGGGATTGTTGAGTTTGAAGCTGGTGCTTTGCTCAAGGGATATTTATTTAAATGTCACCATGAAAGGTCACCACCGGAGGGACCTATGGGTGACTTTTAAACTGATTCAATTTGACTCATTTTTACCCAAAACCACAATCATATTGTTAACAATCACACTTTTTTAACATTGGTGTTGTTACTCACTGTATGTGACAGACAGTAAGACTACTCACAGTTAAATGTCCTAAATGTTTCACATGTCTTTAGCATCTTTCTCTGCACCCAAGGACATCAGGAAATTTTAACATTGGCATTTTGTTCACATCTCACAGGGTTCACAGACACAAAATAATCCAGCTTTGATCTTTAGTCAGGTGTGTTGAATGGGAAAAGGTCAGAAATGCATTCAATCTCAGCAGAGCTGCCCTTCTTTTCATATGTGACACAAATCATTTTTTTTAAATCATTTTTTTTTTATTTCTTAAAAAGAGCACATTGTGTACATACAACTCTACTCAGACGATACAAAATAACAATATGCACTTACTGTGATTGTATTGTGATTTACATAATTACTATTTTAGGTAACACATTACACTAAATAACAAAATCCTAAGTACAATCTTCAAATTTGTACAATACTACAATATACAATAAGGAATAAACTGTTCAACAGGTGGTAAAACCATAAACAAAGTAAATTTAGCACCCCACACATCTCCACACAGATAAATGAATGCTCACTAACATGCTTATTTAAATTATGAAATTTAATCCATTTGATGCCATTACACAGTGGTTTATTTATATGACTGACTTTTCTTTATCTCCAGAAATGAATAGACAGCGACATCTTCAGACAGTGGTTATGTTTGTACTCCTACTGCTCTGGCTGTGGAGCCGTTGCTGAGTGTGGCAGCACAGGAGCTGCCTGTTGAATTGTTTGCTGAAAGTCTTGCTCATCAGGTAGAGGGCAAATGGGTTGACACATGAGTTGGTA
The DNA here is from genome assembly GCA_036850595.1 of Rhyacichthys aspro. Taxonomy (NCBI): domain Eukaryota; kingdom Metazoa; phylum Chordata; class Actinopteri; order Gobiiformes; family Rhyacichthyidae; genus Rhyacichthys; species Rhyacichthys aspro. The sequence continues at coordinate 10,420,155 of CM072168.1, forward strand.
AAGGCCAAGATGCGAGCAAACACACTGGCGATGAAGTGGCCCATGGAGGTGTCCACCTGGTCGTAGTGGTAGGAGCGGTAAAGGTAGATAACATGACTGGGCAGCCAACACACAGCAAACAGCCCGACGAACACCAGCACAGTCTTGGCCAGGCGCTTCCTTGACTTAATCTGAAAATCACAGTCACATGTTCAGTTATAGATGGATATCTACAGCAAAATTTCAGCACACATTCTGCTCTTCTCGGTGCAGCTGCCAGACTTTTATCTACTCATAATTGGACACTAGTCAATTTTTTATTGGATTTAAAATTTGGGTTCTTACTTTCAGAGCACTGCACAAACAGGCTCCCAGTGGGGTGTATGTCATAGACCTGTTGACTCCCTACACCTCCACCTTTTTGTTCTCAAAACCTGCAGGCACTTTTATTTAGACAGGCTTTTAGTTCACTATGTTTTCATGTTTTTACTCTTATTTTTATCTGTGAAAGTATATATATATATATATATGTAAAGTTTGCTTATGACTTATTTTGTAGCAGCACTCTCTATTGATAACATGGTTAAAAGGTAATTAAAACTAATATTAATGTGTGTTCTTTCAACCCAGTCTCACCACAAAATGTGAAATAGTCACGTTGGTCCACATGGTAAAACGTATACATTACACAAAACGGGCCCGAAATTTGTGACACTCTCACGTTTTTTGTTCCATTCTTTTCTATTGATGTCACGTGATGTCAGAGCTGCCGCAGACGCTAGGGGAAAACATGGCCGACTTACAAAGATTTTTGGAGATAAAATGCTATTTTATTGCCTATTTTGAGCACTAAAATCATTTGATTAAATTTCTAGCGAGAAGTTTGGTCTTTAATTTTATAATCTTCAACAATTTAATTCATATACACTTTTATTTATGAGTTTAAACGAAGATCTTGTGAAAATGTAGACATTTTATGTTTTTAGTCTTGCCAGCTACTTATTTTATTGTCCATAAAACATATTGTACAATACAAGAGACAACTAAACAAAACATTATGTATAAATGTGATTTTATTATTTCGAACATTTTTACCGATTTCTTTAGTTTATGGGGGAAACATTTGCGATCGTTCACGGACCGGTTTCCGAATGTTTGAATTTGTAGGTATTTCATGTTTTGTGCCTTGCTAGCGACCTTTTCTAGCATTCTTACTTCTTTTATGATATGAATATGCCCTAACTAAACATTTATTATAAAATGTTTCTTTATTTTGACTTGAATAAACACGTGCGATATTTAGTTTGTTAAATATTGGCATTGTACTACCCACTAGTGTGAAATGGGTACATCTGTCAATGACTGCGTTTACATTAAGGTTCATAATTAGATTAAGCTCATACTCCGATTAAGGTGTTTACATGTGCATTTGGAATTAGAGCAGTGCTTCTCAATTTTTTCTGTTACGCCCCCAATAGGAAGAAGAAAACATTTCGCCCCCGGCACTTGGCAGCAAATACGCATCCGTTGTTTACAACAAGAGCATTACCACTGCATCCACTGCGTTGCGGCTCCGATCTGACAGTGCACAGCGCAGCGAACGAGATATGTAGCAGTTCTATTTTTCTTCGACGGCGGAGCTAGTCCGCATCAAAAAACCAACAAGCACAGCATCCGGATTTTCAAAGTAGTACAAAAATATACGCACTTAGGTTTATTTCAAATATTTATACATTTATATACACGAGTAAGCATTAAATGCAGTAAAATCTGCAAAAACAAAGCTTTTTTGTACCCAATTTAATGAGGAAAATCTCCGTGAAGTGAAAGTGATTACAAACTAAACTTATTTTCTGGTCCTCCTTCATTATCAATTGCTTTAATTGCGCCATCTCGTATTTCTCGCGCATGCTCTTTCGAGCTGCTCGGGGCTCCGCTCCGCAGCGCAGCGGATCTGACACGCATCCAGTAGGCTGGGGTGTGCGACCTCGGACGAAGGGGTTTCGCAGCGGAACCGCAACGCATGCAGTGGAACCGACACAGTACACACACCGGTCTTCTGGGTCACTGTGGTCACACGGGTCACTGTGAAGCCACGCCCTACATACGCTTCGTCATACTTCCTCTTTGGGGTGACTTTTGTGTGTCTGATTTTGTAAGTCTCTCTCCGCCTTTCTTTTTATCCCTGTCAAATACTTTTCCATAGTGTCGCTACCGAGTTCACTGCACTCTGTTGCTCTGTACTGTGTGTGGGCATGCTCTGTGCAAGGATAGAGCTCACACTCTGACAATGAGAGTGCCACTGCCACCTACTGTAGTGGATGTGTAATTACACTTTATTCTAGTATGGCAAAAAAAAGCATGTTCCTCGGTCTTAGGTCTTAGGTTGTACTATTTCATTTAAAATTACAGATAATAAAAATATAAAGGCTTAAAAAATTGAGTTTGAAAAAACTAATTTTCTGTTAGCCTAATAACTAAAATAAGAGTTGTAAAAAGAAAAAGACAAAAGGTTTGCGTTTTTTTGGACTCAAGTATTTTATTTATTATTAACCAAGGATTTGCTTAATCAGATTATGCTTTTATCATGTAAACAGGTGCAAATGGAATACTCTAATTCCAGCTGCACATGTAAACACCTTAATCGGAATATGAGCTTAATCTAATTATGAACCTAAATCGGAGTATGATGTGCCATGTAAACGCAGTCATACCCATTTCACACTAGTGGGTAGTATAATGCCAATATTTAACAAACTAAAAATCGCGCGTGTTTATTCAAGTTAAAATAAAGAAACATTTTATAATAAATGTTTAGTTAGGGCATATTCATATCGTAAAAGAAGTAAGAATGCTAGAAAAGGTCGCTAGCAAGGCATAAAACGTGAAATACCTACAATTTCCAAACATTCGGAAACCGGTCCGTGAACCGGCCCCTGAACGATCGCAAATGTTTCCCCCATAAACTAAAGAAATCGGTAAAAATGTTCAAAACAATAAAATCACATTTACACATAATGTTTTGTTGTCTCTTGTATTGTACAATATGTTTTTATGGACAATAAAATAAGTAGCTGGCAAGACTAAAAACGTAAAATGTCTACATTTTCATTGATTAAATTCATGTAACTAATAAATGTAAAAGGTTGAAGCCCATAATCACAAATAAAGGCAACAATAAATGTAATTTTCTCACCACTGCTCTTGTTAACTAAATATTATTTTAATTAATGTACGCAAAATAATAAACCTATGTATGAAACTAGTTCCTGAAGAGTCCACGTAAGCACAGCTCGCATCTTTGTAGTAATCAAGTTTATAAAAAAGAAACTTATTTCAGCACATGGATGTATTTTTATCGTTTTATTACTAAAATAAATTAATAATAACACGAGATAATTCCTAGATTTTACGCTGAAAAACAAAGAGATAACCAGTGAACGTGACAGTATAACAATTTTAACAATGTCGGGACAAGATCTTCGTTTAAAATCATAAATAAAAGTGTATATGAATTAAATTGTTGAAGATTATAAGATTAAAGTCCAAACTTCTCGCTAGAAATTTAATCAAATGTGATTTTAGTGCTCAAAATAGGCAATAAAATAGCATTTTATCTCCAAAAATCTTCGTAAGTCGGCCATGTTTTCCCCTAGCGTCTGCGGCAGCTCTGACATCACGTGACATCAATAGAAAAGAATGGAACAGAAAAACGTGACAGTTCCACAAATTTCGGGCCCGTTTTGTGTAATGTATACGTTTTACCATGTGGACCAACGTGACTATTTCACATTTTGTGCTGAGACTGGGTTGGTTCTTTAGGAGTCTCATATTCTTCATGTTCCTTAAACAAATGCATTATTACTATGGTCATCACTCATGATCATGATCCAATTGTGTTATAGTGTATCAATAGTAGGAACCTCATCTAATTAATGAGGCTTTGATTTACAAAATTTCACTCTGGGGGCATATGATTCTCTAACAGATTAATGCAAATTCATACAATGCAGACAGTAAATGCAAAATGTTATTTCTGGATGCCTCCTGTCTGAGACCTGTTTCTTGATGTGCTGGTGTCCTTCAGCTGGAATGTCCCGCGAGCTCTGGATCAGGCTGCGGGCGATGAAGACATAGTAGACAGATATAATGAGGAGTGGGCCCACATAGAAGATAAGGAAGGAGGCTGTGGAGTGGATTTTGGGGTGCAGGTGACCGGCCTGAGGGTAAGGCCCACAGGTCACAAAGCTCTCATTGGTGTGACTGGTGGTGTAGGTGTGTAGGTCCGAGAAGACAGCCTCTGGGATGGCCAGAGTCACGGATAACAGCCAAATGGCGGCTGCTCGGACACAGATACTGACAGTGGATGTTTGGATGTCCAGGGGCTTCACTATGGCTTTATACCTAAAGAGACACAAATCTGGAGTAGAAATTTGTCTACATATCTTCTTCAGTGTGGTAATACATAACAACAGATATTTTGAGCTTATCTCTATGTAAGTCTGTTGAAGATTAACCTTAGACAATGTTGAATAATGAGCAGATGTGTCCCTATCAACATCAATTAAGCCTTGATTTTCAGCCTCTAACACGCATTAGAATAGCAGCAGGGAAAATAAATTTGCCTTTTAAATCTGAAGGACATTTAAAGGAGAAAACTGAATGAATGAATTTAGTAGAAATTTTACTTGTAAGTTAGAATAATAAAAAACAAGCTTTATCTAGAAACTGTTAAATGTGCTCCCAGTGGTTGTACATGTAAGTGGTTCAAACAGAAACAGTGACAAAAGGGGGTCTTGTCTTTTCACATAATGAATAATGCACATGACAAGTAGGCATTCGTTTTTAAACATAATTTTCATAATTGTCTTGGGACATCTTCAACCATGAATCATGTGTCAAAACTCTGGTCTGTGCCCCAGTTGTTTGGTCACATCTGGCTCTTGATTGTTTTCCAGAGTTTTTCGTTTCTAAGGACAGATTAAGTATCTTCATGTCACTGTCTTACTGAATATTCAAAACTGCTGGTATAAAAGCTAACATTCACAAACTGAGACTCACGATTGTACTTTCACTTGCCAAATATGCACAAACAGTAAACATTGAACATTCTGCAGCTCCTGCCCTTCTTCACTTGTCAGATAAAAAGATAGTAAGATAAAAATGGTATAAAACAAGGCAATAAAACACAATAGTGAAAGCAACAAAAAGTCCAAATAATAAATGTATGTAGAATTATACTTGACAAATACACTGGAACAGTTACATGACTTGTGTGTTGGTGTTGGTGCCGTGCGTCCTACCGGTCTGCAGAGAGGGCGGTGAGGGTGAACACAGACACCCCTACTGAGGTCAACTGGATGAACGGGATAAGTTTACAGCCCACTCGTCCGAACAACCACTCGTCCACAAGGTAGCGGCTGGCGTCCACCGGGGCGCACGTGACCAGGAGCAGAAGATCCCCCAGCGCGAGACTGGACAAGAACAGGTTTGGCACCGTGCGCATGGACTTCACCGACAGACACGTCTTCATCAAAGTTACGTTCCCCACAAGACCCACGGCGATGATGAGTCCATACACGGCCGCGATGCCGATGCCCGGGAGCCAGATGTTGTACTGGTCCTCCGCCGTGAGGGACTCCCGGGACACGTTCACAAACAGCAGCCGTTGATCCTCCGCGCTCACAGAAGCGGACGCGTCCCGAGACATGGCGCACGGACCTCAGTGATCAGTCATTTCCAGGAGAGTCTGGTGCGCCAGGCTTTATAGACGGCGGCGTGCGTCACACGCGCAACTGGATTGGCACTGCCAGATCCAGAAGGAAATGTTTTTTATGACAGTGAATGGTTCAGTTCCCAAATTGTTTCACAGTGTCTCATACATTTATTATTAATTAAACACTACTTATGAGTTTTCGTGAAAGACCAGATGACAACATTTTTTTCATAAGCTCATTCATTCATTCATTCGTTCGTTCGTTTGTTTTACTATTTCTCACTGTAGTGCAGTATTCATGTAATACCCACAGAACAAAGTGTGTCATTTCTGAGGTTCCAACAATCAAATTTAATTCTTTGATATTGAAGTCCATTATAACCATCCAGGCTGTTTTGCCAAAGCTGCATTTACCTTTTGGGTCCATTTGCCCCTTTGTCTCACCCTGTTTCTTGTCTATCTACTCTGTCTCTATGAAATAAAGCCTGAAAAGGTCACAAAAAAAATCTAAAAAAATAAATACAGCCATACTTGTCCTGGAAAAATGTTTGTGACCTTTTCTTTCATAAACATGTTTCTTACTGCTATCTTGTCTCTCTGCATGACACATGGGATCCTATTCCATTCACACTTACAACATACATTATTACCCGGGCCACATAGTGACTTCCAGATAAGAGATGAGACAGATGAGCCCTCCAAACTGTTTCAGCCGTGTTTGATGTGTTCAACAGTTGTTGAAAATAAAAGTGTCCCACATCCAATTTTTCAAGTCAAGTCAGGTCCATTTGAGAAAGCCTACAGCAGTGGGAGTAAAGAAGTTTGGATCCCAATTTACTGTCCATTGATCTTTTTCAAGAGGCATTAATTCTGCCTACTTTAAAAAACCCACCTCTTCTCTTCTGATGAAATTCATATGAACAGAAGAACCACATAATCGGATGGCACCACTTGGACACAACATAGGCCTAATATAAATGCAAATGAAGTGTTGATGAGCCTATATATGAGGCAGCAAGATGTAGAGCTACCAAAACATTACTTGTTTTGATTTTCAGGGCTGGCCTGTTGTCCATAACTTTATTCAAAATATGATTTCAAAGAGTGTGTAATTTTGTTTTTCCTTTAAATGTGTGTCAATTGAGAAAATTGGGGACAAATTATCATCAGAGAGTGCTATAAGTTTGCCACGGTTCAATCTGAAGCCAAGGCGCACACTCCAAAAGCTTGTTCTGATTGCACCGCCTGCTTAACCAGATGGAGCTAGATGGGATTTTCCATGCTATGATTGAAGCTATTCTAGTTTAATATCAAGGCTCCTTACATCCCTCTCCCTCTCTTCATTATTTTATGTTTTTTTTGCATGCCCACTACTGAACAAACATTGAGACCTACAGCATTCATACTTTCCCCCTTTCCTTTCTCCCTGATCAAACTTTTTGGCTTTTTGTATTTGAAGGCTGACATTTGCAGTCATATCTCTGCGGCTTTCATCCTGCTTCTTTATCTTTTTTTCCCAAACAAATGAAGCTAAAAATCTTATTTCACATAAAAATTTGCTTCAAAGTGTCTCGTCTAATCTCCAGTGTGATAACCCAGTGAATTATCTTGGAAATGGCACCCTGTAATGGATACAGCTGATAAATGTTACCTGGGAATATTTAATTAGAACAGAGTGGTGCATAAAACTTGTAATACACTTGTAATATTTTTACACAGTTTAAAAGTACGTTATATATATAGGTTTAGTGCTGGTTTATTTTATTTTCTGGTTTAGTCCTAACCTTTGAGCTTCTAGATTTATGCAGGGTCTAAATTGGACCCTTTTCCCTTTATATATATATATATATATATATATGTGACTTAAAGTAATTGACAAAGTTATTCAAAAATCTCATTAAATGACAGAGCAGTACCTTTCCATTCACAGGAAGTAGCCTACCGGATTTTCCCATTCACTTTTCCATTGCTAGCAAACTAAAACAGCTAAATAACAATTTTCTAAACAATAAACTGACTGGTTTTATATGGTTGGTGAGAAAGGAGCTCAATACAAGTACTAAAAACAAAGGATACATTCCCATAGACATTTATTATTTAGCATGATAGCTAACGAACAATTTGACGGCTAATTGACCTGATTTAAAAAAAAAAAAAAAAAAAGCTTAACATCTTGTTACTGATTTTCTGACATTAAACATACGTTGTCTGTTGAGAACATTTGTCAAAAACCATCTTGTTTAGGCACAACTTGTAATGTTTAGTGGCTAATGCTAGGCTAATTCTCCCTGTGAAAATGTATGCAGTCGGCAAAACTGCCAAAGATGCAAGATGTGTTATAACAAGAGTTCAATCAATGCTTAGCTCTGTTTTATCCATTGTTACTATTTATCCAAACTCCATCAGTTATCATTATAGTCCGGACATGGTGGTCTTGAGTTGGCTGGCGGTTACTTTTTTCTGACAGCTCATCTGAATCTGAGAGTGTTTCAGCACCACGGACAGCGACAAGCAGAGTTTGCAGCTCTGGCGCCCCCTGATGGTGACAGATGAGTACTGCACAAATAATGAGTAAACACTTTTGGATTGATTCCCCTTCAGAAATGACTCACCGTAGTCATGACTTCGCAAGAAAGTGTCTCAAAACAACAAGTTGATCAAGTGTGAGACCAATCTGAGAGGCACACATCAGACCAACAGTTCATCTGTCTACTTGCCTTCAAATACAGAGCATGTGTTTCGGTCTTGTGCCATGTCAATGCAAAGAGGAACTACATAAAGCCCTTCAACTCAGCTTTATGAAACCTTTAGGCTCTTGTATAATAGGCTATGTGTAGTTGTGTTATGTCCCTGCTTGTCTGTGAAATGTTCCCTGTCAACAATCTCTATCTGTTTAACAAAAAGAGAAAGAAGTGAACATAAGCAAACAAGCACGGATCGTTATACCGAGGTCACGCCTTAACAGTGAAGGTATAGTATCCACGTCCCAGACTCCGGTTGCGTCCAGCCTGACAGCCAATCAGCTGCGGGTGGATGTGATAGGAGAAGCAATCAGAGCTGCCCGCGCCTCGTCCTCGGGTTTACTTACCTTGTGCTCGCAGTGACTGACGGTGATGGAGAACAACCGCTGCTTCGCCAACAGATTTTCGGACTACAAAGGCGCCCTGCTGCCGGGACAGGGCGCCGAGGCCATCTACCCTGCCGTCATCGCCACTGTGGACAAAATCCTCAAGAAGGTCCCCCTCGATGTCAGCGAATGCGACGGCGGGCTGTACGATGGTCCGGCCGGGGTGGCGTACATGCTCTACCACGTCAGCGAGTGTCCTCTCTTCTCCGAGCAGCGGGACGCGTACCTGAAGGCGGCCAAGCAGATTATCGACGTGTCGGTGCGCTACGTGGACGCAGAGCCAGACAAGAACATGCGAGCCGCCTTCCTGCTCGGAGGCGCGGGCATCTACGCCGTGGCCGCGTTGGTCTACAAGGCTCTGGGTCTGGCTGACTTTGTGAAGCCGCTGACCAAATTTCGTAACCTGTGGGAGGTGTGTGCCCCCATTAATTTCCTGGAGTGCGGCTCTGATGAGCTGTTCGTGGGGCGCGCTGGATACCTGTGCGCAGCCCTGGTTCTCAAGCAGAAACTGGGCATCGAGGTAAAAAGCACACGCACCATCTCCAACACGTGCTTCTGTTATTCCAAGCGTTACCGTAGAGTAAACCAAGGTCTTTAAGTGGGTCAGTCATGCCATAGCCTGGATTCACTTTTACGCAGTGCTTTATAAATCACTTTTGGTGAGAGAACTATGAAATTAGTCTGTTCCTTTATGAATATAAAAATACAAGGGGCACTCTCATTGACTTTTCTGTTTTAGTGTGTGATGGTGTTGACATTGGCTCATAAGTGTTTCTTGTGTGATGAGAAAATGTACATCTATCTTAAAGGAAAGCATATTATAAACAATGAATAATTAATATAACTTTGACTTTGACACAGAAACAAGCCAACAATGCGTCTAAGGTTACCGTGTAAAAACACACAGGAGGAAAAAACGGCAGAAAGCAGTAATAATAATCCATTCCTATCATGTTGTAAACACTGCCAGGGTCAATTAGATTTTTATTACCTGTTTTCTTTTTATGCTTTGTAGTTTTGTCTCACTATTTTGCATGCAAGCTGGAGTCCTTCCGAAGAGATTAACCCTGAAACTAACCAGGACTTATTTCTGCAGATTCTCAGCAAAGATCAAATCAAATCAATCTGCCAGGCCATCATCGAGTCGGGGAAGCAGTACGCCAGGAGGAAGAGGAAGCCCTTCCCTCTCATGTACTCCTATTATGGGACCGAGTACCTTGGTAAGAGCTTTGAGCAGATTTGTACTGCTGATAACATTAGGCTATGGCTGTGACCTCTAAGGCCTGATCGTTTAATCCAGGTAGAGTTTTGTGATTAGGAATTATAAAGAGGAATTATACTGACCTCTGACCATAAGAGGATCCTCTCATGTTACACTGGGAAAATATTAAAAACGCTCTGCTTTGAGCTGGGTGTTTCAAAGATTATTAAAAGCTCTTCTGAATTAATGACCTGAGGCAATGTTCACACTGATGGAGAAGTGGCCCAGATTGGATTTTTTTGTGTCACAATATGTACTAAATAAGATCAAGTGGGAGGAGGGTGTGAACAAAACACCATATAGTGGACTAAAATCCAAATCCAGCCACTTCTGAGGCCAGTGTGAAGGCAGCCATAAAGAGAGCTAGCGAGGAAATCTGATTTGTTGACTTGTTTGAAGCTAACTCTCCTTTTCTTAACTGCATCGGAAGAGAGCAGAACAGAGCAGTGTTGGGAGGCCTACAGTTACTTTCAGACCAACACACAGTTCATAGTAAGCACACCCGGCTGGCCAGCTTGCATGGAGTTACAAAAAAATAGTGGGAAATAAGTGACAGCCACATCATAATGGAAATGACCGCTGGGTGAGGGTGCTGCATGTCTCACCGTTTATCAAAACGATCAAAAAAGGGAATTTCACAGACACTTTAGGACAGTGTTACCAGCATGGATCCTGATTCGTCAATAATAATGTCTCCTACTTTCTTTATTTAGCATGTCTGTGCCTCTTGAGGATTAAGGTTTCAAATTTGTGATATTTATCCACAGTCGGTGTATTGCAACTTATTTACACATGATTTGAATAAAAACAGGAGTACAGGAGAGATAAAGAACGAGGCTATACTGGAAATATGGGCACACTTTCACACGTGGCACAGAAAGATACTGACACAATGACAAGGGAGGTGACTATGGCTCAAAGACTTACAGATGCCAGAGGGTCAGGAGCCACTGGCAACATATCTGATTTCACTGCAGCACATTAGGAGGGCCACACACACCTGTACTCACTAGACAATGTCACCACAGAGAAAAATGAGACATATCACTTATTCAGTGTCTGTGGGGTACTCCTGTCCACCAGCTACAATACACTGACTATGGATAAGCATACGATGGTATTGCTTTAATAATCTATACAGAGCTAGTTATCATGAGGCATCTGTACAGGGTTGTGCACAAACAAGTGGTCTTCATGTGTTTTTAGAGGACCACTGAATGTGTACCTCCATATGTACTTGACAGAAGCTCACCTTTATTAATGGTGTTGAAATGGAAGACACAAACTCACTTTCTAGCTGTGACTGTCAAGTATGTATAGTATTTGGTGTTGTGTGTGTCACTGTGTTCCCGGATGCATGGGGCTTCGCTGCATGCTTGGTTTTCGGTGCGTGCCATGTGCCCCTCCCTCTGACCTTTCCCATCAGGCGCAGCCCACGGCCTTTCGTCCGTGCTACAGATGCTGCTGAGCTTCCAGGACATGCTCAGTGGCACCGAGAAGGACCTGGTCTGGCAAAGCGTGGACTTCCTCATGAATCAGGAGCAGAACTGCAACTGGCCGGCCGAGCTGGGAGCCATTATCGAGAGAGAGAACGAACTGGTGCACTGGTGCCATGGAGCGCCCGGTATGTTGATGACAAAAAGGGCAGTAGTATCCAGTTTAGTTAAAAGGAACACATCAGTGAAAACTACTGTTGTGCTGTTAAGACACAACAGAGCAAACGTAGCTGCTCACATGCTCTAAAACATAGCTGTTAGGTTTGAAATCCCAGTCTGCAATGTCACCAGATGCTAACCCTCCTGGGTCTCATTTTTTTATTTTATTTTTGCATGACTTTGTCTGTGTTGATGCAGCAAATGTCAAAAGCTGGCAAATTTGGCCAGTTTGTGTTTTTTGGGGTGAATATTAATTTCTCTTTTTTTTTCTTCATGTCTTACAAACTAAACTAAATAGTGCCACCTGTGTCCCTTCAGAATTTTTTGGGCCACTGACTCCCATTAAAAAAGCATTTTTTCAAAACACTACCATGGCAATTAAATTTACGTTTTTAATTTATTATTGATTGTGTATTGATTATTGAAATCCTGTAATGTTTCCATGGCAACCATTAACAAATATTTTTTGTGTCCTAGGAATCCAGGTGGAGCAATTGACCTTGCACAATTTTTTTTCTTTATTTTCTTTATTTTTTATTTATCAGAATCAACATTTTTTGAGACATTCCCAGACTTCAATAATAAGCCCCAATTTTTACAAATGGGATGGAGAAAAAAAAATACAAAAAACTTTTTGTGTGTTTTTTTTTTTTTATTCATAAAAACACTGACAAAGAGAGTTTAATCGGTAAAACTTATATTTGAAAATTCAGACACATAATATTTGTAAATGGACTCAGGTGTGTTGCTGCCCATTTTTGACACTGCTAGCCTCAATCAGGTGGAGCACAATCTCATATATATATATATATATATATATATATATATATATATATATATATATATATATATATATATATATATATATATATATATATATATATATATATATTTCATTTCATTTCATTTCATCTTCTACCGCTTATCCCACTTTGTGGGGTCGCGGGTGGCTGGACCCTATCCCAGCAGCTTTGGGCCTTAGGCGGGGTACACCCTGGACAGTGGCCAGTTCGTCGCAGGGCTAACACTTAGAGACGTACATTGACAGACAACCATTCACTCTCACATTCATCCACTAGGGGCACTTTAGAGTCACCAATTCACCTATACATGCATGTCTTTGGACGGTGGGAGGAAGCCGGAGATCCCGGAGAGAACCCACGGTGACACGGGGAGGACATGCAGACTCCTCACAGAAAGACCAGAGTTAGCCAATGATGTTTTGAGTTGGCTACAATCGGCCAACGATGTTTTTTTGGGACCTACACACACACCATTAAACCAAGACCAAGAATCCTCTGTGACTCTGTCCTGTGTTGTTGTTCTTGCAGGTGTGGCGTATCTCTTTGCCAAAGCCTACCTGATCAATAAGAAGCCACAGTACCTGGACACGTGCATCCGCAGTGGGGAGCTGGTCTGGCAGAAGGGGCTGCTCAAGAAAGGCCCCGGCATCTGTCACGGAGTCGCAGGCAGTGCTTACGTCTTCCTCCTGCTTTATCGTCTCACAGGAAACTCCAAATACATCTATCGAGCTCAGAGGCATCTAAATCCTGTTATTCATCTAACTGCCATTTTGTTTTGTGAGATGATGTACTACTTTCTTTTTTCTTTCCAAAGGTTTGCTGAGTTCATTTTCACAGAAGAGTTCAAGACTGGCTCACGCTCCGTAACCAGCATCTACAGTTTGTTCGAAGGCCTTTCAGGAACCGTTTGTTTTCTGGTGGACCTCCTGCAGCCGGACCAATCCGAGTTCCCACTATTCAGCGTTTTTGTGTGAACAGACCCAGGGTCACTTCTATTCATCTGAAAAGACGTCATTCCTTCCATTTTCAGTCTTTTAAGAGGTGGATTGTTAGAAACTTTGATTGTAAATGTTATCACAGTAAAAGATAAGAAGGGATAGTATGGGTTTAGGAAAAAAATTATACAAAGTGGTCTTGTTTTGTGTTTCCAGGCTTCCAGGCTTCATGTAATATTGTTTGAAGTTACAATGTAGTTATTTGCACTAAATGTATTGTTGGGAGTCAAACTGTTGTATCTGGGTTAAGCTCTCAGGTCAGAAACACACCTACACATACAGGACAGAGAAGAAATGGCAATCACGCCAAGTCCCACAGCAGTCAAATAAAATAAGCCTCACATAATGCCTTTAAATTTTTTCTAGCACTTCACCAGCTCAGAGTCAAACACAGCCTACGTCCAATCACAGATCTTTGTGTACTTTAAGTTCCTAAGTATTGTCTGGCCGAGTGATTTTGATACTAAAATCAGATCTAGTATCTCGTTTAATCCCAGGTGTAGCTGTGTGAAAGCTGTTTTATGTCTTTTGGATGTTTTAACTGTCTTTGATATGGGGGCTTTTCAAATGTATTGTTTGTTACCTGTGTAAAAAAGACAAGTGCAATAGACTTGTGGTGAAAACTTGTTGACTCCAGCTCACCGTTCAAGATGCTACTTTTTTGCAAGCCAAATATGTACATTTTACATAGATGGCACATTTCAAGTGAAAATGAGGCCTTATAGAAAAAAAGACAAAAAAAATATCCAGCATTACACATGTAAAAAGGAAACTGAAAATGCTTTGGACACTGTGGCTGACGAAGGATCAAAAGTCTGAATAAAACAAACCAAAGCAGTTTCCTATTGCTTTTTATGCCTGTTGTGGAGACATTTCTACAGTGTGTATTTGTGTGCAGATTTACAATCCAAGCTGTCCACAACAAATTCTGAATCATTGTTACTAATAAACTGTCTCAATAAAAGTCTGTGGGAGTGATATTGATTTATAAAAATAAAAACCCACAAATAAGCATATCTCTATATGAAGCTTTTGTATGGAGGAGGAGGCTGCTTCTTTTCATCTTTACTGCTGTACTTTCATTACATTATTACAGCACACATTAAGCAGTAGAAGCTACATTTTAGAAATGACAACAGATAGGTGTTTGGATGGAGAAAGAAACATTTAATCGACCCTTACAAACTTGAAAAATATACACATAAAACTGCATTATATAATACAATAGGCCACAGTTCCTGAAACAATAACTTACATTTTGGGCAACAGAAAAAATATTTTGTTTCCAGAAAAGCATTATTGTGTTTGGACCATACCATACATTGAAGAGACTTACTAAGTTTTGGGCCAATGCAGACAGATAGACTGCATGTGTTTGTGTTAAAAACCCTATCTTCCAACTACACACTGTCACTTGTCATATCAGTCTCTGCAGGGAAGCTCTGTGACAGGAGCCATGCGCCTGCGCACTACAGAGCGGGACACCTCGTGCGCCCCCCGCGGTCAGCCACACACTAAAAACATCCCGCTGACAGACATAAAGCGCGGATGAGCCGTGGTAGCGGGGGACGCGTGTCCGACTCAGCGCAGTCCCATCGGCGGGGGTCTGCTCGGTGGCCCCCAAATGGCGGCGTGAGTGAAGGATGCGCCTCCCCATCTCCATCTTTGTGTCGGTGTCTCTGTTCACGGCCGAGACTACTGCCGCGCTGTACCTCAGCTCCACGTACCGCTCCGCAGGGGATCAGATTTGGCAGGGGCTCACGCTCCTCTTTACGCTCGTGCCCTCCGTGCTCGTGCAGCTCACCCTGACGTTCATCCACCGGGACTTGAGCCGGGACAGACCGCTCATCCTGCTGCTGCACATCCTCCAGCTCGGACCCATCGTCAGGTCAGTGCAGTGTTTGTTTTTGCGCCATGAGTGTCATTTACCACAGGTGTCGCATTCGCGCGTGGTCTCCTCGTTAAACATGTCCGACCTGCTGCTGCCCATAAGCCGCTTAGTGTTGTGAGAAAAGCAGCTGGTATTTCCCTTTTGTTTACAGCATAATGCATGTGTATACACCTCGCCTGCTGCAGCGACAGTCCTATATCTCTGCCCCATTTAGCCCGGGATTTAGCCCGATCAATGTGGCTGTTGTTTATCAATATGCCTCTATTTTTACCACTGACAAACCTTATGTGATTGCAGTGAGTTAATCTCAGAGGTGCTTGATCACCTTCAGGCATGACCACACACAAAGCCAGGAAGTGACTGATTAATTCATGACTGCTCTGTCAGAAAAACATAAAACAGAAAGCTGGTCTGAATAGAGGAGCAGACATGATGGACATGATGTGCTTCAACTCCTCTGTTGGTTCTCAGTACGCTTGGTCCTGTCCTGGATGGACCATCTGCCTCAGCCATAGGAGTCATCATGAGCCTAATCCTGTCACTGCTACGTGAACTTCAGAGTTTTGCCTATATCACAACAAAGGAAGCTTGCCACGTTATTTGAATTAAACAAGTACAATGGACATCCCTCTTCTCTGGCTCTTTAAATGGAACTGGTGAATCTGCTCTAGTTAAATGTGTATCTTCCAAACCCTAAACGACAGGATAGAACTGAAGACATTTTGACATTTCACTGAAAAACATCCGGAAAAGGAGAAGCCTTTGTTTTCATCAAGATCCTTCCTGTAAAAAGTAACTAATGGCTCTTATTGCTGCAGGAATCTTCTTTGAATCTTCTCTTTCTCCTGTGTTAAGTGTGTCTGTTTATAGGGCAAGGTGTAGACATTGTCCAAGACAGATCTTTTCAGTGTGCGCTCAAGCATTAAAGTCATTAAGCTTATAAGAAATGTGATACAAATATTAAGTGTTTGTTATTGTCTGCTGTTAATTGTGTCATTCGCACTTTGTATAATTGGACTGTAAAATGGAATGAACACAGAGCAGAGACACATTCACTTCATTTGTTTTTCTGTGGTTGCCCGGTTGAGCAGATGTTTTTCGTAGTGTGTCGACCCCTCATTGGGAGGCCTCTGTGGACATGTCCTAGCCCGGCCCGGCCCGTTTCCTCTTCGAGTGTGCATTCAAATGATTACTGTACACACTCGTCGGTGAAGAGCCCATCTAAGAATAGCACATGTCACCGCTGCCTCCTTATCTCTGGCAGCACAGGGGAATGTCCGACTCTCCGACACAGCAGCACTTCCTCCGCTCCAAAACACTCCGAGTGTCCTACCCACAGGCTCTCCCACTCAGACTGCAGTCACTGTCCCTCTAGATTTTGTGATTTTTGCCTTCATTTGACAGAGGCCGCTGCTAAACAATGATTTGTTCGGTATGTGTCTTACCAGATGAACCACAGAGGCACCCAGATGTGCTCTTTAAATGCTGGCAGACCACAATATGCTTTTAACTTGATTTTATTACAGTCGAATACAATACCCACAGCTGAAAACTGAGCCATCAATAAAAGCAAGTGCTTGTTTTTAGCATTTCACTGGTTAGTCAGTTGCCTCTGGCCCTTAATGTCATTGTTGAGTTTGACAGAGCTACTGTACAGATTGTAAAGGATTACTCTGTCTGTTAGCTTTTGCAGATAATACTACTATAGATAACACTGTGGGGGTTGATCTTAATCCGTTCATCTAGACATTTTTACATTTCTCAAACCTCATTTACAGTTTCATGAATCAAACTAGTGACGCATTAACTGTCTGTGCATCTTCTGATAAACAGCCTGTCCTTCAGCATCCCTGTGTCTTAAATCTGAAAGCCTTTATTTTATTGGCACTTTAAATCATCACTGCTCCATTAGAGCAGCACTGCCTCGACCTCAGGCCCTCTGCTCGCGCTCACCGCTCCAGTAGCATTTTTCACGTTGGACAGAAGGCCTCACTTTTGATGTCAACATTCATAATTAACGGAAAGCTCATTAATAAAACGATTTAAGCTGCTGCAATTCATTTGCCTCTACAGATGTAAATATGCATCTGGGACTGATTTATCACTAATTTGGAACAGCTCTTTTGCTTGCTTTGTTATTCCTGAAAGAAAAGTGGGTAGAGTAGCTCATATTTGTACTTAATACCCGAGTAACACTTCAAATGAGTAGTTATTTGAAAAGTGTGCAGACCTCTCTTCTCATTTCTGCCTTTAAATAAATAGATAGCACATCTCTGTGTCCTGTCAGTCTACAATGCCAACATTTTCCAGTGTTTGTAGTTTCTCCTGCTGCTTCTGTGCCGTAGGTGTCTGGAGGCGTTTTGTATCTATGGCAGTGTGGGTCGTGTGGAGGAGCCTTATGTCAGCATCACTAGGAAGAAGCAGATGCCCCGCAGGGGTCAGTCCGAGGAGGTGGAGCGGCAGGTGGGGCAGGCGGAGGGAAAGCTGTTCACACACAGAGCAGCCTTCGCCCGCACCTCTGTCATCCAGGCCTTTCTTGGATCTGCGCCCCAACTCACTCTGCAGCTCTACATCTGCGTCCTGCAGCGGGGGGTGTCCATCGGCAGAGGTGAGGGCTTAGATTTTATAATAACTGCGACAAAACTATCACACCTCGCTTTTCTTTAACCAAAGGTAGTGTACATAAACTGACTGAGACTCTTGTGATATAAAAATCATATTTATTTGTTTGTCCTGCATTTCTCCAGCTCCACTGAGCATCTGTTCGCCCCTGTTGCCAGCTCAGCTCTACTGTCATGTGGGCTGATTAGCTAAGTGACATATTGGAAACAAGAGGTGGTTTCATGAGTCAAAGTGGTATTATGTAACCTGAAAAGTGTTGTTGCCAGTTTGTGCTGATCTGATGTCAGGCAGTCCAACTGTGTGTAGAGTTAGTGTGGGAGCCAGTGTCTATTCACAGGGACATTTCAATAAGGTTGCATTAAGTCAAAGTCAGGCGCCTGGTTTAAGAATTAGGTTAATGTTGAAGGTAATTGTATGCGCATTTTTTATTTTGACCTTTTTTTGGTATTTCACACCAATTGTTCTGTGTCTTTTTCCCATTCCAGGCACATTGATGGTGATCTCTCTCCTGTCTATTGTCTACGGAGCTCTGCGCTGCAATATTCTTGCCATTAAGATCAAATATGACGACTATGAAGTGGACGTGCAGCCCATGGCGTACGTGTGCATCTTCCTGTGGCGGAGCTTTGAGATTGCCACCCGTGTCGTGGTGCTGGTTTTGTTTAGCTCCGTGCTGCAGCTCTGGGTGCTGCCTGTGGTTCTGCTGAACTTTCTGGTTTTCTCCCTTTATCCGTGGATCCTGTTTTGGCTGAGCCACTCACCTTTTCCCGAGAACATTGAAAAAACTCTTTCCAGACTAGGAACTACTATTGTGCTGTGTTTGCTGACCTTCCTCTATGCTGGCATCAACATGTTCTGCTGGTCAGCTGTGCAGGTGAAACTCAGCGACCCAGACCTCATCAACAAGTCCCAGAACTGGTATCGCATGGCTGTTTACTACATGCTGCGTTTTGTGGAGAACGCCTCACTGCTGTTGCTGTGGTTCATCTTTAAGACTGACTTCTACAAATTCATCTGTGCTCCGTTGTTGGTGCTGCAGCTTCTTGTAGCCTACGCCATCGGGATTTTCTTCATGCTGGTCTTTTACCAATTCTGCCATCCATGTCGAAGACTCTTCTCCTCCAGCATGTCCCAGGGCATTTGGGACTGTTCTGCTCTTCTATGTCTGATGTGCAACACTGCTGCAACGCCAACCAGGGGCATAGGAAAAACTGCTCTGGAGCCACCAAGCCCCAGCCCCAACAAAGAGCCCCCCAGTGACAGAGCAAGTGACACAAATGAAGACATGCCGAATGATACGACCTACGATGTTCTCAACGACACAATCTATGACATTCCTAATGAAATGGCCAGTACTTTAGACACTGGAATTAATGGCAACATTGGTCACAGTGAGTCTTGCAATGCTTGAATGGTTATGTCCAGATTATTTTAAATGAATTACCCTTTGGAAATGTATTACATTTGGTAGATGGCATGCAATAGTCACACTTAAACAAGCAGATAAAAATACCACTGTGCATCGAAAGATGCTTAAAAGAGGGCTCAAGTCAGCAGTGGTGACATTTATTGCTCTATCTTTTTATTTTGTAAAGCCACAAGGCATAATGACAAAAACTGTCAAGAAATGACAATGAGCTGCAATATACTGCTGCATCAATTGTGATTTTTAATCCGGAGTTTGGTGATCAGATGATCGTTTAGCACACATAACATGAGGTATAATTACTTCACCAACTGAATAAATAGTTTCCATTGAGTTAACATGTATACTTATTCTAAATGCTTGAAGGTTTACATCTTTTATTTTCTAGCTTCTGTCAGTACTGTTGTCTGCTTCACCATGCTACCTTGTATCTACTATATCTAATGCATTGACTGGGGTTGGTAAATCGCACATCTGCTGTAATGCACCGCAGTAATTTCATTTTGAAGACTGGTGAACTTCATCAGTATATCCTAAGCTTTTAAGTGCCACATGAATCACTGCTTTTAACATCATCCTCTTCGATTCAGAAACCACTCTCCAGTTTTTTTCATTTCTGGCTCCTACGAAAGGCGACTTGATGTTTACTGGATTAGTGTCCTTAACTTGATTGTTTACTGGCTACAAACAGTGTGCACAAAACCAAGGAAGCCAACATCCTAATCAGTCATTTTGCATCAATCCAAATAAGAGCTTGGAGCCACTACTCTACAGACTATGTTCACTTCTATGCTGCATCACAAAAAAATTCACAATGAGCCAAGCTGATTGTATTTAATATCTCTGTTTAGCATGGACATTTGCATGTGTGGAGCCTCGAATCAAGGTAACTCTGCAGATGGGGGGGGGTGTTTTTGTACTAGGAATTTCTTAACCCCCAAGT
Source organism: Rhyacichthys aspro (assembly GCA_036850595.1). Classification (NCBI taxonomy): domain Eukaryota; kingdom Metazoa; phylum Chordata; class Actinopteri; order Gobiiformes; family Rhyacichthyidae; genus Rhyacichthys; species Rhyacichthys aspro. The sequence goes on from CM072168.1 coordinate 10,440,573, forward strand.
GTAATGGCTGCAAACAATCTGCTTTTTTAACTTCTGAATAATAGCTTTATCATTACAATGCGCTGCTTCTGTGTTGTATCCGTGCTGAATGAGAAGTGATTTTTTTCCACACAGTGTTCTACGTAAAATGCCTGTGCCATCACCAAAAAAGTCACTGTAAAGCACGAAGATCTCTCACGTATTTTGCACGTCTAGAAAAAAAATAAATGAAATGAAGTGGCATTGGTTAATATTAAATGACAAAAGCTGTTCTGATGTATCTGCATTTTTATTTGGTTTAAACTTGTCACATCTGTCTCAATGTCTGTCTGTCTGTGTTTGTTATTTCTGCCTATATCCAACCTTTGTAATGTATAAAAGACAGAGTGTGTGTGAAGAAAGTCCTTTTTGCAGCCTCTGGTATCATGTGAATGCACCTGATGTTTCTCAGAAATTGCCACAACACGAAAACATATTGTACATCATTGTCATGGATGAAAAACAATGAATATAAGTTTAAAAAAATAGAATCAATAAATTTATATTTATATGTGAAAACTGCGTCGATTCATGTTGCGAATGAGCGTTAATGCTAGCTTTTACTGCCATCTAGTGGACAAATAAACAGTATTTTGTCCACAGCCAGTTTGAAAAAGCAAACACAAGAAAAAGATGCATATACCTTTAATGAGCGCAGTGGACCCACAATAAATTAGGCTCCCCTTTTTGTAAAAAGGTCTTTACAATTTAACAGGAACAATTTGTCATAAAGTCAACACGAAACAAGAACTACCTCTACAGCCATTCAATCTGAAAACATACTCAAATAAATTGAATAATCTAATCGAGGTACATTACAATATTTTGTCTTCATGTTTTGACACTTGGGTAATAACACAAGAAAGTGCAAGACAATGGTCACTAAAACTTACATCCCAACACTATTTAGATCTCTAGGAATGCAGACATTTTGCTTTTCTTTATCCTACTAATGAAATGGCATTGAGATGTTTGATACTGCATTGAACCAACTCTGTCCAAGACACCAACAAAATCAGTTCAACTCTCAGAAGCACCAACCACTTCATTTCACATCATTGTGTTGTTTCTTTGTGGTTTGTACTTATGGGGAGAAATGAGCTTTGTATATAAACATCTACCACAGAGTATTGTCGAAGGATCCTCGTGACTTCGGAGCCAGTTTTAGCACAGCTTCGGTCATGATTAGAGAACAGAGCAGCTCTGTGTTGTTATGCCACGGCTACAGCAAAGACACTGACCACACAGTACATGGTGCGGTTCTCCCACCTCACTGTACAGTTGCCTGAAAGAGACGGAGAGGAAACCTTTACAATGGAGTCTGGGATGTGGAAATTAGGTTTTAGGGATAGGATATAACATCCATAAAACTGTCCAAGCATAAACAACTGAAAAAAACCAAACCTAAAAAGATCTACACATTAGATTGGATTAAACTTTATAGTTACTTAGCTTTACTGATTGTCCAATTACCAATTAAAAGTAGATCAGTAAAAAAGTTGATACATTTTCACTTGTTTTGTCTCACCGTCAGTGGCAGTGTCCCAGTAACAGGAGTTTGCTGTGTGGAGACCTGCGCCACTCTTCTGCATTATGGTGCAGTTTACTAAAAGAGATCAGGAAAGATCATTGATCTGCCACAATTTTACTCAAATCAAATTTCATTTACAATATTCATGCAAAAATTCGTGTTACCGATGTATTTAAAGGCCCGTCCTTGTTTTACAAAGTGAGTCAGGCAGTGCTCCACGATGTTAGCAGTCCACTGATTCACTTTATTCTGGTTATAATCTGTTCCACCAATGACTCCTTCAATACACTGAAACAAAACACAAGCAAAGCCATGTTTTCTGCCAAATTATTCAAAACAAAGCAAATGAATGATACATACCTCTTTAACTGAGACAGTGGCTTCATCAGGGTTAAAAAGGACCTGTGGGAACGAGAAAGTTGAATAAAACTTCCAAAGGTTTTCAATAATATATAGAACAAACGATAAATACTATGAATCCAAAAATGATTCAGATTATCATAACTTTAAGCTGCAAAAAGCCCGCACAACATCAGTCAACATCAACGCACGTTATTTGACGCTTTAGCATATTAGCAGTACCTTTAAATGCTGACAATTAGCTTCCAATTACATTATTTTCCAATGACATCTATCCATCAGTAGACTTTTTAATAATTTGGAGATATTATTATTCGTTTATTACAGCTTCGTATGTAATTATTAATCATAAAAGTAGGAAAATTTGACTTAAAATAACCACACCCTTTGACAGACTGGCGTTAGCATTTAGCTGGTTAAGCTAACATTAGCTAAACTGAACCTCCTCTTCAGTGAAGTCTGGGTGATTTGTTAAAACAAATTCTATTACAATAGACTCCAATATGTTTACCTCGTCTCCGGAGTTATATTCCTCCATAATAAGCGGTATTTTAAATAGGTTTAAAGACAGAGGCCGGGGTAAGTGCTGTGTAGTTTTTGTTCCTGTTTAAAGACAACGACTTCACAAAAGACATTTGACACATGTTAAAGAAGAGCAGCGTTTGGCGCATACCGCCGCCGTGTGGACAAAACCCACACTACAACAAGAAGAGGCTTGATCTTTGTTGTTTTAGTCACACACTGGACGTGGTACTTTCTTTAAATGCCGGGTTTGTGCCATTTAGAAAACCCTGACTTTTTGTTATTTTTAGAATGCATTTTTTTGTCTTCTTCCTATCCAGAAAAAAACATTTACCAATAGGTTATAGGTTGTTAAAGCTCTCCTCCTTCTTCACATGGGCCAAATAAATCAAGTCTCTCAGCTAATTACACTAACCTCACTTAGGCTGTTTAATCTAATATTCACAAATGAAATTGCTTTTTCTTCATCACTTCCTAGGCATCAATGGCATTTCTTGATAATCAGCCCATATTGAGATAATAGTTTTTATCAGAACCCATTTGATCAAAATTAAAATCCGTGCTCTGTGTCAAGAGCCGTGAATATTAGTTCACATTACACTGCCTAATGTCATGTTGAAGTCTGTTAAAGTGCCTTTTCCAGCTCCAGCCGCTTATCCAGAGCTCAGCCCAGCGGCAACAAATAACACAGACGTGATTATTGGAGGAATTTGTCTTAATGAGCTCAGCAGGTTTGTTCAAAAACACACGTCTCATTGAGAGCGGGATGAACAACCGTCGCATTGAGTGAATAATCCCCCCTTTCTCCCTCTCTCTCTCTCTCTCTCTCCCTTTACTCTCTCAGACACACACCACGCCCCCTCGCGTCGGGAACACCCCGCCGCCTGTGGATCTCCGCGGTCAGATGGTGCCGAGGCGCACCGCCACGCTCACGTTCAGCCCAACATCCGCGGACTGGGAGTCGTCGTGGTCCCTGTGCTCCTCCTCAGAACTGTCTGGTCTCACAGGTAAGACACAGCACCACAACACAGCACCACAACAAACCTTTATCTTATGTTTAATGCATCTGGCACATCCAGGACCAGGACAGGCGCTGTTTGTTTGTTCTTCGTGTGTTTGGAGAGGGCTGCGTGTATGTATGCACGACCAGAGCCCTGTGGTCGTGGGACGAGACACTCCTCTAGCCTCCCAGCCAAAGTTAGGTGCGTTTTGAACAGGTGCAATGCAGCAAAAAGCTCATTCATGCTCCTTATCATAGCTTTTTCGACAGATTGTTTAAACGGGAGGATTAGCCAAGGAAACAGAGCCTTAATGAACTTTTGGGTTTGCATTGCTAGACATCTATGTAGAAAATTCAGTATAAAGTGAAAATAACAAGTGTGTGACCTTAGTCTTTTGTCATAAAGTTTTTAAGTCTTTTCGGAGAAGGTGGCAGACAGCAGCTTGTAATAGCTTCTGTGTCATCTTGCTGCTCACAGTGTTAATACCTGCAGGTACACAAGCACTGATCAGGTACAAAAGGTACACTGGGTGCTCCCATGGTGCAACACTGCAACCTCATTCCTCTCAGGAGTGGATTTCCCTCAGATTTGTCCATGTTATGCCTTTGTTTGATGCTGCCACTCAGCTCTCTTAGGAAAAAAAATTATGACAAGCGTTGAAGTGTGAAATCCAGTTGAAGTTTAAGATACAAGAATATAGCCTCTCTTAAAGGAGGTAATGTTGTCAGCTGCAAGATTTGAAGCCTTAAGTTAGGATGAAGCTGCAGAAGATAAAGTGTTGGATGTAATGGATCATAATCATCACCTACTCAAAGCACGCAGAGAATCAGATCATGAGTGGCATTGATTATAGTTCATTTACCAATTACAGTTTCTGCATTGGTCAGGTGCCTTCCTTTACTTGTACTTTTGTTTTTTTGTTTTTGGAGATCAGAGGATTTAAAGCTTTGGGAAATTGTTTTTTAAGGTCAAAAGAAGGCAAATATACATCAGCACCTTTCTCTGATAATCAGTTTACACATCTGTTCTGCTTCATGTGAGTTTAACTGTGTACATTTGTAAATTAGAGGCTCTTTGTACTCAAACACCTTTTTAGAAATGACACCAATGTCCCCTCTGTTAACGGCAGTTGTTAGCACTAATGGTTGTTACTTCTGTGAGGATTGTCGTGGAGGCTGTTGCAACAGGGATGAGTCATTTATGAAGTTTGCAGATGCCATTTCCAGACTAACTTTATTTACACACCTTCGCTGCACGTAGAAATAGACACAGGTTGGTACAGGCAACAGAGATAAATGTTAGACTTTTACATACAGAGAATAAAGGTAGATGCATTAAAGGTCTACATGACGTAGCACAAGTCAAAAATAATTAAGTCTGAGCCATTGTGGAGATTACAAATGTAACTTGGTGAAGTCCAGTTATGGACTAAGGTTGGCAGTGCAGTACTTTCACTGACATTGTGTTGACACTTCCTAAAATATGTTATTTGGCTCATCTAGGCAATAGTTGCAGTATCTGCTGAGGGCTGTTTTATCATTGTCATGGGCAGAATAATGCTTCCCTAATGATAACTGAGCCCTTTGTGCAGCACACGCCGGGGGCTGGTGGCAGAGTAAATGTCTGAATGAATGAGGGTGGAGTGGAGCCAGGGATTGCAGGGATTCCCTGATTTCTGAGTGTGCAGGACGACAGACACATCCAGCAGCAGCCCAGGGGGGTGCAGTCACACAGCGTTAGGAGGCTGCGGCTCAGAGATCTGCCAAGACCCAACAGAGATCGAGTGAGTGCACATAAATTGTTGTATATGCCCATTAAGCAGGGGTTTCTGTGACAGACTGCTGCTGGACTGATGTCCCAATGGCATCGTCTCGATGTTTTGAATAAATCGTGTTTACATTGCTCGGCTTTGCTTTGAGTCATAGGGAGCTCCATTAAAAGAATTTCTCATGGAAAATCAGCCCATTAAAGATGATCACCAGCGTCTGCTGTAACACAGCCCTGCTGCTGCATTGAATAACGCTGGATCTCGTGTCTTGTGCAGGGTTTCCCTGCCACCCACTCATTCACTGATTCTTCTCATTGCTCTCTTGTGCACGCTGCATGTCCATTTGGTATTCAGCACTATATCCCCTCACAGCCCCCTCTCTATCACAGCCGCAGCCTAGCATTCAGAGGCACCCCCCGCACCAGCTCTGCAGAGGTGGGAGGGGAGAAAAACACCTCCAAACAGAAATGTAATTTAGAGCAGGGGCTGAGAGAATTGACTCACTGGAGTATAGATTGCTCCCTGATCCTTTAACATGTTCAGGCACATATGTCAGTGAGTGGTGTAGGTCAGGTCTTCCAAAGGTGTACATACTCAAAGTGACCTCTCTACAGTGACATCATTATTTCATTATTTCTCTGTGTGGCTCTTTGACTTGGGTGAGTGGAGTGGAAAAGTCAACAGACAACAATTAAACACACTGTTAGCATAATAACTCATTTATTTGAGCAGATTACAGTCCTGCTTAGTGCGTGACATCAGTAGAGACAACTTGTAAAAACAATACACTGTCTGTCACCTTCTAGTCACTGCCATATAAGATAACTGTATCTGCAACGATGTCCGGCCGCCTGCTGCTTCATGAGTCATACAGCTCAATACAGCAGTCAATCATTTGATCAAACAAACATGATGAAAATCTCCTTTTCCCCTCATTTTAACAGTAATGTATAGGAACACAAGGGGTCTCCATTTTTTATTTGTTTGTAGGTGGTGATGCAAATACATGCTGAGGTGATATTTAACAGCCGATCATATCGTTCTTTATGGAGATTCTTAATGCATCCAACAGTTTTTAGTGTTCACAAGATCACTCTGGACAGAGCTCTTCTTTTCATGCAAGTCATCTTTGGTCTCAATGTGTGTCTCTGTGACTTTGGGGGTACATTACTCTGATATGTCTGTCTTTTAAATGAGTCTCTCTTCTTATTGTGTTATTCTCATCATTCTTTGCAGTCGTTTTGTTTACCCCTCACTGTCAGATTGAGAGCAGTAGCACCTGGCTCTAGCCATTTTTCCCCGTGGTGGTGCGGTTTCATTGTGGATATGATTGCAGTTGCCCCGTTGAGTGCCACTTTCTAATTTGCTGCATTGATTGTTTGGATGTTAGCGTCCAATCTTTTATGCTGCTTTCTCCAAATTTCCTTCAGGTGGAATTGAGTATGTGATTTTACCTCATAAGAAGGACACTCTTTCTACATAGTGCCACAATCTTATCATTGTCACAACAAAGACATTATATTCTGGGTCATTTACTGCCTATTGTTTGGCATCATCATTATGTAAACACCAAATCGCTCTGTGCCCCAAACGCTGGCTGCTACATGCTGTTTATTCTACTCTATTCTACAATCCTGTTTTACAGACACTCACAGATGTGGACAGCCGAGGGTCTGTTATTCAGATTTATACATTCGTGAAAGTAGCGCATTTGAATAAATGTCATGACCATGCTCTTCAGCACAGTGATCCTCCAAAAACACTCTGACGGTGAAAGCACAGATTAAAGGTGACCACTATGAATCACCACAAACACTGAAGGTAAATGAGAAAGCAGAATACAATGCAGTGCTCTGTGAAAACACTTTAAAAGGTAATCCTATCTGTCTTGTAAACACTGCAATTCGTGTTTGTCACATTTTGTACTTTCAACTAGCCATTTTACAGTCGAATATGGCACAACAACACAAGGCTTCCCTTAAAATCATCAAACATCCACTTAAACTCCATCCTGTCCTAATGGCAGAGCTGCTAAGACAGAGGATTCCCTTCGTGCCATTAGCCGCCAGTGCTTTCAAAAGACACAGTGCGGTAAAAATGTAGCCTACAAGCTGAAGGGAAATGAGCACTATGAAATATTCAGCCGCGCCAGAGACGAGAGCAAGAGCTGTTACTAACCCCCTCCGTCTCCCTATCTGCACTCTTTCAAAGCACAGGAACGCTGAAACTGGGTTAATGAGATCCATGTGGAAAAAAAAAAGAAATCTTGTCTTTTACAGGAATCTTCTTTAAAAAATTCTCATCAAAGCTGTTTTAAAATAAATAGAAGCGAATGTTTTTCTAAAGTCTTACACAGAGCGTCACGTCAATGGTGACCCTTCGACTCCTGTTCAGCTCAAAATATTGTTGTCATATTGTTATTTCACAGCACAGATGCGAAAGCCAAGACTCAGAGGCTAACATTGTGTTCAAATTAATCACATCAGCTGACGCAAGCATGATGAATGAAGGAAAGAGGGAAGGAGAATCAGGCTTTCAGTGCTGGAGAGCTGGGTTATTTAGGGAACCTAGTTAATATGTTGATTGGATTGTTCTGTTATTTATTATACAAGGTTGCAGTGCTATTTTAGGACCAAATAAGCCCTTTCAACTTTTAGGTTGAAAGGACTTTGATTTTAGGTTTTGTTTTTTTTTGTTTTTTTTGCCAGTGTTGCACAAGAGAGTTCTTTCATGGTGAAAAATTATAATTTGTTATTTCTAATGCTTGGAAACATCATGTTTATTTCACATTTCACAACATCATAATCCAATCTTCCATGTGAGATTCATTGAGACCAGTGTATATCATCAAAGACAAGATTAAAGAACGAGAGATCAAGAACAAGATAAAAAAACTACCATGGAAGTTTATTACCTCCCATTTTTGTTCCTACGGGTGCCCAGAGAGGACAAAACGAGCACTGCTGGAGTACAAGCACACAGTTTTGCGTAAAAGCTAGCAAAATATTTCTGATTTAAAGTAATCCTGATGTGAAATTATCATGTGACCTATTTCTGCTAAGCTTACAAAGACGACAGCATGTCCCTACAAGGCCACCGTAGCTCATCACAGCTACAGAAAGGACCTTTGATTTGAAATGCTTAGTGTGCTACGTCCAGAGAGTTTTTTTGCCAAATGGATGACACAAACAATATCTCACTAGGCTCCAAACAGCTTTGTCATGGGCCCAAAACGGAGCGTGAGTCTTCAAAGACGTCTGATGCTGTTGATGCTCTGGACCAAGCAGTGCTGGTTGTTTTCCCATTTTCTGCACCATTGAGTCCTGCAGGGACAGTGACGGCCGTAGGCTTGGTAGGTCATTATTGTTGATGGCCCCACTGAGGATTGTAACAGTGGCCATGGCAGGGCTGCAGTTTGAGCGGTAGTCATGGCTGAAGGGTTTTGCTTTTAAACAATAAGAGTAGCCAAGAAACAACTGTCTGTGTGTTTGGTCACTCTCAGACAATCATTCTGTTTTGTTGCTGAAAGATTTGCAGGAGCTGATGACATCGGCTGTTCCAGAGGATGACAGGGTGAGCTCAAAAGAGAACCTAAAACCTGTTTAAATCCATCTAAAACTGTTCAAATCCAACTAAAACCAGTTTCCATAAAAGGAGGAAATTCATGTTAAAGGTAACTTTTGTAAAACTCAAATGAAGATGAAACCTTCGATTCAAAATTAAATAAAAGTTTCCCAAGTGTCACAATCTTCGGCCGATGAAAGGATTAGTATTTACTACTTTGGCCCCTCACCATTTTAAGTTTGACACCACTGGCTTAACAGAAAAGACTCTCTAAAAAGTGATGCTGCAAATTTAAAATAGTTGTATAAATGTGTGATGAAATGAAAAAACAAATTTATTTATTTTTGATTGATTTGTTTGTTTCATTTTCTTGACTTCTCTGCCACCTTTGTGCATAACAACTTCTAGTTTAATTCAGTTGTTATTGTTGTGTCCCTCCTCCTGAGTGATGCTTTCAATCATCCTTGAAGTGAGAGCAATAAACACTTCAGAGATTCTGTCACAGTGACACTTTCACCCTTCCTCGACGCGGCGTCACGTCACGAGGCTGAATCCAGCCGGGAATGTCTCTTATCAGCACCCAATGATGCTTCATTAGCTCTGAGCTGTGGAGGTCATTAAGGCTCTAAATTGGATAGTGATTGACAGGCTAGTCATGGGTGTGAGGGAGCTGTAAGGCGACGGGTGCATTTGGATTTGGGTACAGTTTGACGGGCGGTGACATGGGCAGTGAGGACAGGGTCGTTAGTGCACTGCAGTGGACTGAAGTTGGTATTTTCCCCAAGGGCTGTGCGTGTTTGTTGGTGTGTGGGAGGGGAAAAAAAAGGGACAGCAGTAAGAGTCAGAGAGAGAAAGTCTTAGAGGTCAGTAGTTGAATGAAACAGCCAAGGATACTTTCCACTTGGATAAACATGTCATGTATTATCGCATCCTTTCTAAGCCCCAAACCATGCTATGTCTCTTCCTTAAAGCTCAGGGCTCAGGGGCCTGTTCTGGGACTGCTCCTCTTTTACTGCTGAAAATGAGCTACTTCTAATGTCATAGAAGCAACTACGCCTACACAATGTACTTTCAAAAAACAAATCTATTATCATCACACTGTGGTGCAGCCAAATGAGAAAAGATGGTTTAAAAGGTGAGCAAGTTAGTCTAGACCCCTTTAGATTTTGCGTTTACTAATGGACAAAACAGCTAATCTTATATCTGAAACAATCACTTTATTTGTTTCAGATTAGAAATGTGGGCCTATTCTCATATTAGACCACCCTAAGCTTCTCTCTGGTTCCTGTCTGCGATCAGTATTGGCTTATTCCTCTTAATGCACACTTAAACAGTCTGTTTAGTGTTTGTTTTCTGTTTCGTGAGCTTTGGTAATGGACAGACAGACAGACAGGTTGCTTCAATATGACAAAGTGCATGTGTTTCTAGGTGTAGATGACGGTTGCCTATTGATTTCTCTCGCTGGGAACACAGGTCCACATCCGATCGCAGAAAGTGGATTACAATCAGAACAATAGATGCTGACATAAAGCCTGAATCCTACTTGTTCTATTTTCTTTCAGCTGAGACAGGTTCGGAAAGCTTAAAATTCAGCTCAGTAGGTTTTTGTCAGTCTCAACTTCTGCTCATTGTGCTCCAGTGTTGACTCTTTTGCACAGACACGCCAGATTTTATGTGAACAAATCCATCTCGAGGGCTTTGTACTGGATGTGGCCGTCTCAAAGGAGCTGTATAATTTAATGTCTGGTGCTGCACTTTCATCATCGCTGCATCTGTCACTGTTGGGGGATTTCCTGATGGAGTTAGAAGTAAAAAGTGCTGCCATTAAACTTCATGGGTGCAGTTTGTCACTTTTATGATGTGGGATGTCCATTTTGATGATGAGGCTTGGGAATATACTGCCATGATTGTGTTTTTAAGGCTTTTATTTGTTGTCATTGGAAGCTGATGTATCTTAATGTGGCGTGTTAACAGATGTGACTGTTGCCTAGCGGTGTAGTAGTGATGAAGTGCCTCTAATTTTTTATAACCAGCTGCATGACAAATTGAATTTTTGTTTGACAAGCGGTAAATGTTGCCAGGAAGAAAATTAGAAGTGGGGCTCGTCTCTTCAAGAATATTCCTAAAGTCTGGTATATTCTTATCCCAGAATTTAGCTGTGATTTAGCACATGCTGCTCACAGTCATAACCGAAGTAGATAAATACAACAGGTTGGTGCAATGTCATCACAGTAAGCCTCTGTAAAGTCTGTTATTACTGACCACGTCCATGCATAATGAATGTTTTCTACACTTACAGCACGCCTGCCATTTTCTGTCTAATCCAGCTGTAGTGGGTTCGAGATGACCTGCCTTTTAGCGGTCACCAGAGACCCTCTCCACCATTCATCATCACTGCCCCCAGTGTCCTATTCATAATTCAGGAGAAAATTGTGCAGCATCCTGGTATCTTGTAAGTTTCCTCAAGGGAATGCCGTAGAAGGATGAGGGGAAAAAAACACAATACACATCTAGTTCATTAAAGCCAATGGCGTCCACCAGTCGGAAGAGGAACCGTAACTGTAATTAGGATGAGTCAAGATTTTACACTTGGCCGTGTTTCTCTCTTAAAATTCTGCATGAATCGTATATTTCACCTCAGCCGTGTACATCACATGTAATGGGCAATTTACAACCTGGACTCTCAGCGCTTTAAGACCACCAGAGCTTTTTGCCTGAGGGAAATTTGTCTGAAGGAGAAAATAAAAGATAGATGAGGGTCACTAGAGTTCATCTCTCATTAACTTTCAAGAGGCAGAGGAAGTTGTTTGTTTCAAGACATTTCCGAGCGCGCCACAGTTCATTCTTCCAGATGAGTCACAGCTGCTTTGGCACACTTTCCCCATACGAAAAAGTCCCATACAGAGTTAGATAGATCTACTTTTGTCACTTTACCCCAGATTCAGAACAGTCCGTGAAGCTCACAGTATATCCACTCAACCTACATTGTCCCCTTTGAGGATATGGATTTAAAGGGAGCATTAAATACTACAGAGGGGTCTAATTCTGTCATTTTCAACTCTATATTAACCATTGGTGTTGAAATGCTTGTTGAAATGCTCGTGTTTTTTTAATGTTGACCACCAGTGATGTAAATGCAGTGGATGATCTCTTCTCAGAGATGATCAGACCTGTGGGTGCATGCTCAGACAATAACCTAATGTTCAAGAAGGTAAATTACATTTGTACAGACCACGGGTCAGTCGAGTCTGATTTCCTTTCAGCTGCAGTAAAAGGTTAGGCCATTTAAATTAGCATTTTGTTTAATCTGTTTTGTGATATTTTACAAGAAAATAATTGCAAAGGCCAAGACCATTATAGTTGAAGTAAGGATGATTTTGATTTATATTTGAGTTGAATTTCTGTGAACTTGAAGGCAAAATACACAAACAAGATGTAAAAATACAGTTATTTATTAAAATACAATAAATAAGTCTTAAATTGTTGTACTAAATCACACATGTTAAACTCAAAGCCTGGGGGTCAAATGTGGCCCTTTGCAATGTTTTATGTGGCCCTCCAAAGTAGGTAGTAGATGATGTTTTACGTTTTACCTGGATTTGAACAGGTTTATGATGGACTTAAATCCGAGCCAGTTTTTGGGACTAAGATCGATAGAATCTGCTCAAATCCAAATAAAACCAATTCAAATCCATTTAAAACCTGTTCAAATCTGAGTAAAACCTATTCAAATCTATGTAAATCCTGTTGAAATCCAAATAAAACCTGCTCAAATCAAAATAAAACTTGTTGAAATACATCTAAAACCTGTTCAAATCCAACTAAAACCTGGTCAAATCCAAGTAAAACCTATTCAAATCTATGTAAATTCTATGTAAATCCTGTTCAAATCCCAAAAAAACCCTGTTCAAATCCAACTAAAACCTGTTCAAATACATCTTAAATGTGTTCAAATGCATCTAAAATCTGTTCAAATACATCTAAAACCAGTTCAAATCCAACCAAAAGCAGTTTTCTTAAATGGAGGAAATAAATGTTAAAGATAACTTTTGTAAAACTCAAATGAAGATGAAACCTCACATTCAAAATTTAATAAAAGCTTCCCAAAAGTCACCATCTTTGGCCCCTGAAAGGACTCTTATTAACTATCGCAGCTCCTCACCACTTTAAGTTTTACACCCCTTTACTAAATGAATGTATTATTGGCGGCCAATAAGGATTCCCACGTTCTCAGAGAAGTCCAGATACATCCGTTTGCTGCTCGGACCACTTGACGAATGTTTGCTTATTTCCGTCCATCCTGTGAGAGTTGCTGTAGTGCCAACTGGAGCCCACTCACTCCCAACACACCTGTGGTCTCTAATTGGCAGATTGATTTTGCTGTCTGTAGCGCTCCCTCCTGCTGCAAAAACACCAGACTGACTGGAGCTAAAATGCCACGGACCCTGAAAACACCCAGACCCCAGCTGAGCTCTGTGGCTGTTCGCTTCCAATACACATCGACCTGTTGAGATATGATCGGTTAAATGTCTCCACAACATGAACGCTGCAGACACAGACACCTTCTCCACGCTGGGTTGAGTCACTATGTTTTACTGAATGATTAAATAGAAGTTTGTCTGCTTGAGTGTTTGCTCAAGGCAGAGTGAGGAATGGGTGCAGTGTATACTCAGGGAGGCTGCACCAATACTTACCAACTTTTAATACAGCATAGGTTTCTATTCTGCAGTTCTATTTAAACTTACCTCACATTTTTTTAATTTAAGTTATTTGTGGTTGTTTATGGCACATTACAATCCACATGAATGTGGCTTGTCTTGACCACAGTGACAACTCATTTTAGGTTGAAATGAGGATAAGTCAAACACACAGTCTGGGCTATAGCTCAATGGTTACTGTGTGGTTTACTTAAAATATGAAAGTGAGAATTCATTGTTCTATCAATTGTTTTATATGAAATAACAGTATCACATCAAAACAGGGTTGAGAGTGAAGGGAAATCTCTCTTTAGCTCTACACTGCAGCTGTATTCAGAGCCTATTATCACTGATGTGCTGACGCTCAAATGAAGCTGCCAGTTCATTAGTGGTAATTCATCGAAAGTGAAGCGAAAAGAACTGAAGAGAAGAAAGGCCCAGGATGAAAGAGGCTCTAATGAATAGCATCTGAAGAAAACTGGCCTCTGCAGATCCATGTTTTATATCCATATCCAGATCTATATCATATTCAGTGTATATTTCCTAACTGGGTTTACACAAACAGCTTGTATTTATTAGTTTTTATGTGGGTTTGGCACACACACAGTGGCATTACATAGTGATCATGCTCTTGTGATGGGTTGGAAAACTTACTTCTGTTTGTGTCAAAGCATTTTTTGTGAATGGCATACACAGGGTTCAGAAACAATCAGGCTTTTGTTCAGTGCCACGACACTTTCTATAGACCGTCAGATCTATTTTTTAATAATGAGGGTAACTGTCACATCCACAGTTGCTGTTAAGACTAGTCATCTTTATATCATTAAAGTGATTTTATGCAAAGGTCTCTGCAGGGAATTCTGCTTCAAATGACTTTTATGGTGCTGTGGGATGTGTTTAGGGTTAAGGCCACCATAAATCTATATCTATGCATGTTCCCTATTCAATACATTATGGGCTATTGAACACAGGATATTAATTTGCATGAAAACACAATAGACTCATAGACATCATTAGGAGTTGATTGAGGTAAAGAGCGTATCTGCCTGCAGTGTGAATAAATGTGAAGGAAATAATTGAATGCACTCACCACAGGAATCCACATAATTAGTGCAAGTCTTGTTGTGTATTTTAGAAAAAGACTGAGCGTCTCTAAGTGAAGCTAGAGATTGCAGATGCTGTGCATTGAATGTCAGCCTCAAAGACTAATTGGGTGCTGTTTAGCTTATGCAGGGCCGCCAAACGTCTACGAATTACCTGCTTCTCCTTGAAGACCTGAGAATAGCTGTCTTATTTTAATTAACACTTTTTACACCACTCACAAGACAAGTCCATTACCCAAGACTTTTGGTAATAATCCAAGCCTATTAAGTTGTTAATGTCAGAATTGTTTTAGTGACTTTCTTATGTCTCTCTTTGACCTTGTCTAGGTTTCCTGAGCGAGGGGCGCAGCTTCAAAAGCAGAAGATTCAATAAGGAAATGGAAACATCAGACAATCAGAATATGTCAAATCAAGAATAAAATACAAAACCACGATAATAGCACATTGCAGCACAATGTAGTACTTTCTGCATTTCCTATTGGTTTCCTGCGGTCCACAAAGGCACAAATGGAGCAAGTCTGTGAGGACTTGAACCTGTCCTTTTTGCTCGAACATGAACGAGACATGATCTTAAAGGTGCTGCAGAAAGATGAGAAGCTGAGGAAACGAGAAGAGAAGCGCATACGGTGAGAAGCATCACTGTTCGGATCAAAAGCCCACCATTTCTTTTCTTAAATCTGTTCTTTTGTTGTTGTGCTGCAGGAAGCTGAAAAATGAGTTGCTGGAGATCAAGCGTAAAGGCTCCCGTCGGCCTCAGGACCTCGGGGAGCGGCAGTGTGCCCGCTGCCTCAAGAATCTAGGTCTGATTTTCGACCGTGGAGATCTCTGCGAGGAGTGTCAGCTACGGGTCTGCAATGACTGCCGCATCCCAGCTCCCTCTGGACGCCAGTGGAGGTGCAACGTCTGCGCCAAGATCGTGTAAGTCCAGAGAAATAGAAGGTGATAAGTGTTCAGAGCTCTCCGGGTCTCCAGCTAGTTAAATGAATAATGATGTGTTACAGTCTTTATCTGAGGGCCTCAGGTGAAACAACGCTGGGAGGATTAAGGGGAAAAACTGTAAAATGGAATGCCTTTAACAGTCTGTTGTTCGGATAAAAACTGAAAGGATTAATGCAGTCCATTAAAAAAACTTGTTACTCGGCTGTGGATTCATTTACATTCACTTGTGACATCTCTCAAAATGCGAAACTTTTCTCTCTGTTTTCGTCTTTTGCTCTTTCATTGCCGAGTTCCCACCTACACACACAGCCAACACACTTTCTTTTACTTTTTAACGATTCAAACCGGTGGAGAGAAAGTGATCATTTAGAATAATTTATCGATCGCTGTGAGCATCAGTCTGGTGTAGAAACCTGAGGGGAATGGATGTCTCATAAGCTCTGGATGATGTGCTTGCAGGGAGCTCAAAGTGGTGACAGGAGAGTGGTTCTTGGAAGAGAGGTCGAAGCGCTTCGAGCAGGGAGTTTTGAGCAGCGATGTGGTTAAACAGACCATCCTCACCAACCCGATCTGTAAGTCTGACCTCAGAGCACTCAATAGTTAAGACACTATTTTTATTTATTAACCGTCTGTGTGTTTTGTTTTGTTTTATCACTAGCCACAGAAATAAAGTCAACAGAAAACTTGTCAGGCTCAACTGAAACGGAGAGATCGGACACACCTAAATCTAACAAAAGTGCAGTACGACATGTTATAGATGGTGTCAGAAGGAAAGGGTAAGAATAATGAACAACACTGACTGCTAAGAAATTAAAAAACATTAGAAAGTCTGTTTTTTTGAAAGTTATAGAAAGTGGTGAATAAATGAAGGGGAGAACAATAGGCTCATTCATCACTGGAGAGTATTTTCTCTGCACAATGCACACTGTAAAGGTCACTTTAGGCTGTGGACATGGTCAAAGGATGCCTCTGCTGCTGAGACAATAGCACCCTCTCTTATTTTGTGTGTTGTGAGGATGAAGATGGACAAACGAGGCAGTCGGCCAAGCTTGAAGCCAGAGAACGGAGCGGACACCGTCAGTCTTAAGTCGGCCTCAGATGGAGATGCTCACAGCGTACAAAGCGCTCGCTCTGCTCCGGCTCCTCGATCTAACAGGTGTGAGCCACAGTATGTACAGCATTAAATTAGATAATCAAAATATTTCACTGACATTTCAAGAGGAATGACGCCGTACACAGATATCAAAAAAGTCCTCCCTGTTAGAAATGAATTATCGTTGCACAAATGAAGGTAATGTGACCCCGATTTACCATGTCATGTAAGATACTGATGTGCTGTGGGTTTCTCTGTTCAGAGGCAGCGTGGTTGCCTTGGAGTCTTCAGGAACACCAACAATACTGAACAATCTGCGTTCGCAAACCCCCGATAGATCATCCACTCCCGACAGCCGGAGGGTCAGGGTCAGCAAGACATGTTCACATTCACAATATTACAGCTGCTCTCAGGCCCGAATGGTTATTTTAACAGTCAGGACATTTCTGTTTAAATGCAGCCCGACGGAGCAGAGAGCGTTGCCAGTTTACACTCCAACGATAATGTTTGTGAGAAGAAAGCTGCGGCCAATCACTGGACAGATCCTGATGCTCCGGCCATTTCTGTCTCCAGAGCCTCTGTCTCTTCAGGTAAATGCTTCCCTGCTCATTGCTGCTGTCTGGCACAACAATGGATACCAAAAAAATAACCAAAACACATTATCAAAGCTGTTTTTAAATAATGAAAGAGATGTAAAGAGATGGTACAGGATAGGGTTGGAGAAAAAAGAGTGATGTTTTAGAGCCTTTTTATACACAGTTGATTGGTGCCGTGCCAAAGTAGAATTGTCCCTCGTCCTGTCTCCTGTCTTCTTGTTTTCATCTGTATTTCCCAAAGCAGACTCAAGCCAGAGCTTAGTTGCGTCCTGTAGCAGAACTGGATTTATGTTATTGTAAACCACTCACAGTACGACACAGAGAATGTCCCTGTACTGAGCGGTTGCATAGATTATACTCTTAATGTGTGAGAGCAGTGCATCGTGTCTGAGGTGATGCTAGTGCTTTTCACATCAGTATCACTTAAAGGACAAAGCGCCTTTTTGTATGCGAAGAGCAGTCATCCCGTCTGCACAAAGTACACTATTAATCTCAGCATCAGTGTCTCTTCTTCTTCTTCGTGTACTATGAACTCTCGCCTTTTTAAGTTTAATCACCGGTGCTTTGTCTCAGCCCTTTTATCTCAGAGGGAGCCGTCACTAGGAAGTTTAGCAAAATAATACACTCTCCACAGAGCCTCTGTTAAAATGATAACTGCAGCAAAACTTCTAGTGTCTGCTGTTATTGCATTGTTAATCAAAAAAAGCCCTGGTAGACATTTTCTGTGCAGTGGCTGTTGTATCCCAATTAGCAAGAAGCCTGCTGTGTATTTATTTATAAAACCATATTTCAGGCCTCATTTGCTGGTGATTTCTTTGCGTGGTGCTGCAGCTAACATTTGCTCAATAACTATGATGTTTATTTTTCTCTTGACTTAAAGGGCGTCTGTGGTAATTTGCAGCAAACAGGCTGGGTCTGGTTGAGCTTCGATTTCTGTTTGTGTCTCAACGTCTACTGACAAACACTGTGCTGAATGCCTAATCATACTGGGGATGTTTCCAGGCTTTACTCTGGCTCTTAAGCCTCACTTGTTTTCCCATAAAGCAAAGCAGAAGTCAATGTTGATGGGATGGATAAGCTGATGTGTTTTCCTCTTTTACTTTTCAAACAGCATATTTTAAAGTACATTTTCCCCTTTTGTGATGATTTCTCTGACCCCCGTCTATGTTTCTCCCTGTTTTTCCAGATCACAGTCGCTCAGAGATGGACCTGTCAGCTCCAGCCTCTGAACAGAGCGAAGACCCCTTCAGCCTGAGAAGCCGCTCTGTGCCTGGGCTCAATGAAACGGTGAGTGCAGTGAGCTCAGCCCCAGAGTGCACAGCTTTCCAAACAGATCACAATCACAGAAAAACCCACTGAGTCGTATCACAGTTTACAGTCTCTACTACGGTCTCGGCGTACTCTTGAGCTTAGCATCTATTCTGTAATGATGCAACAAATATGGAAGAGAATAATAATTTTACTTCAAAGAGCATGGCAAGAGTGTAAACGGATGTAAACTGAGAACAGGTGGAGGATCTGACGGGATAAAGCGTCTTTACCCTTTGTGTTTACCTAGTGTTCATTTGCAATCAAAGGCACACAAACACAAAAACAGCACATTCATTCAAGAGGAACGACATTGTGATTTCACACACAAATAGTGAATAAACAAATTAACACGCTGTGTCCCAACTTGTCGTATCAGATTTATTGAAGCTGGCTGCATCCACCCACTCACAAAACATAAACAGAGGCTGTGCACTAGTTCAAAGAGGCTTTGGTCACTTTCTCAGATGCTTCTCTTTTGATTAACTGTCACCAACAGGAGTTTTCTGACGAGGACGCAGAGGAAGACATAGACGCTTTAATGTCGGCTCACAGCATGATCGCCGGCCAACGCTTGAGCAACACAGTGTCCACGGTAACACAGCCACAACGCAATTCAAAGCATAGTCTAGAAACGCTCCTGTGCCTGAACAATCCCTGTCACATGATGCATTAGCTGGCGTGGCTGTGTTTGTTGACTGTGTAAATACAGAGTGCACTTTGGGCCAGAGGGGAGGCCCGTCACGAACAAGCCTCATCGACGGCACCACCAGTGTTTACAGTAGTACAAGCACTATACTGTATGTTTTCACAGCAGACAGTTTAATAAAATCAGGTTTGAATACATTTATTAGGACCAGTTTAGAGTATGTATAACGTATATAAACAATGGTACTGGATGAGGTAGCTTCAGGGTTAAAAGATAAAGCATAAAGTTTCTGAATTGGATAATGAAATGATCTTAATCTACCACCATATCCTTTCTCACATTACAAGGACGACTATTCAATAAAAACTCATATATGATTTCTCCAGATATATCTTTGTGTAAAATATATGCAAATCCTTTGAGTCTTGAAACACCTGTGAATCACAACATTAACTTCTTGTTATTTTTCTATGCCACTTGCTCATAATTAACTGCAAAAAGCCTTGGCGGGCAGTAAATCTAATTATTCAGATGTTGTAGTTCATTTCATGGCTCCAGCTCTGTGGGTTTGTGTGTGTAATTCGAGTCGAGTGTAGGTAAGCATTCTGCCCGTCGTGTTTATTGTGTCATCTCGTAGCCAACAGTCGGATTTAGTGAGAGAAGAAGGAGGCAATGAGAGACATTATGCAGAGTAGGGCTTGTCAGGGCTCACTGTATGATTCAGTTCAATGCTGGTTAAAGTAGTCACCGTTTTAAGTGGTGAAATTGTACCGTATGATCCATTATCTCTTTGTCAATCCTTCATTTACATATCCTTTGTGTTTTTAGGCCCTTGATATGATTTCTTATTCAACAAAATTCCCCACATTAAAAGAGAGTGTGAAGAGCAGCGCAAAATGAGTGAATATTAACCCGACTACTACTCTGAATGATATGACCTGCCCTAGCATTATGTGTGTGTCCAGCATGTCCATGTTCATTTCATGGGCGTTTCCAGATGAGTAGTAATCTGGGTGATTTTATCTGATAATCACCATGGTAACGGCGTGTAATGTGGTTTGTGGCTGCAGACAGGCTTTCAGCAGCTTCTCCTCGGGGGCCAATGGGGGTCTGCGCTCGGGTTTCTGCCTCTGTAACACACATCAAAGCACTCAGTACTGTTTCCTTCTGCTCTCTGTCTGCTTTTTTCCCTCCTCTTTTACCTCTATGTCTTAAATCGGTCGGATGCTAGTCTTCCACTCCTGCCTCAGAGAGACGCTGGGGCTATCTCAATGTCCCAGACTCGGATGCTGAGACTGTAAGACTGCTTTTCCAGATATCTGCATGCAGTTATTAAAAACGATGCACTCTTGAATCATTTTCACAGATGAAATAATAAACTTTAACAGTGTCCATATAATTTTCATGAAGCGCGTTCATCAGACACTGACTCACTCCAGGCAATAAATGAGTAGAGGGAATACACTGTAGAAATTACTTAATGATTTCTAAATTATCTTGATTATATATAATTGTATATAGCTTCTGGGGTTGGAATAATGGAGGAATCTAAATGTTATTTACTTGGAGTAGCTTATAACAAGGTCAAAATAAATTTATATCAAAGGTGACACAGCTCTGGAAAACTGGTAATAAAAGTGCTTTTTCAAGAGTTTAATAATTAAATTTGATGGATTCATTTCTATTCCAAGACCTTATCTGTCTTGGCATATTCTGCAGCAGTCTTTGCTGTCAATGCTGTCAATGCTTTAAGCCCTGTCTGGCACCAACATGTCAACAGCTTGGCTTTATTTAATGGCTGTTGACCATTCATCTTCCTCTCAGTCAGAGGCTTAATTGTGTCCTCTTGTTTTTCCAGAGCTGTGTCTTTTCACACAATTCATTTGCATGGTTTTGGCGTTTTGTTTGTGCTGGTTATTGCTATAATTAATTACTTTTTTCTTTTTCTTTTCCTCCACGTCTGCTCTTCTCAGTGTTTGACCTTCTCCACTCCCTAAACACTGTGTCCGTTTCTCTTGACTTCACAGAGTAGCATCAACAGCATGATGAGCATGTACAGCGAGACCGGTGACTATGGCAACGCCAGGGTGAGTGGCGAGATCCTGCTCAACATCAGCTACAGCTACAAAACAGGGGCTCTCAACGTCCTGGTGAAAGAGTGTCACAACCTGGCAACGGGAGACGAGAGGAGGCAGCGCACAGATCCGTAAGAGCACTACATCAGACTGCTCTATCAACTTCTGTATTTAATGACCTGTAGGGTGGGCTCAATGGAGAAGCAAGTGTGCATTTCACTTTTACCAAACCATAACAGCAGAAAAAAAGAGAATAAAAAAAAATCCATCAAGCAGACAATCTATAGTCCATTTGTTGCAAAGCAGAGGGACAAACACAGCAACACTACCCACTGAATACTGTACTGTTAGGGCTGTGCAATTAATCAAATTTTCAATTTTAATTTCAGCTCCCAACAATCACAAAACCTATGTAATCGAGAAAAAAAATATTATTTATTACTTGTTTGTTACTTGTTTTTCTCCAGATTTTGGAAGTGCACTACATTGTTGATCTTATTTATTTATTTGAATTATTATTTCGGTTTATTCATATTTGAATATACTATTTATGTTGAGGAGATCTCGATGTTTTGTTCAATAAATCCAACATCTTTCCAAAGTCAGTGAGTAATTGTGTAAAATAATCATGATTTCAATAATGACCAAAATAATTGTGATTATGATTTTTTTTTTTTTTCCATTATTGGCCAGCCCTACTGCATTGTCTGTTTAAATTTACAGCAAACACAATTTTGCTATATATAAGTTATGAATACTTCCTCTTTAATAGCAGAATGTATAAGACAAAAGACTAAAATGGTCAAGTGAGCATTACGCATGATGAAGGCCCTGTACTGTATTTGATCACAGTTATGTAAAGACCTACCTGCTCCCTGATACGTCTCGTCAAAGCAAGAGGAAAACCACCATCAAGGCCAACACCATTAACCCTGTGTATAATGAAAATCTACGAGTGAGTGCCTTTCTGCGTTATTTCCACTGTTTGAACATAAAACTGAATTTACAATGAACTTTTCCTCTCCGTGCGTCCGCAGTACGTCATCAGTCACTCGCAGTTGGAAACCCGAACTTTGCAAGTCTCCATCTGGCACCACGACCGTTTTGGACACAACAGCTTCTTGGGTGAAGTGGAGCTGTCCTTTGACTCCTGGGAGTTCGATTCACAAATAGAGGAGTGGTACGCTCTGCAGCCCAAGGTATGGGTCTGACTCAGAGGGTAGTTACGCTCTTATCTAGGCTCACCAATGGTGCAGATATGGATTGTGAAGTGTTTGTGAATGTGTCGGTGTAGGTGGAGAGCAGTATGGACACCACAATGCAGTACAAAGGGGAACTGACCGTAGTTTTGAAGTATATCCCTGCAGAGAGGAACCTCACGCTGCCTCTGGACCAAGTACAAGGTACAAACTGAAGTAACCAATACATTTTAAAGCTGAATTTGATAATAAATAGTTTAAAGGCAGTTCCAATTTGTTCTTATTCTGCTTTAGTGTCACATGTATTCGCTAACAGCTCATTCCAGCTTTTCATTAGCAGCTTTTCATTGCAGCCTTCCACTTAAAAAAATATTCAAACACAACACTTATCATATTTATGGCTTCACTGATCTCTAGTTATCATGTTTACCATTACATTTACCACTGCTGCTCTTATTTTTGAAGTTAAGTCACTGAATACCAAAGCTGCTCTTTAAACACAATAAATATAACCTTTATAGGTTTTAATAAAATTAGACACCTCTCCCTGCTTAGCTTTGCTGCTTATTTAATCATCAATACATCTCACTTAACCGAATGAACTTTGCAAAAGGGTGTATCCAGTGACACATTTAATATTTATCCAAATGAAACTGTAAATTGTGAAATGAACTGTTTGTCCTCTCTCTGGGTTTTAGTGAAGAAAAGTTTCCTGAAAGGCAAAAAGACGAGCAGCTTTACACTTCCTAAAGGGGGCATGGTTGAGCTGCTGGTAAGAGGAGCCAAAAATTTAACAGCGGTCAAATCTGGAGGCACTTCTGACCCGTTTGTAAAAGGGTAAGATGCATGATTGTTGCGAAATATGCTGTACATATCAAATGCAACCAAAAAGGATTAACCCACTGATGGCAGTACTCATCTTGACTGGGTCTGGGTGGTAGACGACAATATTACAAACATATCCGTGCGTCTTTTCCTCCAGATACCTGCTTCCTGACAGTAACAAGTCGACCAAGCACAAGACAGAGGTGGTCCGGGGCACAGTGAACCCCCAGTGGAACCACACCTTTACTTACTGTGGCCTGCAGCCAGGTGATCTCAACAACGTGTGTTTGGAGCTGACCGTCTGGGACAAAGAGGCACTGGCCAGCAACGTCTTCCTGGGAGGGGTCCGGCTCGGAGCTGGGACAGGTCTGTGAGAAACAACTTCCTTACACTCAATTACTGTTTCTCCAATCAAGACAACATGTGTTTATTTGATCAGTACATCATCATATAGAGATGCAGTTAGGCCTTTAATGTATTAGTTACTATTTGTTGTTTTTAGTTTTATATTATTTTCCATTGATTGGACTCTTTTTACTCTTCTTCTTTTGAGTTGTTTTTGATAAACAGTGAGTGATTTTAATTTCTTGACCAGGCTCTTAGCCAATACAAAGTTACAATAAAAACCAAATGTGTTTATGTCTCTGTGAAGGTAAGAGCTATGGGAAAGAAGTGGACTGGATGGACTCATACGGAGAGGAACAGCGGTTGTGGCAGCGAATGATTGAGAATCCAGAAGTCCCTCATGAGTGTACGCTGATGCTGCGGTCCAGCATGCGCAAGCACAACACATGAGCTGCCCCGAAGCACTCACGCAGACAATAAGAGTGAATAACACAGGAAGAGAAGAAATAAGCAGCAAAGGCGTGAGGAGAAAGCAGAACAAACAAATATGAGATGGACCAGGAGTCAAATATTCATGAAGGAGAATGAGAGTTTTTGTGGTCATATTTGTTCAGCCAGTCATGCCTTACACCCACATGTGCCACTCTGTCGTCTAAAAAAAGTCAGATCCAACAGTGCTGTTTACGGCTGTATATCAAGCACATGTTCCTTCTTTTCTCCATGTTCTAATAGTGGACCAAGGCCATTTGGCAGGGCAACAAGAAACTCACAACATTCCCTTTAAAGGCAGCCAAGCTGTCTGCTGTCCTGGTCTGAAACATGCCCACACTGTATTCATCCCCTTTTTAACAGAGGTGCAAATCGTACTGATCTCCCACTAAATAATTCTAGCTGGAGACAAAACAAAAAACAAAATGACTTGAAAAAAGCACAGTAGTCATACAAAACACCTGTCTGGCAATTCACTTCATCAAAAGCTTTCCATTTTGCGAATGAGAGATTTAAATGTATTATGTAAATGTAGGAAAATACTCAAATCCGTGATTTGAACTCATTCTCTCTCTTACAGTAAATATTTAAGAATATGTACTTGCAGTAACCTTCCACCTCTGGCTGTCTACAAAAGTGTGTAGAACATTAGGAAATGTCTAGCTTTAGTTTAAATGAACATAACACTGTATCAGTGTGAAAAAAAAACTGCACGGTGTTAGAGAACAAAGTAGAACAAAAACTGCAAAGCACTGAATTTGACATGACTTCTGAGGCTCAAATGAGAGTTTTGATGTGTGTGTGTGAGCCTAAGCAGTGTGAGTCAGCACTGAGATGGGCCACCTTCATCGTAAGAGGGAGCCTTATAATATCTCAGTGACAGTCACCTTGTACCGTCCCCTGGAGGCTCAGCTTTATCCGTCCCATTATGAATCAAAGGAATCCACAGTTAAAGCCCATTTCCCACATGACTGCTGTCTGCTTGTCCTTGACAAAGCATCTGTGCTCGTTCCACATAAATACAGTTTCACACAGCACAATTTATAAGTAATAATTCATGGTGTTTGCTGTACTTTAGATGAGAGGCTCGTGCAATACATTACCCTGCAGAAACTATTTATGTACAGCATGAATTATTCCTGTTGTGTCCAGGTTTTCAAGCATCAAACTATTTTGTCCAAATGTGTTACAGGAATATTTTTAAATAAATGCATCTTTCCATACAACATTTGCATTTTGTTCAAGAATATCTGCTATTTACTCTCTTGCAGGCATTACATTTTGAGAACCCAGATTTGTGATATAAAAATACAACATCAGTCATTGGATATTATTATAAAAGACAAATGAAATATACATTTGGAAAGTTCAGCTACAACAAAACTATCTATCCATCAGGACAGGTTGATGCAGGGTTTTCCGTTAGTCTAAGGCTAGGAAGTTTTCATTCAGTTGCTGTCAATCATGCAACGGTGTATCGCCCTCTTTCTTAAATACAAGCAATATTTTTCAAATTGTTAAAATGTTAATAACTTCAGTGTGTTGTGCGGCAGACTAGAGTTTGGCTGCTGTAAAAGGCGATAGGTTGAGTCATTTAAGCTTAACGCACTAATTAGCACATATTACCACGTTGCATATTCTGTGACGGACATATTTAATCAGTGTTTAATGAATCCACTGACGCACTGTGTGCTGATGAGCCACTGTATTGTACTGTACAAATCACACACACTCATTCAAAGAAATTGTCAAATATTTTTACCGGAAAAGTGAGACATAAATATTAGAAAAGTGAAAGACTTTCCAGTTTATACAGTAAAATACTTTTTGTACAAAATAGTTCTGCTTTGACAACATCATTAATAAAATAAAGACAGACACAGTAATCAATATGATCGTGATGCACTGCATGACTCAATCCATTTAGCGACCTCCTCCATGACGGACATTGCAACCTTTTGAAAGCAGATGAACGCACACAGGAGTTCAGGTAGGAGTGTGTGAAACGAGAGTGAGGAGGGAAAGCATGACGTTGCTTTGAACAGGATCTTTGTGAGTCCCTAGAAGTGTATTGACAAACTGGGCTGCTTCATGACTGGCAACTTTGTCCTGCCTCTTGCTGCAGCACCATCTCTTCCTTGCGGAGTGGGAAGGTGTCGATGGTGGTGAATAACTCGGCCGCTGTGATCGGAAATGGGTAGCGCTGCTTATCCATGCCCTGTTTGTCTACGAGCACCATTTGGAAGGACCGCTGAGGGATGCGGAGCAGTAACCTACAGGACGTGTAATAACCATCTTTGTAAACACACTAGAGCCAATCACATGTGTAGCACTGAAGTGTGTGTCTGTGGTTACCTGAGCTGAAGGGCCAAGCCTGGTGTCAGCAGTCTGTGTCGAATCCGGCCAATCTGTGCTGGGTATGTCCCGACTAGTTCAATCACAGTCAGGTGCCTCAAGTCCAGTCCACACTGTGCGTGCTGTTTACGATTCAAAGGAAAAAGACATTTTACAGTTCTGGATGTAGACAATGAAATATAACAGATCTGCACTATATCAGGAAAGTGTAATACTTATCAGAAATAAAAGTCAAACAGAAACTGGATTGATTTTTATGAAAGCTAATGAAACGAAGTACATTTTTTTTAATAGATGCCATAAAACACACAAGATCTGGCAGAAAACAGTGGTTATAGCTATATATTTTAACTCAATCTATAAAAGCAAATCAAGGCTCAGCTATAGTTGTCAAAGTTGTTAAAGACACATAAATAGAAGAAATAAAGGATTCACTGCAATATAACAATAGAATACAACCATTTCCATTCAATTTTTCTTCATTGCAGACTTTTTTTCACATGTGCTTAATTTTTTGGTCTAAAACATTCTGACATTTTGCAGCTCCTTCCAAAGTTTGTGAACTTTATTTAGTGACCTTTCCCGGCACTCTCTTCTGTCAAGTCTCTGATGAAGGTAGAAAATGGTATATAAATAGCCATTTTAATAGCCCAACAATTTGACCGATTCTTGGAGCCATCACTCAGACAAGTCTGTTAGTGTTGGCAGCCAAGAACACCAGCCTTTGGAAAGGTCACGAGAATTGAGAATGAAGACGGCTCCTGACGAGTTGATGAAGCGCCTCAGAATAGCCTTATCAGAGTCACTGCGGAGATTATTTATTCATCGCTTTGACATTTGCTGTTCATCAGACACCCTCGCTCCCATTTATTTATGTCACTTTTTCTTTCTTTTTCTTTCTTTGTTTCTTTTTTTTTGATAGTCGTGCCTCACCTGTAAGTTAGTCATCTGGAAGCGGTAATTATGATTAGCGGCTGTAGGGGCTGAGATGATGAGGAGCCGTCGCTTCTCATAAAACTGGTCCAGAAGAGCGGCGGCAGAACGGACTCCCACGTTTATGTTCATGGCTGTGATGAAAGAGTGTGAAAGAAAAAGCTGCATTATTAAAGGTAACAAACTCAGAAAGGCTTTCAGAAAGTCAGATGTGTTCAAGAGTGAGCTGGGCCCCGAGGGTCTGGTTCAATAACTGCTGAGAGTGTGTTGCAAAAGTTTTCTACCGAAGTCAGTACAGATTTGATGAGGAGGCGTCCAATTTTTATTCAGAAATCGATGGAAAGCAAGAGAGGCATTTTCTGCTTCACAAAGCTGCTGACATTAGACCACAGACAGTTTTGCTGAGTGTAGTACGTACGAGCACAAGTTGTATCAGTGCCAGACCAGGTGAGTCCGTACTGACACACTCTGGCAGCGCTGCCCTGTAGATCAAATCCACCAGTGCATTTGAATTCACAGCTGGCACCGTAGTTGTCTTTGTCACTGTCACACTTCATGTAGCCATTGTCTGGAGGAAACAGTGGGCTGCAGCGGCGCACTACACACAAACAGACACACACATGTAAGAAGAGAGGACAGCTGTGAGTCTGAGCCAGAAAAATGTGTAGTTTTATACAGTTGTAAATATTATATGACCACATTTAATAATTTATCAGACCTTTGCAAATATTCCACATCAAGAGAACAAATGGAGCTAGGCCAACAGCGAGATAAAAGGCCATGGGTTTTTATGCATAATGTGTAACATGATTTCTGCTTTTCTTTTGGGATATGATCTGAAAGCACTAGATATTTTAGTGTATTTCTGTAAACTGAATATCAGCATTTAATTACATCCCATAGAAATGAATCAGATATGTTTTGACTGTACTATATGAAAACACTTATAAGGCTTATAGCTTTAAAGGAAGCTCGGTGTTTCTTCACATACAAGACATACAAGTCTCATTTTATATATGCTTATTCTACACTGCCTGACCAAAAAAAAAGTCACCACCTCGATTTTACTGAGCAAATAGGCAATAATAGCCTCCCATTAAATAATTGCTGCGTGGAGGAACATGCTTCTGGACGGGAATAACATTGCATGTCACAACATTTATTCCCGTCCAGAGTTGCATTAATTTTTTGCTAAGATCTTGTATTGATGATGGGAGAGTCGACCGCTGCATAAAGTCTCCAGCACATCCCAAAGATTCTTAATGGGATTAAGGTCTGGCCTTTGTTGTGGCCTGAACAACAAGCTGAAGCATGTTCATCCGCACAGTAATTATTCAATGGGAGGCTCTTGCCTATTTGCTCAGTTAAATCTAGGTGGTCACTTTTTTTTTTTGCCAGGCAGTGTATCTACTTTGTTCTTACTTGGACATTTCTGACCTGTGTCTGCAAATGGTCAAAAAAGGTTACAGTGCTTTACACAACCACTAAACAAAGGAGAATCCCATTCAACAGAGCATTAATAAAATCCTCACCTCGCACTCTGACAGTAAAGCGACAGGTTCCTTTGTTCCCCGCACGGTCAAACACTGTGTAAGACATCTTATGAAGCCCCTCTGGGAAGTCTGATTTTGAAGGCTTTCCCTTCAGAACAACACTGCAAAACATAAGATCAGATGTCATCTGTCACAGAAGAAAAGGTTGTCTGAAAACTCAAGCAGAATATAAGACAAAACTAAGACTAAAGGAGAAGGCTGACTCTGTTAGAACGCCATCTGCAGTGTCTACACCCTCCGGTGTGTCCCAGGACACTCTTGCTGTAAGCTTTCCAGGCTCTGCCCACTTATCCTTTATGGTAGGACATTTAATTTTTGGAGATTCAATATCTGCAGAAAAAAAAAGAATTTAGAAAACCCTTGCATGCTACTTCAAGTTGGCTCATTTGCTCATTTATTATTTTTATTTTATTTATTTTCATGTTTACACAACACTGGCCACAAAAACATGTTAACCTTGTTTTCAATGACAAAGTTTAGGTCTAAACATGATGAATACACTATATGCTTTCATATTAAAGTGAGTGTATTGTAAGAGCAGCTGTAGTGAATAAGACTAATTTGGAGACTCAGATACAGATTTGTGTATTTTTTTTCTAAAACCCTGATTATTGTAGATAACCCCTTATTATGAAAAATGCTCTACTCTGTGGTAGACAAAAATGAAATTAAAAGTTATTAAGTTCACAACATGCCTTAAGCACATAATAAAACCACTTTACATAAACACTACGTTGGGATCAGCAGCATGTTATTTTCCTCTAGCCCTGTAGCTTACCGACACAGGTAGGTACCCCCGAGCTCCACATCTTGGTGTATTGGCAGGTTGTTATTTTCTGGCCCTTTAAAGTGAATCCGGCGGAACAGAAGAACTCACAGCGAGAGTTGAAGTAGGAGCCGCCTGAACACTTGTAGCCACCATTAATAGGCATTTCCAACTTGGGACAGCGGATCTCTGTTTATAAATGTGTAATAACAGTGAATCAACGAAATTCGGTCAAACTTTATACAAGTGTGTCAATGAAACAATGAAAGAAAGTTTTTGGTGCCTGTATGCGCTGAAGGAAAAGTTTACCACTGCAAGCGTAGTTTGCAGACCAGTGCTTGTTGGCCATGCACACCACTTCTGGGCTCATGACTTCATATCCTCGTTTACAGTGAATCTTACAGCGGGTCCCCATGACATTTCTATTGTGCTCTCCTTGTGGGGTTCGGCAGCGCACATCCCCGTGTTTCACCTTAATAGGGGCACACCATGGCGTCCCTAAAAGTAATGGAAGGAATCAGTTTATACAGACCTACAAATAAGAATAAGAAAGATGGTAATTATTTTTATCTATATTACCATCTACAAATTCGTATGGAGCAAGTTCACATAAACTGGTGTTTGGCCAATTAGCTGCAATGTAATACTTACCAGAAGACAATATAACTCTAGAAATCCTTCATTTGTTATTGTAAAACCCACCAATCTCCTAATGACAGGCAGATGTGGTGGATTTTAATTACCTTATCTGCCATTTTCCATAATCCAGCGGGGGCTCATACAGCAAAGAGGCAGTCTCACTCAAAAATAGATAAGATAATAATGTGTATGTGCATGAAAGACTACTTAAGACAGAGAAATAATGTGCAAAAAAAACAAAACGTATCTGAACTTGCACATTGCTTTTTGGATTTGTTGGTAAAAAAAATGTAAATAAACAGCATGTTAGGTTTCTTTATTTTCCGGCCATATTTTTCTAATGTGTGCCAACTTCAAGAAGCCTGTAGTGTCTTATTACAGTTCATTGCAAATGGAAATGTGAAGTTACTTTCCTGCCCTCTGGACCTGCGCACACAGAGGGACACACTTGGAGAAAAGCACAAACTAGCTCAGGCTGATTTCCAGTTGGAATAAAAATATGTATTCATTACACAGCGTCCCTGACTGCCTCTTCCCCACTGAATGCGAGTTTATGTTGGCAAGATTTCCACAACCGCACAGTAAGAGAAAATACATTTAAGCTTTTACACAAGACAAGAGTCTGGTTTGGCTCAGGCTGTAATGTTCCATCGAAATAATCCAAATTTTAGAAAAATGAAAGAAACTTTGACGTAACTGTGTCATCTTACGAAACTGGCTCCACCAACGTGCTATTGAGGTCAACACGGCTGTGCATGTAAAGGGCTCTGGTTTATTATTTGAAGTATTTATGGCTGATTCAACATGTGATACACTGTTAATTATGTGAAGAACAAACCACATTTTTAATCATGTTGCAATTTAGTTTCTTTGATGAGGAAAACCAGACAATATTACAAACTATCTGCAGGAAATGATTGCCACTTATAATGGTGATAAGAGGAGCAATCACTTGACCCTAGTTTGTGTCATTTTCTAGGTGCATGCCCTGGAGCTTTGCTAATAAAGCATTTTTTCCAGCCCTGACCATCTTGCTTCTTCTGATCCATGCACAAAATTGGAGGACTGTGTTAAAGCCAATCAAGAAAGAAAAATGTCCCTAAAGTTTTTTGATTCAGTGACTGTGTGATTATAGCATGTTAAAGACCAAGCATATGGTTACCTTTATGACTGCGAGAATAGAAATCCTCATCATCTCCATATGGGTACTGTCCTGAACCTAGAGGCATAAGAAAAGAAGAAAAAGCAACTAATTTGGCCAAAAGAGCCACATCTAGTGGCTGAGCAATGTTTCTAAGCATTTTCTTAGACTGAGCCTGGGGGACTTTTTTTTTACAGAAAACACAAAACAGCCATAGAAGCATTGCTCAACTTTTTCAAACCTTAAGGTGTAATGAGGATCTTTTGGAAAGGGCACATGCATGACAGATATGCCAAAGATCCTCATTTTCCAGGCTGTGGTTTGACCCTTGTCGGATTTGTTGGCTGGTCTTTCCAGAACAGCTCCCATGAATAATACTTACCAAAGATAGCTGTCTGTTTTAAATCAACATTGAACACCTCGCTCAAACAGTGTAATAGCTATTTTAACAGTGAAACACAAGAGTTCACAGAAATGAGTCAGACTGGGGGGCGGCGGCGTGCAGGACACAGTTGTAAAAGACAAATGTGAGGAGAATAGTGATGAGTCAGTGGGGTTAGCGAAGCCAGTAGGGTGTATAGTGCAGGTTAGGAAAGAGGAAAGACTTGAAATG
Source organism: Rhyacichthys aspro (assembly GCA_036850595.1). Classification (NCBI taxonomy): domain Eukaryota; kingdom Metazoa; phylum Chordata; class Actinopteri; order Gobiiformes; family Rhyacichthyidae; genus Rhyacichthys; species Rhyacichthys aspro. The sequence continues at coordinate 10,472,655 of CM072168.1, forward strand.
TGGGGAGTGGTCTTCAACTGTGGGCTCAGAGTGCTATGAACCCCACCGTGAATGTGTCCAGTGTTCAGGATCCACAAGGGAGGACTGTTTTCCCCATTTTGAAGCTTCATATATCAGCCTTGTGTTGGTCAATGAACCCGATCCTGCAAGTATGTCCCGCTCATTCCTCGTGTGTCAGTTTAATAAAAGCCATCTGAATCAAAACATATCGGTCTATCACAAGTCACTTAACGCTCTTGCACAGGCGTACCCACAGCACAACGCTGAGGTTTTGCAGTCTCATCACAGAGCACACATTGAGCAGAGCGAAGCTATGCGCCGACTGAGTCACATTCAGCAGTCTAATGGGAAAACTTTACTGTCTACTTCTTAATTGGGCAGAGGAGACAGAGAAAGGTATGTGAATGTAATTACAGGCATCCGCTCCAATTGCAGCTCTATAACAACATAGGGGACTGAAAGTAGATCATCCACTTCACAACTTGAATGGCTGATAAACAGAGTGTTAATTATCGAGTCTGCTCCAAATGCAAACATCCACAGATTTAAATGCAAGTAAATTCTGTTTAAAAGTAGGCACACTGTTTCTCAGTCTACAGGACCTACATCATTTAGGTGTAAGCTATTTTAGGCTTTAGCTTCTGACTCACGACTGACTTGTATTTTCAAACACACGTGAAACCCATCTTCATTAGTGTCTCATAAAGCTGTCAACCCCTGAGATGTTAGATCTGCAGCCAGCATCTTACTCCTCATACTCTCTTACATCAAAGATTAAAAATCTAAATCTTAATAGAAGGATAAGCACCTGCATGACTAACCTCAGGGAAATAAATGACCAAGTCTGATATTCCAATTAGCTTTTGATACATTCTGGGTTTGTGTTAAAGAGTAGCTGCAGGCAAACAGTAGTATAAGAAAGCAGAAATTAAATAGGATATTATTCATCTCAGTTCGGCATGATTACAGCTTTAAGAAATTCTTCTTAAGGAAAGATGACATGGTTTCATTTTTTTCTCACTCAGTTGCCTTTGTTCCAACTGATCCTGACCTTGAGCCAGAAAGAGTCCTGCTGTTGTTTTCTCTTTTTAATAATAAGGTACTGAACCTGAAGGGGTGACAGACTCAGTTATATGGCACTGGTGGAAAAGAAATGATTAAAAAAGCAGAACTCTACAACTCTAACAATGATGACTATATACTACTATCCTGTTAATGAGTTTAGCTTACTCTGCTGTAGATATATGATATACTGTAAATGTATTGTCAACACAGTGTTGCTGTGAGAAGATACTTTCAATTGTAGTGCAACTAAATAAAGAAGTAAGGCCTAGATCCCTGTTATAGGACAATGTCAAAGACTGAACTCATCCCAGTTTTCAATAATGCTATTGTATTAATGCATATTAGTGTTTTTTCTAACACAACAGGCTTTGACACTGGTATAAACATTACATGTAGCCTGTTATTTCACAGCGGCAAAGCTGTCATTTAGTTTAAGTACTCCCTCAACAGCTTTACATAGAATTTGTAGACCTTAACTTTTTTGTGTTAGTGCCTTTTCAGAGTAATAATTTATTATTCTATAGATTCAGTTGGTTTAAACTGTATTGGCTTACTGGCATTTTTATATGACACTCCCCCTTTGAGGATATGTCAGACTATTATCAAAGAATCATGGAAACTATGATGAAGCTGATGGTGTCTAATGCAAACTGATGCAAAATCTTCCAACTCATCAAAAGCATTTCACTTCGGGGCTCAAACGCTCATGTTTGACACACACAAGGAATAAATGAACTCAGCAGCAACTAGAACAAACATCGACATACTCCTGTTAAATAAACTCCAGACACAAAAGCACAGATCCGTGGCCTGGCTGTCATCTCCACAAGCAGCTTTTAGTCTGTCAGTGTAAATCTGCTGCCAGTGTGTTCATGTTTCAGCCTGTATCATCGTACAGTGGCTCTGAGCCACTCTCAAACCAAATACAGGCACATAGCCACCACACACACGTCCATGCTGCAGCTTTGATGTTATTCAGCTCCTGTGCAGATACAAGCTTTATTATCTGTGTAGTCTTTGAATCGTGAATCCAGAAACATCTTTAAATCTTATTGAAACAATAAAGCATTCAATGTTTTGTGCTACAAGTTAATGTCTGTTGTAACATCAAAGACAGTGTCTTTGATGAAACCACTAGATAAGGGTCAGGCATGTTGTGTTTAAGGCAACAGGAAGACATCAGTAAAGTTGAGCTGCTGTAAATGTCTCCAGCCAGAACTACATTTACTTTCATTTGAAAGGTTTGACAAAAGGAGACAAATCCAAGTGGTATCATAAAGAGAGCTGAGTGCTGTAAAGTACTTAAACTTTACTGTGGAAGTTTCTTTAGTCCCACAGACCGAGCTCTGTGCAAAGAACTGTCCCCCAGATGCACACTGCACTCCCCCCGTTTTCCACCCCCTCCACGTAAACACGCGGTTCACCAAAACCCAGCAGCAGCTCCAACAAGCCTCCAAAACCCGCGTCAAACACCAACTAATAATCCACTCTTACCACAAACATCAATGCAGACCCCCACCAGAAAGAGTTTTAACACTGGTTGTGCTATAAATGTTAAGAGACTGTCCATTGTGATGCAAGCAGAGTAAAAGTAATCCCAAGAAAGAAGTGAACCGCTGTCCTACCTTCGTACCCCGCGCAGAGGCAGAGCTGCACGACCAGGAGCACCAGAGGCCACATGTCCATGGTGAGACGCGGGACGGACGCTCTGCTTCATGTGAAGGGAGCCCACAGGAAAACTTCCAGCGCATTCCTGCTTCCCAAGGCCCGCCTCTTGCTCCAGAAACAAGGGAGAATTCTCCTCCTGCAGCCAGGCCCGACCGGCGTGAGCCTCAGACGCGGAGAGAAGGTGGGCTACTGCCAACTCCTGCGGGATTACCCTACCAGACTATAATTACAAACACAAGCCGTCGCCTCGTGTCGGCTACTGTGTAATTTGGGTGCACTTGACCTTAATCAAACTAATGTTCCCAACCAGCTGCATTTAGGGCTTTTTAAAAACATCCAGCTACGAGATTTTGCATAGATCCATAAAGTCAATCAAGAATTCTTACAGTTAAATGGATAATGAGCAGATTGGGGGATTGTATGGCCTTTTGACTGAGATCAGGAGCCAATCTTATTAATTAGAAATAAATATTTAATTCAATCAAACTTTATTAATCCCCAAGGGTAAATTCAGCTGTTAGCACTCTACAAATAAATTAAAAGGCAAATTAATTTATTCAGTCTTCATCTTCCTTCAACGGATTGATTTTAGAGTCTAATTGCAATCTGCACCTCACGGAGCTCTGTTGTTTGAAAGCCCAGTGCAGGGGATGGTCCATGTTGTTCAGTATAGCATCCGTCCTGTTGTGTGTCTTTTGCTCCACTGCTTCAATATTTGTATGTCTCCAAACATGTGAGAAGTCTCTTAGGATATAATTTGGTCTCAGTCCCACTGCCATCAGCTCCACATCCTGACAACAGATCTTCTCTTTTTGTAACATGCCCTGAATAGCAACATGGAAGCCCTCCTCTCTGACTCCTCCCACTTGAGGCTTCTCTATCTGCTCTGATCATTGTGAATGTTATTGTTTAACCAGAAATGTGAAAAGTAAAAGGCTGCACTCACCATAGGATTTGTTGATTTTCAGAAGGAGTTCACATTTCCAGTTAAATTCTTGGCAATAACGGCTTGTACTTCCACTTCCTGTTCCTCTTTTTCTTCCCAGATCTGCAGCCTCTGTATCTCCTCCTAATGTCACATGGAACCAGAGGACAAGCACCAGAGACACTCTTTTCAAATAGATCTAGTCCTTTTTACATGCAAAGTTATGCCTAAAGATGCAGAGGTGCTTCTACAAACTCCAGGGGCACAAGGAAGGTACGTGGGGGCCCCCAGACACACACAAGACATTATGAGCAAACTGATGATTATACAAACAGTGTTTTAATGTTAAGTGGCAAGTATCTTTGGCCATGTGAATCTAAATATTCTTAAAACATATTTGATCATTTCTTTGTGGGCCACATCACAGCTTGGGACCCGAGGCAATTTCTTGGTGTGTCTACCCCATTGCTTTAGAAACCTTAAAAAAGAAAGATTGTGTAACAAAATGTTTTTCCACATAACCTTGATCCACATGACATTTTACTTTTTCTCTCTTTTTCTGGAAAATAAATCTTTGTCACCAGTAGCTATTTTAAACTCTAAACCTTAGCCTCCATCTTTATACTAAAGAAAATTGGTTGGTCCACAACATGTTCATATGGGGATCCTGCCCACATCTGCACAGTGGTTTTTGAAATGGACCATTCAGTGAGGTAATTGTGCAGAAAAACATAAATCTGCTTTGTCATCTTGCTTTTCATTGAGCAGAGCAAACCAGTAATCCATAAATAATATGTTGCCTGGGACAGTGTGCAAAGGTTCACATCGATTTCACAAATAACTACGCTTTGTTCTGAAATAAATGGGATTTGTGAGTCTCATTTCACAGAAGACAGTTTGATTTGTCCAAGCAGCAAAATGCAGGTGGAACAAATGTGACGTTAACAATTAATCAACCTGAGCTTTTACAGTAATCAGACAATGTACTGCGGATTATAACTGTAGTATACACCTGTGTTATACATATTGTCACTGTAGACAAACCCTGCAGATAATATACACCGAATGTGGAACTAATTTAACATTTGTTGTTCCCTAGCAACATTGTCAAATTTAGTAATGCATGGTTAGTTTTGAGATTGCATGGTCCTAAGAGCACTGTTTGAACTGCTCAGAGGACTGCCTACAGTATCAGGTAGCTGTGCAGTTATGAGGGGGCGAGTCCACACATGAAGGTGTTAAAGTGTGCCTTGTCTTGACAGGAAACAGGAAAAGGGAGCGAGGGGATTGCCAGAGCTGTAATTACACAGAAGTTCAACCAACCGGACTATTTCACCTGGTTGAGCCGAAGGGTCCTTCAGAGGTCAGGTGGAGAAGTCAATCTCTGCCCTGTTCCAAGAGTTTAATTTTGAATTAGGATTAGTGTGTTGACTCCTCACGATCTTCACAACAAATTTACTTAAGTAACTCTATTCATTGTCCTATTTTTTTGTGTGTTGTGGAAGGCTGGAGCCGTTCCCAGCGACAGAGGCATGAGGCCGGGTACACCCTTCAGGTTTATCAGCTCAAATGGATACTTTTTGCAGCTACTGTTGTTTATGAGATCAGGGTTGGTGATGATCAGTGTTGAAATACAAAAACAGACTATTTGAACTCTGACCTTTCAGTTTCTCTTTGTGTTCTCCATTTTTTCCCTAATCATTCTTTTATCTCTTGCACTCTTTTCTATTTACATCCTGTTACAAACACGTCATCTTTCACCTCTTCATCACTTACCAGTGTCTCACCCGTAGTCTCTGTCTTTCTCATCTTCTCCCTAATTCTAATTCTCGATTTCTTTCCTCTTCTTCCTTATTGTCTCCCATCTCTCCAACCTCATTATCTTTATTCGAGCAACATCATCCTTCTCTCAGTTCCTCTCAACATATCTCTCTGAGCATCCTTACTAGTTGTTGAGATGGAAAGGTTGCTTCCTGAGGTATTTACAACTAACTGTTTGAATGTTCTTTGCAATTGCTTCACTGAGGACCCCCAGCTGTACCTGCAACCCCAACAGTGCAACTACATCACTGCCACTGTTCTCTTTGAGAAATGAGCAGATTCTTGTCAAAAGACTCTCAGGGGATTTGCTATAAAGCTCCTCTGTTCCTTCAAAGACTTTTGAGGAAATGGGCTTGGTAGGTGTATGCTGCTGTGAAAATGGCTGGCTTAAACTTTTGGTAGGCTCTGTTGATGTTTTAGCCTTAAAGCCCACATCCAATTCACCTTTATCTTTGATCTCTACTACTTTTTGACCATGGTTTTGCTTTTCTCTTCACTTTAGTTTCATTCACTTCCCTCTGTGCACCTGAGCTGTCAAGATCAACTCACTTGTCTTTTGGAACTGTGCTTTTGGCTGGGATTACCTTTTCCAAACCCTGTCCTGCTCATCTTCCCTGACTGCTGTCTATGACTTTTTGCCTTTCACTTTCACAGATGCACAGATTTCTTCACTTTCGACTAAGTATTTAAAATGGCTGGTGTGGTTTCTTTTTGTACAACTAATGCTTTGCTTTGATGTTTTCTCTGTCTTGGTTTAACCTTTGTCCTTAGAGTGGTTTTAACCTGCTGTGTTTAATGATGAGGCTGTCCTTAAACAGATTTGACATTAAACGTAAGCCTATACAGTCATTATAGAAACTGCATCTTGTCAACAACTTTTTCAGTTTTGGCATGTTTGATTTTTCTATTGTTTCTATACTTTGTGATAAATAGCATTGTGATTGGACTGAAGTAGAAGCTTGTTCTAGTTTCCTGTTCTAATATGAAGTGACATATCAATGCATGTTGCCTATATGTTGATGGTGGGTGCACATGAATCACTCATCATCAAATCAGTCATCAGACTTAAATACAGATGTGGGTGGGTAGGAGAAAACCATGGTGATAATGAGGCAAATAAGAGATCCATATTTGTCCATCTGTGCTGTAGATTAACAAAAGATATAATTAGGTGTGTGACTTATTTAATGACTTATGAAGATGACACATGGATGGACTCAGTATTGTATTAACTAGTTTTACTGTATTTCCACAGAGCTACTATATATAACTCAGGACTATATCACACTAAGAGGCTGCAAGAGTAATGGGTTACTCAGCACCACATGCTGCAGTATGACACAAAGCAACGGAAGAGACTCCTTCACAGATTGCTTCATCTCTGGCAGTGGAAACAGTGAGATGTGGCCTAATTCCTGCCAGATTTCAAGACATTATGTACGTGTCTATGTTCATCATGCCATGGAGATGTAAATCGTGTCAGATACATGCGGAGTTCCAATGTCGTTTTAAGGTTAGTATTGTAGGACTTGTGGTTCGTCAATGAAATTTCACCAAAGCATATAGCAACCTAATTTAAGACACAGTGGAAAATGGCTTATGCATGTGTGTGTTTGTAGCAGTGTACACACATATTGTATGTGTATGCTGAGCTATGCACTTTTCCTGGAAAGAAGCCCTAAATCTCACATAATCAAGACCACAACCAAATGCATCCAGTTTAAATTATTTGTTTTATCAACACTTTTAAAAACCTCTACAAAGGCAAATTCATTCCTTTTAATTTTCCTTCACTTTTTCAATTTGTTTTATGTCTGCTGTGATTTCTCCATCTATAACAAGATCAATATTTAAGCTTAGGCATATCAAATATTTTGCTTTGAATTTCTGCAGTAATTATTGGAGAGTCTGAAGCTCAGCACAAAACTAACAATAAGATGTTAATATATACCTTACACGTGCTTCCTCTTTCAGCTGTTGACGACAGGCATTACCTAAAGGACTCTTTGGACTGCAGGGTTCCTTTGGAGGAAAAGTCATACCTTTGATGATGCTCTCCATGAGAAGATCTTCCCTTTGGTTCTACTGAGATGTGGAAGTAAAGTTAATTTTTGGACTTGAAGAGCAGTAATGCAGACATTTAATGGATCTGAACTTGGAGAAGGTAGTGGTGAAGAGCTTCTTCTGGGATTGTGTAATGACTGAGAATGTGGGCTTGTTTATCTGGATAATATCACTGGACTCTGAGGGGATTTGGACTGAGATCTGTGGGAGAGTGGTAGGTTTAAAGCTGTTTGTGATTTTGGTCTGGAGGGATGAGAGGGGATATTTGTCAAAAGCTTCATTGGACTGTGGATATGGTGGGACATTTTCCAAGTACTGTGGAGGAAGCCAGAGTTTCGAAGAAAACTCATTCCCAGAACTTTCCTGAAAGACAAAAGAAAATAGAGAGAGGTTCAAAGAAACTACACACAACGAGCTCCCCCCAATTGTTCTGCTGTGGCACTACAGCAAAACGACAATATGGCACAACACTGCCCCCTACTGTCCTTTAACAACATCGATAATTTATTTAGAAACTGCTGAGGTTATTACTTCTGATCTTTGGTGCAGTGTTAAGAAAATGTTATTTGTCTGGTCTGGAACAAGAATGGGACTTAGACTTGAGAATCCAGGACCTTCTTCAGGGACTATAAAGGTAAACAGAATCAGTGACTGGTTTTGTCAGAAGTATGGCTGTAGCCTATAGCTTGAATACACTTAAAAACGCCTTTGCCGTTTTACTTTTACACTTACAACAATTGCCTCTTCAATTTTCACTCTCTACAATACATTAAGTCCTTTCCAAGATTAGATTCTGCAAGTGTTGTCCGAAGTTTATTGTTTTAGTCATGTTTTAATCCTGTTTACTAATTTTTGTCCAGAGTTTAAAACTCTGGGTCAGTTTTGCATTGACGCCTAATTTAGTTTTAAGATAAACTTTTCAATTTCGCTTCATTTAGTACTGAAAATGCGGTGAAATTCAGGTAAACTTCTGTAAAATGTTCTCTTTAGCGAATGAATCTGGCAACACGACGCTGACTTTGAAACTCCGCCCCCTTTATCTACTGATGATGTCACCGAGAGCTCGCTGCTGATTGGCTGATGACCCTGCTTCTGCTGCGGCCGCATGTCACCCGAAGGAGTTTGATTTCTCTGATGAAATATCTTTCAATGTTACACAGGATATTCCTGTTCTAAACTGCAATGTCAACTAAACTGTTTTCAGCAAACAGTCAAGTTTTTAAATGTTTGAAACTTTTACAAACATGCCAGACACCAAAGTTCAGGTAAGGTAATAGAGACAACTTTATTTCTATGGTACATTTCAGCGAGTTGGCATTGACCATGTTTCTGTCTAACATTAAACTGAGGAACGTGGTTTGAAAATGTACGTTTTCAGCACCGGGACTTCTGCCTTTGGTTCCGTGAAGTTAAAGGGTCGGAGCCTTCTGACTTTAAAAGATTTCAGTTCAGATGAAATCAAGAAGTTGTTGTGGATATCAGCCGACCTTAAACATCGCATCAAGCTGAAAAAAGAGGTAGGCCTAATCACCAAAGTGCAGTATGTAGTAATGTCCTACAATACTCTGAAAGATTTAGAAGAAGTCACTAAAGAAAGTTTCCTTTTATTTTTATGTCAGCATCTTCCTCTTTTGCAAGGCAAATCCATTGCAATGATATTTGAGAAGAGAAGCACCAGGACAAGAATGTCTACTGAAACAGGTGGAGTCCACATAATCACTTGCACTCTGGGTGACAAATGGATAGTATAGAACAGATTTCAGTCCAACCTCTTCTACTGTGAACAGGCCTGATAATACCATTCCTCTAATTGTTTAGATAACTCAGGCACAAAAGAACTGCTGAGAAGCCACTTTCACGCTGCTAAAAAGACAAAACAGTGGGCAGCAGTTTTGACTGTTCATCTTCACAGATAATGAATGCATGCATTTTAATCATGTTATTGTCCTTGTGTTTTTGTATTGTATTGAACTTATTTATCTCTAATCCAGGTTTTGCTTTGCTTGGAGGACATCCTTGTTTTCTTACATCCCAGGACATTCATTTAGGAGTAAATGAAAGCTCTACAGACACAGCCAGGTGAGACAATAAAATGATTAAGTGTTTTCTCAATCCTCATCATAGTTTAATAAATAGTAAATTGCAAAAGTATTAGCATTTACCAAGTGCATTGAAAAAAACGTTGTCATCTATTACCTATACCCCCACTGCAGAGTTCTTTCTGGTCTTTGCGATATTGTCCTGGCACGAGTGTACAGCCACTCTACACTGGAGGAGCTGGCTAAAGAGGCCTCCATACCCATCATCAATGGTCTGTCCGACCTGTACCACCCCATACAGATACTGGCGGATTTTCTCACTTTGCAGGTACTGGCCTTCAGCAATTCTTCATGTTCACTCTTCCCATATGTTTGTAGTATCATTCTTTAAATGATGACTCTGCTTTTTAGGAGCATTACGGATCTCTAAATGGACTAACAGTCAGCTGGATTGGAGATGGTAACAATGTCCTTCACTCTTTTATGATGACTGCAGCCAAACTAGGAGTTCATCTAAAGATTGCTACACCAAAGGTTGTTTTCACTCCTGATACTGTCACATTTTTAACTACACTCTTTTAGTGCACAGTTCATTTTAGGTTGGTCTACATGTGGTTGATTGTTAGATTACAATTACACAGCTGGGCATCAGAAACAAGGTCATTAATGAGAGACTTTCTCTTTAGGGTTATGAACCAGAAAATAGTGTAATTGAAGAGGCACAGAGACTCTCCAAGCAGGTTTGGTCCACTTCACTTACACTCAATAATAAATCCTTTGCAAAAAAAAAAAAAAAAAAAGCAAATATATACATTTATAACATTTGTCTCAGCATGGGACCAAGTTTGTTATGACCTCTGATCCGATGGAGGCTGCTCATGACAGCAACGTTTTGGTAACTGACACTTGGGTAAGCATGGGGCAAGAGGAAGAGAAAAAGAAGAGGCTCAAGGACTTTGAAGGCTATCAGATTACAATGCAGGTAATATTTTTTATGCAGTAACATTTTTTATATTCAAGCCGCCCAAATTTGTTATCCTCATTCAAACCTTAAATATGTAATATATAAATATGAGCCACACAATGTCAGCATTTTGAAAAGTAAAATTTGTCATTGGCCAATTACAAAAGTGCCCACAAAAACCCTTTTAGCATGGCATCTACAGTGCATTTTACTCCCCTCTTGGTTGCCCACTGAATAACAGACATTATCTTATGTTTTGGTACCCCAGACTGGAAGTGTGGCCAAACCAGACTGGACTTTCCTTCATTGTCTCCCAAGAAAAATGGAGGAGGTGGATGACCAGGTGTTTTATTCATCCCGCTCACTTGTCTTCCCTGAAGCTGAGAACAGGAAATGGACAATCATGGTCAGTTACATCATGTAATTTATTTATGTACGTTTAAGTCCACTTTCTGTGAACTCTCTTGTCTTTTAGGGTCTAATGGTTTCACTTCTGACTGACTACTCTCCGAAGATCCCAGTGCCCAAGTTTTAAAATCGAGGCAAATTGTGGAATGATGCATTTTTACTTTGAAATGAAACAGTGACCAAGCAGAATCTCTGCTGAAACAACTCTTTTTTGATACACTAAAATTTGTCCAAATTCAAATGAAGAAAAAGTTATTTGTCATTTGGTCCTACCGTCAATTTGATACATTCATCTCAAACTCGGTTAGCTAAAGATCAATAACAAAGAAGCTATAACCTGGCCTTTAGTAATATATTGTCATATTGTAAATCCACAAGGCTAAAATATCCATTAGTGTGCCTGCAGCAGCAAGGTATGTAAGGCTTCACTGTTAATCATTTAAATGTTGCATTATTAAATTTGTCCTTGTACAAATGTTAATTGTGAAAAATTAAGTTTCCTCTGTGTTTTCTTTAAAAGATCCAAAATACAGATGTTGTATTCCAGTCAATAAATGCCATTCATTTTAATTAGTAACATGGTGTTCTTAAAATAAATAAAATTTAAAGGTTTCTTTTTGAGCAATGCCAACTGGCTTTTACAGTGTTTTACTTTTATCCTTGCATGCCTTTATTATTGAACCGATTTGAAAGGTTTGAAGACAAAGTGACTTGATTCATTTTTTTCAAACTACAAACCACGAGTAAATTCCCTTTATTGTTCAGATCTACTACGCCCTCTTGTGGTCGGGGGTGGTTTCTCCTTATTTCTGATTGGTCTGTTTATCGTGACGTTTATTTGCGGGAAGCTTTGATCTTCATGGGTGGTCCAGTAGCAACTCACGAAATTATGATACGCTTAAGGTCATTCATAAACAATTTTTACAAATTTTTTAAAGAAAACATTCCCACGAGATTTTTACTAGCATTATGCTAACACATATTTCTGTACCACTTGCAGTACGCAGAACAATTAAAAACACATTTACTTGTGCAGTATCTACGGAGCTTTGCCGTTTTAATCAAATATCACATGTTTGTGTAAGTTAAGTCTGAGAAATGCTAATGCTAACTTGGTAAAAAGTCGACAGTTGGGCGCAGAGACGACCACCCACAGAGGAGCAGAGGCTGGGGAGGAGGACGCCATTGCAGCCGCAGCTGGCCGTCGGTCTGTGGATGAGGAGGGACAAACGAGCCTAAACTTACCCATGTCCAGGGCTAATAAGGTTTCCGCACTTAGCCCTCGGTTACTAAGTCACTCCGTGTGAGTAATGGACGGATGGCTCTCTTCGGAGGAGAAAATGCTGCGGAGTCACAGCACTGATACCAAACAGGTAAAACACTGGTGTTTCAGGGACAATGGGTGAAAGTTTGAGCTAACCTCGGCTAACCAACTAACGCTGCTTTTAGCTGGAGTTACACCGCTACTTCTTCACACTTTTCAAAGTTTAGATTAGCCTGGCTTCACCGCTGCTGAAAACAAGATGTCGCATGTAACACCGAGAGAAAGTCGAGCTTTTCTCCGAAAAGTATTGCGTTTAAAGCATGAAGGTATTTTCAACTGCTTAAAAGTTGTGGTTAAATGTGTAAAGATACTTATTTTCTTTTGGACAATGGTAACTAACTGGCCCAGCATTACTACCATTAAACTGGTTACTTCTTAGTAACAGCTTTTCTCGTTTGTAAAAATAGTAGGAATTAAATGATTATGATGTTTTGATCGTAAAGCTGGTTTAAATACAAGGTTAGGGGTTTATTTTTTAGTGAACACTTTTTAAGAAGTAATTACACTTTGTGTTTTAACCAAATAATCCAACATCTTTTCTATTTGAGTTTTAGTTTAGTTTTTAGTTATGTAAATAGAGGCCAGTTGTGTAACTGCTTAAAAAACATGATAAAGTTATCAGCCAAGTTCTGTTTTATTGCATTTTAGTCACATTTATTGGTTTTCAGTCTATACAGTGCAGCTTTGTTCCAACTAACACTGTTATAAACCGGTATTTCAATTTTTGCCCGTTTCAGATCTGTTTTGTAAAAAGAGATATATTTATGTGATTTGATTTGGTGTTAAATCCACCACCTAAAGTTAGAATAGTTACTAGGAGACTCTAGGAGAATCTAATTAACGACCAAGTAACATATGTTGAATTTTTGTTGTGCTTCGTCATAAACCTGGTGACATTGTGACTTCCTTTGCCACAGCCTCTCACAATTACCTCAGCCTCTCACCATGAACACCAGTAGGAACTGCACTCCAGCGGGAAATGGTGAGGGTCTGGCCGTGCTGGAGTCCATCTCCATTGTGACCATCACTCTCCTCGCTTGCCTGGGGAACCTCCTGATTGTGGTGACCCTCTATCGCAGGCCTTATCTGCTCACACCCAGCAACAAGTTTGTGTTCAGCCTGACCCTGTCCAACCTTCTGTTGTCCGTACTGGTGCTGCCGTTTGTGGCCGTCAGCTCGGCCAAGAGAGAGTGGCTGTTTGGGGTGGTGTGGTGCAACTTTACTGCCCTGCTCTACTTGCTTATTAGCTCTGCCAGTATGTTGACGCTTGGGGCTATTGCCATTGACAGGTTAGTGACAAAGAGTGATCTACACTTGCATATAAAACATAAAAGTAAATCTGTTACTATTCACGGTCTTCAAGAAAATGTTAGCTGACATTTATCTATAATGTTCTGTATAACTCAGGGTTGCAGTGTGTATTTGATGTTTATGTATTTAGAAATATTGTCATAAACCATCTTAATTGGGTAAAAAAAAGTGACATTTTCCTATTGTCATAAAATCAGAACAGAGGAAAAAAATCTCTGGGAGCAGATTTTACTGTTCCCTGAGCTGGCCTAATTACCTTGAGCACCTTTAGGGGATTGTGTTTAACAACGACGTGCACTGTAAAAAAAACAAAGACCCAAAGTGTGCTCTGTTTGCAGTTTTACAGAATCTACATTTAGCTCAATCAAATGTGAGCTGTTTCATTCAAGTCTTTTTGTCTTTTATCCAACAGGTATTACGCTGTGCTGTACCCTATGATTTACCCAATGAAAATCACAGGAAACAGAGCAGTGGTTGTCATAGCCTACGTCTGGTTGCACTCTCTAGTGGGTTGTCTGCCTCCATTGTTTGGCTGGTCCTCCTTTGAATTTGACTGCTTCAAGTGGACTTGTGTGGCTTCTTGGCACAAAGAGCCAAGCTACACGGGGTTTTGGGTCGCCTGGTGCATCCTTCCACCCTTTTTGGTCATGCTGGCTTGTTACGGTGTCATTTTCCGTGTCGCCCGCATGAAAGCAAGAAAGGTCCACTGTGGGACGGTTGTTGTGGCCCAGGATGACTCCACCACATCTCAGAGGAACGGACGCAAAAACTCAAGCACCTCAACATCATCGAACGGGAGCCGACGCAGTCTTATCTACGCAGGCAGCCAGTGCAAGGCCTTTGTCACCATCTTAGTGGTGATAGGCACCTTCCTCGTGACCTGGGGCCCCTACGTTGTGGTAGTGTGCACTGAGGCCCTATGGGGACAGGGCAGTGTGTCACAGGTGTTGGAGACTCTGGTGGCGTGGCTGTCCTTCTGCAGTGCCATATGTCACCCACTGATTTATGGTCTGTGGAATAAGACTGTCAGGAAGGAGCTACTGGGAATGTGCTTTGGAGATCGGTACTACAGAGAGTCATTCGCCACACGACAAAGGACCTCACGCCTCTTTAGTATCTCCAACAGAATCACAGGTAATGACAACAGCAGATCATATGTCATTTATATAATACATGTTTTTGAGGTGTAATAAGGCCTGTGGCGATGACTTGTTTGTTTCTTAATAGACCTGGGTATGTCTCCACACCTGACGGCCATGTTGGCAGGAGGCGGGCATCTGGTGGCACCTGGAAGCAGCACAGGAGACACTGGCTTTAGTTTTACTCAGGATTCATGTGAGTGCTGTCCTTTTCTGGACTTTTCTGTATCTAAGAAAAAAGGGGTTGAAATGTTAAAAATAGTTCATTGTTAAATTAAAGTAGTATTACCTTCAGCGTGAAATGCCAATAGAACATGGTTGTCTCATGGTACTCTAGACTTTACTAAAATGTATTATTTCACCTAAAGGAATGAGACTTGAACATGCATACACACACGTTTTTACTTATTCAACTTGCGTCAGCCTCCTGCAGACTTATTACAATCATACTTACATTCCTGTATCACAGCTCATCTTTGAACACGCTGTGTAAGGAGGGCAAGTAATGTCATGTACAACACAAATGGTATAATTGATTACAAAGAATTTTTTTTTTGTTTGTGATATCTGATATATTTGAACATGAACGAATCCCGTTTTGTTAAGGTAACCAGTGTTTTGTCTGTACAGGTACAGATGTGATGCTGCTGGATAACTTCTCCACAGACGGCTCCTCCCATCTGCTGTCCCATGGGAATGCGTCCGGGAAGAGGAGGAGCTCTGTCACCTTTGAAGACCAGGTGGAGCATTCCAAAGGTATCTGTCATTACTTTGTTCTAAAAACAAAGCCTCATGCTGCACTGTTTCAAAAATGAGCTCATGATTGTGAGACACACCCTGAAGATTATATTATTTCTTAACCTTTTTTATATGTATCATCTGCCTTTTTTTCCGTAGCCGAAAACATTTCCTCCGTTCAAGTTCATGCAGAGGTCCACAAGTCTCTTGACACTTTTGCCTCCTGTTTGGCAAAGGCAATCGAGAGTGATGCCAAGCTGACTCTATTTGGAGAGGGTTTAACTTTACCAGGGGGACTGTTCACAGCCAGGGCAGCACCAAGACCCAGATACCTGGACGGACAGAGACTAAGGCTAGAGAGTATTGACGAAGGCATAGTCAAAGATGACAGAGATGAAGAAGGACAAGATGTGGAGGAAAAAACCTCCTGAGTACATTTTTGACTTGAATGGTTGTGAGCTACAGTTTGACGTGCTGCATCTGCAAACACAGTTCCAGGACATTACAATTGCTCATCTGTCTCTTTGGTAAATTTTTATTCATCATACGTCATACTTGAAATTTTATTAGCAAAGTGTTTTAGTTAGGTGTTTTTGATCATGTTGGACCAAGTGTCAGTTTTACAACATTTGTATGGGCAGTGAAATCTTGTAGGCAGCCCAAACTACTGTAAACCGGATTGGACTGTTGTAGTACGTCGTCTACTTCTATGTATTTCTGTTTCTAGATGGCAATGCAGTATGGAAGACTTTTCATGACGTTTTACATGCCAGATCTTAAAATGGCTTGTATTTATGACAGTTTTAGTCTGTTGCTTTGTTATTATAGACTAAAGCTTTAAAGTATCAGCCCACATTCATAAATATATACAACAATTTGTGTTCGTTTGCTGTGACTATGCTATTTATTTTCCTGCATAAGAAAAAGTGTATTTTAAAAAGCCAAGAACCTGACTGAAAATAGAAATGTATAGGAAACATGGTTCTTATTGACCTTTATTGCCAAACAAATAGTTCTTGGTGCGTTTATTATTTGGGTATGGGCATGAGTGTTATTGTGTGTCATAGGCTCCAGGTACCTCACATTTCATTACACATGTGCTTAAGTACCTTGGATGTACTCAGTAATTGCACTTGAATAGAAGCCACTCTTTTTGTTGCTAGAAGGCATCGATTGTAATGTCCGTGGTTTTGTATACCGTCCAAATTAAAACATTTCATTAGAGGTGGTTGGTAAATGAAGGCTAAGTACAAACAACCACAAAGTGACAACTTTTTCTCAATTCTTAATTCTGGCCATTATTTACAAAGCTGTCTTAATCATGACACCACCACTTTATGTGTAGCTTTTGATTGCATGGAGAGGAATTTCAAAAGAAAACCATTTTATATTTGTAGCAACTGGCTTAAGTCTTACCTCATTTTCATATTGTATGGTACTATTTTTGTATGCAAAAGCAATGTAACTTTTTATATTCATTATACAAGAACTCTCAATACAAATATACATATTAAATGTTTTGTACTGAGATTACTGTGGTCCTGTGCTGTTTTTGTGAATATAATTGGAACACTACATGCGGCTGCTGTCTTTCCTACGCTTGTTTCATGCCGTCTGTGTTCAGTCTAGTCCCTCAACCTGCAACACTTACTGTCTCTAAACCATAGCAGGAACCAGTGCACAGGTCATGGGCTGTTTTGCATCAAACATGTAATGGCAAACTGTCTCTGAGGTGCATTTAACTTTATTTTTCCAAACCATGTAAAAGATTAATTTATTGACATTATCCTGGAGAGCCAATATTTTTTCTCAAACAAAAAATTAAAGCATTCTCCATTTATAGTTTATGTAAACTCCCTCTTTACATGCAGCACACAAATATTTTTAGCTTTGTGCTACAAATTCCAAGACTTCACACATTAACACTGTTCAAAGCTCACTCTCTCCAAACAAAAAGAATATTGCACATAACATCATCCTTGCACATAAGTCACCCATATTTTCACACTTTCAGTAAAAGATACTGACACCTGCTGCTGCATTCACACAGATGTATACAGACACATTGGTAAGAAATTTGTCTTAAAAAAAGAAGGAGGCTAGAAATGACACTAGTTTTCAAAAGGAGGTAATCTACACTATACTTTTACAAATCTTGGGTTTTCAAGTGCTATACAGCAAAGAGAGTGTTAAAATAAAAAGCCAAACTACTGCTCATCCTCATTTTCCTGTCCTGACCCTTCGGAGCGATCCCCCTCAAGTCGATCTGCAGGAGAAAGATGTTTAAATGATAAAAGAGCTGAGAACATTTTACTAAAAAAAACTCTTACAGTTTACATTGTGCTAATATACCTGATCTGATATGATTGAGGGAGGCCAGCATTCGGAGCATAAAAGAAGCTGGGACGGTGATTGTGTTTCTAGTTTCCTCCAGCATCAGTTCATTTCGAGTGATAACCTTAAAGGAAAATAATAAAAAGTTTAACACAAGAAACAAACAAAGTCAAACATTTATGGTCATACCTCGTCGGCAAGGACCCTGTTGAAAGATGGAGACTCTTCTAGTGGTGACCAAATTTTGATATCATAGTCAATCCCTGAAGAAGCTAAAACTAAGAGAGCAAAAATGCCACATACAGTGACAAAACATCATCAGCTAATTATGCCACAGAGCAGTAGGCAGAGATCCTTTGAAATCCAGAGTAAAGGACTTACTGGGGTCATACGGATGGGGCTGCAAGCAGTTGACCACGTGGTTGTCGGCTTCAAGCAGCATGAGGTGCTCTGCTGTGTGTCTGTCCCAGATAAAGATGTGGCCGCAGTCTGAACCGCTCATTACAAAGTTGTTGCCCCAGAAACAGGACTCTTTTATCTGGGCGTAAAAAGAAAAGTACTTTAATCTCAAATTAGACACAGCTTTCTATCTACAGGGTCAAAAAATGGTGTTACAATGCTTTATTTTTTGTCTAATACTTGTCCAAACGCCTAACACCGAGAAATATATGAGATGCACCATTGTCCTGGAGTTGCGATGACCCTTGTACACCATTTTCACTGAGGGTCTTCTGATGTTCTGGGTTTCGCTCTCTTCCATCTCCCGTCTTTCTTTTCTCCGGCGAAACAGCTCCTGGATACGAGCAGCTGCAGAGCGTCTGTGAAATATAAAGAAAACCTTCTGAATTTGCCAACACCAGGGAAAAACAAATACCTCATGCTGTTAGCATTGCTCATGACCACCATGCTTCAAATCTTCTGTGATTTTTTTTGCTGGACTTAGCGATTAAAGCATTTACAACTCACCATTTAAACTGATCAAGCCATTATTTCTTCAAAGAATACAATATTTTTTATTAGACACACATAAGTAGTATTGAGTGAATTTGTGAATAACCCATGGAAAACTAACATCACAGTTTTTCAGGATGCCATGCAAACCTTGTTGAATTATAATATATTTTAAAAACCTCAGGTGGAGTCAGCACTCACATGCACACCTCCATTGTGTCAAATATATTTTTTGTGAGAGTCAAAGATCAATGCGTTACTTCATATGGTGCTCTCTCTGTGGCATGTCACATTTGACAGGTTCAATGCTGGTGCAAGGTTTTACCTGATCATTCTATCTCCTACAGCAGATCCTCTGGAATTAAATCTATTATGTAGTGAAACAGTCAACGAAAAAGCATAATATACAGCAAACACTACATTTTGAATAGTGTTTAGTAGTCTGGTGTTGTATTGACTAAACTATACTCTGATGCATACCTTTGGCCCTGTCCTCTAAACCTCACAGACGGGATGAGAATGGGGTCGTCGTCACTATCGTCTGAGTCCTGGTTAGAGCGTGATGGCTGACTCTGGGCCTGCTCTGATTCCTGGCCCTCCTCCCCGACCGGTTCGGCTCTTCTGCATCCCCCTGATGTGTCCTCGTCCACCCCCTCAGTCTGACTCCTCTCCTGTGGTGATGATGCCACGCTGTCCCCCTCAGAGGAGCCCTCTGCTGGGGCCTGAGCTGAAGTGCCGGGGGCGTCACTTGGAAGCTCCGTGCAGGCGGCTGTTCCACTCTGCTCTCCTGAAGCAGAGGGAGCTAAAAGGAACGGCTCATCAGCAAAACCACCAGAGAAACTGTGCAATCAGTTGAAATGAAAAGCTACTATTTGATGGGAACATACTTTGTTTTAAAACAGAGCTCTCTTTTTCTCTGCTCCCAGCCAGAGATTCAGAGGTTTTTGGAGCTCCACTGCCCATTGAACTGGATGTGCTACTACTCCTGTGGACAGATAAATAAATGACACAATTAAAACTCACCATAGTGTTAAACTATTGGCACTATATCCTATTTAATGTCAATTAAAGCTAAATGGACAAAAATGTATTTATAAATTAATTTACACTTCTGCATCTCAATTTAAATTGAAATGCATTTTCATCACTTCAAAACCAGATGCAGATTTATTGTTTAATTTATGTTACTTCCTCCACTCATAATAGTAAACTGATAAATAATAAACACATTCAGCCCTAAGAATTACCACTCATCTGTGAAGTCCAGTTTTATAGTGCTGGTGGTAGTTCCCTCTGAACTGTAGTGTAGACTGAGGACTGGTTCAGCTCCACCGGTCCGACTGGAGCCACTGCTGCTGGTTGGTACAGTCACTGTTTCATCAGGAGTTGATGTTGATGCCTCGGCTGCTCCTGTGGAGAACCAGAACCACAATAAGCCAGAAGGATTATTATCAGTGTGCCTCTTTTTCTCAACTAGGAACACAAATTCATGACACAGAAATAGGTATACAAACATGCAGCCTTCCCTTGCATCACTCCACACAGATTACCAACACAACAAAACCATGGTACCATGCAGTGAGCACAAAGAAGTACTTTCACAAAGACCAAAAAACAAGAACACAAAATGAAACAAACAACTAAAGCAACAGACAACTTCTTAAAAGAACAACAGAGATCCAAACCCTAAGTATTCAACTATTATTTATCATTTCTAGCAACAAATTAGGTTCCAGTGAAAGTACCAGCCACATTAAGCAAACAATGGACAGAAGATTAACTATTACTATTATATATTAAACCATTTTACACAGATACAGTTTTAAGATAGTAACTAGATTAGTTAGATTTGTTTTTGGAGATAAAATGACTTTTATTTATCTCATTTACAATAACAGTTTATAGTCTGCATAGAAACTGAAATCAGGCACTATATGCCCATCTGCTATATTGGCTAAACTGACATAAAAATGGAAAGGACACAGCATTACAGTGAAAGCAGAGGTGTGAAATAATACATTGACATTGTGTTTGACATAGCAGGTGGTGAGGGGAAAGACGCACCCTGCTGTTCATCAAGAGTCATGGATCCCAGCTGTTTGTTTACCACAGACGAGGGGGAATCTGGAACACAAACAAGACCAACTAATCCATCGACACGCCAAACCTACGGCTCACACAGTCAAACCGCACAAGGTTACATTTTAGTCTTGTTAAAACAACCAAGGCCAAAGGAAAAAGCAGTGTCAAAAATATCAACTTTTAAGCAAAAGTAGCAGAGATTAGTGCAAATATGAACAAGAATAAAAAGTAAAGGTTCACAAATGCTCATAACAGCTGCACTACTTCATTAATTAAAGGTGTGCTTAATATAAAGCAACATAAAAGCAAAAAAATAACAATACATAATACTTAGACCAAAAAAACATTAACCTATAATCTAATGCTTTCGATCACTGCAGTTGATTATCTGTAAGATTGTACTACATTTAAAGTTAATAGACAACTCACAACAATATTGTGAGTGAACAAGCGTCATTGGACAATTAAAGACAGCAGCCCCTGTTAAGGAATGAAAAGACTGAAATGAGACCAGGATTGCAGCCCTTTGAATTGTGAATGACACTGTGCACCTCACAGGATTTAGACCCATTTCTGCTTGACTGAATCACTGAAAATCCTTAAAGGGTTAATGTGTACGCAGGTTACTCAGAGATTTTAAAGATTCTCACTTGCTTGAACCAAACCTGAAGAGTGACTCTCTGGAGACAATGCCGCATTTTCTATGACTTGGATGAGGAAAATATCTCAGTTCTTCGCAGCAAATCACACAGCGATGAAACATGTTTTTTTTATAACACAACCCCAGAGAACATCTACATACTACAGATCTGTTTAACCTGCAATTCACTATGAGTTAGTGATTTGGAGTAAGAGTTACACTGCCATATCTATGTCACAGTTTTAATACTTTCCATTTTGTTTATCATTGAAATATGGGAAAGCTAAACAATATTGATTTGAGGTCATTTCACCCAGCAATATAAATGATTACCACTTTAGCTGACTTGAATGAAAGTGAGATTAAATCAAGAAGATGTGTGTCCATCACATATTAGTGGACCACCACATAAACAATGCACACACTTAGTCAGAGCTTCATACTGAGCGGTGCCACTCCAACAGGGAAATTAAAGGTGAAAACCCAAGAAACAAGTCTAGCGATAGCAAAGGAGTGTTATTGAGTGAGAAGCAGAGCAGAAAGTGGAGATGTGACAAAGGTTTGAGGAGTTTAAGGTGCATTACTGGACAATGTTAAAGAGTTAGGATTAGTAATTCATTACTTGACTAAGTCCTGCTGTAACCTAAAGTCAGCTTTGGGGGAAGGAGAAAAGCAGCCCATATGGAGAGATGGTGGCAGTGGGCGAGCGCTCAGAGAGGTGGGTAACCTGTACTGGGTTGCACATCAGCTGCAGTAGCTCTTTGTGACTGTCTCTCAGAGGCTGCAGTAGAGGAAGTAGAAGAAGAAGAAGAAGCAGCAGCGGCCGCTCGCTGACCCATTCCCGGAGGGTCGGCCAGCCGGAGTAACCTCTGCAAACGCCTACACACTAAACTTATGGGCAGCCGATGTGGACCGTACTCTGACAAAGAGGCAGAGGAAGAGAGGGAGAGTAAATGCACGATTAGAAAGACAGAAGGATGGATGCAAGGAGAGGGCTAGGAGCCGAGTCAGGCAAAAACAGATGAAGAACAGGACAAGAGATCGCTGAGGTAAAAAGTGAAGTGAGACTGCTGTTTGAGTGGAGTGGCTCCCACACACACACACATTCACAATCACCCCACACAAACTCACTTCATTAAAAACATATGCGTCTTACCTGAGAGCGCTGCTTCAGAGGTGGGTGTGGCAGTCGGTGTAGGTGTCCCTGTTGTGTCGCCCTGACTCCTTTGCTCTGAGTCAGGGGAGGATGTGAGTGGGGATGTGGAGGTGGCCGAACTCTCTACCGAGGACGAGCTTGACGGGGGAGGTGCTGTGACTGTTGATGATGATCCTGAGGAAGAGGAGGAAGTAGATTTAGGCATTGGAGCAGCAGCGGTGGCAGGACCAGTAGGCCCCTCTGGAGGCTCTGTGTCCAGGGCTCCAACAGTTGAACTGGAGACAGCCCCAGAGGCCGCTGGTGCACTCGGTGGCCCTTCTGGACGGATAGCTGTTCCTAAATAAATAGAAAAAAAAAACATGTTACAGTTTCTTATTCTAACGAAACATTAAAATTGATCTAAATAGGCAACGCTCACACATACAATTTTTTTTACATACAAAAAACATACGTTTTGTATTTATATTTCTCTGTCAATTTCAAAATTCTAAAAGATTGGGCTTGTGTTATTGAGTATTGAAAGAGACTTAAGAAGACTTAAGATAAAGAAGACACTTCTGTTCATTGCACAGTTGTCTTCACTGATTAATTAATAGAAAAAAACTGTATGGTGTCCACAACACTATATTTATGTATCAAATCCATTTTTGCACCAATTGAACAATTTTAATTCAATAAAGTGTAAGTTTATAGTACTGCTAAAGTATAGCAAGTGGGTGGGGCTGATGACATGGAATAAACTGACCCAAGCTGTGATTCAGACCGTGTTTCAGTTCCTAAAACAATATAATCAAGTAGGTGCAATATTTCATTGATTCACCTCTGGGTCGCGCCTGAGGGCGGGTTCCTCTGCTGCTTTGAGCCTCACTGGCTTCTTCAAACCAACGTGACAACATGTCGGACATCCTCTGCATCAGAGACACATTTGGACTCTGTTCCCCTGCAAAAAATACAGACAATAACAGGTTTCTTCTTCTCAAAGTGGAACTTGTGATTTTGATTGGAACAAGACTGACTAAAAAATAATAGAAAAGTCTTGGTTTCTGAAGAAGCTGCTGTAGTTATATCATAATATATACCTACAAGATTCTGGACAAATCTCTGCGTGCGTGTTGATGTGTTGCTGCCAATTCAAAATGAGCTATTATTTTTCATGAAATGGTAAAATGTCTTAATTTCAAAACCTGATATGTTGTTAATTTTCTATTTTGAATAAATGTGGTTCTATGAGATTTGCAAATCACTGCATTCTGTTTTTTTTTTACTTTTTACAATGTCCCAGCTTTTTTGGAGCTAGGTTAGTACGTACCATCTCTCTCCCGCTCACTCTCAGGGCGAGCTCGGGGTCCTGTGTCAGACCAGTCACCTCTCAGACGCAAGCGCTTCATCGGAGGCTGTCTCAGCTGTGGAAACACACACACAGAAAGATTAGCAGTTTGCCACTCAAATCATCGTCAAAAATAGCCCGGCTGCAAAAGCAAAACACTTCTCATCTCTGGCAGTGTCCTCTTTAAAGTGACACCACCTCGCATGACTGATGTTGCCTGCAGACCCCCGGCTCCCTCTGCAGGGCAACAGGCTGACAGCCAGGTTTTAAAGGAGGACCTAGTAACTGCTAGTCATGTCATTATTTGTAGATATGGGATAAGAGTTTTGAGAGGTGGGAAAAGTCTTCATGTGAGTAAATGTTGATGAGAACAAGAACCCCAAAATATTGAGACCGCAGGTGGAGCAAAAGGAGATAGTTGTTCCCCCTCTTTGCCCAGAACTATTTTGGGTAGTGCAGCACAGTCTGTTCTGTATTTGGAAAGGAATGTGTATGGTGGATGCATCTCAACACAGCTGAACCCACCACAAAGCTTTAAAACAGTCACACCATGATCCAGCACAATTAGTCATATGTGAAGTCAAGCACTCATCATAAGCAGATTTCTCTCATTTATCAGATATCTACAGTACTCAACAAGTGTGTGGGTTCAAAGTTTGCAGTTTAGTTTTGTGTTTATTTTTGCTTTGCTATCTTCAGTGGGTCAACAAGATTTAGTGTTGTCATGTGGACATTGCAAGTTGCATTTTCAGATTTTCAGCTAATTTAAAAAAAGTATGATTGCAACTAAAGGTAAACACCAGGAGTGCCCTTTCCAAGCTAGAAGAGAGCATAGCAGTGATAAGGCATGATTTGAAGAGGCTCCTTGCCCCGTCCCTTGCCCTCACCTCTTCCCTTCTCTCCTCAGAGGGGCCTTTCAGCTCTCGAGCCTGGTCATCTTTGGGGTCAAACAGATAGATGTAGTCAGACGAGTAGCTGACCAGCACCTCCTGTCCGTCCTCGCTGTAGCACAGTGAGGTCACTCTGCACGACTTATTGGACAGATGAGCCGGAACGAACCTCACACACATACCCGTATTCACGCGGCCCATGTAGTTACCTGCAGACAAATATAAGATCTGAGCTCACTTTCAGAGAGGTTATCGACATTGACTGTTGCTATTATACAGGGACACTGTCCAGACTATTCATGCTATACAGAATTTTCATTTTCAACTTCAGTATTTTGTATTTTAGTATTTATCAGTTTATATTCATTAAGACAGTTCCTGTTGAAAGGCTGATTGTGTATGGTAGTACAGAGACAAACCTCTTTAGCCCTACATTACCTATAAAGCAATGACTTGTTAGAAAATGTTGATAAAGGTTACTTGTGTATTAGTTAAAACAATAAAGTATCTTAATAAAGGCATGTCCCATCCAGGTGTAGTTTACCTGTAGCTCTTGTGCCCAGCAGACGTCTGTCATAAATGCGCACTGAGCTGTCAGAGCAGCCCACTGCCAGATAGTAGGGCGTCAGTGGGGAAATTGAGATCGAGGTTGCTGCCCTCCGACAGTTTATCAGGATGTCCTGAAATGAAACCAAAAAGCATTAAAGTGAACTAAACTTAACAAAAAAATAATATCTAAAACTAAAATTAAAAAAAATAATATCAAAAGTCACATTTAAGTTCATTACAGGGCTGTAACTGCAAGGTCAGGGAATTAAAAACACAGGTAAACAGTCTGGTAACACTATTAAAGTCACAGACATTGATCTCGAAATATGAAAAGATGCTGCGCAATTGAGCAGAACCTCTCTCTCATATACACAAAAACAGACAATCTCACGCGCACATCCACTCTCCCATCAGGCTGCCAGCTTCCACTGATGTAGTCTGGCCTAAAGCCAAACAACACTTTCTCAGACTGTGTCCCCATCAGGACTGCGCTCTAGAGACATAAAGCTGTTCATGAAGACAGCAGCTTTGAGGAAAAGAAGATTTGATTGTTGCGAGACCAATAACAGTCACAAAGGTCTGTAACTGATCTAAAGGATACAATGCTGTACAAAGAGTCAATAAACACACTACAAAAGCTGATTAAAAGTAAAATGACAAAATCACAGGGTCATACATCTTTGCAGTCTTCTTTAGTGCAGCTTGTCTTCGTGCGGAGATCAAACCATCGAACAGTGCCATCTTCTCCACAGGACAAAAATGTGTAGGGGTCATTTGGGACAGTCATAATCTAAAAAATAAAAAAGAGTTTTACATGAAAAGGCAGATAACATAAAAATGCTATCTGTAGTTCAACTCAACCACTGACTAACCTCGTACGCTGTTCCATAATGGCAGGTGAACTGGCATTGTCGATTGTACTCAGCACTCTTCTCTGTGTGGGTGTAATAGATGATACCATCACCAGAGCAGGACACTATCTCCTGATCATTTGTGTGGGGCATGAATTTTGCACTGAAAATATTTGCCCGATGACCTGAACGTATCGACTTCTTAACCTAAATGAAAGAATATAATAAAATAAATATAAGACAAAAAGTATGTCACACTCCTCTCCTTCACAGTAGTAACACTAGATGGCTTACCTTTTTGTTGTATGGGTTTGTAATAACCAAAAAGGTGTCGTCTGACCCTGACAGAATGTACTCTCCCGTGTCGTTCCATGAAATAGTGTTAACCTGCACACACAAAACGCTTTTGCTTGCATCTAGTAATTTGTCTCACAGCTGCAAATTGTATATGAAGATAGATTACACAAGTTGTCCGACAGTCACCACTTGTTTCTATCATTTTTATTCATTAGTCCAGAAGTAAGTCTAAAGTAGAGCACGCATAATTCAATTGCCTCTTTGCCGTAGCGCTTTGGATCAATATTTCATTAACACCTGTCTGTTGCAACCTCATTGTTGCTATTGTCGCACTGGAGCTTTTCATGGTCACCAAACAACACTAATCACAATGCAAAAAAGGCTTTCTATAAGGATATATCATGACAGATGTTTACTAAATCAACCAGTCATCAATATTAAGAAGCTGTCTGAGCAAATGGCAACAAAAACTACAATAACTGCAATGGTAATATATGAAAAGGATAATGCCATACAGTTTCATTTTAATTTGAAAACTTTTACTGTCACATGATCGAAATTCATAAGATTCGTCGTAAGTGTCCAGGATATAGCATGTGTTGCTAAGATTGTGCTCTATTTATCTGAACATTTATATGTATACATGCCGCTTGAGCAAAAAAGGAATAAAAATAAGTTGTTTAGAGTTAACAGAGCTAATAGTGTTGACTGAATGTAATTATTGGCCAAAACTAAAGCTAAAGTCTTTTAATGCAAAAAATAACTGTTATAAATGTAAATGTTTTATTGGGCAGTAATGGCTAATTTGGTTTTCTATGCTGCAGAATGTTGAGAAAAAGAGATTGCAGGAGCGTTGAAAAACTAATAGAGAGGGCTGGTTCAACAATAGGTATTAGTGAAGCAACAGACACACAACAGAACGGATGCTATACTGAACAACATGGTCAATCCTCTGCATCTGGCTTTTGAACAATAGAGAACAGACAGTTAATTTGCTTTTTAATTTATGTGAATAGACCTTATAACTGAATGTCCCATCAGAGGTTAGTGAAGTTGAATTGAATTAAAAGATAAAATAAATGCAATAAAATAATATTTTTATATGTATTAAGGCAGACATTTAACTGTAGCTCTCCTGTTACGTGAACACTGTGCTTGTTTTGGGGTATTGGATGGACTGAATGCTGCTGATAGTGTGACAGGACGTGTGACCGTTATGTTAGCTTCAGGTTTCTCAGAGACATTAACAACCTGACCTAACCAAAGATCTGCTGCTCGTCCGACACCAAAGCTTCACAAACAAACTGTGGAAAAGTGAAAAAGGCAATACACGTTTACATCATAAAAAGGCAAAATACTTACGCAGCCATCGTGGACGTTAAGCGTGGATTCAAGTTTAAGCCTCTGGACAAACTCTCTTCTACCTGCAAGAAATAAAAAATCAAAAATCTTAAACCTTTATACAATGCTTACATGTTTAAAGGGCACGAGTGTGTCTTCAGTGGAGACAGTGTATACTTTAGCCTTGTAATTGTCACAGTGAGGTTTCCTTCTATTGACGTGCACTAGCATGTTTTAATATCTTGGAGTACTTTATCATCCTGAAGAGTCACTTGGCTAAAATTAGTGAAGTGTTAATGTGAAATGAGTTTGCTGTCAAACACAAAACCACATAACAGGTTTAAACAAATACTGCATAAAATATACCAACGTATTTTAACTTGCTGTATCTGGAGCTGATATCTTTTGGACAGTCTTTGGCTATAAAATAATGCAAGGCTGAAAAGTATGTACAGGTTTTAATCCAGACTTTTTACCAGTGGTGTCTTGGTCCAGATATGTATGAACACATGTGCCTTTATCCCCTGCCTCGTACTTTTATTTATTAGTTAATTTCCACATACAAACTGCTACCATGACACTTCTTTAACTGTATTATTTCATCATGTAAACAAGAGCCAACATCCTCATTAACACAGTTTGGAAAGGCCTTTATGATCAGAAGGATCAATTTACATAAATGCACATGTCAGTGGGCACCAACCGAAGAACACTACATGCTGGCCCCACCGTTTTGTGCCAAATATATCTTTCAAGTGCGCTTGCCAACACATCAGACTGCGAGTCCTCTGCAAACACAATAACAGCACTAAGGGTATTGCAGCCGAGCTAAAAACAGCACATCCCCTCAACAGGTTTATAAACCTTTGTAAACAGATCAAACAACAGAAAAGTCTTATGAATATCTATGTAAGAGCAGTCCACTGAGGTTACTCCAACATTATATTTAAAAAAAAAAAAAACATGCAACATAGTATTGCAGTTTACTTTGACATCGTCCCTTGCTGCTTTTTGGTTTGAAACCACTTGCTAATAAAGCTTTCTGTGGCTTCATCAACTACATCAGCTACACAACTGATTGCAGTTTGTAAATTTGGGATACCACATTAATAGAAAAAAACATTTGTCTCTGACTCTAACAGGATGCTGGGATAATATAATCCAATTGTTTTATACTTGGTTAGCTAAGGTGTTTTATGTTAAATGTAATTTACAAACACTAACAGAGTGTTGACCTTTTGGAGATGGAGCAGCTCCTTTTATTGAGAGAAATGCTTGTCAGTTCATATGCCTCCGGACCCACTGACCCACTGCAGCAGCCTTGTGCACCTAAAATAACACTGTTATCATTAGCATTGGGGAGAGTATTTTGCTCTTACCTAAATAGTTGGTCCTGATGGTGTAAGGCTCGCTGTATCCAATTACGCGTTTGTTAACGTCCCAAACCAGGTTTCCTGAACAGGACATTGTGACCGAGAGTGAATTTTAATTAACAATAACATTGAAACTAAGCTAACCCTTTACTGTTGATGTCGCCTTTTATTTATTCTTCGGTTTTGCTATTGACACTTTGTCAAGAAAATTCCAACATCAGCGAACAGCGACACGTAACGTTGACATTTCTTGCAAAATGCATAGAGACACGGTCCTTTCCTGTGTCCTCCCGACTTCAAGCTGACAGAAGCCCACTCTCGGGACAGCTATATCCCGTCCTGCACTGTCCTGCTAGCGCCTGGCCTGGTGCATTTCTGCAATCAGCGGTCAGCTGTACGCAGACAACGCGATATTATCCGTGTTTTTGGTTGGCTTAGCGCTCGGTGCGCTCGATCTGTAAAGCAGGACATTGTCAGGCAGGTGGAGTTGGGAGAAAATAGCGTGTATGTTTTTTAGTCTAATAACACCAGTAAAAACGTTTGGAATAAATAGTATAATATAATAATTAATATTTTTTCCTGTTTATGATAATGCTAGAAGCTGAATACGTATAAAATAAGCATGTGCATTTTGTTTGAACAAGTGTAAAAAAACAAAAAAACAAAAACAAAAACGGGATACACCGGGAAACAAATGTTGGGAACCCAGCTCGACCAATCAGTTCTGGCTTCTCACTGGGCTAACCAATCAGAATCAAAATACAAGTGGCCCCGCCCCTGGCGGTAGGTTGCAGTGTGCAGAATGTCACCTCATCTCGCGGTCAGAGAGCGTTAGCAGCGTTAGCATGTTCTTGCTGTGGCTGGAAGGTCGACAGTAGGACAGCTGCATCCTCGCTTATTCGGTCACCTGACTATTGTTCCCTGTCTCGGTTGCAAGGCACAGGATAATTATTATTTCATCCACTGGCCTTTTAGTGAGTCATTTGCGTGGTAATTGTAAAGAGCTAGTTTCGGGCGCTTGTTTTTGTCTCCATATTAGCTTTACAATCATGGCTGCGCTCAGAGCGTCCTATCACAGGATTCTGGACCGGATTGAGCACATACTGCCTGCCAAACTGAGACCTCTTTACAATCATCCTGCAGGTATTCCAGAGTTCATTGTCATCTAAAAAATAAGAGCAACTTTTAATGTGTGGTGCTCTCGCCCTACCAAACACTGTGCGTCTAGTCTGTTTTACGACTGTCAGATTGTGGTATGTTTCTTTCACTTCTGCTAACCGGCGTGACTCCTGTCTTGTCTTGTGCGTTCCGTGTTAATTGTGTATGCGATCATTATCTTCTGGTTTAAAAAGAGCTAGGGATTGTGCTCATAACATCTAAAAGCTGTGTCTAGGCACTATAGACTTTCTCTGTCTAAGAACGACCCAGGCGGTGACATGTGCATTATATGTGTTTAGTAATGGGGTAGAGAGATGTTGGCATAAAAAGAAGAACCTAGAAAAAACAACACTGAATCTAGCTTCATCCATACATGCAATATGCAAGAAACTACTGATGGATGTATTCAGAACATTAAAAAAATGAAATAGAAACACTTAATAGGATTAACTAGGGGCTAAATAGTAAAGTTAAATCTATGCTGTCCTTTGAACAAATTAATTACTGTTCCATCCAGTAAAATCAAAACAACACCATATGTGCACAGATTAACAGATAACTACACAGTGATTAAAGATAGTGATAAAGTCTGGTTGTTGTTTGGTCTGACCCAAGGGTACTGGGGCTGTTGTTGTCAAGGGCAACTTTCTGACAGGTACAAAGAGGCGGGGACCAGGGCCAACTCCCTCCAAGATCAATTAACACACGTCCTGCTTCCGTTTGGCTTGCAACGTTTGTAGAGAAATGTTAAAAGGAGAGACCAGAACAGCAGCATTTTATGTTCCTCCCTCTTCCACTTTTTCTTCCACCATTTTTGTAGTGCTTTTCCAAGAAGTTAGGATACATGTTTGACAGATTCTCGTCCATAGCTATTAATGTTGCAGAGCCTGGGAAGATTACAATGATCATATTTTGATAGATTTTGAAGATTGTCAACACATAGCAATCCAATGGTATAGCTGTATTAAATAACAGATGTTCTATTTTGCACTATAGGTCCAAAAACTGTTTTCTTCTGGGCACCAGTGTTTAAATGGGTAAGTTCTTTTTGAAATCTTTGTTCATCTACAACCTGATATAATTGTTTGTGTTTGGTATATTCAGGTACTAGTATGAAGTTCAACTGTTGTACCGTATCTTTTTTTTGCTCTTCAGGGTTTAGTTTTTGCTGGGTTGGCTGATATGACAAGACCAGCAGACAAACTTAGCACTTCTCAGTCAGGAGTGCTTACAGCCACAGGTAAGGTGGAGTAAACTGATTAAAAAAAAAAAACATCTTGAACTTAACTAAATATTGTTCAGGACAATGTGTGTCAAAGGTTGTGTAATGCATTTACTCTTGCAATATGTCTCTTCAAACAGATCTTATCAGTTACTTTTTAGCCAAAACATAGACTTGGCTCTGGTGGACTTTAGTGTGCTTAACCTTCACATTTTTCCTTTTGCTCAGGGCTGATATGGTCCAGATATTCGTTAGTGATTATCCCAAAAAACTGGAATCTTTTTGCGGTCAACTTCTTTGTTGGCAGCGCAGGTGCCTCCCAGCTTTACAGGATTTGGAGGTTTGTGCTGAAAACAAGACTGACTGATGACCAATGTCTTATACCTATAAATGGACTTTATCTTAAAACAGTGTATTTATATGTTTTACAGGTATGAGCAGGACAAAAAGGCTGAAGCAAAAGAGGCTGCCGAGTCCTGAGTGCTTTTCTGCTGCCAACTCTCCACAGTGGTGGGCTGAAAGAGAGACAGTACAAAGGGCACCTAATCTGCCCCTTCTTCTAATCTACTTAACATCCATGCCATAACCATTATCTCACCACAACAAGCCTGTTTTCCCTGTTGGAAATGTGCACTTTTTCTTAAGTTTCAAATTTCCTCAGGGTTTCATAGAACATTTTTAACTTTTGTCAACACGGCAGTCATTAGCGCACAAATAGGACTTGTTTTATACAAGTGTTTTGATTGTACATTAATTTTCATGCTTTACATTTTACGCATTAGTTTGGGAAGTTTTTGCTGTTTCCATATTTTTTCATCTTTACCTCTTGCAATAAGTTCCCAAAAAAGTAACTTGGATATGTGTTGAACATGTTAATATTTCCCAATGAAATTTAAGGATGTTATCACTTTACTTATTTATAATTTCAGTAACTATACCTCAAAAATTAAATGAAATGTAACATAATTTTGTGGCTTTTACTACTTGAGTGTAAACAAATACTAATTTAACATTCACTGCAGTCCATTTTTTCTTGTATAGATAAAAGGAAATATGATTGTGTTAGGAATGTTTATAGAAATGCCACTTGAGCACCTTTTAATGTTATTTGAGTCAAAAAGTGTCTCTTTGATATCAAAACCGTGTCTTTTTTAAGTGTTGTAAGCATTTACCCTGACATGACATTTTCACTGTAATACATTTTAATCACCATTTTTATTTAAATTACTAACTAAAGATTGAAGATTGAATACTGTATTGACTGGCTCTGTGGCTACATAATGGTTGTGATGTTAATAAACCTTGTTAAATTCCCAAGTCTTAGTCTAGCAATGTACTTACAAGCAAAGTACTTATAATTTAAGACCTGTGTACATTTTGTCATGTCCACTGCTAAACAGTAAGACTCTTACAGTGTGAACCCACTGAAATAAGGTTACTAAATTATATTGCAAGCAATAGCCTTTTTCTGATGCTTATGTAAAAATGTTCCAATTTTTTTTTAATTGCTTAGTAATTGAGGTATTTGAATGGTGACATTTATATAAGTCAGCCGCGTTATAGGTTTCTCATTCACCTTGTGCCCAATGTTCCCCCTTCAAACAAAGCCACACCACAACTAAATTATATCTAGTTGAAAGTTGAAGGTGTTCCCAAATTACAACACTAACTTTATCCAGGACCACAAATCAAGCTTTTAAGATTATCAAAAATAAAGACAAATAATGATAAACCACAAAAGTTTATTCACAACCACAAACAATATCAGGTTTAGCGTTTTCCACCAACACGGGGTGCGCTGACCTTCATGGGCTTAGCGATCTTGGGTTTCTGTGCAGCCTTGGCCGTGGTCTAAAAAGGAGAAAAAGTTTTCATGAAAACCGTTTCAGCCAATACAGAGATTTTTTTGGTTAACTGGCCAAGGGCCCTTGACAGCCATTTGAGTAATTTTGAAAACAACCAGACAAATTATAAAGTATGACCTGAGATCTCACCTTAGCGCTAGGGGCCGCTGGCTTCTTGGCTGCCTGTTTTGCCTTCTTGGCCTCCTTGGCAGCCCTGAGAACAACACAATCCAAGTGAACAGTGTGTAAACAATGTCACCTGCACCATACATATATTTCTATTACAATGAAACATCATAGAACAAGAATGCATTGATCCAGAAATCCATTCATATGGCAAAAAAAATGCAATGCAGACTAATTCAAAGGTTAGTATCTAGTGTCTAAATGCATGAAACGAGTTTTCAAGAGCAATCATCCCCATATCTGAATACTGATAGTAATGTGGTATGAAGTTTACCATCTATCAAACACCTCAAGGATGTACAATACAATACTGACAAAGTGTTGTATAGATGACAATGTTTAAGGACCTCCATATGTAGATCATATCAAACCAGTAAAAGTATTTTTACTTTCACTGAACATTTCTTGTGGTGTTACCTGATGGCCTGCTCCCTCTGGGCTTTGCGGACCTCAGGCTTCTGGTTCCTCTTGGCCATTATCTCAGCCAGAGAGGCCCCAGTGATGGCCCTCTGAAATTTAACTGCGCGGCGGGTACGCTTCTTTGTCACCTCTTCCTGTTAACAACAAAACAATGATTACATGAGGGTGCAGAATAACTGTCAATATTATGGAAAACAACACTTTATTGCTAAAGCCTTCAAGATAACAAACACACACACACACACCACTAGTACATTCACACTGACAATTGTAAGAAGAGTAATTTGTGTTTGAGACTTTGGAGGCTAGCCAGTGGTGAGAAGTCAATCAAGACATCAAAAGGCCAGTACTATGATCTCCATTTGCTCTATGGCTACAGGTATGGAGTGAGCACTGCTGAACAGCCTGCAAAACACAGGCTACTAGCAACACATGACACGGACCATCACCATGCACACCATCTACCTGCAGCCAGGTCAATACAGTCAACATATAAACTGTTATATTTAAGGAAGATATACATTTTTGTAACCATTTTACAGCTCTAAATTCATTTAACAGCAGGACTACAACACAGCTACTTAACTAATGTTACATTCATATGGTCCTCAAGTATCTGAGTTTGGAAGTTGTTCTTCAGACGTCAGTGTGTCCAAGATTTCAGCTCAGAAAGTCTGAACATTCTAAAACCATAATGAGCAACATGGAAGCTGAGACAAAAAGGTGCAGCATGATTCAACTGCAGAATTTTAAAATCATTTCAAAATCATTTCAGGGTCGTTGTTGTTGCCTCACCTGGTAGAACACATACCATATACGTGAGCGACCTGGGTTCAAAACCATGTCATTCCCTAATTTCTCACCCTGTTTCCTGTCAATATATATGGTCTCTTTCAAATAAATGCTAAAAAGTAATTGGATAGTCATTTAGTAGTAGTTAGAGAAAATGTACTCTAAGTTAATACTACTAAGTTAGTTAACACAACGCAAGTTGAGGTTTTCCCCAAGCTTCCATGAGGACCATATGAATGGACCTTTCAGCCCAATCAGATGAAGCAGCTATATGGCCAAAACTCAAGACAAGAATTACTTACAGACTGGCCCTTCTTGTGCTTGCGCCTGTAAAGCACAGTCCAGTTGATCTGTCTGGGGTTCCTTTTGGCCAGGAAAGCAGATTCACATTTGGCGTTCAAGAATTGGAACACCTAATTAGGTAGAGAAGCAGCATGTTGACATTATCTTGACAAGTTCAAGGCAAAATACAATACATGTCTTAAACCTGCAGCCCTGTCTAGCAGCTGCTAGAGCATTTCTTTAGCAGGAGATGGATCTGTCAGTATGCTGCCAATCACAGCATATAAACATTTAATATCTCCCAATCAATGCTAGACTCAGGAGTGAAATAGCAAGTTTAAGTGTCTGTTTAAGAGACAATAACCATAACATAAAAAATAAGCATCTTGTAACTATTCCACATAGCTTAGACTGCCTGGATAAACACACAAAACAATATGGTTGATCACATTTTACATAGAATAAGAAACTATAGGCCTATAAAAGATACATCAACGACTAATTGTAGCTAGCGTTAGCAATTTATAGCAGCTAATCACTAGGGAGGAATGGATTAGTTTAAATTTTACTTATAGCCAGACAATTGGCTTAAGCGACTAGAATCACTTAAATTCACACAGCCTGCACTTCCCACAGTATCTACAGGCAATGCAGTCAGTGGCCGGTGTGAGGCTTCAATGTTAGTTACCTTTCCGTCTATCCTGGCGTATCGGCGGCCATGACCGGGGTATATTTTGTACCCGCTGAAACTGCACAACTCGACCCTGGAAACGACAAATGATAAACATTATTAAAAGAAACGAAGTTATACTTGGTCTTAATGCAATTTACACTTATTTATGTTTTACTTAAGCACATAGATGGCTTTAGATAATATTCCGTAAACTCACTTCATGATGGCTACGAGAGGGCACAAACCGGAAAGAACGATGACGTAGGCGGAAACGGAATTGGATTCTACAGGTCGAGATCAAGCCTCTCAGACACGCCCTCATAAATAGTCCTCACGTAAGGACGCCACCATACAGAGATATACCTCCATCCACCAGAGGGCAGGCTCCAAAAGAAGAATTATATTGTAAAATCCAATTGCGACTTTACAAGTATAAAAAACCCTTTTACAGCCTGGTACAAAAGATGGTTCTGGTCTCTAGAGCTGACTTCTTGTTAAGTGACAACTCTGGGGGAGTGATTTTTTTTTTTAATTCTTTGGTTTGCCCTCAGTTTAACTTTAATTCATTTTTTTTAAACTTTTAATTAAGGGAGTGGTTATCAAAGCAGTTAAAACCAGTCTCAAAATGAGATGGAGAAGTCCTATATATTTTAAATTTCAAGGAATATTTCTATGTTTCTGTTAGATCTGGGGAAGTGCAGTTTCATATAAAAAGATGTGGTGGCATTATTTTAATTGTTTATTAAGACATTAAAATGTGTTTATCATTTCAAAAATGTAAGTAGTTAATGTAAAGCCAGAACATTACTGTGATTAGACTAGTTTTATGATATTGACTGGAATTAGTAAGTTTATTTGTTCTAAACATAATATTTTGTGATTAGACAAAATTGAGGTTAATGATACAGAACTGCAATGCTTTACTCTCTCATGCAGATTTAAATCTTATTTCTATTTTAAGGCAAAAAAAAAAAAGCTTACGTTTTCTATTGCAATACAGTAATCCTATAATTTCAGAAAAGATTGATTTGAAACTATATTAATATTACATTCTTAAAATAAACCAATCAGTATAACTGGGGCCTTTGTTGAATTGTATTTCACATTGTATTTCACTGATTTTGTGTATTGTTTCCTAAAGGAGGTGATTCAGACAAACCTGACCAGTGTGTGTTGAAGACCAGACTCCTGCCACTTCGACTTTAATCTTCTATTTCATCACAGACATTTTACACAACATAGAATACCATGCATTTGTTTGTGTGCATTACAGAAATACTATCCTAATGTACTATATATTACAATACATACTTTTTCACCTTACTTTCCACATGTGCTGTCACAGTTTGCAGTCAATTAAAAATTAACAATGCACGGCCACAGTTGATAGTACTTTCAGCGGTTAATCAGTGGGAGTAAGTTTTTATCAAATCAGATTCATGAGAGAAGAGGACGCTGCCGAGCAGTGTTGCCAGGGTCGCGGTTTTCCCGAACAATTGGGCTTCTTTGAAAATGAAGTTGCAGGAGAAAATACAAGGCTGCGGTTTGCGGTTTTCTTGGGCTGATTTCAAAACGTAATGCGGCCGCAAAACATTGGACAAACTGACAAAAATTATGAAAATATTCGAATTCTCTAGAAGGTACTTTTTCTGGATGGGAAAACCTGGCAACCGCTGGAGCCTGCCGGTGTGAGAAGTGTTTGCACGTGAGTCATGCTTTTGTGGACAATTCTGCTAAATTTGTTCAAATAAATCAAGTTTGGATCTGAGTTGTATATGACATTTGAAAGTAAAAACAGAAAATCTTTTGGTGCAAACATTCATTTACAATAGTGTCATTTACCATATGGCAGTGTAAAAATAAAATTAATTTCAAGAGGTTGTTTATCCAAAACATGCTAACATAATCTGGTAAGTTTTAGGTGTACATTTTAAATTACAGATCAGAGAAGGGGTTTATTTTGTTTTGTGTTTTTGGGAGTCACTTTCCTTTAGTACAGTCTCACGCTCTTTGTGAATTGTTAGTTCTCATGAGTCTGGGACCAGAGATGTGGTACTCTCAGGGCTGATCCTGACCGGTCTGGTACTCTTCCTCAGGTCTAGCCGGTTTGCCTACGCTCTCCTCAAACCTGAGCTCTACCACAGGCAGCATCGTGTCATGGAGGAAGGTGGCGTTTTGTATGATGAAACTCTTCTTCTCTGGGTCTTGCTCACAGCGGAGACTGTAGTCCACAGACTGCACAGCGACCAGGATAATCTCCAGCAGAACCACGTGCAGCTCAGGGAAGTACAGCTTCAGGCCCTCTTCCAAGAAGCTCATCATCTGCTTTGTGAAGGCCACAATGGTGTAGCTCAGGTTCACCCAGCAGTCTTCTCCTGTGTACTGCTCCAAGCTGGTGATGCCACAGCTACGCATCTCATCCTGAAAACACATCCACAGGTGATTAACTCCAACTCTCATTTCTGCTGTTGTGTCTGAAATTTACATTAAAAATGCTTATAGTCAGCATCTACCATTATCAGATTTTCAGTTTACCTTAAGTTTGGCCAGAGCCTCAGGCGTCATGAGGTTCATCCTCCTCCACATTTCCTCTGAGTTTCTGTGGGGTTGCAGACCATTTGAAAATGCCTCATTCATTTGTGTACCTAATTTGATGTTGTATTGTTGTATTTCAGCGTAGTTGCCTAGGGGTGTGCGATATGGTAGTAAAGGATTGTATTATGATATAAAATTATGACAATCTACTAATTACAAAGCCATATAATATCTGGCTTAATAATAAAATTGTTATTTTTACTATATTGGTCACTCCTATGACCACCCCATGTTTATATTTTTTGTGGTTCTTTCGTACCAAAGGAATAACAGTTTGCAGCTGATTAAAAAAATGAGCTGGGTTTTATTGATTAAAGTTATACTTTACTTTTATGGTGTGTGTGTGTGTGTGTGTGTGATGTCTAATTGCATTAGAATTAATAATACAAACATTTCACCACTACATGATACACTATATATAATATACAACGTTCAGGCAATACGTGAATAAATAATCATATTCATAATGTACATACATGTCAACTATCAATTAAAATGTCCCGTGCTCATGCTCTACGATGGGACGTTTATGTTGGTCTCTATGGTAACCAAAGTGGTATGGTAAGCTCTTTAGGCTATTGCTGTGGTGGATACTAGGTTAAAATCAGCAAAAGATGCAATCAATAAGTTAATGTACAATATTTTATGGTGTCGTAATAAATACTGTAGTTTGATACTTGACAAAGTGCCTGACTTAGCCAATCGCTACTGCACTTTACACACACCAGAGAGCCTTTTCTGCGGCTCTGTTACACACCAGTCTGGTTGCCATAGAGACCAATTTAAACAGTCAGCACAGAGCAGGGGACTATGTAATCAGCTAATAAAAATAAAGTTATTTATTAAAAAATCCTAACTGTCACAGATAGGGGCATTTACAGTCTGTGTGGATCCAACAGGGTAACCAGATGGTGTTTTTAGAAATAGGCTAGTGATCTCGTAACATTATACAGATATTTTTGTAATAACGGGGGCTTTTCAGTTATGTTTAAACAGGCAAACATGAAACTACGTTGCCCTTACAAATCAAATAATATACACAATTACGTAAACCAAACGGGATGCTAATTTTGTCTTCAGGCTCTTATTTCGAAAGCAACCGTCCTTTGTTTCCGCCAGACGTCTTCCTTTTTTCAAGTTCGTATTACCCAAGTATAGGAAATGTAATGGAGAAATACCCTTACAACAAGCATTTTCATTCGTCAACTTGCACAAGCGCAAATGAATTATACTTTGTACACGGACCTTTTTGGTTAATGTCCTATTCTACTGGCTTATTCTATTACCCTGTCCTGTGGTATCTGGTTTGGGTTTTCAGTCGCGCCACATAGGAAACGACGTTTGTAGTCTTTTAAAAGAGAAATTGGCGGCTCGGTGACAAGCGAAAGAACTACATTTCCCTTGACGTAGGCAAGGCGGGCAGCAGCTTCTTGCCTTTCACAACAGAACCAACGAACGTTTGTGGCTAGTAGAGTTGGCTAACTACAGCGGAGGGATGGGTGTTTCGGATTTACAATTTGATTCAAAAGCCGGTAAATGCTGTATATACATCTATTTGCTTAGCGGCATGTTGATGTTAATTAGTGATACTTTGCTACTGCTATTTGCCATTGTGTGTTTACGGTAGGGTTAACTAGCATCTGACATTGATTCAGGGATGGTCCTTAAAAACAATCTGCGAGTA
The DNA here is from genome assembly GCA_036850595.1 of Rhyacichthys aspro. Taxonomy (NCBI): domain Eukaryota; kingdom Metazoa; phylum Chordata; class Actinopteri; order Gobiiformes; family Rhyacichthyidae; genus Rhyacichthys; species Rhyacichthys aspro. The sequence continues at coordinate 10,512,768 of CM072168.1, forward strand.
ACTGAAAAAATAATAAAGTTTGATATTGTATACATAAAGAGACACATGTTATTTTAAAAACATTGCTATAGTTCATCATTTCCATCCTGTCTTTTTCTTTGAGATGGTGCTTGTCTACATATTGAGTAGTGTTTTTGATATATATTTTTTCGGTACATTTTTTCAAAGTTTCTTACTGTTTTAAACCCAAAGTCATGAGGTCACCATCAAAGTGTATCTCTATTTAAAACATTCTTATATTTGCCAACTTTGCAGGACCCGTGGTGGATCTTTCTGCCCAGGGTTTGCAGAAGCTGGATACCAGTTTCACATGTTCAGAGGACACTCACACTCTCATTTTGGACCGCAATCACATCATGAAACTGGATCATATGGAAAGAAATCCAGGCCTTCAACAGGTATTAAACTCTATACTAGTCCCACCAGTTTTATGTCAGTAAACTTGGCATGATACGTGGCTGCATTGTCTTCTCAGCTCTCTGTGGCCAGTAATCGTCTTGTGAGAATGATGGGTGTGTCTCGACTAACGGAATTAAGAGTCCTCAATCTGCCCAATAATAGTATTGGCTATATTGAAGGACTAAGAGATATGCCTCATTTGAAGTGGCTAAACCTGTCAGGTAACAATATTAAGGTAAGGCAATTAATACAGTGTTACGTAGTAATTTACATCTGTTTTGAAATTGTTAATCAGATTGTTTATGTTTTAACTTGTTATAACATTTTATTTAGGTCATTGAACAACTCAGCAACTGCGTTTCACTTCAACACCTGGACTTGTCAGACAATAACATATCTGTCATTGGAGATTTGACTAAACTTGTAGAATTAAAGGTAATGCAGGAGCTTTTCTACATTAATTAAATATGCATGCACAAGCCTTTGTACCTATTGTTTGTCTTTAACATGTAATGATTTTGTTTTCACTTTTGCAGACACTGTTACTCCATGGAAACAGCATAACAACACTCCGTACAGTTCCTGCACACCTACCTGCACATTTATCTATTCTCTCCCTGGCAGAAAATGAAATTAGAGATCTCAATGAGGTACTGGTTACTGGGAAACTTTTCTCTTCTTTGATGCATGTAGGAATGAAAATCTTTTTGTGTTAACTTTTTTGTTTTTTCTTTTAGGTGTCATATTTAGCTCCTCTTCAAGAGTTAGAGCAACTGTCTATTATGAGTAACCCTTGTGTTATGGCCACTCCCTCACTGCCAGGGTTTGACTATAGACCATACATCATGAGTTGGTGCCTAAACTTAAAGGTCCTGGATGGTTATGTAGTGTCCCAGAAAGAAGGGTATACCTGTGTTTACATAATGTGTACATATAAATACAAAAAAACTCCTACTCAAACATTATCTATATTATTGCATGTATTTTATCTCCTTGTGATATAGTCTGAAAGCAGAGTGGCTGTACAGTCAGGGAAAAGGTCGTTCGTTTCGACCAGGTCAGCATGTTCAACTGGTTCAATACCTGGCTACTGTTTGTTCTCTGACCTCCTCGCCAGCTTTGGAGACAGCAGAAGATGCCAAACTGGAGAAAATTCTGAGTAAACAGAGGTAAAAACAAAAAACACAAAATATCAGAATTCTTTATTTATATTAAGGTGAATGACTACTATTTTGCCCTTCAGGTTTCACCAAAGGCAGCTGTTGGAGAAAAGCTGTCCTAGCCCTTCTCGTCCAACCCAGTTAGATGTGGAGAGGCACAGTGCGTCACATGCAGTTTCACCAGAGGGAGCCAGAGATGTGAAGAAAACAATAGCTTCTACATCAGTTCCTGCAAAGTCATCCAAAGATACAGGTATGGTCTACTAAAGCAGTGCTATTTTGTTATGTTATTCTCTTATAAATAAATTAAATTGTACATTTTTGCGTACGTCTGTGTAGAGCCAGTTGTGCAGTTTAATACTTGGGTGAGCTGCGATGTACCCCACTCATCACTGCCAGTAATTCGTAGCCCAAGACTTGGAGAGGAGCCTATGTATTTGGAGGATGTGCAGACAAACGAAGACAAACTCAACAGTAGTATGCTTTCATCTGAGTCGACATTTATCCCCTTTAAATCTGACATTGAACTCCCAGTTGTCCTCTCCGACAGCGAGGACGAGACAGAGACATTTGAGCCTGACTCCTTGGCTCCCAAGTGCCCACAGCCAAAGAAGCACAATTCTGAGAAACAACATCACTCACCTTCAGCAGATAAGCCAAACACTAGAAATCTAGAGCTAGAAGTCATTTCTACTGCAGGTTTTCTAAGCAGTAGTGCTGTGAGGAGTGGCACACCACAAAATATTGCCAAAACGTCATCTGAAAGAGACAATGGTCAGATAAATGATGTTACTGAACACAGAGAAGTGAACAAACATTTAACAAACTCAAATTCTGTGGCGGCCAACAAGGCTGCCATTAAAATACAGTCATGGTGGAGGGGTCAGCTCACACGGTGTTTTAATCCAGTGGCCAAAGAAGTGCGTAGCGAAATCCGTCTGAGAAGAATGCAAGACCACATCCTGTTTTTGTCAGAAAAGTTAGACAGGTAACTCACTACTTATAATTTTATATCAGATTTTATGTTTGGTAGAACACATAAAACAGTCTCACATATAATAATAAATCATGTGAATCAACATGCTATTATTACAAACTTGTAAATGAATGCTATTGTACTGTGTATAGGGTGACACAGCAGTATGAAGAAGAGAGGCTGCAAAGGATGGTTCAGGAGGAGGCGGTAAAGTTTTTGTGGAAAGAGGTGGGGTTTTTTATTATTATTTTTTAAGGTATCAAACCTAAATAAATACTCAGTGAAAATGTAATGTCCTCTTCCTGTAGTTCCAGTCTATGCAGCAGTGGAAGCAGTCTGTGGAGCAGCAGCTGGCTAACATTAGCCAACCAAACCAGATCCCACTTTTGAAACCATGTGAAGTTGTAGCATCTGTTGTTTCCAGCCCCAAAAACCCAGTCAGTACTGACCTTTCCTTCCCAGACTCGGGCTTCCAGTCAACAAGTGAACAGAATGCTGCACCAGAGGACAGTTTCCTTAGCAGTGGTACAGTGGACTCTCTGAAAACAGTGCAAGCTTTGAGCCCTGCTTGCACAGGCTTTGTTGGTGGAAATGAAGGAGACGACAGCGAGGACTGCAGCCTGTTGGAGCAGTACCTGTCCTCTGTTCAGCAGAGGGAAGAAGAGGCTGAGGACGTGCTCAGCGACAGAACAGTAACACCACAACCATCCTCACCATTTTCTCCCAGCACAAAGGCAAATGCCGCCTCCACTGAGCAGAACCAATCAGAAGAGCAAAGAACTGAGGCAAACACACCCAGCGCAGACGAGACTCTCAAATAAGACTTTGTGTTTGAAGTCACAGTGACTAATACAAGATGTGCCGACCCGACTACTGACCCAGATCTCAAATAACAGTGCACTTAAAATCCTTTTAGGCTGTGCATAGCTAGCTAAAGCCAACCTAAATGAAATAGCCTAGTTTTAATGTTATCTTTGATTTTATTTATAGTATATTTCACTATGGTGTTTATTATGTTTAAAGAAATGGAAAAAAAAAAATCTCCACGCTGAGACACTGTTGAGCTACTGTCATGGATATTTGTTAAATAAAATGATATAAAATGTATAACCAATATATACATAAGCAGCAGACCTACAATTTATTATTAAAGGCTTAAATTAGGTTATTACTGTTAGAGAGTTTTGTTTTTATATTTCAGGAAGTATGTTTTTGGGGGGTTTTTTGTCCGCTGAGTAGGCTACTGAGGCAACAGTAAATGCCTACATTTAAATGGTAGTGTACTACATTTTTTATTATCACCTCATAAAATAAACCGTTGAATTACACGTCTGTGCCAAATCGAGACATTTTTCATATCAGGGTTTCTACGGCCAGCCACCAGGGGGCGTATAGGCTCCAGCATTAGCGGATTTGTTCTGTTTTTCTCTGCTCTTGTGTGTGGGACAGATTCTTCGGTTTCCTCTTGCCTCTGTGATGTTGCCTCCAAACCATCGCTGCTGCCCGACTCTCGGCCGAACAACTGGCTCATAAGGTAGGTAGCCTACATAACATTACTTTGATTAAATACCTTTATACATTTTTTTTTTATCTTCACCCTCCCCCGTTCTAAATACAACCCTTTGTTGTTATTACCGGTTCATCTTTGCAGCTGGTCGTGTGATAAAGGCAGCTGACCCTTTAAAAGAACTGACGTAGCCTACCATGTCTGAGATATACGTGCATTGCAATTAAAAAAAAATTTGCTTCTTCAGGTTAATGTTGTCCATAACGTTACAATGAGGCTACCTTTAAAGCAGGGAAATATCATCTGTCTCCCGTACATTAAGTATAACCTTAAACAATGGACAAAACCATGCAATCACAACAACACAAAGGAAAGGAAATATACGTCCAGTCTTATCACTGTTTCAGGCCACTGTGTTTGTTGAAAACTATTATGGAACAATACATTTAAAGTCCTAAACTGACACCAAAATAAAGACAAGCAGTATAAAAGTAGTTTTTGATCAGCCTGAAGCTCCTGTAATAGAAAAGGTCCTTATATGTTCTTAATTAGCTCTACTTTGATCTGTTTAGTAGCTCAAAACTGTGCGTAAACTTTTTCTGTCACACTTAAATGTTTCAGATCATCAAACTATTTAAATAGACAAAGAAAATTCAAGTGTCGTTTTTGGGAGAGAATTTTAATGATTAAGAGAAAAATGGCCCATGTGAAAAAGAATAATCACAAGCTGAATTCCACCAGAACCACCCGAGCCTGATTACTGCCAGACCTGCTGAATCACTGAAATAGAACATGTTTGACAAAGTGAAGTAGGCCAAAAGATCTCAAAAGTACAACATCTTGCTGCGATGATGCAATCCAAAGAAACTCAAGAACAGATGAAAATAGACATTTATCAGTCTGGAAAGGGTTACAAAGCCATTTCTAAATCTTTGGGACTCCAGTGATCCAAAACACACAAGCCTACCTCTGAATGGCTTAAGAAATAAAATAAAGGTTTTAAAGGTTTTGGAGTGGCCTAGTCAAAGTTCGGACTTGAATCTGAATAAGATGGCTGTGGTAATTCATTGCTCGAAAACTCCTCCAATCTGGCTGAATAAAAACAATTCTGCACAAAAGAATGGGCCCAAATTCCTCCACAGCGATGTAAAATACTCATTGCCAGTTTTCACAACCGCTTCATTGCAGTTGTTGCTGCTGAGGGTTGGTTATTAGGTTTAAGGTGCAGTCACTTTTTTACATAGTACTTGGTAGGTTTGGATAGCTTTCTTCTCTTACAAAAAAAAATTACATTTTGTGTTTACTTGAGTTATCTGTTTACTTAAAATTAGTTTGATCTGAAACAGTTAAGTGTGACAAATTAAATGAAATCATTCTTTTCATGGCACTGTACCTCCAAACTCATCCTGACTTTGTTCCTGAGACTTTGCCCTGTTCTCATGCACACATTCATGACAAAAACTCATCCTGTTCTACTTTGTCTCTCACACTTCAGACTACTATGTACTCTGTATGACTCTTTGAACTTTCTTGCAAGAAAAGAAGCAGAGGCATCAATTGGGCCTTGTTCTGTGTGAGAACTGAAAATTACTGAAAAGTGACCTCATGGTGGGCATTGTGACAAAAGGACTCCCTTCACTAAGCATTCTTTCTTCAGAGGGGTCAGGACATAAGCTACAGAGAGATCATCATGGGATTTTAAATGCTTCCATGAGCGGAAAGATGTCAGCTTTTGAAATAGTTACAAGCAGAAACCAAATCCTGCTCAAATCATACAATGGATACAAAGTTGTATTGCACTCAATTGCACTAACATTGACCTTTTGATAAACACACTGCTAAACAGATGCACATTCTGTTTTCTAGCCTTCTATAAAAATCCTCGTCATTTATTGATGGAAAAAAAGAAGCCATCATTGCCGTTGTGAAAGCTGAGTGTCTGACGGGGCTCGATCATGAGAGACAGGAAGTCACCATGTGTCGAAATCCGTCCAAATATGCCCTCATCTTCCTCTTCCTAGCACTGTCCAGTCTCATCTTCCTCCTACGCAACATCCATACTGTAGAAGTAAGTTTACTTTGAGGAAAAATAGAGCATATTTTGTACCTTTTGTGATTGCTGTTGGGAAAGAAATTATTATTTTATTTTCCAATGCAATTTATTTCATATTCTGTAAAAAGAGAGCATGAAGGTGAAACAGTATTTTTGACTGTACGCTTCTGTTTGTCACTAAATTAATGTAATTAGTTATTCATGGACTATCACTAAAAACAGTTTTCTTTAAGCCTTATTGTTATGTTTTGCTGAAGAGGTTGTTTTAATCATCCAACCACAGTTGCTGAGTCATATAAAGGGATCTGTCCGGCCCAGAGCAATGCACTTACTATATTGTTAATCTTTCTGACCCTTTTAGTAATATCCAGTCATACATACATTTCTGCCTCTTTCTCCCCAGAACTGGAACTGCCACACTATCTCAGCCCTCTACCAGCTCCAGAGCAGAATCCAGTCATCTTTCATCTCAGTGTCACTTCCCACATTTTACCACAACCGTACCTTCTGCGCTCATCTGGGCCAAAAGCCGTCTCCTGAAGATGAACTGGAAGAGCGTTACCTGCTGGACTCCATTGCTTGGCCCGAGCCCACTCCTCGGTCTGTGCCAAACTCTCTGCGGCAGACCAGTGACCCGGTGCACAGCCTGTTTGTCATCCTTCCGCCTAAAGTGGGACGTGAGTGGCATGTGGGCGACCAGCTTGAAGCCCTGGTCCAAATACATGACTTCCAGGGACGTCCCAAACACTACGGGGGAGATTTTCTTTTGGCTAGACTCCATTCTCCCGATCTTGGAGCCGGTGTAGCAAGCACAGTGCTAGACCACAAGAACGGGTTTTATTCTGTTGTGTTCCCGCTCCTCTGGACCGGGTCTGCCCAGGTTGAGATAACTTTAGTGCACTCCAGTGAGGCTGTTGCAGTGCTGCGGCGCCTGAGGGAAGAACGTCCTGATCGAGTGTTCTTTAAAAGCTTATTTCGCCTGGGGTACCTGTCTGAGACCACTGTGTGCAACTTGTGCCTGCCTCCTGATCAGCAGCCTCTGTGCAACTTCACAGACCTTTATACGGGCGAGCCCTGGTACTGCTACAAGCCCAAGATGCTCAGCTGCGACACCAGGATCAACCACGCCAAGGGGGGCTACCTGAAGCACCTCATCACCAATAACGAAGCACTGCTCTTCCAGAGGTTTGTACTTTTACTGTGTGAAATAACACATTTCATTTTTTCTTTGTACTTTGCTTATTGTTAACAAATGAAAAAGAAGGATAAAGCTTTGGCACTATCACAGCTACAATTTTATATCTCTTTTTAACGTTCTTTGTTTTTGTCCTAGTGGTGTCAACCTCAAAGTTCACGTCCATGCTTCAGGCCCAGACAGAGTCAACGTGCTACCTCCCTTTAAAGGTACAGCAACGGTCTTTTCCTAATCTATTTTGAATTTCCTCCTCTCAAGTTTCTGTCTTTACAATATTTCTCTTCTTTTTGTCAGATAAAACTGAGACAGAAAGTGACACTCTTAAACCAGAGTCTCCAAAAATAGCCCCCTCTGGATATTACTACGAAGACTCGTGGAGGCCACTAAGTGGCTTTAAAGTCCGTCACTTCAATGATTCACCTGTTGTCACTCAGTGTTTGAGGAACAAGATGATCTACATGTACGGGGACTCCACAGTACGACAGTGGTTTGAATACCTCATAGCTTTAGTACCAGGTAACTATAATAGTCGTTTTCTTTAGATTTTGCATCACACATTATTGTTTTGACATTCATTCATTTGTCCTTGTGCAGATTTAAAGGAGTTCAATCTACACAGTCCTAAAAACGTCGGTCCTTTTATGGCAGTGGACAGCACTCATAATATTCTGCTAAAGTACCGCTGTCATGGGCCCCCGATCCGCTTTTCCACGGTCATGTCTAGTGAGCTTCGGTACATTTCAAATGAGCTGGACGGTCTCTCTGGGGGTCCCAACACAGTGGTGATCTTGAGTATATGGGCTCACTTCAGCACCTTTCCCGTGGAGGTCTACATTAGGCGGCTGCGTCACATTCGTAGGTCCGTGTTGCGACTTTTGGACCGAGCCCCCGGGACACTGGTGGTGATCCGATCAGCCAACCTCCAAGCCCTGGACCAGGACCAGGATGTGAGTCTGTACAACAGCGACTGGTACTCTCTGCAGCTGGACCTAGTGCTCAGAGCCATGTTTAAGGGGCTTAATGTCCTGATGGTAGATGCCTGGCAAATGACCTTAGCCCACCACCTTCCTCACGCGCTCCACCCGCCTCGAGCCATTGTCAAAAACATGATAAACATGCTTTTATCTTATGTTTGCCCCCCCAAAAAGAGCCAGCATTGATAGGACAACAGTTACTACTTTACTACTAATATATTCCCTTTAAGTCAAAGAAGGAACTTTTGTGATTATTTAGTTTAGTTTTGATTTGATATATTTTGCCAGTTCTAATGTGGTTGATGATCTCAATCATATATTTTGGTTTACAATTATATAACATATTACATTTTGTTTTGGGCAGGTCCTCATATCATACATTTACTGTCTACTCTAATTATATTTTGCCAAAGGAAAATAAGTCGTCTTGTTTCAAAGAGTTATTTTAATTGCACATTGTTTTAAGTGAGTAGTTTTTATTCTTATGCTGAATCACTGTTGTCAAATTGAAACTGGGTGTTAAAGCGAAAGAACGTGTGTTGAGAAATAGTTTGGACATCGTGTGTGTGGGAAAACTAGCCATTTGCCATTCTTTCACTTTCCAAATACACAAGTGGAAAAGCTAGTGCCTAAAGATTTACATTTTTGAGTAAAATGTATTTTTATTTTTTACTAAAGGTTGGGGCAACATTTGAATACTGTGTATGAACATTATGGGTTGTGTCACTGCTGAGAAAAGGATATTCATTCAAGCCAAGAGTCTGTTTATAGCAAACATACCCCTGCTTTAACCCTGTCCAAAAAGTGTTCTGTTTACAAAAATTGTACCTGAAAGCCATGTGACAGAGCTTGTGTCAGTATTGTGTTGCAAAAACAGAGAATTTCAGAGAATTTGTACATTCTCTTAAAATACCTTAACACATTAAAGACTTCAAAAGTACATTGGTCTCTTTGTAACTTTACATCCTGTTTCCTCATTTACATCAAGCATCCACTGTATAATGACATATTTAATGGAGAATTAAGGCAATTCACTGGTTTGTCAAAAGAGGGCAGTCATTCTGACCAAGCTTTACACAGAAAGATGGGTTACACAACATAATAGCTTATCCTCAAAGAAACTTAACTCTAGGGTTCATTCAGGTTTAAGCTAAATCCTGAGCAATTATAAAGAAATGAAATTAATTTAGAAATATGATTTTTAACATCTTTATTCAAAAGTTTCATGATCCCTTTGAAAATTCCTTTGAAAAAAACTGAAGTGCATCTATATATTCTACAGATGAGAGAATATTACATTATCCAGGATTAATGGACAGTTCATTATATTTATCAGTAACTTTGGCCAAACACCACAGACAGAGCTTTGTACCACAGTATACAAAAACATCCTGATGCCAAACACTAGCTCATATGAATACAGCAAACAACATTAGCATAATCATCACAATGGAAAAGTAGGTCAACAGAATAACACATTTTTCTGGAGTGTTGTAGTCCAGTTGTCATATTAACATTTTTTATCATGATAGGAGTGTCAAATCTAGCAGTTATGAGTATGAGCCACATGTGGTTGTTCTGTACAACTGGGCAGAAAAAAAAGGAACAGTGATGTCCTGAGGTCACTCAAAAAGAGGCACTGTGATAGGTTTAAAGTCCTTTGAAAGCGTTTTAACAGATTTCCAGCAGAAAGCAGTATGCTTTGGAAAACCACACTGATTCTCCCATTATATAATTATCACCTACAAAACCGAAGATCATTTAATCACTATTAAAGAAATCTATGAAATAGAGTGAAGGGTATGTGAAAGGATACAAACAAGTGTCAAAGGACTGATATGCAGTTGAGCCGACACAAGTCAGTCACACTTCAAAATCAAAGACAGGATCAAAACAAAAACAGATGCCACAACTCACACAAGGTTTGCCGTCCCATTGTTATTTTGAGCACTGTGGCCTTTCTGTTGCAGGTCCAAGACAAACATGCTGACAACAACAGTAATGATTAAAAAAAAAAACTTCATTAAATGTCAATTTTTTGAGGGTGAGAAAATCACACATCCTGGACTTTCCTGGCCTCCTCAGGCCAGGTGTAGCTGTCCAAAGTGAAGGAGTCATAATCAGGACTATAGATGTGAGACAGCACAAACGCCTCCTTGTCCTTTGGCTCCGGATACACAGACGCCATGTTGTGTTTATATGCATAGTTGACAAGCTGACAGAGAAATATTTAACAACAAGATATATTTAACTTATAAATCTGACATATATAAACAATATTTTAGTAAATCTACAAAAAGAAATACTATTAGTATCCAGAAAACATACCAAGGGTATTTACACAAAGTGGTTGACTAGTTAAACATAAATACTTAGGAAAACCTTTCAACTTAAGATTTTGATGACTTACCTTAACAGCAATTTTAAAGGACACCTCTCTGATTGTATTAAGAGGGGGATAAAGTCTTCCTTCAGCCAGGTGCTCTTCTGTTACCATGTCAGCTATGGCCTAAGAAACAGAAAGTATGCACAAATGTGACAGTTAAATGTTCTCTTTACAGTTGTTTTCACCATTATCTACTGTTTTTAGAAATTCATGACCAAGTTATGTTAACAGTTCTAACTCTTTACCTCTGCTGTGGTTAGGAAGACGTCCTCTGTTATGTGTCGTACTCCACATGCAATAACGCCCAAAGCAACCCCAGGAAAGACATAGGCGTTGTTGCCTTGACCGGGGTAGAAGGTGCGTCCATCTGTGAGAGTCACCTTTTTGAAAGGACTTCCACTAGCAAAGATGCCCCGGCCCTAAACACAGAGAAGGGTGAATAGAGTTAAAGAAAATTCTTTAGGTTAAAATATTTCATCTTGAGTACCTCTGTGAGATTGTAGCACTGTTCTGCTGTGCACTCTGCTTTGCTGGTGGGATTACTCAGGGCAAAGATGAGCGGCCGTTCATTGAACAATGCCATGTCTTTGATAATTTTCTCAGTAAATGCTCCTCCAATAGCAGCAACACCTACAAATTAAGAAATTAGTTCATGCCACAGATACAATAACAGTTAATAATAGTTTTAATTCAAGATTCTGTTGTGAAATTGAAAGTACACACATCAATTACTCTTTCAATTACACAATTACAAGGAACTAAAATAACATTAGAAATATTACTCAAGTACCATCTGAAAATCATCAATTTCATATATCGTCCAATTTGTGTTTAAACACAAAGCTCCACAGTTGATGTTCCATTGTATCCAAAAAAAATTATAAATGCAAGCATTGATTTTTGTTGTTGACCTATTAGGATACAGGAAGGATAAAGGAATGATGCAACATTTATTCAACAAGATAGTATTTTAGTTGATTTGTAGCAAATTAAAACAGGTTATTGTCCTAATAAAGTTACTAGTAAATTTATCACCTTTAAGAAGTTTTGTTGTTTTTCAGCAACTGAACAGGAAATGAACACACATATGAATAAAACACAATGTAAGACTTTTTCTTTCATGTGCTTCCAAAGAACTACTGCACAGCATTACACAGACCTATAATGGCAGTGGGTTTGATGGTCTCTACCACCTCCTCGAGGGTCTTCAGATGTGGGTGATCATGGGCAAACTCCTGCTTTTCATGGTTAAGGTGACTTCTTCCCTGTTTTATGGAGAAAAAACAAAACATACTTCATCAAATCCCCGGGTGGAGTACAAGCAGTTACAACAGTAAAATTAAAGGTGAACACCCCACATTACCTTTACAATGAGACCTTTGGAGTCCACCATCCAAATCTTCTTGGCTGCTTCTTCCCGATTTATTCCCTCTTTAGACATGGCCATTATCAGCAGGTGGGCAATACCCATAGCAGCCTGGTTAAAAGATAAACCTTATTCAGAATATCACAAGCTTAATGACAAAGGCTGACGTAAAGTTTAATCTCTAAAGGATTATAGACAACTGTCTGTGCACTCACCTCGCCTGCTCCTTGGAAAACAAAAGTGTGGTCTAAAAGTTTGTTTTTGGTCATCTTCAGAGCTGCCAGGACCCCAGCCACAGCTACTGAGGCTGTGCCTAAATAAAATAAAATAATTGGAACAGTGCTTTAAGTATAATATAATTAGAGCCAGTTAGGATTTTTTTGTCTGAGGAGATAAAGGAAGCACCTTGGATGTCATCATTAAAGGTACAGTATCGATTCCTGTATTTGTTGAGGATTCGAAAGGCGTTGCTGTTTGCAAAATCCTCAAACTGAATAAGGCAGTTCATTCCATATCTGCAAAATGAAGTCAGAACATGTACAAGTAAATACTTAAGTAAAGTAACACAAGGCAGCATGTTATTGGTAATCCGTGAGTGGACTACAAACAGAATTGAATACATACAGAAGAATATTACTTGGAAATAGGTTGGATTGTTAAGGTGTATATGACCCTTCATGGTTGCACTTACTTATCCGTCACCGCCTGCATGAACTCATCAATCAGATCATCATACTCTTTTCCTCTGATTCTCTTGTGTTTCAGGCCAATGTACAAAGGGTCATTGAGAAGTGCCTAAGCCAAATAAAGCTCAGTCAACAGGAGACTAATTTTACAGTATCAGCAATTTAATTTAATGTACAACTGAATAATGACATGCTGTCTTTCATGTAGCAAAAGATAAGCAACTCCACTTTCATAAGCCATAAAATTATTATTGCTGGTGACAGCTCGGAAATGCCATTAACCTGGTTGTCAGTGCCAACATCCAGAAGCACGGGAAGACACTGCTGTGGTGAAACTCCACCACAGGCTGTGTAAAGAGCCAGTTTCCCAACGGGGATACCCATACCATAGCTCCCCAAGTCTCCGAGGCCGAGGATACGTTCCCCATCTGTCACCACAATGGCCTAGACAGAGAAGGAGCATAAAGTATGATACAATACCAAGTAGTAACTGTAATTCAGATTCATGTACAGTATATTAAGCAGAAATTAACTAGTACATACCTTTATGTTTTCTTCAGGCCAGGAGTTGAGCATGGTGGCAATGTGCCCTCTGTCATGGATTGTGATGAAGAGTCCTCTGTAATTACAGATAAAGAAAAGCAATGCTTAATCATGTGTGATTCTTCCATGGATCCAGTGCTTGTTTACCGGATAAGATTATTATTCAATATTTTAGAGAAATGTTGGAGAGGCTAGAATCAAACATGCTTCTTCAAGAAGAATAAGTGCTTGACCAGAAGTTTGAATCTTGTTAAATTATGATCAAAATGAAAAAAAGGTTTCAAAAATTGTTTCAGTCAACATTCAATAATATGTCTTGAAAATGCCTGTGGAGGATCTCAGTCATCCAGGACATATTCAGGAACAGGTTTCAAAGAAGGCATCTGGATGGTCAATTCTGATGTCAATGAACTGACAGTCCCCTTGGATGAGGGACGAAACCTCTTTACCTTCAAACCTATGTCCAGATGCCTTCTTTAAAACCTTTTCTTATCTTGAAAAAATGTAATATTCTTACCGCGGCCTCCTGAAGGCAAGTCCGTACTGCTGGCAAGCCAGGCCCACAGTGGGAGTGTAAACAATGGGCATGAATTCCTCTATGTCAGAGGTCAGCACACGGTAGAAGAGCTTCTCATTTCTGTCCTGCAACGTCATCAGCAAAATGTACCTGAAACACAAAACACACACATCAAAACGAGTTGCAAAAGATAAGACTGAATTTAAAATTTGGTTGTAGTACTACTCTGCATTAATTTTACTCAAAATGTACTATCTTTAAAAGGCCCAGTAAGTCTGTCTGACAATTTGTGATGTGTTTTTTGTGATTTGGCTGCAGGGTATAACAGATTTCTTCACTATACAGTGAATCCTATTGAGACTTGGGTCAGTCTGTAAAGTTTAGCATGAAAACACTAGAAGTGAATTCAACAGACGTGAAAAGATTTGCTCTAACAGATGGTAGAAGGGTTTGGTTATCTTAATGTCTTGAGTGCTGTGCTTACTTGTCTAGAGGATTTGAGCGCGTTTCGTAGCTTTTCATGACGCGCAGAACTTGAACATCCTGGGACAGAAAGCAGGGAGGCAGCAGACCATGGATGCCCAGCTGCAGACGCTCCTCCAATGTGAATGCCATTCCCTATGAGGAGGAAGACAATAATTATATAACACCATGACAGTTAAGTATAGCTCTTGAGGGGTAAATATGTGGTCTAAATATGAAATCAACCAAAATTCAGTGTGTTAAGTCGTGGCAGAATGTGGTTAAATGTGACTCACATGCAGCCCAGATGTTTTTTAGGCCTTTTTCTAAAGAAAGTAGAGTGAACTGAACTGTGGGTTATTTACATCAAAATAGTTACAAATATGCACAGTATTTGTAGGGACAGTATAAGCACTCTCTTTTTGTTCCCCTGACTGTCTTCTGGTTCTCATTAGTCAGGCTGCCTCTTCTGACGCTGATGGCTGGCGTCCCAAAGAGAGTGAGGCTTAATCTATTTATTCTGTCCAATAGTGTGGGAGCATGAATTCACTCCCCTGCCCAACCCGCTTCCTAAACACTTCACAGCTCCCTGTTTCTTTGTGACCTAGTAACGGTCATCATCAAACTGTTAAAGAACTTCTATAGATGCATAAAACCCCCAAATTATTCAAGACTTTACACCAAAAAAAGTGCTAGATGATTTTTAAATGCACAAGCACCACCGACACCACCGATGGTTGCACTTATCATGTGAACTCACTGACCTTTTTATCTAAGCAAAACAGCCTTCCTGTGAGTCAGGATGTGATTGCTGACTGGACAGAAAGGGACTTGTGGCCTTCTTTGTATGTAAGAACCAGGACAATAAACCTCATATCAAGCTTTATTTAATGCCCTGCTGGAGATGTTGTAAAACCGGTAGAGCAGCTGTACTGCAGTAGCATATAAAGGGTGGTGTTTAATGAGTGAGTGCTTTACATACTGTAACTATAATGATACCTGGTTTTAGTACTACCTTTATTTTATTTTGATTACATCTGGATATAATCTCTGCCACTGACTGACACTTTATGAGGTAAATCATGCAGACGCTCCTGTGGTGGTTAGCCTCTAGAGCTCAATGATAGGGGGCTGAGGCATTGCTGTCATACTCCTGTGTAAACTGATACACATGGTACTTATATGGCAGTCTGTGTTTGTACAGCATGATCCCTCCACTCAGGTCATGCATGTGGGACATTGTTTTGTCTGCAGATACGGTGAACACAAAACAGCATCCTTTTTTTAGGTCACTTTGTTTTTTGCACGTGACAATATTTTGTTTAGTAAACGTTTTATTGTGAAAAATATCACAGGCAAGCTTGTCCAACCCCGCGGTGGAAACGGGGATCCACTGACAGACTCACCTTATTCAGGTGCGGGTTTCTCGTGATGTCGTACCCCCTTTTCTTGGTGTAGAAGCTGCCGCTGCGGCTCGTCCCAGAATGGCAGACCCTCACGGCCTGGAAACAGACTCTGTCAACCCCAGCAGATGGACCACACGTCCCGCCAAACACCTTTAAGCCGCCCCCCGTCGAGCGACTGCACAGTGACAGTGCAGCTCTGGCTGGGCCCGAGAGGGAGTTCATGGTGCCTGCGCAAAGGAACAAAAGACACCTTGGTGCAAAAAGTTTGCATTAAATCTGCTGAACCCTGGGAGCCCCAGTCTTGCCCGGGTCACCTTAGTTCAAAAACAGACTCGTCCCAGAAACCTCAGACGTCCCGCTCATCTTTGCAAACATGTATCTCAAATGAACAACAAGCCTCCGGAGCAAAACAGCAGCCTTTGCCAAACAGGTCACCTTCTCCACAGTAAACAACAGGCGAGGTACTACGGATATTTCACTTTAATATGAGAACAGTGAATTTGACTCAATTTGTTTACTGTCTTCAAACAATGAACCCACAACATCAGATGTGCTAACCCCCTGTTAGCTAGTCGTATGGTTTAACTACAGTTTGCATACATGCTATCTGCGCTGCTGCTAAGGCTAACTTCAGCAATAAGCTAATATTTACCCAACATTACCTGGAAACTATGAAGAGCCGCGGTACACCTGAGGCACTTCCAGTCTGTAAATGTCGCTGTTTTCAGCGGATGTTGGGTCGACAGCTGATTCAGGCTCTTTTGACATTGGCAGTTTCACTTCCCAGTTACACCTTCAGAGGAACCAATCAGACAGCAGCAGGGCGGGCCCTGGAGCCCCGCTCCCTCCCGGTTATCTATCCCACTGTCCTGGGTTACACACCTGATATAGCCCCGGCTCCGCTTATAGCTCCACATATAAGACATACACACAGACATCAGTACTTAGACAACAGTGAACCCCTTAAAAACACATCATATTCTCATGCTTTTAAAATCTCTAAATGCTTAAATACACACTGGATACTTTTGTAGTTTTTGTCAACTGATTCAGATGAGATCAGATACAAAGACTCAAACCTATTTTTTTGTGAGTAATGCAGTTTAGTTTTACTGCCTGACTGTCCATTTGATGAGTTAGATCTGTGGCTCCCTCTGCTGGAAACAGGAGTCAGACTGGGAAACCTACAAAAGTCAGAATAAAAATATTTCATTTCATTTCATCTTCTACCGCTTATCCCACTTTGTGGGGTCGCGGGTGGCTGGAGCCTATCCCAGCTGCTTTGGGCCTTAGGCGGGGTACACCCTGGACAGTGGCCAGTTCGTCGCAGGGCTGACACTTAGACGTACATTGACAGACAACCATTCACTCTCACATTCATCCACTAGGGGCACTTTAGAGTCACCAATTCACCTATACATGCATGTCTTTGGACGGTGGGAGGAAGCCGGAGATCCCGGAGAGAACCCACGGTGACACGGGGAGGACATGCAGACTCCTCACAGAAAGACCAGAGTTAGCCAATGATGTTTTTTGGGTTGGCTACAATCGGCCAACGATGTTTTTTGGGTCGGCCGGGATTCGTACTCACGAATAAAAATATCTGATTTTTTTTTTTTTTTTTTTGTACTATGGTACTTTAAAATAACGATATAACGAATAAAAGATGATTGTTTATGTCTAAAATCTACTACAGTAGCATGGGGGATGACCACGAGGCAGGGCAATATCTTAATTTATCTTTTTTTAGTTAACCACTATAACTATTACATTTCAGCATCTCAAAATGACAACACAAGTCTATAAACAAAAACATTTATTAAACGAGACAATTTAATTTCAAACATTGATATCACTTAAAATGCTATGTGTCTTATGTATTCATACAGGCCTACATATAAAACACAATAAATATTAAGTGTAACTATTACAAGCTGATAATTTTTTTTTTAATTTCTTTAAAAACAAAACCAATACATGTCTATCCACCACCAAAAACAAATACAGTATCAAAGAATTGCAAAAATGTAACATTTTTTTCTTTTTTGTAATTAACATACCATGCATTTACAGTCAGAGCAAATCCATTTGTTACTCATACACAATGACAACAACAATTACATTTTGAAATGTATTTACAATAAAAGAACAGACATTTTTGCCTTCATTTTTTATTGTTTTGGAAATATTCAAAGTTCGAAAAAAAGAGAAATGCTTCAGATGACTACACTGGTGCCGCTACGGGAGCTTCTATCCTATAAGAGAGAAGTCAATCAGAGGTGAGGTTAAAGAGAGTAATGATGATCTAACAAACACACCACAACCAAGAGACAAAGGCAGACAAAAGGAAAAAAAAAGGAAAAAATGAGACTGGAGATAGCAAAGATAAAATAGCTATAATGTAAATGTAAATTCATAAATTCATAATGTAAATACACTTTCATGCTCTGAAAATAACTTCTTCCGCACCAGTAGCCCTCTGCCTGCCTGTCATCATTTTACTCTTTTGTTTACTTGGGAGGAGTGTATGGCTCTCAGTCAGTCACTACTCACAGAAGAAAGAAATACAAAAACTATACCAGACAAAGTTTGTTTACAAACATTTGCCTAAAAATCCTGCATATTATGCGTTTGAGTCTGGAATTTAAAAATTATAATGCTGCATTCATGTGGCATTTTCTGACCTGGGAAATGAAAACACTGGGATTCCTATTATGTTGTCCTCATAGAGCAGACCTGGGCATTTTAAGGCCCGGGGGCCACATCAGGCCCTCGACCCTCCCCTGTCTGGCCCTCAGGAGGCTTGTGTCAGAAAAGGAATTAATGCAGGAGTGTAGACCATGTACAGAACATAATACAAACATAATACTTTTATGGTGAGGGGAAGCTGGAATAGACCGTTATTGTTAAAAGTGCCTGGTAAATGTTGAGGATAAATTCTGATTTCTTGGTTCAGGCCTTGTTTGGAAGGAGCTGTTATCATCAGTGTTTTTGCAGGAGACTAGACTTAACTTCAGTGTTTTTTGAGTCATTTTCTCAGGTGTCAATAACATGTTGAGCCAGGCCTGGTTTTAGAACAAAATGGAAAGAGTAGATCTTAAACAGAGGATGATATAACTGTTACGGTGGCATATATTTGACATATTTTTGCTTATAGTTTAAACTTTAAAGAATATATCTTTTTTAAGCGCGAGTTGACTGTGTTGGTCCGGCCCTCCACAAGAGTCCCAGGTTCTAATGTGGCCCTCGGAGAAAAATAATTGCCCACCCCTGTCATAGAGTGACTCAGACTATATCAAGTCATGTACATTAGCTTTAGTTAAACTAATTTTTTTTCTTTCAAAGTTTAAAGCAAATCAAGGTGCTAACGTCAGGACTCGTAACTACTGGAACACATGAATGCAGCATAAGATAGAAAAATCCACAAAGGAAGTGAGCTGTAGTAATTAGTTATTAAGTGAGTGTGCTTACAGAAAGATGGTCGTAGTTCCTTCTGCTGTTACTTTGTCCCGGTTGTATCTCAATGGAAGAGTAGCTAGGGGGCTTTTCTGGCCACTCCCTGCCTTTACCTCCCTTCCTTCTCCTGCTGTCTTCTTCATCTGAGCTCCATGACCCTTTTTGCCGCCGAGGGGGAGAGTAGCTCCTCTCACGACGGCGCGGTCTGCTGTGCAGCTCTTCCATTAGGTCATCGCGACTTCGAGCATGAGGTCTGGATCCATCGTTCCTCCTACCAGATGAGCCTGCTCTCTCATTCCTTGAACTCCTGTGTGGAGCTCGTGCCCGCCTGTTCTCCCAGTCAGAGTCTTCATTATAATCCCGTAAGATCCCACGACGGGGTGGAGAGTTGTCTCTGTATCCACGGAGACCTCCCCCGGAGGGGTTTGTACTCCCACTAGACTGGCTGGAAAGTCTAGGCACGCTCCGCACTCCCTCACCACTGCCTGTTCCCCTTCGTGAGTCAAAGCTGGGCCCGCGCTGGATAATAGGAGGCAGAGTGATGACCCTTCTCTCGACCCCTCTTACACCCATCTCGTCCAGGGCTGACAGCATGCTCGGTGGTCCAGGGGTGTAGGGAACAGGCTGAGGAACCGGCTGAGGGTGTGACTGTAAATGTGGCATATTCTGAGGGGCATGAGGAACCATCAGAGGTGGAGAAACATCCAGCCCTCTGACCTGGTTCTCCAAGTAGTCCAGCACCTGGCCAGTACCCTGTACACTTCCACGCATACTGCCATTAATAAGAGGTGGAGGAGGAGCCTGACTCTGTAGAGCCATTGGTGAAAGCTGCATTGGAGCCATGGCCAAGTTCTGTTTTTTGGGGTAATCTGAATAGGAACCTAAAAATATATTTAAGGCATAGTATACAAGAGTTAAAGAAAAAGATTGATTGATTGATTATTATTGATTTATTCATTTTAGGTTGTAAAAGCAAGTCAATCCTATATCATACACTGGATAAAAAAACACAACTCTAAATGTGCTTAATGCTACGCACCTGAATACAAAATTGGGACGCCTTGGGAGGATGCATTGGAGCCAATAGGAGCATAAATGGCTTGGCCGTGCATCCAAGGAGCCATAGCCTTCTGAGCCTCTCGTATCATCCTGTGCTGCATCACAGCTGAGATGAAATTACAACAATGGTTTCCTTTTGATTAAATACTGTTGTTATGAGTGTGTTCAGACAAAATGTTTACAGTACAACATTACTCCTTGTTCTACCTTTTTCTGGACAGCAGCATGTTTGTGGACAACATGGGCAACGAACATAGCAGCAGCACTTTTGAGGACAGCACTGGCAGCAGCATATGCAGAAAAGCATAATCAACAGGAGGGCACCAATGATGATTAAAAGGACTGTAAGCCAATCTGGAAAAAGGTCAAATGAAACATGATGATGGTAGTACTTAGGCACTTAAGAACAATATTTTCAAATTCAGTTTTTTGAGGTTCCAAGGAGCCCAACAATATGAGATGACTTACGATAAACAATAAGTTTAATCTCACGATCAGAGTCCCCTGTTGTGTCCCCAGCAGCATCAATGGTGCAGTAATACACTCCATTGTCCCACCACATCACTTCAGTGATGACCAGGTCAGCCTCTGTATCAGACAGTGACACATTACCTCAAATAAAAACAAGATTATCATTTCAGTTCCATCAAACTAAATAATTTATAATTATTACTTTCCATTTGCTCTTATTGACAACAGATAAAAGTGTGACCAAAAAGCGGTTAGTCTGCTTTTGTCCTGCATTGATGCAACTGCAACTGAGCTTCACCAATGTTAATGAAGTTTATTATCTTATTAATACAAAGGTCAATCAAATGATAACATGCTTTTTAGTACCTAGAATTGGTAGACATGACTTTATACTCACTATTTTGAATAGTAATTTTTCGTTGTGTGTAGTCTGCCCCCAAGATAGGCTCATTTACACCCCTCTTCTGGATGACAGTGCGAACAGTGCGCTGGCGGTCTGGGCAGTCATTAGAGGGGTCCTGACCAAGCTGTAGAGCTGCTTGATATGCTGCAAACACAAATAACATGTGCTAGTTGTTGGGGAGTACAGAATATATTATGCTATTACACAATAGAAACTTTAAGGGAAACAAGTGTCTGTTTTTGGCCTTACATCAATTTTTACTTTGTTACTTAGCAAAAAGATGCATTTGTGGATGTGAAATATTAAACAATAAAACTGTATTGTATTGTGTTCGATTAGATTACCTGTGGAGTAGTACTCAAGCACTGGGTCTTTGCAAAAGGACTTGAATTTCCAGGACACCAAGACATCCTGAGGGTTTGCTGAGGTGGAATAGTCACAGCGCAGAATCACAGACGCAAACAGGGTTGTACTCCTCTCTGATTCAGGAACAACTACCTGAATGGACAACACACCTAACACAGGAAGAATGATGAACGGAGATGAATAATAATAATAATATACAGTAAATGAACCTCTTTCATAAGTGTTCATAAGTGTGTCAAATCTTCCTAAATACCAGATAAGAATGTGCCCAGACGAGATGGTGTTTATCTGTAGTACAGAACAAGACTAGACTGAAAGAAACTATTGTGGGAAAGGATCATTTAAAATTTAATGGTTTTAAATGTTTCACTTTAAAGGAACTGTATGACAGAAAGATTAAGAAAATATAGTGATGCAGTTGCCTGGCAAAGTTTCACATGCCTCACAGAAATCAGTGCAGACATGAAAAATATAAGGAACATTGTGAAGTAACAAAAGGCAGACCATCTTCTAATAAAAGGAAAGAAATCTTGATTATGATTTATTATGTTCTCAAGGGACTTCAAAAATAAATACACCTTTTTTTCTGATTTTATGTATTAATTCTTAAAAAAAAATGCTTGTGCATGTACTATGAATATATCAGGATATATACTATGAATCGTATGTTTTACAATTAAAGCTGTTGTCTTTGCTGCTGTTTACTCTAAATGATGATTATTATATGTAAATCTTTTATTCTCTCTGATTATATATTTTATAAAGCGATTGGATTTCTGTATTATATTTTTAAACTGCTAGTTTATTTTTACTAGTTTTAGATACTGTGGTACTGTATTATATTTATTTATTTAATTTCGGTTTGTTTTTTTATCTTTTGTTTTTGGTCCTGTCAGTAACAAAAAGAATTTCCTCTCGGGGATAAATAAAAAAATTCAGATTAAATCTTTTACTGACTAATCAACTGAAACCTGTGTATTTTAATGATATTTAGAATCAACTTTGATTGAGCGTAGTTCCAACTATTATTGGGCAATCACGTGACACATTCGGCCTTGTCCTATTTACACACTGCACTTGTCGATAATTAACCAAAGACGGTTTCGACGGTTGGCTTCACAATCAGAAACATTGATTAGTAAACATTCAAAACTGCAGACGACAATATTATTTAGTGTAAAAGACTTTAGAGCCTCACCTGTCGATAGGTAAACCAGCAGCAGCGCCAGCAGCATCAAATTTCCCATCTCGTCGCTTTATTATCCTTCCGCGGAAGCTTCACTCTTTGGCCCGAGGATGCGTCACAGTCCACAAAAAACTCTGAATCTTAGACAAAGACGACATATACGCACTGCTAGACATCTTCCCAAAACATGGCTTTTGCTCAGTGAATGTTTTTTTGTCCGTTAAACAGCCATGAGTCACACGCGCAGAGACAAAAACAAGTTTCCCGGACGGAGTGCACTGTGTACGGGCAGTGTACCCTTCCCCCTCCGGCTTCAGGTGACATCATGGCCCCGCCCAGACAGACAGGTGCAACATTCATTTAACTAGTCATCATTTATTCTGTACTTTAGAGTGAATCTTACTTGCTTTATGTAGCTTCACTGCTAACTAAAAACTATTAATCCCCATTGAAAATTAAAGGTGTTTGTTAGTTGGTCTTTTGATCGCTGGTGTCAAATGTCAGAACAGTATCTTATTATGTCAACGGCCAAATACATTTCTATTCATTGCCCAGAAAAATCGTTGCTTTTAGTTGCTGCCTTTAAAATATTCTTTGATGTTACAGTGGCCCGGAGGTGCATTGTCAAAATTGTCCACTAGAAAAAATATAAAAGGAGCGGCATCCACATTAGCTGAGGGCTTTTAAAAATTGAGGAAGGTTTTCTTTTTGAGACAACCTTAATTTAACATTACATTCAGTGATATAATGAACTGAAAACTGAATGTTTTTCTTTTCAGATGTCTTATTTTTATTTGGGGAAAGTTTTTTATTTTAAGACAAGCTTTTTTTTTTTTTTTTTTTGAGGAATTTCAGTTAAAGCTTTTTAAATTCAGTCATATTTTAATTTTTTGAATCTTTTTTTTAATTTTGAGAGATGGGTTTCTTTTTTGAGGCAACATTTTTGAAAATGTCTACTTTTCTAGTGGGCAATACTTTTTAATTTTGCACCTCAGGACAACCATATAGTTAACATACAATTTGCTTCACATTCTTTGACAAAAGCAAGTTAGTAAGTATTACAGCAGACTAACACCTTACCTCAGTTTCTTTATTTTTTTTTCATATCTTTTTTTCCCCCTCAAACTCTCTCAGAATAAAGGTCACTCTCAAGTTGACTTGCATCTGTCCCTCTGTGAGCTGCTCCTGGGACAAAACATGCCAGGCTGAGCTGCGCTGAAGTGGTCCTCTCAGCTCACAGAAATGTCGCTGAATGAATGGTGCCACGTTAAAGAAAGCTCTTCAGAAATAACACTTTTGCATTCCTGCAGCAAAGTTTGCGCAGGTTTAGACTAGAGAGTACAATACCACATCAACACTCTTGGTCCGTGTACAAACAATGACCATATTCTGATAGCGCTGAGTTCACTAGGTAAATGCATACTGTTTATTTAGTTGTGTATATTTGATATAATTTCAAAAGATAGACTTCAGCCAAGGTACACACAGGTAATCAAGTCTTTTCAAATACAAAAGCCACTTGAGTGAACTGACATCACTGTGTAATATTTTTGTAAACCAAATTGAAATCCTTCACAGCAATATGACTAAAAGTTAAAGTTTATTAATACAATTAACAAAAATAAGTAATACCTGACCTTGACTGTAGTTTATGGATTTTACAACTGATAAACCAAATAATGAAATATTGACAAAATAAGCTGCAATAATGATATGTACACATGTCTTCTATTTAAACTTGACATTTTTTTTATTAAAAAGAGTGCAATTCAAAACAGCAAAACACTGGAAATACAGTACTTATATACAACAACAGACAAAGACAAAAAAATAATGTATCATGTAAAACCTGAGATGTGGTATACTGAATAAAAAGAATTATGTAGCAAAAAGAGGCTGCTCTGAAATTGGCACAAAACATCTTGGCACTTATTCACAATATTCTGCCACTTCAAACTGAAGCGCACAACCACACCACAGGTAAATACACATGCACAGGAGACAAAGAGGCAGGTTAAAGGCATTCACAAGCACCTATCTAAGTCACACATGCTGCTTGGGGCGTGTTCAGTATAAGTGGTTTTGTGTGATGTTATTTCAGAGAAGTGGGCCCGACTCTGTAACCAGTGGCTGGACAGCTAGCTTCACCTGTGCAACAGGACGGCTTAAATGAATGGACTGGCAGTGGTGTCTGTGAAGACCGGGGCTCGGAAAGCTTGTCACACTATGAGAGAGTCCCTGCTCAGTGCAGTGCTCTGTTAAGGACAGAGAGCCATAGATTAGGGACTGTGCGTTCATGCTCTTGTGAGTACTGTTTAGTTACAGCTCACAAAAAATCATGCAGCTTAAGATGAGTTAGTGCAAATAGATTTATCTAAGTTTCAGTCTATAATGCAACTGTTGAATTATGTAAAGGCAAATATTATATAATTCAGTGTTAAGACTATTAACTGTGCATGTAAACTATGTGTGTAGAACTAGAAACTACTGAAAAATATTTCATATTTTCCATATTAAAAAAGCATGGTTTCTGTGATGAATCTATTAAAAATAACTTTTAGGTTTTGGCTCCACAGACAAAGCTTGTTGCAACATTGTTTTAATGATTTAAAATCTTACCAACACTTTGTGTAACTGTTTCCTAGACGAGGAGGATTAAAGACAATGGAAGAAAATGTCCTTGGTTTTGTTACAAGTAACTCACCAGGTTTCGGTTTCTGTCCCTGTCCTCTCTGCTGCCCTGTAGTGTGTGGGACATCCCTGGGTGAGGGCGGGTGTAACTGAATGGCCTTGGGACTGGCTCAGTGGTCCTATAGCGCTCTGTCCCAGGATGTTCTACAGTTCGATATCGCTCTGTGGTGGTGTCAGCCCTGCGATACCGCTCTGCTTCCCGCTCAGAGTATGGAGGTAAAGGGTCATCCTCTTCCGGCCGGTTGCTTGGTGACCGGCTGTAGTAGCTATCACTGCCTTTTCCTCTGGAGCTACCTTTGGAGGGAGTGTCACTGTCCTCGTCCATCCTCGCAGCGCCCCTGTCCCGTCCCCGTGCCTTGCTCTCTAACACACTGTTGAGGTAAGCATCATCGTAGCCTCTCTTATAGGATGGTCGACTGGGGCGATCACTGTCCCATGTGTCCAGTCTCTTAC
The DNA here is from genome assembly GCA_036850595.1 of Rhyacichthys aspro. Taxonomy (NCBI): domain Eukaryota; kingdom Metazoa; phylum Chordata; class Actinopteri; order Gobiiformes; family Rhyacichthyidae; genus Rhyacichthys; species Rhyacichthys aspro. Next base: position 10,538,483 of record CM072168.1, read on the forward strand.
GTGGTAAGGGTGAGGGGCTGCGGCGTCGCCACCCCTCCTCCTCATCTCTGTAGGAACGCCTAGGTGGGCTATAGTCCCGCTCATATGTCCGGTCTGAGGGCTCAGCTCGACGACAGCGGCTAGTGTATGACCGAGCAAATTCTTCCAGCTCATCCAAGGAGCCTGTGCGCCCTCTTCTGCCTAAAGTTTTTCTTTGTAGATGCTCTGACCTGGGATTCCACCTAAAAAAAAATCAGGTCATGTACTGTTTACATCAGTTTGTGCATGTGGTAAGATAAACTTCAATCACTATTTTAATTTTAATACAGTCAGTATTTACAAACACACAGTATACAATTGATCATAAGCGTTGTCAATGCGTAAAAAACTACCTGTTGTCTAATTCATCATCTGAGTGGATTGCTCTATCCCAATTTTGTCTGCGGCCCTGAGCCGGTGGAAACATACTTGGCACTGACTGGTCATCCAGGTCTGGTATGGGTGGGAGCGCCTTCATTTGCACCTTCTGATAGGTGTTTCTGAAATCAGTGTTTGCTCCATCATGAAGAGAGCTCAACTCTGAGAGGCTACTGGCTGTGGGAAGATAGAAGTCATTGCAGAGACCAGAGACTGGCAATTCCATGTAACCATCCATTAAATACAAGGAGGAGGCACAGGATTACATACATACATGAATTACTATGTTTACCATGGCTGACAACATAATCACAAGATAATAATACAACATTAAACATTCATTAGACAAGGGTTTTGTGGTGCATGATAAAAGTGTAATTATTATGTGATTAATTGTAAGATATTAAGATTGGTTAGATAAATTAAGGCAGTAGAAGAATTAAAACTAGCACAAACACACAAAACATGCACAAAAACAGAGATACAAACACAGATTTCAAAAACTGCCCTAATCTGTACAGTCTTACATTGCAGTGCAGCCATCTTGGCAGAGGGAAACTGAGCCAGCTCCTTTTCTATGTAGTATAAGACTCTCATTGAGTCCTGGTCTGGAGTGGCTGTCAGTCGGTAACCACTGCGCACTGTGGACTCGGGCAAACATACACAAGCACACAACCATGCAATGACGAACAGAGTTAAGTTAAAACACAAACAAGCAACCAAACGCTGACAAATTGCTGTGATTTATGCTAATACCACAGCATCTAAAAAGGTTAGACATAAAGACTGGGATGCTAAATGGTGATGAGATGGAAGTTAGTAAAGTAAAACATGCCATACATATTATACCATAAGTAAAATATACATATACGTTATAAAGTCACACAGGGACCTTATGAACTGTTATAATACTCACCACCAGCCAAATTATTCTCCACTGAAGGAAGAGAGGCCATTTTAGGTTCAAGATGTGATGATGGGGCAAGCGGCACCACAGATGGGACCATCGAAGGCACCCCAGGAATGTAATAGGGGTACACAGGCAACTGAGCAGATTTCGCAGTCTTTGCAATCTTCCCTGCTTCATACACTGAAGTAGAACAAAAACTTGCCAAGTCATCCCAGAAAAACAATCAAAAGAAAAACTGAATTGAATTTGTCAAGGCCAGAGAACTCCTAGGTTTAGGCAGAAGTGAAATTACATAAATAATGTTTAATAAAAAGTCTTTTTCCTTCAAAAATATAATTATAAAAGTAAAAAGTATGCTTCAGGAAATCTAATATTAGATTAATTTTTAAAAATCATATTTTGTCCACTCACAGTGTCGTGGGCAGCAGCAAGTGTCAGGACAGCAGCAGCAGCTGACGTAGCAGCAGCAGGAGTGAGGACAACACTGGCACCAGCAGATACCCAGCAGCAACAAGAACAAGATACTCCCTAGGACTACAGATCCCACAAATGCCCACTCTGCAAGATAAACAGGCAAAAATGACAAACAAAGTTAAAACAATTATGACCCATGTCCCAAAAATAACTAAAAAAAATTGCTTTTGAAAGCTAAGAATGTAACACATTGCAGATACTTTTGGACTGCCATATTCCTTTATGCACACTTTCTTCATTTAGTAACAGTGGACATAAATAACTTACAATCTCTTATCCAACATCAGATCTTGGTAGCACAATTACTACACATTTCCTCAGGATGTGCCCAAAACACTAAATCAGTTAAGAATCCCTCAACACATATTCCCCGGGGAAATCAAAACTAGTGGAAAGAATTAAAAGCCGTGGGAGCTTTAATAAGCGATTGAATTTGCATTAGTTAAAAGTAGCATTCAGGGCGTGTGCGTTAGTACTGATTAGACAGTTTCCTTAAAATATCGGAAAAATATCGGAAATTAACAAAGCTGCATGCAAGACAAGAGAGTGCAGGTGAGGTGGCGTACCTGGCATAATCTCCAGATCAAACTCAGGTAGGAGATCGTCCTGCTCACCTGTCCTGCCTGGAGAGAGACGGAGAGCACACGTGAAGGTTGGCAGAGAAAGAAGGAAGCAGTAGTAAATAGATAATGCAAATAAGATTTGGTAGTTGATGGAAAAATTCATGCACTATCAGGAGGCTAATACATGATCGATTTAGGTATGTGTTGCTCATGCTGCTTCAGAGCCCAAACTTCCTTTATAACATTTAAGCATGATACCAGTATTCACACTAGCTTTCTCATGTTAGCAGCCTATGTTATTAAAACATGAATCATGATTTATTTTTACTGTCCAAGAGTTAAATTAAGATATCATCAAGTTTTGTAAATGTATTTTCAAGGACACCAACGTATTACCAAGATAAATATGTTCATACAACTAAGGTCAAAACCCAAACACATTTTACTTTCAATCTATTTGTTGCAAAAGGCCAACAGTTGGGCTTTTGAGTGATGTGAAATCTCTAACACCTGTACCCTGCACATGCAGATTTACAAAGGCCAAGTCACAAAAAAGTGCATAAAGAGAAGTGCTTAAAGGCAAACAAAGAGCGGGCTTTGGAAACTAGGGCAGACAACCAATCTCGGACAGTAATTTACATAAAAGGCTCATCTAGTACGCCATAGAAGTACTTTAATTGTAAAACAATGGCTCTTTTGTGAGATATATACAAAACAAACTGGATAAAATCGACTAAAGAGTAACTGACGGATGTTTCTAGAGCTAACTGTGATGAGCCATAGGTCTATGATTATTGTAATAAGTACAAACAGTCTGATGCTTCTGACTAGAGGGATGAACAGTCACAGAGTAGAGTTGAATTGTGCTGAGTGTGCAGTCATCATGTGAGAAAAAAACTGCATACGGCTCTGATAAAAGTTTCTTTCCTGACCTAGCACAATCATCTACATACCATTAAAGCTCAGTAACACAGAGTAACCTGAGAGAGCCACGCAGCTATGCAGCGCTGAGAAAGAGGGAGGCCGTGAAAGATGCAGGGAGAGAATGAACGGAAGGATAAATATTTTACTTTAGAGAAAGCAAAGCACAGAGTAAATGTAAGAAAATTAAACAAATGACAGTGAGTAGATTAAACTATAACAGATTTCTGGCCTTGCAGCGTAATTTGATACACTAATTTTTAATAAGTTCCAGGCTTATTTTTCAGAGTGTAACCCCCCTCCTTGTCTTTTCTTCTGTGAGCAATCCTAATCAGATTAGTGCACAGGCAGAGGATGGCTGCATGTGGTAGTGTACTTTAATGAAGTCAGTTCAACTTAGATGAAGAACACCACTGTGCCAAATTCCTGGGGTCAAAGTTTAACATGTTTCTTCCTCTCTTTTCATCTCTCTTTCTATGTGTTACCTGGCACATTTCACATGCTCTAAAAAAAAAACCAAAGGTACTATGGTAATAGCTCAAAGTGTAGTTTATGTGTCTGACTGAAAACAGTAGGCTCAACGTATGATGTGAGGATATAGCTGTACAACACTACTTGTAAAGTGTGGAAAAACACTTAAGGGTTTTCTTTCTGTTCTGCCCTAAATTATAAACAAATTTAGAAAAAAAAGATGAGGCACATACATAAGATGAATTGTAATTATAACCTAACTTAATGTATCCAAATACACTTGTCTGAGTCAGCGTCTGCCCACTTAAGTGTAGAGCTGACCGAACAATAGTCTGTCATGGTTCAAGAACATGTAAAGAGGCAAACACCAGTGGGCTGTTTCCATGGAAGCCATTGTATGGAACTTGGAAACACAAGGCAACAAGAGGCCTTACCAGTAACAGAAAGCATACAAACTAAAAAAAAAATAAAAAAATTTCCAATCAAACCAGATCTTACCAAGCACAAGTAACTCAAGCTGGGCCTCATTTTTCCCTTCGAGATCATCAGCAATGACGACTTTGCAGAAGTATACTCCACTGTCGCCCCACTGCAGCTCTCCAATCCGCAGATCTGCCTCTGTATGAAGACAAATCATTAATCTCAGACATTTTCAGTGGGAGAAGCTCTGTAGTAACCTGCTGCAGTTAAAGTTTAAATGAACTGTCCTCAAATTAAATTAGATTTTTAATAATCATGGACCAAAGTAATAGAATATTTAATAATATATGTATCTGTTTCTAAAGCTAGGATAAAACAAAGCTATACTGAACTGAGCCATTGTAGTACATATGTTTTCACACTGATCTGATCCAAAGGCAGGTGTTTTCTCATGATAAGGCAACATTAAGAGGAGTGAAAGCAGGCTGCTGTGATTGTGAACAGACAAAGACAAAGGGGACTGTTTGCAGAACAGGAAACGTCCTCAGAGTGACAGGTCTTTAAAACTCTACATTTATAACTCATACAAACAATAGTGTGCATTACTGTTAATGATGGTGATGTCTCTTCCTTTGTAGTGCTCAGCCAGTGTCAAAGAGGCGCCCTGTGCAGACGCTACAATCCGAACTGTGCGGCTGCTGTCAGAGCACTCCAGATGGGACGTGGTGCCCAGATCGGAGGCCGTCTTACCCAGGGTCTCTGGCAGATTGAAGGAGTCCCGTGTGCGGTCCCGACAGTACGACTTGTACCACCACTGAACCACCGGCGTCTGGGTGGAGGCTGTTTGGAACTGACAAGGGAGGACCACCGACTGGAAGAGCATGGCGTAACGCTGCTTCTCCCGGACCGAGACATGCACGCCATCACACAGGCAGACTGAGATGACATGGGTATAAAAAAAACAAAACAAAAAACATTACAATACAAGTGCAACACAACTTTAATTGTTCATGATTTAACCTACTTTAAAGAACAAAAGGCAGAAACTGTATGTTCCTTAAAGAAAAAGGAGGCAGATTTAGTAACTGTGTCTTTAAAAAAAAAAAGGTACGGTATCAACTGGTCCAAACCGTTGACTCACTGTAGAAACTGGAGATCAGCTGTTAGACTGTACAAAAGCACTTAATACTTCCCCAGAGGTTAGACAGTGGAGAGGGATAGCACTTAACAAGGGTATAGAAAGACTAGTATTGCACCGTTCAGACAGGGCTAACACAGCCAAACACAGATGCTAACGTCCTTTAAGTCTTACTGGCCTTAAGGGACTGCTTCCACCTGGTGCCGTGGACAGGATGGGGAAGAGATGAGTTCCTTCCTGATGTGGGACTGACACATTTTCTATGCGCTCTGTTTGTCGGACCATGTGCAGTACTAAACTGTGAGATGATCCCGTTAGTAGTGCTCAGTCTTAGCAGTGAAGTGTAGTGTTAGAAGTGCCTGTTCTACTAGGGTCGTATTTGCAGTGTATTTCTCTGCTCAGTGATTAATACAGTGTCTTATCTTGGTTACAGCAGAAACAGCTGCCTATCCTCTTTGTGGGTGATTCATGAGTTCAGATTCAGAGTGCAAGGGGTTCCCTATGGTACTGGGGTCAGAAAGGTTAAATTCCTGTCTATGTGGTTTGTGTGTTTGGGGAGGGTGCCTAGAGATTGTGGAAAGGCAGGGGGTTGTCATCACAGAGGGAGGGAAATAGTCAGAGTAGAAAGTAGAGAGTAGAGTCAGAGTAGTACAGGCTTTAGTGTGCGTTCTGCTGCTGTACAGATGGTTATATTCGGTTTAGGTGGGGCAGGAACTAACTCTAAACATTTAGCAGGAAATCAAAGCAAAAGCAAACGTACTGGCCTGTCTTCCATGGACCATTTAGGACAACATTTACAGCATTTCCTTCTCTCTGGACATCTTTTGGTTTTGAATTTGTGTTCAAAGCATGTAGTGCCTTTAGTTTACTCATCAACTAAGATTGCTTAGATTAATAGATAGCGAACTGTGTTTTTATCTTCAGTTGATGACAGAAGCAGTGATGGTCATGTCATACATAAAGTTTTTTTTTCCTTTGCTGATGACAAAAATAGTGGAGGTGACTTTACCATTATTTCATTTTAGTAAGCCAATACAAAAGTAGCTACTAAATTCCTCCAACTTTGGTCTTGCCTTAGTAGCGTTTTTTTTTGTTTTTTTTTTCTTTTTCATGGACCAGTCCATTGTTTAGGCTGTGCTGAAAATCTCCTCCCTCTGTCCCACTTGAGGAATGAAAAGGGGGGAGGTTAGGGTCACAAACTGACCAATGAGATCTTTACGCCTAGTCCAGCTGGTTGCAAACAGACCAATTAACAACTTGAGATTTCAAACCGTTACTCAATAAATCCCATTAGTTTCATGGTGATGAGACCACTGTATGCACCAGCAACAAGTGTCACAGTGACTATTGTTCACATCCCTGTAAGCTAATGAGCAGGTTGGACACACAATGAAGGCCTTGGATTATTTTTTAACAGTATTGCACTCATTCGGGTCAAAGCTTTGCTGCTGGACGCTGCATGTTTCCTGAAACAGCTAGACCTTTCCTCTCCACAGCTTTCGCATTTCCTGCCTTTACTTTGTCATGCATTCCTTCACATTGACTCATTATCCCAACATAAATGAAGATAATACACTTCAGATTTGATAAGGTAGACTATTTTACGAAACTTTCCCAACACTCTCAAAATTACCCACTTGTTGCAAAGAAAACTGAGTGGGCATATTTAAGTGCAGTGCTCATTTGGGCCTATTCGGCAAAACTCTAGTTTAGCTGTATTTTGTCTATCACAGAAACAAGATCGTCTCAGCTTACTATCGCTTTATAACACAGGGTTATTTCATAAAGCACTAAGGGGATTTGTGAATGTAAAGACACAGCAGTGGCAAAAAGAGGGTAAATACAAACAATAACTCCAGCCGTATTCCCTAGCCTAAAATCTAAAATCCTAACCTCAATTATATTGTTCACATTCAAAATAAATTAAATAAAGCAGATAGCGCATGCCATTTATCCGCTAACTTTATCCTAAAAAGACTGAACGCTAGCTTCGGAGGAACCTGTGGGGGATTAAGTCAATCTGTTGCGCTGTTACGCCAAAGAAAACCTTGTTAAAATTGTCAAATAAGACTAACCTGATGCTCCCAGTAAAATGGCCAGCTGGAAAAAGTTCATCCTCTATCAGACCACTTCAGTATAAGGTGCACTTTGTCCGGCGGACGGTCATCTCGTTGTCCGCTGCAAACAGGACTCAAAGCCTGCGACTAACGGGACTGTACCACTTTGCCCAGAGGTGAGTCTCCAAATGAAAACGCTCTACACGCTGCAATAAACACGGACACCGTCCCGTGGCAGCACTTAGCAGTAGAAGAAGAAAAGAGTGGCAACGGGAGCTTGGTCTGGGTAAAAGTGCACGGTGGTAATATTTCTCACAGGGTCGGAAACACTGTGGGTTTGTGAAGTGTCTGAGGAGGAGGAGTCAGCTCACCGAAAAACCTGTAAGCCTCAGGAATTTAAACACACACAAACAATGGGATCATCTTTTCAAGCAAGTCTGTTTAATGAATTGGATTTGACACTGTAAAAAGTTTAACAAGCTCCCTTATGATTTTAGGTATAAAAATGAACAAAAAAACTTGATTTGAGCTGAAGCATAGCCATTTTAAAGCAACACTACTGTATGTAACTTTTTATCTAAAAATGTATAGCCTCAAAATCATCCTTAAAATATTTTTCTTCTTTTCTAATTCTCTTTTAATTTTCTTTTTTAATTTAGGCAACAGAACAAAACAAACAACATAGGCCTAAGAAAATATAAGAGGTACATAAAATCATTTTCAGATAATTTTAGTAATCTGCAATCACCTAATTGAGCAGCTACCCAGTGAATGATGTTTGAATGTTTACATTTTTTACATCATTATGAATTAAGCAAAGCATTGTGGTCTATTTAGCCCGTCTTTTCGAGATTCATTGTAGCAAACTTTGACTTCATTTCAGTGAATACGAAGTTACAAATGACTAATCATACTGGCCTCTTTCTGTGTAGTCAAGCTGATCTCGACTGCCGCGGTAATGGTCACGATTATCGTCTAAACGATCTCGACTGCCGCGGTGATGGTCACGATTATCGTCTAAACGATCTCGACTGCCGCGGTAATGGTCACGATTATCGTCTAAACGATCTCGACTGCCACGGTAATGGTCACGATTATCGTCTAAACGATCTCGACTGCCGCGGTAATGGTCCTGATTATCGTCTAAACGATCTCGACTGCGGCGGTAATGGTCACGATTATCGCCAAGGCGATCACAACTGCCATGTCGAAGGTTATGGTTTTCAAGAGGATCACTGTTATCACGGTTTTTGTAACGATTATCATCAAGTCGGTCTCGGCTGCCACGATAGTCACTTTTGTTGCCCTGGTAACGAGAGCTATTAGCATTACTTTCCATGTCTTCGTGCCTTTCCTGTCCACTGTTATTGCTTTGCTGATCAACATCAGGCTTATGTCCTGCTGTTCTTAAACTGGAGCTGTTTTGCTCATCAATGTCTTTGTTGTTTTGGTGCAGAGTGTTTTGTGGCTTTGAGTCAATGTCAGACTTGTTGTCAAAGTACTGCTCTGAAGCATCGGGAGCATCCCTGTCACAAAACTCCATGTCTCTGGGGGAGCTGCAAGATTGAAAAAAAAGTGTTTAAATGTAATAAATGAAATTTAGACCATTAGCACCTAAAGCACTATTAATGTTGGTTTGATGCAAACAATATTACATACCCTTCAACATACTTGGCCTTTTTGTTCTTCTTTCTGCAGCAACAATAGATAAGTATTGCTAAAAGCAACACAGCTGCAACAACTCCTCCAATTATACCCACTGTGGCTCCACTCATTGAGCCTCCTGGAAAAAGTAAGATGTTAGAAGCCATTATCTTCTTACATACACATGAATAGGGAATGATATTAAAGGTAGAGTTAAAACACTCACCAGGCATCACGGCTAAAGTGAAGTTGCAGCTAGCTGAGCCAATACGATTTGTTGATGTGCAAGTGTAAAAACCAGATGTCTCTCTTGAAATGTTAAAGAGTGATAATGCGCCATCTTCTGCAACACAGAATCCATATAAACACATAGAAGGTGCAGCAGAATTGAGCAGATAAATAAGATTCTTACTTTCAATTGTCTTTGGTGGAAATGGTCTTGGGCTGTTTTCAACATTATAGCTCTTCCATTCATAAAGTGGTTTGGGAGATCCCTCCTCAGATATACAGGTGAGGGTAATATTATGCCAATACTCCGCTTTTCCCTGAATCCTACAAATTGGTGGGGAGGGGGCAACTGGAAGAAAATTCAACATATATTTACTACAAAAAAAAAGTAAAAAAAAGTAAAAAAAAGGGTTTAAAGGGTTGGACAACACAATTACCCAGGACCAAAAGGGAAGTAGAGGCAGATGTTGTTCCCTCGTCATCACCAGGAATCAGAACACTGCATTGAAAATTTCCATTGTCCTCCATGGTCACTTTTGCTAAGTTTAGCACACTCACTTTTTTGGAGACATCAACTTCCATGGACGTCCTGCCCTCATAATCTGGTGATATGTCAACCCGATTTAAATTTGAATAAAAAGTAGCCACTATAGTCTGAGGAAATTAAACAACATCATATTATAACCATACTGAATTTGACAAATACACAACTTCAGGTTTAACCTCTTACCGCTTTGTTATCCCTAACTGTTTCCCATTTCAGGATCAGCAGTTCGAAGTTTGGTCTGGCAGGGGAATATGAGCATGGCAAGATTATATTGCCTCCTCTTGCAACTTCATACTGTGGCTCTCTGATTGAAACCTGCAAACACCTACAGTAGCGAAATGCTGCAATATAACAATATTATTATTTTTTATTTGTTTCTTCTTCAATTAATATTGTTTTTATTTAGACCAGTAAAATGTTTACATTTACAGGGAATATTTTGGATGCAAATAATTTGCAAGCTATGCTAAACACAAGGCATCTTTCTTGTGAGTAGCAAAGAGTTGGATTAATGATTAACAGTAGACAAATTCAATAAAGGTGTGGCAGTGGTTCATAGAAAAGAAACAGTTTACAAGCATAAGCTTACCTGTAAGGAGTAGGAACAATTTCCCCCATCCAAGCAGCTTTTCAGAAGTCATGTTTGAAAGAGATGACAAATGTCCAATGTTAAATATGAAGAATTTCCGACAGATGCTCCCAAACTCAGAACAAGACCGAATCTAACCTGACCTCAAAGTGAACACCAAGATAAGGAGAGGTTGACACTTCCAGGTAATAAAGTCAACTGCTCTCGGTCACATGTTACTAGAAGGCCAATCATTGTTCCATTATGCCTCATTATGCTTATTGCCCACGCAAAAGCTGTTTTTTGAAAGTAGCCTATAACAATTGTTTTGTTTGTTTTTATTTTTTTTATTTTTTTTAAATTAAACATTAAGCAACAGATACTATAAACATATCATAATATAAAATATTTCTATTATATTTGTATTCTCTGATCTACTGATTTTAATTGCGCACAGGAAGATTTGGTGTTGTACATACAGTACCCTCTAGGGTGCAGTATGGAACTATGAGTCTGACAACTAGTTCAGTCATCATCTTTAATATGATTGTTTACTGAATGTGAATTTTGTGTAAATAACATCAATAAAGAGAAAAATGTGTTTAAATGATTGTGACGTCTGCCATGTGTTGGATGCCACAGTAAAAGGGACAGGTCTACCCTTTAATGCTAAATAAGTTTAAATGACCTGTAAACTTTAAAGTTAATTTATGGTAATGTAAATGTAAGGCTTGGGCACAAACTCTTTTAATCATAAAGCGACGTAACTTTTAGAAAGATAATTTTTGATTGATGGAGCTAGCTGATAAACCGTTCTAATACTGCTGCTAAGCATATGAAAAGATTGAGAAATCAGAATTTAAATCAAAATTGAAATAGTTTTGTTGTTTCTGGGTGTGGGCCTCTATGTCGGGTCATTTTTTCAGCTTGACCACATCTGTGTGTTTATATGTAAATAACCAGGCAGACAACTCCACGGTGATCGCTCTATTCTGTGTTTGTGTGTGAGAGCGTGTAGGTGGTAGGCTCAGGGCTGGGATTTCGGGTTAAATATTCAAAATGGCGGACGGAGGAGCAGCGAGTCAAGATGAGAGTTCAGGACCAGGTAATGATTACAGCATTTTACATATTCATACTCATATTCAAACTGTGCCGCTCTCAATTTATCATTAACGGGATACTAATGAAACGCAGATTGCATGACTGAGCACAACAGTATTGGGTGATATTTTAGTAAAGACAGAGCTAGCCAGCTGTAAATTGACAGAGGAGGAAACGAGCTATTGCAGTACGACGGCAAATTACATGGAAACATGCCTCCCCCTTTGTGTGATTAGATGGCTATACGCCGCTGCATATTCATACCTCCGTCGACAAATACAGTTTAGCATATTTTATTAGTAATCGTCGACGTGACTTCCATCCATATATGACATATTTAGATGTTTCAGTAACGCAGTTAGATTGATATGAGGATGCTAGCACGCTAGCATTAGCTCGCCTGCTAACACTGGGCTTTGTGTTGATGCACACTGGCGTGAAGCTTTTGAAAGAGCTTTGAATATTCATTTTTTGTGAGCGGCGCAGTGGCATCGCTTGTTTGTTAACAAGGTGTTTGAGATCATATACAGATGAATGTGGACAGTGTGTATGTAAGGTTTACGGTTTTGTCAGCTATATGCGCTGTATCTAGCTACCTCTCCGTGGTTTTATGGCACAGCATTTTCCCTCAGTCTTTTGTGCTCTGCAGCCTGTTGTGTTATTCATGCGGGCCTTGCTGAAGCAGAGTGCGGAGTTCAGCATATTACCTCAGCCGGGCAGCGACTGAAGCTTATCGCGCGGCGGCGCCACAACAACTGCATTTTTTTGAACTGTTAAGAGACTGGCTCTCTACCAGCCACACAAGTTTATCACGGTGCAAAACCGCCATGACAAACACCACCCGGTGACTTTATCGGGGATCCCATAAGCGGATCGTGTGTCTTCAGTTTTCTCTCTTCAGCCCCTGCTCTGTTAAGTGGCTAATTGACGTGTCCGCCTAAAGGTTAACTTTACACTTATGTCATGGTTTTGCTCTGACCAGGTCATTTTTTAAATTAACCCAACTGGGTTGTGAAGTTGTAGGTTACTGGGCACTTTTCATTCGAACATTTAGTTGTTACCAGTGCCAGTAACATGAGTTATCTCCCTGGGACATGGGGATATGATGTATTCTGTCATTGTAAGTGAAGTTTAAGCACAGATTCTACCTGTGATTCCCCCAGGCGCTGGGAGGGGTCCAGAGGCCCACTTCCGGAAAGCCAGTATAATAACAGGCAGGGCTTACTATTCTCCACTGGATTCAAGGCCGGGCAAGACTCAGCTTGACTGCACTCTTTTCATTTCCAAGTTGCCAAATAAATTTTAAAGGAAGGCACTACTACTTATTAGGACCTCTTGGACGGAGTGAAGATTCATCACAAATTAGAACATAGTTGTCGCTAACTAGTGTGTATTTTAGATTCTTTTTGGCACATATAATTTTTATTTGGGGGAAATTTTATTTTAACATACTTGGCTGCCTATCACAGGAGTTAACAAAAACGATTTTAAATGTATGAATTGTGGTTTGTGACACAGCCTTGTTTACTTGAACACTATACGTGACATGTTAAACTGGTCTGCTTGACAAAACAAAAAAGAAATCTTTCTGTCATTCTCACTTTTTCCTTCCTTTCTTGTTTGATCAGTTTTACAGTTACTCCTCTTCCCAGCCTTGTACTTCCATCATGAATATTCATTGATGTAAACATAGTTGTTATGAATAATGCATTATTGCAGTAATAAATTCAGGACGCGCCATCTCAAAGTACTGAGAAGGCCTCAATGAAGGCTTCAGTCAGACATTTTTTTCTTGCACAGTAAAAAAAAAAAGATTATGGGAGTTGTGTGCTGTTCAAGAAGATAACTTCTCATTTTTGGAGATCTTTTAAATAAATAAGCTTTCTCCAGAAAGAATTCACAGGAATGTAGTTGTGTCAGACAACTCTTTACAAAAAGATGTAGTTGAAAAAGGTGTCATTTCAAATTTTTAACATATTTACAGGCTTCTCTCGTGGCACTAAATACATCCTGTCTGTGGATTTAATTGTGATTTGAAACTTATCCTGAGCAATCCCAGAAGAGCTAAAATACACATGACATAGCACACATGAAAAAGTAAGTCTTATTGCTACCTTGTTTGTGCATATTTTCATAAATTACTATCACATTATCTTCCTTCCTTTGCCAGTATTTCTAAATAAAAACAACATCTATTCCTTTTCCATGAAACTGATAACTCAAAATATGATTTACTGTTCAGTTCACACAAAGAAGACGACTCCAGACTTAAACAGAATGTAGGCGACTCTACCATTATTGAAGTCTGATCAGTTTAAGAAGCAGCATATAGGTAGTCGTGCTGAATGTGGATGTGCTAATTAAGTTTTTCTTTGTCTAATGTTGAATCTCTCAGCTCACATTAAAGACTCTGCGGTATTCAGCCAGACTGCCTGTATTACAGTGTTAATGAGATACCTATTTAAAATTCTCTGCACAAGATATTTGTATAATGCATTGTTCCATGGCGAGATTTTGCAAACCAGTCAACCAACTAACTTTACATGTGCTGAAGCATGCTACTTATAACTGTTGACTTCCTCTATATTTTCTCATTGGATTGAGACAATATGGTTTGTTTTTTAAGATCTCACAAAAGGCAAACAGGTCTCCTGCCCTCTTATCCACACTGTGTTGAGATTAATCTTTTTTACACTGCTCTGGCATTTGTGTTGAAACCACCCTCAAACAACCACCTAACTAGGAGTAACTTTACTTTAGTCGGTAATGGCAGAAGGATGTTTTCACCTTGTATTATGCAAAATCTGAAACAAGGAAGAGTAGATCGCTTTGTATCCCCAAGCTCCACAGGAAATGGTTGGGGAACACTACAAATAGTTGGACTTGTGAATGCTTTTCTTTCGGGCAGCAATATTCTTGAGAAAGCTGATGGGGCTGTCAACTAACACACTTATAAACTTTTAGTTAAAAGCTTTTCCACTGCAGAACAACCTCATCCTTCGCCGTCCTTGTCAGGGCCAGACATTTAAATTGACTGGACACCTGTGCCGCACCAGCAGGGACAATTTCTCCTATTATATTAACCCTCTGAGCAAAGGGAAAATGAATTTAAAAGGGCTCAGAAATGAAATACTAATGGAATGTAAAGCTAATCTAAATATGCTAATCCCCTAACACTTCATAAACATTGACAGCAACAGCCCGCCACCCACTCTGTAGCTGCACACTGAGGAATGCTTTAGCCACAGGGGGTCTGAAGTAATGACAGGCTTGTGCTGGATTAATGTGGAGTTATTTATTTCCGATTGAGCGAATCCCCCTCCCACTTGTACCCTGGACTCACGCTTTTTAAGTAGTTAGGTCTAGTCTGACTCCTAGAGATGCTCGCAATGAGCAGTCTTAGAGGTTTTATTAATGGAGTCAGCCTGGCTAACATGCCCAGACCACTGCCGACAGGCTTCACACTGCATTCGGGGATATCTTCAGTCCTCTACCTGCTCTTAGCTAATTACTTTTTAGCTGTGCACTTTCACAGTAATTGGTCCTGTGCTGCTGCTTCCCCTCCCTTTGCTTGGCCAAGTGCTGGTTTGAGCACTTTTTTCCCCTCAGTGTCGTTCTTATTCCCCTGTTTTTATCGTCCTCCAAAAGCCATCCAATTAATATGCTAATGAGCTGATAAATATTTATAGGGGTTTAAATTATGCAGAAAGCTTTCAGAGCCCGGTGTGAAATGCGTCGCTCGCAGGACTTCAAAGCCTTGCATTGCTAACGAGGCAGAGGCAGATTTGCATACGACTTTAATCAGCTGAATACTGATTATGCTTCATTATAGAGTTTGGTGAGGGGAGGTGGAGATGGAGGAGGCCGCCAGCTGCTCTTGTCGTTGTTTCATTCCTGCAAGAGAGAAAGGGTGAACTTTTTCAGAAGTACTGACAATCTTGGCATGCCAGCGAGAGAGAGAGAGGGAGAGAGAGAGAGAGAAAGCAGCACTGTTGAAGAGAGAGAGCTATAAGAAAAGGGAAAGAGCACAGAGAAGGCGCGCTGTTTGCCTAAACCTTGTTGGCTTTCCTAGTGAGTGTCTCCCAGTGTTGCTCAGTGAACCGTGTGCTGGACAGTGCCACTGTGTCTGTGTGTAGAGCTGGTTGTATTGAACTCTGCTCACTGACCAGTGGAGAGTGAAGACAGGGAGGAGTGGCAGGAGGAATTGTGCCGGACAGCCAGTCGGCAGGTTTGCCTGGCTAAGGTACAGAGGTCCTGCAGTCATGCTGGAAAACACAGGTGGAACAAGTGTGGGTGAGTTTTTTTGATGAAGTTGTAAAGGCTGGTTTGTCTCTGGGCTTTTTTTTCATATAAAATGACTGTTTGCTTTTGGATCTCAGTTTGTGTCTTAGTTTGTCACTTTTCCATATAGTGACCACCAGAATGTGTCTACTGTTTACTGCTTTAAATTAGGTCATTGATTAAAATGTTATCTTGTTGCTTAGTATTTGTGTGGGGCAAAGAGAGTGGTTTCTTCGTACTAACTGTCTGGGTGTTTCACTTTTTCTCTGCATTCTTACAGATGCTAAAGTGAATAATCAGTCAGAAACCACTAAATGTGCAATGGAAAGTGGTGACAGAAACACCGGTAAGAGATGGCACGTTTTTCCTGTTTACTGCTTCTAAATTAAAATGTCTAGATTGCTTACACATTCAACAGGTACTGTATTTAGATTGAAAATGCATTATAGTTAAATAAACTAATTATTGAATATCATATTATCATATAAATGTGGGTTTCTCAAATTGTTATTTTAAGGTGCAGATTTTCTGAGCTGGTGTTTTCCAACTTTCTCATTGTTCTAACTCATTGTCTAAATAAGGGCTAGAATGTTTGATTTTGTTTTAGCCAGTGAATATTTTGTGCATGTCTAATATCTTCTTTATCAAGTACTTATACATTTAGTAAGCTGGTTATACTTTTGGCATTAGATGTTGATTTGATGGTAATGTAGCACTGTGTACCTGTTTATTGAAAAATATTAAAATTCCTATACACTAATTACTAACATTTCTTGACTTGTGTCTTCAGGAATCCACAGCAATGGATTGGATTTTCAGAGGCAGACGGTGCCAAACACAAGTGCAATCACTAATGCACATGCACAAGCCCTCCTGCAACAGGTGAGCATCTGCCTTTACTTATTTAAAAAAAAAAAAAAAGTCTCAACAGTCAAAGTAGTTTGACTTTTTAAAGAATTCAGTCAAGTTTAACTGACATATGCTACACTTCCCATGAACACATGCACAAGCAGAAAGAATTCATTTAAATAAGCCAAGCTCTCTCTGTCGCCTGGCAACAAGGCAGATTAATCAACCCTGTATGCTAATTAGCGCTCCGCGGTTGCTCGGAAACAGATGGCTGAGAATATGCAAATCTATGCAGAATTTACATGCACTGCATAACAGTTATTTTAATTAGCATCTCAACTCTCCCTGTACTTGCCTTCTCTCTGAAGGCTGCAGTTCATTTGAAATAAAGACAATACATTTCCTTGTCTTTTAATAATATCTTCTCCATATTCAAACATTTTTTAAAAACTAAGCTGAGCAGGTTGCTCAACGATTTTGATTTGAATTATCTGATTAATTTAATCAGCATAGTAATTGTGTTAGACTGCTATGAACAGTGGAGTTATTTTTCTCTGAGTTTAAATGTTTTATCTTTACTAGTCTAAGTCGGAAGACTCGAGTACTCTTCCGACCTCCGTCCAGCAGAGTGTATTGCCTCAAACCCAGCTAATGTTGGCTGGGGGACAGATTGCTGGAGTAAGTGGCTTGTTGCCTCATTGCTTTGAGTCAACACAACTAAAAAAAAGAAAATGTCACTTGCCCTGATCTCCTTTGCCTGTCTATTCATCCCAGTGGTTGTTAGGCTACGTCCATATTCCTTAATTGAAATGTCTGGGCATAGCCATGTTTTGTCCACTGACATATCATGCTCATGCCCCATGATCATGTCCCATGCCCAACTGAGGCTGCTGTGTAAGAGCCGTTGAGTGGGCTCTGGGTGGCGTTATGATACTGTGGGAGTGTGTTTACTCTGCATGTAGCACTCTGCAAGTTTGTATGGCATCAACATATACTCATTTTCCCTTGTGCCTGGCTCAGCTGCATGATTCCTTTGTCCATTTGCCATTTTCAGGAATCATTTTAGTGTTGCCACAATATAACTTATGACTATCTTACTCTTATAATTGTACCCCTATTCAGGCTTCCAGCCACCCAGTAAATGAATAATAAGCTTCAGTCAGGATTTTGTTATACTTAAAAAATGCATGTAAATATTGAGTAATGTGGCAACACTAGTTCATCCAATATTATTAATACAACAATACCATTAAATACTGACTTTCTGTTGTTGTGCCTGTCTGTTTGTCTGAAATCCATTGTCTAAAACTTTAAAACTTATTGCTTTCATGTTGGCTCTCCAGTTGACCCTGACTCCAGCTCAGCAGCAGTTGTTGATCCAGCAGGCCCAAGTCCAGGCTCAGCTCCTGGCAGGCCTGGCTGGACAGCACTCAGCCAGCCAGCAGAACAGCACGACTGGGGCTAGCATCTCGGCTTCTGCAGCCACACCCATCACCCAACTGCCCTTGTCACAGCCCATCCAGATTACCCCTGTAAGACTAAAAAACATAAATGGCATGCACAAATATTTGTCTGTCTTTGTATCGTAGGTCCTAATATTAATTGAATACACTGATATAACTTTTTTCTTGCAGCAGCTCCAACCGTTGCCCCAGTTTGTTTTGGTCCAGCCTGGCCACCACATCACTACACCCTTGTCCACTCAGCTCATCATCTCACCAACACAGCCAGGCCAGCAGGGTTTGTATTATTAGAGTTTGATGTGTAATGTGTAAGGTTTTTTTTTTTTGTAAATATTTTTAGTTTTTCTTTTCTTTTTGCATTTTTCCTCATAGGCATATTGCAAGCCCAGAGTCTTCTAACTCAACTACCTCAACCTCATAGCCAAGCTAACCTCCTGTCAACTCAACCAAACATCTCCCTCGCAACTCAGGTTTGTAATTATGCAATTTATTACCTTAAATGAGATCCCTTCTCCAGTTGGTTAATATGATGAATTACTTCTTCTGTTTTGATCTATAGCCTGCAACTCCGACTCGCACAACCACAGCTACACCTAATATAACTCATAGTCAGACCCCCCCTAAGAGGTTGGATACCCCCACCCTTGAGGAGCCTAGTGATCTGGAAGAGCTGGAGCAGTTTGCCAAGACCTTCAAACAGAGGCGTATCAAACTTGGCTTCACACAGGTGTGTTTAAAGTTATAGTAAATATTATGTGTAAAGCATCAATTACATTTCATTTTCCTGTTATGGATATTTGTCTGTATTTTCAAGCTATTTCCCCATTTCTTTTTCATCAGGGTGATGTGGGCCTGGCCATGGGAAAGCTCTACGGAAATGACTTTAGCCAAACTACCATCTCACGCTTTGAGGCCTTGAATCTAAGCTTTAAGAACATGTGCAAACTTAAGCCACTGCTGGAAAAGTGGTTGAATGATGCAGGTTTGTCCCTGAACCTCCCTGTACAAGTGGTACTGAACTGACAAAAACTAATAGCTGTGTGATTCTAGCACTTTGTCTTTACCTTGCTCCCCTTGCTTTGTGGCGGTGCTGTTTGTGCAGAGAACCTGACGTCCGACCAGGCCCTGTCCAGCCCCAGTGCCCTAGGCTCTCCGGGCATGGGCATAGAGGGCATCAACCGCAGGCGCAAGAAGAGGACCAGTATTGAGACCAACATCCGAGTGGCCTTAGAAAAGAGCTTTCTGGAGGTTGGTAACATATCTGTAGTTAATTGTGTTTTTCTGCATTTAGTTTGGAAGCTGTTTACAGTAAATAACATTCAGACTTTGATAGTGCTGACAGGAAATCTCTGGCTTCTTTGCCTATTTAAGCAGAACCAAAAACCTACCTCTGAGGAGATCACCATGATTGCTGACCAGCTCAACATGGAGAAGGAGGTTATCCGGGTCTGGTTCTGCAATCGTCGACAGAAAGAGAAGAGGATTAACCCCCCTAGCAGTGGAAATAGTGGAGGCGGCAGCACACCTATTAAAACAATCTTTACGCCCAGTAGCCCTTTGGTAAGAATAAATTATGACAAACTGTTCTCAACAGTCAGCCAGGTTGATGCACTTGCCTTTCATAAGTTCAGCTTGCTTTGAATTAAGATATTAAGTTATATCAAATTATACCAATATATAATATCAAATTGACCAGCTCTTTTTTTTTTTGTATGAAAATGTTTTTGTTACTGTCAGTTACTACTGTGTTTACTAACCACAACAATGCTTTGATACTTGGAAATGGGTGTCATTCTTATAGACTACTACTATAGAGTATTAAATATTAAAACTGGCCTCTAAATTTCTTCTGCCAGTTTTACTAACCCAACTATTATCTGACAAATGTTAATATTTTTTCTAGGTGGCCAGTACAGCAAGTCTTGTGAACAGCCCAACAATTAGCACGCCCACCACTCTGACAGTAAATCCAATGATCCCACTCACCAGCACCAGTGTCTCCACTTTGCCTTTTACAGGTGTATATTTCTTACTGCACCAGTCAAAATGAGAGCTGCTTGAGTGTCACTTAATCTAATGTCACCTTCTGCCAAATCTGTTTCAAGCCACAACAGTTGGAGCCACAAATACTGCATCCGTCATCTCCACTGCACCTGTGGTTACCACAGCAACCAGCTCTCCATCTTTGAGCCCATCACCAACGGCGATTCAGTCCACAACCACAGAGAGCAAAGCTGGCACTCAGGCACCAACAGTGGCTACCCAGGCACCGTCTTCCATCGCCACCACTGTGGAGACGGGCCATGTGATGGTGGCAGCACCAGGGCTGTCTGCAGCACTGCAGGGGCACTCACAGTTACCCACCAGTGCCAGCTTTGCTGCTATGGCTGCTGCGGCTGGATTCAACCCTGGGCTAATGGCTTCCTCACAGTTTGCTCCAGGGTTAGTTTTTGATACTTCTTTTACATTAATTTGTAAAAGTTAGCCTTTCAGCCTTTCAAAGGTACACATGTATTGTTATGTAGAAATTAAGGCTATGTCTGCTTTATCCAGGGGGGCCCTTCTCAGTCTGACTCCTGGTGGGCTTGGAGGTGCGCTGAGCCCTGCACTCATGAACAACAGTACACTGGCCACCATACAAGGTGAACTGACACAAGAAGAACCACATTACAGTATAATTCACTATAATCCATATGTTAACTAATTATGTGCAACTGAATTATTTTAATGTATATTTGTTATCTCTTAGCTCTAGCATCCAGCACAATCCCCATCACTTCTCTGGATGGTGGTAACTTGCTGTTTGCCAACACCTCACCTGGTAACGCACCCAACCTTGTGACAAACCTGTTCCTGCCCCAAAACCTGTCACTACTCACTCAGGCAAACCCAGTGAGCCTGGTGTCAGCTGCAGGGGGGCTGCAGGTCACCACTGATGCTCATCAAGCTACAACGGGAGCTGTGCCTGTGCAAGCCTCAACCATTACTACTGCCTCCAAAGCTCAGTGAAGCTGGCCAAGCTGCATCACAAACTACACCCTATTTCTTATATCGTGCACTACTTATATCTCACTATGTAGGCAATAGGGAGATCATTCGATATAGAAATGTGCTTCACTAACCACCCTACATTCTTCAATTCTTATTGCTATTTAATCCTTTTGCTGCCACCAAAAACAGCCTCAATTGATGTTGGGGTTGGCATCATGTCCTTTTAAATCTTTTTTTTTTATATATATATATATATAGATATATATATATTTTCTACTTTTATTATTGGATTTTTTTTTCCACAAACAGTAGCCAGATGGACACGGTTGTTGGCCTGCCACTTCTATTGAACCGTGAAAAATGTTCAGGAAGAAATAATCCATGGTACCATCAGGCTGTTATCTCTGTATATACAGTTAAGTCTATAATTTTTTTAAGTTGGGTTCTTTTCTGAAACATACCTAAGTAAAAATGTTAGGTTTTCGATATTTTTACCTTTCAAACTAAACGGATTCATTGGTAATTTAACTATGTTCATGATCATCAACGGGGATTTGTATGTCACCCTACCATCTTTGGACAGGCCTTCATACAAACCATATCAATATTGTTATAATTTAGAGACATATATACTGCCTGTTTTATTTGACATTTTCAGAAGTCAAATATTAAGTTTAATTGTTTTTTTTAATAGTGGTTATAAGGCTTTAATAACAAGTAATAAGTGGCTGATAAAGGTTATCATTGCTTTAAGGGTCAGAGGGACCAGGTTTGTCTCTCTAAGTCTCTTTTTCTGGAAACACTGAGTTTTACATTGCCTTGGTGGTAAAGTAGTCACTAAGCTTTGTAAAATGAAGGTCTAGGTGCAGACCCTAGACTCTGATTAATGACTGATAAAAATTGAATTAAGAGCTTTAAGAAGAGCTGCAACACGCAGTCTGTGTTTGACAAAGGGTGATTTGTGTTTGATGGGGGTAATTTGGAAGGATGGACATTATGTTTGGACTCAACTAGAAAGTCTTTAAGTGCTGTCTTCAGCTTGGACAAGCACTGACTGATCTAGGGCTTGCGGCTGACTGGTCTGTTTGGGGATGACTAGTAAGGAGACACTGTCATCATAACACAAGTGGTGGCATTGTATTGATGGAGTAATGTATTGTATTTTTTATTTTTTTTAATAGTAGTACCGTCGTATCTACTTGTGCACAGTATCTGTACCAAAAAACTGGATTGATGAGCTGCAGTCTGTTTTTGGGGGGAATGAAATTCTTTGTCTGCAGTCATGTGACTGGCTTATGTGCTTTTAAGATATACCAAAAATATTTGTTCAAATATTTGCTGTTTGTAGTCAGTTGCTTAGTTTAGTCTACTATATTTATGAGTACAAAATATCTTTTCCTTGTCAACAGAAATTAGAAATGCAATATTTTGATGATCATTTCCAAAGAAACTTTAATTTTTAATTTGAGTGTCTCTGAGCTTGACTATTAATTAGCAGCACAAATGACCAAAAAGTGGGGTGTTGGTGAACTGGGGTTTTAAGTATTTTTCTTTTTTTGCTGGACCCTCAACTGAAAAAAAACTAAATCTTTGTTTTGTTTTCCTGAGCCATTTGATGGCTACCTTTCTTTTATTATTTTGCTTTGGCTATTATGATAGTAGTTCTAGTCTTTTCTGAAATGTAGGTTCTGCTTTTGGTTTTCTAATATTCAGCCATAAACAACAGCTTAAACCAAAGTGGTTTTCCTCAGTAGTTGCTGTGCCTGTCCAAGCACACAAGTTGCTCTTCTTTTCTCCCACTTTTGTCCAAACCCATTTTCCTCAGTAGGTGCTGCTGGATAAAGGTCACAGAAGCCTAGCTTTACCAACATGCTGCTGGAGCGCCTAAAAGAGTTCAGCTGTTTAGAGGCCTGCATGCTTTCTTATAGCTTTAGGACTGCATCCTGTAAAAACAGGTTTTGTGGTTCAAACCCTCCTGTAGGAGGACTCAACTTTGTAAATCCATACATAACAAAAAAAAACAAAAACTACCACACCACCACAGAATACCAGCATACAACTAGAATGTTGTTGTTCCCAAATCTATAATACCTGCCAAATTATCTGAAGCTTTGAACAGAAGTCCATTCTAAAGTAGCATTGTTGTGCTCCAAAGTTGATTACTGTAGTGGTTATAACCGCGGACTGTAAGACATTTGTCCATGTTATCCTCATGTACTTCTTTTCTGTTGAATTATTGACTAAATATACCTCAGCAGCACTTAAACACAAGGTTCACTTTTAAAATTTCTGTGTACGAACAGTGAAGAATGTATCAGTGCAGACTTGCCGTTAAAGGCCTATACTGATGAAATATAGGAACCATACGTAAAAGCATAACCTACTACTGCTATTTTCTAATACTACTATTTATGGGGTACTTGCAGGTTTAATTATTATTTTAGATCCTTGTTGCCAAAGTAACAGCCTTTCTCTTTGCATCTAGGCGGGCGTCGAGCTGCTCATGTTGCTGGTTCCCCTCTTTAAGGCCGCAATGGGCCTAAGGACTATTGGTCCAGTGCTCTTTAAGTTACTTAACATGCCATCGTTATCATAGGATGTTACTGAAATATTTATCGGAGGAATTAGAATTAATGACCTTTTCGTAATTCTATACATATAAATATATATAAACGCTTGTAAGATATTCATATTTTATATTTGAACCAGTATGTTATCAAGACTGAATGTAGTGTTTATCATACTTACTCAAAAATCTCCCCTAATGTCCCTTTTTCTTTCATTAAATCTGTTATGACCAAAAAATAACTAATAGAAATGTCAGACCTTACCTCAGCGGTTGTGAGTTTGACTTCTAAGTGGGTTTTGTGCCGAAGATGCCTCTTCAGCCAGCTCCTGACATACAAGTCTTCTAGCTGGTCAGAAAATTGAGGCTCTGAAGCAACAGCAACATCTTAATCTTGTACTAGGATATTATTTTTTATTGTTTGAGTCATTGTGGACTTAATTTGCCGTGCTGTCTTTAACAATCATTTTTTTACATTATGCCTTTATTTGTTAATGTTTTTGTTTTTTGTATGTGAGAGGGCAAGATCACTGGCTTTCTTAGTTTGACAAAGATTTAACATTATCATTTATGCCTTATTGTTACATAGACATGAGTATTGTAGCGTTGTTGTGTGCGTGAGTGAGAGCACAGGAGAGGCAAGCTTCTTTTCCAGCTCATTGAGCTCATCTGGTGCGTTGTCTTCACTAAACACTACAGTGTACTTTGGGCATTTCAGATTGTGGGGTGGCTACCAATGTTTTTTTATGTTTGACGAGGAGGAAACGTGAGAAAAGCTTTACAAAAAATTCCAGCAAGTGTGCGTGTCTTTGCATGTTAATAGGGAGCGCAATCTGTAAATCTGCAATCTGCATTATGATGCATTTTCCCATCTTCCAGCAGGTTTAAGAGAGCAATGTTTTTCAAAAGATTAGATACAACATTTTGTTCAGAAGGGGCTCTCTGCTGTTTGTCTGAATCCTTAAAGCTAGCTGCCAGTTACAGATTATTTTGATACTTTATCCAATTTTGATTGGCACTAGCCTTGCTTTAAGGGTTTTACTTTTTTGGTTGATACCCAAAGCTTGAGGATGCTCTTTTGGATTCAAACTACAGAGCATTAAGTAGTAGTATGGTAACCCACCCCACTGGTTTGCTGTTTTATAGTGTTGATAAAAGAAGTGTGGAGCACTGGTAAGGCAAAGGAGCTGTTCTATACCTCATTTTTAACTCAAGACTGAGTGAAACCTGCTTTAATCTACTTAACAAATATCCAACTTTTTTGTTGTAAAAACTCTAAATAAATACAGTCATCAAAGTTACACTAAATAACACAATTCATTTGAGATGCCAATTCCTGCCTGTACTTTGTCAAGGATATTTTTCAAAATGCCACAGGAGGGAGACAGAATACACACTTGTGTTCATGAATCTCTGCTTTCTTAACTTTCCCCTTCCTAAAAATGTGGTGTAGCTAGATCTATACTTTAACAAATCCCTTCTTTGGATGTTTGGAGGTCTTTTTTAGTTTGACAATCTTTTCTTTTTTTTTTTCAACTCTGACTTAGTTCAGGTACGTTGGCATCTTCGCATAACGGTGTGTTGTCTTAGCCTGCTCTTGCATTCCCCTGTGGTAACAACATTTAACCAAAGACTTCTAACTTGATTGTATATGAATGACACAGCCTCATCCATCCCCGCCTCACTGCTCAGCATCAAATCCCAGCTGCACGCGCTCACCAGAGTCCTCGATTCGTTTGTAAAGTCAGCTCCTTTTGCATGTGAATGTTTTTTTTAAAAATGATAAATGATAAAAATGATGGTGCGGTGGTTTCAGTGCCTGGGGGCGGGGATCGGAGGAGTCCCAAGAGTGCGGAGCGGGCTTCTGCGATACACCTGTAAATGAACCAGTCTGGTGGTAGCTGGGTGATGTTTGCTAATACACACTGAGGGTTTATCCTGTGCACACTGTAAATGCTCAGGACTCAATGTCTATTTGTGTGTCTGTCTTAAGCGCTGTTGTTGAGATCCACTTTTTTTGTTCTCCCTCCACAGTCTCCCTTTAAGACTGTGGTGACTTATCTCTTCCACATCTGTGCACTGTAGTCCCATAAATACACATCCTGCGGTCGCTAGAGCTCACTGTCTCAACGCTTCTTCCTTTCCTTCCACATAGTATCTTCACTACAGACTGATCAGCTGTGACACTATGCATCATGGTCCTTCACTCTGCATGGACTGTGTCCCTATGGCTCCGGCCTATGGGCTTCAGTGACACTTTGTTTAATGCTTTATCTCAAGTGGGGTTGTAAGATCTCACGAGCGCTATCCCAAAGCAAAAATCCAAATATTTAACTTTTGACAAATGCAGATACCAAAGAATTCTCTCTTTCCTGTCTGTCTCTGTTTCTCTCCAACCTGCCCTGCAGCATGTGTATTAAGAGACAAACCCAGCACTGGCTTTAGTCCTAGCCTCAGTAATTCCAAAGCTTAGATGTATATTTTGGTATATTTCTGAGAAGAACTTGTGTGAGAATGTCTGTTTAAATTGTTTGTCGTAATCTTTTTTCTGTCACAGCATGGAACTAATTGCAGAACTGTCTTACTCTTGGTAGGTTAAAGATAATTGTATTTTTGTATGTTTGGGGTGTTACGTGTGTGATTTCAGTTCACAGCCCAAGTGACCATTGCTTTTACTGAGAAAAAAAGCCAACTGTGTACATATTGACTGTGTATCTCCACAAATACATTCTGTAACACATTTACTTCTCTTGTTGGAAGCTTGGGCTCTCTGTAATGAATGTGTCCTCATTTTCCCTGCCCCTTTTTCTTACTCTGCAGTCTAATGTTGATTGACTTACCAGGACTCTCATGCAAAGAGGTCTGGTTTCCACACTGAGGGACACTGCTCCGGTATGACTACGTAAAAATATAAAACACACAAACAACAAAAAAAAAGACAAAAACTTGCAAACTTAAAAAAAAAAAAAAAAGAAACCTGCCTCCAGCTGTGGCGGCATAGAACTGAAAGATTGTGTAGAGTTTTAAGTATGTGAATCAGGATACATAGTAGATTTTGATGCATTTGTCTGCTGTAATTTTTGTTTGTTTTGTTTTTATACACATATAAGATAATCTTTTACTGTAAATGTACAGTTCTCTTTTGTTGTAAACATCATTAAACCGTTTTCCAAGTGTTTTTGATATGTGGGTTGTTTATTTTTTAAATATTCATTCAAGAATATCCACAACATGTAGCAGACAATTTTTTTTAACAGCATATTATTGTTTATCAGTTTAGACTTAAAGATTATCATGTGTGTGCTCAGAGTTATTTCATGACATTGAGTGATATGGAGGAGTCTTTTTCAGATGACCAGTGGAGGTGCAGACGCAGACGTCCCGGGTACAGGCTCGGACCCTGCCTCCCGGTTGGCCTGTGCTGGCTGTGCATTAGGAGATTAGAAAAGTTATGATCTTGAATACTAGACAGTAGTGTTTTGTTAAAGTTAAAGTGCTACTGTGTTAATTGGCTGTCAGTGTACCTCTGATTTCTTTTTCTTCTTTTCACGTTTTTTCTAGAGAAAATGTCAAGTCAGAACAGGTGCACAATGGAGTTTAAAACCTTTACATTTAGTTTATAAACTTACCTTAGATGGTTCTAGCACTTCATAAGGATCAGCGTCTCTTGGCCTCTCAAGCTCCTAAAATGTAGAAATGAAAACTGATGATAAAAACAGAAGAACTGCAGAGTTGTGTCTAGTGTTATTATCCTCCTACCTGGTATATGCCACCAGTGGGTTCCTGATAATCAAGAAAAAATACACAAAAATTAACAAAATAATTTCAAGAAACACCAACACATAAGGTAATTCTCCAACTAGAGTGATATTTGACAGGGAACATTATACTCAAAATACACAACATAAAATATCAATTTTCTTATTATTTTAACATTTAAACAAAATATGTGTTGCTTGGAAATTACAATCAAGCATGATTTGGCCAAAATGATACATACACCCACACTTTTTAAATAATGAAAATGATGCCAAAGGCACCATCATTTTTTCAGAAGGTCCTCTTTAGGTCCATTATGTAAGGCCAAAATCTGTGGTTTAGTTTCTATGTAAATATCCCTGTGGTTGGAGAATCACCCACAGACATGCTATTACAGACTTACAGGTGTCATGAAGGTTGGGACTTGATGGGAAAGCTACAAAGTGGAGGGAGCAAACACAGCAAATGTTAATATGCATGAACAACTTTTGCAATATGTATTGTGAATGTTTAGATGATCAAATCAATTATAAAATTCATGAAGATAAATGAAGTTCATAATTTTAGTTCCTAAATCACAATAATTGTTGTAACAGTTTAAATTAAATTTACATTTGGTAACATGCTGTAACCCACCTTCTCTCTGAAGAATAATGCAGTGGCAACAATGCAGTAAATAATGAGGACCCCATCCAGGATGTAACAAATGATCGGGTCATTGAGAGAAAACTCTAAAGAACACAGAAACACACAGCTTTTTTACGCACTATACCTGCCTGAAAATTTTGTTGAACTGTAATAAAACCCTCCAGAGGACCAACATGACAGTACCACTCATATATGTACGTTGTACTATTTTTAGTTCAAAATGTTGTATAGATTTTTTATAAAAGATATAGATTTGTTCTCACGTTGTTTATCTCTGTTTAAAGATAATGGTTACCGCCTGACTAGCCATCTTAATTAGCCTCTTTCAAGAAGAAGAGAGAATGTTCACAAAGTGAATTGAGACAAATAAATAAAACGTAAAAAAAAAAAAAAAAAGAAAGAAAGAAATAGGCCTGCTATTTTAAATGTCAATCAAATCCTTGACCTGAAGCTTGACTGGCAAGAAGCCATGTTTTTTTTATGTCCATTTAGCAACATTTGTGGAAAAATGAGCCCACAGATCAGTCTAGAGCAGTTTGAGGCAACACAGGAAACACAGAAATACGCGAGTGTGTGAGTGGGCTAGCTTCATGATACTTCTTCCTGTCAAAGATGGGTCGATCTGAGGTTTGTGAGGCCTTTTATCTCACTGTGGTTGGAACAGTAGCCATCTTTAGCACAAGTCTCATAAAACAGTCGGTAAAAAACAGCTGCATCTCTCTTTTTACATTTTGTTCTTTAATTTTTGCCACTACAGTAGCTATTAGCGTTAGCAACAAGTCCACACAGAAGCGGGAAAATGACATGACAATGAGATTTAAGGTCCAAATTCAAAATGTTTTATTCACATAAATAATAATAATAATTTTAGTTAACATTGGCTTAATTAATAATTTATAGTACTTTTAATTATAATTTAATGTATTATACTAGAATTACAGAGACCACAATGTGGAGACCCATAACTTAACGGTTTGGCTTTAAAACAAAAATGCATTCGTCAAAAGATATTTAGTTGTATTCCACATTGTAATTGTAACAATGGGTGTTTTAAAGACTTTGTGTGAACAGGACTTCAGGAAAATGATACATTTTAGTAACAAAGACAGACAAAGTCTGTGGAACAACAGACTTCCTGCTTTATGCCTGTAAAAAATTCAAACTTGGGGAAAGAAAGCATGTTTGATATTGTATAGCATATTGTTGTTAAATGTAACACTATTTTTTATCAAGATATTTTCCAGATCCTTTGTAGACTAAATACACTGCGACATCTACATACAGAAAACACTGCAAACACTTTGTGAACAATAGACAATAATAATTTCTAAAATGCTAAGCTTCTTGTAACTAATATGTGTATTATACTAATACAGTATGCCTTTTTTTTTAGCTATGAACTGTAAGGTAACCAGACTTTATAGATACATATCATATTCATTTTAGAGAGAGCAGACAAACTTTCTATTCTATAAAGCTGTTCCATTCACGTACCTGTGCAGGATACTGGATTAAGGAGCAAAAGAAGCACAAACACACATATCCTGTTTCTGTCCATCGTGCTGAATTCGTCTTTTCTGAATCTTGTCTTTCTTGCAACTATAGGTAACCTCTGGTGTTTTTTTTTCTGTTTCCCCTCAGCTGAAACAGAGGAAGTGGCTGAACATACTACCAGCCCATGGACTTGCAAGTACGTCAGAGCATCACTCTGGTTGGTGTATGTTTTAATTTAAAGAGGAGCAAACCCTTTTTGAACCAGTGACTTTTCTCTCTGAACACGTAGTGACAAAGACTTTGCCGAGGCAAAAGATACATATTTATATTTTTAATCCTTATATTAAATATACTGAAAACCAAGAAAAGCTGATTTAATGCTAGACTTTTTAGCATTTTTCCTGATGATCTACTAAGTACACAGATATGTATTTTAAGGACATTTTAAATAGCATGACAAAAAATGCATTAACACACATTACACAAGTGTTTTAGCCAATAGACTCCCTGTACATTAATACTGACCTATAGCCAGGGATGGGCAGTATTTAAGTATTTTTCTATTTTCAAAATACATAAAATACTTTGTACCAGTCAACCTCTTTATCAGGATCCTGATTTAGTTCAGATACACCCCTCCCCCAACTTTTCTTAGTTTTCTGCAATAAGGTGTGTCTTTATGATCAGTCACTTGTTGATTGAAAGTTAAAATGATGCATCTTTCAGATTTGCTTTCAGTAAACATGAAAGAGTAAAAAAAGCACTGACAAGTGGACAAATAGCGTTAGCGTGTTTAAAGCATTACTGCATTTTACGGCTGCATGATATGACAAAACTTTATATATCGTAGGCAGCAATGATATGAAGTGTGAATCGATTTAACTTTTTCTAAATTGTTTACATAAATAGGCTTAAGCCTATCAGAGTGAGCAACGTTGGAGTGGATAAAGAAGCAAGGATGAAGAAGTGTGAACATAATAAAAGATGTTTTAATTGTTTGTTTTTTGTTTGTTTGTTTGTTTTTGTATTTCCTAAAGGGCAGGGTAAGGGAAGATGTATCTGAAATGAACGTTTCTGAGCACTTGTACATATCTAAATGTTTTTGTTTTGCATTCAGAATATGTCCAGATATATTTCAGCCTGATAGGAATACCTGCACTTGATGGCCTATTTCTCATGTATTTTGTGTCTTTTAAAAATACAAAATATTGTATTTGTATGTATTTATACCCATCTCTGCTTGTAGCCTACACTTGAAATAACATGATTTGAGTGTGGTTTACTATCACTGGAAATGTAAAGATACACTGATTAAAGCAAGATAGCATACACTGCATTATAACAACATACTTGTCACATTTCCATTAAGAGGTACTTTACAGATCAGGTCAGGCTGTTTGGTACGGGTAACCCCTGAAGAGGCTGTAAAAAGTTTGTTCCCTCTTAAGTTACTAAGTAATGTGTTGACCTCATGGCCCTGTAGAGTTGAGCATGTCCTCTTTTGCTTGCATGTTGCATAACCACACTTATCTGTGACATGTGAAAACCTCTGATGTGAGCTTGATAACTGTGGCTGGGTTAGCGGACATCACTTTGACACAAGTGTGTAAAATGTCGGGGGAGTTGTGACAGAAGCCAAACAAGTTTTGTGTCTACTCCCTACTCAATATGTTCAAAGCTGTCTTTTGAAATGAGTTTAATTAAATCGATTAATCGATCGATTTAAAATGGTAATTGTTACAGTTCATTAAAAAAAATAAAAATAAAGTTTTAACATATAAAAGTATTATGTCGTGACAGACTGACTGAGTATACAACATAAAACAAAAGTATAGTTAGATTTTTCTGAGGAATACATCCACTTTATGTTGTTTTTATTAAGTGGCTGCATGGATATAACAAAAATTCAAAGGGGAATTGTTTTTACTGATTGTCTCTCTTCTATAGCTCCACTTAGCTGAGATGATCTTTATGCAGTTTGTGAAGGATCTCCAGTGGCACTCCTTGCAGCTGATTGATCCTAAATGGCTGCTGGTGGCTCCCTTTGCTCAGTTACGTTGAGCCGAGGCTGATCTGTATTGTTATTTATGTTTATTTACCTCATACCATATTTGTCAGTTTGTGGCTGCTTTTAGACCTAGATTTGAACTTAAACAAACGTGTAGTTCTGGTTTTGTGTTGTTTTCACTTTCATTAGCCAACTTGTATGGATGTATCAAAAGAGCAGCATCTAACCCGGGGCAAACTCCGCGGTGGTCTGTTGTTATATACATCCATGGTTGTTATGGCGCTGCGGCGGTCACGTGACTCCGACGCTGTTTCTTAAACGTTCAGTCACATGACCCAGATGAGAGCCTTTGCGGCGGTAAACAGCTAACGACGCTACGCTACAACTGCCACAGTTCGTTTACACTTAGCTAGCAATCGAAAACTTATCGGACGTTTCCAGACACCATTTCGTAACAGTGATTAATGCCAATGACCCCGTGCGTCTCAATATTTTCTGAGCAGTTATTGAGAGAGTAAAGTAAGTTAGCTTAGCACAACATCTTTTTGCTAAGTTGGTTAGCTGACTTCTGTCTGCTGTGGAGTCGTGATTTGCAATTTTGTGAGCTTAGAGAAAGCAAAACGCCGATAATCATGGGACAGATCGGCAAAACATTGTTCCTGGGATTAACAATGCATTTAATCTTGGGTGAGTTTCACTTTTAGATGTAGCTTTTGAACGAGTGGTTTATTTTAGGGGGAAAAGTAAACAAATTTTATACTTTGAAGGCCATGAAATGTCGTTTCATAAACCTTACATGTTTGGCAAAGTATTGTTTATTAAAGTGGTTATTCAAGCATCTGGACACAATGTCTAAAACTGTATTTATACATTTTTATTTTTGTATTTTTTGTTCTATATAGAGTAAAGGAAAATACCAGATAAGTTACAAACTGATATATGGTGGTATAAGTGATTTTATTGAACTGAAATTATGCAGCCCTTCACTTATTATCTTAAGTAAAGGTGTTTTTACGTCAGTTTATCCGCTACTTTACGGCTAATAGTACATTGCCATCCACTGACTGAAAAATACATGTATGTATTTTCCCTCTTTTTTGCAGCTGCTATTCTGCACCAAGGTGCTGGTGATTTTGTTACCACACCTACCCCTCAGCAAACTACGCCGCCACCTCACAAGGGCCCTGGTGTACCTTCACAAGGAGATTACAAAGTCCAGACTGAGAATGGCACTGTGTGCTTGAAGGCAATGATGGGTCTTCAGCTCAACATTAGCTTCCCCTCTGCCTCTCTAAAAACGGTGCTCAACCCAGCCTATCACTGCATGGATACAGAAACTACTATTTTATATAATTCGTATCTCTAATTTCATTGGTATATTATTTGTTACAGAATTTGCAAACTGTTGTGAACATTAATCCCAATGAGACTCAAAGCACTGGGTCATGTGAGAAAGAAAATGCCACTCTGAAGCTCAATTCAGGTTCAGGAAAGACTGAACTTACCTTTGTTTTTGTCTTGGTAAGTTCTATCAGTGTGTGTGTGTGTATATATATATATATAGATATATAGATATATATAGATAGATAGATAGATAGATATTCTGTCCTTAGGGGGCAGGGAGAGCTT
This sequence comes from Rhyacichthys aspro, assembly GCA_036850595.1. Taxonomy (NCBI): domain Eukaryota; kingdom Metazoa; phylum Chordata; class Actinopteri; order Gobiiformes; family Rhyacichthyidae; genus Rhyacichthys; species Rhyacichthys aspro. Next base: position 10,571,609 of record CM072168.1, read on the forward strand.
TGGTAAATAAAATGTCTACCGTGATGTTAATGAGTTATGTTAATATGATTTTCTCTTCCACTTTCATCACCAGAATACTACATCCAAAAAATACCACTTGAATCGTGTGTCCCTTTTAGCAATCTGGCCAGACATGAAAAGTAAGTGATTTTTTTTTACTTTTTACAAGATATATTTTTCTTTAGGATCTCTTTCAGCTAGTGAAAGTGTAGAATTTGTAATCTGGGACCTTATTTTAAAAAAATGTAATGTAAAGGTAATTTTACTAAAGCAGTGAATAAAAACATTTACCTCCTGTATTTTTGCATTGTGTCCTGTGCCATAGAGCCCTTTTCTGCCCACAATGACAGCCTGGATTATCTGAGGGGCACCTCTGGGTTCTCATACATGTGTCGTTCAGCCCAAACACTAGAGATTTCTGAAGATTTCTCCCTCAACACTTATCTGCTACATGTGCAGCCTTTTGGTCTGACTGGAGATCAGTTTGGATCTGGTAAATTCCTTTTTCTTAATCATTTCCTTTGTACATAATTATATTGTTTCAGGTCTAATACACCTAACCTTTTTCAGCCCTGGAATGCCTTTTGGATGAAGATGACTTGATAATCCCTATTGTTGTTGGGGCAGCTTTAGCTGGGCTTGTGCTCATCGTGCTCTTGGCCTACCTCATTGGCAGAAAGAGAAGTCATGCTGGCTATCAGACCATCTGAGTTGGTGTGCCATTTTCATCTTCCATAAGGCCAGTGCACTATCCTACCTTTGAAAACCACTGTTTTACTCAACTTAATACAGTACCCTTTCCCCATCCTAGCACTATGTAACCCCCAAACTCTCATCAAATGCCCCCTAACCCCTATCTTTAACAACAGTCTTTACAACTTGGGTTTTTTGCTGTAAGATAAGTGCTTCTGAACTGACCACTTTTCTTTAAAAAGGGACTTTGTTGGAAGTGTCTGGAAACCTAGGGTGGCTATTCATCATGGGTCCATTAGAGTTCTGATTATGCACAATTTGTATTTTATCTAAGGGATCTGACAGAATTTCTGCCACAGCATTTCATTGGTTCTCTTTCTAGAGAGTTTGTGGGAAAAAAGAGAACTTGTTTCCTGTGATCTCCTAATCCATACCCACTCGAGATAGTTAAGAGATTCATAGGTATTTAGCAAAACATACTATTTTACCATAATGCTATCCTGAATGCTTTTGACTGACTTTCCCTCTTATTATTTTAAAGTTAAAGAAGTTTTTGCAAACCAAGTTTTTGTGAAGACTGCTATCAAATTGAGTGTTTTTGACTCTATGGAGCAGTTTCACGAATACGACAACTGTGTATCTTCCATCTACGCCAACCATACTTAAGATGTACACCTGTAGTACACATATAGGAAAATTACCAACATACATGTTTTGATCAAACTGTCAAAAGTATCACTTACAGTAATTTATTTTAGTTTTACAGCACACGCACTCTGGGAGATGCTTGAAATAGCGGTGCTGCTGGCTTAAATGAAAAAAGCTCAGGAGATTGATCTTTGCTGTAGGAACTTGACTTTCACTATTGTTGGCCGTAGTGCAATTTTTTTCTGAATTTGTTCTCACTCGGGAGTTTGGTTATAAAAGGGATATTTATTGCACAAAATTTGTTACAGATAGCCTATAAATGGTTCGAATCGCTATAATGCTCTGGCCAGTGTTCATCAGTGCCTTTCCAGGTGATGGGATCCACATAGGTCAATGTTAAGGTACTCAGTCACTGTGTGTTGCCATGTTGGGGACATAATCTCTCCTGTGTAGTTTAGTGTCATTGCTTCTATGTTTGTTTGAAAGGATAGCAGTTATTTATGTTTTTCTTTCTTTTGCCACCTATAATCATGTTGTGTTTGAAGGGTTTTAATGGACTGTGATGTGTTTTCTAAAAGGGAAGTCAATAAAAGTGATTAAACAATAAAACTTTTTGTCTGTACATTATGTTATTTCAGGAGTCTTTAAAAGCATGAACAATCTTCTACTCATAAACATTTACTATGTATAATAAATATACTAAGTTTTTGGTTTTCTTACAGTTTTGTTACAGACATGGCATATAAAATACAACATCTTATTCAAAATCATTTGAATTACTGTACGTAAAGAGTAAATATAAAGTCAATATAAATAACTAAAACTAAATGAACTAAAATGAAAAGGCCATTAACTTTAGCGGCTTATGGCTGTGGAGATTCCTTTTCTAGGATTTTCTTTCTGCATTTTTCTCTTAGTTTCTCAATAGTCACCTTAGATAGACTCCCAGGTTCAGCAAATATTTTCTGTGAAAATAATTTTGGGATGATGTCATGTGAAAAAATAACCAAAATAAACAGTCTAAAAGGATGTAAACACACACACTTCTCTGTACCTGCATGAAGGTGTGGCAGTCGAGAGTGAACGCTCCATGGGTAATCTTTTTAAAACACTCGCACACATCGGGTAAAGAGCGGGCTCTCAGAATAACAGGCTGATGGTGAATTATTAGAGTCAGAGCAACACGGAATAGCACCTTGGAGCCTTCGTAGAAGAGACAGTCCCAGACTCGCAGCACTGTCTGCAAAACCAAAAAAACTGCTCAATTCTTTTCACTTCACTCAATGATATCACAGATTTTTTACTCACTTCAATAGGGAGAATGTCAATGTAGAGACAAATGAACCAACGAGAGACCACCAGGGTCCATATACCAGGATACTGGTCCATTAGTTGGCCCACTGCTGGGGCTTTAGCCTTTACTAGCTCTCCGAGGACCTCCTGGTCAGTCTTCAGTCCTAGCATTATAGGGCTGTAGTAGTCTGAAATGATGTATTTGGATAAAATTGTTGGTGGTGTAGAAGAGAATATTTGAAGCATTTCTTAAAGAAAACAGGGCTTAAAGATAAATACCAGGAAGTATTCTGCCCAACAGGGCATCCAAGAGCCAAAAAGATTTCTCTTCATCTTTGGTGATTATCATGAGGTAGCCCGCAATAAAGTTCATGCCCTGAAATACACAGAGATACAGGGAAATATGTTTTTTTACCATAAATGGTTCAAATGCTGTGGTCAGTGATCAGTGCCTATCCAGGTTTAACATAAATAGGATACATACGGCCAGTAGCAGAGATACACTGTTAGGCATCATAGGCTCTCATAGTCTGGTTTACTGAAGTACAAACGTCGGGATAAGCATCCTGTATAGGAACTAGACTGTCTTGTTCTTAAAGCAAACAAACATTATTGTAAGAGTGAAAAAGAAGAAAATCTTCACCTGACAGTATCCAACAGCTTTATTATGGTGTCCGTATGCCAGCAACACATTGTACAGAGCTTTTTGCAGGCAGGGCTCTGCTTTGCTCTTGAAGAGGACGTTGTCAGGAAAGGTTCGATGCATGTCTACAAATGACAAATGGAGATTTAGAACAAAATGTGTTACATTTGTGTATTGTCAGATATTAAAAGCATGCCTGTCTTGCCTGTGTGAATGGTCTCCTTAAGTTTAACATCATGCTCCATTGCCAGCAGTGACTGGTAATAACCTGTATTACTTTCTAGTTGTTCCTGGGCACCACTTGCAGCCATCCAGATACTGGCACGATGCTCATTAGGCACACCTTTTCGCACATACCTTTTCACTTCCAAAAGAAACTTAGAATAGAATTACATAAATACAAAATTTAAACATTAAATAAATAAAATCAGTGGTTGTTTCTTGTACCTGTCATGTTCTTCTCAACTTGTGGTTTCCCTTGCAGCAGCAGGGACCATCTCTGGGACCTTCTGCTCAGGACAGCAGCATACGCATCCATCATGTCTTTGTAGGATTCAAAATCATGAGGTCTCTCAAAGCCATAAAAGTCGGTCCTGTTGGACAGTAGAGGGACAAACGTGAAGGGTTGATACGACTGACAATGGGATCATGTTTCATCCCCATACTCTATTCCCTAATGAAGGAAAACTACAGCAGCCTCAGCTGGGTAGGGTTTCTGTGGCAGAGAGATCAAATACCTGAGCTGAGTGGCTATGGCATTTTAAATTACTTTCAAACTAAAACATGGAGGCAAAAGGTAAGCTCAGAGCTTCAAAACAAGCATAAAATTTCACTAAAAAGTTATAGAATGTTATGTCACAGAATAAATAAAAAGTAGATGTTTCTGTTTGATCAACATAAATTGATGGACCGAGGCAGTGGTCCGACATGATGTATAATATAAATGCTTACCTGTTAGTGACATTATCACATGAAAGAGGATGAAAAGAATTTCCTTGTGTTTCCTTCTCCATGTTTGGTTCCAGGAGCAATAGTCCACCAGTTGTTAATGTTATTTCAGGCTATTTCCTTTTAGAAGTGGCTGCTGTCAAAGTAAATAACAGAGCAGTCTGAGTTTCGAAGGTCTCACCTGACTGCTATTGAAGGAGGAGCTGGTCTAGGGAACACCCAGGTGCATACACACCTGAATGCTGTTTTTGCATGAAGTGGAGAGACGCTTACATCACTTTGGATCTCATACTATATTAAAAGACTGATTTAAGTACAGTTACAGTAAGTAACAAGACTATTTCTCTGGATCATATTGTTATAATGCAAAAAAACAAACTTTACACAACTCTACAGTAGGTTTAGGTGTAACACAGCCCTCCCCAGGGTCATAGCTGAAACAAATGAAGCTTATTTAGAGTTTACTCTTTATGTCAAGTTCATAGTATCTTAGTGGCTATGTTATATTTTATAATATTCCAACAAAAAAGACTACGTGCATTTATGATAATGGAAAACTCATGCTTTATTCATTTTGAATGAACAATATACTTAAGCTACTTACATGATGTATCAACAATATATTCAAATTTTCACTACCTTCAGTAACACCAAACAGATGGGCTCAAACAGAAAACATAAATATTCAACAGGTGTTTATTTTTAAGGCTTTCTCTGTCCTGTTTTTGCCCTCTTTAGTGTCCTGCCATAACATACAGATATGTGTCATGCAATCCTAAGGGTCTGTATTTACTTAACTCACTTTGCTCAATGTTTCATTTAGCATGATCAATCTCTGACAGATCTACTGATAAAATCAAGATGACTCTCTTTACATTCCGAAAGAAACAAATAGACAAAACCTGGTGGTAATGTGGTAAGACTGAATACATAATACCTATTCCCAGATGAGCCTGACAGATGATATTACAAACCAAAAACATTTACTCAAATTAAAGCACTTCCTTTAGTGAAAATGTATTCCTGAAAACAGCCCAAGGTGACATAAAATGTATTCAACATGCTTTCATTGAGAGGCTCACAACTCCTTGACATAACAGATCCATCTAACAATAATAACATCATCCACAATATTGAGGCATCCCGTAAGAGATCTCAGCATTTACTGTACATAAAAGACTCATGTGTATTTATAAATTGACATAATTATATTATTCTTCATATAGCTCTCTGTAAACTGTCCCAATAGATACAGTATGTACAGTAAAAACTGCAACAGTTCTTGTGCTGGTGTAGCGAGCACAATGTCCCAATGATAGAGTGAGACATCGGAGCTTTGCACAGTCACCCAGAGCTTCATAAACATAACAAAGCTGACTACGAAGAATCTTAAAACACACAACTTTCTTGCCCCCCGTTTCTTTCAGGTACAGCCAGTGAACCTCCTCTCAGGGCTGCTTTCATAACCACTAACGGGCTGTGGCTCGACAGATCATTCTTGTCCAGAGGCAAAGCAAATGGACCTTCAGGATAATTAGATTCCACCCGGAGAAACAAAGGTGACTCTGGCAATGTTCACACGGCACCTCGGACCACGAGGACAAGTATGCAGCCAGTTTTTTTTTCTCAGCCCTCTGAAAGGCGGATTCCTGACAGTTTCAAGTGCTTCTGTTTTCATTCTGAAGTTTACAATTTTCATTTTTGTACAAGTCTTAAAAAACTATGAAGTCACTGTAAAAGAAACAACAACCTGGGTCTCCAGAGTTGGGTTTTAAATTAGAGAGTTTTACGCTTTGATCCTGTTACGATTGGTCGTGCAAATTCCACAAAATCATCTATAAGGACTGGCCATGCTCCTAAGAGAGAAGCAGCAAACAGAAGCATTTTTAAATTACACAGCACACACTTTAATTGTATTGTGTAAATGCCCACAAGAAATGTGAACACTCACCTTCTTCATCATAGTTGGACATGTCATCTGCAATCATGTTTCCAAAGTCCAACAACAGGTTCCATGTGTCTTTAGGAATGGATCGTTTATGGTGTTCCTGTCATGGATAAATAAAACATTTCTCATCTTCAATCAACATTTAAAGATGGTTAAAAGAGTACAGTCCTTTTAAATGTTTATTTGTATATCTATTTTCCATGACTGAGAAGTTTGTGCTTAAAAGACAGTCAACTCATAACATAAATAACCATTACATCTTCTACACAAATTGACAATAAGTTAAATGAATGAACACCACATCTGGTACACACTCGTCTCTAAATGTGTCACACCGATACAATTGATTGTTACATTTTACTTACCAAGAGAAATCTATTCCAAAGATCAAGGAACTTAAAACGTCCTGAAAGAACTAGGTTCCAGTAGGCTACAGCCATCTCCAAATCTGCACAAAAATGTTACACATGTGCAAGGTTATTGTGACTACCTACGGATTGTGGTGCTCTTTGTTGTCACTGTTCTTACCTAAACCTTTTTGTCCAGGATTTTTGGCAAAGTTAAAGGTGAACTGGTAGAAGTCCTTAAACTTCCCACTATCTTTGAGCTCTTGTTCTAATCTTGGCAAAAGTGCCTTCAATTTTTCTGGGCTGTCACATCTAGAAGAAGAAACACAACTCAACAACAAATAAACAACACACATTGGCCCAGTAATTGCAACACGGCCATGTTGATGCTGACACTCTGACGCATAAACCTCAAATGTCAAAACACAACAGCTCCTCCATTGGCTTCTTTCAAACACGCTTAGTACTGCAGCCACAGTTGAGTGAAACTATATATAGAAACCCTCCCTCCAAGGAGTGTCACTAAAAAGAACCACCAAAGACACTCTGAGCACACTGCTTGTCTCTGGGCTGGGAGCCATGTAACACACTAGTGATGGCAACACTCACCCCAGTTCAGTCATGCCGTCTATAAACTCCTTCTTGGTGAACTCGCACTGCGTGGCAGCACGAAACTTCCAGGCAACGACCAGTACAGTGATGCTGGCTGGATCCAACGACAGATCATCACAAAACTGTTGAATCCCATCAATACCAATCTTATTTTCATCCTGGGGATCTTTAAAAAATATATATATTTAAAAAAATTACACAATCATAGAGTATAATTTATATCAGAAATGTAGGCTTTACAATAAGTCACAGAGTCTCCCGCTTACCTTTATAGCGGTTGTAAAGCTGCTCCAGCTTTTTCCGGTCTACCGATGTTTTCATGGATTCCTTGCAGTAGAGGTCTGGGTTTTGAAAATAGTTGTCTGTAGCAACTTCTAGTTTCCAGTCATTCTGTGTTAGGCAGTACACAGCTGTCTTCTCCCCAGCCTGTGTAAAGGACATGAACTGCCGTACCTTGTCCCTTTGTGAAGACTTCAGCTTATGCTGTACAAGCACAGGACAAGGGCTGTCAGGCACTGGTGCGATCAGGGTTGGGAGAACAGCCACCAGCAGAAAAAGACATAGCAATACAAACACTAAAACAAACACTGAGGTACATACATCTATAGACATTCAGGCAAAGTTAAGAGTAGACACTCAGACAAACTCATACTTCAAAAGGTTAATCTACGACATCGACAAATACAGTGCATATATAGAGGCGATCCAAAAGCTGTGGCGCTGATTATGTTCAGCCCATGGATTTCTGACTGGGGATGTTGTGGATTCTCACAGCACATGCTGTACCCCCAAGGGCCCCTCGGAAAACTACAGCCAAAGGTGTAACATGAGCAGGGAAATGGGGTGCCATCTTTAGGACCCAGAGGTCCTATAAGTCTGGACTGTAACACTAGCACATATCCTAAAATACTTTTTTTCTTTTTTTCATGTGTTCTAAGAACTTACATTAACACACTTCAATGGAGATGTGATCGTTTCATCAGAATTTATTTTACATATGTTCTCATAAGAACATATTAATTCTTTAAATTACCTCTGAGTTTGTGGGAAGCTACTTCTGCTCTCAAACACAAATCACCGTGCCTGAAAGTGTGCAGTAGCCTATCTGAGCACTTGAGGAGTAGCGTTTCCTGAAATCGGAGACTGAAATGTGGGTTGCAAAGCTAATAGTTTATCAAAGAAGAATCATTTTTTTAGTATGAGTCATATCAGAAGTTTATTTGGACTTTTGGGCACAAATAAAGCCACTGCTGAGCTAAGTTATCAGACCGGTCATATTTGGTTAGCTTTGCCTCTATATATACCCAGAGCTAGTAAGTTACTGGCTAGCGTTAGCAGAATTAGCCAGAATGTGAGGCTATAATTAAATATCAAGTAGTCACAAAGAAAGACACTGGCATTATCTTAGTATAACGTTAGGTACTTTGACGAAAAGTCCAACCTATACATGTTAAACACCTGACACAGACGAAGTTACTAGACTGCCGAAGAGGGGACGAGGAGCTAGCTAGCTGCTCTCAAAATATCACTGACCTTCCCTATAACAGCAGCAGTGCACCAAAGAGCTGTCCACTGCAGGCTTATAAAAACGCCACACAATATGCACTTTAAGTATCATCACCACCTTGAATGTTGGCACTTAATGCCACCAAGACCCATGACCAGGTTTGTGTTTATTTTGGTTACCTACCATTTTCGCACCGCTGTTTGACCAGTTTGGGAGCCCGACTAGCGTTCATTGTGCGCATGCGCGGAAGTGGTCAAGCTTTGCATCCATGGCAGTTATTAAAGGGAATATGTGTATGGTCTTATACGTTTAAGTACTAGGGTTAGGAATCTGGTCATAATCAATTCATAGCATGTAAATGCTGATGTGAGTTAAAAAGACATAAGTTAAAACAATAACTAAAAGCCCTGCTACTTCTTTACAGCCAACATTATGTGCTACTTCTTTACATCAAACTAAACACTGCATCTGTTCAACAGGATCTGTTGAAAATCTTTTCAACTTTAAAAGTAGAACTATCTGGTTTTGCATGTTACTATGGAGCTAACAATGTTACAAACTCCTTTCAGGAGTCATTGTGATTTTGTGATTGACTTTAATTGTGATTTTGCACTACAATCAAAGAAACAATTTTAAATAGTAAAGCCTACTATATCTGCAGTATCACTGTCACTTGTGCTTGTTCAAGGCTCGCCTTAGTTTATCTCATGTGAAGGGAGAAGCCACCCTTTGACAAGTCCCAATGAGGTGATCAGTCCATTGCTGATAGGGTATCTGTAAATGTCAGCTTTCATTTTATGTAATACTGTAAAAAAGTGTGGGCTGTCTCAGTCTACTCCTTCATCAGGGAGTATTCAAATTAAATTTGTTTGATTTGGAAAATAAAACTTACAAATGTAACAAAAAACAGTAAATTTGAACTTAATAATAGCAACATGTTTTAATAAACACTTAAGTACAATTGTTAAACTACTGTTGTGTTTCATGGTATGCTGAGAATTTACTTTCAAGTAGATGTAAAATTTTTTGATTTGTGTTATCTAATTAGGTTTTAAAATAATAAATAGCAAAAGGAGTCAGTCTAAATTCATGAGCCCCTGTGCAGTTGGTTTGCACTGTCTGTAGTTGAGCAAGCCCCTCGAAGTTTAAAAAAATATGAACGCTCATACGTAAGTTTACTAATGTCCACCTATCGATAGCTTGACACGCCTATTCTCCTGACCAGAAGGGGGCAGTGTCTAAATAGTGTATCCTGGGATGTTTCTACATTCTGCAGCAGATGAAGGATGTGGGCATGAACAATTTTGAACTCTTTGCTTTCGTCTGATCGATGCTATCCAATCAGACGACGCTGTAGCGAGACACCGCCAAGATCAGATTGAGAGACGCACTGTTGTAGCAGACTAGCACTGAGTTGATAGAGAAGCTACCTAGCCGCTAGCTAACCGTGAAGTGCCCCGGTAAGCTGAATTTATCTGGTATTAGCTCACAGTGTAGTTTATGTCAAACAAAGCATTTAACCAAACGGACAATCGCTACTTGGTATTTGTTTTACAAGCTGGCTATATGTTGTTTTGTCAGTCGCGTTACCTTCATTGGTACATTTATAGCTGAAAGGTGACAGCTGAGTGTTGTTAGCTGCTAGCACGATAACGCCGTGATGCTAACAAAGCGCAGGCTTGTTAATCGCAATAAACCGCAATAAGACCGTGAGTTAATGAGTACGTTGCAAAAAAATAAACGTTGATTATCACAATGCAAGTCATTACCACTGAAGAGGGACAAATTAAAGCGATTACAATTCGAAGCCTTCTAATTGGGTTATTTTTATTTTATGTGACCATAAACCCTTGAATATTTCCTTTAAAGTTATAGCTTTACATCTCCCCCAGACAAAGTAAACTGCTGTAAACTCACAAGAAATGCATTGCTGCAGTCGAACATACGGATTTATTTAGACTTTTATATAACTTAAACTGAAACATTAAACGCTGAAAATGGGCCCTGATTTATTATTTTAAGGTCCAAACGAGGACACTTAATAGTTATTTATTACAAATGTAGCTGAAATTGTTAAGGCGTTGGACATGAAAAATGTGAAACGTCCCAGTTCTCATCTGGGACATATGGTCAGTAAAGATCACGACAACTATGTACTTATAGTAGACACACCGCTCAGCACCACTTTTTTCCAAAAGGTTTTATTTTACATTACTTATATGAAGGTCGCTACGTTAATAAACAGTCATCAGCCTGATAAACTTTCTCACAAATATGCAAGTTAAGTTTGTTAATAAAACAATCATTTTTGTGTTGACACACCAGAGTTTCCACATCTAATATTTAAGATATTTCAATTAAAATATGACAAAATGTAGTCAGTTCTGTGTCCTTAATTAATCTTCATTGTGGGGCTTACTGTAATATGGGTTAGGTTTAGGTTCTTGAAAAGCACCGGTAACATGTAGCTATCAGATAAATGTACAAAAAGGGGCAATTATCAGTAGTGGCGGGATTTCAGTCGAGTTTTAGAGCATTGTTGCCGTCATTGGGATGTCAATAAATGCAGTATAATCGACTATTATACCTCACTACTGTACTTGTTTGTAGTGTATATAGTATGTTGTTGTGTAGGTGTATATATACAACGTTATACAGCACTTGCAAGTAGTTATGCTCTTTAAAAGTAACCATCAATAGATCTCCCTGTGTAATAAATAAAACGCTTAAAAATGTATTCCTGGCTTGGTTTCCTGTTTGGTGGGGATTTAGACCTCCTCTTCCTCCAAACTCAATGCCAACAACAACAGCCGTCGAAGAAGCAGCAGAGTGCACTCGTAAGTGCACACTATTGCTATAATCACTTTAATTGGGTTGTGAAATGCACACTTCTTTCTGAATTATTATTTATGATTCAAATTTTAAAGAAAGCGGTGACGCAAAGCTTATAATGGTCATTTTGTCCGAACCCGTGCAAAACGTGCACTAGCTAGCCCAGCTAACAGTTAGCAGTACAGTTAGCTTGCCGTATTGAACAAAAAGTATTTATTTCCAGAGATGTATGAAGGCTCTTCGCGCACACGTTATGCTTTGTTTTTCCATGCTGTTCCATAACCTCGATTTTCATCCTTATGCACAATTTAATGAATGTATGAAGTATGTTTGCATGACCTGTAGCAGAAGTTCCCAGGACGAGATCGATACCTGGAGTAGGCCCTTGTACACATTTAGCTTTGGGAAAGTTGTGAGCAACAGTGGTCATGGTTATTTGGTATTGACCATTTTACTGCACACCAGAGTACTTATGAAATGTCCACAGATGCAGAATTGGTTTTATTTCATCTGTATTTTTTGAATTTGAAACAATACATATAGTTTCTGACCTTATGTAATTAAGAACTGGGGATTTTAGCTAACATTGATCATGCAGTAGCTGTAAATAGCTTAGATGGGCCTTTCCCTGAAACTACAAGTTTGGGGATAAATTGTATCTAATCTCAAGGGTATCACATAAAAAAATGTAATTAGTAGGTTAAGTAGAAAGTTGTTATTGCAGGAATATGTACATATGTATTTTATACTGTGTGTGTGTGTTTTCAGGGGCCGGAATAGCAACAAATAGAAGAAAGTTCTAGTTTTAACCTGAAGCTTAACATTCTCGGTCCTTTGGGATCATGGCTAAAGATGTAAGTTTCATTGACTCCCTCTTTCAACCGACTCTTAAATTGATGTTCTTTAATTTTGTTGTTTTTGTTTTATTTGTTTTTTGCAGGCTGGTCTTATTGAAACAAATGGAGAGCTAAAGGTTTTTATTGATCAGAATCTGAGTCCCAGCAAAGGTAAAAATTAAAAATTAATAAACTACATCAAGAGCAATGAAGAGGGCTGCTTATTAATTCCAGTCTTGTTTTTTTCCATCATAGGTGTCCTGTCGTTGGTTACTGTTCAGCCCACAGCCACCCCTGTGGCCAAACAATTACTACCCAAAACACTTGGCCCCTCCAATGTAAACATCGCTGCACACATGCAACATGTACCACACATGGTAAGTGTAAGAAAGTTCCTCACAACTACATCAGAATTTTGTTTGTGCTTTAACAAAATTGAGTTAGGAGTTTATATAGTATCATCAATGACAACACATACATGTGGGAGAATTGTGCAGTGCCCAGGCAGAGGGGAGATGAAGGCAGTTGATCCTAAGCTTATCAACTCTACAGTCAGCAGGATTATACCCATCATCCCATTATGTATATGGAATGTATACATAACCAAAATCAGCTTACATATCACCTTATTGGACAAAGAGCACCTATATTCAAAATGCCCCTCACAAAGTTTCAGCAGCTTGTAGTTGCTGTTATATTATGCTGACTAAGAACCATTTAAAGGCCATTGGTAATTTTCTTGTTTTTCAGGTGATTGGAACACCACAAAGGCCTACTGTATCTAATACTATACTGGTTAACAGTCCACATACTCCCAGTTCCCAATTCCTTACTCAGAGCCAGCCACCAGATGCCTCTCCTTGGTCATCTGGGTAAGTGTGTATGTCTCAAATCATGCTAAAGCTCTTTGTCATGAGAATTCAAATATATTGAGTGTGTATTGTTCCCTCAGAAAACGTGGTAAGAAAGGAGAGAAGAATGGGAAAGGGCTGAGGCACTTTTCAATGAAAGTCTGTGAGAAAGTACAGAAGAAAGGAGTTACAACATACAATGAAGTGGCAGATGAACTGGTGGCAGAATTCAGCTCAGCTGCAGACAACCACATGTCACCCAATGACTCAGTGAGTGTTGCATATATTTAAGTACTACTGACCCAAACTTAAAACTAGAGGCTGATCAGAGGAGATCCTCACCTTCATAAAGCAACCATCATTTTTTATTTGGCTGTTTACTTTAGACTTAGTTCTGGCAGCCTTTGTTAACATCTTTATTTTTTTTAGCATGTGTATGACCAGAAAAACATTCGACGACGTGTGTATGATGCACTTAATGTGCTGATGGCCATGAACATCATCTCCAAAGAAAAGAAAGAAATTAAGTGGATTGGTTTGCCCACTAACTCAGCACAGGAGTGCCAAAACCTTGAGGTGAAAACACTTAAAACAATGCTGACATTAGTATATCTTCTGAATATGTGTATATCTGGCCTATCTATTAATACTTAATGACAATAATGACAATTGTAGGTGGAGAGACAAAGACGGCTGGAGAGGATTAAGCAAAAACAGTCACAGCTTCAGGAGCTTATTCTTCAGGTGTGAATCAAGTAATTGCTTGTACTTTTAAGGGTTCCTGAAAAGATGTCTTCTCAGGAAACATTTAGATCATTATTAAACTTTTTTTTCCCTACACAGCAAATAGCTTTCAAGAACCTTGTGCAGCGAAACAGACAGACTGAACAGCAGGCAAATAGACCTCCACCTCCCAATTCAATTATCCACCTTCCCTTCATTATTGTCAACACCAGCAAGAAGACAGTCATTGACTGCAGCATCTCCAATGACAAGTATTTCAATTATTAGTTTTTGTTTTTTTCCCAAATTTTAAGAATCACTTGTCCAGGAACTATACAAAATTAAAGTAAAATTTACTTAATCCATTACTCTTTTGCCTTTTTGCAGGTTCGAGTATTTGTTTAACTTTGATAGCATGTTTGAAATCCATGACGACATTGAGGTATTGAAACGCATGGGTATGGCTTGTGGCTTGGAGGTTGGAAAGTGTTCTCCTGAGGACTTAAAGGTTGCTCGCAGCCTGGTGCCCAAAGCCCTGGAGCCGTATGTTATAGGTCAGTATCACAGACACAACAACCTCTTTTACACTTCTTTCCATATTGCTTGGAATTCCTCTAATTTCGTGAGACATCAGAAAGGCAAGCCACTTTCCCCTTTATTCTCCATTCTGACAAAGCTATGTGGCTTCTAGTGTGAAATATTCTGTACATGACCCACAAGCTCTTTCTACCCAACTTGGCTGCATTTCTTTTAAGATGAATTGAGATGTAAAAAAGATAACATAAATGTTAAAAACAGTGACCTGTACTAACCAAAAAAAAACTGTGTTCAGGCTGATGCACTAAGAATGCTGTAGCAGGTCTGCCAGGCCAGTAGGGGCGGTGTGAACCCTGCTGCTACAATTATTAAACACAAGTAGAAGTAATAGTGCCTCTCTGCTCTTGTTTAAATCCTGTTTGTTTTTGTGGAGTAGTGCTCATAAACTCTGATGCATCAGTATGGATTTATGCATTTCACTGAGGTTGGCGTCTTCACAGTTTATGTGACAACAGTGCAGGTGCTGCAATAAAACAAAAACACCTCTCCATCTGAATCCAAAAGTTTTTTGGCGATTTTATGGTGTGAGAACACTGTCTTCATGTAAGTAAATGACCAGTTCAATTCGGTTTTATTTTTGTATCCCAATATCACAACAACAGCTTCTTCAAAGGGCTTTAGAGACTGTGCAAGACCTCTGCCCTTACACTCTCAACTGGGCCAAGGAAAAGCTAAAAAAAAAAAACCTAGACATGGGGAAAAAAGAGAAACCTCAACAAGCCACAGATCCACTTGCAGGATGGACAGGCCGTGCGATAGATGTTGCCAAGAAAGTTATGTACAGTACATTTACTCAAAATGAATTGTATATAAAATAGTCAATTTAACTTAACATCAGCACAGACCAAATGAGGGAGAGAAGCTAGGTTCAGGGTGGGTCCTTGGGATGAAGGTGTTAGGCCGGGCCAATAGCACAGATAGGTAGCGCTATTGTCACTGGGACATCAACTGTGGCAAGGACATCTGCAAGAATGTCCACTCCCCCAGGTGGAGTTGAGACAGGCACAACTTGTGGATTACAGTGAACTAAGTAGAAACTTAAACTGATATTGTGAACACAAAATAATTTTGGACAGGCACTGACATCTTTTGTCCAACACTCATACTCTGTCAGTTGTTCCTCCTTCCCGACTGGGGCAGTCTATAAAGCACTCTAATAGTAATAATTATCGTAAAAAGTGTCTATACAATGGACAGAGTCTTTAGGGTTTAGGACTAGTCTTAGGACTCTGTGTTAGACTTATGACTTTCCTTTTTTTTTTTTTCATAGCCCTGAAACTGAGCATGCACGTGTATCCATTTCTTCCTGTTGCTGTGCATGATTGTTCATACCGGTCTCACACTTCCCAATGCCGACACAAGCACAGCTGACATGACTTTATGCCATTGCTCTTTTGTTAATTAGAAGCACAATTGTACAGTACAGATTGACCCGTGCAATATATCTCTATAAAAAACATACCGTTAGCACCACCTTAAGCATCTTTCAGTGACTTTTTGTATTAACTACAGGTTTCTTTTTTTTCCCCAGAGATGGCAAAGGGTCCCATTAGTAATGTTTACATGACTGGCGGATCCTCTGCTAATGGAGCCCGTTACCCTGCCAGCAGGTGAGAGTCCTTCTTCTAATACTGTTATCAGAAATGTAACAATGGTTTATGAATCCTAGTTTTTAACTCTGTTTTCACAGTGATGGTTGTACTGATGGCACCATGGCATCCAGCTCTAATGACTCTCACTACAGTGGGTCTCGGGTGGAAACTCCAGTGTCTTACATGGGAGATGATGATGATGATGAGGAATATGATGAAAATGATGATGAAGACTAACCTATCTACACCTCACCACTCCAACAAGCACAGTCCTTCAAATCACCTTCACCATGGGAATTTAGTCCCCTTTTGTGTGTGCTCCTTATTTTCTCCAGTTTTCAATGCCTGTATTTCTGGTTTACTCAGGGGTGTAGATCAATAGAAAAAACTGAGGTGGGTAATGCACTCATTTTCTGCTCCTGAATCTCAAGCACCTGCACCACTGTTTTGGGGAGGTGTTGTCCAAGGGAACTGTAGTATGTGGCCTAGCCACCAAGCTGGAGTCTCTGTATGTCCAATCCACTTCTTAATAAGCCATCCCACTAAAAACCTACTGCTGTTGGAGAATGTATAATGTACTTATTTGAATAGTTATTCATTTTTTTGTGATTTATGTATGGCAGACATTACAATGATCAAAAGTCGCAAGATGGCCAAAGTGTCTGCTTTAACATGCTGTTAGTGCAGCGCCAAGGACTCTGGATGGCCTAATACAGTTGCCATGGTGTCCCAGGATGTGTCTACATCAAGACGTTGATACTTTTTGTTTGTGTTCTGGGCAAGAATTTGAAATGGTTTCTTAACCCTGATTGTGTTGGGCTGGCCTCCTCCTGTTCTGTAGGCAGCTTCTTTCCTGTTGTTTGCTAGATTTGTTTTTTGTATTCTGAAGTCGAGGAATTCTTCATCATTGCCCTGCAATGCCTTGGTAGTGTTTACAAAATAATGGCACCAGCAAGGTAAAGACTCATAACCCAGGCTCCTGATAGGTAAATAAGCTTTGTTTGTTATTACGTATAAGAATCCTATGACGATTGTAGCTTATAGTGTCCTTTAGAGGCCAGTGGTAAAAATAGACATGCAAAAATTGATGTAACAAATGTGTGGTTGTATCGGTCTTTATGTACTCCTTTGAAGATCTCCCTTTTAAACTGAGCAACACATGTACTGACTCTTCCAAATACCCTTTCTGTAATCTAATATAAGTTTGCAAATTAAATATAGATTGTTTTAATACGTTTGTATCTACAATGTTTGTGGCTGAAACACCTTTTTTCTTCTGTGGAAATCATGTCTAGTAATGATGAGCAGACATCTTAACATTTTAAATGCGATGAGTTTATTGTGTTCACTCAAATATTATCTAGTTCTAGTCTACTTTGCTAGACAAAATATGTCTGGCACAGATGACTAGTAAGGTCCAGAGTACAACACATGAAGCACCCCTGCAAAATGACTTTTCACCTGGAAAAGTCCAAGACAAGTAATGTATTTCCATTTGACATGTGTGATGCTATGTGTTCTGTTCCTGCAAGTGCTTGTACACTTTGTCTGGGGCATTAGGGTGTTAATGGATTACAGAAAGGTGTTGACTCAGGTGTGTGTGTGGATTCGCCTGGTACAGTCCTCAGATCCAGTTCAGACACCAGTCACTCTTGGGATCTGCAACCCCCTTTTCCTTCCAAAGCCTACATTTACTTCTATCCTTTATACCAGCTCTTCTTTTTCTGTGCAATGTGTCACTTTGCCTAATGGTCATCTGCCCTCAACATGGATATAGGCGGTCTAACGACAGTCGTAGCAAATTCAGCCTACATCAACGCTCGTGGAAGCATTGATGGCTCCAATCCAGCGGCAGCGCGGGATAAAAAGTACCATGCTCGCCTAAAACTCCCCCACATCACTGTTTGCGAAGGCCTGAGGGACACCCTGGACTTAGCATTTGATTCAGTTTGTGTGGAACAGCCTATTGGCAAACGCCTCTTTAGGGAATTTTTGGATACAAAGAAGGAATATCATGGAGCTTGTCGATTGTGGAAGGACATCGAGGACTATGACCTGGCAGAGGATTCAGAGCGAGTGAAAAAAGCATCAAAGATAGTCCAGCGCTACATGGACTCCTCTGCCAAGCACTATTGTCCGTTTCTTTCTGAGGAGATCACAGCTAAAGTGAAGGAAGGCCAGGATGCTGCTGGCGACGACTTGTTCGCTTTGCCACTGGCCTCAACACTGAGCTATCTGCGAGAGGCCCCCTATACTTTCTTCCTGGAGAGTATGTACCTGAAGCGGTTTTTACAGTGGAAGTGGCTTGAGATGCAGCCCATGGATGCAGACTGGTTTCTGGACTTTCGTGTGCTGGGTAAAGGTGGGTTTGGAGAGGTGTCAGCATGTCAAATGAAAGCCACAGGAAAACTTTATGCCTGTAAGAAACTTAACAAGAAGAGGCTGAAGAAGAGGAAAGGATATGAGGTGAGAGAAGGCTTTTGAAACTCTTTCACTCACACTGTCCTATGTGAGCTCCTGATGTAGGCCCTATTTTAATGGACTGGACTCTATCAAGTCTTACTATTCTGTGTGCATGTGATATAATAGTTACAAATATGAGAGTAAAATCATAGATAGTGTTCAAATCATTTTAGCAGTTTGAAATTGGAGCTTCCCAAATTCACCGGCCTCCACTTGGCACTCTGTATTAATCATCTTTGTCCCTGCTTTAGCCTGTAGTATTAAACAGACATTATTCGGAGATGAGATTACGTGGGGCTTTAGTGGAAAGCTCCTCTGAATGGAACTCCTTGGCACAATTATATTTGACCTTGACTTTTCTTCATTAAATGAAGTGTACTTTAACATCTGTCCCGCACGATTTTGTCACTTTTACATTTTCATTGTATCACATTGTACTGAAATTATTTTCAAATGTGTTTTTCATATTTTGTCCTATAGGGGGCGATGGTGGAGAAGCGCATTCTGGAGAAGGTTCACAGTCGCTTCATTGTGTCCCTGGCATATGCCTTTCAGACAAAAGAGGAGCTTTGTCTGGTTATGACGATCATGAATGGAGGAGATCTCAAGTAACTTGACCTTCCAAAATTCTCAGTTATATGCCAGTAAAGTATTCACACCTTTTGAGCAAACTATTGGGCAAAAGTCAAGAACATTTCTTTTCCTTCCTACCCTTAGACATTAGCAACATAACAAAAGGTGTGCTTTTGACTTGAGCATTGGCAGTTCAACTGCTGCTTTAACACCCAGGAAATCTTCTCACATTTGTTTTCTGATATTTAAAGGTACCATATCTACCTTGTGGATGAGAACAACCCAGGGTTTGAAGAACCCAGAGCTTGTTTCTACGTTGCTCAGATCATCCAGGGCATGGAGCACCTCCACCAGAAAAGAATCATCTACAGAGATCTTAAACCTGAAAATGTGTTGTTGGACAATGATGGTAGTTGTCAGTTGTTATGTAGTTGTTTTCTTTCAAACCCAAATAAAAACATTGTTATTTGTATATTACTATCATTCATTTTATCTGAAGGGAATGTTCGCATATCTGATTTGGGTCTTGCTGTGGAGCTAAAGGAAGGGAAAACAATGACCAAAGGCTATGCTGGTACACCAGGTGGGCTTCACCTTTAAATGCAGTTCCACAATTTTGTACTTTTCCCAAACATCTTTCTATTGTGCCTTTTGTTTTTTTGCAGGGTACATGCCTCCAGAAATGTTAAGAGGAGAAAAGTACGACACCTCGGTTGACTACTTTTCACTTGGAGTGACTCTGTATGAGTTCATAGCGGCTAAAAACCCATTTAGAAACCGGGGGGAGAAGGTTGGTATTCATGTTTAGATTTACAAGCTTTGTGCCAAAATGGACCAGCTTTGTAAAATCTCTACTTGTTTAGGTTGAAAAGGAGGCGATGAAGGAGCGTATGCTCACATTGGAGGTGACCTACTCAGAGATTTTTAGTGAAAATGCTAAAGCTCTTTGTGAAGGACTGTTAGCCAAAGAAGTTGATAAGAGGATGGGCTTCAAAAATGGAAACTGTGATGAGATCCGAGCACATCCTTTTTTCAAAGATATCAACTGGAGGAAACTAAACGCAGGTACAACACACTGAAACAGCCTTTCCATTTTTATCACATGGGTTTGTAGTGCCTTATAAAACTCCCTCTTCTTACCTCCTCAGGTATCCTGCCTCCACCTTTTGTACCTGATCCTAGAGTGGTGTATGCCAAAAGTTTGGATGATGTTGGGGCTTTTTCCTCTGTGAAAGGCGTGATGCTGGAAGATCCTGACAAGACCTTTTTTGATGAGTTTTCAACAGGCAACATCTCCATTCCTTGGCAGGAAGAAATGATCGAGATGGGTATTTACGGAGAGCTCAATGTTTGGGGTCCTGAAGGAACAGTCCCTAATGACCTTCGCAGAGAGTCCATTTTAGAGCAACCAAAGTCCTCCACATGCTGCATATCATAAAGTTATTTCAACATATGAGAAATCTGTCATTTTAAAGACCCCAAGTTACAACCTAAACTGTAACTCATGAACTTATTATTATTATTATTATTATAGGTTTGTTGATCTATAATGAACTGGATAAGTTGGGTCTGTCTTGTCTCTTCATCCTGTTTTTAGTCACTGTTTGTTGCATTAATAATAGTTTAAGGCTTTTTAATGAAAACACATCTCAAAGTGTCAGCAAAGTATTGCTTTTGGTGGTTTACTCAAACATATGACATGGTTGTAAAAACACATTGACATTAGTAATCTTTCTTTCTTTTACATATGATTTGTTGTAATTGGAATAATGTATAGGACCATTGTTTATAGTAATTACTTTATTTATTTACAACACAAATTGTTGAACAAACGTCAAGAATACAAATGTATGAAAAATACTGGTAAATAAAATTGGAGATTTGGGTCGCCTCAATCTGGGAATGTCATGTAAACAGAGTAATTGCTAAGTGACTATATTTGCTACATTTTATGTGCTGCTGTGTGTATCAGAGTTAAGATAATATCCAATTGTTTTGTCACTTTGCTGTGGCCATGTATATCCTCACCTCTTGCTGTGGGAGCTCAGAAAGCAGCGTGGTGTTAAAATTCCTCTTAAAGCACTCGGTGAACCTCATATCTGACTGAAAACGGATCTTGTTGGCCCATATCAGAGTAGTGCCACTGCCTGGTCGGCAGAAGTGGTGCATGGTTTTCAGCAGTTCCTCCAGACACTCGTGGTGATAGACTACATCTGCAGCCAGCACATAGTCGTAGTGGTAGGACGGGAATGGAAAGTCTCGTTCCAGGTCGTGACCCCAGGTCAGAGGAGCCACCTGAGGAGTATAGCGTGAACGACCCTTTGTGTTTCGGAGAAGGTTAAAGGTCAGATTAGACAAGATGTCTGGTTTGTCGGTAGCAGTCACCCAAGCCCCTGTAAGACAGTACAATATGATGTACTGAGATTTTTCATGCAGCAAATTCTTAGATTGTGTTTACTGACGAGAGCACACACAAAGGTAGGTTAGATTAACCATAAAAAATGATATGATTATCTGATTTTTAAGTTATAAATGCAGACTGAGTTCATTGGACATATTCCTACCAAGCAGACTTGCCACTACAGAAAGTAATCCAGTCCCAGCTCCAATCTCCAGCACTGCTTTGTCCATCAGATTGACTTGTTGCTGGTTATTCTCCAAAAACTGGCACAAAGCTACACACTACAAACAAATCCTTGTCAAACCCCTTTTCAAAGTAGAGAATGCTTTACCAACACAGTTCTAGTGGGACTTACCCCAGGCCAGATCAGGGCACCAAACGTATCCATAGACTCTCGGATGCTAATGTCATGACCAACAAAGCTGAAGGACTCTTTTCCCAAAGCGTAGTACACACTGGGCTCCCAGTTGTTTCTCCTGTCCAGAGCCTCCACTGCCATCACTTTCTGGTCTGCTAATATTAAACAAATAACCAATACTTTACTGTATGGGTTTAATATGTGCACATAAAACATATTTACAGTGGCATACCCTCTTCATCTGGGATCTTCTGCTCCACTTGAATCTTTTGGTCCTGTGGCTTATCATTGTTCAGAAATCTCTCCATCACCTACCAATAAAGTGGTAAGACCTTTCTTATTTAATTGCTGTTCCCATATTGCATAACACAAATGATACCTACTTGTGTGAAATAGTGGGCTCTTAACTTGCTTCCCTCTTGGTGTTTGACAGTCACTGTGCTGCCGTCATGTTTATAGATGCAGCCTTGTTCATGACACACCCCTGACCCGGGCTGGAGTCTCTGGCCTCCACCGAAATGCCATAACGCAATTATCCTAAATATGTCCAAGTGTGAGTTGTTTGGCATTGTTTTCTAACTATATGAGACGTTTTAACATTGAGCTGTGATTGATTTTCACTGTCTTCAACTGTTGTTCATCCTGACAGAGCTATCATATTCACTGATATGAAGAAGAGCACACAGATCAGCGCTGCAGCATGTCTGTACTATAAAAGGATTGTAAACATTGCTCGAATTCCATTTTTGTACCACAAGCCGGTAGTAATGCAAAGTTTTATGACCGACTATGGATGCAGCGGGATTTAATGGACCGAGGATTATGAACATGGCCGTAGTGCTGAGCCGAGAGATTTCACAGCCACAAATGGAAAAAAATAACTCGTATTGGCTGAGGCTAAAAAAAAAAAAAGAGAGAGAGAGACTTGAGGAGACAGATGGCTAACATTGCCACTGAGTTACTACCATGTAAACAGACACTGTAATAATCAGTCAAGGTATTAGGGGATTTGTATTACTTCTGAGTAACAGGATCTTCACAATTTAATACCAAAGTGTTGCTGTCTTGTTTATACCTCATTTACACCTGGTACCATAAAAGAATAAATAGACAGTCCCAAAATATCCATTGTCTAAATCTAATATTAGGTAGTCCTATAATTTTACTACAAAACTATTGGAAATATATGGCTAATAATAGACTGGAAATGCACATTGAAGCCTGATCTTTTAAGTCCAGTCGAAGTCACCTTTCCTGGTAGAAGAACAATAGAGTGCCTTAAAAGCTCACATGAACTAAGGCTGTGTTTCGAAAGCAAGGGATTACAGGTTGTCGATTTGTTGTAGGTAAATGAATAATATGCATGTGCCGTGTATGTATATATGGAATGTCCAGAAACAATAATAGGATAGGATAATGAGTTGCTAGTTGTCACTGTTGCGTGAGTAATCCTCACCTCCACGTCCAGAGGTCAGGAAAAAGTCGTGTGGGCCAGTGGAAAATGAGTCAGAGTCACACACTGTAACATGTGAGTGCCATGAGGATTTACAGTAGCGGCATGTGTAGTGTGAGTGTGTCAATGTATCCGTTAATAAGTGCTAAGCTCCTGTAATGTAAATGGGAGGCGTGGAGTGATGATCAGAGGGCTTGGATGCCACGGGACAAAAAGACATTAATCAAACCCAAACAAACATAAAGGAGTAAATGATGATGACTACTTTTTCTTTTTCTTTTTTTTTGGCACATGTAAATAGGCTCCAGGGTGAGGTGAGGTGAGGCTGTGGTTTTTAGATGCCACATAAAGCAAGATAGATACTGTTTCCTGGTATGACACACATGATCTAAACTTTAACTGTGCCTCATGCAGCTCACCAAAAACAGAATAAAAACATGTCTTTTATTTGTTCGCAGAAACATAAGCAACTGGGTTACATGTTCTGATTTATCTGAATAAACGATGCATACATGAAATGAAATATATGAAAAATAATGGCATAGGAATCTACTGATAAGGATAAGAGCAGATAAAGGCCTGGGGTTCCCAACACGTGAAGTCATTGAACTTCCCTGAAAGCCACACAAACAACAGATTAGCTCCAGAGGACATTGAGTTATAAAATGTTCATAAATCAGTGTCTGCATGCCTTCACTTCTGTCTAAAGCAATAACATGAGTCATACCTGACGCCAGCACTTCCAAACAGTTCTCCAAATTTGAAGTATTGTTGGGCTCCCCTTGCAGCCAATCAGCATAGCCCCAGTGGGACCCATCCAACCAGATAAAACGGCCGCTCTGACAGATAATGCATGTTTAATGAGTCACAGATAAACGCATCCTTTAAAAAAATGCACTCCTAATACTTACATCTAAGAAACGAAGCCCTCCAACCCAGGTTCGTCTGTAGCCTCCATTTTGCTGCATGAGGTTCATCATCTCATTGTGGATGACTGGGCTTGTGATTGAAGCCAAGTGGCCCCCAGGGAATCGTTCCTGACAAAAAAACTGAAAAAGAACAGCAAAAGATGTTTAGAGTAGGATTACACACATCATAGTCAGTCAGGTCTTGAAAATTAAAAAAAATAAAGAAGCCAATTTTGTTACCTCAGCATCTGCGGCCTTCTTTGGACTTTGGAAAAACTGGTAACACTTCCCTCCAAGCACGACACCACCACACCAGCGCCCTCCTGTGGATAAAAGGTGACACTACAGCTTTCAATCTTTTGAAGGGGAACCTACAGTAGAAGTAATATACATTCATTTACATGTCCCTGCATCGTTTTCATTTGATAAAACCTCTCTTTGCCTCACAAATACTCCTACATCATCTCCAAGCCCTTGTTTACCTTTATCATGAATCAGTGGCTCCATAAACACAGACATGTGCGACTCTTTTTCCCCAACAATCGCCTGAATACCCATCTTTTCGATCTGTTGTTCTGTGTCTGGCTCCAACCCAACAAAATCCTCGTTATAAGGGTAATATCCTTCTAAAGGCTGCATTGGCTCTCCCAGTGCATCCAACATGGGCCCTTCATCTTCCATTGACACAGTATTTGGTAGGATTTGCTCATTTACAAAGTGATCTTCAACTATTTCCGGCTCTAGAAACATTATTGGTTCTCCAAACATGACAGCATTGTTCTCTGTGTCACCTTCAGTCTTTTCTGTGTCTAAAAGCTCATCACTGTGCACTTCCTCATCTGCCAGTGGCTCCAGCTTCATGATTGGCTGCTCCATCATCTTATATGTTCCCTCTGTGTCAGTGTGTGTCTCTGCAAGCTCCTGGGAGGGTTCACTCTCTTCCAAAAGCTCAATTTGTATCTGAAATTTATTGTTGATGTCTTGAATCTCCTCAGTCTTTGTGTTTTTGATATCAGGCTCCATGTTTTCTACAGGGAGCTCTGACTCTTCTTTTACTGGTGCCATGGGTTCAGTCTCTTGCTCTGTGTTGCGCGGCGACTCTGGGAGATCTTGATTGTCCTTAACTTGTGTTTGATCAAAAACAACTTCCTCCTTCTTCTGTTTTCCGTCTTCCTGAAGCGGGGCAGGCTCTTTCTTTGCGTCTAGCGTAAGCTGTGGTGCAGGGTTTTCCACGACGACATGCCCCTGAACGGGCAGCAGCTCACCCACCAGAAGGCTCTGGTCTGCTCCAGCAACAGGAGCTTGGGCCTCTTTTGCCTCAAATGGCATTCCCAAGGCAACTGCAAACAGAAAAAAACATGTTTTCTCTATGAATAAGGTTATTTTACTTAACAGTCTCAATCTAATCGAATATGCACAAGCTAAAACCTGAATTTCAAAGGATATAGCACACACATCAAAGTCAAGGCAGGGGCATTTGGCCCCTAGCAATGTTTTATGTGGCCCTCCAATGCATTTTGTAGCTGATAATTTTGGCACTAGGTTTTTGAACAGTTTTTAGATTATTTTATTTGTTCATGAAATCTCAAGTTTACTCTTAGTCTTAGTTTTTGCTACCAAGATATATAATCAATAAATATAATTTGCTCAAATCCATCTACCTGTTCAAATCCACATAAAATCAATTCAAATCCAAATAAAATATGCTCAAATCCAAATAAAACCTGTTCAAATCCAAATAGAATCTGCTCAAATCTAAATAATACTTGTTCAAATACATCTAAAACCTGCTCAAATCCATCTAAAACCTGTTCAAATCCAACTTAAACCTCCTCAAATACATCCAAAACCTGTTCAAATACATGTAAGACATTTTCAAATCCACACAAAACCTGTTCTACTAAAACCATTTTCCATTAAAGGAGGAAATAATTTTAAAGGTAAATTTTTTTAGGCTCAAATGAAGATGAAAGCATCATTTCAAAATGAAATCAGTTTTGTTTTGACACCACTGGCTGTGTAGTATCCATCACAAATCACATACATGCATAGACAATTCTTACCTGTGAGGAATACGGAGAGCAACACAGGGATCTTCATTTTGTTTTTTGTAGTAGTAATGTGTTTATACAAATGCTCCTTCTCTCTTTGTTGCCCCTATTTATCTCTGTGTGTTTATGGTTCTATTTATCTTTATGGGCCGTTGATTTAATGATTCTTCAGTTAATGTACAGCAGACTTTCCCGTCAAAATTGAAATGTATTGCTTATTGATCTTGGCACACACTCCATTCGAATTAAGATGGTACAAAGGTTCATTATCAAGGCCTTTCCAAAGAAGTAAGCAATTGTAAAAGTCATTACTACTCTCATTATTTACTTGCTAATAAGGACACAGTTTCTGGACAGTAAATGTAATCCAAGCACCAAACTGCTTGTTTAACTAACTATGTTTTGGGATGAGTGTGTTGTTTGTGTTAAAGGGCCCAGTTGTTGTGTTATTGATATGTGTAAGAGTGTGCTACATGACATTAAGGGCCCTCCATGGAGCAGAGCAGCTGGGCCTGTAGATGGAGAACAGGTGCTGCTGCAGAGATTTTCTATGTGAGTGTTTCTTTGATTCAGTGTGTGCTCTTGTGTCCACGTGTCAGAGTGGACGGCCCCCGAGCCAGTCGTTGTGTGTGCGCGCATGTGTGGCCCCAAATGTAAGCATGTGTGCTCACTGAAGCCCACTGACTGACAATGTGCTGTTGTGTTGTGGCGCTGCTGGTGAGAAACCCAATAGCCAAGGACACAGTAGCTGGGCAGCAGCTGTCCCATCTCTGCACCTCCGATTACAACTCATCACTGTCGACTGTGGAACCTTTAACCCTGCTGACTTCAACCCTTACAAAATTATGATTATTATCATTTCTACTAAAACTTTGATATGAATAAAGCTGAAACATTTTTTATTCAGACTAATTCAACTCAGGTTTATTGTGAACAAGAAAAGTGATCACAGTTTATGGCCACACTGTGCAGTTTCACCTGATGATCTTTAAAATGAGAAGAAATGTTTAATTCAACATTACTGATTGCTGTGATTTCATTTTGGAATCTTGCGGGCAGTTCTCCCGCGTGTGCGCGCTCACAGCCTTTAGTGCAGGACACAAGTGCGCGCCCCCGCAGCAGATGTAACTTGAAGACCTTGCAAAGTTTGGAGAAAACTCCTTCGTCCAGACTTTGCCGCCCCCAGACTCCGTACAGAGGTGCCCCACCGCCGGCCCGGGACAGAAACACTTTACAACATGAAGATGTTAACGCTGCCTCTTCTCTTCAACCTGCTGCTCTGTGAGAGTTTTTCTACTTTAAATCTTTGAACGCATTTTCATTTTCGGCAATTTGTGTCTGTTCCACTGTTTCTTATAGATCACACCTTTTTTTCTTTATTCCTCTGTGGTTAATAATAGGAGACTAATATTGTGAATTAATTTACTGTTTGTAAAAAGCTAAATTAGGCTAAATTAAAAATACTAATCCTATTCCTGAGCACTAACAGCAACGATATGTTGAAATGCTTTTCCATTAAGAATTTCCAGCTATTGATTTGAACAATAGTTGCAGTTTATGTAGAATAGAGAAGATGTGTTGGTGCAAGCTGTATTTTGACAGTAATCTGTATTTAGTATAGCTGATATTATGTCACGTGTGATGCGTTCAGGGACAGCGTCGGTAAAGATAGGGTTAATTGGAGCTGATTGGTGTGGCCATGTTTACATTTGACCCGATCTGATGGCGTTTGAACCAGAGATTCCATGGCCTGATCTGAAGAGGACCCTATAGAGATCTCACCGTTTCATTTCGCAGATAGCCCCCCAATGACCCCCGTCTTAATTAGACTGAGATGAAAAAGGCCAGTTTTTTATCTTAGAAGCATGCATTTGATGTTACTGTGGGCACAGGCTGTTTCCAAACAGACTTTATGTCTGAAGTTACATCACTGACGTCCTTCTGTTTTGATCTTTCTTGTATTTACTCCAGAGGACCACTGTGTTCCTTCCGAGATTAACACATCCTTTTCACAGTTTCCACTCGTTTTATGCAGAACATTCATATGCATTGATTCAATGATTGTGTAATCAATCAAATCAAACTGATTTCAAAGTGCAAAAAGTGACATAATTTTAAAAATGAAAGTTTTGTGCAAGAATATCTTAATGCAGTTTACAGTTAATTTTTCAACCCCAAAGACAGTCTGTGATACTTCTATAGAAAGCCTGCAGTAATACAGTGAGACTACCTCTATGGAAACACACAGATGTGCAACACATAACCACAACACAATGATATTTTATGATCTGTTTTATTATTCAAATAGAAAGTATTAGTTCTAAATTAAAGCTGAAATCTGCTTTGGATTTTGATTATGTTAAAGAGTTAGAGAGTGTTAAAGAGCGTTTAAGTTCTTAAATGTGCTGAGGGTCAAGTTAAAGTGCACAGAGCAGTGATCACAAGTGTGTGTCGCACAGACGACAGCGTGTGGTGCCAGCTGAGAAGGATAAGGTTACTACTGTCATAAAGAGTTGCTTTGTCTGCAGAAGAAAAGTCAGACCTCGTTATGTTTCCTCTCTGACACGTTTGTCCTATGTTTTACTTGGTTCTTTTAATCAGCACAATTAAAAAAACCTTTCATATATTTGACTAACTGTTAGTTAATTCTGTTGGTTTGTGGAAATGCGTCTCTTCTGTTGTGTCTGCGTGTGATCGAGTGAGGGACAGACCCCTGAGAGGAGGTTATCAGGTTGGGGTTGAGCAGCTTGTCAGAGAGTCATCCATCTCCCACATTCCTCCAGACCACTGCGCCTGGCACCACCAGGATCTCTTCTATATGTGTGTCTGCGTTTACTGAGGAGAAAACTGTGTCCTCGGCATTGCAGAATAATATAACTGTAATAGAAATGTGTTAAGAAGCAGCTTAAGTACTGTTTCCCTCCTTCAGGTCCGGCCTGTTTGTCAGTGACAGTGAGCAGCAGTAAACCCAAAGTTGAGGTCCATGAACACACTGGTGAGATTTCTTCATTTTGAGTAACTTCATGTTATTTTTCACAGTAAATAATTCTACACTAATATATTATGTTAACATAATGTATATTTATTTGTCTCCCTTGGGAGAAATTTGTCTTGGAAGGAAGGCCATGCTGCAATAATAATTACAATAATTACATAAAAGACATAGCCAAAACATTAAATAACTTTGAATCAAATACAATAATGTATAATGCTGATGTGCAAAATATAACACACAGACTTCAAATGTGTATTTGTTCTACATACATCCCCCAATGTACAGTCTTCCTTTTCATAAATGTTATGGTGTGTTTAAACCTATATATTTTAATACATTGTGTGGTTGATTTGAGTGAGAATTGACTTAAATCAGTAGTTCATATACAACTTTTTAGGTATATTTTTTTCTTAAATTAAAATTTTAACATTGTTTTCCTGCAGATGCTGTGCTGGCTTGTGAATTCAGGACAGAGAAAGACCAAAACCCTCGAATCGAGTGGAAGAAGAAAGGAAAAGGAGTGACTTTTGTGTATTTCAACAATAAATTTACTAGTAAGACATCTACACCTGTTACAGATATCCTTCTATCTTCACCCCTGATGTAAAACCTTTCATTAACTTTATCTTGTCTCATTTAGGCTCTTATGCCGGACGGGCCAAGATAGAAGGAGCAACACTGACAATACACTCCGTTACTCAGAAGGACTCCGGGGACTACCGCTGCGAGGTCACTGCCAGCGAGGACCACGTTAACCTCGGGGAGGCTACAGTCTCCTTAAATGTTTTAGGTAAAAAAAAAACCTGCTCAATTACAGTTTTATGATTAGGTCATTTAATTATGTTTAATCTATATGAACAATATTGAAAACACTTAAAAGCATTAGAGGTATAATTTAAATTAGAATAAAAGACACCTTGGGAATCAACAGCGGACTTCTTAAATCTTAAAATGCATTCACTTCTAATGATTCGGTGTGCAGTATATCTTTCTTATTAAACCACACAAACATCAGTGAATATTTTCCATGGTGTCTCGTCAGTGCCTCCTCACATCCCGTCCTGTGAGGTGCCCAGCCCAGTGTTTGTGGGCTCCAGCCTGGAGTTGCTCTGTAAGGACAAGCTCAGCGTGCCCCCTGCCACTTACCGCTGGTACAAAGACAACAAGGGTCTGACAGCCACAGCAGACACTCCGTACAGCATAGACACCGACAAGGGCACACTGGTGAGCACACACTTACCGGATGAGGTACATATACAGTACATATAAACTCCCTGTGGTTGACTTACATGAATTATTTGTCTGTCTGGAGCAGAAGTTTAAGAGCGTCTCCAAAACAGACGCAGGGCTGTATCGATGTGAGTCCTCCAACAGTGTGGGGGCGCCCAAGAGCTGCGTAGCCCAACAACTCAAAATTATTGATTGTAAGTGTTTCTGGTATGAACTATTGCAGCTACAGTAACTTACTAAAAACCTAATTAAGCGGTGTGTTTATTTCCACTCAGATCCTTTAAACCTGACCATTCTGATAGCAGGGGCAGCAGGCTTTCTGTTGCTCTTCCTTTTCTGCTGCATCTGTGTTTGTGTCTGCAGACGCCGGGGATGCTGTAAAAGTAAGGACTCTCTCAGTGTAGCCTTGCATTGGAGAAACTTGTATAGACATAGTTGATTATTACTGTTAGCACTATGTCCTCAGTACTATTATCTTGTGTCTGATATAGTTTATTACAATGTGCCCAGTGTGATAAATTCTTTAATAATGATTACATCTCTGCTCCATTTCCACAGAGGAAAAGAAAACAAAAAGGTGAGAGGCTTATTTTTTTTTAAATTATCGCTGTGTTTCTCGACTTCAACTGAACTGTCACGCTTTGTCTTTTAGCACCATGTCCTACAACCCTCCTCCACCCTCCTCCCGCAATGTGAGTGATCAAAGATGCTCTTATCATGTCAGCGCCCGTTTTGATTGCCGCCATGAATTTGCCTGTCCATTAAGTCCTTGTTGAAAAGTGGCCGCTCGCTAATTACAGGAAATACTTCATTGTGCCTCTGTCTGCTCCTCACAGCTCAAGACCTACAAACAGACTCAGTCCTTCATGATCTGAACGCCAACAACTTTGACGACTGAAGACTTTTTGTGACGGCCCACTTTCTGCTGGATTGGAAAGACACAAAGTCAACAAAATGTTGTAAATACCTCTGTATGTGTGCTGACGTGTTCACTGCCTTATTCATGAGTGTGATTGTGTTTCAGATCATTTATTATCATCTTCTATGACTTTATTTACAGCGTTTAGTGTCAATTTTTAATTTCAGCTCTTTCCTGCCCTCTCCCGAACAGAAGCTATTACTACTCATAACGCCAATATTTAATCAGATATATATATATATATATATATATATATATATATTTTCCATTAATGAGATAGGTGTCATTTATTCTTTCTCTTTGTCTATACACAGTGATATTTTCTTTATATTTTTACACAACGTTTTATTGCTTTTCCTTTTGTAATATATGAACATTTTTGTGTTGAATGTTTGATTATGTACATTGAGAGACAAAGGAACAGGTGTCTGCACGCACTGAATGTTGCTGAGCAGACCTTTTGATCAATAAAGGAAATACTGTTAAAAAAAACATTACTGTTGGTGAAATAAAGCTGAATCAGAATAGACACGTTTGGATTAAAAAAAACATTTGACAAATATATAAGCAGCTCAAGATACCTTTATTTTTGCCTGGAGCGCAATGTAGAAACTCATTGTTAAAAAATACATAGCAGTCTTTATAATATATAGCCTTACAATTCTTTTGGTTTTGCGTATTTGCAGAGTCCTTTAAATGGCTGCAAATTGTGAAAACGCGGCCCTTTGCAATGTTTTATGTGGTCCCCCAGTGTATTTAGTAGGTGATATTTTTGGAACTAGGTTTTAATGATTAAGCCAATAGTTGGATTTGGACTTGGTAGCAAAAACTGGCTTAAGATTTCATGAACAAATAAAATGAATCTGATTAAAATCCAACTAAAACCTATTGAAATCCAAAGAAAACCTGCTCAAATCCAAATAAAACATGTTCAAATCCAAATAAAACATTTTCAAATCCAAATAAACTCTGTTCAAATCCATCTAAAACCTGTTCAAATCCATGTGAAATATGTTCCAGTCCATCTAAAACCTGTTCAAATCCAACTAAAACCTATTGAAATCCATACAGAACCTGCTCAAATCCAAATAAAACCAGTTCAAATCCACATAAACCCTTTTCAAATCCATCTAAAACCTGCTCAAATCCAACAAAGTCTGCTGTCTACAACCCCATCTACAACTTGTTCAAATCTATCTAAAACCTGTTCTAAAACCTGTTAAAATCCATAAAAAACATAATTAAACTAAAACTAAACCATAAAAGGAGACAAATTCGTTTTAAAGATAACTTTTGTACAAATCTAATGAAGGTGAAACCTTCCATTCAAAATGAAATAAAAGCTTCCCAAGTGTCACAGTCTTTGGCCCCTGAAAGGACTGTTATTTAACACCACTGATCTAGGATGTGCAGTAATGTACCATTAGGTGGTGTCAAAGCACTGACTATATCTCCTCCACATTAAACTGTATCCAAACGGTGCCAGCCTTTATCTATTATTTGTCTGAACAGTAACACTATTGTTCCTGTGCCTTTGTCCTCATTCTGCCTGTCGTGGTGCCCATGATTTACAAGTCCTTTGACGCAACAATTTACTGCAGTTTCTTCATTTGGTTTTCACTGTTCACTAATACATAAACATTATTATTGGATTGGCTTTTAAGATTTTCCTTTGCATCATTTTAAAATTTGAGAGGAATATTTTTTTTTTTTCAAATTAGAGAAAAATGTGTGGTTTAGAAATAGGTTGAAATGGTCACAGATTGGAGAAACATTGGTTTACATTACTGTGTTTTTACTCACAGTAGATTTGGCAAATGTGCACAAACAGCCAGACCTTCAGCTTTGTTTTTTGTTTGCCTCGCACAAACAATTTCAGAATCACTTTCTGAAATCCAAGCTGAATCTTATCTGAAATTATGAGGTAGCCTTTTCCCTGACTCCTTTGCAGATTTATGAGCTTTTATCTCAGATGGATGTCTCGGCTTCCACTGCAAATAGGAAGTTATTACTGTGTGAATATATGAATAATGTATAGTGTTGCATCCACTTTGGCTACTTCCTCACTATCCGCTCCACAATGATAAGTGAGCCGTCTCAGACACAGTTTGGGACTTTGATCAACTTGGATGCACCAGCTGGAATGAAATCTCACATCTCACATTTACATCATTTAAGTGATTTTCTTGTTGTTTTACTTTGTAACTGTCAAATGAGCATCTCGACTGACAGTGCTCCCAGGAAGGTTTCATTCAGTCAATGAATTTCCCCAACGACAGCTGGAAATGAGAGAGTGACAAGCCCAACCACACACACGGACCTATTGATAAATCCAGTTCTGTGCTAACTTTAAGCCCACTGCAGGAGTCATCTACATGAGCTTTTTCTTGAGCATCTTAACAGGCCTTCTTAATGGATGCTCACCGTGGATTACGACTCATGGGAGTGTTTCATCACATTTTATAAATGTGTGTCAGATAGCACCAGAGCACAGAGTAGTGTGAAAATACAACGGCGAGGGGAAGGGGAGTGGAGTGTGAGTGGGCGGTGGCTGTCAAACCAAATCCGTTTCAGTGCCGCTCTTTTCTTCGACGTGAAATTAATCCTCAAGCCAGGTTTCCTTCAAGACATCCCCTTCCACTCTTGTGCACTGAAGCTTTACCCATAATGCAGTGTGGTTGTCATCCTCTGTCTGACGCAAGTCAAACTGAAGGTCAATTTTTGTTGTTAATATGTGACATAGGTTGCTCCAAAACAAATGACACTCAATAGGAATCACAATGACACCAAAATTTGACAAACCATCATTACAACACAATTGAAATGGGAAAGAACACCACTAGAATGACTCTAAGAGCAATCATCGACCTATTCAGCAACACTTTGTAAATTCTCTTCAAAATATGGAGTCGAAAAACCATTAAAACAATAGCGGCTTGATGAATTTGGAGGTCCAGATGGAAGTGAAGATTGTAAAAGACCACTATGATTCAGTAAATTAAAATCAGCATAATTTATTAAGAAATAGTTCTTAGTACTAGGCTTATCTTCTCATTGGTTTTTGATCAGTTGCCGTACTTCTGTTCTTCACTGTCATTCTTCTTCTTCTGCGGTGGATACAGCCCTAACTGTCTACTTGCTGTCACCAAATATGGGAATTAAAGCAATCAAAAGTAGTTAAGTTGTTTTTGACTATGTGACAGAGGAAGTGATCAGTCTCAGTTTAAGCAGCTGTCTGAAGAACTTCCCCATATATCATAACAGTTTCTTAGCATGAAATGGGAAATAAAGCCTATTTTGACTTTGTAACCCTAAGAGCCTGGACATGCCACCATCTTGTGACATATATCTTGCCAGAACCCATCACATCAACACAAATTTATATCACTACTTCAGTATATGAGAGAGTGAGATGAGTGAGTAGCATTGGTCTCCTTTTGTCATTTAGTGGATGAACCTCCAGAAAATGAAGAGTTTTGCTTCAACTGTAACATCTGACCCCGTTACCTGTGAGCATCAATTTGAGTTTGATGAAAGTGATGCAAAACCCCTCATTTCTGATTATCCGCTGTGATTATTGGCCCATTTTGAATCCATCTTTGCCTGCTTTTCCCTTCTCCAGCTCCTGTAATCCTCCACATTATCAGCTCTTGGGTTATGCAAAGCTTACATCATGCAGACATTGATGTATTTTATGCCTCGAGGGAGATTGTTGTGGCAGTGGGAGCACACCGGAGACCACAGACAGGATTTACCCCCGGAAACTCTCTCTTCCTGATGCCGCAGCGAGAAATAGCAACATTTAAAACATTTAAAGCCCAGCAGATGAAGTCCCCTACAGCTTCATTAAATCTTTATACCCAAGTTCTTGTACAATGCCAAGAGTCCTGCTGCGTATGCATGCGTGAAAAAGCCAAGGGGGCAGAGAAGCTTTGCTGCAGTCGCTCACCGACAAGACGGTTATGTGTAATTACAACTGCACTGAAAATGGTTTCGCCAGAATATACACTGAGCTTTGTTCGCACAACAAACCAGTCAGGACACCCACTCCCGTAGCCACACAAGGCTTCTCATTTTAGCCCAAATAAGAACAGAGTGGGCTGAGTGTTACACAGATGAAATGTTTGAGGATAATCTGAATATATTTTTCTCTATCTGCGGATGCCAAAGTTCGAAAACCTGGCAACATTTACAATTTGTCAGTGCAGCATATTCAAATGTAAGAAAAAACAGACTTGTTCACACTGTCCTCAAAAATGGCCAAGATCAATGTTATTTGGTCCGATCTGTGTTAACAGGCCAGGTTGAGTGTGTTAAAATCTTCTGAAATCTTCAAAAAACTTCTAGGCTGAAATGAATTTAATCTTTTCTGTAGACCACTTGAAACAGACATCGCCCTGAAAAGTATTTACAGCATTATGCATAGCTCATCTACTCGCTGCCCATCATCACCTCAGAGATCCTGTGCTGCAGCGTGCTATTTGATAAGGCTGTTTAGCATTCAAGAGGCCTCCTTGGCACTCGAGTACTCCCAGTATTATGCTTTTAACTCGTTCCCCTGGAGAAGCAGAGAAAGAGGCAGGAGGCATCGGTGGAAAAAGGGAAGCAGAAACACGAGGATCCTTATGGAGAGAGTGGGATTTCACAGGACAAAAGCCCCTTATTGAATTCCTGTCATGATTCTTTGGATAATAACCTCCACCATCTAGCCCCCGGGACACATTTGATGGTTCACAGCCGGCTCAAAAGGTGTAAGTGCGTCAAACTTGCGACTAACTCGATCGGT
This sequence comes from Rhyacichthys aspro, assembly GCA_036850595.1. Lineage (NCBI taxonomy): Eukaryota > Metazoa > Chordata > Actinopteri > Gobiiformes > Rhyacichthyidae > Rhyacichthys > Rhyacichthys aspro. The sequence continues at coordinate 10,607,816 of CM072168.1, forward strand.
TTAGGCCTTTGACATTAGTGCCAAAGCAGTTCTTCCAATCCTCAAATCATTCAGAGCCCAAAAACAGGAAGAGTGCAGCCACCAAACCCCACATTACTTCCTGCCACTGGCCATCTGATTGGTTTCCATTCCTGTGCCACAAACTTTCAAAACATAGCTTAGTTTTAGCTTGTCTCATGAGATGAACTGGGTTATGACGTACGTATGACGTCTTCTGCAGCTCAAGATAAAAATGATTCATATTCCAGCCCTCGTGAAGTGAAGACTTACTGTTTTGACGCTTGGATGTGGAAATATTAAAATGCATCCTATTACTAGACAAACATTCAAGGACATCTGCTCCTCTTTCTAGTCAAAGTCAAAAAAAAAAGAGAAAGCAGTACCTGAGTCTAAGAGGATGCTCGTTGTCGGGTACAGGAGCCATGATGAGGCCTGATTGCTGTGAGATTTGAGCATCCTCAAACCCCGGACTCATCAATATCCCCGACAGCTTGACTCACTCACACTCTGCACTGCAGCAGTACACAGGCATCAGCAAAATGAATATGTATCAACGCCATAAAAGGAAGATGGGGAACAATTCATGCCTTGTTGGGAACACACAATTAGTCTCGGCAGGATTTTCTGAAAAGAACACAGTCTTTTACCAACACCAGACAGAGGAGTGAGCTGAGAGAGGATGCACTTTTGACACATTTCTCAGATGAGTGGCGAATTAAAAAGCCCCAGACGGAGTGGATTAGAATAATTGTCTTCAATAATCTGCTGGGATTCATTAAAGTGGTTCACAACAGCCACATCAACACGAATGATGTGGAGAGAAAAGCAGGTGCAACTGTGCAAATGTTTCCCGAAAATCTGCACCAGGAAATAGATTTGATCAATGCTTCTAGTCTCTGGCCCACTTGAAATATGGATGAGCCCCCCGATTTATCAAAGCAGTTCACAGTAAGAGTCCTTCATGTGGAAAAAAATTACAAAAACAGTCTTGTGAGTTCTCATTCTCAATCCTTTTCCATATTTCAGTGTGTCCATATTGTTCTGGCAAGTTTTTGCACTGATTTTCACTGACAAGACATTCACAGCAGGCCATTGTTGATTAGAACGTGTAAAAAAAACCCTCCGATCTGCACTCACTGGCTCGTCTCATCCGCACGCCTTTCATTTGTCCCTCTCTGCCTGCTCCATATGTCGAGTTTTTCCCTTTCCCTTTTGTTCATGCTGGCTGCGTTTGATTATAGCTTCAATCTCCCTGATTACAACCTCTCGTCTCGGTGAGTGTTGTTGTCTCCCTCACCATCAGCTACAGTGACCTTGGCGGTGAGAGAGCCGTGGACAGTGACAAGTCCAACAGTCTTATCAGCTTGTGGGAGAAAAACACTGCGGATACTCTCAGGTTGGGGAAAAAACACTGTACTTAAAGCTATGCTGTCTCCTTATTAAACGAATGTCATGCGGCCTGCTCACTCACTTTACTATGTTCAGCTTGCAACAGCAGACAACAAACCGAGCGGCCACTTTTGTGATATACAGCCTATGATAAGAGAATAGATGGCCAGCCCTTGAGCAGAGCATTTGGCATTGTCTTGAGGAATATCAGGTAGATTTGGGGCCTCTGTCCGCTGTCTCACTGATTGCTCTCAGACTTATGATTCTTGTGTAGCACCGGCACAAATCCATCCGACCAAGGACAATATCAGGATTGTGTATTACATCCACAAAGCATGTTGGAGCGGGGGAGACGGTGTGAGGAGAAAATGAATGTTTGCCCGACGGAATACATTCTCCCATCTCACTGTCTGCCATGCCCGTTCATCCATAGAGAACAATGGCGCTGAGTCATAGCACGTGTGATGTTATCGGAGGCAGTGTTTTATTGGAAAAGCGTCACAAAGACTAATAATGTACAAGGATATATATACATACATATAAATATGATGCACAAGAGAAGCAAAGAATATAATAAGGTGTGTCAACTGCAGTAGAAAAGGCTATTTACTGTACATTTGGTGGTAGTAACAGAAACAGCACTTTATCTGTCTTTCAATGCATGATTTACAAAAGTGCCCTGAAGTGAATTTGAATGTGTTATTTCAGGTCTAAGTTCAGACTGCTTGAAAAAGTGTCCATTTCTCTGAAATATAATCAGCCTTAATGACATGAAAATGGTGCTGTTTCTTGCTCAGAAAACTTTTACAACTAAGAAAAATGACAGATTTTTTTTTCTTCAGGATGACAAAAGTGTATATAGTATGTATAGTTTGAATATTCATCAAGACACACAAGACACAGCTAATTTAACTACAGTTTTAAATGCTACACAGACGATGAGATGCATGATATACTGCAAAGTGATTTACACTGATTACCTGAGATTGACACGCTGTTGTAACAATGTACAAGATGGTGGGGATAATTATATACCTCTAAACTGATGCATCTAAATATAAGTTTTTTTGAGCCTAAAGTGAAATTTATATAATTTTGTCATAGATAGTACATGAACAGTGTTTATATTATTAGAAATATCTCATTCAGCAAATTTTAAATGTGAGTCATGTCAGTCAAAGAGGAAGTAAGGAAAAGGAAGAGGAAGAAGAACTATAATAATGTCCTTTTTTGGGGACTTTTTCTGCCTTTATTTGACAGAGACAGTTGCTTTTGGGATCAGCAGGAGTAAGAGAGGGTAATGACCTGGAGGAAAACAACCCAAGACGGGTATCGAACCCAGGTCCCTCTGTACATGAACCAATGAAACGCCCCTTAATTTACAAAAGAAAAAAGGAAAATGTTGTGTAGACCAGACCCTCTGTTCCCCTGCAAAAATCACTTTGTGAATTCACAACTAAGCTGTCTTCTTTTCCAATTGACAATGATCATCACAAACCATGTTATAGGTCATAAACAAGCAAAGGACGGTGGTAGAAGATAGAAAAGGCTTGAAAAGTCTTTCAGAATCTAGCCCTTTAAAGAAAACATGGACTTAAACTAAATGAAAAATGGTGCATATACTGTAAGATTGATACAGTGACAGACAAAGGTTAGAGAAGGACACAAAAGATGGCCGCGACGGTTCAGACCCACAGGGAGGCCCTCGTGAAGAAAGTCTTCCTCCTGCTGTAAATGGAAGTCATTTATCATCCTCCCGTTGCAGATGGGTATAAGTTATCAAACATTCTCCATTTTCTCCTCTCTTCATCTGTCATATCCGCACCACTGCCTCCATCATTCACTGTCAGGCTCCACATGTAACTGCTGCGCTGCTTTCCTGCCATGTCACACTGTGAGCCCCCTCCCACACTTCTTTGGAATCAAAAGGTACCCAGCAGTCTAACTTAAGTGTTTGCTTGGGCACTTTCTTTTATTTTATTTATGGATGGATCCTATAATGCAGTGCAGGAACTGATTCAGACAGTGGGGAAAGATTCAGTCCCAAAAAGAAAGAAAAAAACTAGTCACGCTGGATGTACTCTTCCTCCTTCTGGGACTTGAGCAATGCAAAGTAGACGCACTTGTTATTCAAGGACACGATACCCCTGCTTTTCACCCAGTCCTCACATGCTAACATCCTGCCACTTCTACATTCACCGTCTGACACCCACTCTCACACTGCTCCTCGGTCTTGTTTTGTCTCTGTGCCTTCCCCCTGTCCCCAGTGCACATTCAGACCTCAGTCTACTGACCTCTGGCAGCAGCCCTCGCTCATACATCACAGGTTGCCCTCCGTTGGCCATTTACCACTTTCTGTTTCCCACATCTGTTCCCAGGGACCACCTCTGAGGCTTGAAAGAATGCAGTGTAAGTTTGTAATTGTCACAGAGTCCCTTTATTCAGACAGGAAGTCACACAGGAAGAGAATGTCCAGATGCATCGAGGGAGACGCTGAAAAGAGGAAAGCGGACAGATGTTACACATAAACCTGAATAGTCCAAATGCAAACTAAGACACTAAATCACAGTCACTGTTTAGAACTAAGTAGTACTAACACACAAATAATGAGCAAAATTACTGTTACTTTAAAATAAAAATGTAAATAAAGTACAGCTGAAGGTAGTCAATCAGTAAACTATCCCTATGATAAATGATTAAAACAACACCTGTCCATCACAAATATATTGATATAAACATTGATTTCAGTAATTAAAGTGTATTTTGTTGTGAAAAGTATGCTTGTGTGTCTATTAAAAAGTTTTTTTTGTGTCAGGGAACTGTCAAAGCTTTATTTAAAAGTAAAAAGTGACATGGTGTTAAGTAGATTTCTACTCCTGCTACTTCTCTACATCCCCTTTGGTGAAATAAGCACATTTTCTGCTGATCTGCATCCTTTTTCTACAGGAAGCTTCATGTGTTTTGTTGTGAAAGTCATTCCTTCATTCTTCTTCACTTCTCTGAAGAAAATAGTGTAATGTAATAATATCTACATACACAACTGTGCAAAATAGTAAGAGGGTAGGAAAACTGATCAAACTGAAATGAGCTATTTACATGCATGCAAAGCAGGAATGCACTGACCTTTGGCTTGCAGGGGTCGTCAACGCCGATGAGCTGCCCTAAAGGTCTTGTTTTTCAATCTGCTATAATGCTTACCCAGACTTTTTGCTGATGCTTCTGACTGCAGGAGCATGAGAAGCAGCAGCCAGGCCTTGGGGGAATACTCATTTTCATCCAGCTTTTCTTTCAAGTGTCTGAACTCCGCTGAACACCTCTGAATCCCCAGACTCTTGCTGTTTTTATTAGGTTAAAGAATGGGGAGCTATAGCACAGTATTCAGACTTCATGCGTCCCGGTTGCATACATCAACCTCAGAGGAAGCCCTAGGGATTCTTTTAGCAGTGCGTCTGATCGATGCTGGCGTGCTAAACTGCGCAAGCTCCGTCAGTCGACACGATTGAGGGCACTTCTGCAGAGCGTTTACCTGAAGCCTGAAGCTCCTGATTTACAAGCCTCCACCTTCTCAGTTCCTGCGACACAGGAAAAAAAAAGTGAGATGAAAGTGCTGTTGCCATTCTTTTGTTTCAATGATAGCTTGTTCCTCAGGTATCTAAGGGCTTACGCAACATCATCTCTTCAACTCTCATCAGGTCACAGATGCTTCTACAACGATTTGCTTTTTTCGACCAACGTAGCACTGCCACTTAAATTCAAGGGCTTTTGAGTGCATAACATTTTAGCAGTCTGTTTGTCTTACCCTTAAAAGGTGGCAAGCGTAAGTGGCCCACCATGCTATCTTTACAGAAAGACAAACGAACATAGACCACTTTGGTGCCCATTTGGCTTTGACCCCCCCCCCTTGTTCCCCTCCTAAAAACAGAAATCATTAATCATTTACACTACTAAAAATACTTTTCAGGGTTATAGTCACTGTCACATAGCCTTCTGTTTCCTCTTTTTACCCTTAAACTCTAAGGTTGTGGAGTACTCAGTGAGTCATGGTGTTATATGAGGTTAAAAAAAAGTTCTTGATGCTTTGCCTAAGACATGTTTCTAGGCGAATACAGGCATTGTAACAGAAAAGTCAAAAGCGCTGTCTGAGGCAACTGTGTACTTCCCAACTCAGTTTTTGCTACAGAGTTTATTAGAGCATCTTGATGTTGGTGTGAAAAAAACAGGAATTTCCATGGAAACTGAATGAAACAGTTGCTTGTAATTGTGAAATTAGAGGAAATACACTTGTAACCAATCCATAAATAGTTTAAAAGGGCCATTGTGTGATTAGACAAAGTTAAAACCCTAATTAGCTACAAATGGTCTTCAAAACAAAGCAATGTGATGCAGGTAAACAACAACAATGTCGTAATGTTTTACCCGTCTTTCTCTTTTCAACCAGTCTCTAATTTATGACCGCCACCTTGATGCATTTAAAGCTGCCCAGCCAAGCATGAGATAGCTGTATAAATGTTATCTCACAGTACTGGTGACCTTTCAGGGGAATGGTGACCAGCCAACGCTGCACGTGAGAGCGCTGAATGGCCACGATAACCCATGTGTCCCCCCTACCCTTACCAGTCGTCACACTTGGATGAGTGCGCAGAAAGGCCCTCTTATTTTCATGCTCCTAATGGCCGCCTCTGGGCAAACTACAGGAAGCCAAAGAGATGCTGCAGGAAAAAACAAAAAAAACAAACCAAGCTGCAGCTTTTGATTGAAATTAATCTACATGGAGTTCAAGGGGTTTAAGTAAACAAGTGTAAAAGGTTGACACATGTAATTGGCTGTACTGTATGTAACACAATTCAGTTGGAAGTGCTGGTATGTGAATATAAAACACTCTGTATACACAGAAGGCCAATTCTGCTACTCTTTCACTGCCCTCTGTTTACCATTCACTAGACTTTTGATGCATTTCTTTTATATATTTCTGAGGGGGCTGTGCACCCAGCTGATTCTCTCTTTCAGCTTTAAAGCAGCTAGTACTCATTTTACTCATTCAAAACAACTTGATAAAACACATTTTTCCACTTTGTGATTCCATTTGTCAAGCAAACCACTCCTGATGTTTAAATACTTCATATGACACACTTAGGTCAAAGTTTAAATCATGGGTTGTCATCTGACCACTGTGTTTCATTTATCAAAGCATCACGTGTCAGATTAGGTAAAGAGGAAGCAAATGGCTTTGCTAACTGAAAGCATCCTGTAAAGCTTTGCATCATGGTCCTATTCTGCTGGTAATGCAGAACAAGAATGAAACACACAAAATGTATGAAAGAGCCTCATTGTTGGCCCGATTTATCTACACTTCCTGTTGAAATTATGATCTGGAGAAGCATAAAGAGCAATCTTTGTCTCACACAATCTCTGAAATGGCCATTTTCAGCAGAGTAATGCAGTACAGTTGTAATTTTCTGTTGAACACAGTTACAGACATGGCGATTATATGTACTCTGGTATAAATCGAGATTATACATCTTATGTTCAAAACTGAACTTCCATTCTTTCTGCGGGGCACCGTAGCTAAATATAAGACATCCCTCTAAATGTGGCCATTACTGTCGTCCAATCTTTAATTGCACTGAGCTAAATCAGTCCTTCTGTCTCTGTTAGTAGCAGGGAGCCTTTCTCATTACCATTTCAAACCTCTAGTTTGGCTTCCATGTTCCCTCATTATATCTGATGTGGAGTCTGGCCAGTTTGGGAAACAGGCGTTCAAAGCCCAAGCAGAGCTCAAGTAAAATTACACAGTGCTGCTAGAAACCACACATTCACCAGGCAACAATCGTGGCTTCTGTAGTGAAGTAGTGAAGGTGACCATGTTTAGTGATGTTTGTGTTCCTTAGTTATTTCTGGCCTACCAATTACAGTATTATTATATCACAACAATGTTATTTGTGTTTGATTGTATTTTTATTGTGAGACATTATGCATCAGTAATTTTAAAATGTGCAAATCTACAAGTAGCATCGTGCGTATGAATGCAATAGGGCCTTAAAATTATTTTATTTCAGTGCACATTTAAGTGTATGCAAATAAGAAACAGCAAAGGTGCTTTAATATGCAATGCTATAAGTCTATATTACTATAAGTGTAGCCAAGTTTACCAATGAGCAACAATAAACACATTTATTCTGCATTTGATTTTTTGGGGGTGTTTCTATACTCTCAAAACGATACTATCTTTTCTTTCTCACATTGTTATTTCATTGCCTCTCTGGAGGTTGATTGAAATGTCAACTAAACACATCTGCAGTGGAGTAAAGGGATAGGCTCCTCTCTCAAAATGAATCCTGTTATAATATAGTCGGTCACAATGGGGATCACTCTGAGTTGCTAAAGTGTATGACTGACTACCTATCACAGCTTCAGATTTACCTTTTATACATTCCATAAATGACCCCACAGTGACAAATGAGTCTGACACAGCTTCATTCTGTTCCTATTTCATCTTAATAGCATTGTGGACATTTGTTTTGTAATGGAAATCTTCATTGTTGGGGACTTCTTGATGGATTAGACTGGTTCTTTGTCACATCAGCTCACATCATAGAGCCCTGTCATTACTATTTGGATACTTGTATTAAGTCCATGCCTGTGTAAGAATCTTGAAAATGATTGTAATATGTTTGAAAGAAAATCCAACGTGACCTTCACAGAGGTAGCAGAACAATGACAGAACAATGACTATGTCTTATATGAAGATATGTACTAAATACCTATTACATTTTCTGTAGGTCTACTGACTGTACTGCTACTTTCAACAATAGCAATAAGGATTTATTATTACCTCTTTTACCCTCTCCACAGCTCCCACAACACCTCCACCTGAGTAAGAAATTCTGTACCAAAGACTAACATGTCTGAAAGAATGTATTTGACCAGCTTTTAATGCAAAATATGCAAAACTATACAGCTTCAATTAATATAACCCTAAAGGAGCATAGACTGTTTTATTTAGCAAATGTTATTAAGTCTTTCTCCAGCCAAAGAGGCACACAGGCTGTATGAGGAATGCTCAGATTATATCTAAAGCTAACTGTGCTAAAATAACCTTGGACTTACCCGAACAACAGAAACAGAGAAAGCTACTAGAATCAGTGTATTTCATTTTCTTCACACGTTAATGCTACCTTATTAGGAACAGAAAGCAATAAAACAGTAAGAACTACGACATGAAAGACGTCATTTCAAATTTGGAGTTGATAAATGTGACCGACTCCATCTTGTAAACACAGATTTTTGGTCTCGATGTGTCTATAAGCTACTCTGTTTGAAACCGAGCCCTACAACAACAATACTTTGTAGATAACTTCTAGTTTATGCAAATGAATAAAGACTTTCAAATCTCTGCTCGCACTTTGTTTATTTATTTTGTGTCTCATGTGGCACGCCAGGTTTCACATGTGAGAACTAGTTTCTGTGCGGCCTGTGCTATGTGTGGGTAGAACTGGCTGTAAAATTATTATGTAGGTGTTTGTGTCTAAAAGTAGACCCCTTGAGTGTGTGGTGTGAAGCCGTGTGTGTTTGTGATAAGAATAGCAGCATCCTGGTTGCTTTTCTCTTTACGTGGACCAAAGTGTGCATTTCCATATGATGCTGGCGTCGTGATGCAGACACGCCATCCTGTTTGGGACCGCAGCAGAAGGCAAGAGACTCTCGCAGCAGACTGGCCATCAGACGCAGACCTGTCCATCAAATACTCGGTCGCCATGGAAACAACCCAGTTCCGAAGCTGGCGTAAGGCAGATGCAGCGATATAATGGACGAGCAGACAGAGAGGAGCCTGCCTGGGGATGTGCTGCTTTTAATTCGACCACCCTCGTCGTCCGTGTCTTTTACAGTTATACCTAAAAGAGACGGTCCTGAAATAGACAAAGAAAAGCTGATGTGAGCTCAGTGAGAGAGAAAACAACACAGGAGCTTTGTGAGCTGCTGTAATTGAAACTAATATTTGTTCCCCAAGCCACACAACAATATTTCCAGCGGTTCTCTGGAAATTACACTGCGCTACTGAAGAAGGCTTATCTTATCGACTCAATGTAATCATTAAAGGTATTACAACCGGCTTACATCAGTCAGATAGTGGGTAGATTACAAAGGGATGTCAAAGAGAAAAAATAAAAAAAGGCAAGAACAAAGGAAAGAGCAGTGAGACAGAGGGGTCTTTCTATAAGTGCTGTTGAAACTGTATCATTACAAGGACAAAGAGAAACTCCATGAAGTTACCCTGATCTACCTTAATATGTGAATTCCTATCAAAGTGTTGTTATGTTGTTTTCTCTAAAGCTGAATTGATCACACTTGTGTTGTAGTCGACCAGGTCAAGACTGTTAGGGACTGAAGCAAAACTGATTTAGACAATTATCTCCCTTCAGATCACATTCACAATGCTGATTTTAATATTTAATCACTTGTAGTGTGGCTTGAACTTGAGATATGACTTAATTAAATACCAAAGACCAGTAAGGTATGGAACAATTGCAAAAAAAAGTGATGCAAAAATAGCAGATTTCATGGTTACTAGACAATTCTGGAGTTAGAAAAGGTGTAGACACATGATTTTGCCACTGGCCTCATCACCTATGCTTTTCTGGGATTTTTCATTTCTTGGCACAAAAAACAGTGAAGCAAATCTTTAAATGGAGTGCACAGCCTTAATTAGTCACACCATAAACAAACGCACTCTTGTTTGGTTAGTTTGGTTAGATTCAAACTGAGAACCACAATAGCTGACTTTCATTTTTTCATCTGGTGAGAAATGTAACCTGACATTTTCGAACACACAGACCGGGGAACTAATTACTTCTTCTGAAATGTGTGAAGTTTGAGCAGGATATTGCAAGACAAAACAATCCCCCCAATAACTGAAAGGCAGATGAAAACAAGAGCAGTGGATGAAAAAAAAACGACCATTGATGGAAGGTGAGAAAAGAGACGAGCCTCCATAACCCCTGAAATGACACATTCAGTCCTCGGAAATCTCAAGGAAACCTCATGGGATCCCACAGAGCTCGGAAAAACAGGCACAAATGAGCATAGCTGCAAGTGACAGTGACTGGCGCGGCCACAGTCTCTGTAGATCAGCTGCTCTGGAAATGCCTCGTTGAAAATTTCATGCTGTTTCTTTCATGCATAAGCGGGAAGAAAGCTTATTATTCTGAATATGTGCCTTCACGTTGCACTTTACCCACAGTGAAATTACTTCAGTTCATGTGCTTGTTCAACAGGGAAATGGCTGCATGTCAACATTTTTGCATTTGATCCAGTTCAGTGAGCAGCAGCATCACAGTATCGCCACAGTCAGGGATACACTGCAGTGATCTGTCGTCCTGCGTCCACCTGCTCGTCATTGTGTCTCAAAAAACCTGCTATTACTGTAACAATATCTGACCGGATATGATGGTGCATATAACGTGGGTGAGAATAAATCTACTGTCGTTTAATCTACTGTCGCTTTCAGATGTTTCAACAGAACAAGACAGTCTATAGTTGAATCAAAATATAACAAAGGGCCCCAAAATAAATAAATAAATAAATACATTTCAAAAAGCTCAAAATGTCCAGAAAGTACGATGAAAATGTTAATGTTAGTGAAGTAGCCTTTATAATTATATGATGTAGAGTTTGTTTCAGACTAAATAATTGTAAATGATAGGGTCCATCCCATTCTATTTAATGAACATACATTATGAGATTAGGCTAGCATAACTTTTTTGCTCTTTAAGAAAGATTTGGTCAATCTTCCAAGCTGGCTATTACACATAATTACATGTGCTTTGCTATGGCATTTGTCTCATCACCTCTTGCCACAGAAACTCAACAAAACAAGCACCAAAATTTACAAGAAAGCCTTAAGAATAATGTTTTAAAAGTGATCATGTTCTAGAATTTTCACAATACTCATCAAGAAGCCATAAAGTGGTATTTTTGTGTTGATGTTTAAGGCAGATGAGTGATGCTATAAGCTATAAGAGTAAGTATGTATACTGTATGTCATATCACAAGAAGAAACAAACCATGTGGTTCTTTGTCTTCTGTCATGCAAACCTCTAATATATCTGTAATAACCTATAACTGCACCCCTTTGTTGTGTTCAAATGCTAAGGTTACTTTAACCTAATCAAAAAGTCATTTTTTACAGACTGGACATGTGTATTAGAGCCCTTTACATGGCCATCGCAGTGTGTCACTAGCAGGTGGCCTGTAGAAAAGGTGATGAGGAAGTGGATAATAGAGCCTCTTTCCGATGGAGGTCAACTAATCCTACATGACTGGCCCGGTCATAATCGTTATCATCACATCATCAGGACATCTGGGCCGTAGGATCTGAAAGCTGTTACTGTATTCTCTTACCATCATTGCTGAAATCTTAGGATGTGACTTGAAAGTTAAAGATAATTAATTAATTAATGTGTTGACTACTGGTCCCTGAACACAGCAAAAAGAAATAATGAATGATAGAAAAAGGCTGTATGATAATAGCATGATTAGTTGTTCAAAAATATTGACCATGTTCCTTTAAAAAAGTGAAAGTAGATGGATTATATTAAGGTCTGGTATCTGTCTGCATCTGCCACTCAAACCTCACTGGTGTCCTTCGTTCTGTCAGAGCCTCAGTGGGGTGCAGCTTATCTACCAGACAACTGCTGCTATGCAAAATCCACTCACTAATGTGCATCATACAATAAAATCAGGGAAAAAGCTGTCAAAGAATGTGGACATTGTACCACCAACTGTATTAGTTCCTCAAAAGAGAGGAAGTGTACTGGTAGAGAAAAAGCTTCCCCAAAACTACCAACAACATTTTTATAACAAGCTGGGCCTCATTGTTGACCCAAGCTTTGTAGTGTTGCTATACTTCTATCAAATTTTCATTTAGAGTGGCCATAAAAGGCAAAAAATATTACTCAGTATCAGTTCTTTATTGAAAAAGATGTGTATTGCTGCAAAACAAAGAGCAGGAAGAAATAAGGAGCTGCTCTCTGAACTAAGGCCACATTTTATAACACCTTCGACTCAGGAAATGATTTGGGTGTGGCTGCTGTCACAAATGTGTGAATCGCTTCCCTCTGCAGAGTTGTTGTTGTCTTTGTTTAGAATACAACAGAAGTGGCAGCTGCCTTCTCTGAGAAGAGCAACATGTCTAGAAACCTCTGAAGGATTTTAGTGAATTTGTGACATTGTCTGAATTGACTTGCTCCTACTTCACACATTATTGTGATTTGACTTGTCACTTTACTGATGGCCAGAAGTCAAATCAGAACAAGGTGTTTTTCTGCAAGTTAAATGTACCATATTGGAGTTTTTTTCTTGCATTTGAGAAAAACAGTTTAATCATCTAATAGCATTGTAATTGGAATGATGACCTCGGGCTATCCAATAAGGGATGCTCCTATTGGCTGGTTGGTCTATAGCTCTTGTCAACATTAAATCAATCCTACTGGGAAAGTGGCTATTTCAGTGCGGGCTACAGCTGCTGAAAAAAAGGTAAACAAAGTGAATATATATATATATATATATATATATATATATATATATATATATATATATATATATATATATATATATATATATATATATAACTTTAGCTTGAAATAAAATAAAATATCCAGGAAGTACAATGCAAATGCAAATTTTAGTCAGGTAGCCTTTATAATTATATGATGTTCAGTTTATTTCAGACTAAATAATAATAAATGATAGAGTCCATCCTGTAGGTGCAGTTCTTATTATATTTTGGTTCCATCTAATGAACACACGTTCTGATATTATGTATGTATTGGGTACACAAACCAAGACAATGCACTCTGATCCACCCTGATTCATGTATGGGAAAAAGAATATGTAAACAATAATGATGATTTTGGACACAGCTCCCCTTCTTGGGACTGGATTTGGTGCTGTGCTGCTCCATTGTTTGTCACCTCTGATGGACGAGCAATAACATATTGTGTGTTTTTCCTATTTTCACCCCGTCACCGTTCATCTAACGCGTCTACCTGCCTTCGACTGATATGTTGACTCACCTAATTTCCATCACCGCTCGGGATATTGTGATCAGGAGAAGCAGATGGCATGAAATGACCGAGATTTTGAGCGCTCGAAACACCCGGGCCCATCAGTGTATCGCCATGGAAACCGTTACGCTCTTGCAGGTTCCTAATGGCCACAATTAGTTGAGAGGAACAACAAAGTGGTTTGGAGCAGAGAGCGGGACAGATGTTCAGATGTTATTTTAGGGGAAAACTGTGACGGCTCTCTGATTCATCCCAATCACACTGTTATGACTGCAGTGATGATTATGCAGGTAGCAATGATGAGGGCAGCTCTGGCGGAGTCTAAAGTAAACAAAAAGACTGGAGCTGGATACATGCTCCGAAAAAATAGTGAGGAGTGTCAGAAAAAATATGTGTGTTATTTAGAAACATGTATGTGTCACTGGTTTGGATCATTTCCTCTTTCCATTTGCACTTTTGATGCGCTTGGTCACATGTAAATACCCTTCCCACTGAAAGATGCAAATATTTGGCTCAAAGAGTTCAAAGGCAGTGATGTGATGAGGTGTAGCTGACTGACACACACCTGTGAGCGGAACGACAACAATCGCCTCAGTCAGGTGTTCGACGACCGGGGGATACTGTTCAGAGCCGGGAACCACTCTCCACAGCAGCTTTTCAACAGGACAGAAAACATTTACATTTGATGAACTGTAAGAGTAAATAACAATACTTTTATTTAAGCACACATTTTGGCCTCTCTGTTCACTGTGAGTCATGATTTGCCACTGAACAACCATTACCATCTGTACAATGAATGGGTGTATGAGCATAATGGGGCTAATATGATTGGTTATGTTTTTCTTTCTTTACTTAAAAAAAAAATCTGTGCCGACTTGCTCATTGCTGGTTTCAGTGTGTTTATGTGTGATGGTGTTTTATAGGTAAACTCTTCCAGGACTGTGTGTGTGTGTGTGTCCCAGAGAAGCCATTGTAGTGTCCTTTGTAAAGGCTAAATAAAACATTTCAACTGTAAAGGCTGTGGCTTGACTCTCTTAGTTGCTCTTAGGGTTTGCAGACATCTGGTTAGATCTCTTTGTGTTGTGATTTATTATTCATCGGCACATTTGGCCGTGCAGCAGTAATTGCAGCATGCAGCAGCGGTGCCTGCGTCTGATGGTGCACAAATGAATAAATAAATCTAGATGGTGGAGCCATTTGAACAGCTGACATTTACTGATGAGGCAATTAAGAGAGCAGCACATAAACACAACCTGCGTTACACTGGCTGGCCCTCGAACGCCACAGTAGCTTATACCAACATGGATTTCTCACACTTGAATTATGCAGAAATGTACATTCAATGTCGTTGAGCTGCACACATTTTAATAGAAGGCTCCTGTATAACAGAAGGTCACTGTAATGTGTGGAGTAATAGTGGACTGAGTCTAATGAAGGTGACTGACTGACATACTGTGGTCATTCATAAGGTTGTGATTGTCATGCTTTTATTTTGACCAACCTCTGCCATCTTTGCCATGGGATTATTATTGGTCTTGTGTTTTTGACATATATTGTGACTGAATTAATTTCAAGTAATAGTCTGTTAACTCAGTGTTCAGACACTGGCTCAGGAGGCAGAGTGCTTGTCCAATAACTGTTTGGCAGTTACTTCTCTTTCCCAAAGTGCTATTTGCCGGACACCAAACGCTAACCTTGATGTGCAGCAAAATAAATCCAAATGTAGATCAAAAAGGTTATATAAATGCAGCCATTTGCATTTTATGATTTCTCCTTTCTGTGCAAATATAAGAATCCTCTGTGTTCAAAACTACACAATTTAAAAAAAACAACAACAACTTTAAACTTTGATTTTGACATTTGTGCCGGTATTACTCTGTTTCACACACATTTATCCAAAAATTAAAGTGCTTTTGAATTAGATCACAACTGCCTTTTTTCATCCTCACTCTCTTGGTATTTGTATTTGTTCATATGGTCAAATGCATGTACATTTAAACAGACATTGCATGAATACATACTGTGAAAGTCCAACCATAGAACACCTGCAATGATAACATTTTTTCCCACTAGCCTCTAAATTACGTTCATTTTCATGTGCTGAACTTCTTTGCTCAGGTGACTGTGTAAGGGCCCTTTTTCTGTTGCCAAATTGCGCGCCCCTTTTTGATGACGTCGCCTGTTAAAGGGTCTCAGGAGGACTTCTATATTTCATAAAAATATAGTTTGCCCCTCCATGATGATGCCCCTTGACAAAAAAGTTCATCAACCCAGTTCCAGCTTCTCTCTGTCCTTGCTTCCTTCCCTTATCCCAGACCCACCACGGTTACTCTCTGTAAAACCCAGCCCCTCCGTGACTCCGCCCCTTCAACTCAGATGTGGATGCGAGAAAAGGGCCAGCAACAATGTGACTGGCAACACAGCCCCCTTTTGCTCTGCTCGGCTCGGCGTAGTAGTGGATATCTCCTCAATGAAGTACGAGCTGTGGCGATCCAAAGTGATCTGCCCGCTGCTCCGCGTTCAACCGAGCGAAATGCACCGACCAACACGAGCTCCAGCAGCCCGAGCAGCATCCTGCGAGGAGCACTACCGTTTTTAGGTAAGGCTTTGTTCGCTTTTTTGCGCAGGATTTCCATTCAGATCTGCATGTGCTCCTTTTGCGCGCATTGTGGAGGACACGGAGCGCGCTGGAAAAGATGTGCAACTCGTAGACGACGTTTCGCGTTTGACGGTGCCTTTTGTATTGCTTTATGTAAACGGGCTGGCGGTTTGGTGAGATTGTGGGGTTTATTTTACGGTTTACCACGGTGACGGTCCTAGCAGCTCACTCTCACCACACCGTTTGGCTCCCCTTCTTTAAGGTTTTCCACTAAAATGAATTAATACACATGAGCATCATTGTAGCCCTATGCAGCAGTGTGCAGATATGTGACACTGTGATTTATTCTGATGCTCCCCTGAAGGGTAGACACAACACATGCCTCCGTAGTCTCTTCTCTGGAGTTCATTCACTGTGCTCTCCGAGTTAGGCCTTCAACTACTTGAGGAGATGCTCACCTAACACCCATTCTGTCTCAGCAGTGAAGAAGTAAATTAACACATTGTCATTAATCCAGTTTGAAATATACAACACATCATTTTGTTTATGTGCTGCTTGTTGTAAGACTAAAAGAGGCTGTTTTACTGAGTGCTGTCTGTCACATTGGTCATAAACTGCTCATTTGTATTTAAGCAGCAATCAAATCATTAAACTAACAGCTGGATCTGGGAGTTCAAACCAGTTATAATGTGTGTGTGTGTTTTTGGTTTTTGGTTCAGCTTTGACAGTGCTTTTGTGTATAAAGCTCAGTATGTGACAGTAATGTCTTTTACACAAGTGCCTAAAGTGTTAATGTGTTGTTTTCCTGTTGTGGGGGTTGCCATGCGTTGCCCTTTTCAAGTGCTAGTGAGTTATTTGAAACGACCAAAGGCAGAGATGAGAGTGAGCTGTTTTTTTTTTCTTTCTTAGTTTTGCATTTTCTCTCAAACATCACCTTGAGGAGCAGTCGCAGAGGTTTACAGAAATCGTTATAATAGAAAACACTGACACTCACTTTAAATTCGACTCTCTGTGCAGCTCGAGGGAACAAAATATGAGTCCTCACATCAGGTTATGATAACACTGCGTCAGGAATGTGTCATTGTTTGTGTGCTGCTGCTGAATATTTATCCTTTTTTGTGTTGTTTCAGTTTATGCAAAGGGGAAAAAAGATGAATGGAGTGGGCAGTGTTACTGGGAGTACATTGTTTTCCTTTTTCTAGTTTCTGAGACAAACAGTTCACATTTGTCTCTCTGCTCGTCAACTACAAGTGTGCTGTTTACCTGATGAATTCCCACACTCTGCTCTGTCACGTGACTCACAAGAGAACATCTGGGTTATAGCGCCTTCACACACCTTTCTAATCGCTGCTGCCGACTGCCACCTTTTCGTCTGTGCAGCTGTTTATTGTCTCAAATGGGGAGCCTTGTCTCTTTGTGTGCAGACAGATTGCAGGTGTGTTGGGGTGACGATACTACCTTTTTAAATTCTTACATGGCAAACCCCAGCACTGAACACCCGCAGCTATTTTCCACCAAAACACGTCACGCCTCAGACTTACGTTCCTTTCCAAAACTTCACCAAACTTCAGCTTCAGGTTTGTGGTTGTTTGTAGACTTCTTAAAAATATTGGTGTGACAAAATAGTGTTGCATCTCTTCCGTGTACAATGGCACCAGCGCTTGATTAGAGACAAGAACATTTTTATGCTGACATTTGAGTTGGTGATGAATTAGAGAAGTACCAATTAAACATTGCACTACCTTGATTTTTGTCACATGAAAATTAGGATTCATATTCAACACTTCCTGGAATGTGGGCATCTGAAGTGCTCAAAGCATCTGGACTGGAAAAGATAAGATAAGAGTGGGATCCCAGATTCATTTTATTGCTCCTTTAAGGGAGCTGTGTCTGGAAGTGGAGCAGATACAAGATGCCATTTAATCGGACTGAATTATGAGAAGAATAATCAATAGCCAAGCCATTTATAAATCATCCATCACTGATGTTACGCCACTGTTTACTTTATGCCTGATTAGCCAGAAAAGCAAAATGGATTCCAGGACAAAAGTGACAGCAGTGTCCAAGGACACTTTTTAAACTCCTTCAGATGGATGTGCCCTGATCTATCTGTTTAATAGCTGCGCAGTGAAGCACCTTTTCAATATTTCAAGGCTGCTCAGAACCGTCACTTTGATTTAGGCACAAGATGATATTCCCTGCCACACAAGCGAGGTAAGATGTCGAAACGCATTAAAAGTTGCTAATTGAATATTTAAACATATGACATCTGCTTTAACCTGAAATGTTTTTTGCCCGTCTTGGGAAACACAATGCAGACACTTTAAAGTAATAGTCTGTCAAGCTTTTCACAGCAGATACATGATTCATTATTTATCTCAGCCACCTTGTCAATGCAAGTCACATTTCTCTGTGTTTGCTATGGGATCTAGTAGCTCTCTGGGGCTTTTTAGCTGCTAAAAGATTCACTTTGTTCACTTAGCTGGTTGCAGTTTTTCAGTGTGGTGCTTTGTCGTTAGTACCCAGAAGGACTTCTCTCGGAACTGAACTGAAGCAGAAAAGAGGAAGGGTCGAAACATAGTGTAACCAAGTTTGATTCTAACCCTACAACTGCACCAACCAGTATTAATTCAGCCTTTTAATTAGCCTTGGTTTCCAGATGTCACTCTAAATGCTCTTTAATTTTCCATCAAAGCTCATTTTTATTTCGGTTCCAGGGAGTACATGATTACAGTACTGAAGCTTGGCATGAGCAAGCCACTCTGTTAAGGTGGAGGTGTAATTTTAGCTGGCCACTAACCGACCAGAGCAGCAGTTATCTGAGCTTGGCCTTCAAAAAGCAAAGAGCGCTGTAGTCATCAAGACCAGCTGTGCCTCTCACTCCTGGCTCCGAGGACACTTCATGAGAAATACATGGTCTCCACAGCTAATTAGCCATCTTTACCAGATTGTAAACTTCCTTAGGGATCTTGTAGAGGTGCCCATTTATGTGTCTCAGCTTGGTTCTGTGCTTCTCTCGTAGTTGTGTCTACAGCGGGAGATGGGGACGTCTGAGCAGCCTATTGAGGGGTAGCTTTCATAGTTGTGCTTCAATAAGCTGCTAATCACGGGCTGTGTTTAGAAGTAAGTGTTCAGAGGTCACTCAAGATTAGGGAGGTTAAGTAGTCTGAAAATGGCTCTTGTACTTAGCGTAGATTTTCTCAGGACACTGAAACATGCCTTTTTTGAATACAACAGGAAAAACTGGCAGCATCATTGTGTGTATTTTTGTCTCAGTCTTTTTCTTGTTCTGAACAGTCACTGAACAACAAAGTCGCAAAAGCGTTCATGACACATCTCTTGTCTCTGTCTATGGCAAATACTTTCCTCTTTCCTCTTTAGAGAATAAGATCATAACCTTACAAACTCTTAGTTAATGTAGTATGTTGTAATGGCCCCTCTTCATTGTAAAAAGGACTACTGTTTTGGGACTTTTGGCCTACTCATACTGCACAAACATATCTGCCTCAGAGGGTAATATTAGTGTAGTGTGTCACTCCACATGTGCTTTGACTTCACTTTGCCAGTATTGTAATCAAAAACGCATAACAACCCAATGCATGGTTGAGATGGTTGCAGTAGCAGTAGCAGCCTTTAGTCACATGTCACAATCAGAAAAATTAGAAACAAAAAAGTAAAAAACAACTTTAAATACAGCAAAATTTCCCTAAAAAGACTTTTGAAAAATAGATTTTCATATTTCAGTAACACAAGTCATTTCATGCCCTGTGGTTTGTGTGACTGCTGTGCCCCTTTATCCATTTATGAAATACATAATGAAATAAATAATAAGTGAACAGAATGGGAAAAGAAACAACCTCTAAGTGGACTTTTCTTATTTGTCATGTCAGACTGTAGGCGTTTGTGCTCACAGCTGTATTTATGGGCCATAATGTGAGGTGTATGGCTGTATTTCCTTCCCAGGACCTTGCTCTTGGCAGGAGAGGGCTTGTTGCACTGTGAAAGCCTGTCATCAAGAATTGCTGCTCTGTGTGATTTATCAGAAATGGATGTGTAAAAGGTCAGGATGATTCAACCCTTTTCTGGTCAGAACTGTACACATATACACATATATTTTTGTTTGAAGTTAAAGGTACTTTTAAAACTACACGTGTGAGGTCCTCCAAGTACAGCCTGTCACTAGATTTAAACTCCGGTCTGCCTTGTGTTTACATTTTGACAGTCGGTAGACATCTGACTTTCTCCCGACTATTACTGGCACTAAATGAGTCACAGCTTTGCGATCTCTCTCGGGGCACTGTGTCAGTAGTGCTGCTTTTAAATGAAACACGTCCTCTGCTCTAGTAATTACAAAGTGTGCGAACACTTCACATGGTGCGCTGATAGAAGGAGAAGCTGTAATTGGTAGTGCGGCGACCTTCTCCAGGTGTGGCGAAGCATTACTGTTGTAATCAGAGCATAAATCTAACACTTCCTGTGGGGACATTTCTTTGTAAATCATTACGTTTTCAGGTTAATAGTTTGGTTTGTCACAGGTCTTGTTGTTAAGGTAAGCTACCAACAATCAACCGAAAGGAACCGTCTGTCCACAAAAATGCGCCGTCTGAATGTTCATTTCTGGCACTGGCTTGTTGTTTATGACCAGGGTCTGGAGTTGTTTTGTTGCAGACATATTTTCTCTCTTGGTGCAAAGTATGTACTCTTTGTGTGCTTATAGTGTTTTATGCTGTTGCTGTCATTGTTTATGCTGTCAGACGGCATGATGTGAGTTTCTTTACATACAGTCGCTTGAAGCTGCATTGCTGCACTTCAGAGATAGATTGCTTCTTCTTTTGTCGGTTATTTGGCAAGTTTAAGGAGTTTCTAAGCATGCTCTTGTAAAGAAAACTGACGTTTTTGCTGGGTTGATATAATCGGTGCAATGGCTGAAGGGAGATGGCGCACAGGGCAGGTCTAATTTGATTCTCAGTGGGTTCAGTCTTTTATGGAGCTAGTACTTTCTAGTCTG
This sequence comes from Rhyacichthys aspro, assembly GCA_036850595.1. Classification (NCBI taxonomy): domain Eukaryota; kingdom Metazoa; phylum Chordata; class Actinopteri; order Gobiiformes; family Rhyacichthyidae; genus Rhyacichthys; species Rhyacichthys aspro. Next base: position 10,628,874 of record CM072168.1, read on the forward strand.
ACCTTGCTGGGGGAAGGTATCAGAGCAGTGTGAAACCCAGCCTCAAGAATTAAAAGCTGCTAGCACAAGATTATTTAATGTCTGTGTTAAATATCACATCTTTTGGCACCTTAACGTGGATCATCAGCTTAAGCCTTTCAAGAGCTCCATTCCCAACATCTGATAAAGGTTTAGCTCTACCTTGAAAACACTTTGTTCCACTTAACAATGTGTTTTCAAAGACACAAGGGTATATTGTAGTCATTGTATATCTTATCCTACCCTTTCCAGGCAGCTCAAGAGTCCCCATGTTAACTACAATAGCAGAATGTTCACATAATGAGAGTAGGAAAGATTGTCTAGAAAAGACAGAGTAAAACTGATCCACTGACATTCTTTTCTTGGTAATTCCTGCTAAAACCTGTGTTATAAACTGTCTGGTTGTGCAGCTCGAAAGCTCTGTGTCTTTCTCTGCACAGTTGTGTGCAGTCATGGGATGCGTGCTTGGTGTAAGTGATTGGCAGGCTGCTGCATGGCTGGAATGAGCTGTATGTGCAGTGTGCTGCTCCACATGCAAGGTGCCAGTGGTGCGGGGCTGGTTCTCCTGCCACTGGTGAAGTCACATTTCGAAGACTGGCAGGCTGTGCACTCTACAGTAACCCCATGTGCACTGCGCATTAATTAACACAACTATGGCTGTGTTTTTTCCCTGGACGCCTAATGTTTTTTAACTAAAATTTTGTGACATTTTCCATCATCAACGAGCAACCATTGTCCTTCTTCAACACAAACACGAACATTGAAGCGATGTATGGACTAACATCTGCGTGAAGACTTGAATGTAGGTCACACAACAAGGCGGATGGGGGGGAAGGAGGAAGGTGAGCTGTGGAAGTGAGGAGAAAGGCTCTCATTATGTCATCATGTCAAAACCGTGTGTAAATGCTGATGTGTGAGACTAATTTACTGCTTCAGACAATGAAGGTGCTATACTTAGAATCCCCTACAGAAATGGCAGCAAACATAGATTTTCAATAAGACAAGTGTGCTATAGTTGCTTCCATATTTCCCTGTCTTACCACTATATTTCACTTGGGACCGCTGCGCCAAATAACAACGTCAGAGAGCATCCATTTGTTTTGTTGAAGGGTACACAATGCAGATCAACTGGAGACTGAGAAAATAATGTTTTGTCTCATGCAACTGGTGAAGCAAGAATATAAAGGAAATTGACTCACATAGGAAATGATTAAAATAGTGCAACTATCTTTGTCTAAAGTCAGTGGCTGCCTTCTGTTGCTTTTTGACAGCGTTTCACCAATCACAGCTCAGAGAAACTCCACATAGAGAAAATGCAACATCAACAATGTGCAGGGCACTTCTATTTAACAGTCATTTTTGGCATCTACTGGCATTTACTCGGTATTGGTTGTAGACATCCGTTCAGTCTAATCTCAACTGCTGCTCTTTGAGGTTTGAGAATTGGTGAAGAGAGAGCTCCAACGCTGGCTTATAATTACCGGGGCTGAGATGTAATGTCCTATGTGGTAATAACATCAGTGCCTTTAGAGACTAAAACATAGTGGACCTGTAGCGGTCGGCCTCATTAACTGAGCAGGCTCACACAGAGAGACCATTTACTTAGCCTTTGTGAATATTCGTCTTCCTCCGAGATAACTGTTCAGAGCATGAAATGAAATGACTTCTGATGTCTTTGTTCCAGTCACTCTCAGGATCTGATTTCTTATCTCTGATCAAATCTGCCCACTACCACAAAAATGTTCATCTCTGGACAATATGAGAAAGTCCAGTCGTGTGTGTTACCCATAAATAAAGCCAATACAAAGCGTATCATGTGACAACTGTCCTAAACAAATTATCTGATCAATAACATTGTGTCAGTGACAGCAATTCAACAGACATTTTAAACCAAAAGTAAACGACTGTCTCTCTACTATAACTCGCTATCGATAATACGTATGTATTATCTCTAATATAGCTGTCAGTGGGGTAATATTTCAGTTCATGAAAAAAACAGGCTCATTGTTTGTTTGAAAAAGGAATGAGGAAACATATCTAAACTGATCACGTTTTTATGTGTTATTGGGTCTTAAATAGGTAACGTAGTAGTAAAGGACCATTGCTGAGATGGAAAAGGAAGGTTTGCTCTGTTTGTTGTGCGTCCTGGTTCATTTCCTTTTCGTTGATGCCCCGGTTCAATGGTGACGTCAATGTGCACAATTGTTGCCAGTAAACACTTTAATACGGACAAACTGATACTTCAGGGTGTTTTCCATCCAACCATAAGCCACCATTAGCTTATTTAACACTTTTTAAGCTTTTAATAATTCCCCCTGGGGGCTGTAGGAGCTCTGTGTACTATGACCTAAATAATACACTTGAACTGTACAGTAAGTTGTTGTAGAAATATATATCAGGACATGAGTGCTTGAGTTGGCAGAAACACCAAAAGCTACAATTTAAAGAGACATTTTTTCTCTTAAAGGTGGAGTGGAGTCTAATGCCAAACAGAAAAGGCTCGGTTCACTTTTCCATTCACCAGTGTCTACTATTACTGTATTGATTTTATATTGTGCTCCGTGTGGTTTTAAAGATTGTGTATGCGTGACTGACCTCCACTTATTGTAAGTCTCATATGAAGTGGTTTTGGTGCAGTCCAAATATATTTAGCTGTCACATACAGACTTTCTATGATAATAAGTCTTGTCAGTGATTTATCTTGAGTGTGGTTAAAAACAGTGCAGCTAACTGTCCAGGGAAAGGCTTTAATGTGAATGAATTAAAAGTCGCATTATCCTTGAACTTTTGAGAGGAAACGTCCAAGTTGAATTTTAAAGACATCACTAGAAAGATTCTTTTTTATTCATTTTTATTATTTTATTTTTTAGAAGCGTTATGATCTGGGTGTAGCCCGTAGCTAATTACCAGGTGAGGCAGGTGAGGGAATTAAGACAACTTAAGGTCTCCATTCAAAAAGGTTTATGACAGTGTTTTGTGTTCATATTTTCATTATCTTTGCAATACCATTGTTTTGTAATAATGTGTGGATTATCATCATCTTCCTTAAACAATCATAACCAGTGCATGTACGTCTGAACATTGATTATATATCTCACTCTTGGAACACAGGTCATTCTAAAGCTAAAGGCAGCTATGGTGGCTCATTTGAATTTTAAACTGCCAGTACAGTAAGGGCTGATTTGTTTACAGCATGCTTTCTCTCTTTCCCCTCTTGCTGGTCGTAACTACATAATAACCCTCCAGAGAGCAAACTTTTCCTCCATTCAGACTGGCTTTCTAATATTCTTTTTTATCAGACAAATGCGGTGCACTCCATTAAAAGCCTTTTGTTTATCTCTGTCTCCTCCTTCTCTTTTAATTAAGTCACTTAGATGTCTGGCAGCAGCTCATTTCACCATTTCCCATTTCGCTGCATTTCTCCGAGACTGGCCTCCACCCCCGCCACTCCATCTGTGCCACACATTTGTTGTTCGATGTGCGCACTTGAGCACACTTCCTGATTGCTGCCAGGTGAAGTCAAAGTAACCGTTCACACACGCGCCTCAGGCCACCCCCATCGCAGACTTTCACACATGGCAGGCTCTGTTGTGCAGCGGTGCGTATAGATGCATATAGATGCAGATGTTTGGTGCTGATAGCGCCATGAGGCAGCTGTGTACTTCTTGTTTTCTGTGTGGTTTTGTCAAGTGTGGCGAGGCAATCGCTGCTTTTTCCAGGTGTTAAATGGCATATTTTTCACATTCCACACAACATCTGACCTCCTTGTAGAAGCTATGTTAAAACTGCTACATTTCTGACTTGCACCTTTTCTCCACCTGGCAATGGTCACAAGGCTAATAAGAGGTGCACTGCAAGGAAGGCCGAACAATACTAGGAATAACTGCAATATTTTTATTGAATATTGTGACAGCAATATTTGCTATATTTGCATTTACATTTGGCAATAAAACAGGGACATAACGGTTGCACAACAATGGCTCCACCTGATTCTCTAATTATTTTGATATGCCTAATACTGATGCAATGACAATATGTTTGCAGTGTATTGTGCAGCTCTCCTCACACTTCAACATTCTTACTTAGTAGTAGTAGTTATTTGATAGTATAAATGCATAGTTATTTGGTTTCAACGATGCATACACTAAGAATAGTTAAATTTCATTGTTAAGAGTGAAAGGTTGAGTTTTGTGAAAATCTCAGATTTCTGGCTCATGAAATACCATCACAAAGCTCTGTGATACACATTTTGTTTATCATAAAACTGTACACCATTTCTGTAAAGTTTGAACTTTCCTTTAGACAGACTTTGTGCTGTGCAGATGTGTGTGATCGTCAGCCGGTGCTCCCTCTGGCCCAGTTGCTCCCTGCTGTTCCCCTGTAGTGTAGACAGGGTCAGTGGCTGAGCTCTGGCCTCCAGTGTGGCCCTGGGCTGGAGACCTGCATGTCTGTGAGCAGTGAAGTAAGGAGTTTCTCTGCAGGGGCCACGTCTGCGGCACTTGGCACAGAGAGGCAGGAAGCTGTAATTAGGGCAAGAGAAGAGACCTTTTCCCCCTTTGCTCCCGCTCTCAGGAGAAACGTTCCCATATTGAGAGCCCAGAACTCATAATTACCTGCGGTCAAACTGAAGTCCTGAAGCCCCAATTTATTCACCTTAATTGCAGTAAGCCATCAGTTATAAAGCTCACTAGAGGACTATAAAAGCTCATGCCTAAAATAAGTGTGTTAGTTCTAGTGGTGTTTTTCAACGAAGCAGGTTTTAGATGATAGTTAAATAAATAAAGATGTTTATGCAGATGGATTTTTAGTTCATATCATCCTAGCAGTACTATTACAGTTGTTCCCACACATGGGATCAGTCAATATCATTTATCAGTCACTTTTTGTTTGTTTGAAGATGTTCTCAGAAAAAATATATTTGTTTAATAATTTAGTATCTCGTGTGACTGGTGTATTAATCACTTCAAACTAAGTTAAATCCTGCTCAGTTGTTGTTGTTGCACTTTAATGGCTCAAAATTATGAGAAAAGTTGTAAATTTGACTGCTCTTAGTAAATGGCTCCACTCTTTAAATATTCTCTGTTAAGTTCTTTTAATTGAAAACAGCCATGATTTGCCCTGCAGGAGGTGTTTTTTAGCCTCACATGTCTCTTGACTTTACTAATTTGCCTCATTCCTTTGCCCTCAGGGTGCTGTTATATCCCAGAAGAAGCCCAGAGATGAAGGAATAAGATCCCTGCTTTTGGTGAGTTGTTTGTTTAGCTGTCATTTTTGAGCTTTGTTTGTTTGCACAGCTTCCCTCAGAGCTTTGTTCTTTCTCGTCCAGGCCCTCGCACTAACCTTTGGGCTGCGGAGTGGAGTGTTGTTGTTGGCGAGCCAGCTGCAGAGAGGCCTTTGTATGCGAGTGCGTGCCGATGAAGTCCAGCATGAGGCAGTGGCGGCGAATGGTACTGGCGGCGATGTTGGCGTGGGTGCTCCTCTTCCTCGGCCTGCTCTCCTACTTCCTGGATGCTCGGGTGGGCGAGCCGTTGTCCTCTGCTGGCTCCTTGCTGTCTCAGCACCCTGACATCCGCCGCCTGGCCTCCATACAGGCGTCCCAGCTGCAACACGCCATCACAGGCTTCAGACCTGAGCTGGCCGGCACCGTGACCGCATCCTACCAGGGCAGTGAGTCCAAACCAGAGCCAGCAACCAGCTCTCCCACTCCAGAGTCCAGCGTAGAGGCGACGCACCACCCTAACAGCGCCCCCTATGGAAGCCAAGAGGCCAATCAACCAGATTACCTAGATCCCCAAAGTCTGGCTGCTTGGTCCTCTTTTGGCACTGAGAATGTGGGTTTCCACTCCGGTCCTATAACCCACAGTAGAGAGAGAACTTCCCAGCAGAACACGGACTATCAGAGCAATGTTAGCACTGCACGGGAGGAAGAGGAGGAAGAGGAAGAGCTGGGGAACAGGATACGGACAACAGCTGGCCACAGAGCAGGTGGTGATTCTGCAGATTTGGAGGAATACTACTTCTCTAAATCCTACTCTGTGGTGCAGCGCTTATGGCGGGGCAAAGTGTCGTCTGGGATGCTAAGTCCTCGTCTGCAGCGTGCCATGAAGGACTATGTGAACGCAAACAAGCACCATGTCGCCTACAAGGGACATCGCAGGCAGGCCCAGAGCGCCAAGGAGCTGCTCTGTCAGATAAAAGCCCAGGCCAAGCTCAAGACAGTGGACGGGTTGGAGGAACCCTTCAACTCACTCGGATGGGAACGGCTTGTACCACCACTCCCACTGGAGCAGCTTTACCGACGGGAAGGAAAGGGCCACTTTAAGACCTGTGCTGTGGTCACCTCGGCCGGAGCCATCCTGCGCTCTGGGCTGGGCAAAGAGATAGGTGAGTAGAAGGCAGGAAATAGGGAATCTATAATTAGGCCTTAATTCTATTCAAAAGACTAAATGTAGCGTTGTAAAAAATATGACTGTGAATGCAGCCCCAGTCTAGAGCGCTGGTCAGAGAGGCATTAGCAATAGAGTAAATGAAGCAATGATGTAAGGTCCATAGAGCTTGTACTATACATAAATTCACTGTGAAGCAGCGATTGCCACAAGACTTTATGGACCTATACATTTTCTGCACAAGGATGAGGCCAGTTGCATTGTTGAAGATGAATTTTATTGTTGCAGTACTCTATTTTATCGATCAAGCAGTCCAATAATGATTTGATAAAATGCAAACTTTCTGGTGTTTATTGTTGCAGCTTCCTCCATCTGTTTCAAATTCAGACCTGCAGGTCAGAGGGCAGATAAATCTTTAAGACATTTTCTAAAGAACCACTGAAAACACTACACAGCATAGACACAGGCTGGTTATCCTCTGTGTTCCCATCATGATCAGTAAGATCATTTTGAAAACTGTTACCATGACCCAGACCTTTGTTCACGAACTCTCATAACTAAACCACACAACTCCACACACATAATGAACATAAGACCATATCAGTGAAATAAAGTTGACAATTATTCACTGCTTGATGCTCGTTGTAATAAGTCATATTTATGTTTAAAAAGTAGCACACAATATAATTGATCAAAAGCACTTAATTACACAATAAACTATGGTTGACTCAAACAAGTGTCACTATAACATGACCATTATTATATTATATTATGCCACAGCACTGGTGTATGAATGTGTGTGATTGTAGAGGTGAGTTTGGTGGTGGTTGGAGAAGGCTTGAGCGCCTGGTGTATGGCAGCCCGCCGCTCCACCTGCCCCAGGTGGTGTGAATGTGTGTGAATTGGGTGAATGGAAGCGTGATGTAAAGCGCTTTGGGTGCCCGAGAAGGGCATGAAAAGCGCTATATAAATGCATGCCATTTACCATTTACCATTTATTACATTAAGGCAATAATGTAGAGACTGACAGGCCACACAGTAATATGTAATTGGTTGGAAGCTTTCAGCACAACAAAGTTCAGTTATAAAATGCACAAATCTGCCTTTTCCTCGCCTTTGCAGGTTGTTGCTTGAGATATCGTGATTAATTTATCTCGTGAGGTGTGTTGAGCACATGCCTAGAAGACTGTACATTGTGTCTGTGCGTTGGAAAGGGTGTGTTCATGGTTGCTTTGGCAGCTCTTTGGTAAAGTGGGGAGCGTGTGAACTCAGTGACAGATGGCCCTGTAGTGAAAGGCAGAACCCCTCTGGTAACCAATCAGGCGCATTCACATCACATATAGCTCTCTTGCATTGCTTCGCGAATTGAACTGCTTAGAGCATGTACTAGACCTCACGTTTTATTACAACGCTCACACTTTCTGAAGACATCCATAAATAATATAGTCCTATGAATCCAACACAGGCAAACGCCAAGGTTTGCTCAAAATTACACAGGAGTGATGTTTGCCTACTTGTGGGCATGATCAGAGCGGATTAGTAGAGATGGCATGTCGGTAAACGCAGCAAGAGCTCCAAAGGTTTAACATCTCTGCTGGAAAAGTTCCCCTGTTGAGACAGTAATGTGAGCCTCATAAGGTCAACTGGATTTTTAAGAGGTTTGCAGAAGATATGGTTTACAGAAAACAAGCATATTTGTCGATACGTGGATACTGGTGATATTATTGAATCAAAAACGGGGGAAAAAAAACCTCATAGCCTCTAGACATCATCTGGACGGAAGCTGAGATCTGTACTCTGAGATTTAATGTGGACAGAAAAAACAGAAAAAAAAGAATTACTGGCAACTTAGATAATCTAATGTAAATAAACAACTAAGATATATCTTATGGAAAATATTTCAGATATGATTTGAGATCATATGACACAGACCTACCTAAAAATGAGCTCTGAACTATTTAATGCTAAAATACAATCTGGTGCAAATCCTAGGGCTTTAGCTTTTAAGATCGACAGGTGTTTCCAAATCACTGCTCATGCATTAACTGTCCTCGGGCCATATTTAATTCTTGGTTTGAGTCCAGTAATTTCAAGAAAAGGCACATGGCCAACAAACTTTTCTTTAGCATCACTCCTTTATCCCCTGAATTCAGAACCAATGTGACAAGAAAATTAGTCATTTTTAGCCGCAGCCAATCCCCCCTCATGAGCTTTTACATGTGTCTTTATGTGTCACAGCAGCAGGGCCATTTACTCCTCATAGAAGAGATTTTGCTTGCCACTGAGCCATAAAGGATGAGATCATTGTAATTAAGCCGATTAATTATCGAACACAGTCTCACAGTGTTGAAAAAGCCGGGCTTGGTTACATTATTCCTCCAGCTTTAGCCTCAACAGGAAATCAAAGTGCATTGATCGTCTGGTGTGTTTGTCCCCGGCCCTGTGCCCTGTCCACAGGCCGCACCCTGTCACTAAAACAACTGTATACCTACAAATGATGGCTTTGAAAATAATACCATCTCTTTGTGTTTGGCTGACATTTAGATTATTGGGTTTGTTCACACATTTTTCACTGAGACACGTTGGAGATTATAATACGATGCATGGCTGCCATCATGTGGTAAACCAAGGTGATTGCAACCTCAGTATATTTGAGAATATCTAATGGCTGTGTGAGTACATATTCAATCAAGTGAACATAATTATAGGCCCATTTCTAGAGAATGTAAATTTTCAGCTCTGTTAAATTTTATTTCTATAGGCCAGTATTATAACAACAGTTGCTTCACTCACCTATAGATGACTGAACCTAATAATGAACTGTGATTTCCTCCCCGTTCACATATGTCATGACCATAAGCTTCATCAAAGAGTTAAAGTTAGATATAACCTTAAAAGCCTCCCTAAAAAAGCTGGGAACTGTGTCTGTAAAACCAGGTCTCTGAGATAGTATGGGGTCTTACCACTAAGGGCCCTGTAAGTAAGGAGAAGGATTTTGAACTTAAGTCTGAATTGAGTTGGAAACTGAAGTGTAACACTGGGATAATGTACACTCTCCTGTTTCTGTGTGTATTTTTGCTTCTGGGTTTTGGATGATTTGAACACTTTTCAAGGTACTATTTGAGCATCCTGCCAGCAGACAATTGCAATAATCCAATCTAGATGCAACAAATGCTTTGATTAGAAATAGTTTTAATAACATTTATGGCAGTTGATGCACAGTGAATGTTATAATGAACAAACCCATTCAGCTGGAACAATAACAGCAGAAGGGATGTGTATCTGTCTCAACAATAGATGACATTAATTCATCTGTAAAATTGACCTGGTTATTACTATCTGAAATGGAAAAGACCAAGTCACATGACACTTTAATACAAAACTGCTCTGTATTCATAATGTGCCCATTTAATGCCTAAAGTGAAATTTCTTGAAAGTCAATCTCTATCACAGCAGGGGAGCAACAAGGGAAATGTAGAGTGTGTAATGGCTGCTGTTGGAAACCTGAGCAAAAAGCCAGAGTAGACGTTTAGGTCAAAAGTCGAGCAAGAAATATTCATTTATTTCCAAAGAATTGGTTGGCTTATTTTATATTCTAAACCAAATGTATTATTTTTACATATGAGGTAATTGCATACTATTTTAGATAAACCTAGACCTTCTATCGATGTCACTTCCCACATTAGGTCAAATATATTCAGCGTAAACTTGAAGTTGTCAAGACAGCAAGAGATCTAACGCGAGACATATCAGTGGGCATCTAACACATACCAGACGGGTCCAGTTTGACTCTGAAGCCTTTAGATCACAAACTGTGTAAGGAATAGATGTGGAAAAAGCAGTAATTGGCTAAACTGTATCTTTCAAATGTTGACTGACTCGGAAATAGATAGAAGAGGGTTATATGGGCAAACATATGAGAATATTATGTTCAAGTCCAATTAAAAAGAGTATTTTCTGTAGCAATGCTGAAGATTATATGTTGTAGCACCGTTATCTGATCATACGAAATGGCTACAGAAGCAAATACTCAAATTTAAAAAAGCGACAAATATAATGTAATGAAATGGGCCTGATAGAGGAGGAACATCTTTTATTAGACTGTTTCTGCCACTCTTGTTTCATTTTACAGGGTTTAGACTTAAGTCAGTCCTACATTTAGTTCTAGTTTCGACCTGTTTAGCCTTGTTGAAATCCTGGTTCAGTCTTCATATTATTGATTTAGCTCCTGCTTTGATGAGTGTAAGTTAGTCCAAAGCCTTGTATTTCTTTATATTTTTTCATTATATCAAATTTAATTAATCCAATATTTTTACTAGGTGAAAGGGCATTAAAATATCACATATATCTCACATTGTTATCGGAATATTGACAGTGTTTATTGCATATCAAATGTTTTTCTGATATCGTGCAGCCCTAATGTCCAGACTTTTCATTGTAGCCAGTGCTATTGTGTACATTTTTTATATACATAGTTAAAATGATGTTGTTCAGTCACATTCTTTTTTTTTTTTTTTCATTTCAAAAAATTGATAAAACCGCATCCTCTCCTTATTTACGCAAAATGCTACCAATTGATGGAAACCTTGCTTGCAAATTCATCAGGATGGAGTGGCGCGGTGGGGAACAGCATGTAGTGTTACACATACATACATCTACGCAGAATCCTTATGTGTTGTCCTGAATGCTAATCAGTGCTGTGGCAGTCAACAGAAATTTTAAAGAGTGTTTTTAAGCGGCTAAAACCTGAAGAAACATGTGGTGTTAAATAACTCTGAGCTGAGCCGGGTCAGTCTGAGAACTGCAGGCATTTCACGGCTGTAATTATGGCTAACTCCATCCATCAGGCTGTGGGGCTTATTATGTGTGAGCTCAATGGATGACAAACACTTCAGATTCACAAAAAACAGTGATGGTGAAGCTTTTGTTTGTGGCTCACGCTTCATGTTACCTGAACTAGCCACTAGAGAGCACTTTGGTTATTCTCTGTTGAATGCTGGTATTTTAGACAGACAACCAGATCATAATTTGCCTCTCAGCAGTCAGTGTTGTCATGGTAACACATGCCACAAACACTGTTCCTACCACACTATTCACCTTAACAAAAAATGACCTTTTTGTTTCTCTGACTCAGTGAATGTGTATTACAAGTAATAGGTTTTATTATCATCCTCATTACTACCCTACTTATCTAATGCTGCTCATAGTTATGTTTGGCCCTCTTTTGAGACTGACATCAGTCATCAAATGTAATGGATTTATTAATTTACTGTAATTGGGAACAGTGCTCAAGGTCAGCTCAGATTCTTTTCACTCCATACATGTAGAATAGAAGTGCACAGTGATATATCGAGGGAACAGTCACTAGAATAGCTGCTTGAGTGATATCAAGTGTGGTTTGCCTTTTAGACACGCACGATGCAGTGTTACGGTTCAATGCTGCGCCGACAGATGGGTACGAGAGAGACGTGGGCAACAAAACCACTATACGCATCATCAACTCACAGGTGAGTGAGTGAGTGTCTGGCTTTGAATGAATAGGACTGAATGATTAATGGGCGCATCCAAGGCGCCTGCGACTTATGTGATGGGTCTGAATGATTTATTCATTTGAGATTAATGACTTGTATAGTGACTTTGAGTAATTATTATTTGTATTTTAAAGTTTCATTCAAGGTAATCTAACAACATAATAAAGCATAATCCGTAGAAGCTGTCTTGAGTTCAGTTCTTTTGTCATTCATACCATAATATTGTCATGTTAACTTGCAATGTGTAAATGTAGTAGGTGTACATATCTGAACAAAACAGAACACATTTTCAGTGTTTTCAGTGTTAAGAATTGCATCAAAATAACATTCTTTGCCTTTGTCTATCTCCATTAATAGACGTTTTAAAGCATACAAAAGAAATACATGCTGTTTTGTGCAAACATTCTTGCAACTGCTCATAAAAGACAGCAGGATGCCATAGCTGTTCACATGCTCTATAAAAAGAGGAGTGTGAGGTGCGGAAGTTGCAAACAAACTTTCCTTTCATTGCTTGTTTCCATTACAGATTCTAGCCAATCCTAGACATCGATTTAACTCCAGCTCAATCTATAAAAATGTTACTCTGGTGGCATGGGACCCTGCACCCTACACTGTCAACTTACACAAGGTAGGTGTTTTCTTTTTGTTTTTTGTTTTATACAGCCCATTATCTCACACAAATCATGCCCCATTTACAATGAATAAACAGAAAACATTTATTCTGCTGAGCGCACACATTCAGTCAATTGGACTATTCAAACATCATATCAGCACTTATCACACCTGCTACAGACCCTCCCTCGTTGGCTTCTCCTTCATATCCACTTTCTGCTCTGATCAATCTGTTCTACCCCCACATCTGACTTCCATCTGCCCTTGAATCAGCCCTGCCTCTTTCTTTTGTCATGAAATGACAAGGGCCAAAAGATGAGTGTTTAGTAATCTGACCTCTCCAGTTCCTAGATTGATTAAACCTAAAAAGGGGGAAGTGTCAAAAGTGCTTTATTCTAAAGGATGGAAAAGGGAAAAGGAAATTGATTCTTGTAGTCTGTCTTAACATATATGAAGTGTTTGTACCAAAAATCTCCCAGAAGCTATGTGGAATTTACTATTGAATTTTTACAAATGATTATCTTTAGCATTTACCTGTGAGTATATTTGGACCTAATGGATTCAGATAATAGGTATATTTGGAAATAGCTCTAATAAACCTACTCTAAGAGAATCATTATACACACTTCTGCTTACTTAATGCGATCTGAATTCAGGCTTTAATGCTAAATTAAGACCCGTACTGTTTGAGCTGGGCTACCATTAATAGCTGTGTTGTTAATAGTTTTGGACACCTTAAGGCCCTTTTGTTAGTCATTACTAAAACATCACACGGTTGATTGTAATGCACTTTAAATTGGGGACATAAATACATTATCCCATCTTAACCTTTGTCTCAGTACTTTCAAACAAAACTGCCTCTTCTATTGACTCTTGTCTTCTGTTATATCTGTTTTGGCCTTTTTCTGTCATTAGCTGATAATGACAGTAGTAGATGAGGATACAAAAGGCACAGAGGACGGCTGCGAGTGAAATGCCTAAACACACAGCGCTAAGACACACTCGAAGTGGTGGTAATGTCTTCAGGAGGATTTACTGACATGATTGGCTGCTATAATGTCATAAATTAATTCAGCATACTATTGATGTACTGAAAGGTCAGTTGGAGAGCCATAATGTCAATTTTAATAACTCGAGCATATCACCTAGAACCTTCTCAACACCTTCACAGCTCTGTACCAAACAGTTTATCATACAATTATACATTTAGCCTAATGTGGTCTAGGTTTATGAGATCCTTCTTAATAAAATAAACCATTTGTAAAAATTATTGGTAATATTGCTTATGTTCCTTTAGTGTATTTTCCCACAATATATACAGTATATCATTGTTTTTACACAAACGCAAAAGATAAGAGCCAGAATCTGTATCAATTGTACTCATTTATTTAGTTAAGTTGTGAGTATAGCATAGTTTATAATGCCACAGTAGAAGCATAGGCTACTGTTGACATCTTAAAGCTTCATACATGCATATACCCTTTTGCAGCTGTGCCCTGCATGTTCCCATCCTCATTCAACATGCAGTTTGAACAAGCCCAACAAAGAAAACTGAGCCGCGAGATACAAAACAAGGCTGTATAGGACTGTAAAAGAAGGGCCGATGCTTAATACACTCTACACCGTCAAACAAAAGACTTATGGTGCTAAGTGTTAAGTGCTTATGGTGCATGTAGTCATCATGTAATCAAAGAAAAGAAAATGCAAAAGCAGAATGACATTTATTGATCAAACTAAAAACACAATACAATGCAAAAAAACCTGAAGCTAACGTTGTGTTATTTAGTTGTTTTCTGTCACTGTCTAATTCCCATTTTCCCGGGAGTTTGATTTAGGTTTTGGAGTAGACATAAGAACAAATTTCTCAAATGACTGCCTTTGTCGACAGGGCAATGACTGCAAAGTCCTTTAGGGGCCATTTACTAGCAACATATCGATCCAAAACAAAGACAGGACAGGTGACATGACTGCACTGTCTACAATTGTATGCTAAGAATGTCATCATGAGCACATGTGCACATCATATATGTTAATACAACTTCTATAGCTATATAAAAGTATCATCTATATGTATTAAAGCACATTTCAACACAATGTTAACCCTGCATGGCTGCAGTACTCTGAATTACATTTGTTTTAACAGTTTCTCAGGGAATGCCTGTTCTTGATTAAACACACTGTCATCTTCGGCATACCACACATTTTTAGGATTTTTCAGGATATTGTAAATATTCTAAATAAAGTCCCCTGTAATGTTTTGCTTGGCATGTAAAGTTGTATTCATAAGACATGGTATGGGCATTGGTAAAGAGTGAGTTTCTTATCATAATCCCTCTTTTCTCTGTCAGTGGTTTGCCAGTCCAGACTACAACCTGTTCGGTCCATACGTGGAGCACCGCAAGCTCCATCCTGGCCAGTCCTTCTACATCCTTCACCCCGGCTACGTGTGGAGACTGTGGGATGTGATCCAAAGCAACACTCAGGAGAACATCCAGCCTAATCCACCCTCATCTGGCTTCATAGGTAAGCGCGCACATGTATATATACTAAGCCCGAATGCATGCGGTTCACATCTGGCATTCCCCTCTGTTCTTCTTCTGTAGTCTTATCTCTGCCTCCTCTTGGAGCCGCAGAAATCTAGCTGCCACACAAGACCCAGCACACAAAAAAATGATGGAATTCTTATCTTTGCTATGCACAGTAACATTATCAGTATGCAGCAGTGCTCTCTTAAGCGGCACATCCGTGCAGGAGGTAGAAGAATCGTGGAAACATTGGTCATCCTAAGACACTCCTCTGCATGTCGATATCCACTACAAGCTGCTTTATGACAATTTAACTTCCAGACATTTCAATGTGTTTGTGCCAATGCAGTTTGTGTGAAAATTATGTTTTGTGCTGAAGTGATGTTTACACCCTGTGTGTTAATTAGATTTATCAAACTAATTTATTAGCGTGACACCGTCATGAATTATATTAGGTCTAATAAGTCAAGAGTTGTTGTTTTAGTTTCTCTATTTGAAATGTCAGTCTTCAGTTTTCACAAGGTGACTGGAAGTACAAATGTTAGACGATTTACATGCTATATTATTTGACATAAATCTTCCACAAATGCTGTTACTGTTATGCCTCTTTGTAAATGAGCTGCAGGCATTGTTTTACTAGACTTGGTCTGACTTTTCAAACCAGTCAACAGTCAACATTCTGCACATCCTCTTGGCTCTATTTATAGCCTTGTAGAAAATCTAGCAATTGACAACAGACCAATCACACATCTCTTCCGAGCAAGGTATACAACCATCCCGTGATTGACAGCTGTAATGATCAGACATGTCTTTTGCTGCACAGCATCAAATAGGTGTAACAATAGGTACGCTGCAGCCTGTAGCAAAATGCCATTGTGAAGTCCGAAAATAATTCTTGATACCATCTGTATGTACGTAATTAGAGTCAGACACACAGCTGCACACTGTTTTAATTGGACACTAATAAATTGCTTTGGGTTGTCCACTATCACTCAACCTGTTATCACTTTTCATAGACGTGTGATTGGTCTGGCAAGGTTATGAGGCTGGTCATTTTGAAAGGTGTGCTGATATTTTTTAAGTGAATAGATTTTACTTTATTTTCCAACCAGACATACTTTTCTGCCTTAATGTTGATGACTAAAACAAATATTTATTTATGAAACTGCCAAAAGATTCAAAAGGACTTTTTCAGTGCCAGGCGTTTAAACCCCTCTGTCTATACCTGCAAACACCAGTCTCTTGTGGGCCCAATGAAGCTCTTTAATGAAACAGCTGGACTTCTCATCTTTGTTAACATTTAATGTACAAAAACATGCAAAGAAATAATACAAAAAGAAAGAACACGTTAACAGACAAATAGAGATCAAACTCTACATGCAGAGCAAAATGATTCATACAAGTCCAAAGTAATGCCCTTTGTACAATGATGTACAAAGTAGTTTGAAGGATTTGGCATCTGTGACAGAGCAGTAAAGACACTGGGTGGCTGAAAATGTATTATAACAAGCCACGCAGACACTAAAGCACAAATCTGATGAGCCACAGCATTCACAGAAGCACGACGACAGACTAAATGTATCGTGGTGGGGAATGGCTATAAAACTACCATCTGACTTGCTTAACCTTTACGAAAAATGTCTTCATACCACTATTTTATTGTGTTAACAATAAAGTGAGTGTTTAAGATGCAGGATGTAAACACTCAACCTGATTCCTTTCAATGTAATCCTGATTTGATTGCAATACAGCGTAAACTTGACAGTCTTAGCGCTACAATGCATATGGTCCAACAACAGTCCAGGAGTTGTTTACATTTCAAGACAACACAGTAACATAGGTGATTTTTTTGCCTTTGCCCATTTTTTTTATTTTTCTGGCAACAGTTCACTACTGTATATTTTAGATAACTGGAAAATTTATGCCAAAATGTAAAAGGTTTGCCCCTTTCTGGAGCTGCCCTAAAGCCCAGCCTGCCAGATGTGCTTTTTGCTATTCTGTGTCACTCATTGCAGAAAGAAAGAAACACCTTTAAGAGGCCTGAGAATTGACGTTGTAATAGCAGCAAATGACTGTACAGAGACATCTCAAACAACCACCTGTTGTTATATTGTTCTTGTTTCCAATCCACTTTGGCGATAGTGCACAAATAATTCTTCAGACTTCAGGTTTCTCTGGGTAAATGAGAAATAGATTTACAGACATGTCCTAAAACTACATATAATGCAGAAATATTAGACAAATTATATGATCAATGCACAAATGAAGGACTGGCATACCTATCTTTTGCTAACATTGTATTATAAATCTTTATTATATGCTGTATTGAAGACCAAAAATGACTGATGTAGTTTTAGGCCGGGTCATTTATGCATAAGTAAAGTAATCTTGAACACGTTCCTGGCTGCCTCTGTGCGGTGCCTGCTCGCTGGCTTTAGGTGGTGGCCTCTGGGGGGTTGGTGTGCTTCATGCGGGGCGTGCTGCTGCACTGGTTTAGCGTTTCAGTGGAGAGCTGGGCAGTGCACGCCACTGTGTTGCTGTACACTCTGCGGTTAAGCTGGATCACCGTAGTCTTGGAGGGCATCGAGGTGTTTCCGTTCTCCACAGACCAATGCTCACAGTGGAACAGCGCCAGGAAACACCTGTAGAACTGGAGGAAAGGGGCAGACACATAAAGTACATCAAAACCTGCTCAGTGCCAGACTTTTCAGATTCCTCTGAATTGAATTGACCTTAGGCTTATCCTCTCACTGAGAATAGTGTGGACATGTCTCTGTGGAGTTTGACATCATGCCTTAGTGCACTTTCATGTCCATTCAATCAGCTGTTAATGTCACTTGAGGATAGAAAGTGGGTCCTAACAGCCTTTGGCATAGCAGTAACTATAGTATAAACTCACAAACAGAATGAACAGAGATGTTTGAGAGAAGCTCTCTGGGTTCTAGGTCTTTGAGTTTTCATCTGTATTTAGTAATGATAAAAGTTTACAATTAGTACGTTTGCAATGATTATATAAAGTTTACATATAGTCTTTTAAAAAGTACAAATCTAAGAAAGTCTTCAATCCACTCAATAGTAATAATAGTGAACAGAGACATTTTTTTTAGATGTCAAAGTTTTTGAAAGCTGCAACACTACTCTTGACTGGGGCATATTGTGGTCTATGGCATTAGTGAAGGATTAGATTGTTATGAAATTCCCCACACAGCAGACAGATAAAGGTACAGTAACAAAGTAATTCAGCAGAGCACACATGTTATGAGAGGGATTTGGGATTTTGTGTGGTTATCTTGTCTCGCTGTAGGCCAGGACTGAAGAAGGAAAAAACGGTCAACAGAAAAAAAAGCCTCACAGAGAACGTGATCAACAGGGCAGCAGACACAGAAGCGAACAAAGAAAGGGAGAATGAAAAACACCCAGGCAACAAAATGTATGGGAACTGACTGTGCTTTGTGTGAAAAACATGTTGCTCCAAAGATACTGAGCTCAGCCTGTTGCGGCAGGGGCACTCCACATGCTAATGAATTATGTATTCAGTTCAGAGGGTTTAGGAGCACAAGCCCATCTGAACACAAATGAACTAGATAAAGTGGACCTGACAAGAGCCCTGTGTAGTGCAGCCTCTGACTCATTCAGACCTACAATACCTAATGCTGATTGATGTCAAAGGTGTGAGAGATGGGTACACATACCATTTACATATTCCAATTCTAATAAATTAATAATACTGGAAGGTTCAAATAGAGCTGAGTGTATGTCAGACTTAAATTGACTTCTCAAGGGAGTCTGCTTCAGGGGTAGTTCTTCCTATTGAATGAAGTTGTCTGTCACACACAATGAGCCAGTGAGAGCTTTAGGAACGCAATTAAACTGACACTGAAAAGTGTGATTATGACCAGAACTGATACAATAAGAACTTAATAGTCAAGTAATCTTTTAATTTGAAATTTAAATGTGAATTGCTGATCCTTCTGTGCTGTCTTTTGCAGGCACCCTCCTTATGATGGCGCTGTGCGAGCAGGTGCATGTCTATGAGTACATTCCCTCAATAAGGCAGACAGACCTTTGCCATTACCACGAGCGCTACTATGACGCTGCCTGTACACTGGGTGCCTACCATCCACTCCTATATGAGAAGAGCCTGATCCAGCGGATCAACACAGGTCCTGAGAGCGACCTGCGGAGGAAGGGCCGGGTCACTCTTCCAGGCTTGAGCACCATCGACTGTGATATGTGAACTATGAAGTCTGATCCTCCTGTCCCAGACGTTCACACAAACGCACACTGGCCTTTAGAGGCTGATTAAGGGCGCGGTGCAATAATGCCACTTAGACAAGAAGTCTGGAGCCCACAAGTTTAAAATGAGGCCCTTGAACAAAATAAGCCATTAGGCCTTCAAGGAGGCACATTAAGGCTTCTGAACTACTTCATTAAGCTGTTCACTGCACTGGAGAACAGAGGGACAGATCTCTACGATGGGACGAAGCTTCTATCTGCTTTAGCTGAGCCATGTTAGCTGTGGAGCTGACAAAGATGGCAACAGATCAGTTTTTTAGACTACAATGAGTGAGAGTGAGCTCTGTGTTTTTAATAAACGCGTGGTTCTCTGGGTAACTGATTGTAACAATGGATGTATGTTTTGTAAACTCAATGAACACGTCATCCCTGCTGAATGTCTTAAATACAGATACACTTTTACCCAAAGGGGTCTAGATTGACATTCTTCTTCTTTCTTGTTATGAAATTAGTCTTTGGTATTATCAGGAGGGGGTTCTTTTCACTACTGATGTTCAAACTACTCTTCCGGTGCATGCCAGCTTAAAAAATCGCATTCTGAATGGTTTCTTATGAACACTTTTTACAGGAAGACACTGGCTGCGTCCTACACTTTTTAAACTGATGGTGTTCTTAAGTCCTAGTAAATCCTAGTAAAAGAGGCCTCATGGTAAAAGAGAACAACAGGTGCTCAGACCAGCCCTAACCCTGTGCCTAGTGCTTGACTGGACACTTCACTCTTTGGGTTGCCTTGTGTTCAGCACAGGAAGTACTGTGGCTGGACTGCAGTACACTTGACATTAATTGCTAGACGAGACATACATGGAGAAATTGTTGTAATAACCTCAGCTCTGCCTCACTAATGATTAGGTTCACTCTACTGAATGTAATTTTGTCCAGACTCTCCCCTGATCCAACTAAAGGTACATCTGAGCAGGTGCGTCTCACTGCAGGGTCATTCCTTTGATATGTAAGAGCATGAAGCTCATTTCCTACAGCTATAAATGTCTTACATCACTGAACCTTTCAATAATGGTCTGCTCCATTCTCAGCTCAGAGAGAATATATGTATATATCAAAAAACAATTTAAACCAGTAATATCATGAGATTCGCCTAGTCTCTGGCTAGGATGCATTTTTGTTTACAATTAGTGCCATGACTCCAGTTGGATATAAAGGTAAAGGTTGAGCATGGGAGAAATGTTTTTTTTTTTTTTGTTTTTTTACTTTGCAGAAAACAGACCTGTGACAGACCTGTTGAGTCTTTTTTTTAATGTTTTATAACTTTGGTGATAAAAGGACAGTGAATCCTGTCATGGGGATGTTGTTTATAATAGTCAACGTATTGAAGAGGATGATTCCTGTCGTAGTAAAATATGAAGTAGATGTTGTTGGGTTAGAGATGCTTGTTATTGTTTGGTATTTAACATTACAAGGACCAATACAGTAGAGTATTCTATTATTCTAATTGTTTATAGCTCCTAATTAAACTAAGAAGCTAAATGGAATTGATTCGGTTGGCTAATTCAGTGAATTAAACATGTGACTAATCCTGGGACTTCATCACATTGATGAAAACTGATCTAAATCCCATATTACCATTACTGCTCACTGCATTGCAACCAAACAGTCTTTTTTAAATGTGGCTGTAGAAACTGCAAGTGATATCTTCATCATTAACAAAGGTGTTACTATACTAACATTATAAGCCTTTTCAGAACTTATAGATGCATTTAGTTCTGGATGCAGAGAGTACTGGTCTTTTCTCTCCATCACAGTTTATAAAGATAGTTTAGTTTGTTGTTAGATTAATCTCACAGATTTACAAGTTGTTCCAGAGAAACACCCCAAAAACAAAACATTTGACAAGCTGGATGAAATTCAGCATTGACTTCATACTGCAGGTTTTAACAGTGCTGTCTGTCTTTTGGTCTATGTAAAGATTAAATCATTGTTTTATTGCTTGTGATTGTAACACACTGAAGGTGCAACACCCTGTATATTTTCATGTACATTTCTATTTACTTTGCTGACCTCTCAGTACACACAGCATGTAAACATGGATCAGGGCTAAGAGTCTTAAACTGTCTGTGCTGTACTGTACTCCAGTAGACTCCATTGTCATTATTGTTGTGGGAGGCCTTTGTGTCGTAGGCTTTATCTTCTTTTAAATCAGTGCATGCTTCTGGAGAGGGAAAATAACATCCAGCTGTGGTGCAGCTTACAATGGTTCCCTGGGAGCTTCTAATAAAGTGCAACGCCTGTGGGCAGTCTCTTCTCTGTATCTCAATATTGTGCCAAACTCCATTTTAATTCTCTTATTTGAGGGAGCTTAATGAGGGACAGGGTTTCATAACGGGACTTAAAGGTGCCATTGCTTAAGGTGGATTTTACGTATAATCTACCCTGGACAATTTTGTTGTGTGGAATTGTCCACAAATTAACAAAAGGATATAGCATTGCCTACTTCACTGACTTGTATCCCATTAGATCTTGTTTTTATTCAGTGTTGTGGGAATAGCTGCAATTCACTGCCTTTAAGGGACAGATGAAGATTTAGATTTCAGTACATAGCGCTGCTGCAGTGTTTTTGAAAAGACAAAAGAAGTATTGCTGAACAAGAGAGTGAAGGAATCACTCATCTGCCTGAGTGTCTCAACTTTCTCTTCTTATTACACTTGAACTGTTATTTAAATAGGCCATTTGTATGATTTCAACTGTAACTGTGTCTTTTTTACTGTGTAAATAAAAATGTTGTAATGTGAAGTTGTGGATGATTCTTAAAGGGGTATCAGAATAAGACATTCACCTGTTTATTCATCAGTATATAGATGAGTGGGTTGATCACGGTGCTGCTCTTGGCCAACAGGGATGGTACCACACTAGCCACGGGGCTGATGATGTTAGGGGGCCCGAATGTAGCCATCATAGCCACCACTCCGTAAGGCATCCAGCACAGCAGGTAGCACGCAGCTGTTGTCAACACCATGAACAGTATGTGATACTCTCGTTTCCGCGCTGCAGTCTTGCGAATCCTACCCACCTGTGAAAGAGTTCATCAGTGTGCTATCAGAAAGAAAGACCTTCAACTTTTGACACTTAATGTTTCTTCAGTTTAGAGGCTCTTTTTACATTGACTAGCCTTGAACAGCCTTGATGTGAGGTGGTGTCTATGTTGAAAATGTACGTTCTTGTAGCATTTTCAGGTTTTGGTATGATTCACCAAAAATCCTTTGAAGTTAACTAAGGTTGAATCACATGCTTCTTCAGACTGCAAATATATTCAACTATATTTGTGTCAAGACACTGATATATCTCTACTGCCACTGTGATTCACACCCAGTTACTAAATATGAAGCGGTATTCACTTCACATTGTTATTAGAGGTATACTGTCATTATGATCAAAGCCACTTTAACCAGCTGAAGTTCAAGTTGATATTAGAAATTTGGTTTGCATAAAGGCAATCAAGTCGAAGGTCTATCTCAGGGTCAAAAAAGGTAGGAGATTTATCAAAGAGAAAGTAATGCAAAAAAAAAAAAAAAAAGGAAGTTGGTAAGTAAGCAAGTACAAGGAAAGCCTTTTAAGAAAATATCACTGAGAAAGAGATAATTCCCTTTAGTCAGAATAGCATTTCAAAAATCCCCTAAACAAAAGTGGCTGAGGCCATGTTTCAGCAGCAGATAAAGTGACATAAGGCTGTGGTAATCCTGCCCCGCTCACCCCATCTGTTCAGGGTTCTACAGTCTCAATCACTGAAACGGAAACTGATTTGGCTTGTCAAGTCTCAATGAATTTGTAAATTTCCATCTTTGAGACATGCAAAGGGGAGTCTGTTTAATGTTAAAACTGGCTCGACTTGCATTTCTATTTAAATCAATTTCAATGATCTGCCGCACAGATAGCACACACTAGTTCAGGCGTGAGGGTCCTAATCAGTTCTCCTGCTGATGAAGATTGTATTGAACTGTAGGAGATCCTGTCAGTCACCACACTGTATAAGGAATTTTACTGACAATCAAGTTGAGCAGGTTTGACAATTTTACATAAAGGCATGAGACATTTTGAGAAGTGAAAACCATTAAAATGTTTCATTTATCAACACCAGTCAGCAGTATTCTAAAAGAAAATATATCAACTAATAATTCACTGTCTACAGAGTCCCTGAAGTCCTAAAAAGAAACTGTGTTTGCACAAGATAAAATTTCCCCTTTCTTTAGGACTGTCTGATGAACAAATAAAGCTGAAGCACGAATTCAGCCTGGAAGACTCCTCCCCTCATCTCTCACCTGCTTCCTCACCTGCCTGTCTCAGCCAATCATTGTAAAGATGTCCACATTTAAAGCACCCTCTCTTCTACGTCATTCGTGCTGCATCCCTTCTCCACCGCATCACCACCTCAGCTGGGGACCATCCTCAGCAGCATCAGCAGCCCTCGCCTCCTCTTTCCTTCAACCACCTGTTTCTAGGCTTCGGGGGAAGACATGCCAAAACATCTACTCTGCTCTTCTCCAACAATCCATACAATGTTTGTTCTGCCAGGGTCTAAACGCCAAAGTTTTATTCAACAAACAGTCTCTGAGTCTCTCCATGTTGAATTACTCAAAGAATAACTGACCATGGACACAACTGCTGTAATAAACCCTGTGGCAAAGGAAACTCCTATATGAGCAGGACTGAAGGCAACTGGAGTAGATAAAGCAGGCCGAGCGCTGCAGTAGCTCGGGACATCCTCAGGTGATCAAAGATATTACAGGCTGCCTGTGATGGTCTTCTGTTGATATTCATTTGCATACACACACTTTTGGCTTGCTGGCAAGGATTTATTGTTATTTTAGAGTAAACACACTGTATAGTTTACTGTACCTGTTTAACGGCATACAGCAGTCGGCCATAGCAGTAGATCATGACTAGAATGGGGAGTCCCAGGCAGAAAATAAAGAGACAGATGATGTAAGCGTGAGACTGTGCTGTGTTCACAGTCCAAGACACGGAGCAGCTGGTTCCTGCTCCCTCTATTCCATAGCTACTCCACCCCAGAAGAGGGGGCACTGTCCAAAACAATGAATAGAGCCAAGACCCCCCAACGGCCACCAGAGGCCTTCTGTAGCTGGGACCACGCTTGTTGTACACAGTGAGAGTGCTGTAACGGTCGTAGGAGAGGATGACCAGGGAGATAAGAGACACAATGCCTGGAAAAGAGAAAGGGGAGCACTAAGATTGAGCACAATAATGAAAGAACAAAACATTCAACCACTTGTGGTGATAGTCATTGCACACAGATTTTAATAACAAATGTGTTAGCTCACTTGGTGTCATTAATTGTGAATTAAATCTTAACCTCTAAACATAAATTACTCTTTATTCAAGATTTCTATGATGCAGTACAGATTGCTTATTATTATTCATCACCATGTGTCTCCAGACAAGTTGTTTATGGTGTAAGGAGCTGGAAGTAATTTACTGAAGTGAAAAGCATGATGGAGTGCATCAGCTGTGAACTCCTATATCCACTCCTATGTATCATAGTTAGTGATTTTGAGTAGTCAGAAATGGATCTTGTTTTTTTCTGCTAAAATTGTTTTTTCAAAAGATAACAGACTGGACTGGCAGTTCATTACTGGAAGTGTTGCTGTCTATTGCCAATTTCATTGTCACAGCCTTTAATGTTGTCCTAACAAACTGTCTTGTTACCACCTGCTAGTACATTCTTCATGCATCAGTGTAGATATACCACTGTGGGCACAAAGGAAAAGTAACATTGCTTAGACTTGTTTCTGGGTTCAGCTTGTTTCAATTATTTATAACAACTGAGTGAATGAGGCCATATATCATGAACGTGACTGTGAATATGGACCTTCTTAGATCCATAAAAAGACTTCAATATTATACATGTTTTTTTGTTTTTCATACACATTCAGAGAAATGCTTGAAGTGATTGATTTGTGTCAGTGAACCCGTTTGAAGCAACAGCCTTGACATTAGTTTATGATATCGATTCATGGAAGTGTAGAAGAAGAAATAAGTGGAATATAAGATAAACAAGATATAAAGACAGTAAACATTCAGATATCTATCCTCTATCCCATATAAGACATAACAGGATGGAATGACAGCAGGGGATTTATGGAGAATATAAAACCAATAAGCAGGGTATTAATTTTGCTGTTTACAGTTTAGACAGAACTGTCTGTATGTTAGAGGCATTAAAAAAAAAAAAAAAACAGCCTCCGCCCATGTGGTTCTTTTGGCACACATCCTTACCCTCAGCTTTTATAAAAACTGGGTGAGTGAAAGCCAGCTTTCTGGACTGGCAGGGCCAGAGCAGACTCACTGTATCTCCAGAAGAGTGGTGTGTTTTCTAGCTACAGTTTGACCCTGAACAGTTGCATTTGCATGTCTCTTTTCAGGTAAAATATCCTCCACGTCAGTCTAATGTGAATCATTTAAGGGAGGTTAATTTTCTCCTCTAAACATGGCAATCCTGTACCTTTTGTCAAATTTGCCATTTTTCATTTTTAAAACACTGAGTAGATTGTGTTTAAGTCAATCTCTTGCTACATTCAGCTCAATCTACAAATTGTTTAAAAGGTAACAGTTTTGTAACACAGGAAAATATTGCTTATTCCGTCTTTAAAAGTTAGGGCGCATTTGGAGAGAGAAAAACACTGATCAATCAGTAGGGTAGCATTTGGGAAGAGACCTGACTCTGAGCTGGAACAAGTTACTACTTTGTAAGAGGTCCATCAAATGATATAATTTGTTATATTCATCGAATTATTATTATTGGATTTTAACACTTCAGTAGAAATAAAAAGACTAGAAAATACTAGTTTTTATGTTAAAATTGTGTGCTCCAACGTGGCCTAGTTCAACTTTTTAAGTGAAATAAAAATGACACATGGAAATCTTGCAAATACAGCTCATTGACTGTGCGTGGTTCACTCGGCTGATCTCGTACTGAACTTACCAAAGCAGGAGTTGATGAACCCGTACCAACTGCAGCCGCTGTCACCCAGCAGCCAGCGTCCTCTGATGCTGGACGCAAAGCTGAGGGTGGTGCCGAACAGACACACCAACATGTCGCTCACGCTGATGTTTAGCAGAAGCATGTTCACCGGCGTCCTCAGCTTCTTGAATTTACAGAACAAAATCAGCACAATAAAGTTGTTGAGAAAGCCGAAGGTCATGATTAAGCCTAGAAACACTGACAGCACCACGAAGCCCGTGGGAGACAGCCTCGCGGATCCCGTCGGCGAGTCCACCTGACCCGGCTCATCGCTAAGGTTGAGGCTGTAGTTGAGAGCAGCCAGACCAGAAAACATCCTGCGGGCCATTCATCGGACCCTCACGTACTGCTGATCACAGATCGAGAAAGTTTAGCAAATGTACGTCCTCTCTTAAGTCCATGCTTTCGTTTCTGTGGGACGCGCGTTCTCTGTGCGTAATGCCGCGGGAAATACGCACATGCTTACTTTTAACGATTATATATTGTAAAAGACCATACAAAAGTCACTTTACCGCCGTTAGATCGCACCTGTTACTTAAAGGCATTGCGCGTCTTCATTGTCAGATATACGCGTAAATTTCTTCCAAATGCACTTAGCCATTTATGTGCTGTCGCTATTCATCCCTGTGTGGTCTGTGACCGTTTTATTATCTCCACGTTATCACACCGGAGGAGGAATAATCCACACGCTCTCTCCACTCTGGTGACAGATGAGCAGCGATTCCTTCAGTGGCTTTTAAAGGAGACTGTCTGCGTCACGTGTGTGCACATATGTGTTTGTGGGTCCCTCCCTTTCATGCACCTGCTAAACTTTTGACAGCTGATCGTCACTTAGTTGTTCTATACTCATATATTAGATCTTTACGCCTCTTTAACATAAGTTTTAAGGGGTTACGGGTTGTTTTGTCATTAAAAACTCTGCCATCACTGCAATGTCGCTCTGTGAATCATTGCGAGTCCTTAATATAAATTAGGCAAAATGATTTAGCTTACAAATGAACGCATCTCAAAAAACACTGTTGGTTTGAAAAGAATGACTTATGGATTAGAATCCATCAATAGGGTTTAGACAATAAAAAGTGCAGAGGTGTGCTGTGGGTCAAGGGGCCTGGGGGTTTGTCTGAAGATGAAACAAAGATTGCAATACAAAGATATAATATAAGGCAAAGGTTTAAAAATGTACTGTTACAAAGACTTACACAATTTCAAATATCCATTCATTTACCACTGCCATCTGAGTCGATACTTCAAATATGTTCCCCATGTTTTATGTGTCTTCCTGAGAACTGGGAATCCACAGCTTAAACAAATACTACATCCACCAACATTCACCTAAACATGATTACATTTGAAAGTCAATTTACCATTTTGACTACATGCTGGGTCTGGAATCAGGACTGCATGCAATGCACTTCGAAGTGAAGAGTTCTGTTGCTTCAGCGAGTATCAAGGCAGTCAGATCAATTTTAAATGATGGGTTGAACATTTAAAAAGACATTACTCTCTCTTTTCAAAGGGTCTGTTATTCCATCAAGATACAAAAAGCTGGTGTAATTAGCTGTATATCTTCTAAAGTCATTGAATTGTTGAGACCACACTAATCGAGACAAAATGGAAAAAAAAAAATCAAAAAATTCTATTCCAAGACCAGATATAATGGTGGAAAATAGACAGGGGCCTGTTAAAATTCAAAACAGTCCAGGTTATCTCTCAGCAACAAGGACTTGTTTGAGCATGGCAGGAGGAAATGTGCAATGCCTTTGTTTGCATTATGAAGAGCAACAATTTCCATATGGCTACCACAACAATACTCTTACAAGATGGTGTTCACATATGAAGTGTGGTTTATTTGGTGTGTAGCACTATTGAAAGAACGGTTACCCTTCCTGTTTCATGAGGAGAGCCCCAAAAAAGACTTGAGCCCTATTATGGAAAAAATGTTGTGCACTTTACATGGTATTCTCAACAGATTTGATTATTCCCAAAAGATTTCTTAAATTTTGTTGAAGCAAATATGGCTGAAATTATTTTTTCCCTTCCTCTGTCATGTAATTATGAGATATAGATCTGTTAATTATGTGAGGCTGAGTCTTAGTTACGTAGTGGCCACATGCCTCACAAATGTCAATAAACATATCAGTAAAAAATGCACCAGCAGTCTCATTTTCACCACTTGAGTCAATAATTAACCTGTACAAGTGGGCTGCAGTGGGAGGGACTACAGTGTGCACATGTGGTCATATGAAAACACAGTATATAGTTTGTTTTACTATTTTTTACTATAGCCAACATTTAACACTGTCCTATAAATTGATTAGTGGTTTTCTGCATACTGTGTGCAATAATCAGCTAAGTGTTTTGTCACTTTCCTTTGATTACAGTGCTTGCTTCCCACTTGAGCTGTCCCATGGTACACTCATTATGGGCTGTTTCCGTGTCCATCCACAATGTTAACAGCTGTCAAATGGTCCGTTACCCGACATCAGCCCTCGCAGATAGGCTAATCAACATGTGATCTCTGAGCGATTTCAGTGATTTAGTCACATCCAAACAATACCAGAAAATGCTAATGGTTGGTAAAAGCCTATTGACAAAATTGTGTGTCCTTTAACTTGTCAGCTTAGCAATGAGAAAGTATTTTTATAAAAGCAAACAGATTAAAAAATCAGACATTCAGTCTGTGACCAACTGCTGAGGTAAAATAATAGGTATTTTATCTCTTTATCTAGCCAATTTTTATCTCTTCAATAGAAAACATCATACTAGGGATATTGTTAGGATTTATTATGGAAAGATTAGGCTGATGACATACTGAAAATGCAAAAGTATGCAAAGTTTAGTCAATCACTACAATAAAGGACAGACAAAGAGTAGGGCAATGGTAAGACCTGTAGTAAAATGTATTTGGTAATCTTTTTA
The DNA here is from genome assembly GCA_036850595.1 of Rhyacichthys aspro. Lineage (NCBI taxonomy): Eukaryota > Metazoa > Chordata > Actinopteri > Gobiiformes > Rhyacichthyidae > Rhyacichthys > Rhyacichthys aspro. The sequence continues at coordinate 10,658,149 of CM072168.1, forward strand.
TTCAGTGGTATTTCTCACAGATGTGATGCAGGAAGCAATAATGAAGAGGTCCATTGTCGGTTATACACTGGTCACACAAGGTCTGTCAGTACAAATTTGTGAGCCTCAAAATCATTGTCAGAATCTCCTTAAAACTTTGGATTCAAGATGTGATCCCTTGACTAAAAACAATAGCTGTATTTATGTATAAAGTAATATTTAATTTGTTAAATTACTAATAATAGCACAAAAAAAGCCCATGCAGCCATGAACCTATCCTGAACCTGTGATCCCCGCAGGTTAGTTTACAGCACAGTGGAAACTTTCATTTAGACTGCATGAAAGAGCCATTGTGCCAATGTTCAAAGTGAATTTTCCACACTTACAGAAATACAAAGGCGTGACACTCCCATCTCCGGGAGATTATGTTATTCTAATAAATCGCCAATTCAGCGTACTATGTAAAAGAAGGCTTACTAATTAGTTATTTGTAAGATAAAATACGGTAGCGGTGCCAGGCTGATCAATCGAACCGAGAGTAATCGCTCCTCTGCTGTTCTCCGGCCTCACAGAAAGGAGCCAGCTGCGACATGTGTGCTTCTTATTGCTATTACAATGAGCTTTAACTCTATTTTCTGGTACCTAAACTATGTAATACTTTGAGTCCGGATCTAGTCCTGTCTACCTCTAGTGGCAGGGGGAAAGAAAAAGGCTGCCAAGTAGCATAGCTAGGTAGGTTGCTAAATGCTACATTGGTGCTAGTGGCTAACTATTCGGATTCAGTCATTATTGTTCAGATATGAACGCGTTTTGTTCATAGTCTTAGTTTTTTCGGGGTACAAAAATCGAAATGTAATCAAGTGTGTAGCTGAATTTTCAATATGTAAAAAGTCTCGGGGCGGGTAAATAAGTTATCATGGGTTGTAAACATTGACACCAGTAGCTTCTGATCTGATGCGGTGCGTCAGCTACCTGTGTGTACGCTGCTAGCCACGTAACCTGCCTGTGCTCCATGTTGACGTAGCAGCATGCTAACTAGCATTGAAAACATGTCCAGCTTGGTTCATGTAGTTGTATTAAACTAGAGAAACTACGCCATTTGCAGTCTGTCTCTTAAACTTCTCAAGCTGTGGTTTAGGACCGGGGACAAAATGCTGTAGCTGGACTTGAAGGTGCAGCTTGTCGGTGTCCTGGTCCTGGTCATTTAGCGGATGATGAAGCGAGTGTTCTGGCTGATATCAGGAATAAACAGAAGAATGATGAAGCTCCTTTTTGCCTTGGCTCTGATCGCTTACATTGCCTGTAAGTGTTGTCACGATTCATATCTGATAATGTATCCTGATGATAATGTATCCATTACATGCCTCATAAGCGTCCTTTAAGTGTTTATGTTTGAAGCTCTTCTTTTCTTCTTAAACAGAGGCAGGTATATATCTATCTTTATTTAACACGCTGTTTGCTGGTTAGCAGGTGTTTACAGTCTTCCCTTGATTATTTGTTGCTATTTCAAAAGCGAAAAGAGGAACATCAGTAAAAATTGGAAAACAATGTGCAATTAGTTTTGTGGTAATCTTTATTATGTCAAAGATTAAAGCAATATCAGAATCATTATTTCATTAATAAAATATCACAGAAATAAATCTAAATACACTCATTCCATAAATTAGTTATTAGAGCCTGCGGTGGAGTGCTTGTTGTAAAGAGGGAATTTGTATTGATTGGCATTAACATACTGAGTAAATAATTATTATTTTAGTTTATATATTTGCTTACACATTCTCTACATCTCTTTTAGCTGTCTGGGGGACATATACAAACATGAGGTACGCTTTCATTTTATTTTGCACAGTTATTCAGAAAATATAAAATAAAAATAAGTTGTTGATGTGGTAGATGTACCTGAAGTAACGTTGCTACAGCTAAACACTTATGTTGATGTATGTGAAGGGTAGGGATTGCCGTTGGTTTTGTGATTTGTCATTTAATTCCCTGTCTCTCTCCTTCATAGATCAATACAAGAACATGGAGAAATTAAGATTGAGCAGCGAATTGATGAAGTGAGTTAAAGTGTTATAAGTGCTTTTTTTGTCATATTATATATCATGCATAGAGTAAATTACTTCAGTAATGTTGGTGTAGCGATGATTTAATATTTTCTCTTACTAGTATTTCGTCCTCATTATCAGCCACATCAATATCTGATGTATCATTTTATTTTATTATTCAGCTTTTTTCTTGCACTAGCAAAATAAGCTAATAAAATTAATAAAATAAATGCATACATATGAATTGGAGCTATTGGCCTGACCCGATGAAGTATATGATACATATCAAATGCCAGTGAGATAATACACATGATCCAATACATATTAATGTAAATGCGCAAATGTAGCATCTCCTTTGTTGTAGGTTTTCTCTGAAATAATTAACATTTTCTACTGGATTTGATCTTTGACTGTTCTGGTTGATTGGAAGTACAGATTTCTCCCTGTGTCTTATTCCTGTAAATGACACTTGATGCGCTGTGTTTAAGAGCTCATGTGAAAAAAAGAAGAATCTATATTAATGTAAAATCTATAGCACTAAATAAATAAAAATGAAAAACATGAACTCATCAGCTTTCATTACTTGTCTTTATGATGGTGCCTATGGGACACCCAGAAGAATCAGTGTAATACTTACGTAAAATAAATATATAAATAAATAAACTGCACTGTTTGCGTTCTAGTGTCACTTATGTCTCATTTGTCATTTCTATTTAGGCTGTGGCTCCATTGAGAGACAAGATACGGGATCTTGAACAAAGGTGAATGAATGAGAGATAAAAAAAAACAAAAAAACAAAATATGTTTAATGTTTTTTTTTTTCTTTTTTTTCTTCTTTTTTTCAGTTTTTCTCAGAAATATCCTCCTGTGAAGTTCTTATCAGAAAAAGATCGGAAGAGAATTTTGGTATGCAACTTTGTCCACTTACTCACACATTTCTCAAAAAGCTATTGGTTCATCCAAGGCAGGCATGAGCTCCTATGACTGTAAAATCGGTATAAATACATACAACAAATACACAGTAATATCTGAATCTGTATTTAGTTAATAACTTGTCAAATGTTTGCAAAGCACTTTCACTGTAGCACTAAAATATTTATGTCTCGTGGAAATAATCCAGTGTATTATTAATATTATATGATATATCTTCTCAGGTCAGCTTTTTTCTCAACGTATTTTAATGAAATGTCTTCATTATTATAAGCCTTGAATGATGACTAATTTTCGTCGCCACCAATGTATTGTTAATGGAAAGGTCAATGAAAAAAGCTGCTACTTCAATAAAGCACAAGCAATAATTATGCCACTGGTTTTCACAAAGCACTTATTGAGTCATTTGTGCGCACAGCATGTCCTTCGAAGAGCTATTTACTGTTAATAACAGTGCCACCTTGAATTTTCCTTCTTACTGTCCTTTATTCAGTTTAAGAATTCATAACAATCGACAGCAATAAGATAAAATCTTTTCTGCTCATTTAAGTTAGCATGAAAATGCCCCCCCCCCCCCATTTCACTTAAATTGATTTGAATAAATTGTGAAAATGAGTACTTAATTGTGTTGTTTTACACTTCCCTTACAAGATTACTGGTGGTGCTGGGTTTGTTGGTTCACACCTGACAGACAAACTGATGATGGATGGCCATGAAGTAACCGTTGTGGACAACTTCTTCACGGGCAGAAAACGTAATGTGGAACACTGGATCGGCCACGAGAATTTTGAGCTAATCAATCATGATGTAGTAGAGCCTCTTTATATTGAGGGTAAGGCTGATGTCTGATCTTATTCATGATTCAGAAACAGAACAAACTGCTTTATACAACTGTTGCAACAATTCACTTTTGTTGGGGAAATCTCTACAACAATAGCTCTTGTGGGAGGTGTAATGGTTTCTTGTTCAGAGCAGATGAGGAAAATAATGACTTCAGAATTGTGTGCTAGAAATAACAAGTGTGGTGAGTGTTAGAGATGAGCCTGATGCAGTGGTTTCCTTGATACTTGTCTAAATGGGTTAATCCAATTGTAAGTTACAGTTTGTTCACTTTCTGGATAATGGGTACCAAAACACCCTGTTGATCTGCCACATGAAAAAAACTGTGGGTGGATGTGCTGCTGGAGGGAAGGGCTTTATGAACAGCAGGTGATTCCTCAGTTTTACACATGAAGAGCTACACTAGCTACTGAACAGCAAACTGTTTGCTGGAAGATTGATAGCTCAGCTGGCAGCAACACTCAAAAGACAGAGAAGAACGAAAACATTGGAACAGTTCATTGACAGTCAAGTCACAAATCCATACATCTTAAGGTAATTGAAAACAAATAGTATCTGGAGCAAATAATATTTATACATTTTTAAACATGTATAATTACTTTCCAGTAGTTCTTGTCTCTCACCATTGTCGGGTGGTGCTATGGTCACCACTGAGCATTTTTCTGTGATTGGGTTGTGCACATTGAGGAAGCCACTGTCCACAATAAACAGTTTGTTAAAGGCACTATAAACTAAATCCACTCACCTGCTGGTTCCACTTTAAGAGTTTTCTTCAGATTTGAAGGACCCTATCTTTAGAAAATGGAGATTGTCAGTGAAAGTAGAAATACCATTGAGCTGTCTGTTTGATGGATTGCTTCTGCATCAGACCAGTATCAACTAGACGTGTGTGGTTTACATAAGGTAGTGTTTCCCTGTTGCTCATGTCACAAAGTTTACTGTTCAACACAGTCTGACATGTCATAAAACAACTGACTGAGTAACTGATAGACAGAGCAGCAATGAGAAAAAAATCTAAAAGCAATGGGTTATGCATTGCTTTTATGAGTATGTTGCTGTAGCAAATGAACACATAAGAAAAAAGTGTTATTCTTATTTCTCAGATGTCTAACTGTTTAAATGTTCTTAGTATGATGTAATTTTATTACAGTGAATATAAAACTAAAGTGGATCAATTTAATTACTTTTATACAATACTAATTTCAAAAGCTTTTAACTCAATAATATAACCTTGTGTTCACAATGGTGTAATACTGCTGGGAAAGTATAGCAAAGGAAGGCATACACTAGAAAATGTAGGTCACCATACAATGAGCGTTTTCTGGATGCTGATCCTCAGTCTCTGTAATTCATTGAGGTGAGAAACTCACAAATGAGGAATTTCAATGAATGGAGAAAGGTTAAAGATGGAGAGTAGAACAATTTGAAGTGTTTCGAGTTGTGGTTCAAGAGGTGAGTTTTTCTTTGTTGATAAAATCCTTGAAAAGGCCAATAGAAATAGATGGTGATAGACAGTCAGAGAAACAAACAGCAGACAGGCTATGTTCTAAATAGAAATGGCATGTTGTAGGTGAGCATTGATGGGCAGAAATTATCTGGGCATTCGGGGTAAAATCTCTTCTTTCGCTGTTCAAAAGCAGTGAATTTCAAAAGTAGAAAGATTTCTTTTTCTTTACAGTGGACCAGATTTATCACCTTGCATCTCCAGCATCTCCTCCCAACTACATGTACAACCCCATCAAAACCCTTAAGACCAACACTATTGGGACTCTTAATATGCTTGGTAAGTCTAGATTCACATTAAAGAAATTACAGAGAATTCCACACTTAATAATGCACTAATGTACATTGTACTAATTCCAATTAAGCATACAGGAACCTGAACAGACATTGTTTTGTATGTGGTGTAATTAACTGTACTTCTGCTTATGATTATCTTAGGTCTTGCTAAACGTGTTGGTGCAAGACTCCTCCTCGCTTCAACCTCTGAGGTCTATGGTGGTAAGTATTTGCATGGAGGGCGCCTGTCTGTTCCTTATGCATCTCCACATGCATCTGGCACAAGTATCTGGGATTGAATCTCACTCCTCTATCCAATGTGTTGTTATCGTGTTACATATTGTGCCCAGTTAATTAATCACTCAAAACCACACAGATTAAAAAGTAACACCATTTCAATTTCTCAAGGCATTTTGGCAAACCAAAATCACTTGACAAGATCATGATTGCACTCGTAATGCTCCTCAGTATGCACTAACCCAGTGTCCAAAATAGAGTGTGTAATGTTTTCAAAAATACATTTATGATTTGTTTTTTCAGACCCCGAAGTGCATCCTCAGAATGAAGAATACTGGGGTCATGTGAACCCTATAGGCCCTCGAGCGTGCTACGATGAGGGGAAACGTGTAGCAGAGACCATGTGTTATGCATACATGAAACAGGTAACATAAAATAAACACTGGATTTGAAACAAAAAAAAAAAAAGCTGTGTGAGGGATGCACCCTGTCTGATAGAGAAATAGACAAGACAAAATTTTCTATACTTTATAAGAGTTTAATTAAGGATGGTTGGTGGAAAATGAATAGTATACTTACATCACCGCATCTGTCCAGCTCCTAAAAAAATCCACTGTAGTTTTACCAAGCCAAGGCTCATTATATAATGTTTTACAAATTATTTCATGTTCTGATTTGATTGATGCCAGCCTTTGATGAACAGATAGCACTGATTTCTTTGTGGGCAGGTGATATTTATTTATCGGTCTTGTTGTCTGCTTCTCCGCAGTGGCTCATTATTTTTTTTTAACATTTCATACAAACATTCTCAGAAACGGCTAGTTTCCTGCGTGCAGTTGTCAGTTGTTTGTGTAGAAAGACATAAATATCTCATATTACATCTATTGCTCAGTCATGTAAATGAAATTCATTAACATTTAAAAAGTGATGAGTGTGGGTTATATCATGGATGAAAAACATCTTTACTTCCCCTCAGACAGAAACCAATCATACATTTGACAGACAGCATATCAGTTTAGCACCATGCATTTAAAGAGTCTTCAGAGCAAACTAACATCAGAAGAATCAACAAATGTAAACGGTGTGAAAACCCCTCAGCTACTTTGTTATATAATCTCTCTCTCAAAAATAAAATAAAATAATATATATATATAAATATAAATAAATAAATATATATATATATATATATATATATATATATATATATATATATATATATATATATATATATATATATATATATATATATATATATATATATATATATATATATATATATATATATATATATATATACACCCAAAAATGTTGTGTTTTTCCATGAAAACTTACATTTTATTAATCAAATGGGTTGCAAAATAAATATAAAATATAGTCAAAACATTGACAAGGCTAGAAATAATGATTTGTACTTGAAATAATAATTTAGTCCTTCAAACTTTGCTTTCATCAAAGAATCCTCCATTTGCAGCAATTACAGCCTTGCAGACCTTTGGCATTCTAGCTGTCAATTTGTCGAGGTAATCTGAGGAAATTTCACCCCATGCTTCCTGAAGCACCTCCCATAAACTGGATTGGCTTGTTGGGCACTTCTTGCGTACCATGCGGTCAAGCTGCTCCCACAACAGCTCAATAGGGTTGAGATCTGGTGACTGTGCTGGCCACTCCATTATAGACAGAATACCAGCTGACTGCTTCTTCTCTAAATAGTTCTTGCATAGTTTGGAGGTATGCTTTGGGTCATTGTCTTGTTGTAGGACAAAATTGGCTCCAATCAAGCGCTGTCCACAGGGTATGGCATGGTGTGATAGCCGTCCTTATTCAATATCCCTTTTACCCTGTACAAATCTCCCACTTCACCAGCACCAAAGCATCCCCAGACCATCACGTTTCCTCCACCATGCTTGACAGATGGTGTCAAGCACTGCTCCAGCATCCTTTCATTTGTTCTGCGTCTCACAAATGTTGTTCTTTGTGATCCAAATACCTCAAACTTAGATTCATCTGTCCATAACACATTTTTCCAATCTTCCTCTGTCCAATGTTTGTGTTCTTTTGCCCATCTTAATCTTTTCCTTTTGTTGGCTAGTCTCAGATATGGCTTTTTTTTTGCTACTCTGCCTAGAAGGCCAGCATCCTGGAGTCGCCTCTTCACTGTTGACGTTGAGACTGGTGTTTTGCGGGTACCATTTAATCAGGCTGCCAGTTGAGGACCTGTGAGGCGTCTGTTTCTCAAACTAGACACTCTGATGTACTTGTCCTCTTGCTCAGTTGTGCACCGAGGCCTCCCACATCTCCTCCTGTTGTGGTTAGAGCCATTTTGCGCTGTTCTTTGAAGGGAGTAGTACACACCATTGTAGGAGATCTTCAGTTTCTTGGCTATTTCTCTCATGGAATAGCCTTCGTTTCTCAGAACAAGAATAGACTGACGAGTTTCAGTCGAAAGTTCTTTCTTTCTGGCCATTTTGAGACTACAATCGAACACATAAATGCTGAAGCTCCAGATACTCAACTAGCCAAAGGAAGACCAATTTTATTGCTTCTTTAATCAGTGCAACAGTTTTCAGCTGCGCTAACATGATTGCACAAGGCTTTTCAAATTATCAATTAGCCTTTTAACATGATAAACTTGGATTAGCTAACAGAATATGCCATTGGAACACAGGAGTGATGGTTGCTCTAAATGGGTCTCTGTACCCCTATGTAGATATTCCAATAAAAAACATCAGTTTCCAGCTATGACAGTCATTTACCACATTAACAATGTCTAGACTGTATTTCTAGTTAATTTCATGTTATATTAATTAAGGAAAATGGTGCTTTTTATTAAAAAAATCAGGACATTTCTAAGTGACCCCAAACTTTTGAGCGGTAGTGTGTATATTGTATATATATATATATATATATATATATATATATATATATATATATATATATATATATATATATATATATATATATATATATATATATATATATATATATATATATATATATATATATATATATATATATATATATATATATATATATATATATATATATATATATATATATATATATATATATATATATATATATATATATATATATATATATATATATATATATATATATATATATATATATATATATATATATATATATATATATATATATATATATATATTATATATATATATATATATATATATATATATATATTATATATATATATATATATATATTATATATATATATATATATATATATATATATATATATATTATATATATTATATATATATATATATATTATATATATATATATATATATATATATATTATATATATATATATATATATATATATATATATATATATATATATATATTATATATATATATATATATATATATATATATATATATATATATATATATATATATATATATATATATATATATATATATATATATATATATATATATATATATATATATATATATATATATATATATATATATATATATATATATATATATATATATATATATATATATATATATATATATATATATATATATATATATATATATATATATATATATATATATATATATATATATATATATATATAATATATGCCTTGAGACAGATTTTCATGTTGTGGAATGTTGTCGCTGGCCACGAGTATTGACTAAATTAGATAGAATTAAATGTAAAAATCATAAAATAGTTTAATGTTTTGTTAACTGTAGATTTTCTACAGCCTTTCGGTTGTGGGTCTGGAAACAAAAAAAAATGAAATTGTTTGGTTGTCACCAAATTTACAAAGGACTGAATAACTATGTAACTAAGTCATTACTTCTAGTGCACGTCTTCTGCATATGGCTTATTGTAATTGTTATATTCTCTAACCCTACTTTTATGTGTAGTTTTACATTTATAGCATGGTAGATCATAAAGCAAAATGAACAATTTATTTGAAAAATATTTTAAATCTAACAGAAAAATGTGTTTATTAATTTTAATTAATAAATTTTATTCTACCAGCACTCAAGCATAAAACTAAGGCTGACTCAGTCTCACTGCTGCCTGGAAACAATAGGTATGTTACTGTAGTGTTGCAGCTGAATTTAGAAGAATAAAGACATAATAGTACATTTTAAACAATATGTTGTGAAACTTTTCTCTCTGCTAAAAAAACAGCTCTTCCCTCATCTTTGCCTCAGTCCATTCAGCAGCTATAAATACCTGGGCTTAGTAAGACAGATAGTGTGTTCCTTCTGTAAAGTCTGCATAAGCCTGTCAGACATCACTTTTCACACACTAATGGAGTGCTTTATCTCTATCTTCTTCTTTTGAACGACTCTTTTTCAACGTCCATTCAAATATGACTCACAGCAAAAATTGTAAAGGCCAAAATGTATCAGTGTTGTTACCAGCAGTTCATTTAAAAGCTCTTTTCTGCCACCCATTTTCTGCAATTTCATATATATACGTGCCAACACATCTATGTGCATCTGTATTTTCTACCTGCATTTAACTCTTGTATAACACAGTTTTAAGATATGTAATGTCAACTTAAAACAATTAGAATATATAAACAAAGACTATTGGATTGAACAGAAATTGGTTTATTTAGCTAAGGACACAGCTCTTAAAGAGTTAGTTGTGGTGAACATAGTTTCCTTGACAGCGACGCTTTTCTTACTAACTTGTTGTTTTTTGTGTAGACTGAACAGCAGGGAGCACACACTGCTCCCAGGACCTCTTCATCATACTGTCTCCAGTTTGTCCTTGTTCTGCAACACATTGAATATATTTGTGGATTGTCCATTGAGTTTTATGTTACGCATTTCCACGAGACCCATCTCCATAATATTCATGTTTTTATTCATGTTATGTGACTTTAAATTAGGCCATGTATAAGGCTGACATAAGAAGGCCATTGGCTTGTGTGAAATCAGTTATGCTCTCAGCCTCATTCAGGCGAGTGTTCTAGTTGATGGGCTTGGGTTAGGGTTAGTATTATTACTGTGTATTATTTCTGGTACACAGCAGAAATGTAATATGCTATTCATATTTTAAACATGACTTCCTAGTGTTTGCTAGAACTAGAATTTTGACCATTTGACAACTGTTTGTCAAGTAATAATTTAAACATGTTTTGTTTATTTTTCAATAACACTGAAAACAACATACTTGTCTGCTCACAGGAAGGAGTTGAAGTGCGGGTGGCCAGGATTTTCAACACTTTCGGCTCCCGAATGCACATGAACGATGGTCGTGTTGTCAGCAACTTCATCCTGCAGGCTCTTCAGGGAGAACCTCTCACTGTAAATATTTCAAGCTTCCTCACGTTTTCTATTTGTTTTTGTCTGCTACAAGGCATCCCTCAGTGGCAAGATTATTTAACTATTCTCAGCAAGTCTGTCTTTGAGAGCATAAGCTATGAATACATGTATGTAACATATTAAGAAGAATATGATTATCATTGGATAAATATCCCTGAATTATCGAGAAATATATGTCGAGCATTAATATTTAATTTTATGCATATAACATTCTAGTGGGCATGAAATATTGAATCAATTTTAATTTCCTTTTCTAGGTGTATGGCACTGGTTCCCAAACAAGAGCGTTTCAGTACGTGAGGTAAGACATTGACAACTAGATTCTGCTTTACAATCTTGTCTCATTCTATGTTAAAATATAATCACTTTCATTTTATTCTGAAACTGATAATTGTAATAAAACCCCAATGAATGCCTCCCAACCAAGCGTGTGTGACCTCTAACCTTTTTAGCACTTTGTATAAAGAGATAAATAGACAGCAGAAAGGCATTACACTGGACTTTAAAGGTTGTCATTAAATACCAACACACACATGTATATTTATCTGGACGAGCAGAAATATGTAAATGTGGCAGGATAAAAGAATGTGTATCAGGTTTCGTGCTTGTGATAACAACATTAATTTCACAAGTCTGAAGAAGAGAGACCAGAGATGCATAATTTAAAGGTCTCCTGTCTCTTCAAAGCATTCACCTGCTGCCCCTTTCACTCGCAATGTTGTGTTAAAAGCCAAGGTCTTCTTCTGACTGCGACCACGACCCTTGTCTTTCATCTGTCTGTCCATACTGATTCCTGTCACAAATATACTGTGGCAAATATCAATTTGACACTAAAGCAATTGGGCTTTAGGGATGATTATATGGGAATTCTAAGTTTACTAACAGCCATTTATTTGTTTATGCTCAGTCAAGAATTCATAAGCTAATAATGGCACAGCAGAATAAAAAGAATACTTCTTTGATATGAATGAAATACGTCATTCTTCGCAGTCTCACAGAAAAAGTAGGCTTTGTGTAATAATACTGTGAGGAGTGACCAGTGAGAACAGACCAATTGGTTGCTAGAGGCAAGTAAGTCTGTTGGAACACAGTAGAAAGAAATTTGAGACACCAAATGAAAAGCTGAAGAAATGTGTTTTTGTGGTAAGGATAATTAGCATCTGTCTTTGCTTTGTCATCCAGTGATCTGGTGAATGGTCTGGTATTGTTGATGAACAGTAACATCAGCAGTCCAGTCAATCTGGTGAGTTAATTGTTAGTGGCTTTGTGTCCCAAACCGAAACTTTAATTAAATCCACACAATAGAGAGGGTTCTGTAATAAGTGTGAAATGTGTTTTCAGGGCAACCCGGAGGAGCACACTATATTGGAGTTTGCTCGTCTTATCAAAAGTCTTGTTGGTAAAGTCAATTTATTTAGTTGCCTAACAATAAAATGTTTAAGTTTAATAATCATTTTTAACCAACACTTTTGTGCTTCTCTCCTACATCAATGCACACGTTTGCTCGTCCACATGCAGTGAGTCGCAGTCAGATCCAGTTTCTTCCAGAGGCTCAGGATGACCCACAGAGGCGAAGACCTGACATCCGCAAAGCCAAGATGTTGCTGGGCTGGGAGCCTGTGGTACGTGTGGCATGTGACTCAGTTCACAGCAAGTAAAATCTAAGTATTAAGACAGTTGTGTTATGCACTGTGAACAGGTGCCGCTGGAGGAAGGCTTGAATAAAACCATTCAGTACTTCAACAGAGAACTGGAGCACCAGGCTAACAATCAGTACATCCCCAAACCTAAAGCCGCACGCATGAAGAAAGGCAGACCCAGACACAACTGACTCCTCCACTGTGCCCAGGGATGTTGCAGTTACTCAAAAGACTTTGCAAAGGAGCATCTCTCTGAACAACGTTGTTGAGGAGCAGCGCAGGGTATTCTTTTCACACTGAAAGTGAAGGAAAAATAGACTTTTCTGAAAAGATATTACCCTGCAGTGACGCTGCGCCTGTTCTGTGGCTCCGTTACTATGGCTTGAGTGAACAAGTCTGATTTAAAGAGTGACATGCATTTAATGCCAATTTAAAGCCAATATGTTTTTGCGCTTTTGCTCTTTAAAAGGCAGACCTGAGTTTACAGACTAGTGGATGTTCTGCCGTCTCTTTCAAAGTGGGTCGGCTTATACTCTGCCCTCTGCACTACTTGGAAATGATAAAAGAAAAGAGTCTGTTACAGACTCATTAATATGTATCAGGTGTTCATGAAATGTTATGTGAGAATGAACATAAGTGCAAGTGAAAATGCTATTTTAATAAACTATTTACTGTATTTTGTGTTTAGTAGATTGAAGGATGTCTGTGACACTGCCATGTGACTTTCTTAGAAATGAAGTGACTCAAAGCCAGCTTTCTTTATTTACATTTTTCATGTCCAGAATAAGGGCCAGTTCTTAAATATCTACAAAATGTCGTACAACAGAGCTGCTCTACAAAAGAGTTTGCAGACAATTAAAGTGATATGATCTTAAAAGACGACAGTTGCAGGGCTGGTGTAAAACTAGCGACTAAAAAATTGACTGCTCTCAATAAAAACAAGTCAGTAGTAGTCGTAGTTGACGTTGGCTCCATGTCTGTACGAGGAATGGTCGCGGGGGCCGACAGGAGAGTTTTCATCATAGTGGTGCTGTCTCCCTTGGTCATTGGCACGTGCGTGGTCCATCCAATAAGACAGGTCTGCCTCCAGCCTCTGGTGAGAAAAAAATTACCACCAGTGTCAGTGGATAAGGCGTCTACTGAAGCAGTGGCTATAGGCATAGCTTTGGCAAGAAGACATGTATGAAAGGTAAATGCTGAAAAGGCCTCAATGCATGGAACTGTTGGAGAAATACCATAATATGACAAAAGCAAATTTCACTGTCAGAAAGAGGCTGTAAGGGGACATTTGACCCCTCCACTTGTCATCGGCTCTCTGCATTGGTTACGTCTTTGCTGCATACTTCATGACGGCCTCTTACCTGAAGGAAAGCTGAAAAGCTTTGTGTGTGAAAGGGAATAGTGTTGATGTAATTCCCTGTTTTTATTTATTCATTCAACATTATGCGAATAACTGTGCCTTTTAGACACCACAACAGACAATTTACTATGTATAGACTTTTGTCACTTATGTTTTTCTGTTTACCAGAGTTATATAAAGTCCACTTGACTTTAAACATGTTATCGTCTCTTTTTTCTTTTATAAGAAGCCTGAATGTTTTGATCATTCTTGAGAAAGGGAAGACATAAATTAAGAAGTAGATTTGAAGTAGATTGTCCAAGCTTTTTTAAATCAGTTGTTTTAATCCATATTTCTGTTTGATTTATTTAACACATCTAAGGTCATAGGATTGATAGAAAAAAAAAAAAAGAATTTATTGAAACTTGATGTAAAAGGATGTTGAACTTCATAGTAAAAGAAGTTTTACACGTGTGTGTTTTGTGTGTGGAGAACTGATGAACTAATATAAGAGTGAGTTCTTCCAAAAGTAGTGTTTGCTTTGAAACAAACAGCTCTCACCTGCTCATCATAACCCATCTGCATGAACTGACTAATCCACTGCTGCACATCTGGACGACTGCGATCCCAAATGTTCCTCTTGGTTCGGCTCAGCTTTGCCAAGAATTCCTGAGCTTTGGATGGAGGGACAGCAACAGCAGCCTTAGAATGGGCGATTCCAGTTCCTGAAAATGGAAAGAGGTCTAACATGTCAAAGATAAGAAAAAAAATGAAAAAAACATCCTATGATTGATTATATAATATTGTGATTCTCACCATCACTTCTTTTTAAGATCTTGTGCAATGATGTGCTTTCACTGGATACATCTGGGTAGAAGAATTCAGTATCATAAGTATCATTTAGCTCACTCAAATATCTTCAAGGATGATGTCTCAGCTGTTTCATGAATGCATGTCAAAGTGGGGCTTTCCTTCATTCATGACTTGAGGAGACCTTGCAGCTCACGTCCAAGGAAACTAGCGTGTGGTTAGAGTACATGCAAATGCCTGCCGTTTTTCTCTCCCACAGGAGCCGTGCAGTACTGTATATGTGAAATGCCTATAATCAAAGTATGCACAAATGAGATGCTGTGTTCAATATGGCCTTTCGCTGAATAAGTCAGACATGTGGAAAATATAGTCCATATGTTATTTCCATATGTACTATGGACTTTTCAGTCATGGCAGCTGCACTAAACATCTGCAGTGTTCGTGGCCATATTCAGAGCTCCCAGATGAATGCTTGGTGTTGGAAATGCATATGAGCTTTTTTGTCCTTTTCTATTAAAGATCAACAGATTGATAAATAGCTTGATAAAGGTTTTTCATCTTTCTCATTGTTGCTGAATGCTCTAAAACCATATTTTCACAGTAATACAGTTTTACTTTACTCTAAACTTCTCAAAGAGAACCTAACATGCATTATTGTAAAAGCATTTTGGTGGCTTTACAAAACGTATCAAAGAAAAAGAGTAAAAAGAGTTTGAACTCACCTTGAAAACCCAACATTGTCAACAATAAAGCCAACCCCATAAACCTCAGACAGAGCTGTGGGGATGTCATCTTGTTCAGAAAGCGTTGAATCTTAGAGCAGAGAGCTGCTTAAAGGCAACAACTGTGCAGAGCCCGGAAGAAGAAAAAATGCGATGACACAGACTTTTCCGAGTGGAAACTGGCCCATGGCAAAAGAATGTTAGGCTCCCTGCCCTCCCAGACTTAAACTGGGAAGTATACTGCTCCTAGTTAATCTTTCATGGGTGAAAAATTCACAGAAAAACAATGACATTTAACATCTCCATTTTATAATTTTGTAAAAACATATTTTATTTCTGAAGATACTGACAATGACCTTAGACCTCTGTGTCCGCTGTAGGAATAGGAATTGACTTAATGCTGTCAATATACTCAAAGTAAAAGAAGCACATAAACTGAGAATGTAAACACTGCTTGCTGTCAAATACATAAAAAACACATTTAAAGCTGATAATCCTTTGTCTGAGAACTGACTCAAAAAATTGCAACAATGTCTTAAACAGGAAAGCAGGAGACCTGCTCTGGCAACCCACTGCTTTCATCATGGATTTGAAACAAATGTGGGGCAAAGCAATAAAGCAGACGGCAGAAGAAAAGAAAGGAGACAGATGGACATTTAGTAGCCTTCTTCTTGGTTTGTCATGCATTCACTGCCGTTAAAAGGCTAAATCTTCTTCATTATGCTAGTGTTTATTCCTGTTTATTCCTGCTCAGTTCAAAAATATCTTCCATGCTGAGTTAAGCTAAATATTACTTGAATAAGATGTGACTGAGACATGCCAAAAAACAAGGTAAAAAAATAGATTTTTCTGAGTTTTTTTTTCTGTCAGTAAAATTGATCAAAGGTTTTTGATTTTTTGTAACATAATGTGTTGTAGACAAGTGAAAGCAATGGCATCGTTAAAACAGGTGTATGGGTTTATCGAATTCCAACGGAGATCTCCTGAGTGTAACAGTAACACCCCACTTATAATGTTTACAGAGCAGCCATTTTCTGCAGATTAAAGAGAAAAGAGATGAAAGCCATTTCAGAGAGAACATTTTTTGACTCACAATGTTTTGGCATAAAAACTCCATGTGATTTCTTGATTTCTTCTCCACAGCACACTGACCTGGAAAGAACAGTGCTGCTTTGGGGTGCATGGACTGACTCATATTCAGGTGCAAGCTTTTTTTCTTTTTTTGGGTGCAAACAAACCATGAAATCAATCTTTGTGCTTCACAGACAAAGCCCTATAATATTCACTCTCATACGATCACAGTCCTGTTTGTTTTCAAGTCAGATTAACCTGATGACTCTGACCCATATGTCTCCATTAGTAGTAAACATAAAGAAGCCACCTGCCTGTCTCCATGTCTTTGAAGAACCCCATGTCTACTTACTTAAAATAACCCATCAGACACACTTTTCACCCGCCAGGTATAAAATGTCCTGATGTGTTTGTCAACTTGTGAAAATGAAATAAAAGGCCTCTAATTATAATTTGAAGAAGCTGTTGTCATAGCCGTTGGCCGTCAACTGGTTTGATGTACATTTTCAAGGTGAAAGGAAAGATAGCAGAGGAAAGCCCGGAGGGAGGTGTGAAAGTGAAGCCACAGACAGTTTTCACACCTGGGGTCCAGACAGGCTGCTCCTACATCCCGCCGTAGGGCCAAGACACTCTGACAGGATTTTGGACTTTCAAAGGTTGGCTTTACTTAGAGGGACTGAGGTGACGGAGGAAGGACGTCTTCTGCGTCTTTTACATGGATTTCACATTGTGGTATTGTTTTTACAGGATAAAAGAATCAAAGCAGATCCTAGATCAGTGGTGTCAAACTCAAAGTGGTGAGGGGCTGCAATAGTTAATAAGAATCCTTTTCAGGAGCCGAAGATGTGACATTTGGAAGCTTTTGTAAATTTTTAATGTGAGATTTTATCTTCATTTAAGCCTTACTAATCTTACCTTTAACATGAATTACCTTCTTTTTCTGAAACTGGTTTTAGTTGGATCTGAACTGGTTTTAAATGAATTTGAACAGGTTTTAGATGGATTTGACCAGGTTTTAGATGGAATTGAACAGGTTTTACTTGGAATTGAACAGGTTTTAGTTGGATTTGATCAGGTTTTGGATGGATTTTAACAGAATTGATTTTTTTTTAGCAAAAATGAAACCTATTCAAATCCAATTAAAACAAAATGCCAGAAATATCACCTACTAAATGTATTGAGGGCCAATGCATTTGGCCCCGTGTGTCCTAGACCGGTGGTTCTGCAGCATTCAAAGAACACATGCAAATCTTCAGTGAAACGGGAATTGATATAAGATTAAATAACAATTACCATTCTGTGACATCTTTTACAACAGTGTGACTGATTCATATTCGCATTAGAGCAGAAGCAGGAGACAGAAATGAGCATCAGCAGCGTTTTAAAGCCATATGTGATGAAGGAAACTGTAGACATTTTGTTTCATGTAACTATAATGGCTGGGTGTAAAATGTTTATTACAGTGTTATACTTAATAAGGAGGCCTACGCTTTGGGTGAACTGTTTTTATTTTCCAGACAATCATAAACCTCATTGATAAACATAAATCTTTCCAGACCTAAGTTTTCATTTATTGTTGCATCGCTCAAAGTAGGCTCACTGTTTTTAGTCTCTCTCAGTAATTGATCATGTTACTAACCGGAGACTACAGTGTATGTGTTAGTGGGAGTAACTGGAGTACCTGGAGAAAACTCACCTGAGCATGGTTAGAACACGCAAACTCCACACAGAAAGGCCCCACCTGACTCTTCTTTTTTGCCGTCCTTATGCATTGAGAGATTTAAAAGTGCCTGATGATTGCTGACCTTGATGTGCCTGGCTTTTATACTTCAGACTTTCAGTGGGAGAGGAGTTCTGGGTTTGGACGTACGTCAGGGTTTTATTTGTATCTAACCTAACAAGCTTATACTCAAGCCTTGTGCACTGCAAGTCAGTAACATAAAAAGATTCTATTCTTTGAGACCTAATGGACACCTTTTCTGAAGAAATGTGTTTTATATTCACAGAAAGCCGTGGTGGACCACTGAGTCAGTTCATGCTCGAGCATTTGAACTTGCCTTTAAAGTTTTCTTTTGAAAAGATGCATGTGCGAAAGTGTGAAGACAGTAAAAGCATTTCCATTAGTACACGTGTGAACAGTGCATCTGTGTGACTGTGCAGCCTTGTAGACTATACAAGGGACATGGGTGATTATACCGTAATGGGGTCTATATGGTGTAACTCCGGAAGGACTGTGATTTTTTTATCAGTACACCTCTCCTCACAAGCAGACTGGCTCTTAATGGTGCTGTGTGCATGAGGCCTTATGTAATCCAGCATCACGGTACACTATTTAGTGTAATCTGCAAATCACCTGTGTTTCTTTCTCTTCTCAGAGCTCTTCAACATGATGTAACGGCTTTGATTTATTTTTGATTATTTTCCGGAGGCCACAGGCAATTTCAGGGCTGTTAGTGTCAGCCCTGCGGTTGTGTAGAGACGTCATTTTAAATCAAATGCAGCTTTTTTATAAGAGAAAGAATGCTCAAAGCTGGCCAGGGAAGGACAGTAATAGAGGAGCAGCCAGCAGAAAGGAAATACAGAAAAAGAAAAAGGGTTATTGATTTGTCTTTCTCCAGCAATAGTTTGTGAACTGCAGTCTAAATGGACAAAGCATCAGTATGTTTGTGTAGCTTTTCTTTATGCACGTGCAAAGTGGGGTAAGAATTTATTTGAAAACTGATTTTTTCTAAAAGTAAAATTGTGGCATATTCAGTAAAATGGTGTTTACATCACAGCAAATTTATCCAGGTCTAAAATTATTATTCCTACATGTTGGTGATTTGTTAAACTATAAAACCATGGAAAAAGTCTAGCTAAATATTATCCTGAATAAGTATGTTAACTTGTTTTATCCAAAATAGTAGCTGTGGGTAAAAGTGGGGTAAGCATGCAGTGCGTCGAGCTAATAGTTGATTTCTTCTTTTTTTTTTTTAGGTTTTTCACTATAATACCACACTATAGTTCATCACATGGCAGTTTTAATGTGTTTGAGTTGAATAGGGAAAAATCTACAAAATATCTTCCTCATTTTGACCAGGAGATGCTGTGTTCTTCATTATAGGTTTATCATGGCTGCATAAAAGTCGGCAGAGATGATGACTTTCATGGCCTCAATTGTTTGCTTACATGTGTTCAACAAAATCAGGGATCTCGATCAGATAAACTTTCCTTGGCAAATATATACTGAAACATAAAGGTGGGCCCTGGGTCAAAAGCAACTATTGCTTGTGTTGAAAATATAGTGGTACTATTAAACATTAAAATACATATTAATAAATAAGAGTAATATTTACGATTTTTAAATGCTACATTCAGGGGTTTGATTTGGATGGTTCAACCCTTACTTGGGGCAAGTTGAGCCACATTTTTTTAGAGCCAATATTTTTCAAAACTTATGTCAGAGATTAATTCTAATAATTTCAACTGACAGGAAACATCCAAAAATATGTTAAGGTATATTTATTGTACATCTGCCTTCTATCAGATTGGCACAAAGAACGCTTGAGCAAAAAATAAAAATAAAAAATCAATCAAAACTCAATTTATCCCACTCTCTCTTACTATAATTTTCAATGCCTCTTGTCCATTCAAACATCTCTTTCACCAATGACAGTGTATTTTCAAAAGTGCATAACTGTGACAGGGAATCAAATCAACGTGTTTCTACATCATGCCAACCTTTGTTATGTTAGTCATTAGGTTGACAGAGTAGTTGCTTGATCCAAAGTCCCCTAGGGCTGCTTTTAGCGTGTTTTGACATCCCAGCTGTAGCCCCACTTGAGCCAGATGGCAGCAAATTGAACATGTTTAAAGTTTAGTTTCCTCTGCCATTGTGTACTTAAAGCCAAAAGTCAGTTTAGGGCTTATTCTACTGGGTTCAACACAAAATAAAATGGTATTCAAGTCACATGCAGGCTATATACTCCCTTTTAAGGCCAAGAGATTTTTTTGCAGTAAACATGTCTCTCTGTTTCTCCCTTGAGGATGATTTTTGCTCAAAGAGGGGTGAGGTGGTTTATTCATTTGCTCTTGCTTGGTAAGAGTTTGATATTCTGTATTAAAGGATGAGAGGATGGGATATGAAATGAGGTGGAGGTGTTATTTGGCCTTGGCAGACATTACAGGTTCAATTTTTAAAAGAGTTCAGTATGGTAAAGACTGACAAACCTTCAGTCTGCACATACTTTTAACATTTTTACATTAATAAAGCAATCCACATAACTTACGTTCTTCTGATGTTATATTGAGCTCTAGACATTTCCAAAAATCAATTATAGTGTTGCGAAAGCTTAATAACTATAGCTTAATACCTTTTTTCAGTAAACAGACACGCAAACAGCTGTCACTTCTTCATTAACTCTCTCGGCGTGCACTGTGCTGTCATATGGTGATTGTGGCGTAATACTGCCATCTAGTGGTCGAATACGCCGATTTAAAAAGGAACAGTTGTATTTCTTGAATTTTGGGGTTGTGTGAATAAGGAACAAAATCAAAACCAGTCAAATCACAAAGTAAATGCGTGTTGGTACCTTCTGTGCAACAAACACTTGCACTAATAGTACTTCCCAAGATCTACAAGACTTTTTTTTTATGATAGTTGTTAGAAGTGTGTTTTCGCACTGGTCCCATTAGCAGCCAAAGTAATAGTAAAAGCATCGCATTGAAATTCTTAAGTGAAAGTATAAGGACTTGCTTTTAAATGTACTAAAAAGTATAAAAAGTACAATGTATTTGACTCAGCTTCAACAACTAATTAATGTCAAATTGATTTAATTCATTAATAAAAAAATGTTGGTTGGTTGGTTGGTTGGATAATAAGAATGATTAAAAACACATTAATATCAGAGTCACATGAGGACTGTATCCTTGTATTCAACAGAACATGAGTGAAGTATTGTTCCTTAAGCAGTCTGAGAAATGTCTTTTACTGCCATTTACCTCCGTTTGCAGAGCTTCTTAATTGTAGGATACACACACTGTAACCAAATCTAAAATATTAAAATAAACTGATGGTGGACAATTATAAACTAGCAATGCATTAAGATCTAGTTTTGAGATCAGTTTAAAAATGTGGCACAAAGTTCACAAGCACCTGGTGAGGAGCAAACATCTGGAGAATTTTTTTACGCTCTTCCTCTTATACAGTCTCTTACAGTTTAACAGTTTGTACACGTAAAAAGAACTCGTCCGAAAGTCAAACACATGCAATTTTTCATAAGATCCTCAGCCACAATGCTTAATAATGATTCTATTGTGGGATGTAATGATGCATGGTAGGATGGCGAGGATCAGTGCATGCCTTTCAAAAAACAGCTTTATGATGCCTTGTACTTTTGATTATAGATTAAAAAAACATCAACAGAGAAAATGTTGCCTCCCTTTTCTCTGTTGATGCCTTTTTTTTTTTTTGAGCTGTTTCACTGTGTTAAAAGACATATTCAGTGCTGATAATACATGCTTTTGAACTTCCTGGAATGTTTTATGACAAGCCAAGGTCAACCAATGGGAGCGCTCCTTTTTTGAGCATGTGACTTTGAGAGCATGTGATTGGCCAAGGTTTTCCATGAGGTTCTCATCTATTAAAATTTTGTCTTCATTAGTACTATCCACAACTTTGGTTTCTTTATTAACAATGAGACAATGTGTATAAGATGTATCTCAAACACGTTGACAAGGTAATGCATCTCAAACACATTGTCTTTAACAAAGAAAAGTTGTGGATATTAAAATGGCATCATAAAGCCTGTTTTTTTTTCACGAATTATTGTTGTTACAATATACTATTTGGGGATTAAAACATTTCCCAAAATAATATCTGGTACAGTCTGTTTAAAATGCTTCTCTCTCAGTGTAACTCAGTGTAATGTAATCCATGGCCAGCAAGAACAGCAAGTAAACGCAACTCTCTTTAGTATTCTTCAAAAAGTTTTATTGAACAAATGTATTTAAATTCTTATCATTGTCGGTGATACAGTACCATAGTTGGATCTCATCATTTCATATATGCACCTCATTTTTATTTGATTATATACATACAGTGGAGACAAGAATTAAATAACAATGCTCAATAACATTCAGGTATATCATATAAAAGCTGAGACCCCACGATCAACACTTCCACTGGTAAACAGATGGACCTCGCAAAAGAAAATCTGATGTTTGGTAGCACTACAGGTTTTTCATCACAAACCATTTGACAGTGTATTTGGTTATTAACAGTGAAAGCCAGCCAGCTTGCCAAAATAAATATTGAATGCAACAGCATCCAGATTATTCAGTTTTTAGATGATGTAAAAAAGATCCTGTACTATTTTTGAGTGAATTTGTTCATTCATTTGCCGGAGCTGAAGCAAATCAAATGAAGCTGTTACCTAAAGGTTTTTTTTGTTTGTTTTTTTAAATTATATTTCAGTCTGTATGAATCCTTTTGTAGTTCTACAAACATACTGGCTAATGGGAACATATTGATTGTATTCAATGTGACCCAGTATAAAGCATGAGCATGAATGAATGCCAAGTTTAATGAGTGCAGTGCAGACCTGAAGCCAGTAGTATGGGTACAGGGTGGCACATTTGGTTACACTGAAACATTCAAACTCTACAGATCTCCCCTATTGCAACACTCCCCCAAATGTAACAGGAAGATCGCTGTCAACAATACCTGTAAAGACTGTGAAAAGATAAACAAGGATGGATTTCAAAGAGCAAAAAAGGGGAGAGAAAAACTAAGAAGTAAAGGCAAGAGTAACTCTGGTCACTTTGTGAAGTTGTATGAAAGCGCAGTGATTAATGCCTCTATAGACAACTTTAAATTATCTTTAAAAAACATTTCTCAAAAGGTATTTTAGAATCTTTTAAGAATAAAAGAAAATAAAACAATGGCTAACGGTATGACAGGACAAAAGACACCAGAGTAAGGTCCTTTAGAGGTCACACCCTCTTTGTGTAATGTATCTGTCCTGCTAAGTGGATTAAGAGCAATGGTGTAACCTACATGTGCGTCAAAGTAAATGAACATTATATATGACATCAAAAGAAGAGCTCAGTCCCAAACAAGGCCTCAGGCGTCTTTAAGCAGAGGATGTGTTCACTGCTAGATGTTAGCAAATTACACCCTAAAAAATACAAGAGGCTGCACATGGGGGTCGTGGTCGTATGTTCACACAGTGCTTGCTATCTTGGTTGGTTTTCAAGCCCAGCAAAAGCCCAGAAAAACTTCATTCAATCTCCACTGGAGGGAAATAGATAGCACAAAGGATCTTGCAAAGTGGGGACAGATCCCCAAAGCCAAAGCGGAGAGTCCATGGCTAAGGCTTGATTAAGACAGGGAGTGACTTTAGCATTGTGTATGAGATCCAGTGTAGACGTGAGGATGTGTTCATCACAGCAGCGCTTTGACCAGGTACAGCTTTTCTCCATGTTCACTGGTGAAAATGGGGGCTTTCTTGTAGTGCTCTACGAGTTCATCCATGGAGTTGAACCTGCGCTGGCCAATACAATACACTCCCTCTGACAGCTGCACTTTAAAGTGCTTATTCTTACCTGCTGCCTTCAGGGAAATGGAGAAATCACTGGGCTGCAACAGACACAGGGACAACAGTTAACTCTACCAGCAGAGGGCAGTATATAATCATCATCTTTTTTTCATTCTCGACAAACCAATTAAGAGTAATCTGTAATTAATACACTTTTAATAATTTTGTCTTATTCAGACAAGACAGGAGAAAATGAGCTGGGGTAGCTGCTTTTATTATATATCTATATATATGTAATCTTATAATAAAAATAGTTAATAAGGCTGGACAATATGCTCTTAATTTATTAATAAGGACTAACTGAAAACAAAGATGAATGAATATACATATTGTTCCCCCCTTGTAGTTCTCATCTTTGTAAAAAAAACATTGTGATGTTTATTATCTTACAATACATGTACCAGCAAAACAGAAGTGTAGTCTTTGCTTTAATAGAATAGACTCACCGATGACTCACTGTCCCGTATGAGGAAGTCGCCCTCCTCCCCCCTCTCATTCAGGATGCACTCAGCCTGGTGCCTGGTGACGTTTCCGTAGTACCAGTCCCTCCCGGCGAACTTCCCTGAGCGTGCCGGTGCTAAATGGCGGTTCTGCGGGGAGCCCGAGGGGGGCAGGGCAGGTTTCTCATCCAGCACCATCACATAGTTTTTAGGCACCAGACCCACCATGCCCCGCGAGTTCTTACACCTCCACCACTCAGGGTCATTCTCAGGCTTCTCCACAACCTCCATGACCTCTCCTTTTTCAAAGTTCAGCTCCTCTTCTGTCACTGAGCTGAACGGGTAGAGTGTTTGAACTAGATGCAGGACCCCGCCTTGGCCTCCTGCGCGCCCATTGGCCAGCAATGTCCCTTGAGAGCCAAGGTAGCCCCGAGAGATCCCCTCCCTCTGTCATCAGCTCCACCTATCTCTTCTTGGACGTAATTGAGAGGAAACCAGCCCACGCGGCCGGACTGGCTGCCTCGCCACCAGCCATCGCTGCACTTCTCCATCACCACAACTCGGGAACCCTTGACAAGGGTCAGCTCATCGTCCCGCTCTGCCGTGTAGGCAAACTTTACTATAGCAGGGATATTGAGGTCGTAGATCCTCTCTGCGGCTCCTCCTCCCATTCCTCCACCACCGCTGCCATTTGAAGGGTATTCTGTGTCAGAGCTTGGTGTTGGGGAGGTGTCACGGGCACTTGTCTTCCTTTTTGTTTTTCCCAATCCTGCAGAATTTATGAAACAGGAGAATGATAACATACACAACTTAAGAAAATATTTGTAATACAAGAATTTGTAACATGATGATAAATTGTATGCAAAACAGCTTCAGAAGTGATGTTGTCTAAACCAGGCATAAGGGTAGCAACACCATTTAGGCTTTGTTAAGGATGAAACAATAATAAAAGTGATTGTAATTAGATCAGAGAAGAGACAATCTTCCTTTAAAGATGTACAGCTCTGTCTCGCTTAGTTGAAAGTATTTGATCTATATTAATGACTTATTGAAGAACATACAGGGCAAACTGGCATTAACAAATACTTATTTAAAGGATGGGAGGTTGTGAAGAGCGAGAGCTGATTTTAGAAAAGCAGGGAAGATCAGAGCTCCTCGGGGAAAAGACACAGGGCAGGTCAGCACAAAACTAATTGAGGCCACAAATTGCACTTAGTCCCTCTTTAGCAGAGAAAACCACAAAGAGATCAAACAGAAAGCCCTCAGCTCTACAAGTCTATGCAGAGGCTAAAATTAATAGAATAAACATGGACACACATTACTCTGCTGCTTGAGCAGTAGCATGTCCATACTCCTGTAAATTACTTGTCATCTATTTAGTATTCTCAGGACAGTGTCTACGCTGCGTCTATACCAATCAAAAGGCTGAAAATATGTAGGTGGAGGAGAAAGAGCCTAAGAAGTGGAGCAGGCACCGTGGGTTAGACAATGACAGGTATATCCAGGATCAAAGTCTGCAGCTGTCAGACTTTTACACTGGTGCACTTTCAAAGACTCCTCTTTAACATGAGTTAACACACTTCAATTGCATCCTAAACTTCTCAAGTCTCTCCATAACAACAGTAGAGTTATGTTAAAATGATAATGAGGATGCACCTGAACTTGAATTGTTGAGACCTGTGGCAGAATATGCTGTGTGCACATTAATAACCATTTCTAAGTTGGGGTTTGTTGACAGCTAATCACCCAGTTTGTGTCAGGCAGCCTGCTGAAATGCCACAGAAATGTCACTGCTCAACAGAACATTTACAATGTTTGGAGAATTGCTGGGTTCACACAGAGTACCATGAAACTTGTTGGCAGAGAGCTGAGGAGGAGAGGAAGAGCTGTGAAGAGACAAGGGTCCCTTGGCAGCTGTTTCTCACACACACAAGACTGAGCACATCACAGGCCATAGCTGACAAAAATGCAAAGGAGGAGGATGAGATGGGAATAAAAAGCAGATCATGTTTATGGAAAGCCACATCTATGTCTCGGAGGGAGTGAACTAGGGATCTCCTGGCTGTTAGCCAAAGACATAGGTTGACTCCTTCACTGACTTCAGGTAGTCCCACTGGAAAAATAAATATCTCGTCGATGCTGTGTGCTTGAAAGCAGAGATCTATTAACACTCCCCTAAGCTCAGCACTTTCTATGCACAAACACACACCTTCACTCATTTCCACTTCAAGGCACTGGCCTGCTGGTTTGAGCCCGAGCAGGGCACATCCCCTCCTCCTACACGTTCACTCCCAGCCCTCTTTATCCTATGAAAGAGAGTAGCTTTCAAACCCTGAGGTTGTCGGCTAAAGGAGACCGAGCTGATGAAAGCTTTTGTGACTGTGTGTTGCAGCATATTACTTCACTCAGCAGTTCACTGTACTTCAGAATACCACACAACCATCACACACCTTCGACGAAATGTAGGTCGTAATAAAGAGAGAACGCACTGACCCCAAATGAGGCATTCATGGCATAACCCAAAGCTCAGTCCAATGTTTATACAGTAAATATACACTGGGAAATTGTATTTTGATGAAAGAGGGAATATTTTCTATCTTTGATAATTGATATAAAGTACAACTGGAAAGGTTTAACGGATATTTAAGTTTATATGAAGATGTGAATGTTCCAAAAATATAAACTTTGGCTAAATGTCCCAAATGGTGCAATAACATTCTCAGAAACACATTTTCCTGGTATAAACATTGCACAGGCCGTTTAATGTCAAAGGATTTTGAGACATCCTGGCAATCCCCTAAGCTCTTACGCAGCAGCTTTTAGCTTCTGTGGCTTGCAATTACATAATCTGTCTTTCATTGTTTTTTTTTTATAAAGAACATGCAAATTTTATCAACTCAATATTAAAAAAGTTATAAGTGATGAGCTCTTGATAACAGGTTTAGTGTAAATGATGCCCTGCCAAATGCTTTTCACAGCTTCATATTCACACAAAGCTGCAAGCAATACTTTGAAATCTGGATTGCCAACACAGCATCATTACTGACAGAGACTGAGCAATTACTGGACCCTAAAGTCTTTCTGCCATTACTGTTTTGAGCCCGTGAGAGAAAAGTGGAGCACAAAACAGCGGGTGACCATTTACAATTCAATTCTGCCTGGATGAATGTGCATGATACAAATGCATTAAAATTAAAGAGGAGCTGGGAATAACCGTGATTAGAGTGATTGTGAGGCTCAAAGTTAGCCGAGTGATAAATTCTGTAAATGGGGATGAAGTAATCAAGGTTTGAGCCAGCCGTGTGTGTGTGTGTGTATGAGAGTAACATTAGCCTCTGACCTCAGCAGTGGCTCATCACCTCATCACAAGACTCTTCTCGCCTATTGGATTTACTCAGGCTTTTAACACAGAAAGCTCGAAAGCAAACTACTTAGACTAAAATGGAACGAGGCCATAATGTTGTAGTCAATATGTAATATAGATGGGCACAGGGAGAGAATCCATCATGCCAGCACTACCATTATGCTGCTGATTCCCCACTAATCAATCTACTGATGGTGTCAAAGCAGAGTACTAGAGTGACAGCCCAAAGACAGGACGAGTCTGATGGAAACACAATGAACAGTGGTGACAGCAGCAGGCCGCGTGGGGCCACATACAGCGGGAGAGTTTTAACGGTCGGTGTCCTGAACCAGGGTGTCGGCATATAACACTAGAGCTGTGTTCACACCGCAGGCAAAAGAAGTCACACAAGATTTACTCATCTCAAGGTGAATGGGAAGCAACTGTCTGACAAAGTGCAGCAGTAGTAGCAGATGTAGGCTGGTGAGAGAGACAAACTGCAGAAAATGAAAACAGTCACAAGTAAGTGTAAGGAAGTGTAACTAACTTACAGAGTTGACTATTATCCTCTAATAATCTTTTATGATTGATTAGAGTTGTTTTCTCAACTTTTTATTGTAAGTAATGTTAAAATTACATGTGACAAAATTCAAATCTGGACAGCTTTTGCCAGAGAAGACATTTGCTCCATTCTATAAATATGTCTTTGGGCTTTGCAGTTACCATTTATACCACTGTCTAGATCTGTCTGTTGCATTAAGCATTTCCACCAGATGACATGATTATTGTCTTCCTATCTGTGGGTCTTCCTCGCTGTGCCTTGAGAAAGGTCTCATGCTTAAACCATGAAAATACATTTCTGTTCTACTCCAAATCTTGTTTTAACAAAGTGGAGCAAGCTCTTCATTTTGAGCTACTTTCTTTTGCGTGCAACCCCAATTCTAGGCATATCCATAACTGCCGTCATCTCATCTGGCAGAGCAGGCTTTGTGCCCTGTGCAGCTGGGACTTTTGTGAAAGGCAGACGTCATTACTGCATGCAATTAAAGGTTTAATCAGCAAGAACTATCTTAAAATTCTTCACATTTTTCAAGAAACATGAAAGTGCTGCACAATATATATCACAAATCATTGTCACAATCATGTTTTGGTGTTCCATATAAAAGATATGGACAAATAGCTTGATGAAGTTTGTTGTAATTCTAGTAACACACCTTACACACAACCCTTTGTAAACCGAGAGCTCCATCCACATCCCCAGTCTAACATATTGGAGATGGTTTGAAAGATAGTGCTGACAGTTGAGACTAATGGACGGCTCTACACAATCCCAGTGGACACAATGGCAGCCACTGCGTGTCCAGACTCACTGTAAGTGTACTTGAGTTGTGGTGGGAAAATGGAGAGCAGCATACATGGATATACTCCACGGGCCATAGTTTATGACCACAGGGAGCACTGAAAAGGAAGTGCAGGGATTTTCCACTTCTACTAAAAATAATCTAGAGACAGTGACAGCTTGTGACAGAGCAGACCTTGAGTGGTCCGTCTGTTTTCAAATGTTGCTTACCCAACGTGTCTTTGATGTTCTTCACTAGAGAGCCTTTCTTCAGGCTGTTCTTGCGCTCCACGTAGTTGGATGGCACATACCCAGTTTGGTTGGCAGCATTTCGGACCCTCCACCAGGTCTTTGAGTCGTCTAAGAGGTAGAGACGCTCATTTTTACGGATGTCAAGTTCCTGGTCCTGCTGGGCCGTGTAGTCCCACTTGGCTACAACAATCACCTCCTCTGTCATCTTTCATGGAGTCCCCCTGTGGACGACAGAGACAGGATGAGCCGGACAGAAACAGGTGGAGACTTAATATTTCATTCTGAAGAAAGGGATACTAAAAATTAAAACAGGCTAAAATTGAGCAAAAAATGATTAAAAATGAACACTAAAAGAAAACTGGCAAACTATATACAGTACTTTTTTCCTGATACATGTCAATAACTACTAATAAATAAATGACTTTGAGCCATTTTTACCAAATTATTAGCAGCAAGAAGAAGAATTTTGGTTAATAAATACAGTTCACTGTTAAATATTACGTGTCAACTCTTACACCACGTCATTACTCATGCACATTTTGGTTATACATGTTTCATAGAGCCAAGCTTAAGAGTCAGAGCGTGTTGGGCTTAGTTTGGTCACATGTCAAATTACAAATTAATCCATATTTATCCAAACATACATCCAGTTTCTAAAGCGCTTATCCCTTTACACGCTGCTTATGAGACAGGATGCTCTGGACAGGTTGCAGCTCAATGGTGGCTCAGTTACATAATTGAGCTAAGTTTGTGGTAATGTTTGTTTTAAGGCTGGATCTAAAACTAATCCTTTCACTGCGAAAGATTAGGGTAAAATCTGATATTGCTTTTCACATGAGGATTTCTTTGTGTACCGAAAGACACAACAAAGACCACTGCAGAAAAGAAATTTAATACAAACTAAGTTTTGAGCTCAATAGTTGTTCTCAAATGCAACCTTTGGACAGAACAGAGCACTTAAGTATTTTTTGGAAGAGAAGAGCACAAACACACAAAATCAATGCACTCCCTCATTCTGCATGCTTTCGGTGTCGATCAAACACACACATGCGCAAAGCCTGTTCTATTCGTTTTCGAGACAGACAGTGGGCAATTACATGCTCTATTTCACCAGACCTTAGGTAAGGGGGTCTGACAGATGGGGGTTTTTCCCCTAAACCTCTTGAAAAGACTTGAGAAAACATCCATAAAGTGATAAGGAAAGGTTTTGGGTATTTCACTTAATGCTTTGCTGTGAAAACCTTTGCTGTGAAACTCATGGAATGAAAACCATCTGAGCAATCCAGTTTATATTTAGCACACTGCCAAGTCTACAGCTGGGAATGAGATCAGTGGAATAAATAAAGGAAGTACCAATGGTGCACATGAAACTGAAGTCTCAAATGATACGGAGAATAGACAGACAGAGAATAGTAGGCAGTGTGCTCAAGCTTTTGTGCTTGTGGATGTTTAATAACTAATTAGCGATATTTAATGAATGAACAATTGTGTTTCCTGATGGGAATAACATTCTCATAGAGACAGAAAAGGTCAACCTGTATTCAACTCAAAGGTCAAACAAATGAACATGGCTGTAGGGACTAAAGGGTTAGGCTGAAAATGAATCATCATTACAACATCAGTGCATCATCATTAAAAATCACAGTCTTTATTACAATATTGTTGAGTGATACTGTCATTGCAATCTTCAACCATATTATTACCAATAGGTTATGTTCTCTATGTGTAGCGCTGACTTTTTCATATCAGGAAAATCCACATGATGAGTGTGATTGTATAAAGCCTTTCTCTGGTTTTCTTTCTTTAATGATCGAGTGTAGCCACAAAAGACAGTTGTGACACTAACTGCACAAATTACGCCATGTTAAAGATTGCATCACCTGAGGAAAGATATCTTCCACGTAAGCTGGGTTCCACAAAATCTGAACTTACGCAATTCCACATCTATTCGGCATGTGGGACTAGGCCAAAAACACTGACAATGTAAACGCAACTGAAAGCGTCTGCACAGGCAAAAGAAAAACTCACTCCACAAGGGTCTGACTTTCTTTAAGTGCAAAATGCAGAATAACGTTTGATACAGTTTACAGTACGCCATTGCTCTTGTTGTAAATGTGTCTCGGCTTGCCGCCACTAAAGCTGTCAAACTGGATTTCCTTGCGGGCTTGGACCGGGACGTACAGAAGGCGGAGGAAGAGAGTTGCGCAACACAGCAGAGTTTAGGTCAAGTTCAGCATAAGTCACACAATTTAACAAGATAGTGCTTTACTGCAGAAACAAGGGCTGCAAAGGGAAATGTTTACAAGCGAGTTCACCACACAGGTCAAGACAAAACGCCGCATCTGACCAAGAATGGGAAAGTCAAGTACAGAGGGCAGATTTATGACAAGATGGTGACATCAACTGTTGCAGGAGGCAGCAGGTATGTGAGCGTGTCATGGCCTCTGTCTGCCTCAGGCTACAGCTTACTCCTGCACTGGCCTAGTCTTTTCTCTCCCTCTTTTTTATTGAATTTAATTCCCCAGGTGCAAATGGATGGATGGATGGATGGGCAAGCCTCATGTTGACTTATTGGAAAGTGCTCTTCAGTATTCTCATGCTGCTGACCATTAAAAGATCATTTGGACTCAGGCAAGTAAAAAAGAAATGAGGAAAACTGACATTAAAAATCCTAAAATTGTCTACTAACAGTGAACTATTCTCAAGTTTAATTTACCGTAATATTGACTTTCATCACTAAAAACTGCAATACAGACTTCATGACACTGTTGCGGCCGAGCCACCGTGATATTCTCCTCAAAGAACCTCACCTTGTGTCATCCATCGTACCAATTTCTCGGTCTCCTTGACAACCTTGCTCATTAGGCCGAGGGATGGGAATGCCACTCTAAATCATGTCTATCCCTTTGTGGCCGTTCATGTAGAACAGGGCGGCAGCTACAGCACGCTGCAGCGCTTTCAGATACCTGCGAACGTGCTGCTGCTGTCCACATGCCAATGAAATCCTGGAGGACTCCGTTTGAAAAGTCCTCACTTAAACAATTTGTGCCTCATTCAAACGCAAGGAAAGCTCCCTCTAAACAGAATTATTTATGACCTGCACAACATTTCATTGTTCCTGACAGTGAGTGTCTAAAATCAGTGCTCGAGTAAAAGTATAAAAAACATACAATTGTTATGTAAATGTAACATGGTAAATAGACTGGTTTCTACACACCTCTGGGTAAAAGACAGGTGGCAGTGTCAAACTCTTTCTGCGATGGTGCAAACAAATAAGCACAAAAGATGTGGGGGAGAGTGGGTTTTGAAAAAAGGGAACTGCCTGAGAGCTCGTGGCCCTTGTGACCCCTCCATTCCTCCGCCGAGAGAGTATAGATGAGGGATGAGCGGCAGACTGCTGAGCTGGGCTGCAGTAGCACTTCACAAGTCCCTTTACCGAGAGGCTAAGCTCCCAGGCTCTTTCAACAACACACAAAGAGAAAGAGAAAGTAAAAGAGGATTATAAAAAAGGGTGTTTAAAGGGAAAAACGGCTGGCACTGCTTTCTGTGTTTGGCATTCAGGTCAAAGGCAGTATTCAGCCAATGAGAGAATCTCCCCACCTCCCACTCCTCTCCCATACACTGTTTGCTGTAGCTGCTTCTCACAGGAAGAAGGACTGCTTCACTTCTTACTGGCAACGAGTGTGGAGCATTTAGACCCGGGCCTGCTGGTGACAGCCACAACGGATACGAGAGTCCTAATAGTCCTTTTCACAGAGTAACGTGTCTATAGCGAGACCGCCAGGCCTGGATTAAAGCCATTTCACGTGTAATTATAGGAGAGGTAACTTAATTTGGCCGTCTCTATGTCAGCTTTTGCATTTAGTCCAGAATAAACCAATAAACACTTAAACGCCAAGAAGACACGGATAAAAGGGTACAAGACACTGGAAACTTTATTCTCTTTTTGTTTAAAGTAGTGGGAATTTATTGGCATTTTACTAAATCCTCATATAAAATTTTAATCAATTTCACACTGTTTTCCATTGTATCACATTTTCCATCAATTTCAGGTTTTAACCATTGGTAGTCAAGTCATCTTCTGTTCTAGGGCAAAGAAGATGTTATATTTTGGTGGTAATAAAAAGATATACCAGTAAAAGCAGGATTTCTCATTTGTGGCTCAAAATAAAGCTGAGACAATCAGACTACACAAACCGAGCCAGGCCTGCTGTCACCACACTACATGACTCCAACACACATTGTATTATTCAACCCCATAAATAAAGCTTATAATAACAACAGCATTTTTCAGAGACGTTACACATCTACAAAATTAAAAGCCTTCAATCAGGTGTTGCTCTCGGTGCATTTTGACCTGCCATTTTCACATGTCACTTCCTTTTTTAGTCATTGCCTCAGCCCTCCTCTTGTAAGTGGAGGTGACATTGTTGGGGGTGTTTCCATGACAACAGTCACTGGGTGGCCCGTTTAACACAGATGGGGCGTTCCCTGAGGAATGCGACTTTTATCCCCCCTACTCTTCGATTTTCAATATATTTCTCTGCAAGGGATCATCTTGCATTGTCCACTGGGTTGTGTGTGCACTGGGGACTGGGTTGTCTTGAAACCAATTCTCTTACTAAAATTTACATGAGTACCAGTATTGTGTGCATCCCTTGTTTTTATGGAGGGTATATTCATTTCATCATTGCAGGTAAAGCAACGTTAATATTGGTTATCAGTACACGACAAAAGTTTTATTTTAGTGCACCACCAATTAATTTCCCAGAGTGGTGCATTTTAAAATGATTGCAATAAAGATAATAGTACTGTGTTTGTAAGCTCCTAAACTCTCTCTGTACTTGCTACTCATAAAACACTGCGGTAAGCCATTTCCTTTAAGCATCACTTAGGTGTTGGTTTTATTTAATCATCCTAACATTGTGAGTAAAGTGCGTGTATTTTTAACTCCATGTAAGTGACAGCTTGGCGTCTATGTCCCCTGACGACGACAACAACAACAAAAGACGGTAAAGAACGGTAGGCCAGACATGGTACATACATGCTTTGATGTATGCTGCTGCTGTTAGTGACGTTAACTGTGACATGAGAGAGGAATTGGTCGCACAACAAAGATGTGACAATGGCCAGAGGCAACAATATAATTTCTAAGTAACTGTATTGCGTTGTAAACTTCAATTTGGTTTAATCCTCAACTAATAAAACACCTCCTTTGAAGTTGACATCTTGAAAATTGTCTCAAAGGTGAACACAAATGTGGACGACTGCCAGGGTTGTGATTGGCTGTCTCCCCTTCTCTCCAAGAAACTGCTGAGTTGATGACATTATCAAGGAAGTTGCCACAAGACTTTGAACAACTTGCTAAAACTCACTTCCAGCAAAATCTTTCAAGCTCTCACTTAAAGCCCCCACGACACAGAAAAAAATGTGTTTAATAAGAGCAGGGTTACATTGAAATTAATTCTGACAAAACTGTGACAGCAGACCCACTGCAGTGAATAATGGGTGGCATGGAAACTTTGTTGGATGTGAGCACTACGGAGAAGCACACAACATGCCCCAAGCACAATAAGCCCTGCATTTTAGTTTAGAGTCAATCTTGTCAATTAACAAAGCAGATAAGGTAAACGCAGCAGCATGTGCAGTTCACACCAGCAATAATTACCCCTGGTCTTGTCTTTAGTGATACATAGAGGCATTATACAGAAATGAAATCCAGGCAAGGACAAGTAAACTCCCCTGTTTTTCGCAGATGTTTTAGACTAATATTAGTATGCAGAAATTTAACAAGATGCCAAAAAAATTAAAGCTGTTAAATCAAGTGTAATTCTCTGCAGCATTTAGACCTTTTGCTTGATTAATGAAAATAATTTTTGTGGCTCAAAATGATTGAAAATCCACTTTCACGGTGTGATTGAGTAATTATGTAATTACAATAAATTGCAAAGTGGAATTTGTTCAGAATGTAAGCAACATCCTAATTTTCAAATGCTTCAAAATAACTGCAGGGTCTTTTTTACCCAGGCCATATGGTCCGTCAGGCTGAAACACTTTTGAGCTTTACAACTAGGCTCACAAATACATTTCCCGACTCCTCTTGTGCCTAGAAAAACTGATACTGAACTAGCTAGTTTTAGCTGAATCGTTCTACAACAGTGTGTGTGAGCAGAAACAAACATGTTTTTTGAGTCTGTGTACATAACAACACCAAATATACCCGCACTTCTCACACAGGAACAGGGGGGAGTGAAGTTTTTCTTTTGTTCATAAACGCTATACAAGACTATTAGGATTTAGAGACAGTAGTGTTGGTGTATGCTGTGAAATTGCCTCTTTGCCCCACAAAGCCTCTGAGTGCACTTTCTCACCAGCCTGACAGCTCATTTCCAGGGCCGCTCAATTCTGTCGAAAGTTATCCGTGAAAACATGACATTTGAGAGTTCAGAAAAACAGATCAGATTCTCACGATTTTTGCTACAAAGCATCCAAGATGTTGTCTTTGATGAACAAATGCTTGGATTACAGAAATGTCTCAAAACTATTATAACAAAAGGGGTGAACAAAAGGCATGGCTTTCCTTAAAAATCCTAAGAAATCATACACTGTGCATTACCATATATCTGCAAGGACTCCTTTAAGCCATGCACGGAAGGCAGAGCATTTCACTTAATGAGGCAACAAGGGAGGGAAACAACACAAGCCCCATGCAATGATGGTGTTTCTGCATATTCAGCTGTAAGGAACACTCAAACAGTATAACTACTGGTAACCCTGTCTGTAGAAATGGCCATTGTGTGCAGAGTTAAAAAGAACCATGCTGTGCCATAGTGACAGTCCTGATGCAATCTCAACATAAACTTATGCTAACGCTTCACTGAACTATGAACTGTTTACCTCCCACTCTGAGATCCTCTAAACAAGGCCTTAACCCCAGTTTAATGTGTGTACAATGCATCTCTGACTCTGCTTTTTTTTCTTATTATCACTGGCTTGTGTGTTTTTGAGTTTCTATCAAACCTATGAGACACATGCACATAATTAGGATGCTGGACACTATTGATTAGAAATGTTCCCTTTTCAGTTTACAGCCTTGTATTTGTTCATTCGACAATAAAAATAGGATTGTTGTTTGTAGGTGCTTCCGATCTTGTGAAAGTTGTGAAAGGCTGTTGTAAAAAGGAAGTTAGTTGATACAGAAACACAATACTGATAGCGTCCTAAATTCTTTTTTCCCCCACTGTGTTAGACAAATTAATGTTGACTCTATTCCCTTCTTGAGTTTTACCTACTCTTTGTACCTTCAGCTCCATCGGTCTCATTTTCACCGCCTCCCTCAGCAATGGACCTGAATTATTCTCTTTGATCAAGCTCTACCTTCAGGCTCTTGAGAAAGCAGACTGATGGAGCAAGGCGTAGCAGGAAGAGTGGTGCAACAGTGACATGCCCACCTGATGAACTTCCAATTCGACCTAAATCACAAAGGCAAAAAGTCTGTATAGAAAATTAAATTGGGTTAGGAGCATTAGTGATTTCTTTGTAGGAAAGCTTCCAAGGTGCTAAAGCAAAATGCATGAAAAACAGATCTTTGTTTTTATGACCGAACAGTTTCAACCATCAACAAGCTTGGAGTTTACAATGAAAAGAAAAGAATTTTTAAAAAAAAAGGTTGAATGAGAGGCAATTATTTACTCGTTTCCAGGGATTTTCCATTTGCGGACTGTTATCCTGCAGTAGGAATACAAAACAATCTATATTTAACAAGATTTTGCTAAAACCATGGGAACTCTTTCAGAGAAGCATGGAGTTGAAACCGGGGTCCTGCCTCTTGAGGGTGTTTATTTGTCCACGTTACATAAAGTTGCGGTGACGTGAGCTGCAGGCCACCTCTTTGGGAATATGGTAAAAACGGCGGGAATGATCACAGTATGACACATCTGCTTAAATAATGCACAGATGATATCACTCCTTCCACTGAACCGATGCCACATGAAGAGGTGAAGACCCACATTCACCAAGCATCTGCCCGTCACCCTGCGTGATGCTGAGGCAGGCCGAGGTCACACTCAAGCAACACTGAGTCTGCCAAGTCGACCTGCAGAGGGCAAATGAGAGGAGAGCCACAGAGAGATAGAGAAGGACTGCAGGCCAAATAGTGCCTGTGTGCAGTCTTCAACCCTCCAGAGAGCCCCGTGGAGCTATACATCTCATAAATAAAGCAGGGTTTCCTCTGGCGGCGGCCGTGTGTGTGTGTGTGTGGAAAGTGAAAGACACAGGGCACAAACGGATTAGACAAAAGCCTATCATGTTGCTCCATTCAGCAAATGAATTAACGACCTAGCACGAAAGGGGACAAATAATTGAGATTGTGCTATTTTTGTAGCAGTTTTGTACAAAAAAGACATCTTTAGACATAGAAGCGTCACACCCAAGCGCCATCATTTTCTTTTCATTAAGCAACTGGTCGTTTTCATTCATCATCATAAAATACAAATCTTATCTGAGAGACTGGTTTAATGCACTGATTCACACAGATTTCAGTTCTGAATTATCAGCTACAAAGAGTCAGACTGAAGCCCAGATGGCTGTGGTGACTCATTTTGACAGAAGTTCAGGAGAGCTGTCACGTGCCTTGCCCAAGTATAATACTCAATCTAATAAAATATATGTTGCAGACTGATTCCCTTTGGTCAGATTCAGAGATCTTTCTCCCTCTCATCAGTTCAGTGTTGTGTCCTGCCTTCCTCATTTGTAAGTCTGACAATAGTTGTGCCTGTGTCTTGCAGAGGCAGCAGGGTGGCAGGTTTTCACTCGAGTTGAATTCCATCAGCACGATCCTCCCCACACAGCAAGCCCCAGCAAACATTCAAACAACTGAAACACCTTGTGGAAACTTCTGCTTTCTTTTCTATGTGCTGTCTGGGCACTTTCTATAATCCCACACATTTGTCAATTATCTGAAGGAAACTGTTTGGAAAGTTTTTATCCTCTTAATCCTCTTCGGTTTGTGTTACATTCACTTTTTATTTGACTCAAGGTTGAAATGATGTAACATTGTCAGCACCAGAATTGAACGGCTGCCTTTAAGACACTGTTTTGAATATGACTGCAAGCTCACAAACTAGTTTGAACACTTAGTAATCAGGTCGGTAAAGTTTACTACTGAGTTTTCAAGGAGAAAATAGGTTACCTGGTTTTGACAACATCCTCGGATCTTAGCTTAGGCTTATTAACTACTAAGTATTTGTTGCTGACTTCAGTTACTAGAAAAACATACTCTGGAATTAAGTGAAATTGCCTTGTGTTGAATGATTAGGCCACGGATAAAGCTAAAAAAAAATCTGCACACACATTGCACTAAAAATGCTGAGCAGGCAAATTTAGTCCTGAAGCTCACCATCCAGTTTGCTATTTTATGGCACAACAAATGTAAGTAGGTCTCTACTACTGTTGTTATGCATGATGCTTATGGCGCTAAATCCAGGGCAAAAGTTTGGCGGTTTCTTTAATTTTAGCTCCCACTCACAATTTAGATAGTTGTAGTGGCATCAAACATATTAAATGTCTGTCAAAGCTTTTTAAAAATCTAAACAGGTAAATATTCAAGCCAGTGGATAAGCAACGTGTGATTCTCCCAACTGCCTGGAATCCATTTAGTGGTGAACTAGTGCCACATAACTCAAGGAAAAGCCTGTGTCTTTCAAGTGCCCAGGAATAGTTATAGTTTAGTAAAAAGGGTAAAAGTCCAAGTGGTGCATGGAACGCTCCGAGGGAAACTTGGGACAAGGATCACGGTGAAATACAGATAAGAAAAGTCTCTGTGCTCTGAGTGAGGAGATAACTGTTTGTTTGTGTATGTGTTTGTGCATCCGAACAATGTCCACTTAATTAAA
Source organism: Rhyacichthys aspro (assembly GCA_036850595.1). Taxonomy (NCBI): domain Eukaryota; kingdom Metazoa; phylum Chordata; class Actinopteri; order Gobiiformes; family Rhyacichthyidae; genus Rhyacichthys; species Rhyacichthys aspro. The sequence continues at coordinate 10,697,723 of CM072168.1, forward strand.
TCAATTAGTACTTGAAGGGCCCATCAAAACACCCAGAGATAAGAACACAAACAAACAGCTTAAGCTTAACAGAAAGAGAGAAAAACATGCAGCCTCAGTCAGTGACATAAAACACTTCCTCAGCTAGATTCAAAAGTGTGTATTTCTGAAAGGAGAGAACGTGGAGTAAACAAATGGCCAAAACAGAATGTTTTTTTCAGTGAAAATACAAATTCTGAGGTCCTTAATGTGAATCATGTACAGTAATAAATAATGCAAGATCAATAAATGGATGGCTCAAAACCATTCAGAAAAGTAGAGTCACATACATTTATATTATACATTTCATATGACAAGAAGAAACTCATGTGCCGTAAGTAGAAAAAAAAGGCATAAATGATTTTAAATGATATGAAATGATTTTGAGTATATGCGTTGTCATTTGCCTTATGCTTGGTATAATCTGCTGGTTGAAATGCCAAGACATCCAGTGGTGTTTCAGTGCCTTTCAGAAAAGCACTCACTCATTCAGTGATCACTGTTTCTAGAAGGTGCATATTTGTCATTTTCTGAAAGTTGTTTTTCTATAAAAGGACATTAGACTCCGGTGTGTGTTTTCAGTTTGTCATTGGCTACTTAACAATCCTAGTCCTTGAGCCTAAACCCAGGTCTGTCCAATAAAGACAGCTGTGGCTAAAGAAAACAGCCCTATATTCAACTGTTGAGGGAGTTGGATAATGTCGAAGAAACCGGCCCAATTTTAACATCACAGTGGCTTTGAGCACAAGCCCCAAGATCCCTTACATATTACCAACTTCAGAGACACTCCCTCCCAGCTCTCTGCAGGAGTCTGCTGCTGTTTTATTTCATCACCATGTTTCACATTCTTCAGCTGTGCACTGCCTGACATCATTATACAACATTCGCAGATAAAGTTCAGGGGCCTGGCTTTGTTAACCAAGTGGTTCAAGGAAGGGACACTGCACCATTGTACTCCGTCCAGCTTAAGTCAGTGTCAGAGCGTCCCTCGTATTCACCGCCTCCCCCTCGGTGTCAAACAGTAGGATTAGGCAGAGTGCCCAGTGGTGACACAGGGAAATGGGGCCAACACACTGTTAGTTTAGTTGTGGAGCATGAATTAGAAACACAAGCTGGAAGACAGAGGTGAGATGATGACAAAGAGGAAAGTCGAGGAGGCAAAGAATAGATGAACTTAACACCTGAAACTGAGTCTTGGGACACATAAATGAAAGTTAAACTACTTACAGTAAAAGAACTATTTTACACCTAATAAACTCACTTAGATTTAAGCCTTGAGTTTCAGTTGTTTAGTTTTATGCTGCATTCAAACACACAAACCAAACCAAACCCTAAGAATGTGATCGGAACTTGCCACTCGGTGGTACAATTATAAACGCTGATGCCATGCTCTTGCTGCACAATTTTAAGCCCAGTTTTTTAGTTTGGCAACAGTTCCTGACAAAAAAAAAACCTTGATCAAATGAAATTAAGTGTGAGATGATTAGCAACTGGTTTCTCTAAACAAGCCACTTGTGTCTGTATCTATGTGAAACTCCTCTTTTGCACAAGAGTAATGCCATTTCACATGTCACTAAACTCATGAGCAGTTGGGGGGAAAGGTCATGAAGTCTGTGATTCCCTGTCACAGCATCTTGCAATGCATCCCCAAGTATTATGATCACAAGTCAGACTGCACTGTAAAGTGAAAGTCTGACTTGTGTAAAGGAATCTGATGACTATCAAAATCATGTAGCCTGCATAAGACATAACAGGGAGACTATGGAGTAGAACAGATATACGCCGATCTTTATCCAATTTTTAGTTAATCCTTCGAGCATCTGTGGCACAAAATATATTTTCATTACTTCATTAACAGCTGAACCTCTCTTAACTTTATCTACAAGAAAGTTTGTCAACCTTTTCTGGTAGAATGTTATGCATTCTCTCCACTAAGAACCACACTAAAGCTCACTTTGCAAAACAAAACTCAACAGGATAAGGAAATTGACCAAGAATCTATTAAAGTAGACTAAACAGGGAACACGTGAATACATATTGATCAAATCTGTGTCATGGATGCCTGCACGGGGTTCATGGCAAGCCGTACCCAGATTACAGATGCTAACAATAAGAATGGAACGGCCTTTATCTTGCTCCAGTGTTGTTACCTTGTTACCCATCTCCTGACCACTCATTGGTGCCTGCTGATAAAGTCTGCTCTTCCCCAGCAGAGATAAGGTTTTCATAATATTCATAAAATACCACTGACTTAGATGATATGCCCCGCTGCACTTTGGTTGAGCCTGACAAAGCCATGAATCAAATCATGAATAATGAGCAACTAAAATTCGGTCTGCCATCAGTAGAGTAAACTAAATATGAAACGTGAAAGCTAAAGTCTAAAGTAACCTGAAAGAACGGGACGTGTCCTAAAAGGGTAAATATAGAACATTAATTATTTACATCCTAATTAAGTAAATGTATGAATATTTTATGGCTGTGTTAACATAAGTTTTTATTATATATAAATTATTAAATAGCTGATCATCACACACATCCATAATTGCATGTGGATTGCATTTTTGTGTTTTACTAAAGGCTTTCAGGTCACATAATCTGTGAAAAGAGAGTAAAGTATCCAACATAAAGTGCTTTATTTTATCTGAGTGTCATGCTCACTACTGCTGCTGCTTTGCTGTTATTGTTTTGTGTTGGCACTGGACAGAAAAAGCAGTTATTGCTCAGCCCTAAACGGTACTAACTAACTCCACACTGTGTCCAGCAGCGGACCGGGGGATGCAGACAATAGTTTGCAAGATAAAAGTTAGCAATATATCTATTTGTGCTTCAAGGCTGTGCTGACTCGAGAGCAGCGCTGTCTAAAAGATGCTGTTCTTTCTGAATAGAACGTCACGCAGGGCCTGAACAAGGAAGTTGTGAGCCAGCTAGCACTTGTTTTCATCTCAATAATATGCGAAGCATGCATTGAATCAGTAAACTGAATATATGTGCTGCCTATTTTAAGTAAGTGATGGTGCATATTGCAATATAGGGGATTATGTATTGACACACTGTATCGAGGTATGTATTTTATCATGATCATCAGCATGATGCATCAAAGCACATATCATATCGCAGCCCTTCTCTACCCTTCTGTACTCGTAAACATAATCTTTTCATTAAAAAAATATCTTAGGATTATTTTAAACTGATGAGAGCATCAAGACAGGTCAGTATTTAAAGTAGAGGAAGTGGTTGTTTTAAATTAGATTAAAGTTCAGATGATCCAACAGGCACATTAAGTACATGAAAATATGATTAGTTCCTCTGAAGAGGCGTTGGTAATGTGTAAATGACTCACGCTTACACAAAGCCTGGATTTGCCTAGTTGCATTTACCATACAAATAAATGCAGTATCCTTGTGAGGACTGGTGGTCAAAAAGGACACAGTAAATCATATGGTGCTCAAAACAAAATAAAAAAATAAGAGTTGGCCAAGGAACACAAACAGATAAAGTACTGTGTCTAGACACCAGTGAAGTGAGCAAATGAAGCATTGTGATTCTGAGCAGCGTTCACCTGCTCTCCCCTTGTTATCACACAGACATCTACATAAGTGGCATAACTTTAGTAGGTTACATTTATCAAGAAAATCATGACATTTAATCCACTCACATTTAGAGTAAGAAGAGAAAGCAGTTTTTATGACCAGTGTCTTCAAGTTTCATTGTTGCACAAACCTTGTCCTAGAAATGCGCGTTACCATGGCGCTCCTGAGAGAGGGCGTGTCTAAGGAAAAGGTGTGTCTGACTCTGGCCGTCTACTTGCTGAAGCTTTGATTTGACCAAACACTAACAATGGCAAACAGTCAAGGAAAAGAGTTACCTCCTTTCTTTAAGAACAGCTCTTACAATATATTTGTGTAAGTTTGGGGTGCTATGTTACGAGAGTGACGCTGCAGTTACCCACCAGAGCCACTAGTCACACTGACAGCCTCAGCATGTGGCACCAGTCTCCAATTTACGCACATAAAAGATGGTCTAAAACGGACGGTTTTTGTGATTTAACACACGCACATCACACTCAACTTCAGTAGAGACGTTATTATAGTATAATCTTTGTGTAAACCAAGATAATAATCAGCTAAACAAACAACATAGCTTGGGCAAACAAATACATGGGAATGGTGTAAGGACCTGTCGGTGCTCTGTTACAGCCAGGGCGGACAGGCCTTCAAACATATGTCAAGTATAAACTGTCATTTACAGATGGAAAAGCTTAAACAGAGTATTTCCAGTCTAAAATATGGATTTCAGCCAAACTGAGGGCGCTATCCACTCGGCACAAAGGCAACCCGAGGGTTTAGCACAATCTAGTGAACCACATTTGAGTGGACAAAGAGCCAGCGACAAATGGAGAAAGTGGGACGAGCACGCCACCGTTTCACTCCCAACTTTTACGACTGTTTGTAAATGAAAAGAGCAGGTCAGAATCCAGCAGAAATCACACAGTAACACACAGTTGTAGAGCAAAGTAGCACAGTCCAGCGGAGCAAGTTGTACAGCTCATTTGCGGTCAGAGCTTACCTTAGTGTTCACTCCAGTGAGAATGGGCAAACGGCGACACTCAACAACAGCAACCCGCCTCGCGCACAAGTCACTGGGCACGCGTAAAAAACACAAAAGGGCTTTTAAATCCACATATTTTAGGCTTTCACTGATCTCTTTTTTTAAAACATGGACAGGCCATACACGGGTCGACCTATCCTCGCTTGTTTTTCTATCTCAGGCTGGCTGCCTCCACCTCAATCACTTGTTTCAAGTCACACAGGATGAACAGCACAGGCCCGATGCCAGACTTCACAATAAAAGCACTCGAATACAGTCGATTTGTGGGGAAAAAAAATGTAATTTTATTGTTTAAAGCACCCCATTTCTGTTTGACATAGGCTATTATTTTGGGCATTTGTATTATTTTAGCAATATATTTAAGGTGCTTCTGTAGTTTCACCACTTTATTGCGACTAAATGAAGACTTTAAATAACTAATTGTATTCATCCAGAGTGATTCATAATTTAAGATGGCCTTATTTGTTAGTATGGATTTTTTTATATTTATTTTTCATGGCAAAGAAAAAGTAAGTTTAAGTCTACCATTGCGTCTTGACACGAGAGTGCCTGAACACGACTGGGATGCTATTTAATTTGAATGTAGACTTCCGTCTTCTTGTCGCTGTTTTTGTGCAGCTTCACGACCCGGACCCCCCTCAGTGACGTCACCAGCGCCGGGACGAGTTCAGGACAGCGCAGGGGAAAAGCCACACGCTGCAGAGGACTGTGTCGCCCCTCACTGATGACAAAGAGGAAGGTCTTTTTCTGCCCACTATGAGAAGACCTTCAACACATCCCCCTTTTTTTTTTTTTCTTTTTTTTTTTTTTTTTGCTGCCTGTGTTTCACCAGTTTCCTCCCTTGTTTGCATGGGAGGCATGGAACTGTGCAGCTCTCACCAAATCACAGCTCACACAAAAAAGGGACTATACTTTTTCCACTGATGAGCATTAAAAGAGAGGATAGGGCACATGGGACAGACTTGTTTACAGATATTTGCCTAGAAACACTTCACCGTTGGCGTTTAGATGATGCAACTGAAAGTGTGGTCATTATTTTTTATTATGGAGCTATGTGGAAATGACTGATGGTTTAGTAGTCATCTCTACTAGATGAGCAACGGAGTGACACAATAGCAGATATAAATATTATTATTATTGTCATAGAACTAGCTGTCTGTGTGGCCTAAACAAACATCTGTGTCCTCAACCTGTAGTGACAGCCATGACTACACAAACATCAACACTGAGCTATGAGTTGAGCTAACCTTTTCATTGCAGTTTACTTACAGAAAACTCACAGCACCTCCATGTGTTGTAACTTTGTTCCTACACTGGAAATATAATGGAAATAACCATCCTGTCTAGCACTCTGTAACCTCTACAAGTTTGATATGTCATACGTAAGATAATTATGAGCCTGTCTGAGACACATTGGATTTTTCCTTAAAAACGTCTGGTGACAAATCAACGTCTGCGTTTGATGTAGGTTTGTCAAACGTTCAATTTTACATCACAAGGGGGCAGAGCATCCATGTCAGAGGAGCAGATGGTCTTCATGAGAAATCAAATCAAGGCAAGCTTTTTAATTCATCTCAGAGGACAGCAGTAAAGAAACAACTCCCCAAATCCTAATGAAAGCTCCAAGTGAACTGCAGGACATACACTGCAGAGCATTCGTTCATCACAGGACACAAATAATATATTTGGGGAAAAGGCATCTGTGATAGTCTCCCCTGTAAAGGATTAGCAGCAGAAAATGAATGTATGAATGAATAAAAAGCATAAGTTGGGGTGAGCATCATTTGCAGTCACATATTACAGCTTTCTCTCAAACATGTCAATGCTAAAAGACAATCTACTGGTGAACCTTTCACCTGCATGGACAATGACTAACATACTGTTTGTAAGTAAATTGAATTAGTAATTGGTTAGAAGCAGCCATTTGCCCAGGAGCAATTTAAGCTAGTTTTAACACAGCTGACTCAAGAATAATTAGAAAGGGCTGAGCTGCATGCCAAACTCTTCCCAATATTATTACATTTCAAGGTTTCATTTGATTAATTTTGTGATTTATTACATTTGTAGGAGCACAGTCCTATCCCCCTCTGAATGTAACATTATATAACAGCACTATAATTGTCTGAAGGGTTTGGAAGGTAAATATCCATCTGAATAATTTATCTTTTGTGCCCTACTACTATTAAGCCCAAGGGAAACTTGACTTATTAACCAAGGCTAAGAAACTCTTGTCAGTGCTGCAACTGCTGAAGCTATGAAGTGGATGTTTTCCATTTTCAGACCCTGCCCCTTCCTTACATACACACACACCAAATCATCCCATTGAGTGACGGCTGAGGGCCTGCAGCTCAGCAGGGCTATAGTTACCATGCTGATGAAACGGGAAGTTTATTTTGGCAGGAAAGCCCCCTGTCTTAAGTCCACCTGATGGAAAGTGTTGATGTATGTGATAAACCAGGCTGCCCAGTTATGGTTACCATTCAACAGTTATTCCTTCAGTAAATATAGCTAAATATATCCTAATGATATTCTGTATTATTGCTGAGTTTTTGATCGTCTTCATTCAGGAGTTGAGGCCTAAGCCACTCACAGGGGTGGGCTAGTATGGAGGATCAAAGCTGTCCCTGTCACTGTCAGACTCACAATATCAGAGCCTTTGCAGCTTAAAACAAATATCTACAGTATTTTGGATGGACATTTGTACAGCAGCAAGAAAAGCAGGTGGCGATTACACATCACTGAATAATAATGTGTAGTGCTTTTAATAATCATATTCTATTAATATCAGTCTTGCATACAGTAAAACAGCTGGCTGTAAGACCCACCCTGTCACTGTTTTCTAATTTTTTTACAGTTTTACAGGTCCTTATTTTGACAGAGCTGCAGAATCTAATTAATCTAAGTAATCTTCATCTGTTTGATTTAGATACTATTCATGCAGTTTTAATGACACAGGCTTGGTTTTAAATTGGCACCAGTCTGGATGTTTGAAAGAGATCCTTTCAGGTCATCTCAAAATATTGTCCAGAGTGCGTTCACATGACTCCTCTGGGTCTGTGAGGGCATTCAAGGAGGAAGATCTTCAACCATCCTTTATGTGGAAAGAAGTGGCCATTATATAACCGTAAATTATCTTAACATGTTGATGTGTTCAAGTGAATTTGTGCCACAAGTTCCTTTAAACCAAGTTCCTTTAGACACTAAAACACAACCATTTTACCATTTAATTCTAAGAACCAAATAAGTCAATAAAGTCAATCAATTACAACAAAACTATTAAAAAAAAACACTCCAATAACTAAATAACGTAAGTATTATAGTAATAATATAAAGTAAATAATATATTATGAACATGTAAACTATTGAGCTATAGAGTTTGTTCACACGTTTACTCCCTTCTTGTCCCACAACACCTTCATTCACCTTCAAGCAATTAAAAAAAATATGTATTCATACAAACCTCTCCATTAATGTTGCTAAAATAGCTTGAATACAGCGGCTGTAAAAAAAAAAAAAAAAATACAACTAATGAATGAAAGATGGTTCAGGAAAAGGTTTACTGGGAAATTACACAGAAAAGATGTAATGAAATTAATAAATCTTTATTTTTGTGATGTGGGCCTTTGGTTGTAAGAGCCAAAGCTTCACCATGACAGCTGTCCTTGTTGTGCAACCAACAGAATTAGTAAGATAAATGCAGCCAGAGACAGAGGGGCCCAGTTGTTGGTAAGTGGGGTCAGATGAGCACTTTCTTCTAAATGGGACCACGAGATAAGAGACACAACCAAGTAATTACATCTAACACTTACCACACAAACAGTATGGTCTGGGAGGAGCATAATCTTTCTTAAAATTAGAGGCATTTCTCTTAACTATACCCGTATTAAAAGAGGAGTAGTTTTAGTCTCTTTGCGTCATTGTGAAAGCGGTAGACACACCCAGAACAAAGAAAAGAAATCTAACTTGGTGCGGTCTAAATAAAGGTGCTTGAAACATCCCCCCATCTTTGCAAGGATTTAGCTGCCTGGGAACACAACACCAGAGTAAATGATCAAGGATTTGCTGTGTCATATATAGCTCACATCACGGCCATGGCTCCAAGTACACACAGCAGACATTTACACTTTCATGAATATTCAAAATGAAAAAAGGTCAATATGATGTTCCATTCTGGTAAATTTAGACTTACTTTCGTTCTCAAAATCATCTTGCCAGTAGTCTAATATCTAATAAGCTACAGAACATCAACAGCTTCCACATCCCCACAGCCTTTCAAGCTTTTTGTGTTTATATCCATTTGACCTACAGCTTCCTTAAAAGGCACAGACTACTACTGTGTGCAAATGTAATTCATTTACACTTGTTAGTATCAGAGCAGTTCTGTCCCAGTAGCTGAATTTGATTAAACTTGTCCTTATTGGAACATTTAGAGTGTACCAGTAACACTATGAAACATATAACTAGAAAATATAAATTATTAAAATAAATGGCTTTAAAGCCATTCTAGTGGTTCCCTGGAATAAAGAAAGATGAACAGGCATTATTTCATAATGTCTGCCCAACTCAAGAAAATCTGAGTGATGGTCATTCAAGCAGTACAGCTCAGTCTTATAATCAGTGTCACTTTTCTGCTCAATGATCCAAATCTGTGAGAGACATTCTGGGCTATAATAATATCAACCTGTTATCTCCTGTCACAAGGAAAATAAGGAAACAGTGACTACATACATCTTTCAATGTCCACTGAAAAGTCAAAGGGTTCAATTCATTCTTGAAAACTCTTTACATGTCAGCACTGTATAGAAGTTACAGTCTGGGAGCTTCCTATGTGCTAAGCCCTCATTACCATATTTCCACTGTGAGGCCAAAATGATTCTGTCCTTCTTCATCAGTCATAATTGGCCTTTGGAGACCTTTATTAAAACACTGCATGCTCCTCAAAGCCTTTGGCGGGATCCATTCCAACCTGTCTGACAACAGTGCTGTGAACCTCTTCTCAAAGATCATAAAGGATCTTGGATGACACAGATTCTACTTCCACTGGGAATAAATGATTAATGGTTCCACTAATGACGAGTAGGGTCCTAGCTGACTAGAGTCTCAATAGCTTGACCTTTTCACAAAGCTACATTTGTATCAAAGGTAAGTACCAGGCTTTAGCCTCACCCTAGCCTTGTTGTGCCCAAACAGCTGCTGCTTTATCCCTTGGTTTTCATAGCAGTGAGGCCTGGCTCCATAGGCGTTAGGGGGGAGGGATAGCTCTGTACCAGCTGAAAAGGCCTGATGGGCAAATGGTGGAGGCCACAGGAACTGTAGCATGTTAGTTGATGATTTGTCCCCTGGAGAAATTAATTAGATCACGTCTGAAATTAAATAAACGGAATGACTATTTCCCAGGCTTAAACAATAATGTGTTTACTTACAAGAACAGAACGGCAGACTGTTAGGTGTTCCAAACTGAACTGCCAAATATTTGGTTTAATACCTGTCATTGGCAAATTATAACAAAGGCTCAGTAATGACATTTACAGTAGGCCTAGTCATTTCCTTGGGAGTAGTGTGAGTCACTGTCCTCTTTGACAAGCCATCATAGGATTTCAATTTTGTAGTACAAAGACAAAGCTTCCTGTTTGTCACAACTGCCTCCATCTAACCTGGCAACAACTTTGTAAGTTTAAAAATCAACCCACCCGTGTAGCATTTTGACAAATACTAAGATTTACATTGTTTGGATTTACATCAAAGCTTTTCACGTAGGCTTTTCAAGTACACACAATCTCATAACAGCCTAGCAAGGCACCAAGCTCTTTGTGGTGTCCTGCAAATAGAGCTCTTGAGTGTTAGTGGAGCATTGGTGACGCATTTTCCCACTGGACAGTGTCCAGAGACCACCAGGTCAGGGAAGCCTGCCTAAGAGAGAGGGGCCCTGGATCCAGGAGGCAGCAGTGTGAACAAGACCAGGGGCCACAGAGAATAGTGCAAGATTTCTGAGAAACCAAGTGTCATTACTGGGCCTGGATACCATAACCACATTGGAGCTTCGGGATTGGAGTGGAGTCCCCTGTGAGGAGGAATATAGTGAGGTACAGACAGATGAGACACTTGAGTAGGGGTAAATCTACCAGGGCAACAGCCTTTGACATTTGACCCTTGGCATCTTTTCCATTGTCAAAACCAGAACAGAACACAGAATAAGTTTGTTAAAATAGTGTTAACTGTTGTAATAATGATAAACACAGATATGATGTGAGAATAGCGCACTTTGTAAAATTTGACAACATCAATTACAATACCAAAGGTCCTGGACTAAAACAGGATGAAAGCTTGCATTGGTGGGTCTGGCACAATGTGACAAGTGCATATATGAGTGACCTTAAAAGGCCACATTGCCCCAGTGGTGAACGAGTGGGTAAAACGGGGGCCTTAGGGTTATCTCTTTGAAGCACTGCTGTATTTATAGATCATCTCTAAAAGAACCCCTTCCTCTTACACTACCTCCCCCTCAATGCCCCTCCCCTTTTTTCAATTAGTCCCCGATGGGTGGAGTAATGCAATCAGCAGTAAGTAGAGCTCACAAGAGCCTCCAGGCTCAGTCTGCCTAGACTCCACACAGGCACGCACTCCTCAGACCAAAGGTAAGAGTCATCTCAGCCATCTCTCCATTCACTGTCTTCACCCCTTCATCTTCCACTGCCCTCCATCATTCATTCTCCAGAACACAGCCTTGTGCTCTGGCATCCCCCGCCTTCCTCCACCTGCACCCGTTTTCTTTTCTTTTATTAAATCTCATTTTCTTCTTCCCACTTTACTTGAGCACTAGACTATATCCAACTTTTGTTGCAAAACCACAGCCCGAGTGAAAAGATCATTTCACTCCTCTTTCCTTATCGCTCCTCGTCATCACTGTCTCACTTTCCTGTGTCATCTCACTTGCTTATGTCTTTCTTGTTTACACCATTGTCAAGGTTACAATTTGGTAAAACAATATAAATTAAGAATAGAATAAAATCTAGAATAGAAAGTAGGCCAAATGTTGTAGTAAAGATTTGTAATAGTAGTAGTTTCTATTGACCTTTACATTGCGTTAAGATATCTGACAGTCTATACCTCAATTCTGGGTTTAATGGTTACAGACATAATTTAGATTTAAGTTGTTAGTTACAAATCTTTTCCAAAAGAAATGGAGTAGAAATACAAACTACATACACCAAACTATACAAACTAATTGGAAACAAAAGAATTGATGTTTTTTTTAGCTTGTATCAACCCCATGAGTATGTGACACTAAAAATAACAGGCTTTTTCCGTAATTACCATACAGAGGTCAATTGGTGACGTCGAAAATATGTCAGTAAATCTTGGAACGTGGGTCCCATGGATGAAGAGCTGTTTAGTGTTTTTGCACAGCGGCCAGTCATTTGTCATCAAGTGGCTTAGACTCACTTTGGCTTCATGCGCTTTGCAATGACAAACTCCCAGATGGGCAGCATCAAAGGCGCTTCCCAGAGGCCATACAAAACAGCTGCATGACATGTCTGAATAGTTGGAGGGTTTTTGTGTGACTTTAGATTATCTTTTTATTTTTAGGTCTTGGATAAAGCCTTTTCTAAGCTAGGTGAGTCATGGTGGGAGCAACAGACAATGGAGGAATGTGGGAGGGGTTGGAAATGTTTGGTGCAGGGGGTACAGGAAGATTAACTTCTAGAGGGACAAGATAGAGACCTCTTAAATATCAGTAACACCACAAATCTCTAATGCATCTCATCAGTAGACACACTGGTCACTTGGACAGCAATAAAATCAAATATATAAAGATAGGAAAAATAAGACAATTAGGCCAGATTTGACAGAGAAGAGACAATCTTGTGAAAGTGGAATAAATAATTAGACATGAAATAGTATTTCCCAGAAAGAAATCCATGGAACTGCAAGTCACATGTGTGGTAGCTTCCAGTAGGCCTCCAATCTTATTAACAGAAAAGGCACATGCTATACCCTCCCTATAAGCACACTATGGCAAACACTATTTAGGCACAGATGGGATAACCAGAGGGCTTTGCAGGCCTACTGTCAACAGCTGCAGCTCGTGAGTGCCATTATTACAAATGCCATTCCAACCCACGTACACAGGCGATACAGGGATCTGGTGCTGACAGCTGGAGGTGAGGTGACGGATGGGTCAGTGTATGGTGGCATAGAAGGCGTCGGTATGCAGCAGGGCAAGAGTTGACTGTCTCTAAGCAGGGCTGATTGGAGTTATTTATATCGTCCTCATCTGTCACCTTTCACTCCTGACACACAGAAGAAAATGAAGAGCTGACAAGACAAGAAGAGGATGTGCATTATTGTACTGCAAAGCCAATCTAGAATCCCTTATCTATATTTGAAGCTCCAAAAACAGCTATAGGAGAGTTGCTTTAATATAAACGTACTACATTGCCTATGCTGCTGATGCCGTCTTTGCCCTTCTATGACTTAGGTGACTACTCTGAGTCAAAATGACAGAGCGTTATGACTGTCACTACTGCAAAGAGTCCCTATTTGGGAAGAAGTACGTTCTGAGAGAGGAGAATCCCTACTGTGTGAAATGTTACGAGAGCCTGTACTCCAACACCTGTGAAGAGTGCAAGAAGCCCATTGGCTGCAACTCCAGGGTAAGAGGCTTCAGCTAGTCTTCATGAATGTTTGTTTTCTCAGTACTAACAGTTTTTCTGGTTTATTACAGGATCTGTCCTACAAGGACCGTCACTGGCATGAGGATTGTTTTAAGTGCTTCCAGTGCAAGCGCTCACTGGTGGACAAGCCTTTCTCCACTAAAGATGAGCAGCTCCTCTGCACTGAGTGCTACTCCAATGAATATTCTTCAAAGTGCCATGAGTGCAAGAAAACTATCATGCCAGGTAGGAAGATGAAATTTAAACCTTTCATATATGTACACCCTAAATTACATTATCCAAACTTTCTCATTTCTCTATGTGGCATCAGGCTCCAGAAAGATGGAGCACAAAGGGAACAGCTGGCATGAGACTTGCTTCACCTGCCAGCGATGCCAGCAGCCAATAGGCACCAAGAGTTTCATCCCTAAAGAAAACCATAACTACTGCGTGCCCTGCTATGAAAAGCAGTTTGCCATGCAGTGTATCCATTGCAAGAAGGTAGGATGATCTGCAGCATATCAGCTCCCAATTAGAAATACAAAACGTTTTGACTGGTTTTGTGTTGTTGTAGCCCATCACCACTGGTGGGGTGACCTATCGTGACCAGCCATGGCACAAGGACTGCTTCCTGTGCACTAGCTGCAAACAGCAGTTGTCTGGCCAGAGGTTCACCTCTAGGGATGACTTTGCTTATTGTCTCAACTGCTTCTGCAACCTTTATGCCAAGAAGTGTGCCTCCTGCACCACACCCATCAGCGGTAAAAGCTTATTACTTGTAGGAAGCTTCACAGCAAGATATTCGTGTTATAGCCTTGAAATGCTAACTTGTCTCTCCTCTTAGGTCTGGGTGGCAGCAAGTACATTTCTTTTGAGGAGCGCCAATGGCACAATGATTGCTTCAACTGCAAGAAGTGCTCGGTGTCCCTGGTTGGGCGTGGCTTCCTCACTGAACGCGATGACATCCTGTGTCCTGAGTGTGGCAAGGACATCTAATTTGATTAGAGAAGATGAGATTCATCTGATTAAAAGACCATGTTACAATAAAAAGATTACACTATTAAGTTTTTAAAAAAAAGCATTAGTTCATAACAGAGCATAACATACAATATTTAACAACCAATGTTACTATGAATGTACTTGTACTGCCATTCAAAAGAAACTAACAGTGTTATGTGAATGCTCACTTTTGACAGGTTTACTAATCATAGTTATTTGACTCAGTAGTTGTTTGACTGTCTGGCATGACTGTAAAGATAGACTTGGGTATAGAAACCTATTGTCAATTTGAAATTAAATGTATACTATAATAGCAGGCTCTACACTGGACGTGCAATAATTACTGCTTTATGGTGTAATTATATGTAAGGTATTGTGAACAGAGCTATTTAATAAAAAACATTAAATAATTAATGGAATATATAATCTTATAAAAGTGAACTATAGCTGTGCATTCTGAAATATTAATACATATAGTTGCTAAATATGCTTGCTAAATTTTCTGAAGTAATTAAATGAGACAACTTTATTAAATTAGATTTCTATTTTGAAAATCTACAATAAATCAATTATGTAAAATAAACTTGGAATTTGACATTTTATTTTGTCCAGTATCTTTCCATTTCAGCCAAGACTATGCAGCAAGATCAAAACAATATTAATTTAGTCACTTCACAAAGGGAAGGCATTAAAAAGTAATTGTATTTACACAAAATGGGGTAATCTGAACTATTACTTTCTGCTTCAAAAATCATTGGAGTAATACAAAGCCATATTAATACTTCAGAATTTATACATCAGATGCAGTAGGATCACACCAGATTAAAATATAAAACCAAAATGTACACATCATCTAAAATGCTTTCGATTTCAAAATGTGTAATTTAATATTGACAAACTAGACACCGGAAGATCATACTAGATACTATTTCTATAAAAGACAACGCAGTCCATGAGTCCACATGACCTACCAAAACGGAGACTGGGTTGGTACATTGATGGTAAAAGGGCACTTGTGGAAAAACTATGAGGAAGTGTGGGACATGGAAAACCAAACTTTCTATTGATATATGGGGAGTGAGCAGTCTTACAGATGTCTTCTTCTTGAATACCAATACTGGAAGAACTGTGACAGGTGGTGTAAACATGACCTGCAGTGGTCAGTGAATGGAAATAGGTCATGAGCTCTTTGTTAATGTCTCTGAGTAGAGGTCAAGGGTTAGGGCCACGTCACGTGCTGAATCTTTTTCTTCACCTCAGGAGAATTTAGTGGACTCTGAGAGGATCAAAAATGAAAGTCATTATGAGTAAAAAGTAAGAGCTTTATTATGACTAATTATAATTCTATAGAAACCCAAATGTGATTCTTACTGGTGTGTTTGCTTCTCGTTTAAGGTCTGTCTGTTTAGATGGAGTTGAGGATGATGTGTTTACAGACAGCTTGCGTATGGGACTAGTCAGGTTTGCAGCTGGAGGAGGTTTTAATCTGTCTGTGGCTCCCGCTGATACCGTGTTTCCCTCTGGTCTCTTTACTTTCAGGGTGCTACTGTTTGATGAGCTCCCATCAAACACAATCAGGGGCCTTTTTCTGTTGGGGTCACTGCTGGAAATAGACATAGGACATTTAAGATGATGCATTCACTAGTTACGTTATATACAGTGTATGTATGTTAGATTTGTTGGGCGCAGTCGCCTGACCTGTGCGGGGCGGAAGGTACGTGCGCCCTTCGGGTCCTTGCTACAGTCCTGCCCCAGCGGCTGGAGGGCAGCGTCCTCTGGGGCAGGGGCATCACATGCTGCAGGTAAAGCGTTGTGAGCTGGTCCCGACTCAAACTGTCCCTGGTACTCACTCTCCTCTGTTCAATCCACAGAAATCAATCAATGTTATCAAACCATAGTAGTTAACACTTTTCAACACGACAGTAGCGACATGAATATAGCCCACACTCACTGTTAGCATGAATACTAAAAGCCAATAGCACAGTTTGAACAGGTTAGACTTTAAATACGACAATAAAACCCTGACTCACCTCGCTTAAAATTAGCTTTAGAAACTCGTGAGATAAAAGCTCCGGGTGTAGTAATAGGTCCACGTCCGAGGTGGAGTTAGCCTTTACATCTTGACCCGTGGAAGTCGCCATGTTTGTTTTTCCCAGCATGCCACGCGTCAAAACATAACTCGTCTGACAAAGATCATAATGCACAATTCCAAACACATACAAAATGTTGCATGGCACTGTAGCTAATATAATATCGTGCTCTATGTTCTAAAAATCTAATATGGCTCAGTGAAGGATAGGCTTTAATTTTGTGTCTAAATATATTTAAAAATAGATACCGCTTTATCAGGGTATCCCTATTGGATTTAATCCACCTAATCTAGTTGCACTCATACTTATCCAGTTATCTAATTTCTACTCAAATGAAGATAACTCAAATTTGGAATTCTGATAACTATAATTCAATAATTTAGTCATTTTCTATCACTTATCATTTTATGGGTTGCTGGGTTGTGTTTTCACTTTTTCCTATTTTCATGAATTTGTACAAAAATGCATATTAGGCTATTATGTTTCCATCCATGAATAGCGGTACTATAAAAAGATGTCCTCTATGAAACAGAGGAAGTGCTTTCTCAGCAGGTGAGAATGTTCTGTTTGAAAAAGATGGTGTACATTTTAAGTCGTGGGTGTCCTTTCTTCAGCTGCTCCTAAAAACACACCTTTAGCATCTACTTACACACTATGCTTTCAATTTTCATACTACAATAAACTACATTTGACCAAAAGGTATATATACTCTTCTGTTAAAGAACCACTTCTATCTTGACAACGTGCAAGTGCAAATCAACGAGGAAGTTTTATCAAACCACTAGTCTCTTGAGTTGTTTTACTGAAATGCCAAAAAAAAAATTTAAAAAAAAATCGAAATTATACTTCAGATTCCCTTTATTGAGTAAACAGCACCATCTTCTGTTTTGAGTTGTGCTCAAATGCTCATACTTGTACAATTCCACTCAGCTTAACAATAATAATGTAGTCTTGTCTGTGTCTTGTCAGTAACTGTTAAAAATGAGTTAAAACATTTATTTTGTGATACCAACACTCAAATAAAGAAGTAAACCGCTTAATATCTGACTGGTATTTGACTCAAATACAGTAGTAAACTGTAAATGTTCAGGAACCTGTATTTTGTGGCATTTAAAAACATCACACAAGTCTTGCAGTTTTCCCTAATATGAATGAAGTCTGACGTCACATACAGTGGTGCTTGACAGGCTGTAAACACATTGGACTTTTATATTTAGGCAATAAATTACTCTACTTTTTATCCAGTAATTCTTTGTTTAAGTAACTGGAACCTTTAACACTCAAGCTTTAAAACCTTAACTGCACAAATAGAAAATTACAATGCATTTACAAAAATAATATACATTATAGCAGTAAGTAGAAATTAAAATGTAAAACAGAAATATCAGAATAATAAAACAATAATGCTACTTTTATGGTCCCTGGTTGTTCATAAGGGAAACACATTTAACAGTCCTTTTGCTCATACAGATGACTGAGTCTCACTGCAGACATAAATATTGCTAGGTCTGACTCGTCTGTGGCTCCGACCCGGGACTTTTGGACAAAGTCTGCAGCTTTTGGGGATGAACTCCTGACAGGCTTCCCTGAACTTTCTGATCCTCCAGCAGTAGATGACAGGATTGAACACTGTCTTGAGGTAACTGAGCCACAGGGCACCTATGCTGATGGGGTAAAACACTGAGCTGTAGTAGAACCGGTGGCTAAATACTGCAAGCAGGCTGACTATGGTATGAGGCAACCAGCACACAGAGAACCCCACAAACAAAATGAGAATAGTAGTAAATGCTCTTGTCTTGAAGCTCATGTCCACTTTGATCTGTGGAGGGTGCTGCACTCCTGTAGGCCTCATTTTGCTGATTTGGTTAAGGGCTGGCAGACAGGAATGCTCGCTGGTGTGGTTGTGGATGCGCAGTGTATTGCGTCGCACTGTGTTCAGTATGCACATATAAGAATAGAGCATAACAGTAAACGGGACGAAGAAAACTGCTACTGCTAAGAGCACTGTGTACCCACGGTCTGCTAGAGACTCACTATATCCCAGGACACACTGAGGAGCCCATGTGCTCCCAATCCCAGCCGCACCTGTCCTCCATCCCACCACCGATGGCAGGGACATGCACAGGCTGAGCATCCATGAACCAGCAATTAACACTTTTGCTCTGTGGGGGGTCAGCTTGTCTTGTCGTTGCACTATGATAAGGAAACGGTCCACACTGATTATGAGAAGTATGGACACTCCTTCCAGCACAAACAACCAGTATAACATGATTGAAGCACGGCAGAAGCTGCTCCCAAAAGTCCAGTCTGTCGTGGCCACAGTGACTGCAGTGAAGGGCATGCAGAGCAGAGACAGCATAATGTCTGAGAAGGCTAAAGTGGCTAGGAGGAGGTTTATAGCGGAGCGCATTGCAGGCTTCTGGTAAACAATCAGACACACCACGGCATTACCCAAGAAACCAATGGTTATCATGAAGATCATAATTGCCGCCAATGTCACACGCAGCGTTACTGATATGAGAGGAGTCCCAGTGTCTGAAGTCAGACTGCCCTCTGTGGCCATTGAACTGTCCGGATCCATGAAGACACACTCCTCTGACAGGCTTTCATTACAAAAAGCCATGGTATCAACACAAGGTATCATTCAAAAAAAGGGTGGATATCTTTGATTACTATTTTGATCAACAGAGGGAGATGTCTTCTGTCGCTCAGTTGACCATCACTGGGACCTTCTAGACAGCAAGAAGATTCAGAGTTACAATTAGTGCATTTCATTCATTGGTTCAAGGATTATATGAGGTGGTTTATTTTAGCTGAAAACCACTAAACCAGGGCTAAACCCAGCACTATTCCAGATCTAAAATCTAGGACATCTGTAACAGCATGTTCTCAGTCCTGAGATCATGTTGGATTTATGTACAACATAGCATTAATCCACACTGAAGGTAGGTCACACAAAACAGGGCTGTCTTAACCATGGGTTGATGATTACCCATGATTACTATACTCTCACCTTATACTTCACCACATTAAATGGTACACACCCATGATGACAGAGCTGCCGATCTGTTGACTTAGCAGAAGCTTGCTCATGTGTAATGCTTTACACTCTGACGTAATGTTGTCAACAAACAGGCTTCTGGTCTTAGAGGCTGTCCTCCAGACACGCTGTGGGAAACAAGAGCAGGACGGTCAGTCTCCACACTGTGAAGTAGATGTTAGTGGTCCATAAACGAGTCAGTTATTTAGAATCAACATAGAACATGAAAGCTCAAAATGTCAAAACTTTTAAAAATGCATCAACCAACATGTGACACATGACAGGACACTGGAAAGGATCCTTCAGTGGTTGTAGACACATTTATAGACCAAAAACGGCATTGCTTGGAGTTGCCAGTGTTGCCATGGCAACAAGGTCACCCGTTCCATGGCAACAGGCAGCCCATACTCTCATCCGGTATTTTGTCAGATTACATATTCTTTTTACAGTAAGATTACAGTCATTTTCCACTGGTGTGTGCTGTGAGGAAGTTAAGACCAATGATAGAGCTAACAGGCAATAGTGGGTTTACTGTAACACAACATACACAGGATAAATGGGTCAGAATCTGAGAGAGGTCACAGCCTTCCTCAATCAAAGTGATGACTCTCATTTTATCTGTGCCTAGTTTATTAATATCATACAGAATGATTAGTCACAAGACATAGGTATATTATCAGCTATAATATCTTTCTAACCAGTTATGTCACAATTGATAGAATTGAAGACTAGGCCAAATCTTTTATATGGCAGTTTTTGTTTTTTTGTTTTTTACATAGGCTACATACAGCCTATATAGCCTGTTTCTCGTGTCCAACCCACTGCAAACCCTACGTGTTCTTAATAAGGACACGGTCTCTCACTCACATTTTACACACCATACACAAATACGGTTTTTTAAGCAGCGGGATTGCGATAAAGACCTCTCATAGTCTACATCAATAGACATCATGGTACGTACCTCTTTGGTCACGTAGCCAGCCCAGGTCCTCCCTGGTCGAGACAATCAGATCAATGTCAGCGATTCTCTGGCACGTCGTGTGTTTTTTCCCCCTCAAATATTCCACATTTTCGAGTGGCCTATTGATCGCCATCGCGCCGCCTCCAGATGATGCTGACGCGAGCAGAGCAGGTGGCTGCGGCTTTAAAGGAGCAGTCCGCACTGTTCCTCATGTCCAGGGCCACAAAGATACCGGCTCATCATCATGTTATTTATCATGTTTTACAGAATTTAATGTTTGGTTAAAATTCGTTTATTTTCATGCGTTCCTGGCCAGAGTTGCATGTCCTCGCCTTAACGCTCTGCCCATGCATGCCCATGTTTTTCAATCTGCCTAAATTGTGTTATGAATCGTACATATATAGACTTTTAAGTTTTGTCACTTAAAGCAAAGGGATGCTATTCTCAGAAAGCATGCATAAACACCTGTACATACAACTTCCATTTTGTCATTTTTGTTACGTTAATATTGGCTGAATTCTTTTAGTGTTTAGGAAGAACAGATCAAAACAACATGCTGAGGATTTAAAGGTCGAAGGTCTTTTTTTCCCCAAACATAATTATAGGTTTGATCTAACAAAAAAATCAATGTCTTTTGTTTGTTTTATCTTTGTTTGCTTTCATAAAAGAATTAGGCCTCAGATTTAATTGGATTTTGACCCCAATTGAATCTGAGGCCGGTTGGCGTACTTATTACTTTGTCCAGAAGGTGGCAGCATTTCTCCATGTCCCCCTCATGCATGTGTTGGCCTCACCACTTGACCAGTTTGTCAGACCACATTTTAACACATTTAGATCCAAACTGAAGCTCTTTATTTAAACCTATATAAAAATGCTGAGTTTTACTGTTTCAATAAACCAACAGATCCATTTATTTTCATTTTAATTTGACTTAAAGGTTTTTATATCACACAAAGGTGACCAGACACACATACTGTAAGGTCCAGATGTGTGGTGTGTTACATCTGCAGATAATGACTGCACACCTCTAATCAATGTGTAATTGACCCGCGTCCAGGATATAAAGTAAAGTGATGAATCACGCGGTTACGTTCCCTTCACTTGGCATGCAGCAGCAGACCGTGTTCATGGGCATGCTTGTCTAAATTGGCATCGTGCCCGTGTGTTGAACATGTCCATCAAACGGGTTCCACTTGAGCAGTCTGCCACATGCACGCTCGTCACGTCCTGAGGCACCCACACAACAAGGGTGCTGCTCAGAAGGTTCATTCCCCACCATTATTCCACACGTTTGCTTCCACTGTACCTGACGGAGAAACTCTATCATTCACCTTTTTTTACACCAAAATATTTAAAGTGTAAAATTTCATATGTTTTCTCTTGACTTATTCCCAGCTCGTTTTTCACAGTGCGGAAGTTACACTGTGTTAATCAGTGTTAGATGTAGGCCTGCTTTGGGAGAATAATTAACACCAAACAGCAGGGTGTGATCATGTGTAAACCACAGTGAAAGTTTTGTAGATTAAAACACAAGTGTTGTCAAACAATTGGTTGGATTATGAGATGTGTTTGTAATATGTGGATGCATAAACAAGAAGGGCTTATCATGGCGTAATTGTTTTATGTAAAGAACCCCCGAACAAGGCCTTAAGAGTAATTATGAGTGATTATAATAACAGTGGTTGTAGCTGGAGGAATTGGTGTTCTACAGACTAATGAAGAATCAGTGTTTGTGTCAGCTGCTCCATTTGTCTTAAACAGGCTAAATGCAGTGTTTATATTTTGTATTTTTTAGAAATCCTGAAATATCCCTAAAAATTGTGCCAGATGTGAAAGGTTTCAGATGAATTTAAAGCCAGGATTTAAAGCTAACTTAAATCAATGTCAGAGATTTGTCTTGTCTTCACTGATCAATTAACTTGATTAGAAAAGAAAATGACACAATAAAAAGCCTCACATTTTGTTCACGGAGTCATGAGTGTATTGTTTTATCTGTTCATTCCTCTGCTCTCAGTTGATTGGAGTCAGATGCACGGAACTCTTTAAGTATGAGACTCGAAGTTGAAAACTAATTCACAAAAAAAAAAACCCAAAAAAACCCCATAACATCAGTGTTTAACAGGTCTTTTATCTTCAGTTCCACCGGACATCTGCAAAGCTGTTTCAACCTGTAATTTTTAACTTCAACAACTAAAAGCTTTTGTATCTGCAACATGTTGTGAGGCTGTGTGATATAGCACCACCTTTATCAAATGCTTATTACTTTTTGGGGGGACCCTTCATGTAGAGCCGTTTAAGAGGCCTTTCTTCACAGCGCACCATAAAAAGAGCTTATACAATAAAAAGTGATGAGACCAACATTCTGAAGTGTTTCTTAATATAGTAAAATAAAACACTCTGTGACATTTTCTGTGACAGGATTATCTTGAAAATGTCGGGCTGCTGCAGAAAAGCGTGCACATTTAGTTCTGCAGTAGCTTTTCTGAAGGTTCCAGAAGAAACTGATTTACTTGTGAAGTGTTTAAATATTAGCAGCAGATTAGACACTGCCCGCTGTTTTTGCTACCTTTCTTCAAAATGGAGGTTAAAAATTGATTTGGGGTGAAAATGTGCAAAATGACGCACAGTAAAAACACATTTAAACACACTCATCAAAATCATTTGACGGTGTGTAGTAAACATTTAAAAATCAGTTAAACATACTGTCCTGATCAATTATCAAATATCGATTGCTTTAATACTATTGGTGCCCTTCTTTAAATCACTCTGCTGTTGTAGAAAGTCCAAAAACAGGCTTGATGAATTCTAGTGGTTTTGACCTTTTACCCTTCCTTTGCCTAAAGAGAAGCTATTGGCCTGGGTCTTTGTGAATAGTGCTATTTGTGGAAAAGAAAAGAGAAAAGAAAATGCATTTTCACAGCTGGTGTTAAAGTAGAGTCTTTGTGCCGATCTGCCAAACCCAAAAGATCCATCGCCTCCTGTCACTCCATCTCCCTGTCACCGTGGTAACTGCCAGCTCGAAGAGGCCACCTTTCCTTGGTTGTACTCCACAAAGCCCCATCAGTGGACGAATGGGACTGGACTTCAACATGTCACTGATGAGATATAAGACGAGAAGAGCATCATTGGGAATAGAGAAATGGATTTGATTTATTTCATACTTATAAACCTCATTCAATGCATTTAGTTCATCCATCATCAAGTACGGGGCAACCTTTGAGGAGCCTCTGAGCAGCACTCGGAGAACATGCAAACTCTTTAAGTGTCCAGACTCTCTGACTGTCTGTCCACTAATCAACATCAACATTTCCTTATGGCAAATTTATTAAATAATTAGTCTTTTACATAAAAATAGACACAGTGAAAAAAGTAAAGCAATAAATAACTTCGGTCTGATATCTGACAAAAATACACAACAGACAGATTACAGTCAAGGGAATCAATTCAAAGAAGTTTCCCAACTCAGGAAACACAAGTCACTCTTATAGACTATGACTGGGCACAACAGAAAGCAATGTCACTCAATACAAAGTAAAAGACAGTAAAAGAAATGGGCAATTATTGCTTTAAAAGGAACTCTTTTGAAAATAGCTCACTATTAAGTCTTAGTGAAACAAACTACAGTGCAGTCTTTGAGTGGGACATGACTGCAGCATCAAGGAGCTTCTATCAGATCGTACAAAGAATTGAACGTATTTGCTCATAGAGTTGTAATATCTTGGTGACAAATGCCTCTACTTTTACTCTTTTATAAGTCTCTTATAAGTCTTGTCCCAAAGGCTGGCTTATAGTGCAGTAAAACGTCAGGAGAATCATTTGTGTCCTGCTTTGAAAGCTTGGGACAAATGACAAGGAACAGTGAGAAAGTTCTTGATTATTAAGGTCTTTTTAAAAATAATCGAATCTTGTTGTCTTGGCCCTTCTCACGTGTCGCTGTACATCCGCTTGCAGTCCACGGACGGGGATGGCGTGTCGGGCCCCATGCTGCCCACCTGAGAGTACGCGTCCTCTGGAGTGCGGGGCAGCCCGGGCGGCGTCATGCGCTTTTCCTTCTGCCTGCGGTTACAGAACCAGACGCGCACTACCTCCTTCTCGAGCTGCAGAGAGTCCGCGAGCGCGTTAATCTCCTGCGCGGACGGCTTCGGGCACTTGAGAAAGTGGCTTTCCAGTGCGCCTTTGACGCTCACTTCAATGGACGTGCGCTTCTTCCTCTTGCGGCCCTGTGTTGCGATCTTGTCGATGCTGGTGGGGCTGCCCGTGGTGGAGTCAGCCTCCTCCAGCCATTTGTTGAGCAGCGGCTTGAGCTTGCACATGTTTTTGAAGCTGAGTTGCAGAGCCTCAAACCTGCAGATAGTGGTCTGCGAGAACACGTTTCCGTAGAGCGTGCCCAGCGCGAGCCCTACGTCTGCCTGCGTGAAGCCCAGTTTGATGCGGCGCTGTTTGAACTGTTTAGCAAAGTGCTCCAAGTCGTCGGACGTCGGGGTGTCCTCGTCTGAGTGCGACTCATGCGCCACGCTGTGGTGCTGCTGGTGCGCGTGGTGCGCGTGCTGGCTGTGGTGATGGTGGTGGTGGTCCAGCTCTGGGGAGTCTCCGCGCGCGAGTCCAGAGTGCACGAGGCTGTGTCCGTGCGCGCCGAGCATGCCGTTGACCGTGAAGCCTGGCTGAGAGTATCCCAGAGCTGGGTCTCCAAGATGAGCCGCGGAGCCGCCTCCCCATCCGCCCGTGTGCGTCTGGTGCGCACCAAGGTGCGTCCTGTGATGAAGAGTAGAGCCCGCGTGCAGGTCCTCGCGGACCGTGTTCCTCTTTGCCTCCTGTGGCTGTGCGCTGGGAGGCCACGCGGACCCAGCCTCCACCGCTGCCACCGCGGCCGCTGCTGCTGCCGCCGCAGCGTGAGGCAGCGACGTCACCCACTGGTGGCTGAGCATGTGACCCCCGTTCCCCACTACGGCCCCCTGCATGAAGTCGCTTTGCGCCATCTTGACCGGGGGCTCGGGTCGGTAGCCGCTGGACCCCGCGGTGACCGGCTGCATGCTCCCCCTCCTCTCGGAGTGCAGGACCCTGCTGCTGGACAGGTATGGGCTGGACGTGGCGGTGGCCATGCCCCAAAGCATATGTCTGCGGTATACCTTTCTGGTTTTAGCAAAGTCACACTTCAGTCTGATCCATAAGAAGTAAGTTTCTCAAGACGCATTTAGAGCCAAAAGGACGAGCAAATCTCAATACTCAACAGCCCCAGCGCGATAAAACACCTTTCAAAAGTTTGTGTCCCGGGACTCCACTCTTAATCCACCGATTCACTGATATGAACCCTTTGATCCAAACTGACCAATTGTCCCACTCTTGTCTCCAATTTAAAAAAAAATGCTGGTGGGTTATTTACGTTAAACTCTGCTCCCGTCAGAGTTCACTGGAAGCACTGAGTCCCGTGCGTCTTCCGCGCAAAGAGGAAAAGAGACGTGTGTTTACGTTGTGCCTAGACCGCGTCTATTCATCCCCATCTTCATCCAATTACAGCAGAATGGCTGGGCAGAGTTTCTGCTGATTGGACACACGCACAGAGAGAGAAGTGAGTGTCATCGTCTCGCCAGGGGTGAGAAAAGTTCTGCTTCGGGACATTATCAACATTAGGAAAAACTATTTTGGTAAACCTATATCAAAATAAACAGGAGTTATAGAATAAACCTCTTTAAACACGTGCGCAATGGCAATGCAAAAGAAAGAAAAAGGTTATTTCACGCAGGACGATTACACAAAAGACATTTAGAAACATTCTGAAGAAAATAAAAAAATTAAACACTTAGTGAACAAACACGTGGAAGTCCAAAGTGACTGAACACTGTCGGTGAATGTGCTTGACGCGGGGCAGTGAGGTGCCACTGTCAAGGATAGACCAGTCTGCTCAGAGCAGGGGTCCGTACGCCTCTTGCATCTTAATGTAAGCTGCTTTTCACTCGGTAAAAGCAAGGCCACAGTGGCGTGACGGGACGCACAGCTGAGTACTGAAGGAGCCTCCAACGGGCAAAAGCTTACTCATTCGTGTCTCTTCACTTATAGACTTCTCCAAAGTGTCTGGGGGATTCACTTTTTAGTTTGGAAAAGAATACAACAGTGAGACTTTAGGGGTTTGTCAGATGTAAAGAAGAAGGACTCTTCTCATGTGTTTCTCAGAGGGTTAATGAATGTATCAGATAATGAAAGTGAACTCTCAACATGTTTTCTCTTCCACATGAAGAAAACCTTCAAGAGGAGTTACACTGATGGGTGGAATATTTGAATTTTAGGTTGGTAGCTCTTTTTACAGTTTAAACGACAATAAAACAATATAGCAACTATTTGTAACTACTCAGCTGTAGCTTATAAACCTTTGCATGAATTTGTGCCATGTTAATCCAATTTTTTTTAGTATCAGTTTTGTTTTTTGTTGTTTTTGTGTGTGTGTGTGTGTGTGTGTGTGTGTGTGTGTTTTCATGTTTTTATGTTCTGACCAAATTTCTTCTTCAGCATTTGCACAAAAGTGTGACTGCAAAAGTGGAATTTGAATTATTCAAATCAATCTTCAAAAAAAAAAAAATGGAAAGTTATTAATGACATTTCCAAAACATTGTGATGAATTCTTGGTGAGACAATTTTTAGTTTATTATGATCATGGATGTCATGATTAAAGTAGGTGAATACTCTTATTTCAAAAAGGCCACTTCATTAGCTGTATATTTTCCTTATGTGCCAAATATTAGTTTTGATAAGTTGAAGTGAAAATGTTTGTGCTGTTTTTTTGCTGAATCTCTCTCTCTGCTCTCACAAAGAAACCTAGGACACACCTCAAAAGTAAAATTATTACTAGCACTGATTTAATTTGAACTTGGCACAGAACACACACAGGACACTGTAACATACAGACTCACAATGAACTTAAACAACTAAAGACAACATTTGTTCACGCAGGAAAATTAACGTAATTCATCACGGATACATCTTCATCATTCCAAAGTTCTTGATGTTGGTTATGTGATTTCTGTGTAAGTGGCTTGGCTCAGAGAGGGTTGTCCGTGCTCGCGGGCCGCCGGCACAATGCAGAGAGGAGCAGACGTTTGAGGGAATGCAGTAATGTTTTTCATGTGTTGTGCTGGCTGGTCACAGAGCTCTATTTGTTATTCATGAAGGAAGCCGGGTGAAGAGGCCTCCTTGTGATGCACGCTTCTTTCAGCTCTCTTCCCAAATAAGAGCTTGACAACCAAAAGCAAATAATCTGCTGAAACTGTAGTGAGTACTGTAATGAATCCACCACAATGAGCGTTACACTGTACACTGGCAGCTAATTGTCATCATTGTTGTTTCTTTTAAATCATCTTCAAATCATTTACAGGAGATCCCCTCCCTTCTCCCTCCCTCCCACTCTCTTTTTCCTCTGTTGAGTCTTCAATATGCAGATTGGCCATTTCTGCCCCTAGGCTATTTTCTTTGGTAGACTTTTGAAATATGCAAATGCTTCCAACAAAAATGCGAGGAAGAAAAGGAAAAAACGTCATCTGGGCTCCAGGAGTTTTCCATTCAAAGAAACAGATGATTTTCTTCTTTTCGGTGTTTTTGTTGCATTTGGTTTTGTAAGTAAGGGTCAGACCAATTAAAGAAGAGACAGGGAGACCAAACATTTAAGACTTTTCTGCATCAAGTATTGTCCTGATATATAGGATGTATGTTTCCAGAGTTGCTCCAGTCTCTCTTTAGTGTTGTCTCCCGGTCGTGATCGTGAGCATCTTTGACCTTCAGCTCTCCCTGAGTCAGAGAGATCCTTCGCAGCGTGAGTCTCTACCCACAACCCCCCGCTGCGTGTTTAAAACCCAAGCAAAGGCAGCCATGCAGAGGCAGACGGGGAGACAAAGTGGAAGTGGGAACCAGAGGGGTTCGGAGGGGAAATGATCAAAGTGGATGCGTTTTTCAAAGTCCTCATTGAAATTTTGGAAACATAAAGTCACATAGTTTAAAGGTCTATAAGTCTTTATGTAGTGGGATGCTTTCAATGACCTCGAGTTTACTGTGAGGATTAAAAGTGTTAAATTAAAAGCCGGACCGATGACACCCAGTGGACACATACATTGGTTAAACGCTGTTGTGCCAGCCCATTATGTATGATTGGTTGAAGTTAATGTGGGAAAATTACATTCATTTATCCCAGTGGAAAATGTGGAAGAGGCTGAAGTGACAAGGAACAGATTAATAAGAATGCATTTGAGGGAATGGGACAAAGAGAGGGATTTTTTTATATATATATTTAAGTCAAATGATAAATGAATATAAGAATAATATGGACAGATACATCAGGTGTGGTCTTGGCCGGTCTTGATTTAAAATCCCAAGACCTCTGAGTCTGAGACCAAACAAAGATCTTTAAAAAGTGGTCCACAAATACTGCACACGTTCTTTGAAACATGTGCAGTAAAGTAAAACCATTGAACCCTTTCAAACTTTTATGTCTGGCACCAGAGAAAATACAGCATAAAGGTAACCAAGGCTTTGAATTTTAATTTCCTTTGAGCTGTTCCTAAATCATCTCAGTGCACTAATGGATTTTATCCGTGTTTTCTCTCTAAAGTTCCACTGCTGTCCTTTGAATACAAGAGCAAACAGAATGACAGGGAAACTTAGTCAGGAAATACCCGCAGCCCTGCAGCCTGTGGCTACGGACAACTAGAGCCCTGTGCCCAGCCTCAGACCTGAGCCAAGTCAAACAGGCCGTGTCCCTCAAGGGCCGCTCTGCCTCGGTTTGCCTCAGTGTGCTTTGGTGAGCCCGGCCATGGCTTTCATGAATAGACAGGTTTCTCACTGAAGCTGCCTCCGAGCTGCACATGCTTATAAAGGCTCTCTGTAGTTGGAAGGATTTCTCAGGTGAGTTTGGAGGAAATATCAGATAATGAAATATTAAGAGACTCACAATACAAGCAGCAGAGATGTTTGATAAGATACATTTGAGTCCTCTGATAGGTTGTTTGTTTGGCAGGATTTGCATTGTTCAACTATTACATTTGGTGATAAAAACGTTAAAAAAGATGCAATGTGACAGGACCAATTGTCTGGCTCACACTGTATCGCTGATGATTTGGAACAATATGAGCAGCGAAGAACAGCACAGACAGGAGCACTCGGAGCATGTTGCTGTATAATGTAATTATCCCGCCACTATGTAAGGTACAGATCTGCAGAGACATCAATCAGGACTCTTACAGTGGAATCTAATTAAATCAATATACAGTGAGTACAATCAGACACAGCCGGATTGTGACACCACGCAGCTTTGGAATTAACACGTTTCCTGCGCCATCAGGGGAGTTTCACATCAACACACCACTCCGCTTTGACTCCCATTGTGTGTTTTTGAGACTAAAAGGAGAGAAAACTATATTTAACTAATTAACAATGTG
This sequence comes from Rhyacichthys aspro, assembly GCA_036850595.1. Classification (NCBI taxonomy): domain Eukaryota; kingdom Metazoa; phylum Chordata; class Actinopteri; order Gobiiformes; family Rhyacichthyidae; genus Rhyacichthys; species Rhyacichthys aspro. The sequence goes on from CM072168.1 coordinate 10,727,512, forward strand.
GTGAAATGTCACATAACGTTTCTCCTGCTTGTGTCAACTGTCATCTTTGGATATTTGCAGTAATTATGCAGTGATTTAAATTGATTTGTTGAATGTTTTGGACATAGGGGATTTTCAACATTTTATGGTATCCCCTTGGTTTTAAGAGAGAACTCCATAAATCGCACGTTCACCAGTTGTAAATAACAGTGGAGGTGAAAATCATAGCAGCAGATGAGCTGTATTTGATTCTGCAGCTGCCATACAGATGCTTGTTAGCTCAGTGGGTTAGGTTTGTGGTCAGATTCTGACGTGTTTACCAAAAGACACTACTTACTGTGCCCTCAGCTAGGTGTTTGGGAGGGATGTAGTTAAACCCTGCAGTCTGCTGATTGGACAATAACAACAATGAGAAGTGAAAGTAAAAACATTAAATGGGAATTTTTTTTTCGAATTTTTCGAACTTTCCAATTTTGAACAGTCAGTGGGATATAGCTCTTGCTTCATGAATTTAAACATTGTGTTTATCGTCTACACTGCATTAAACACAAACACAACTCTGTCTTCAAATACTGAGTCCCTAAATTAAAGGAAATTGCCACAGCTCTATGAATTAATGTTCTGAGTGATGGGAGTAAACCGGAAACAGTTTAATGTTTAGAGCAACAACACATAACTGCACCTCTCACCGCCACACACCAGGATTTATTTGTGCAGCTACTCACTCTTTTTACTCGAATTATCAACAATGCATCCAAAAAGTCTGCTTCAAACACGTTTCTCAAACCGTGACATGACTTTTCCACAAAAGTCATGTCACAGTTTGAGAAATGTCATTGTTTACAGCAGACATTTCTCCTCTGGACCCAGCAAAGTGGAAATTCATACCTCTTCAGGTGTTACCGTTCCAAATTGTCCCGTACTGACCCGACCCTGCTGATTTTACTAACCATGCTGCTCGCCAATTGTGTCATAATGAAGAATGATGCAAAAGTACAATTCTATTATTATTATCATTATTAGACCCTCATATTTTTTCCGGTGAAAATCAATTTTAGACCCCCTTTCACACTGAAGCGCAGTGCAAATGAGTGTGAAAGGGGGCCCCGTGTTAACCTATAAACACACTTTGTTGGGTGCAGTGTTTGACTCCTTCTCCTGCAAAGATGTCCTGCAGACCTAGCGGCTCACCTCACGCCATGGGACGGGCCCCCGGTGTCAGAGCGCGGCACGGGTGAGATCAGAGACGACCTTGGCATCCGCGCAATGAAAACACAGGCTCCTTCATAGCGCCTCTTTGATGTGCCTTATCAAAGCCCTCTCTCCTCCTCTCCTCCATAGACCAAAGGCTACTATTGTTTTTGTTGTTGTTATTGATATTGTTTTCCTGCACCCTTATAACACAAAGCAGTCTGACCATGACTCTGATGCTAATGTGGAGGTGGAGAGGGTGTTTTAATGAGCTGCAGAGTGGATCAGAAGGGCTCAGAGGGGGTTACACTGAGGGAATAGGTAGCGGCGAACATCAAAACACAGCCAGTACTCGAGCTCCTGCTTTCCACCAGCCATGACCTTTCAGAGCAGCGTCCGAGATGGGAAATAACAATTATGAAATTTTGCCGGGAACATACAAGAAGTTGGACTGTTGAAAGAAAATGAAACGCAAGTGTGAAAGCTCATTTATTAGAGTGGAGATGCGTCCGTACAGGCATCAAACAGAGAAGATATGAGGAAGAGTCAAAAGACGCCACAAGTAAACATTAGTAAAAACTGCAGTGAATTGATTAAATAATTATTTCTAATGAGGGCCAATTGCAAGAAATTAAAGGATTGCAAAAACATTTTTGTGCTGTTAAGGTTAAGGCTCAAAAATCCTGTTAGAAAGTGTTCCATCAACAGTAAAAAAAAGGAGCCAAAGAAAAGAGCTGTTTACCTTTGCTCTCCTTGTGGATGGAGGGGGTTTCATTAGGCACTGTGTAAATCAATCTGCTTCTCCTTAAAGGCCTGTCAATTTGGGCCTGACGCCTGGCAGCCTGACATCACTCACTGGATATTTAACTTGAAAGCCAATTAATCATCATGATTAATTCACTCACAAACCACAAGGAACTGTTGGACTTCACCTCATGGAATAAGAGGCGGATACCTCCGATTGGTAAAGGAGAGAAATGAGGACTTTTGGACGTCTCGCTGCTCCATTCGCTCTTAATCAAGCTTTCAGTACAGAGTTTCAGCTGTAGCTCGATACTCAGTCTGCAAACCACACACCACTCTCAGCCACTTCAGATGGAGGGATTCTTCTAATTGGCTTTGCTCTTCACATTCATAAATGTTAACACAGGCTTGGATTGTGAATATAAATTTGCTTGCACATGTAATGAAGTGCCACGGAGAGAAACAGCAATTCGGAGTTCTGCTTACTGTCTGCTCGCTTGCTAATGTTTTCTTAGAATAATATTTCTGCCATATTGTTAATGGAAAGGGAAATCACACGATATGAAGAAGGAGTTGAATATATATTCTGTTCAGCACATTATTATCTTCAGCTGGAGAAATGGAAATGACCCAAACTCTCCGTCGAGTTGGAGAGAAAAAGGGTTCAGCAATCAGCAAAAGAATAGATGACTTTCCTGCTCCTCAATCATCGTCATTATGTCCTCGGCTAATTCACTGAGGCAGGACCATGATTCATTTTAATGTTAGGGGAACATACAGGTGTAGTTCTGGCATTAGTAAAAACTCACAGCATCATTTCACATTCTGCTCAGGTGGCCATGTTTGCCCGCTCCTTAAATCTTGGGATGTGATTGGCCAAGGCTGACTCAACAAAGTGATGGAGCCAAAGGTGGAATGATGCATGACAGTGTCGCACTGACTGATGACTTCCTGTTTCGGCTGCTGCTCGAACGCATGCCTCAGTTTTTAAAGATCAGATCAATCTGTCAGTCATATCCGCCCTGACCATACAGATCCATAGAAGAGTCTTTCTTAGATGCAGTCTAATAATGTCTGAAGCAACAAATGATCACTGTGGTTTGAGAAGCCCATTGAACCAGAATCAGCACATTTACCTCTCATTTGTCAAAGCGGTAGATGTTTCAGCATGAGATCTGCTGAGCGGTACATTACGGTTCATCATGGCACAGTGCTGATGGTGCTACGTAAAAAATGATGTTAAACAAGTTGTGCACAAGATCTGTATCTATATGTTACATGTGTGCAGCAGTTTGAAAAGTTTCTGTTTTATTCCCAGCTTTTCTGGACTAAAATCTGAGAAAGCTGAACCAGTTTTCAAAATTGAATGGACTCTCAATTTCATGTCACAAGTTCTGCACAAGTTTACAGCAAAAGTAAACCTCAGAGCTTATTAATGAGCTATTTCACTTTAGCTGGCACTTCGACACACTGCTTCCCGCTCCACTCTGCACCGACCTGTCCGTCACTGTGGCCCAGGGTCCATTTAAAGAGCAGCACATAAAAGCAAGCGCGGACTCTCCACGCGGCTTGTATCGGATCTTAATTAAAAAGACTTGCATATTATTTGCTGTAACAAAGGGAAATTTGGGGGTTCATTTAAATCCAATTAGGCCAGCGCCGATGCCTCAGGAGATGAGAGAGTAATTGCTGTTTGAACACGAAGGTCTTTGTTCTGGGCTCGCGGAGACTGATAAAGGCAATACACAATGTGGAGCAACTGTGGAGGGGAGGAGGCTGTGAACCTCCAACACCGAGATTTAAGCACACCTAAACCGTATAACAAGACAATTAGAATCAAAAATCTTCATTGTTTTGCTACGGAGAAAATGCGACTGAGCCCCCATGCTGCAGGTGTGACTGAAAAGATCAGCTGAGTTAATTGCTTCAGTCAGTATTGCTTCTTGTCACACGCGCTGAGCTTCGGTGTGATCAACATGTAGCATGCCATGGTTCTTTGTAGTAGGCAAAATAAATGTCCTTTTGTCGTACGTTAAGAATCTACTGCTCTACACTGGAGTCTCTTGTTCCAGATTTATGGCTCAGGTGTCCAGTCCAAGCAGAGAAACCAACAGATACGTTCATTCTGATTGATGAGAGACATAATTAAACACAAAACACCCACTTTCTTAATGAGTGTTTGAAGAAGAGGCAGCCTGGACGTTTACCCCATTAATCACATATATGCCTTTACACACACAGACATGTAATGGGTATGACTTCTTGCCTTTGACCTCGGTGATGGCCTATTGATTGTGTCTGGCTTGTCTACAGACTCTGATTGGCATATTGAATCATAATTTAGAAAAAGTAGAGAGAAGTTATAACATTTGCTGATGATAAATCATGTTTGACGTTTAAAGCTATTCGTCATGGAAATGGAAGATTGTTGGGAAGAACTGGAAGGTGTTACATTTAGTGATAGCTGTTCGGAAAATGTAAAAGTGTCCTTTGAACCCTAAGAACCCCTTTTAAAACATTAATTATGGAAATATTATCAAACATTAATAGCCCTCTTTCTAACGCTAGTAACAACCCCTATGGAGAGTCTTGTCAAATGTTTTAATACATTGTAATTCAGAGTTCTGTGGTATGTTGGACTGATAACTGTAGAAAAACATACTGGGAAAGTGGCTATTCCAGTCCTGGCCACAAGAAACCTGAAACTTTTAGCTTTTGAGTTTACCGTTGTGGACTGTAGAGATCCTGTAATTATCTCAGTCTCGTTAAACACTGCATCGAAACATTGCCAACTTTTATCCATGTTAAATTTACTTTTAATATTTAGTTTCTCTATTTTTATCTTTTTGAGCGATTTTGCTGTAAAATAAGATGTATTTTGCAACAGAAAAACTATTTCCTTGGTCTATTTCCTTGGTCCTTTGATGTTGACATCAGTGTCAACCAATGGGAGCACTCCTTTTTACCGGAAGCGAGCTGTGTCAAGTCTTAAGTCCTAATTTTTTAACATAAAGACTATTGGTATATGACAGAATGTTGTATCTGTTTATACTATATTTGTGTTTGACATGCTAAAACAAGAACTATCCTTTGGGCTTTAAGCAATGTGGTAGCACAACAATGACCATTTTAAATCTCTACTTGTTTCCTGTTTTTAAAGGTTTATCCTGTAGTAATGGTAGTAGAGGACATAAAACCTTCTCCTAAGATCACACCTGAGACCCTCTCAGAGTTCAGGGGTCACTTGATGCGGGGCATAGGTCACTGTTTTGGCTTAAGTCCAAGGTCAAGGTGCAGAGGTCATGTCAGAGTGGTCACCTCACTGCTGACCTTGACCTTGAGCTGATCACAGAAGCAGGGTCCAGCACATGATCAATGATACATTTACATTACATACTCACCCCAGTGTTTGTCCTTGTCTTTGCTTTAACAGTCTGCATTGATGTCGTTTTGGTGGAAAACACATTATCTAAAGAACATTTGGTTGGTTAAATGTCTACATGAGTAATTGTATTCTTGGTTTTCTCAGTCACCATTAGCACTAATCCAGACAGTATGCCTGTTATATTGCTGTAACAAACCACAGTGTTTAGGACTCATCGGTCCAGCGGCTTGCTCTTCCCTGTTAGGATCCTTCTCTCATTCCACTTATCACCCACCTTGCTCTGTCCCCTGCACCGTCTCTGTGACATGGGACATTTAGACAAACTGAAGCTGTGTTGTTTGGACAGTGTTTCCTATTAAATGGCCCTTCCTTTATATTCACACACGGTGCATTTCCAGTCCCAGAGCAATTATACACATGACTACACTTGGAGCTAAAGGAACAGGCTGAATCTTTATCACCAGCCGAAGAGCAGCAGCACCGTGACTCCTCCTGAGCCGTCTGCCTCCCGTACTTCTCTGCATCTACAGCCAAACCAAAGGGTATACTGTGGTGTAATACTGAAAAGACCAGAATTTGAAAAAGAAGAATTAACAGAATAAAATTAGCATTTTGCATTCTTTGCAAAATCACTCACTGTTAGAGCTAAAACTATTATTCACTGCAACAAGAAGTAGAATCACCGAGCAGCTATGTAGAAAGACTTGCACATTAAGTCCAACAATGACATGGAACAAAACCATATAAAGCCTAGAACACTTTGCTTGACTCACCCAAATGTGTGACTTGTATGTGTGGTTCACAGTGTACCTTAAAATGAAACTTTTTCAAACTTTGTTTCCACTTACAGAGGGATTTGGGATTGCCTTAAGCCTGGGAGTGTATGGGTCTTGTAAAGGTGTTCGGTAGCTGTTATTTAATCGATCCCAAATCTCCAATAGATTGCAATTGTGGTCACTTTAACAATGTTTCGTTTTTAGATATACTGTATTAGAACATTTACAAAACACCCATCTAACATATTCAACACTAAAACAAAAAGTGTCCCATTTGAAGAGGGTGTTGAAGACAGGTCAGGCCACATGGCTGAACATCACATCAACATTCATCACTTCCTGATGTTTCAGAGGCTAAGCAGTGTCAGAAAATCTGGAAGCTCCCAAGATGAAGGCTAGATGTTTGAAGATGTGGACGGATGTTTGAACTCCTCTGCACCCTCTTCAGTGTCCCAGTGGGGAGTACATAAGGCAAGGCCAGTCATGTATTATTTAGAGCCCGATCCTCCTTTGTGCTTGATCAGGGCTTGATTTAGAAACGCTGTGACTGTCTGTATCCCGCCACATGTAGGAATATGGACCTCATTCTTTGACTATAGGCAAACCGTTAACTACCAATCTCAGTCAACATGTGTATGAATTCATTTCATTGTCCAGGAAATACACTCCTGTCATTATCTCAGAGAGGATGTATCATGAAGTGCTAAGAAACATTCTCCTGCTGCACTGCTTTGGACCCCTGGAATCACCTGCAGTCCTGGTGGACTTGTTTAAAAACACTAATAGACTTAAGCACTAGAGTATTGGTAATGTGTCAGGACCACAGGGAGCACTGTTTTAAACCAGTCCCTAATTAAAGTTGAAACTCTGAGCGATCTATTCCTGCGCCGCTCAGCAAACGAGCCAGAGCTGATATGCTCTTTAAGTCATTAGCAGCTCTGATTCATAGCCACAACACCTTGTTAACAGAACAGGGCTCATAATCCCAATGCAAGAGCAGTTCTTGTGGTTCAAAGTGGAGATGCACCTCATTGTAATTACACTCATTGCCATAACTTATTACTGTTAGTCCATGTTGTTCTGCGATGGCTGTTCACCAATTGGAGCATTGTCAAAGTCTCAATGTGGAATATAAACTGATGCTACAATCAAGCCACTGTTTTAAATGAAACATTTAAACTGTACATACAGTAATCAAAGTTCACTAAACTGTCTACAGTAAGAATAACTTTCAAGATAACCATGTAGGGATCTGCTCAAGACCACTGAGGGTACACTTTTATGGACTCAGGCCTTGACAGGGCAGGATTATGTCAGAACCAAATCTAAAATAAACGTGTGACCCTAAGATGAGATCAGCTTTCAGTGGTCTTAAGACTTGTCTCAAGCACTACTAAATCTAATGTGAAGACATTCTATTTAAGAGACACAACATGTGTACTTGTGTAAGCATCTCTCCAATAATCAGTGAAGCATGCATAAGCATCATGAATAGACAAATCTGCTACAGGCAACAGGCCATATCTGAAAGCACATTTAAATTAAAAAATAAACAGGTTAACCTTCAAGCTACAGTGTATGGTGATTTAGTATTAAATATGGATTCAGATGATGTATTGTCCTGCGCTGATGCGCCTGAAAAGCTGGACCAACGCCACTTACAGAGGGTTTATCATGCACACCCACCCTCTCCTCTGTTGTCAACGCTCGGATCTACAATCAAGATAATCCATCACTGTGGCACATAATGCAAAAAAGATATTAAAGCCACTTGGGGAAAATGTATTCCTGGGAAGTGAAATGAGAATAAAATGCTGTTTAAGCATTTACTGAAGGTTAAAAAAGGATAGGACAGCTGTGACACACCTTCATCCAGACAATATGAATAAATGTTCATCCATGTTCTGGGACTGTAACTGCGGAGACAGACATGTGTGCAGGGGTATCATTAGTAGATTGTAATAATGTACTTCATTATGAAATCATGATACCAATACAAATATGGTAGGAGCAGATGACAATGCTACATAGAGAAGTTCATCAGCTCAGGGCTCTCAAGTTTGGATGAATACTTGGATTAATCGTTCAGTTTGGATATCTGATTCAAAAAAAAAAAAAAAAAAAACGCAACAAAAACACTGACCCACTGTGGTCATTCAGAAGCTGTGCTTCATGCACGAGTGAATGCAAATGCTGCAAGTGCCACCAACTTTACATCTAGTCCAGATGAGCCAGCTTCACTTTGCACCAGAACATGTGGTGAATACAACACTGGGGCAAAAAAGAATAAATACTTAGAGAGGACTGAGTTAAAACATGCAGAGACATGAAGAAAATGTCCAAAATGTTGTACTGACAATAAGCATCAACATTACAGCAGTGAATGAAGCACCTAAACAGTACGTACTGTAATAAAACATGAGAACAATAAACACCATCAGAGCCAGGCATCACACAGCAAAAACCTTGCTTCTTTATCCTGCATTTGTGCAGATGCCAAACCCTGCTCAGAAGCCTGTTGCTAAGGGCAACCTATTGGGCCCCTCTGTCTGCCGACCAGATGCCTCTGTGCTCATCCCACAGGCTCAGATGTCGCCATGCCAACAGGCAGGTGTCCAGTGCAGCCATGGTCTATGGTGGGACAGAGGCATGTGCAGTGGCCCTTATTGGGATCATTATAAAACATAAACTAATTCAACGCAATGTACAATACATCAATTTACGTGTTAAACTTTTCTCTAAACTTTTTCATCTTGGGGATTCATCTGGGTGTGGCAGCCATGAAAACAGCACTTCAGTGAATGAGGTGTTACTAGATTGTGTCACATTGTGTTGTTTTATAATAAGAGATCAACACAGAACAATGTCAAAATGAGAATCAGAGGAATGCCAGTGCTGCAACAAAAGCCACACTGAAACTTACTTTCAGCCAGTTTCACAATTAAGATGCTAATGACCATAAAATGTCGTTATCCATTTGCACAGACAATATTTTTTAATTTTTTTTTTTTTTACATTCAGTGCTAAAAGGTCTGTTTAATTCATATAATGATTACTTTTATTTTGTCCCAGTATTAAACAGCGTGTGTATATGTGTTTTTCCAATACATCATTTACTGTGATTGTGAAATCTATACATGAACTGTGCGTCAGTTTCTTCGTGTGTGAGATCCACCATTCAGACGACATTGTTAACCGATTATCACACTGAAGTAACATTTCCACTGAGCTGCGTTTCCTGTCTCTGATGCAAATCCAATGTAAATCTGAAGTCACCGTCTCAGCCTTGGTGATTATTCATGTCGTTCAGGAGAGTGATTAAATATTCCTTACCCTCAGAGCAGCAAAACAAATAGGCCACGTTCTAACAGGCCCTGACACATCTTTTAAATAATGTTTATTTATCACCGGTAACATTTACCAGCCCCCGTTCCGTAGTTCCCTCTGGCATGTGATCCTCCAGCTGCTGCGTGTGGCATTATACCCTTTTATTTCAAACTTTATACAACTTTTGCCGTCTCTTTTTGAATGTTCCTCTTTGAATATGAACCAGAAAGACGGTGGAGGTAGATGAAGGAAGGAGGCAAAGAGACTGAGACAGAACTAGATTTAAATAAGCGGTGGTTAAATGTATCACTTAAACTTCCAGATATATGGAAAAGTGCATAGTGCAAGTGTCCACATTAAAGTATCCATATTTCAGTTCAAATGTTGAAATTAATAAATGCATAAATGAACATATTCATTTATCATCTGCATGGAAATACATAATTCACTCCTACCCTGACATTCCTGCTGGGGATGTTATTATACTTCAATTAATACAAATAGTCGGTTTTTACCATTGCAAAACCAAATGCTATACATAAGACTTTGCTTTCAACGAATGTCAGTCCTACTCTGGGTCTGAGGTAGGATTTCTGCAAGTTAAAACCAGTATAAAAGCGCACGCTCACGGCATCAGGACACACTGGGACCGGTCGGGTTGGAACAGGGAAGAAAACAGAGCAACACCATCATCCGAAAGAAAAGGGATTGTATTTTGACAGAGCTACAGACAAATCGGAGGAGAACTGGTAAGGTGTTCAAGAGCGATTGTATGTTCTTTTGTTCTCAACTCTCTTTGTCTTACTTGTGTTATGTTGTTTTAAATCAGCTGTGTCCAACTCAGCTTTAGATGAGGTCACGGTTACAAGTAAGAGTCATGACTGGAGCCAAGAATATATGATGTATGAAGTATTTTTAATGTTAAAGTCTTTGATTGTTGCACTGAGTTTCATCAAATGCCACTTGAATTTTGTGAGAAACAACTGCTAAATAAACAGCTTAACAAATATTAATGCTTGCACTTTGCCTGTTACCAACATTATTGACCACAAGAAGATCATTTTTTGTTTAAAATATAAGCCATAAAAGAATTTTAAAGGACTAGATTTGGCCCTGGAGGTTCAAGTCCTACACGTCTGTTTTAGATTGACCTCACATAGTTTTGCAATTTTCACTCTTGAAATATAATACTACATATCTTTCTGCTTAAACTAATTCAATATACAAAGTACAATATGAAGTTTTGTTTCACACTTTACAAAACAATTTCTTATTCCGTGTTGTTTATTATTTACCTGGAGGCATTAAAATCCTGCTTCATTTGTTCTAACTTTAGTCGACATGACTCTGATCTCACTGTAGTTCAAGTGTTAATAACAGCCCGGCCTTTGCTTTGCTGTAATTTCAATATATAATGCATCATTTTCATAAATGTTGCTATAATGAAGACAGGATGAAGCAAATCTTATGAATACACATGAAGCACCAAACAAGGAGTACAAATCATTTGAATAGTTTCATTAGAATTGTATATTTAACTTTTCTATTAAATATGATAAGCAGAGCTAGAGTCTGCATTTACACACAGTGACATGGTTAAGATGTGACATTACAGTGGCAGAGTGGCATTAATAAACATGTGCAACATTCAGCAGTACGGAACAGCCGTCTGCAGCACCGTAAGACATGCACAAAATGCCTGTAAGCAGAGATTTTAAAATGTAAAAAAATACTGAATAAATTTTATTTGCTAAAAAGTTCTTAACTAAACTCCAGACTTGAATATTTACATAATGATAAACAAAAAAATATGAAGTGCATTTAGTTAAATTAGAATAAAGACAAAAAGCATGACAAGAGCATTGTCACAACTTGTTACACATATGTTCATAAAATAACCTCAAGTTGTATTCCCATAAACATAAATATTGGTTTAGGGGGTGAAGATTTCTAAAAAAAAATAAATAAATAAATCAGACTATTCTAAAGACACAACTAAATTAATTCTTGGCGTGAAATGAAATATGGATATGTGGTTAATATCTTTTTTTAGTGCAGGATGCTGTGTTGAGTAGGACACTGTACTAAATGATGCTTTGACGGTTTTGAAGCCGTCATGGCTGCCTCACCACAGCTCTGCCTGTGTTACCACACTGCATAAGAAATGATATGCGAGAGGTGTTTTTGAATATTCATGACCATCTCTATTGGCTGTTTGCACTGTAGCATTAATTAATTGCTCGAGGGGATGCTAAACCCAAACGAGGAGCTCAAGTAGCGTGTGCTGAAACACAACTGTCCCAAAGAAAGGGTGAGAAACTCCTAACCTCCAAACTTTGGGTGCTAACTAACACAAAAAGGAATAGTCACAGTGTGACACTTCACTGAGAGGTTTTACTTTAATTTAACAGTTAAGAGACATATAGCAAAGTGAAAAAGCAGAAATTCTGTGGCTGACTTTATGCTCTTTGTTTAGGATGTGTCCATTTACAACTATTAGTAAAAATGTATGAATATTCAAGAGGTGAGATGTTGAGGAGTCCCAGTCTTCTCCTACACAGTTTGCTCTGGTAGTTAAAAGAGGGCCGCTGAGAGGAGTTACACTGTGAAAGACATTAGCATCCCTTTGAAACAAGAGACCTTGAGTATGAACAAGTGCTATCCATACTCACTTTGGAATGTCATTTATATGCACAAACGGAGGTGTGAGGCCAGAGGATGTGAGGGGGGCAGCGCAGGTGGAGCTTTCACTGCAACGGACACTTTTACACATCCAGACCCGCTCTATACTTCACTGGGCTCCTCTGAACTTTTACATGAGTGATGTACATATCAGTGTTCTGCTTTTTAATATAAATGTGTTGCTTCATCAAACCCTTTCATTCACATGTCAAACTGAGGCCTAATAATTGTTCATTTTTATATATTTATTTGATGTCACAACTTTAGTTTTAGTGTCTCTGGCACCAGTGACCCATGCACTCTTCTCTCTGAATAATGAATAGTGATAATACCACATAGTCCTCTGAATTGTAAATGTTCACAATTATACAGCCTATTCTCTATTCATTATTTCATACCAAATGGAAAATTATGTAAAAGTATCTCTGAAGAGGAAAGCAGCGTGTAATATGACTTGCCATATTGTTCATGCAATTCAAATCCTTGCTTTTCTCTAAGAGTTGAAAGTAATCAGATTGGAATAAAATCTGACTGGCATGTCATGTGGGATTATGATACGTTTGGAAGATAAGATATGATAACGACACAACGCATCATGAGGTGAGAGCACTCAGGCAAAGAGTGTTTTCCAATTAACTTAAACCTCCCTCAAGGTTAAATATAAAGCGTTGACTTCTGTTACAACCACAGGACATGGGCTTGATGTCCCATTATGACTACAGTCTTTTCAGTGCTTACGCTCCATAATAGAAGTCAAAGTCAAAGTCTACTTTATTGTCATTTCTGCCACATGTTCAGCACACACAGAGAACTGAAATTTACTGAAAGATTTACTGAAAGTTACTCTCTTCCCGTGGTGCATACAATATAATAAGTAGAAAATAGTGCAATGTAAGAAGAAACACAAGTAAAAAAATCTATTTATAAAATAATTTAAAAAAAGTAAAAAACTATAGTACAAAAAATAAATACAACAGAAGGCAAAGTGTAAACAGAATATTTGCAGTATTGGCAGTGCAAAAAAGTGTAAACAGTACAGATACAGTGGGAGGTAGTGATTGAAATGTTGACTTATATGTATGTTTTATTTTAGTTAGTATAGTTAATTGTGAGACTGGTGAGCTTCAAGTAAATTCTGTGTTGTGTATGTTTATGCCACTCAGAACCAGCCACTTTTCATAAATTAACAAAACACACTGTAAAATAGACTTGCCATTTTGTGTTTGCCTGAAAATATACAGTGGTGGAATGTAATGAAGTAAAAATACATTCCTGTAATTAAGTACACTTAAGTAGATTTGAAAGGGGGGTACTTTTGACTTTTACTCCACCACATTTTAGAGCAAATATCTGTACTTTCTACTTCACACAGTACACATTTGAAATTTGAAAATTGTTGTAAATGTGCAACACTTTAAATTAAATATTTAATCGGTGCATAAATGTGTACCTACATTTATAGCACAGAGTTGAATGAAGGCAGCATTATAGGAGTAGCTTACTGTTAAATGTGAACTTTACCTTAATTAGTAGCATAATGATTGAGTCAAATACTTTCATACTTTAAAGTACATATAAAAGCAAGTACTTTTTAATTTGAGTAAGAATTTTAATGTGATACTTTTACTTTTGCTTGAGTACATTTCTACCTCTTTATCAGTACTTTTACTTAAGTAGTGGAATTGAGTACTTCGTTCACCATTAAAAATATAGCATACTGACCTTGCATTCATTGTTGCTAGTTTAGTATGTTTTATTTTTGTAACTGTAATAGCTGTTGCCAACGAATTGCTCAGTTTAGCAAAGAGTTTGGGAGGCCTGGGTGACTGTGGGGCGCTTAGCTTCTTCTTGGTTGCCTTAAAGTGAGGACCATCATCGTGTGTGCTTATTCCCACATTTGTTTTACTATAAATCCACACTGGCAAACAATCTTCCCTTCTGCCATGAGCCCTCTTCTTCTTCCTCCCCTTCCTCAAGAGCAAGCGTTACCCTCTCATGCCCCTATCTCCCCTCATCCTCTATTCCCCTCACCTCCCGCCGTTCCCCGTGCCTCTGCTGAGCACAGGTATTTGTTTAGGAATCTCTCAGTGGAAATTATGCTCCATCTCCGGCACTCCCTATCAACACACAATTATCATGGGCAATCATGCAGAACAGCCCTGAATTCAGCTGGGACTCCCACTCTGATGACATTACCGAACAGCAAGGCCAGGCTCCTGGAGGTAGCCTGCTTCACACCTGCACCGTCTCCATCTCTGCCGGCCCTATCTCGCCGAGCGCTGCACTGTCCAGGAAAGGGATACAGCCATGATTAAACATTTTTATCTTATTAGGTTTTCATTTAATCCAGGTTGTCCAGCAGATAAGAACAAATCCGCTCGGGCAACAATGTATGAGCATCTCACCTCATTCTCTGAAGAACTTGGCAGCTTATTTGAGCCCAAGTTTGGTGAACAGCTAGACTAAAAGGCCTGAGAAATTTGGAAGTGTGAATCTCCGTCTTTAGTGCGAGTGAAATCGGTTTCAGTGCGTATTCAGTGCTACAGTGACAGTATTATGTCTGTCCTCGGTGCATTTTGAGGCAGGCCACAGATGCATGTATAGTATGTATGATAAGTATATTACAAAGCCCAAAGAGGCACGTGAGAATTGACACAGGAGTCCATTCACTTCCTGATCAAATGCTCCATTCATGAGTGAAATTACCATCCGTCTGTCGGCCAAGGTGTGAATTCTTTCATCTGCAGATACTACCTCTGAATTAAATTCATAACACCACATACACTTCACTGGACTCAAGATAAGCCAAGGGTTTTTCCCCTTGAGTTTGGATCCTTTTAGTGTACATTTTGTGAAGCAACATTGCCCTCTTCTGGTCGGTGACAGTTGGATCATTTGGATTTGTACAGACCTTTACAGAAGGAACGTTTATTTGCAGAACCTCATCTTTACTTTCATAACTTCCATCAGCCAGACAAACAAACTCAGTGTGGAAGTGAATGCATCTGAAAACACACGGTCCCCTGCATTTATTTCCTCATTTCACTTCACTTTGTCATATTTTGTCAGCGTCAGTTTATTTTAAAATAATTCAAAGCATTTGGACATTAAAAGCTTGTTTTCGTCTTCCTGGTTGGAGCTGGTAAGGTTTCTATAGTAAGTTTGTGTTCATGTAAGTTCTCTAAAAAAATCAATTGGCTATTGTGGTTATTAAAATAATAATAGTTAAAAAAACATTTTTAGGGATATTTATTTTTATTTAAAAACGTATATTTTCATAGTTTGATCTATGAATATTATATAATACATCATATAATAATAATAATGTTATGTTAAGTGGAGTTTACTGTGGAAGCAAAGTCAGGCCACACTAAAATAGTTATATTCAGAATATAAAACTCATGCACATTATAATTAAGCCATTTGAAGCTTAATTTTGTGTTTTTTTACACTGTACAAACTATTTGATTTATTATTACTTGAAAAGGACACTTATTCAAACAAGTACTTAAACATCTTATTCATGCACACTTCAAAGAATTTTTCCACTTAAACTTTTTCATGTTATAATTTCATAAACACTCTCATAAACACACTGTCACACATAGCTCAACAAAGCATTTGCACCATATACTGTAGTGTATGTACTATTGCACTGTTGTCAGTCTCTGCAGTAAAAATATCAAATATCCATCTTGTTCCAGACTTGCAGCCTGTCCCGATTAGTGGTAGTGGATCTGTATTGTTCGACCAATCAGGAGGAAGAGCAGACCGGACAGGAAGCAGAAGAAGATGCCAACTGGGGCAAACATGAACGACAGACCGTAGTCAATGGACAGTGCAAAGTCTGGACACAGATTGGCGCGCTGGTAGTCGACGTAGACATTCACCACGTCCAGAACCTCCAACCACAGCACGAACATCACCACCACACACAGCAGGAAGAAACCTGGGAGAAAAGGTGTGAGAAAAGCACCTGAAACCACAACCTTAAAACTACTCATTTTCAATATCTCTGGCTCTTGGTCTCACCTGATGCAAGGAAAAGGCTGCCTCCTGTTTTATACAAACAGTGGCTGGCAAAAGGAGCAGCACAGATGATGACGAACCCACCGACTATCACTGCAGCCACTCCAATAAGCATGAAGATGCTCCAAAAGCCTCTGTAGACTGCACAAGAGAGAAGTCAGACAATACTATGGAAAATAATGCAGCACAAAATATTAGATGAACATTAACACTCACTTATGGCAGAGTCGTACTGTGTGGCGTTGTGGCTCTGCGGGGACACGGGGAATGGGAAGAGGTAGGCGTGTGTGCAGACCTTTGAGGATGGTTGGTTGGCTGAGGATAGAGAATTCATAAAGTTAGTGAAAAAAGAACAAAAGAAAAAGGTTGGTATGTTAAACACCATCATGTCCTGTTTTTTGCTTAATAATTTATGTACATTTAAATATTGGGAAAAATGTGTCACCTGGACACATCAATCAATGAGCTATTTTTACACTTTTACTTTTTGACAATTTAGCCTTGCTGTACTTTGTCCCTCATTGTTCTTCATTGTGGTCCTCTACTGCTGTCCTCCCCCATGTGAAATTCCACAGACTCTCACAAGGTACCTAGACAGCTCCAGGCAGGTTTTTGACAATGACCCACTATTCATAAAGATGAAAATAGATGATGCAGAGTCACCTGACAAAGGACCAGAATAACATCACATGGCACAGTCGCCAGGCGGTCACATGAGTCGGGTTCTGCCATGTTTGTTTATAAGAGAATGATTTGGAGATGAATTTGCTTAGTGACTGTTAAAAAACAGCACACAAGAATAGTGTTTTCAAACCTGCCTTAAATCCTGCTTCATGCTTTTATCTGCAAATTCTAAAATTAGCATCACATCCGCACTCACTGAACCACAGCTTCCAGAGCAGGTCATCATCTTCCACATCAGAGCCAAACGAACACCTCCAGAAAAATCCTTCGTGGTACAGAGTGATGTTAGGGTCCTTCTGTATCACAACATCAGGACCCCCCAAAAGTAAAGAAAGAAAAGAAAATTACTTCTAACAAAGATTACAACAGATCATTGCACAAATCATTGATAAAACTGTTAAGATACAATTACAGGAGCTTTGGAGCCATTGAAAGCAGGTGAACTGCATTTTGGGACAATGGCACATGACAGCTGCCAGGTCAGGTCAAAGTTCGAGCTGACCAAGCACCTCTAACCTCATCCAGGTTTGATTTGGAGCCGAGCATATGTCTGAGGATATTCTAGCAAATCATTGAACTAAAAACTGCTTGTGATGTCATTCATAAAAGGCCTACAAGCTACACTTACACTCCGGCATTTTATTTGTTGATGTTGATCAAGTTTTAAGATGAATTTATGTATTCAAAACCTTCCACTATAGGGTTTTATTATTCTGTGGTCAGGTCATGATTTCCGTGAAGTGGTTACTATACTAGAAGAGAGGTATGTTCCAATCGGTGATATTTAATCCAGTGCTATGCCACAGGGACTACTGGTATTTGTATTGGTATCGCAGGAGTAACGATGGGATACGAGCCATGTCACGCCATAGCTTCACATGTACATTATACTGTTTCAGTCAAAGAGTTCTGATTACATTTTTTGTTCAATATTCAACCGGCAGAGATATTCAACTACTTATCTTGTAAGTTCAACACTCACCTCAATGGCGACACCACCAGGGCCAACAGCTCCATCAGGTTTGCAGCTCTCAGAGGCCATGAGCCAGTAATCCGTCCCAAACGAAAGTAGGATGAACACAGCTGCCAAGGCACCGAAAAGGCCCGCAAAAAACAAGGCCACGCTCAGCTTCATGGTCCAGGATCTACTTTGTGAGTCCACACTCTTGTGACTTTCCCCTCCAACTACAGACTGTGCATGTGACAAACACAAAGGCCAAGACAGTCACTCCTCTCGGGGTGTTGATTATCCTTTTGAGATCTGGAGTTACTCAGTTGGTTTGTATTATTGGATCTAGACTCCTCTGCTGTCCCTCTGCTTGTGTTATGGCAGGACAAACTCGTGCACATGACAAATCCACACCCTACTGGGGTCGGCTCTAGCCCACCCACCATCCCCCCCAGGGCTATTTTAGGGATCTGACAGACTTGTCTTCTGTCTCCTCTCCCCAGTCCACTACGGGGCAGAAAGTGAGGAACAGACGGAGGGTGTGAAGGGAGGGGATCAACGCAGAAATAACCCACGGCAACTGGACACCGGGGTCTGTATGAGAATGTCAGGATGGGAGAAACAGAGAGGACACCAGAGGCACAACATGCAAATAAACACACACGAGCTGCCATTTCCTGTAAAACGGGGCGATGATAGTAAATGCACAGACTACAATCAACAAGAGAAAAAGTTTTATAACAATTTAAAAACAAAAAAAGCCTTTTTTAATTAGATTATTAACAGATTTTTACTTTTCTTGATTGTCTTTTAACAAAAAAAATAAAAATAATAAACTTGATATCTTGAGATGAACTGTTTTCTCAGAGGAATAGGGCTGAGCCGAAGAGAAGAAAACCTCCAAATACTTTATTCACGTCTAAGAGGAACATTTAGCACTCAAGCTTCACGTATACACGGGCTCATTTGCACAAAGATGCGACCAACAAGGATCTCCATTTAAAGAAAAATCAAGTGCGCAGAATATATATGTTCAGATGAATGTTTCTAGTTTCTTTTGACGTTATTGGTTTTAAAAATGTGTTATGTTTATTAATTTCAACCATAACATTCCTGCTCGTGGGCTGTTTTTGCATTGATGCTGAAACCCAGGAGCTGTTAGTTTGCATTTTCCATTGTACTTTATGTGTACTCTGCATCAACTTAACAAAAAGAAGACTTCATTTCTACCTTTCTCAATACACCTGTACAACAACCTTTCTTGCGCACCTTTGTGCAATAGATAGTTTCCCCTATTCACATTTGTCTCTTGTTTAATGCTCCTCATTATTTATTCACTTATGTATATCATTTATATTCCATATGGTTTCATATTGCATCTATACATATGTAAATCACACATTCGCTCTTACTGTATATTATTGTATATATTTATTTTGACTTCTTCATATTATTGTTTGTGTTCATGTGTTTGTTTGTACCTGACCTACTGTGACAAAGCAATTTCGCTTGTTATAAAGTTGACTCTAACTCATACAATAGGATGTCCACAAATCCCTTCTCATAGACATTTTAACAAAGAGGATTAAATAAGACATACATTTCTGAAAATAGTAATAATGTAATTAGTTTAATGTAATACTGTGTAAATCTCAGAATAACACTCCAACATCACTCCTAGGAACTTCAGCTGAGCCTCCAGATTTTGATGCTTCGGTTTGTCCACTGGGTGGCGTAGTGGCACAATCTCTGCTGTACAGTGAGGTCAAAACGGTCAAAATGATAAAATACATTCAGAAACTGCAATCAGCAAAGAAGACAATGGTATTTCAAATGCAAGCTTCTTGATTCAAATTTCTCATTTGTAATAACTTTACAATAAACACTGAATCAGACCAATGTATTGAAAATGAAATGAATAATTTGAATTTGTTCACCACCACAGAATTAATGCTGACTTTATTGTGTATAAGTTAAAAAAAGGGGAAAAAAAAAAAAGGGAAAAAAAAAAAAAAAAAAAAAGGGAAAAAAAAAAAAGGGGAAAAAAGGAAAAAAAAAAAGGGGAGGGGGGGGGGGGGGGGGGGGGGGGGGGGGGGGAAAAAAAGAAAAAAAAAAGAAAGAAAGAAAGGGAGGACCCCGGGGGGGGGGGAAAAAAAAGGGGGGGGGGGAAATGGGGGGGGGAATTTTGGGGTTTTTAAATAAAAAGGGAAAAGGGTAGGGAGGGGAAAAGGGGGGGGGAAGGGGGGGGGGGGGGGGAAAAGGGGGGGGAAAGGGGGGTTTTTTAGAAGAGGGAAGAAAGGGGATGGAAGGGGGGGGGGGGGTGTAGAAAATGTAATTCCAAAATAGTTGGATAGTATTAGTCCAAAATATTTGAGCAGGTGTTTCCTTTTTTTATTCCACAGAAGTGTAGCTTGTGTCTTGTTTTAGAGGAAGTACTCAATTCCTCTACTGCAGTGAAAGTACAGATAAAAAGGTACAAATGTACACAGGTGAAAGTAAAAGCACCACATTACATTTCTTACTTAAGTGAACGAATGAAAGTACTTGCTTTTAAATGTACTTAAAAATATGAAAGTAAAAGTATTTGACTCAGCTCAACCAATCAATGTAAACATAATTTAATTTATTAATTTTAAAAAAGGATAGTTTGTAGCGTTGTAAAACTCAGCAACATAAGTTTAGGCGCACATTATGTACTTTAATATACTTAACATACTACTTTAAAATTGTTGTAATTTACAACAATTTTATTATATTATTTATTTAAAAACGCTAATTTACTTGTAACAAATGTACAAATATTCGCTCAAAAATGTTTGTGTATTTTTTACTTTGTTACATCCCACCTCTGCTTGGGTCCATTATTTTTGTCCTTAGTGTGTGTGTGTGTGTGTGTGTGTGTGTGTGTGTGTGTGTGTGTGTGTGTGTGTGTGTGGTGTAATAATAATACAAAAACTTGCGCCGTCTGGTGACGTCAGTGGGCGATACCAAATGTCCGGACCTCAGGGGGGTGTCCTGAGAGTCAGTCCAGAAACACTGGCTTTGCCCCGAGAATACGTGAGGGATTAGACTCAGGCTGCCTTCATCCACATAACCCAGACTCAGTATTTCTTTTCCACACGTACCACTATCCACTGTTCGGTCGATGCCTTTTGTTTGGGTCATTTTGTGTCCCCCCTGGATGAGGAGCCGCTGCCGGTGCGGGACGTGTGCTCTGACTGTAGAGCCCAGGAGCGCTTCCGCCTCGGCTGTAACCGGGCTGTCACTGCGGGAGGATGAATAACAAGAAATGTAGCTCTTTATTTCACAGACCCAGTGGTCGGACGAGGATTATACAATGCATCTATGTAGTGGGCTTTATGGTGAGTTGCTAACCATCATTTAAATAAGCTCTCAAATGTGGAATTTTCCAAAACTGACAATTAGCATATAATGTCAATGTTACCTGTGGTTTAAGGTCTTTAATTTAAAGCTTTACAGTGTTTCGTGTCATTTCCCATCCAATTAAATTTTAGCAAGTGCAAATGACTAACTTCAAAGTTTCCAGTGAAAGGGGTTTATTAGAGTAACTTGTTAAAACTATACATTTTCTCTCACCCTTGTTGCTCCACATTATTGCAGCATCTTAAAGTAAAGAAATGTCATACACCTATAGGGTTTCTGATAATAGTTCTAATAATAGTTCTCCTGTAGCTGACTGTAGCACAGGTTGTTTTGACAGATTAAAGTCCACGGTGACCTCTTCGAATTACTGCTGTCAGTAAAATGTGTCCCAAGATGGATGTGACCCTGACTTTATTATCAATTAAAAAAACACAGAGCAAAGTCATATCTTGGTATAAAACACTGATGTATTTCCAAAGATATATCCAAAGTCCTAAATTAAATATAGCTAAACCAATCTAAGCAGTTTCATACAACTGCTTGGGACAGTACAGAATGTTAAGTGATTAATCTAATGACCACTGCTGCAAAATACTGTGACTTCAATCAAGACTTTGGCAAGAGGTGATCGGATTGCACAGTGCACTTTTGTGGCCACTGCAGCATTTTTTTTATGGAATACTTCTTGTTTTCCTTGCTCTGGGCAGGTGTGAGCAGGTCCTAGTGACACCTGGATGTATTTGAGCTGGATAATGTCACACTAATATCCTCTTCTGTCTTGTTGTTGTGTACAGGACCTGTTTGGGGTGAGCATGATCATCCCTCTACTCAGCCACCATGTGAAGGCTTTAGGAGCCAGTCCTACTGTGGCTGGCATTGTGGGTAAAGAGTCACAATTACATTCAACTAGACTGTTATCAAATTGACAAAAGAGGCATATTTTTAATTTACTTTTTTAAAATGTAGTCATTTGTATGTGTATATGTGTCAATTCTCTCAGGATCTACATATGGGATCTTGCAGCTGTTCTCAAGCACAATAGTTGTAAGTTCTGACTTTTTTTCATTCTGATTTTTTTTATGTGTCGACAAAGGCGTGCACATAGTGGACAAAATTGATGCATTCCCTGTTATCCCTGGTATTTGACCAGAACAATAAACATAGTGTGTGTGTAAGGCTGACTAATGTTGCACTCTATATCCAATGTCAACTAGTTAGCATACTACTACTGCTTTATTCTCATTTTGATCATCACAATAAGCCATCTTTGGTTAATGAGTACAACATATATAAAGATTCCAAACTATAACTTTCAACAAAAAGAATGGCTTTTGGTGTGGTATTCTCAGCTTTCTACGTCAGTAAATTGGTTCAATTCTCCCGGGTCATGCGACAAATTAAATGTATAAAGGCTCGTCTGTTTGTTCCCATGTGTGGACAGGCTGCATCCTGATAAGCATTGGATACATGAACAGCTATGACTCTATGATCATCTCAGGCTACATCCAGAATACAGCAAACTCAATTGGACCTAATTGAATTACTTCATCAGATGGTTGAGGGAGAGACACATAGTCAGGGCGAGAATTGAATTAAGTCTTGTGTAACTGTCCACTCAGTTCATTGTAAATACAGAACTTGATTTACTTGTTTGAGTCATGTTTCACTGTCTAAAATTGTCTTTGTGTGGTTTTGCAGTTTATCTTTTCATAGATAATAGATGGGGACAGCTTTACTCTTATTTGTATTATTGCAGATCATTGCGTTCAATAAGGTGTGTGTAATGTGTAACCGGCAGGGCAGCTGGAGTGATGTGGTGGGACGGAGGCACTCGCTGCTCTTCTGTCTGCTGCTGAGTGCATTTGGCTACAGCCTGCTCGGCATGTCCACCAGCATTGCCTTGTTTGTCCTCGCACGGATTCCTGTTGGTAAGGCCAAAGTCCACAGGCCAAAATATGGTCTATGTCAATTTCAATGCTCCACTGATGCCCTGCAATTTAAATTAACAACAATAACACATATACATATTTCTTGTTTTCTTTGTCCTTAGGTTAGGCTTTGCAGAGCTAAATTTCAGTTGTCTTCCTTTAAGTAAATAGCTGACTATCGTTTACATTGTGTGACCAGACCTGTTACTCTTCTCATTTCTTGTGTGTTGTATGTTTGCCTCAGGGTTGTTCAAACACTCGCTGTCAATCTGCAGAGCCTTGTTGTCAGACCTTGTGTCTGAGTCGGAGCGCCCTCTGGTGATGGGACACTTTAATGCAGCCTCCAGTGTTGGCTTTATTTTGGGTCCTGTGGTGGGAGGCTATCTCACTGAGCACGATGGCGGCTTCTATACATCGGCCTTCACTTGTGCAGCCATCTTTGTCCTAAATGCTGGTTGGTTTAAGAAATATTTGTTTCCAACACAGGCTCGCAGTAGACATAGTATTGTAACTCTGTGTGTCTTCTGTTTTGGTTTTAGGACTGGTGTGGATGTTACCTTGGAACGAGACAATAACCAACTGCAATGGCACAAACATGAAGAGCAGTAAAGCTTGTCCTGACTGCTGTAACTGCTCTAAGTCTTCACAGAATGGTTCCCCTGCAAACAACCATCACCTTCAGCCCACTACAGAGCCAGGCAAGAGGCACGGTGGTCCCAGGTGGAAGGGGGTTTCTCTGCTGCAGCCTGTCTGGAGACAGCTGTCCTCTGTTGGATCCAGGATTCACATGGTGGCCTCCTCTGACATGTGGGACCTTTTCCTTGTGCGTCTTCTCATGGCCATAGCTATTATGCTCTACTATAGTAACTTCTCTCTGGCTATGGAGGAGCGGTTCTCTCTCAAACCAAAGATGACAGGTTACCTGATCAGCTACAGCAGCACCTTGGGTGCCCTGTCTGGGTTTTTGGTAGGACCTGTCACACAGCTATACGGGAACCACATGCCCGCACTGTTGCTTCACTCCACAGTGCTCACTTGTTTGCTCATCTTTCTGTATGCTACTGCACCAAGTGTCTGGCAGGTGCTGCTCACATCCACATTCTTTGCCATTTCCACATCCATTGGACGGACTTGTATCACAGACCTGGAGCTGCAGAGGGGAGGAGTACAGGCAAGTGGGACTCTGATTGGAGCAGGCCAGTCTGTCACAGCTGTGGGTCGGGTCCTGGCCCCTCTCCTGTCAGGGCTGGCTCAGGAGGTCAGCCCCTGTGGGCCTCCTAGTTTGGGAGTGGTGCTAGCTCTGGCAGCTGTAGGTCTACTGCTCATCCGGATCCCCACGTGGGACAGGAGAGGAAGGACAAAACAGGCCTGATTCTGAAAGTTTAAAGATGAGTTATTTATTTTTTCATCAGCGACCACAGAGAAGTGCTCTTATTGGCATGAGGCCATCTGTGTGAAGACATTTAACAAGGCCTCTGCGAAAGCTGCCTGTAGATACATTACAGTTAAAATGGCTTACCAGCCATGATCACCAGCGCTGAAACCCTTTTTCATGGAGTGAGAAGTCAAAACCACAGTGTTGAAGCATCTTAGTCTAGGTAGAATATTATATTATGGCCAGAAAATCAATGTTTGTATTGTAATTCAGTAACCACTACTCTCAAGTGTTGTTGTAAAGATTCAGTCAGTAATATCTCCTGGTAGGATATGTGTGGTGCCATTGTTGTTTTACACATTTACCTCAACAAATTGATTTTATTACTGCATCAAAGATGGTTGCTATGATAGTTTACTGTTTTTACTGTACTTTTCTTTTGACACATATCTTTTCCTTTATCATAAATGGGTTGATGGTATATTTATAGAATTTTTATTATAGATTTCAGACTTTCTGTATATACATTGTTTTTGAGGAAAATTGTAATGTACAGTTGCGTACATACCAATTAAATTCTGAAAACATATTCCTTTTGACAAGTTTTAGAGGCTAAACAAAAGCAACATTGATCTAAAATGGCTGTTGCATGTTAAGAGCTGCCTACTGTCAGTTAACACCTCTTTGGTCTTCATGAAAGCCATTATTTTTCATAGAAAAACATTTTGACACATTGTCCATCTTCCATCTCTCGTTAAGGGTATTTTTAAGTGGGGCATGAGCAACGCATATTTCAGTGACTGTACCATTTTGGTCCTAGTATCTGACTGGGAGGCATTGTAACCACATTGAACAATGTAGACAATTTACTACAGTTAAACAAAAACAATATGTCACTGTAAATGACATAAAAAGACCACTTTGTGTCAAGAGTAATGTATGGGAAAGCACCTATATCTGATAAATATAAAATTGTACACTATTAAAAAATCTCAATCACACAACACACACAATACATTAAAAAATATTTACAAGTAAAGACAAAAATGTTCACATTCAGATTTTTAAATTAATGACAAGTGTTACTGGCTAACATAAGTAAAACAAGTAGATGTCCAATGAACAAACAGTTCCTTCACTATAATGCACTGTAGTCTTGCACTGTGTGAACTGTAACAATTCACCTTCATTAGAAAAAAATGGACCTCCTCTGTTCATTCATCTTAATTTTTCATTGAGATCCTGATGGTCCATTTTTAGTTTACACCTAAAAATCTCCAAGGCTCTTTTACATCTTTTTGGGGTTCCACTGAGGTCGTCGGAGAAGAGGGTTTCTGGTCGTGTTGTCCCTGGGTTCGGCCGCCCAGGCTGGAGGAGGAGACGCAGCCTGTTCGTCCTCCTCTGCTTCATGATGAACATTTCGGAGATTATCAGAACAGCCATTGTCGTCAACCCCGGTGGGAGAGAAGTGTTGCCGAGTTGACGGAGCAGGTAACTGAGAATCACTAGACGTTGAGTTAGTTCTGGACATGCCTTTTCCTGTCCTGCTACCATCTTCCTTGTTTTCATTTAAAACGTCAACAGAAGTGGCCTCTTTTAGTGTGTTCAGTCTGCGCAGAGGCATCATAGCCCTGGAGGAGGAGCGTGCTGGCTGGCCCAACCGGAAACGCCTGCTTGGGGGGTAGGCCACCTCTGACATAGTTTCCTGATCACCTGGGACAGGAAAAAAGTTTACATACAACCTATTACATGAGCAAAGCTTTTGTTGAAAACAGGAAACAATATGTGCAGATTCCATAAATAATAATTAGGCCTCTGTAGACTTTTTGGTTTACAGTTTGCAGCAGTCCCTTGTCATGATGAGTTTAAATTAGAGGTTCTCAATTTGATTCAATGAGATTTGTTTTACTCCATCAGGAACAATTGATCAAATAATCCTCTCATTTCTAGATGTCATAAAGCATTAACTTATGTACTATTAAATCTGTAAATACATACTTTCCTGGTTCAGCCGCCGAGGAGAAAATCTAGACTCCAGATTCTGCCCAGCAGGTAGAGAAAAGTACTTTTGAGATTTAGGAACAACCTGTAGAGTTTTAAAGAAGAGGCTTATCATCATCTGAAAACTGCTTTCACTCATTTATAATCCTTAAAATGTTTCCAATGTAACAGTGGCTTACAGAGCTCTGAAAGCTGCCAGGTCTGAGGCTGCGGCGGATACTGGCATGGCGTCTAATGAGTATCTCTTTGGCATGGTAGTCATTGGGCAGCGCATGTTTCCCTGTAAATGCCACTGTCTGAATGTAGAAAACAATTGACAACATCAGGCATTACATCATACAACAAATGTAAAGCAAAGAAAAATCTTATTCTCTTTATGTCTTGAACTCCCAAAAAGTGGCGGAGAGCGTTTCACACGGACACATGTAAACTAAGCAAAGACCAGCATGATATCAGACAGATGTTAAGCTTATCTGCTTTGTGTGCTGAAAGTACAGTTTGAGAGAAACAGGGCGGCGTTAGGATCTTGTGAACAAGAGCTTTTAACATAGTTAGACCATTAGACTCCTTACGGACAGAAACACATGCTCTATATTTGTCTAAAGATCAAAGTAAAGGCTGATGTCACAAGTGGAAAAGTACTGGGCTCAGTTTGTAGTTATGCAAAACAGCAGTGAGGCTCGGGGCTTTGTGAAATCACCACATTCAGGTTTTTAAGGATGTATCAGTTTGAATTAAAAAGTAGAAGTGAATTATTTTAAAAGAATGAATTATTTTTTAAAAGATTATCAAGGTTTCTTCAGGTTAAAATGTCTGGCTTGTTGTTAGTGGTGTTAAAGCATCATATATTTAATCAAATCTTCAGATCGTACCCGTTGCCTGATCTTGTACATATTCTTGGACAGGATGTCATGCATGTTCTTGAGGTCAGCGGCCAGAAACATCTTCTTAGGTTTAGGATTTTTCTTTTCGTCGCTGAAAAGACACAAACGTACAATGATAAGTCACATTTGCACAGTGTGATCTGGACAAATGAGAAGCAGGAGATGGACATATTGTTGTCTTACTATAGTGAGACAATGGATGGAGCAGCACTGATGTCTCCGGCCACAGTGTCCAGAATCTCCATAGCATTTTGCAACTCCAGTTTTTTATATAAAGCCACAATGCTGGACTCGGCACGGCTGTCCCGGATGAGGATTTTACGCAGTATACGATTGTTAAACTTGAAAAACCTGGAATTACAAGATACACGTTTTATCATGTCACATGCACATACAACTCCAGTTACTACTACAAGTCACGGGTCTATTTAAATTTGTTTATCAGTAAATTAATATTGTGAGGTGTGTAGAACCAGGATTACAGGGCCAGCTTGAAAAGGGTGTTGACAAGCACAAAATGTTTTAGAAAAAGAACAAGATGGGGACAGATAAAAAAGGGGAAAAAGAAACAGGATACATGGAAGTGGAGTAAAGGAAGAAGAAAGGAAGTTTATAGAGCACTTAATCTTCTTAAAACTGTTCTAACGGAGCAGAGAAAACTAATCTTTACTGTAATTGTTATCCAAATGCCGGTGCCATATTGGTGTGCTGTAATTATTGCTTTTTAAATATATAGAAACCACTTCAGAGTCATATTAACTTTAGTAGGGAAACAGTGCATTAAGGTAATTTAGATAATTTCATCGGTTTAACAAAGAGAAATGTCAGAAGATGAAGGAAACCGAACATAACACCAGACTGAAGGAGGCTGTTAACATTCCCACACAGTCCCAGCGTGAACAATAGTCTTGTCAAACAAAACCACAAAGAGGCAATCTGAGAGCCGTCGCCCTCTCTTCTAGTTTCACTGGAAAAATCTATGGTTTTCATTTTGGCCTTTTTCAATGTGCAGAATGTTAAATCAAAGTGTCTTACTTGTCTTTCCAGTAAAAGTGGCCCCATTGTCCACAGAGGTCCTCAATGCCAGCGATGGTGTGCTCCATGAGCTGTGGGAGCATAAGAGTAGGCTAAGTCAGTCTTACAAGGGAATACATTTATTGAACAATCACAATTTGGTCTTACCCTGCAGTGGATCTCTACATTGATGGTGTCAAGATTACGATTTGTTCTGCGGACATTTAAGAACTCAATCAGAGGTCGAATACTGATTCCCTGTGGAGAAAGTAAGGTCCATACTTGTTTAAAGACACAGGCGAACGTAACTATGCAAAGGGCTTTGTTTTTCTCCAAAGCGGGTCTCTCACCTGCAGAAACACAGTGAAGAGGATGATGGCAATGGTGGCAGTAATGAAGAGCTGCTTGCGGGTGATGCTGTCAGGAAGAGTGAAGGCCAAGGCAAATGAAATTGCACCACGTAGACCACCATAAGCCAGACCAAACTGGTCCTTTAGGTTAAATGGGATGGTGCGAAAAGGGTTAATGATCTGGGTCAGGACCAACACACCTAGGGTAAGTAAAAATCATGAAAAAGAAATCAAACATTGTTCTGTCATATATGTCCATCTCAAGGCTCAGGGATGTGGCCCTAATGTGGTGAATATCTTCATAACTTTGGTATCATTTTTGGTGTGAGCTTTCATCAGTTGGAGTGGCCCATTGCAAAGGAATTCATTCATTCACTTACACAATCAAATATAAAACAGACTCTAGTAGGTCCTTACCCAGTCCCCTCCAAATGAAGGCAAAAAGCAGTGTGAACATGATGTAGCCCCAGTTCCACTCATGCTCAGTCGTTATGGTAACCACACCCAGGAAAAAGAAGATGAGCGTCTCTGAGATGGAGCCAAGCATCTTAACAACATGGCGGATGGTGGTGCAGGAACGCTGCGAGACATTTTCCTCCACGTAATACTTCATGGTGAGGGCACATGTCACGATACTGTGTAGAATACAACAGCTTTTTTTTAAATCTAATTTTGACCAATCAAATATTTGTTTTCAGAATGTACTCACGCCATGATGGAGGAGATGGCGAAGAGCTCAGCAACCAGATAAGCCAGGTAGCTGTACATGAAAATAAACAGGGGCTCAATTTCTCTGACTTTGGAGGTAAATCTTGTTGTGAAGGCGGCGACAAAACCAAACAGGATGCCGAAACCCATGCCACCGAGGCCCACCACAAAGAACCGTGCCACTCCCAGAAAAACGTCCACAGGTTCCACCACCGGCATCCCCGCCACAAAGTTAAACATGTTGTACAGCACCTGTGAAACAACACAAACAAAGACCTTAAACACACAATGTGAATGTGCAGCCCAGAGGTCATGGGTGAGTCAGAGGCCTTGACAGGGCTTCAGATAATGTGATTTATTCAAATATTTACTCTGCACTGTTTGCAATAATTCATTTTGCGCAGCACAGTGAGTGACACACCAAAAAGAGTAGTAAGGAAATCAATTTTGTTTCCTACTCCTTCTACATACATTTATCTTAAGTTTTTATTAAATTTATATTTGTTGTGGTGGTTCTACATTGTTCAACCCGAGACTGGACCTCAATTCGTATTTGTACAAATCAAATATAATTTCTTGTTGAATCTGTATCTCTACGACTCAAAGCTCTGAGTCTGTATGTTTCACAGGTAAATGTCTTCACTTTCTGAACCAGCTCTGCTACTGTGTCATAAACAAAAGGGTCACCACATCAAGGCTAAGAGGTGGGTGGGTGGGTGGGAATTGTTTAAACTGAAGAGGACACAGGAAAGGGGAGAAATTTGAGTACAAGCCCAGATTAGTCGAGTCTCACTCCTCCCTCTCAGGCAAATGCAACAGTCAAGAGTAAAACAGGTTTAGCAGCATCTGAGCAAACTGAGAACTATTTGTTAGTCTGACATCAACATACCTGTACTTTATGTGACCGTCATACAGATACAGAAACTGTGCGTCTATAGTGTTTGTGTGAAACCTGAGCTAAGGCCTTTACGTAAAAACAAATGAACAGAACACACAATAAAACAAAGCACTGTTATTTTTCTATACATTGAGACAAAAGACAGTAGGGCTGCTCGATTAGGAAAAAAACCCTTATTTACAATTATTTTGGTCAATATTGAAAACACGATTATTTTACACGATGACTCACTGACTTTGGAAACATGTTGGATTTATTGAACAAAACAGTGAATCCTCCTTAAAATAAATAATATATTCAAACATATAAACAAAAAGCTTAAAAAAATAAACTGAAATAATAATTAACATAAATAAATAAGATCAACAATGTAGTGCACTTCCACAATCTTCTGGAAAACAAGTAACAATAAATAATAGTTTTTTTCTTGATTACATCAAAATTGAAATTGAAAATTTGATCAATTGTACACCCCTAAGAGAAAGGGCTCATTTAGGGTCCTGTAAGGCAGAAAAAAATATTTTAGTTTTGTATCTATTGTTTTGAGTCCACATTATTGTGTAATTTAGGTCTATGGACTTTATATTTCATTATAATGCCTGAGGTGCAGCCTTAATGAATCTTGTTTCAGACTGATGTGTGTAACAGCACCATGCTCTTTAGTTTGTATGTTTTCACAACAATCAGAAACCAGAAAAAAAGCTAGGTCAGTATTCATCCACCAGCGCTTTAAAGGCTCTGTGTTTAGGGATTTAACTTATGTTTACACTAAGTTCACTCACCACAGTGACTGCATCATTGAAGAGGCACTCTCCAAACACCACAATGTAAAGCTGCTCATTTACAGACACATCCTCAAACACATTGAGGACAGCCACGGGATCCACGGCCGAGATAATGGTTGCAAACAGCAGGTTCTCCTGAAGGTTGATGTCCTGCACCCCAAACGCTTCAATCTGGCATATGGCAAAAAGAGACATACCTATGCCGATGCTGTTCCACAGAGTGCCCACCACAGCAAACCACAGCACCTGTATCAACATAAAAACAGCAGCGGGTCGATATCACAAGACAAAACAATAAATATGATAAAAGGGCTCTGAGAGTAAGAGTGAAATACGCACCGTACCGAAGTTCTCAAAGAAAGGTCTGGTGGGCATGAAATATCCCGAATCCAGGACAATGGGAGGGAGCATATACAGGAAGAAGACATTACTGGTCAGGACAGCAGGGGGTTCCTCGTGGACAGAGTGCATGATGGCACCAACTATTAGACCAATACTGATGAGAAGACACGACTCTGGCACCCAGACTGTGATCTTATGGTACACATGGAAACCTGGAGGACAAAATGTACTTCAATCAAACTGAGGAGAAAAACATCAATGGAAGAAACTCTCTAGTTGGTGTTTGCCACTCACCAATTTTTGCAAATGAAGCCAAGAGGACCCACAAAGTGACTTCAAATGGTATCTGTATTCTCGGGTAGTCCATTGTAAACACTGGTAAACTGGCTTTTTCTGCGTCTGGATAAGCCTGGGGGCCACTGTCCGGTTTAATCGCGGGCACAATTGTAACACCGCCGCTTGGTTTGGGAGGCACCTCTCCATTGGAGCCAGAAAAATGATTCAAAATTATGCTAATAAAAAGTAAAACCACTGCTGACTTTGTGAACTTCAAATCCATTGCGCGTAAATAGCAAGGTCGCAATTAGAGAAAATCAGATCTAAAATCCAAGTGGTTTATTGTGTCCAGTCAGTCCAAACTTCAGCAACAGAAGTCTTCCATAGAAAATCACTCAGCATGATGAAAGCTCCATTTCACTAAAACAAAATGAGGTGAACAAGCCATAATGTTCATAAGTCTCCTTGTACCTGCAGGACGACACACCTGTGGTGTCTACCTGCGGCCCTTCTCCGAGTTCCTATAGGTGCATGGCGCGGCCCCAAGGCACTTCTCATTGGTTGTCATCTGAAGCCAATAAAAAGGGCGGGACGTGATGTCTCTGCGGGCCACTCAGGGACCAAACTTTAGTTTCGGTGACAAAGCTTTCAGAGATACAATGAAGTTTCATCTTTCACACTAAAAACAGGTTCGCTGGTCTCTGAAAGAATTCCAAATGCCTTGCGAGGTAATAATAATCTCCATACGCTTTTGAAATATTTTTGAATATAGGAAGAGGATTTATGGATTCCAAATAAAGTTGTTTTATTTCATCTTTATTTAGTTTAATCGCAGTGAGCCTCAAGAGAGTTTTGAAAGTTTGAAAAATCTATAGGCTGCATTATTTTCATTCATCATTTTAAAACTTAGGTTGCCCCTCTCCTAAATGTACTGTTATGAAAAAAAAATCAAACATCATCATGAGGGGAAATAAAGCAGGAAAAAGAGCTAAACTACACAACAGACGTCAGCGTAGCGGAGTCCCTAAGTGTGGTGTGCTCGCCCCCTGGTGGAGAGGAGAGGCACTGCAGCAGCAGGAGGCATTACGTCTCGGTGTAGAGTCTGGGCGAGTCTTGAATGCAGATGCCGTCGAGAATGCGAGCAGGATGCTCATGATTAGAAAGAGATACACTCCCGTTTTCGTAAGAGGTAGGTCTTCATTCCTTTTATTACATTTGTACATGTTTCATTTCACAAGTCGACTGTTTAAGAACGCGTTTATTCACAGCCTATTGTAAATAAAGCCTTCGGGTACATCTCCAAACAGGATCTGAATGGCTCTGAATGTATTGATTCAGATGTTATCTAGAATTTGTGTTTTGCTTCGGTTGGGTTTTAACAGCGTACATCCTGGATCACAAGCAGCATTCAGTGAATGGACACTAGCAGGCATCGTGACGCAACATTTGTTATTGTCCCAGTCTCAGCAAAAGATATTCATCTACACAGAGCGAGTTGTAATGATAATTACTGGCCAATCCTGCTATAAATAGACTGTCCATCAGGGTCTGTGTCCCTTTACACAGACACCCTGCTGAACACACAGGCTGGTTGACACCCTGCTTCGGGTTGGTCCCTAAAAGGCCAAGGATTATAAGGAATATGTTGCATATGTGTTTTTCTGTGACGTCTAATCCCGGATATGATGCTTAGGAAGTCAGATCTCACGCCAGGACAGGGCCTACTGATGCTCATCTCTGTATTATCTTTTTCACTCAGTCCCTGACACATGAAATTGATATTGACTAGTATGAGTCAGTCTGTGAAGTAGCTTTGAGCAGTGTGTGATTATTTTAAGACAGATGTAACTGCTATAAAACAACATACTCTGGCACTTAAACACATCTTTTTGTAGCTAAGCTCTAATGGCTGTTTTGCTACAGTTTGGGTAGGTCATTACTTTTAACTGAAGACGATGGATGGGGAAGACAAGAAATAGGATACAGTAGCTTTTGTCTGAGTGAACTGTAGTTTATATGTGATTTTATCTTTGTTCACTTGTTTGTGTGGGTAAATAAAAGCTTGTGTCTTTCTATTCACATTATTATACTTTTCTAAATCAGTGTGCAGTGTATATCGCAAAGCCCTTCTCCTAATAATGCACCCATTTGTCTTGAGTTACTACTGCTAGCCCTGCATACAACTGATCATTGTAAATGAAACCCAACTGTCGATGAATTTGCACACACAGCGCTGGACACCAAGAGGATCAATATGAGGAAAATGATCAGGGATACAGAGGAACATCAGAGAAAAACTGTAAGGTTGCCATGACAGAGCAAAAACGAACAAAAGAAATGGAGATGAAATTGATTGGGGGGGGGGACTTCAGAACAGACAGTTTAACAGATTCACAAACGCTGCAGTACAGCTGCTGCTGACAGCATCTGCAGGGGGCAGCTGTATGCAGCCAGCCTCCAATAACTGGGTCACTTCAGTCTACAATGATCCCCTATGGACTCACAAGCACATGGGCCACCTGAAAGTCCCATCTATATGTTGTGATAAGTGATCATTCAAATTGCTCTATGCTCTAAAAACTATTATCATATGTGAATAAAAAGAAATTATGTGCATTTTTTTTGTCTAATCTTAGACTAAATTTGTATTTTGAAATTAAAATACTTTTTTTGTTTTCTTTATTTTTATTTTTTTAAACACAAGACCAAACAAACCAGATTGAGCCAAGAATATAAACAAGTCAGTATTATTATTATTATAAACAAAAGATTACAATTGGTGTGTTGAGAGAGACCTGCTCGAGGATGTTTCTATTTCATGCAGAGAGGTGATGTGTCAAACACATTACTGAGAATGATGATCCATGACACCCATGGCTTTCATTAGATCCAGTGTGGGTTTCCTAGAGAGCTCCCCACAGTGCCTGAAGCAGGGCCTCTTACAGCCTATACACGACAGATCCCTCTCAAAAGACGCCCACAAAGTCTAATGAAGCATCCAGACTGTAATTATCATCTGTTGGTCACACTTGAATGTGCCAAAACAGAGATTAACCTGGCAGAACGGGGCTCGGGATACAGATGACTGAGTGCTGCGTGTCACTATGAGTCTGTATTTTCATTTGTGCGTTGAATGTGACGTCAAAACTATTACATGTGTAAAAATAGACCACCACTTAAGACCATGAATGCATGTACTCTTGTTTTCCTTTTGTTGTAAATGTAAAGCAACATGCAGAGTTCGTAAAAGCCACTGAGCTTGTTTATGTTAGTGCTAAGGTTATTCAGTGCTTTATGTGAAAACAAGTGACTATTCTCAGTATTTCCACGTGTGTGAAAGAGGAAATGTTAACTGAACCTGACATGCCACAACAAATGTAACATTTACCTCTCAGGGCAACCTTAAGCAGCCTTCAGCTTAGGTTAGTCATCACACAACCTGCTGTATCTATTTTGCTTTTTTGATCTGACCATTCAGATTGTCTTATTTCTTCTATAATGTGTATAGAGTAGCATCAGAGCTTTATTGTCTCTCTGCATATATCTCCTTAAAAATGTAATTTTTTATAAAGCACACTTCAGGAAGTACAGTCCTACATCTATGTGCAAAGTCACACTTTGCCTTGACTGTAAAAAAACACTGCTGCGTGTTAACATGTAAAATAACACAGAGGAAGAAGAGTGGTAACAGGAAATAGATAGCATTACATGTAGCTAATGAAAGAACTCAGGCTTTTACAAAGCAGTTAGTACCTGGAATTATAAAACATAAAATCTGCTCATAAAGATTCGTAGTATTATTTACAGGGCACTAACTGCTAAAAGGATAATTTCCTTAGGGACACTAGATGATGTTGTTTAGTGCTTTTCTTTCAGAGTCGTCATGACATGCAGTTCATAACAGAAAAGAACAAAAAATATTTCTGAGGGGTGACGTAACTAGAGAGTTTGGACTGGTCTGCACTGTTCACACTGTGCCTCTACACTCAACATAGTCTGACACTGGTCCTTGGGCCTGACGTGAACACAACATGTCGGGGAAGGAGCGCAGCCCTCGCCATCGGCCCTGGTCCGTCTACAGGGCCAACACGTTTGATCTCTCGGCTGAGATGATGGGGCTGGCCCTCGCAGGTAACTAAGTAACCACTGCCATGGTAACCTGTGAACTCAACTGATGATGATATGGCATGAAAAGCTTATATTTCTCTTTTGTCTTCTGCCACAGGCAGCAGTCAGGACCCAGATGAGCCTGTGCTGGAGTTTAGTCTGGGTAGGTTCATTGTTGACTAATTCAGACTAATAAAGCATAGTGATACATTAATAATACATACAATCTCAAATGTCTGAGTGTTAAAAACTGTTTGCAAATCACAACTTTTTTTAAAATTAATTATAAAAGATGCTATATCAAACACCCTAAATCTTCCTATATCTAGAATGCCTACACTTGAACTTCTGTCATTATATTGTCAGTAATATTTTTATACATGTATGTGTTGTTTTTTACCAAAGCAACTTTTAATGGTCCTTTAAGGTATGAAAAAAAGACATGAGTGTCTCACTCAGTATTACATTCCTCCAGTGCTGCGGATTAGTGACCATCCTACTTTTAAATCCTGCCATTAGTAATCTCTTCTGTGTTTATATATTGCCACAGCCTGCAGTGAACTGGTTACTCCTGCTGTGGATCGTAAACCCACCAGCTTTGTGGCAGTAAGCTGCACTACGCCTCCACAGGCCTTCTGGACCAAACATGCTCAAACAGAAATCATAGAGGTATGTTTCCTTTTCCCCTTTGGCTACATCTCTAGTTTTTATATGGAAATGTAGAATGAAAGTGATCTCTAACTATTAGTCAAGCATATTGAATCCGAAATGACCAAGCTTCAAACACAGGCATGCATTCATTTCCAAGTCTCTGTTTAAACTACTTCAGCATAATGTTCAACCAAAAATATGTTTTAATGGCAAAAGTATCTGCTGAAGATTTGCTTAAACCCCAGAGTAGTGATGGCTCTATCTAAAACTGCAACAAAGATGAAACTAAAGGACAAAATGATGACTTCACATACCTTTACTCTTGTCTGTGTTCTCTGTTCATATATTTCCAGGGTACAAGTAACCCCATATTCCTCAGTAGTACAGCGTTCTTCCAGGACTCTATGATTACTCAGCAGACTCAGATCAAACTTTCTGTCTATGATGTAAAGGACCGTTCACAGGGCACGGTGAGCTCCAAACTAAACCGCCATGTGCCTAATAATAAATGCAACTTCTGTATGAATAAAAAAAGATTATGATGGATTTTTGAACTGAATGAGCTGAACTTTCTATAAAACATCTCCCATATGTTACAGATGTACATGTTAGGGTCAGCCATGTTTCCCGTGAAGGAGCTGCTCCAAGATAAACACCGCAGGCTGCACTTGACTCTGAGGTAATGAGACTGACACAACCCCTCTTCTGCAGTGTCAAAGGTATAAACATAAGTGACCAGATTCAGTGACGTTGAAGTCTTTTGTCACTTTGGATCAGGTCAGCGGAGAATGAGCGCATGGGGAACATCACTGTCATTGCCTGGCAGATTGACGAGAATCGAGAGCAGAGAGCTCCTGGTCCTCGGCTGCAGAGAGGAGACACTGTCAATGGAAGAGTAAAAACATTTAGAACTGTATAAATCTCAAAGATGTCATGTAAAAATCCAGCTTGTTTTACTATCACTATTATTGTATTTAAGATGGTCCTCCCTGTCGATGAAAGCCTGACTGAATCCATGGGAATTAAGTCCAAGTCATCGTCTATTTGTAAAGACCCACTGCTAAAGGCAGGTAAGTATGTGCCAAGATAAATATAAATATATCTGGTTTGTGCATCTTGCAGTTGCATCTTGGTCTGTTTCAGTGTTTGGAGGAGTTATGTCGCGAACGTACCGTTTCCCCACAACGGATGGCAACCACCTTCGCATCCTGGAGCAGATGGCCGAGAGTGTGCTCTCGCTGCATATTCCTCGGCAGTTTGTCAAGCTACTGCTGGAGGAAGATGCCGTCAGGTGATAACAATAGATTTGATTATCAGAAAAGAAGATTTCTGTTTTTCTCATTAGCATTTTCCAGCTGAGCAATTATCCTCTGTGTCTCTTTCACACTTATTCACAGTATTTTATAATTTCTTATAAAATCTCATAATTATCACTTTAAAAGATATTGAGTGGAACGAATAAGTGCTCCTTCTCAATTGCTGTTAGACAACCATATGTTCAGAGCCACGTTATGCTTACGACTCACAGTGTGCCATTTTTACTAATGGTTTTAATGTCGCTTGGAGAAATGGCACTATTAAACTCTGACTGTGATTGTGTCTGTGTAAATGTGCTGCTCAGGGTTTGTGAGCTGGAAGAACTGGGCGAGCTGTCTCCGTGCTGGGAGAACCTCAGGAGGCAGATCATCACTCAGTATCAGACTATCATCCTCACCTACCAGGAGACTATCAGTGACCTGCATGAATACAAAGGTTAGCAACTTGGCAAAAACCTAAATAGTAATAATATAGAATATAATTCATGATTGCATTTACTTACTCCCAGGGCCTTCATTTAAGTCTAGTACATTAAAAACTGAAAGGAAGTTGGAGTTTATTCCCACTAACCTGCACATTCAGAGGATGAGAGTACAAGGAGAGTCGGGCTATGGTATGTCTTTGAACAATTATAAACGCTGATATGTGTGCTGTGTTTTTACAAATCCTATTTTCATCTCAGACCGCACATACGATGTAGTAACTATTGGAGCTCCTGCAGCACATCATCAGGGCTTTAAAGGCTGTGGGCTCCGGAAAATGGTGCAAAAGCTTGATGAAGCCAGGAAACAGTAAGTAGACAACATTTCAAAATGCTGTTTCTGTCTTTCAAGGGTGTTTTAATTTACAAGGTGTTTGATTATTTGTCACTTTTCATGCCAATCCTGACCAGGACCTATGCAGAAGAGAGGTGAGAGTCACATCTCTATTTGGTAAAATGTCTGTTTTTTGTCATAAATATTGATCTAAAATGTTTTTCTTGTATGCTTAAAGCTCTGCTGGCTCTAGTTCAAAAGGAATGGCATATCAACCGCAGGATGTTGTGAAAGCCAAGGAGCTGATTGGTCAAATTAATACTCTGAAGACACAAGTGTGTTACTACATAGAGCGCCTGTCCCGAGCAGCGAAAGATCGTTCAGCGAATGCTATCGAAAGAACCCTGGCCATCCTTAAAGAGAAGGTGCATCAGTACTTCAAACAGTGCTTTAAAATAATGTTTCCAAATTAATTAAAGGAGACCAATAATGAAATTTTGTATAGCTGCAAAATTTTTTATTCCACAAATCAAAAAATGATGAAGGGCCTTTGTAATATGCATCAGCACATTCTCTCACTGTGTTCATATTTGTACATACCCATATTTTGTCTAAGGTTCTCTATTTTTGTCTATTATTTTGTAAAAATCACATTGAGACAGCTTGTTTTATTCTCTATCCTCCCTCTCTAACCATCCAGACTCGTCAGTTGGTGACAGTGTGCGACTCCAAACTACTGTCCTCAGCCATCTTGGCCCTAACAGCCGCTCGCCCTGAGTCGACTCATCATAGCACGCCATCGCCTTCTTCCTCCTCCCTATCGCCTTCTTCACGCTCACCGTCCCGCTCCCCCTCCAGACATCCCACCTCCCCGTCCCGCACCGCCATCTCACCTTCTCGCCAGATACCTAATCCAGACAGCAGTGAGGCAAGCAAAAGTAAGCGGATGTCCATTCAGACTGATGTACATGAGGAAGAGTGGGTAAGAATACTCTCTGGTTTGGATTAGTTTGTTCTGTTTGGGTCTGTTTGTTGAAATAATGCTGAGATTTGTACACAGGAAAATATCTGGCTAAATGTTGACAAGAGTTTAGAGTGTGTGATCCAGAGGGTGGACAGACTCCTGCAGAAAGACAAGATGGAGAGTGACAGTAGTGATAGCTCTGAAGATGTTTTCCTTCTTGCAAATGAGGAGGCGACTACCACAAAGAAAGGTAACAATTATTGCAACTGACATGTCATGGGAGCTGAATGCTAGTTTAGGTACCTCATCTTTATATGTAAACTGAAATATCTAAATCTTTTTTTAGACAAGAGCCCTGAGATAGAAAAGGCTTCCCCTGGTAAGAGCCATAAATGCTACCTATATAATTTTGCTTATTTATTATTGGCTTTTTTTAAAACATATTGTGTTTGCAGGTGAGTGGAGCGACATCTTGTACCCACTCCTCACTACGCTGTCGGACTGTGTAACTCTTATGAGCGACAAAGCTAAGAAAGCCATGGTGTTCCTGCTGATGCAAGACAGTGCCCCGACCATCGCTATGAGCCTCACGATACAGTACCGCCGCGATGTTGTCTTCTGCCAGACAGTTAGTCTCATTTTTCCTCTACACATGAAAGTATTGTCTAATGCACTTTTTACTATAATCTCATGACAATATTGATATTTGTGCTACTTTCAGCTGACAGCTCTGATCTGTGGATTTGCTCTCAAGCTGAGGACCAGCTTGTGTGACTCTGGTTTCCTCCGACAGCTCCACACCATCGGCTTATTGGTTCAGTATGAAAGCCTGCTCAGCACCTACGGTAACTTGTGTAATATTCTAAACTGTAAAACGCAGATTAAAAAGACTGACTGACTTTTTCTTTAAAGGGGAGGAGCTTGCTATGCTGGAGGACATGAGTGTTGGAATAATGGACCTGAGAAACGTAACCTTTAAAGTAACTCAAGCTACTTCAGGTTTTGGACCGGACATGCTGCCAGTGATCACAGGAAACAGGAACGGTTTTAATGTCCGAGTGGCGTTGCCGGCTGCCATGTTTGAGTCGTTGCCACGGGAGATCCAGAATGGGATGCTACTGCGTGTTCAGCCAGTCTTGTTTAACGTGGGCATCAATGAACAACAGACCTTGGCTGAGAAGTGAGTCATTACAGGACGGAAACAATTTTATTTGATTTTGAGATGAGCCACGGCAAGATCATAAGGAACACTTCAGGAATTACATGAGCTAGAGCTTATTTAGGAAAGTACTGTGAAGTTAGGCTCAGGCAAAATCAAAAATCAGATTAAATTCTGATCTGTTATGTGAGCTTCCCATTATTTTGCTTTGTTTTTAGGTTTGGTGACACCTCATTACAGGAAGTGATCAACACGGAAAATATGGCGCGCCTTAGCTTATATTATGACCAGTTCAAAGAGGTTCTACCAGAGGACTGTGAGTAAAAAAAAACAGAAAATGACAAGCAGAAAGGTATTTGTTTCTTCCTTTTGCTTCAACGTGGTTGTCTCCTCAGGCCTCCCTCGCTCTCGCAGTACCACCAGTCTGCCTGAACTGCTCAGACAGCTGAGCCTAAATGTCAACGCCAAGAAAAACAAAAATGTGGAGATTTTGTGGCAGGCAGCCGAGGTAAAACAGTTTGTTGTGTCTCATTATTTGAAATTTATTTTTTATAACCTTGCTCAGATGATTGTGTATATTCAAAGGCATGTCGCCGGTTAAATGGAGTACGCTTCACCAGTTGTAAGAGTGCCAAGGACCGCACAGCCATGTCTCTGACCTTGGAGCAGTGCCAGATCTTGCAGCAGGAGCATGGGCTGGCCCCACAGGTTTTCTACCAGGCCTTGGACTGTATGCGCAGGTCAGCTGATAAATGAGAGAGTAGTGATATGATCTTTATTCGCAAACAATAAATTAATTTCTCTGTTTCTTGCCACAGTGAAGGATGCAGGAGAGAAAACACCATGAAGAATGTGGGATGTCGCAAATACGCTTTTAATTCTCTTCAGCTCAAAGCCTTCCCTAAACAATATCGCCCTCCGGAGGGGACATATGGGAAAGTCGAAACCTAAGTGGACTTTATTATCTGGAATAAACCAAAAAAACTAAACAGAGGATAAATATGATGGAACCACGTGAAGAAAAAAATTCCTACCTAAACTGGACCAGCCCTTTGTGCTTAGTCACTATTAGTTGAATTGCCAGAGTATGTTGGTTTATAGCAGTTACCCCTGGCTAAATAATAGAATAATCACACTTTGTTCAAAGTTCGTCACAGCTTAATGTGATTTTCTGTGTTGCATCACTGTCAGTGGTTAAGTGAATATCAAAAGTGCTGTCAGCTGTATCTTTAATTGGTTCACAATGTTCACAGCAACTTCTAATTTCAGACCAGCAGACAGGGAAGGTGTTGTGCTGGTATAAAGATGACACAGCAGTGTCATTCTTTCCTAGCCGCAAGTATGTCTTGGTTTTCTATATTCTTCTTCTTGGTAGAAAGTCAATCACAAAAGACCAAAACCAGCACATGGATGATCCAGCTGATATTAGAGCACTGCAAATTCCTCACAATTACATTTACTACTGAGTAAGGTTTTCTAAAATTCTACCGTGGTCAGTCAGTGTAAATACAATTATTTATTGGTGTTTGTGTTAGATACATGAAAATCTGAAAGTTTTGAGAACATAAAGCTGACTTGTATTGGTTATGGTATTCAATTCCTGGATTTAATACTAAAACATGTTCATCTGAAGAAACAAATACTGTGTGAGTTCCTCTTAAGAAAGACCGCCAATTCTGCTCTTTGATGATTACGCCTTGCTACCATATGGATCTTTGTTTGCCTAATGTAGCTATTTTAACTAACATTTTAACAAATGTCTTTAGGGAAACAAATGGGCTTGCCTGTGAAATTCTCTGGACCTAAACCCATTATTTGGGTTGTTTTAATGCATTTTCTTGCTGTTTTCTTCACTGTCTCCATTAATAGGCTTTCTATTTTCATAGTTTACCACCTATCCATTATAATAAGCACAAATGTAAAACACATTTATGTTTAGGCATTTATACCACTACTATGTCTTGTCTGATGCCATTTAGGAGGTCTGTCAGAGGTTATGATTTGGTTATGATATGGTTTTGGGGACTTCAGAAAGGATGTAGTGACTTGTATTATTCT
Source organism: Rhyacichthys aspro (assembly GCA_036850595.1). Classification (NCBI taxonomy): domain Eukaryota; kingdom Metazoa; phylum Chordata; class Actinopteri; order Gobiiformes; family Rhyacichthyidae; genus Rhyacichthys; species Rhyacichthys aspro. The sequence goes on from CM072168.1 coordinate 10,770,214, forward strand.
ATTATAACTGAGAACATATGCAGAAATTAAGCTGCAGATCTTACATTGCTCATTAAACGTGGCTTTCATTTAAAACATGATCTTTGAATAATCTATTCTTATGCAGATTTGGATCAAAATTTGGTCATTTACTAGCATGGTAATTTTAACCCCCTATTTCTTTTTGCATCCATGAGAATTAAAAAGTGCATATTACTTTAGTGGAATATGCCCTGCATAAAGAACACTTGTGTTGACTGTTTACTTCTTCCTGTACATTTGTACATTACAAAAAGAGAGGTTGACCTTTATTTTGAAAAGTTATTTTACTTGATATCAATTTAAATTGCCTTTTCACCACTGATGCGTTATTAGAGCTTATTATATATTAATGCGTGTTTTCCACTCACCACAATGGATGTGTTATGATTAATCCGTGCTCAAGACGTCCGGCCGCTTTTCCTTTAAGACTCTTTCCGGAAATGACGTGTTGTCTGTGACTGATTTTTTTTCATGGTAGTGTATGGCGGGGTTTGTTGTACGATGTGTTGCTGCAACAAGTCAAATACTTACACTGTCTGTGCGAAGGTAAGGAAGCCAAGGTAATGATGTGCTTGCGTCTTGTCTTGAGCTCGTTGTCAGAAGATAGTATCTAGTGTCTTCGTTAAGTAGAGCGGGCTGTTGTTTGTAAGTGGTGCCATTCATTCCTGTGGGTTCCACATACACCGTTACTTACTACCACTACTATTTACTACTGACTTATCCTTACCTTACCTTGGCTTGATACGTGCAGTAGATGCCATAACTTTTATGGCATTTACTATGTTAATACCTAACAATTGGCTAATCAGTAAGATTAGTAAGAACCTACGTAATGTGTGTTTTATCAGTAAGTAATAAAGTTGTCTTAGAAGAAGCCTTTGTTAGCTGAACTCATGTAACTCCTCCCATTGTGCTGTGCATTTTTATTTGCTGTTCAAAGATCGCCTGTTGTTGACTATTGCTGGCTGAACTTTCTAAGAGGAAGAACCCCATTGATCACTCACTTCTGTCAGTATTCACACTCAACAACAGGTAGGTATGGTCCTATTAAGGTTTCAGAGTTTTACTTTTTTGAATAGTATTTCAATTCAGCCTTAATTTCAACCAGCTCTGTTGTTCTCAGCCCGTCATAATATGAGTAAGAAGTTGTTGTTGGATGTCGACTGTGGAGTGGACGATGCTCAGGCTATTCTGTTGGCACTGGCTGCTCCCAATGTGGAAATACTGGGCATCACATGTGTGCATGGAAACACAACAGTAGACAATGTGTGTAGGAACACACTGCGCGTTCTGCAAGTTAGCAATAAGCTTGAGGTGGGCTATATTCTTTACACTTGTTTTGTGGTTGCCAGATATTTTTGTAATTATCATTTGACTGTCATTGGGCTCCAACAGAAATGTCCTGAGACATGCTTTATCAATCTGGAGAGTCACACAACACATGACCTGACAAAGAATCTTACAAGCTGTAGTGAACATACTGAGTGGTTGTTTAAGTGAAGTAGCGTCTTTTTAGGAAGAAAGGAAACTTTATATAAAAGAAACCATGTTCCATTTAACATTCAATTATCCTGTGTTAGATCCCAGTGTTTAAAGGTGCTGCTAAGGCAATCCTCGGACACACTATAAAAGGAGGAAACTTTCATGGGCAGGATGGGCTGGGAGATGCCCCTGACCCCAATGCGCCCAGTGTAGACCTGATACAGAAGGAAGGCGCAGTGTCTGCAATTATCAGGATTGCAAATGAAAACCCAGGACAGGTAAGAATTGACCTATTTGTAGACTATGGTTTAGTTCAAATCTGAGGTCTGTCTATTTCAGGTGTCTCTAGTTGCCACAGCACCACTCACCAACCTGGCTCTTGCTGTCAGGATGGATCCTTCCTTACCAAGCAAACTAAAAGGTCTCTACATTATGGGAGGCAACACAGAGTGTGAGTAGTTTTGTTCTCAAAAGCTGACTCAGTAATTTCTGTGAGACTAATTCTTTAGTCTTTCAGCGCGGGGAAACACTACTGTATGTGGTGAGTTTAATTTCGCTGCCGATCCAGAAGCTGCCTACATTGTACTGAATGACTACCAGTGTCCCATCTACCTGGCGTGCTGGGAATTTACCTGCTACAACAAGTTGTCTTGGGTAAATGTTTAATTTATTTCTTTAAAGAATAAACCATAAGTGAACAGATGTTATGGCAACATTCCTTTTGTCTTGACAGGAGTTTTGTGACCGGTGGTTAGCTCAAGACTCAAACAAGGCTCGCTTTATGGCCCGTATCTTTGAACATAGCCTCAACATATCAAAGACGGAGCGTTTTCAGAAGGAGTTTATAGATGGCACAGGACTCATTTCTTGTGACTCCTACGCCATGGCAGCTGCTGTCAATGATTCCTTCATCTTGGAAAGTGATCAGTTCCCAGTTACTGTGGAGCTCACAGGGACGCACACACGCGGCATGATGGTTGTAGACACTGTGGGCTTCATGAACAAGGCCCATAAGGCATTTATTATGAAGAAGGTTGATATGAAAATGTTTGCCCAGATGATGATGGCTGCTTTGAAGTAACGTCTCTTAAGACTGGGAAAAACGATGCCAACATATTTTAATGTGTAGCTTTGATTTAGGTTTCACATAATAGTAATTTTTCATGTTAAAAATAATTCACAGTTTTATACACTGCCCGGCCAAAAAAAAAAGTCACCAGCTACATTTAACTAAGCAAATAGGCAAGAGCTTCCCATTGAACAATTACTACATGGATGAACATGTTGCTGATGTAGAGAGTAGTTTCTCATTTCTTAAACAACTATTTCGGAAGACACATCCGCTGGTTGTTGAAAAGATATTAATCTGTTTCATTGGGCTCAAATTGTGACCGACTGGTTCAGGAGCATGACACATCATTTTCACAAATGGATTGCCCACCACAGAGTCCAGATCTTAAGCCCATTGAGGATCTTTGGGATGTGCTTGAGAAAACTTTGCACAGCAGTCAACTCTCCCATTATCAGTAGAAAAGTTTGGCAAAAATTCATGCAACCCTGGACAGGAATACATGTTGTAACATGCAATGTTATTCTCGTCCAGTGTTGCATTAATTTTTTTGCCAAGATCTTGTATGGGAGGCTCTTGCCTATTTGCTTGTACATCTCAATAAAACTAGACCTTAAAGCATCTCTGTGTTTAAATGTCTTTTGTATTTTTTTCTGTTTCACAAACATATGAAGTACCAAGAAAAACACACTCTAGCCTGTTTGGCAGTCTTCCTTGTTTTTTCTTGACACATCCTTTATGGGAAAAAGCAAAGCTTAGCAGGTCTTCAGTTTCTGATCCACATTTGGGGAGCGTCATTCCTCATGTCTTCAATATACTTTTCTTCCTCTGAACCTGGACCTTGTGTCTAGCTGTCAAAAGAGGACATGACAATAATTAATACTTGACACATGATCAATGAGAAGAGATAACACTATTTGACGAGTCAACCATCGATTTGGTTACAAGCCATTTTTGAGTTTTCATTGGTTTGTAGATAAACAGTTTTCACATAAACTGTGGACAAGATAAAGCTAAAAAAAACGCTTGCTTTACCAAAAACTATTATACAAAGCTGTAGACGACCTTGTAGTGTGAATGTTCATGACTCACCATTGACCTTTTGCACTCAAAAAATGATGTCTGCAGCGCCTTGCAGTGACCCTCTTTCAGACACTCACTCGGCCTCTTCCCTTCCTTAAAAATAGAGACGTTGAGAGTTTGGTTACATACTGATTAAATAAAGACTACTTATAAAAAGCCCACTTTTCAAGGATGGAGGTGATGTGTGCTTTGGACAGAAGTTAGCATCACATAGACTAGCTACATATGTTGAATTAAGACAGGTGTAAGCTAGTAAGAAGTAAAATTAATCGCCACTACCACGTGAAACAACCTAAAGGTAAAGGGATGTAACCCAGATGTCATAAACGAAGGACATTATCCGTGAACTTACCTTAACAACACAGTCGTGCTGAAGGAGACAAGCCTTGAAGTCCTCTCTAATACCAGCACAGGCGCGGTTATCTTCCTCTTTATCTTCGTAGTATTTCGGCATCTTTACCACTAACTTTAGTTTAAAATAAATGACCCCACCATAGCACGGTTTTATCAACTTCAAGCATTTATCTCAGTATTGTTATCTACGCTCGCCGCCATGTTTATGACGCAACCTGATGGGAAACAGGAAGTTCACCTCCGAGGTGCATGATGGACTTGTAGTTTCTGGCTTAGAGATTTAGTTGAACTTCTCCATTACTTCAGTGCTCAATTAGAAATAATAATGCAAATGACATGGCGATGCGTGAACCAAAAACCCCAAAGCAAAACACAAAAATGGCCATGATAGATCTGGCAACACTTTCTCATTTATTTCAAAGATGACAATGAAAAATGTCAAACATTAGAGGAAGGCAGACACATGTACATGAAGGCACATGACCCAATGGCTGTGGAGTTGAGCAAACGAAGAGCTTGTGATATTTATCCACATTTACAGTGCAGCATAGGCTTTTATGACCTCGTGCTGTTTTCAAGCACATTTTATCTCATGCAACTAGAAGGATTTCAGCTTTCTGACCACTTGGTATTTGTCCACTTATTATAGAGTGGACAAATCATAGGAAGGTGTAGATTCAGCCTTACAGAATGTAATGTTTGAACATGGTTTGAAGGGTTCAGAGAAACACTGTTTACAACCACACACTGCAATAATGATAGTTCTGTAAATGAGGCACATCTCCCTTGAAGAAACCACTGACATCTACAATGAGAACAATTCACTTAGAATGACTTCCTCTCAAAATATTAGCCATACATACAAACATGTCACATACAAGTGAAATAAAGTGATATGAAAGAGATGTTCACCTATTTTCAATGTATTTACAATGTGAATTTTACAAAAGTGAAAAAGCTATTCTATTTCAGTGAAATCATACAACAATGAAGCCCACTACAATCATCAGTAGTCATTATCTGTCTAATTTCAAATATTACTAAACAAAATAACATTTACAAGTACAATAGTGAAAGGTATGGAAAAGGGTGAAAATGTAGTGCAAATCATGTGGTTACTATTGTAAACACAAAACTAAATGACACTAGATACAAGGCTATTGTTTTAGACTATCCAATAATAAGTGGCCAGTGAGTTATTTACAGAGTATGACTTTCAGTAAGGTGAACAAGGGAGGGAACATTAACTCTGCAGGCAGTTGGCTGTGAATATAAGGCACATTCTCTCAGTTTTCATCCACTACTACTTTCACAGACCCTCCTACAATTTAGTATTCTAGCAGTAAAAATAAGTGTTGGCTAAAAAGCTTAAAGAAATACATACAGTTGGAGTCATTGTACTTACGCCAGCTGACTAAATTACAATGAGCAGCTATAACAGTCAAAACAAAATGCACAGTAGCAGTTAAAAAAATACAGTCCACAAATAAAATAGGCATTCAACTACCATAAACATCTCTTAATAGAATAAAATATATTTGACATCTTGTACAAATTAAAGATTTATTTCAAATAAATTAATTCATCTTCATAGATTGTAATAATATATCAATATAACAATATCTTCCTTCAAGACAATGGTGCCAAGGCAATGTCTGATTGCTTTACAGTCGTAAGATGGATGCAGTCATGTAACATATAATCTTAAATTATTAGGGAACAATGCAGGTGGCCAGTGTTAACATGACTGACCACACACACACGATGTAGAAAAGGTAGGCTATGGCTATGCTTGGGTCAAATGACGTATTGAGGGTGACTGTCAAAACTCTAAAAACAATCAAAACGTTTACTTCGGGCTGGTGTTCATCATATAATTCAACATCATAGATCAAAACAGAACAACTGGCCTAACTGATGACAACATTCTTGATCATTATGGGCTTTGTTGTGGCGCTAGTGACAGTGCAATACCCCAGTTTGCCCAAGGGTGGCAGCATCAAGTAATAAAGAAAGGATTTGGCAGCATTTTTAACCAGTGACCAGCTGACTGGTTCTTCCAAGTTGTGAAGATTGTCCTTATTCTTCCTATTATTTCAAAGCTGCTGAAAGAGACAGTCACTTTGAGAGCCAGAGCTGGTAAAACTTGTCTTAACACGCTGTGCTGGAGTTTTAGACAGTAGTATTCACATTCCCACAAAATAAGAGCACAATAGTGAAGAAGAAATGCGGAGGAAATAAAGAGAAACCAAGTGATGAAAAGCAGAATGATGGGTTATGCAAAGAGGAGCAAAGCCAGAGAGGAGGCATTCCACATGGGAGCAAAAATGAGCAACTCTAGTGGGTTTTAATGACTTCACTGCTGGTTGCCAGGTGCCAGTGGCCCTGCATATGCAGTCTAGAGATTTTGGTCCTCTGAGGCCCATGATATAGGTGTCCTCTGAAACAGTCAGCCTGATATCCTTTTTATGTGTATCTACAGGGAGAGAAGGGAACACTTGGTAATAAATAAAAATCTGAAAAATACTACAAACAATTGGGAAGTTCTCTGCTTCATGCTTCATGAATTAATGACAAAACAGGTTTTGTATGTGAATGGCTTACTTCACTGAGGATCGCCCACACAGCTGAGTCTTTGAGAACCGAGAGCCGAAGTGCCACAACAGGATTTAATGATGGATCTACAGCTCCTTCTGCAACACCTTTCTCAAACTGACCTATGGCAATCAAACACACACAAATACCATCTGTTGAATGCATTGCGTAGCTAATAACTCACCAGCTTACCACGATGCCTCATGATGAAACAATAGCCTATTTACTTATAATGTATAATCCATAAGGAAAAAGATAGTTTGTTATTGGACAAATTAATGTCAATCCCATAATCCTATTCACAGAAAAAAATTAAAATAATTGTTTATTCCAGACACATATAAGAAATTTGTTGCCAAGTTGTTTGGCACTGTAAAAATGTTCCCAATAAAAGGAAAAATAAGGATCAGATCAATTATTGAAGAAAAGCTGTGATTAAAAATAAGTACCAGATAATATATCTGTGTTTGTATCATCATACAGAAGATGTGTAATCTGATCCTCATGTGAATGCATATAGAAGATGCAAAATACACTCACCAATCCTGTAAAAGCGATCTTCGGTCCGTTTATACTTATCTTTGACCTGTAGTCCAGTCTCCTAACAAAGAAACACACATAAAAAGTGACAACAGATTAATTAAAAATGACATAAATAAGAACACAATGCAAGAATGTATCGCCTGGGACACATAAAAGTATTCTGTCATGCTTGCATTCTCACCATTATCAATCAATACGCCACGTCCCTTAGAGCAAGCACTTACTGTAATCTAATCAGAAGCATTTGCACATCACACCACAAATGGATAACAGACTGTGAGTGTGTGTTTTCATACCGAGACAGGCAGTATTTCCACTGTCGTGTTCTCAATCCTGTCTCCAGGGTGCTCCTGATTCCCACTGCGAAACAGGAACCTGCCAATAAACTGAAGCATTAATTTGCATATAGATCTAAAATTCAAGTTAAACTTTGAAAACAAAGTATTTCTGCATTTAATCTGAAGACCTCAGAAAGACTGAAGATTGGGTTACTTTTGTGATGCACAGTACATGTTTCCATTAAATGAGAAAAGAAACAAAGTAAAGTTGTCAACCACAGAGAGAAGAAGTGTTATCTCTACTAGTTGTCTAATTGGCATAGCCAAAGATACTGGACCAATTTGATGTCACTCAAATGTTGATAAAAATCCCCCCTTGTCAGTCAGAAGAACAGCAGATAGGGCCTGAAAGACTCACTGCCACTAAAACTTTCCCCTTAAGTGACTGATTGTGAGTCCACTGGTCCTAACATTAAAAATAAGCAGCTGATTCAATTATTCTAAAATGGCACCCTACAACCAGATATTAACATCCTTTTTTTAATTTCAGCTCTGATCCAAGCAGTCTGGTTTAGCTTCTTTTAAAATGTACCTCCCCCTATAGCCAGGATCCACAGAGAGTAGGAGGCTGGCCTATGAATGCTTATTTTAGAGCACTCTCATTAGCCCACACTGATCCCTGTGGAGAGACTGCACACACGTGCTCAGTGTGCTGTACCGGATTCTCTGGGGTCCAAAAAAGAAACATATTTGTGTGTCCAAACATTCTAATATTAATGCAAATATTAAAAATGTCATACATACCTCTCTATGCTAACAGGTCGGTCAAATTTGAACAGGATGTAGTCTCCTGCAGTAGGCGTTATGGCCCAGAAAAAGTCTTCTCCTAAGTATGTCTTCTCCAGAGTGTGACCCTGATACACCTGCATGACAATGCATCCTTTTAGTTTCTAAATATTATGTATTGATACATTTATTCATACATCGATACATGTATTTTTTATTATTTATATTTAACTAATTTTAAGTTTTGTTTCCCATAGGAAATAAAGTAGAAATGTTGAGATACCTTCATTGAAGTGGAAACTTCAGCTGGAGGGTTGACGTGCATCTTGTGGAGCAGTGGCTTTAAAAAGTCCTTGTCCTACAGCGAGCGAGAGAGAAAAGAGTGAGAAAGGGAGAGAAAGATGGGTCAGGACCAAGGTTTTTACAAAGCCATAATTTTTGTTGTCTTTCAGGCAAAAAGCTCACTGTGAGTTTCTGGATCTTTCCAGCAAGAGAGGAATGAAGCCCCACATGTTGAAACAGAGAGGGTCGAAATCGTATGCGTAGGCTGGACTTTTGCCGTTCACAGTGTTTCTGTTAAAAAAACAATGCTTATGAAAACTTACTCAAGTTGCACAGAAAATTATACTGTACAATAAAAAGGTGCATACCGCATCTTTCTCTGGATTGCAGACTTTTACCCAAAGAATATGGTCGAGCAGCCAGTCAATCGGCTTCTCTTTATAAAACATGAAAATAAATTCAACAATAAGATTTAGGTCTGGAGCCTGGAACATCTTTCCTGTAGATAAAGAGGAAAGGAACATACTATGAGAATGTTAATATTTGCACATTTCTTTCATGTTAAAGTGAAAGAAATGACTTAATGTTAAAAAATATTGTAGCAGTTGAATAATTGTGTGATCTGTCAAAGGCCAACAAAACTGCCGACAACTGGCAATATTTTTTCATAAAAAAAGAAAATATTATCATTTTGCTATACTATATTATGTAATTTTGCCGTTTAAGCTTTTCTGTAGTAATCTGGGACTAATAATGTATTGCAATATGTGCAAACTGGGATGTATGTTTTTTTGTTTTTCCTCTTAAAAAAGCTTAGACAGATTGCAGTGGCCTAGAAATACTGACTTGGCAGAAAGAGATAAAACTACTTTGCGGGGATTATTGAGCCACAAATGTCATGGCTGGCTTTTGACATAAGCTGACAATGCACATCTTGCTCCAGGAGACAGACCCCTGGTGGTTTGCTGAGTATTGATCAGGCACTTAATAGGTCGTACCAATGAAGCCCAGCTGAGAGAACTCCAGTATCATCCAGTCCTCTGACGAGAGCTGCAAGGCAAAGTTCTTCATTGTGGCAAAATAGTTAGGCTTGGCCACAATGTCATCCTCCAACTAAAGGAAAAGCCAAACAGAAAAAGGAAGTGAGACAGGCATAAATAAAGCAAAAGTGGGGGTCTGAAATGTGCAAAGAAAGCAGCTAGGGAACAAAAGGAAGACTTCTGTGTTTACAGAGGGACACGACTATAGTGTGAGCCAGAAAATACTGCTGAGTGGCTATGCTACACTGCTGTAGGAGAAGGAAATACCTCTTCCCTCCATGTGAGAACAGAGATTGGAAACAAGGACACACACCATGCATCAGGCAGAGATGAAAAATGGACAACACAGTTAAATGAGTCATGAATAGCTGCTTTTAGTATTTACACTGCCAAGAGCATGCTTTTAAACAAGCATTTCCAAAAAGAACATTGCAGTTGAAGAAAGATTAGAGCTGAAGACATCTAAGAAGATTAGGCCAAGAAAGAGTGAAACTAGTCCGGGATTAGAATACAACTGTCTCATTAAGCTTCATGCAGAAAAATACATTTTAATTGACTATCCTATATACTCCATTAAAACAACCACAAACAGTAACATCTATTACATTTACACGACCTTAATGTGTTGAAAATAACTAAAAATTATTAGATTCACATACCTGGACATAGTAAACCCCCTTGCTCACAGCATACATCATGAGGAAAGAATAGTCCAGATTTTGCTTGGTTCTCCATCTGCACAAAACAACACTATTGACATTGCCATCTCAAACAGTTCAATTATTTAAATCAAACTGAAAACATAATTTAAAATGATCTCCCCTGAAAGCAGTTGCGCTCACTCACTTTTGATAAAAGACAGGACGTTCAAAGAGACATTTTTTATGCACACACATAACACATTTTTCAATCTTTAAGAAAACTGACACCACTAATTCAAGATCCACCAGAATGAGTTTTCATTCACTCAGATACTTAAGTGGTTGTGTAGATGAACAGCAGATTAGCAACGCTAGCCCAAGACTGAAAAGGCCTAAATGTCTGTTTCTAAAGCCAAATAGAACATCACCAAATTTATAGATGTTGACTAAACTACAGCTAAACTGCTCCATGAAAGTATCGTGAATGAATACGCACACTAAACCTCTTTTATTGATGGACAGACCCATGTCTTGAGGGTGGTGGGAGGTCCCCTCTACCATGGGACTGGGATTGTTTTAGGCACTGGAGTCTACACCTTTGCAGCGACAGTGATAAAAGCTCCAGTCAACACAGTCCTCTCAGCCTGAAACCGCATTTGAAACTGCACTTCTACAGTTAACATATATCTAGCTGAACATAAGCAGAAGATAAAGGCAGGGCATAGTAAGAGCAGGTATAACACACAGAAAGAGTGTGCAGCTGATTATGACCTTGATGTGACTTTGAGAAATGCCAGTAGAATACTAAATACCCAGGCAGCCAACCTAAAAGCTTCGGCCTGCTTGGTCCCTCCCACCTCTCCCTGACTCATCTTTCCACTTTTTTCTTCTATCCTCATCAGTTTCCATGCATCTAATTGGGGCAGGTTTCTCTATGATTTTAGATAATAAATGATTTTCCACTTTCTGCCTTATCACAAAGCATAGGATCAGCAGATGTAATGCTCTTACCTGACCCGCTCTTTGGAGTCTCCAAACGTCTCTTTGAGGTTAGTAAGGTCAGGGTAATAAGTGGCTGGTGGAGAAATCACCTCTAATAAGCCTGAACTCAGCTCAGTTGAGAACCTGTAGAAACAAAAGTTAGCTGAAGAGGGGTGTGTAACAATTTTCAAGTCTTAAAAAGCAGATAATTGCACTTACTCCTTCTCAAGGCCAGCGACCACGCTATTAACATAGTCTATGTCCGTCTGCACAAGAAATAATGACAGGATGCATTTCTCCTTTTTGTTTTTTCTTATGTCATTAAAAACATACATAAGTCATGGAGTTGCTGAATAAGGGCTCACCTCTCCAACAAAGACAATAATGACACAGTCGAGCTTCTCTTCCGGTGACAGCTTGTCTATAAGTGAACGCAGTGTCTCAGACAGATATGACTTCACCTTCCTTTTAACTGTAGGAATCCCCATCACCATGGTAACTAGAAAAAACACAGCACAAACTGACAATATTAGAGTCAACCACATGACACTTGCCTAATTCAAACAACAGAAATCTGTGTTAAAACTGTGAAAGAAATGTCCAATCCAACTTGGAGACAACAGAGATAAATCACAACATGACAAGATTGAAGGGGATGGAGGAGAAAGGAAATTTGCCACCATTTACTCTCCTTCCTTCACAGAAACGTGCAGCCTTAAGTCAACAGATATGACAGAGGGAATCCTGTGTCGGCTGATGAAGTGACACTGAGACGTGAAAGGATGGAAGAAAAGAGTGGCTATTGTCATTTCACTGTATTGGGCTTAAGTGGTTGTGTCTGAACAGAGCATTCTTTAGTGTGGAAAACTACACCAGAGTGAGAAACAATACACTGGTACAGACAATAAACTGTTCTTACAATCACAGAGATAAAATGATCACTTTCACTAAGGCTTTCACTATTTGAGTAAAGAAATGAGAGAAGGGGCTACGCACCTGGTGAGAGTAAAAGTGCAAATATGAACAAGACATCAAAGTTGCACACAAGTTGTGTTTATTTTTCTATAGTAAAAACTAAAGTCAAACTCCATGTGTTACTATTCATTAACATCAGTATATTTACTTCTATTAAGTTGCTGTGCTTTTAGGAATGTCAGAAAATACTTGCGCATAACATGGACAAATGCATGAGCTTGTCACAGTGCGTGTACTTCTTAAAGAGGACATATTGATTTTGGTGCTCAGGGGCTTCACCCAAGGCACTAAAGAAATGTGAGGTGCAGACTGAGTAAGCAGTACAGTGGACAAGAGAATGGGTGATCTGTGCAGCGTGGAGAATCTGTCCCACTTTTGCTTTGTATTTCTCACGCTGAGCTCTGAGACATATACCAACACCCACCATCACCACAAAAAGTAGGTCGAGGATGAAAGGAGAATGTGGGAGGAAAGAAAAGAGACAGAATGGCAACATCAGAGAGAGTGGCAGAGGCAGACAGTGAGTGAGGGCTAATGCATCCAAGTGTAGCACGAGCAGGACCCACTCTGGTCCCAGCCCATCCCTGTGTGCTGTGATCTGTCTGTGCATTTCACCCTGCCTCCCTTCATCTCTAGCAGGAAAAAAATATATGTATATCTCGGCCCTCCTTCTCAGATATATATATTTTTTTTCAAGCCAATTCAAGCACTGATCTGGCTTGAAACTTTTGGGGTTTCCTAAAGAGGCTATGTCCAACACCCTGTAATTTATATGCTATCAAATCAAAATTTTAAGATCAAAGAATATATATAAGTTTAAAGGTTAAGAACCAACAAGATAAACTGCCTCATAACATAACATTGTTTAAAAAAAAGTATTCAATACAGCCTGCCTTCGTTTAATTTAGCACTGATGTACACTTCTGACAGCTGTGCTCTCATAATTACATGCAAAGTCAACAGTATAGGTTACAAACTGAATCATTTCTCTACAATAAACAATTTTGACAAAATCCTTGAATATGGGGAGGCGTGGTTTATCAGACTCTACTACAAATGTACAATCTTAGAAAGACCTCACAAATAACCAGAGGTAATGCAATTTGGTGACTTAATGGAGATGAGTTATGACCTGAGATAACAAGTTTAGCTCAGCTGACAACCGGTTTATTATTTAAAAAAAAGACAGCAAAGCAAAGGTTTACATCACTTTCCCTTTATGTCCCCCTCAGTAAAACACTAAAGTGGGCAAACATTACATAAGGATTGTATGGAAAACAAGCATCCAAATGGAAAGAACTTGAGCTTCTGTCACTGTAGTGGGCCTGTTAAAAGGCATGTTATTAGATTGTGTGGTGAATGTTGTGGTCACATCTTCTGGTTTCCAAGTATAAGCAAAAAAGACCTTACCCAGTAGAGCCAACCCTTGCTTTATGCAAATTTGGGCTGTATTGAGTATTTACATAATCTTGCCAGCCCAACCAACAGAAACAGGCAGTTACATAACTCTAAGGTGACTATGCTCCTTTGTGGGGCCTCTGGGAAGCTTTCAAACTTCATTTGTTCTTCTCACAATTCTAGTTCATTTTCAAATGGAAAGACGTCTGTATTTATTAGGGAGCCAGGACAGGAAACTAGAAGTAGAAACTGGAAGTTGATAAAGGTTGATAAAGAAGTACATACACACAGAAGATACAGGGTAAATGAATCAATATAAAAGCCAAGAGGTCAGCTCCATAGATACAGAACCAGGGTAATGTTTAGAGATTTAAAAACAGGAACATGGTCTGCCCTTCTGTCATATAGCCAGAGATATAAACACAAAAGGTACTAACAGAGATGAGGGGCCTCACATTTTCTTGTTTCCTGTGGGAATGCCTTATTGTCATTTATCCTTGACCTTTGATGTGATCAAAGTGACTGCAATACAAAGACAAAACTAACTTCCCATCTCGGCTGCATTGTTAATCCTTTCATTTGCGATGGGCGTCTGCTCTACCCCTCAGTCATCGTCATTGGGAACGTGGACCAAATTAGCTATTCACCTCAAAATTACTTTCTTTCAGAATGGTAGATAAGTAATCTTCTTAGTAGCAACCTGATATCGTAGCTTCAGGAGCAAAAGGGTGATTTTGTTTAAAAAAAAAAAAAAATCAGAATGGGAGTGAATAACAGAGCGGAGTCTTAAAACAGTTTTAAAGAACATGAGCACACTGAGAACTAAAGACATAGACAACATAGAAAAAAAATCTGTGGTAAAGACAACCAAATATTAAAAATCCATAGAGAAACATAAATACAAGACTTTCCTCTCAATAAACATCTTATATATTTTAGTTGTGATATACATTTGTGTTAATGTGACTGATTCTGGAAAGATATGTATTCTCAGAATTGGAGTTACACAGTAAAGTATCTCTTGAACCAGGCATACTTTGTCTTTTGAGGCTATTTTAATGATTTTTTTGTTTTCCTATTTGAAGTTGAAATGAGAAAAAACATTTAAAAAAAAAAGAGCATGCATTTCAGTAAAGGTATGCCATGGTTGTTAAAAGATTATCCATTACATCATTGAATTTCAACAGCCTGTTGAAAAAGGCAATTCACCTAGAGTGTTGCAACATTATTGGTGTTTTAGGAATAAATGCATGCAATGAAGTAAAAAGTCTTGGTATGATTTTAGACCCAGTTTTAATTTTATAGCCTACGTGCATAGTGACACTAAAACGGCTCTTTATCATCTAAATATATCTTTAGAGTCAAGCTATTTCTCTCTCTGAGCAACACTGAGACACTCATGCAGACTTTTTATAACCAACAGGCTTGACTACTCTAATGCTCTCCTCTCCACTCTTCCCAAAAATACAGTCCAGCAACTCCACCTTGAACAAAACACAGCAGCACGAGAACAGACCAAGACCAGGAGGAGAACAGAGCCCAAAGCAGTAACATTTTTTTAACTTAAAATTAAATTTAGTCTGGCTTTAATGTTGTGTTTTACAAACCTTATGTAATATATATTTGTTTTATCTCACTATTTATTGTTAATTTTTGTTGTTTTTATTAGTTTGTTTATTTATTGTTATGTGCTATATAAATAAAGTTTGATTGACTGGTTGATATCCTGTTATCCTTTCTGAAACCCCATTACATCACAGTGTCATTTGCTTTGAATCAGTCAGTAACTTGTTGAAAAATAGGCCTCAGCCTGGAGTTAAAGAAAAATGACCTACAGTTAAATATATGCCAATTCAGAAATCCCGCACTAGTTACTAGTTACCAGTAGGGAAGTTATGTTTGTGTCGGCAACATAAACTCACCTCCAGTGCGTCCAAGACCAACCTGCACAGCAGGGTGCAAGCTGCCCTCATTGTTGAGGAGGTGAGGCAGGTGGTGGTAGATATTTGGGACCTGCAGCGGTTTCCTATTAGCGAGCTCCTTCAGAAGTTTTTGTGTCTCATCTAATAATAGAGAAAATGGGCAAAGACATGCAAGTTTTTTTCAAGTTGGTTAAATTGAATAGCAGAAATGTAACATCTCAAGACAATCATAAAAGATGAGATAAACAAAGACAGTGATAAACTTTATAATCTTACCAGAGAAGTTTGTGAGGGCATCTTTGCTGCTGTTTGTCTCTGCAATAGCTCGTCTGAACTGCTCAAGAATAGTGTTGAGTTCAGATGAGCGCTGCAGCGTTCTGTGCTCTGCCACACGAAGGCGCTCTTTTAAGGCATGAAACTCCCTCTGGTATGCTACCAGCTTCTCTATAACAGACCAAAGACACATCCCAGTTAGTCTGTGTCAGGTAAAAGTGAAACAAGACATAACACTCACACATTTCTGGAAGTCAAACTATTGGGCTGAACTTCAATAATGTTTCTCATAACCGGCTTTTGCCATTTGCTTGTGATAATTATGAATATGTACTGTAGACAATGTACACTGGGCTGTATAAAAAGTAGTAGTGAAAAAAGAATTACAACTAGATGTATAATAAGCAATATAAATGTAATAAAACAAATAAAAGATAAGCACCTGTGCAATGTGAAATTGCAATAGTCTATAATGTAGACAGTTACAGTAATAGTAATATTACTGAGAGGAATGCAGTATATTACAAGAATGAAATATATGATCTCAGTCAACTCTTATCACAAAGTGGTTAGGCTTGACCTGAAGTGAGAGGAGTTCATTTCCGTGAAAAGGGAGGAGCTATGTCATATCCTGCTGTCTCAGCCCAGCAACTGTTCAGAGTGTTAGTCTTGTGGTTTCTTACTGGTTTTACAACTGCTTTATTATCTTGTGAAATAACACATGGTAGCCACTCTTGTACTATTAAATTAAGTCTATGTTTTTGCCTTCCCCAGAACAAACTCAATTTTCTCTCCATCCCTGTGTGTGCATGAGGTTAGGTTGTGAGTTTATGCCTCTGGAATCTCTTATTGTTCCTCATGAATGTGTACAACTCTCTGAAGCACAAAGACAGGTGCTGTGTTTTAGCCTTAACCTCATGGAAAAGGGAAGTCTTTTATCTTCAAATCAGACCTTTGAAAGCAGATGTCAGAGTGCTGAGATGAGACCACACCACACCAGTCATCTCACAAAAATACACAACAAAACAGAATCTATGAAATAACTTAACTCTGCTGTATTCTGTATGCTGGTGTACATGGAGAATACTGAACTTTATAAATCGTGTCACTGTCATCGAGTCCATGCCATGCTATGTACATTATCACTACATAGCCACAAGTTCACAACAAACAGACGTAGCTGAGCAGAAAAACAGATGGCGGTATCAGTGACAGGTTCTAAACGTGTGCTGCTGGTTGAAAATGTCTGGATCACTGAGTACACACAATGCACTAAGCAATCACGTCTACTCGAGGCCTGCAGTACATCCATACAATCTCATTATTCCCCTCTGTTCTCTTCAAGCAGAAGTCGTGTGGGGGAAGGGCTAGGTGGCTTTACCCTGCCCCAGCTTCTCAGTTCCCTTCACCAGTGGCATGCACCTGTTAAAATTCAACCTATATTTTACTGTCCTGACATGTTTTATACTATAGTCCCATTTGTTATCTGTTGAAGTTAGGTTTGGAAATAGAAGAAAGAAAAGTAGAGCCAAGAGTGAAACTCTCTAAGCGCTCCATGGTTTTCTAAACTGTTTCATCACCTCATGAAAAGGCCAGTGTTATCTTGTCCTTGACCCCAGTCTCCTGCTGCTGCATGCTGCTGACTCCAGGTTCATGAGTGCTGATGAGGAGCTTGTGAGGTTTATACGCAAGAGGGAGAAACTGCTGTGTCTAATATGCAGATGTAGAATCCCTGCTTTTCCAGCAGCTGATCGTATACAAGACCGGATACAAGGAAATCTTTACACCAGTGCCCTGTGAACTAAATTCAACGGTATAATCCTTGAAAAATCACTGACAATATCTAAAATGCTAGCTACTGCTTTATAGCAAAAAAAAGAAAAGAAAAAAAAAAGACTGAGAAAAAGAAAACAAGAGTTACAGATGGTTAAGTCCAGCTGTTGAGAATATGAGTTTAATGGGTGAGTTAACCTACATTGCAAATTGAGCATTATTTTTACATATTGAAAATGTTTTTTGAAACTTTCCCATGGTTTTGGTCTACTGAAGCAGAAATCTGAGAAGAAAACAGATCCAAAATGGTAAAAACTTCTACTGTAAGTGTCAGTAAACCTGCCAGACGTGAAGAAAAAACACAGGGAAAACATGTCCACATTCATTATGCATGTATGAAGGCCCTCGAGTGATGCACCTGCTTACCCAGTGGTCCTACACGCAGCTGCTGTATACAACACTTCTAATGTAAACTGACCATTAGGCTATTATAAAACAGCCTAATGTGTGTTACCTCAGTTTAAAGCACCATTATAATGATGTTTTTTTTGGGGGGGTTTTTTTTGGAAGGGGGGTGGGGGGCAATAGGAGCTGATGAATCCCACAAATAAGACAGAAGAGAGAAGATACATAATGATGCTTTATTCAACTTCACAACAAGGAAAAGCTACATTATCTGAGACTTTTTTATTGCCACACTTATCAGACCATACTTAAGCACCCCATAACTTTGAGATGATACAAAAATATTACAAAAAAATATGGTATAGGATTATTAAAAATGGTTACATTGAAGGCTAACCTGGTGGAGCCCTGGTTATACCCCTGACTTATGTCTCAATAATTAAATAAAACTAAAAATAAAATGATTCAATTTAAACTGAAGTAGCACACACTCAGAAACTGAACAGCTCAACAATCTAGCACATACAGTGCAGGGTAGTAGTATTGATTTTTAGAGGTATTTTCCTGAAAGAAAGCGCAACTCGATCCTTCAGTGGGCGAGTGATACTCCCTGGATGCTGTGCAAATCAAGAAAGTGCACACTTTTTTTCCCAATTCTGCCATTTTGCTGCTGCACACCACAGACCTTGTCACCTTGTTCATATTAAAGGAATAATTAATGTTAAAGTGTAAACTTATTTTAGAAGCAGCACTACTTGTAAAATGGTCACAGGTAGCAGTCCCAGTTTTTCATCCTCATTGTTGCTCCTAACCTTCAGATACTCCTCCATTTGCTGTTTGACCCAATCTGTCTGACAGCTCAGAATTACTAAAGATCCAACAGTGTTTATAATTTTACTAGTTTTTCAAGAATCATTAGGAATCCAGTGTAGGACTTTTGTATTGTTGTAGCCCTTGAATGAATGAAGGCTGCTGGGGATGACAGGACACATGTCATGTGAGTCACTGAAACATTAACAAAAAACTAACTTCCCGGCCAGTGCGTTGTCAGCACTCTCATCCTTTCCTCTCCATCATAACCACCTCAGGCTCTGCTTGTCCACTCTGTGTTTTTACTCTTTTTCTTCCAGCCCACATAAGATTTGACTGGCTTACCTCACTGTGCACACACAACAAGTACAAAAAAATGTGCATGTTTCTAGGCTGTGAACAAATATAAAGCAGATATTATCTAGCCCTGTTCCACCCCAGTGTTCCTGCTCATTTTATCTCTTTATTGTGGTCTCTAAGAGTATTTTTGGATTATTGTTTTAAAGATGATATGATGATGGAAGAAAACCCTGCCCTAAACATTAAGGAAGCACAACACATGGGTTTGAGGAAGGCAGAAAGGAAGTCACGTGCATCTGCTCTGATTAAGCCAACTGAAAAGATCTGTACTGTTTAAATCCCCAAAGAGGATCCCACTTCCCACTAGTAATAAAGTAATATAATATTAGCAGCTTGATACCAATAACCAGCACTAGCCTTTGATATCACTTTTTAAATGTATTACAGTTTCTTTTCTCGGCAGAGCAGATGTTTTACCAAGCAGTTTTTCAAACACTATGTCTGTTTATTTAACTAGGTTTGTCAGTAAAAGAAAACAAAAGTTTTGTCAATAACTCCAGAAAGGGGCACCATTCAAGTAACTTCTATTGCATCGTATATTACAGAGTCATCTGCACGGTGCCCTGAAGACACAAACTATGTCCATGGTAATAAATGATTGTTTAAAGGTTTGCCTTGAATCAGCTGATGCAAGGATGCTTGTTAAAGGTGGTGGAATAATTTGGCACTTGTAGTAATTAAATCAATAACATGACAGAAGTGCATGCGATGGCATACTTCAGATGAACCACAAAGATATATAGCAGCACAAAGCAGTTTCTCTCTAACAGAGAGCACACATTCTGGGGAGTCATTCAGCATCAAGTGTTTAGACAGCTGACTGGCAAGGCTTTCATTTGCTGCAGTCAGTGACCCAGGACAGGATAGGATGTTTAAAGCCAAGATACAACTCTTGGAACTGCTCACCAAACAACATACCGTATTTTCCGGACTATAGAGCGCACCTAAATATAAGCCGCATCCATTAAAATTTAAAAGAAATATATATTTTGTCACATATAAGCTGAAGAAAAATTCATAGAAAAGCTGCATCTCTGTGTAAGCCGCATGGTTCAAAGCATGGGAAAAAAGTAGCGGCTTACAGTCCGGACAATACAGGTAATAGTATATCTACTATAGCCATGTGAAGGTACACTTTCAATCACTCTTTTAAAATATTTCCTTTCAGAATGACTCATAGGGTCAGTAAGATGAAATGTTTTTGAACACCCACGTACTGTATCAAGAGACAACATCTACAAGTGCATGCATGATAGGAACCAGGAAAAAGAAAACGTACTGGACATGTAAGAAAATTATTTTGAGATTGAGGATTAATAGACATAAGAGATAAAAAGAAAAAAAGGTGAGATAGTTCACAACTTTCTCATAAAAGTCAGTGCATTAGTTTAAGCTTCTAGGCTAAAAGGTGCAGTACAGGTCCCTTACTTTTACCTACAAGTAACACACACACAAGTCCAAACTGAAATCAATGTTATATTTCTCCTATATTGTGATTTTCCATGATGGTGAACATGGGATAGAGCAAATCTAGCAAAACAGAATTAAATCTCACTATTCATGACAAATTATCTTTTCCCATCTTTTCCTATTTCATGTTTATGTGTATTGCTACATTATTCTACTGGCTCAGTTGTATAGAGCGACTACTACAGCTGAGATAAGCATACCTTCTTCGCTTGTTTGTCCATTGTTTCTGTCAAGCTGTCTTACAAGTCAGGACATTATTGAGCACTGTTTTTCATTGGCATAAAAGTTCTTTAGAGGTTACAGTTGATGATCTTAATATTTCCAGTATGGGCTATGGATCTGGAGCTTTATTATTAACAGGTTCACAGGTTATCTTTGCTGATAAAAACTGCACTCTACTTAATTGCCTCAACACGGTCAAGTGGTGGCTCTCACTAGACACTATTCAAAGGAAAACTATTTAATCAAACTGATGAGCAACAGAGAAATCATAACATGAAGCCCTGGCTTGGAATTTATCTAAAGGCCGCAATTATTTACACTCTAATGACAACAACTCACTAATAGCCCTCCCCTCACCAGCCCTCTCCCTGGCAACTAAGCATAGCAAGATGTCTGGATAAAAGAGACATGTTCATGCCAGAGGGAGCATTAGAGGTAAATAATATAGTTACAAGATTGGACAAGAAAAATGTTATATGGCATCAGGCATAATGCTGTTTATGTTACATTTCATTTTGTTCCATACACTCCAGTACAAGTTTTGCTTATTCCTCGATAAACGGCAGTAGAGCTAATCAAGCGAAAGGACTTTGGCACATCTTGACTCACCAAGATGGTAATCATGTTTACAAAATAAGATTAGACGACCGTTTAAGGTCTTCTAGGTTTAGTCAATAAGGCTGCTTCAGTTACGGTGAAAGGAAATGTTATCAAATTAATACTTAGTAAGTACAGGATGAGTTTTGTGTTTATTAGATGTTTTAATAATTCACTTATATTGTTAAGCTTTACATCTTGTGTTTCAATTCTTTTTCCCTTCCAAGAGACAGAAGCTGCACAGGTTGTTTTTAGGATGAATTTAATCTCTTATTTGTGTTGAACCTTTAGGACTAAGAGCAGTGTGTGTTATTATCAACCAACTTCATTTAAGTGCTAACTACAAAATATTTTATTTTATTGGGTTGCAAATGGCACTAGACAAATGAGACTCAAACTATCTGATATGTTGGACAAAACTGCTTTAGGTCTGATAGAAATAGCATTAATTAGGCAGTGGTGGGAACAGGTTAAACGTGCTTTGACCATGATTTGATATAATGCTATTAAGGAGAGGTTGCTGTTAGTGTTATTTCAAGCCAAGCAATGACACACTGCAAGTAAATGCCAATCTGTGATGTACAGGCAGCAACACCCGCTGTCTTTTGGATTAAAGTCAGCTTGTAAAGGCCTGTTAAGACTGTTTACAGATAACAATGTGGTAGAAATGTGACAAAACAAGGCCTACCTTTGCCATTCTGCCACGCTGTGTACCAGGACAGGCTGAGGAAAGACGTGAAGAAGATGATCGCCGTGGCCACAGTACCATTTCTGAGCCTCATCTCATTTTCATTTCAGCGATGCCCCTCTTCGGCTCAGTGTAGGAGACCCCGAAGCTGCCTTCCTCCTGCCCTTTCGCTTGGTCTTCAGGATGTTTAAATGGCCGTAGACAGAGACATATGTGGTTAAAGGGTAACAACGAAGTGGACGAGTATTTGGATTCGTCCTCCGTTTCTGAGCAAGCTATTTGTGGTTGTTGGAGCCTCTGCGCCGTCCCACAGCGAGAGATCACGAGTTATCCTCCTTTTCCAACAAGACAGCTCACATGGTCGGCTAAGATTAAACAGCCTGTCCGTTGATCGATCCCATTATGTTTAAAAGCCAAACGTGGACCACAAGTTACAAAAAGAAGGCATTTTGAAAGTGTGACGGGCAGATCCACTGGGATAGGCTGCTCAATCTCTGACGATATCCAAAAGCTACGCCCCAAATCACGTTGATTCAGCCCAAGCTGGCAACAGATGAATAAAAACAATAAAGGTAGTGTTTTCAGCGAAGATCTTTGTGTAGTCAGTAAATTTGAGTAAGCTGGCCAGTCGAGTTGCTAGCTATGCTAATGTAGACAATTTGAGTTAGCAGGTTAGTTAGCAACACAGCTAAATGAAGTTAGGGTAGTTCCCCGGCGACTCAACAAAAGCAACAACTGAAAGGAATGATGCTGATGTAGACACGACTGAGACATACCTCGGCTTCGAAGTAAATTACTGCAAAACCATGGCATTAATTGGCCACCGGACGAAAACAACGCCCAAAAGGTCCACATTAGCCACAAAGCATTTGATGAAGTAACCAGCTGCGCCCACCTGCTGTGTGCGTGAACGCGTGCGGCACTTCCGGGTCTGTCAAATTAAAGCGGTTGGGGTATGGCCTGGTTTTGACACGCAATGCCGGTTTTTCTCCGAAATGTTGCCCAGAGCGTCATTTCATTATAATATGGTAAAGCAGGATATGTAGGCTATAGGCTATGGCAAAGAAAGGTTTAATGACGACTTTAAACTAAAAAAAAAAAAAAAGGCTCATGAAATAAAACACATAAAAAACAAAACGTTATTTATTTACCATCAACAATTCTCAAATTTTAACCCAGAAAATGTAAATTTACTAATGCATATCAACTGGCAAAGTTAAAGCAGTGAATTTCAAGGGGTTACCTGTAAAAAGATGAATTTAAATTGTGATGTAAATTTGTGTCTTATTTGTCTGTTCATTAGTATGTAGAATTTGTCTACTTAGGCCTACTTTACCTTTAATTAAGTAGTTGTAATTTGTTTATTTTGTTATTGAGAATATATTTGCATGTGTTTACTTTTCATAGTAATTTGTTTAGCTTATGATGTTTATTGGCTGAAGAAATTACAGATTTGTTGTGATTAAATCGTTTAATATGAATGCTTTAAAATGGCCAAACCTCAAAATGCATGTGGACTCAACGTTTCCAGTATGCCATCTAGTGGGCAGTTGTCCACCAAGCGTCTAAACAAGTGAATCATTTTTTAGCCAAATACACAACACACTCCTTAGATGCCACAATTCTTGAACATTCAATTGAGTACTGTGAAAGGGTTATATTTTCCCCTTTCACTGAGCCCTATTCTTTATATGTTTGAATTATGTTGGTTTGATTATATTGATTATGTCTGTTATTCTTTCTTTATTGTTTAGTTGAGTTGTTTTGTTTTGTGATTTCTCTGTTTTGTTTATTTTGGGGTGCTGTCAGCTGAGAATGAGGGGGAGGTTGGGGACACCTGTGTTTATTGGGCTGCAGCACTGGGAATCAGTTTAGAGGGGAGTGACATTTATGTTTCTTTTAAAGGGGCATTTTTGGTATTGTATTGAGTTGTTAGTTGTATTGCTTTGAATATAGTTTGAGTATGGTGTGATTTTTGTATTGATTATTGCAGTTGTGTTGGGTTTTGTTTTGTTAGGGCCCAGTTCCACCTTCCTCCCTTCCCTGGAGGCAGATGGTGCCTTCCAGGCAGGTGAGGCTGTGAAAGGTGTGAGGAGAATTGAGAGAAAAGAGACAGGCAGCTTGCTGTGAGGCTGCACAGTTAATTTTTGTTGGTCTTCTGTTCTTTTTTTTTAAGTCCTAGGATGGTTCTGTTGTTTAAAGTTCTTTTTTTGTAAATAAATTCACTTTTTTTGAGCTCTACTCCGACCTGACGAATCTGCTTTTTCCAAAAACATCCAGTTTTTACATTACAAGTACATTCATTTTATTATCAGTCAGCACACATGTTTATTCATGCAAAGACATTCACAATGTCATACACCATTTTCCTCCTTTACATTCTAATTTCAAACACACGGTGAAAACTTGATCATTGATTGAAAAAGTTAGCTAGTTATGAAGAAAATATATTATTGAAATAATATGGACTGATCTGCACTAGAAGTATAGCACAACATAAAACACAGAGAAAATATATAGTTTCAGAAGGGTGTAGCTTTAAAGTAGTCTTCCAGAGGAATCAGTGATGTTCCTCCAACCCAGTCCTGCAGCCACACCTGCATCAGCTCCAGCTTCATGAAAAACCATTTGTGGCTCACTGGCCATTTGGCCATCACAGGATGTCTGTAAATACAACAACAATAATTTACAGTAATTTATAGTGTACAGTAAAGGTAAGTTAATCATTATCTTGAACTTTTGAGATAATCAATGTTTTACATAGAGTATAAGACTCTATATTAGATGCATTTGTATCAAATTTCATAATATACCTTGAAAACATTGCTTCCTTTGCAAATGATAGTTCTTCGGGGGTCACCTCCACCATCTTTCCTGTTAGAGTGAGTCGAGCACATCTTGGATCCTCAGGATCATACACCATTTGCCTAAAATATAAACACTTTTGTAATATTAAAATTAGAACTCTACCAAATCACTGTCTTAAAAACTTTGCCACTTTTGCTGGGTGTTTCGACTACACAACAACAAGGTTCCCCACTTACCATTTCGTTTAATAATCAATGTGTTGTAAACATCAAGTTACACACCAGGGACTTGACACTGTGCATTCTTACCTGCAAAAGTCTCCCTCTGCCTCTGAAAATGTCAGAGAAGCATAAGGGTTACTTTTCAAGTCCGACACAGAGTTGTCCATGGGAGTAGTATAGAAATAAATAACCCCTGTGCTATTGTCCAGTGGTCCATCACTGACAGAGAAGATGTTCCCAAAGGGGATACCTTTAATCTGTGCAGAGGTAAGTAAGAAAACAATGAATTAAAAAAAACAAATGTATAAATCCACAGGTGTATCACAAAAGCTGTAGGTCATGTCCACTGCTAGGTCAGTTTAGTACGTTTAAGTGATCTTGAAAAAAGGTTTTTCCACAAGGCATCTGGACGTAGGTTTGAGGTTTCATCCCTCAGCCAAGGGACTTTGTCAATTCTTTATCAGTTGGCAAAATCCCTTGGATGAAGGATGAAACGTCTTCATCTCAAACCTACGTCCAGATGCCTTGTGGGAAAACCTTTTCTTGAATATGTTCGGGATGACTGACAACCACCAGAAATTTAAGTGATCTTTTAACTTTTTATCATAGGTCAATCTTTGTATGTAGCCTATATTTTAAATGTTCCCTCCCCAACTCTTTTGATGTCTTACCTGATCTTGAGTTGAAATGGTGGACAGAACTCCCCAGTCACTGTTGTGCGCTATGTATCTGGCAGTCCTGGCTGTCTCTTGGTGCGGAGGAGGGGTGCTGCTGGCTGAGTTTTTGACCTTTTCTACAGGATATGAAAAAAGACGCGAGGACAGCTGAGCAACATTGTCGTCCTCGGGTTTGACCAGCTCTCCGGGGCTCTCCGCGCTGTCCCCGAGGACACTGGAGGACGGATACGCCTGCTTCCACAGTCCCGCGGTGTCCACCAGCAGCGCCGGGGCGACCTCCTCCGACAGGTCCGCGTCCTCCACCACGTCGTTAGAGACCACCCAGGACACCGAGCTCCTGAGGGTGTAGCCTCGGCACAGATACAGCACAGTGGCAAATAATGCCAGGGAAAAGTAACGGGACCTCATTGAGTGTGGAGAATGGCCGCCGTCAATGTCCCCCTGTTGTTTACATACTCACGTGTGCGAGCTTGTGCAACACGAGTAGATTTAGCCTTTCTAATGGGACACAGCGACCCCTATTGACCAACCAGATAAAGGACAATAACATACACAATTCCAAACAGGAATTTGAGAATGAGATTCAGTTTGTACATTGAACATCCTACTGGTGACCAACAGATTGGATTACAATTATCACTGGACAGACTGAATTCATCTGAAAGGTTTTTATTTCAGTCTACCATTAAAAAAATACATTTAAAGTTTAGATATTATTGTAGACCTATCACCCAAAGAACCAATACCTCCCTACAATAGACGCTTACTCAAAGTAGAACCAGACACTAGGAGTGTCAGGCTAGTCGTAAAGGCATACATTGCAAGGACAAAGTATACAATTTGGAGGTTTGTCAATTTTTCCCCTTTATTATCTTATGAAGTATCATCAATTCATCATGATACAAGTTTAAAGTAAATTACTAACAGAAATAACACAAACAGTGTTTGCTTTGACAGTTTCCTTAGAGTATATACCCCATTTTCCCTTAAAATAATGTTAACTTACATGGTATGACACACACATCAATCATAAAAGAGATTTCCAAACATTCAATAGTAAATAGTACATTGTTGGTGTACGTCTAGTCATACAGCCACAGTGCATATATCTTTCTGTCACTCAGTCCATGGTCTTATCACTCCAGGCCATTGATTTTCTTTTGGCTAGCTCCATCCAGGATGGCTGTCCGGTGTCAGACATAGACTGCAAAGAAGATGACAGAGTGGGAGAGGATGCAGGACATGACGATGGAGCAGTAGTTTTTCTGAGCCATTTTTCATCTTTAGGCCTCTCAGGAATCTTTCTGGGGCTTGACTCTGAAAACAAAATTTTGACATAATGCTGCTAAAACGCTACCTTGAATATATAAAATAACATATGGTCTATTGACTCACCTGTGTGTTTTACTCCTGAACTCCCACCTGCTTTTGCATTTTTACTTTGAGGTGTAGACTGGTCTGATGGCCCACTTGGAGTCAAACTCTCTGTTTTCTTTACTTCAACAGGCGAGGTTGTCCACTCTGCCCGTTTCTCCAAAAAAGCGGCCTTCTTACTCACTGATCCAGACCGAACTGGCTGATCCTCTTTCTCTTGTACATTAGCTGCACTGTCCTCACTACTAACAGATTGAGATGACGAAGTCGAGGCCAAACCTGTAGATCTAAGACTGCGAGTACTCCAAGGAGGTTGCTGAGCAGTGGCATGCTGACTTGAAGGAAGGCCAGACTGTGTGAGTGACACAGATGTACTGTGAGATGTGCTTTCTACTTGTCGAACAGAGCGCAGAGGAGATTGGCTTGTCCATATGTTGCTCTGAGCCACAGGTTGGATAACAGACTCTGTCAAAGCTGGCTGTGACTCCTCAGTGGATTTTGATATGTGTGCTTCTTTAGAGGTGTCTGACTTATTCTGACTTATCTCTGTCTTTGGTGTCTTTTGTTGTGTTATGGTTGCAGGCAGTGATCGTTTGACAGTCTGTGCTTGACTTTTATTTTCCAATGTTTCTGTTTTCACAGCATCTGTTGATGGCTGATTTGTACTTTTTACAGTCTGCATTTGTGTTTCGGCTTGTGCTTGATTCATTGTCTGAACTTGTATTTTTTGTGAATAATCTCTAGGAAATTTATTTGTAAAAAGGTTTTGGAGGCTTCTTGTCTTTTCCATGGCCAGACTCATCCAGGATACTTCTGTTGAAGAGGCATGGGGCACAGGCTGGGGCCCATGAGGGGCTTGAGGTGTAGCTTTGACTTGAGTGGAGTTTGAGGACACATACTGTCCTCCTGTAGACATCAGAGTGTTGAAAGTACACTGTGGTGTTTGCTTGGCTGGAACATTGTCTGCAGATGGGGCTGTAGATACATCTATGGAAAGATACAATTCTGTTAGACATGCTTGAGAGAGCAGTTACAGTCAGCCTGAGAGGTATGTTAATAAGTACAAAGGTCCCGTGTGATCCGTAAGAATCTTATCACTTTCTCTGATTATTAACCATGGGAAACTTGGGAAACAGAGAAAGAGAGAAGAGAGAGAATCTGTGCAATATTTAACTCTTTAGGCAACTGAAGAAGTTCACTTCAGTGTACAAGCATGAACAAGAAAAAAATGTTTCATGACATGTAATGAAACTCACCAGTTGGTTTGGCTTCTGCAGTGGTGGGCACTGTACATGGGACATTCACTGGAGTTTTCTTAGATATTTGGTTGACGTTATTACTTATTTCTTGTTTCTGTTGTTTCTCCTCAGTAAGTGCTGACTTTGAATGTTCATTTGAAGATACTGCCCTTATCCTACTAGACTGAGATGTTGCTCGCAGTTTTATGCCAAATGTTGTCTTTCGCTCTTCCTCTTCAACCTCTTTCACTGCCCCCTCACTGTCACCCATGTCTGTGGTTTTATTTTTAGATTGTCTCACTGATTCCACCTTTCTCAAACTGTCCTTTGTCTCCCATGTTTTGTGTTGAGATGTCTCTTGTCTAAGTCTTTCCTCATCAATAGGGCCAGCACTGGGTTTGATATCCTCCTTTTCCCTAATGTATGAAGAGGATTCTCCTGTCTTTATCCACGCTCTGGCATTTTCACGAACTCCTGTAAAACTGCCCGACCGTGGTCTCCCTTCTTCCTCATTCCTGCTTTTGGCAGCAGAGACGGATAAATGAAACGAGCCAGAGCCAGGGACAGATCTCTTTATTCCAGACGAGCTGTCAGTCTTATCATAAAGAACTGTAGGCCGTAATACTGATCCATTGCCAGAGGATAGCTTGTCAGAGGAAGCCATTTTAGATTTTATATCAGTAGTCCGAGTCTTATTTTGTGTATCCCTCAAAAACTGTATGTCCAAATTGCCAGAGCTCTTCACTTCTGATGAAATAAAGGATGAGTGTGGTCGGACGGCAGGCATTACATCTGCAGATCTGTGAGGTTTTGGCCGAAGTATCTGAGAGGTCACTATGGGCATTCTCCCAAGAATAGTAATGTCCTGTTGGGAAGAGACAAAGCTAGATGTTTTAGATGTTGCTTCAGGCTTTGTGAGTTCTGAGAGTGCTGATGTAGTTTCAGGTAATTTTAATGGACTATACGCTATTCCCATTTCCACTGTCACCTCTTCTTGGACTTCAAGCTGTCCATCGTCCTCTTTGACAGTTTCTGTGTTGTTTGAATCAGATATCAGGCATGTGGAATCCACCTGCAAGTTGGTAGAGAACAAATATTGGTGCTTACTGTTTAAAATCATGATGTAATATAACATTTAGCGATAAAATACTTACTGCAGAGAGTCTCTTCTTGGTGCTGGCCCTCTGGTTTCGGGGTTTGACAGACATTCGGTGGCGTGCCGCAGAGGTGTCTAGACTGGGAGTGAACTGAGCTGGAGTGCTGAAGTCTAGTGGCAGCTCATCAACAGGAGCAGTCGGTTTGGGAGGTGTAGAGACAATTGGAGGTACAGAATTGGTTGATGCAGTTTTAGGACTGGGCAACAGTGGATTAGAGGAGAGTTGGAAAAGGGCCTAGACAAAGTAAAACACAATTCCAACCAAAGAAGTATAACAAAGTCAATTAAAAATCAAAAAATCACATTTACTGCATCTTTTCTTAAGCAGATGTAGAATTGATTGTTAATTTCAACAAGCAGTGAACAACTGAACAATGAAACGCTTTATAAGTCCCTTTTAAGAATCTTCCTATAATGTAAATGGATATTTGTTTCCAACAGCTATGGGAGATGTGTTGACACTGACTATACATAGAGATATTTTTAAACAACCAACTAATTCCCAGCTCTAATTAGAGTCTGTGTGAGAATATTAATTAGGTTTTATACAAGCCTTATTGTTGTATCCACAAACTGGGGGAAGGGAACATTTCAAAAGGCAGAATATAATTTAAACAGTTGTCCACAAAGTTGTGACATTTTTATAAGATGAACTTTGTCACATTAGCATAGGCATAAATTGTTCCTGCTTGTTCTTGCATTTACCTGCTTAGAACAGTATAAGAACTGTGAACATGTGAACATTGTGCATTTTGCCTCTAGAACAATAGTAGAGGCCAAAATGTCATAACACTAACTAATTACACTGAACCTGAACGGATCAGAAGCAAACTACAACATCACCTTGTTGAGGGCTTCTTGCGTCGTTATGTGCCCCTCTGACATCTCTGATAGGTCAAGGCCATCATCTTCTGGTCGACATGTCTGATTTTCTGGACGTTTTATTG
The DNA here is from genome assembly GCA_036850595.1 of Rhyacichthys aspro. NCBI lineage: Eukaryota > Metazoa > Chordata > Actinopteri > Gobiiformes > Rhyacichthyidae > Rhyacichthys > Rhyacichthys aspro. Next base: position 10,800,683 of record CM072168.1, read on the forward strand.
GTAGAACAATGGGTGGTTGTCCCAAATGTAACTTTTGCTGTTGGAGCTTTTGCTAAAACACAAAACCAAAATGTGACATTTTTCTATAACAGATCAGGTTCATCAATTGACAAAATAAGATACCTGTAGCACTTTGATCTTGCTGTGAACATTCTCCTGGGATAAAACTCTGGATGGTTCAGCATCTGTCAGCGCCTGATCAGCCAAGAAGATGCTGTCATGAGACAATGCTCGGGATCCCATAATTCCTTGAGTGCATCTGAGGACATAAAGACAATAAAACACTACTGTTGTGGGTGAAACATTTGACCAAATAGGACAATTAAGAAAGAAAATAATTACACCAAATCTTCATCTGATCCAAGTCCTTTCCCTGCTGTGATGTCACTGGCAGACTGACTGAGTTTCCTAGAACTCACTTCTCCTGCTTTCTTACTCTTCCCAAAGAGACGGGTTTTCAGAGCCTTCAGCTTTGACTTTTTGTGTCCTTAAAGAGAAAAAGACACTGTAGCAACTTGTGACACATACTTACATCATAAACTCTAGAATAATTTCCTTCCGGTAAATGATCATTGTTATTCACGCTACAGAAACTGTTATATTGGTCTTTTGTCATATTAATTCCCTCACGTAAAACAGTTTAGCACATAATCTTACCTGGAATGCCTTCGGTGCTTTCTTCTGTGTCCCCTAAGAATGTCTCCATGTGTTTGGTCCTACAAGGATGGCAGTTGAGAGTGCAGAGAGGCACAAGCAAAAGTGAGACACTGTCTAGCCAGTGCACACTTCAGGCAAGAGTCCTCACAAGCTCATAGAACATACTCCGTTCGCTGGCAAAAACAACATACATTCAAAAGCTATTGTGATATCTTGAGGTTGTGACTATGAGTGAGGACCAAAGGTTTATTGGTGTTATCAGCAGCAGCACAAGCCTTTACTCTAGCTGGAAGTGTTAAGGAGTGACTTTACTATATTCAGTTTGAAAGGCTACAGAAGGTTAAACATAGTGTCTTAAAATACATGTTAAATGAATGCTTTAAGGTATCTGTTTTATCATTTACCACTAACTTATCAGGTTATTATGTCACTCACTGCCTGCATGTACACAGCCCTTTTTCTCTGTTGACTCCATTTATGACCCTGCCTTCTATTAGACATACAGCACTTTATATGTATTGTGTGTATCAGTTTTGTGTAGCTTAGGACCTGGTGTCAATAGAGTTCAATATAATCCTTGGCAGTATGATTGCTTGATAAGACTTGTGTCAGGTTATGGACACAAAGTCCACATTGCAACTATATATCCCAGACAGCACACCCTGTTGAAACAGAGTCACACTCTAAGAGTTGTCACCATTAAAAAAAGATCCTTGAAAATAACACTAATTGTACAGCTTGTCCCATGAATGCACTTTTATCATTAAAAGTAAAAAAATCAGGTTGCTCTGTAAAGTGACATTTATCCCATTTAGAGAGGGGCCAAACTATAGCTCCAACAGAAACGCAGGATAATCCTGTGGATTATTAACATTACAGAGCGATCCTTGTAAGATTTCACAGCAGATTAATCCACAGTAATGGCTAAATCACTGCCTCAAATGGCAGCACTAAATTCACTTGACATTCACAACGAATGTCCTAGTATTTTCCATTAAAACAAGCCACACATTCATACTGAATTCAAACAAGGCACCCACCGTGTTACTGTAGCAGCAGCTGTGCTTCTCCTTGTGCCTGTCCTCTGCTTTTCATAGAAGCCAAAGTTGTCCACAGAGTCCTCACGTCACAGTCCTGATGTTTAAACCTCAGGTCATCTGTACACATCTACAAACACAGAGCGATCCAGAGGAAGGGAAGTCTAAGGAGCATGAAAGACGTGCACTGAAAAGAAAGAGAGGTCACTCCGTGACAGAGTAAGCAAATGCACAAAGAGAAAAGAGGACAGAATAAAGAGAGGGAGAGAGAGGGAGAGAGATACTCTATTACATTAGTGGCACACTGTGGCCCTCTGCGCTAAGCTCCTTATAAAACGCTAACCTGATTTTAGGCCCAGAAATGAGTAGAGGGGAAAAAAGCCCCAGCTGGAAGGAGGACAGATGTACAGGAATTACTGCTGATATACTGTTTACAATTTACATGACTGTTGTAACTGCTTTAACAATATGTGTTTAGATAATTTTGTAAATGCGCAAATATTATTATTATTCTTCCAGAGAATGTGTTATTTTTTAATATTTGATTTGACATATAAACAATCTCATTGATAAATGGAGCATAGCATCAGATACATGTTGCTGCACACTACACTGCAATCCAAACAGTTGTGTGCTGCATCAATAACTTTGTCTGAAGAAGCCCCCCACAGGATAGCATCCAGAGATGGAAGCACTATCTAGGCCACTGGGCTACACTCACATTCAGAGGGAGGGAGGGCAGCAGGCATCCCACAGTGTAGATATGTAGCTTCTCATCACCCAAATCTCTGTCTCGGACAACAAAATCTAAACCCAGCCTCTAACATCAGGATTACATGCAATAAATGACATGAGGACCTGATAAATCTGAGATATAATTTTCCCATTGTGTTTATTTTATGTGATTTTAATATGGGGATGCACTGGATTACTCTATATACTTTTTAAAGTAAATCATAATTTAATAAAACGTCATGTCAAATATATTGTTTACAATATTTTGACAGGTGACCTACCCCCCCAGCACAAGGGAAAAGGTGTTGTTAGTTTTAATCACTTATGGTTCATGTAGTTTTCTGATGGATTACAATTTCTCCTGTCAAACCCCAGATGAGAACTGAGCACATGAAGCTTAAGCCTGAAGTTTAATCGTATCATGACACAGTTTGAACGACTTCATTTACTTATTCTGAAACAATGAAAATAATTTTTCAGGATTTTTAATGAGAATTATTATTAATTATTAATAAATTTAATAACACATAGGTGCTTATGAAGCTGTAATATGACTAATATAATAGATAATATATAATTGTATTTTAAATTATTTAATGGATTTACACAATCCAATAACAGTAAGTATTTTTTGGACTGTAAAACACGTATTGCAAAAGTAAAAAGAAGAAAAAAACAACTTTTATTATTTAAAATATCCCCACAAGATGGCGACATTACATCAACAAAGTCTTGCAATAATCAGTTTGAAGCTTGAGCTGAGTATTTTCAAAAACATTTTTAAAATACTTCCCATGATACTATATGTTCAAGTACAATAAGTAAAAACAGATGATTTTAAAGGCAGGTAAGTGATAACATTTCAATAAATATATTTCATAGTGTTTTTGTGTGTTTGGTGTGAAAAATATCTACAGTGGTCTCTTGGCATTGTCTGAGATCATAGTCACAATACCCAATGGAAAATCGGCCCTGGGGGAGGAAATCAGCTTTCAGTCAATTTACAATCATTGTTTAATATTTTTTATCTTTTATTTTTAAGACAGGATTTCTGACAGCTCACCTTTGGCCTCTTAAAGTAATCCAGACCTCTTCCTATCTTGAGGATCCAGCCATTGTCAAATCTCAAAAAAACACACAGTATGAGAAATATGGTTAATATAAAGAATAGAGCCATAACTTTTTATAGTGAATAGTGTGCTACCTTATCTCTCTGTCATGTATGGTAGAGGAATAATCCACATCCAGAATAACTCCCTGAGTACCGACACTCTCTTTAATCTCAGCCAAAGCACTAGTCTGTTGGCCACTATCTGTCTAAAGGACAAAAAAAGTTAAACTACCCACACATTAAAAAGAGTGACCACATGAAAGCTGTAACTTACGTCATCATGTGAAGTAAGGAGGTGGATCCTTTTCACTTTACAAGAAGCCTTCAGGAGCATTTCACAGAAACGCAAAAAGTTATACAGCTGTAGAGAGAACAGAAAGATTTCCATGTATGTGAAAAAAGTGTTCACACTCACTGACAATGCAATGCATACATGAGCAACAACAACAACATGAGCAAAACAAATAAATATTTACAATAAAATGTTAATGCTAATGTCAAATAATTGATATGTAGTATAAGAAATAAACATAACCGCACTGTTACCTGGTGTGTATGTCGTATATAAGGGTCTTCTACCCAAACTTCTGTTAGGGCACTACTGATATACGGTTTAAAAAGAGCCTCATAGCTGTAACCAGTGGCATTTTCAGCAATCTTTATCTGCTCATGGTATTTCCCATCTGGTAAGACATTAAAAACTGAAATTAGTAGAGTAGCTAAAGAAAGCTGTTAATTATTTGGTCGAGTCAACAAAGACAAATATTGAATAATTTGTAAATAGACTGTAAACTGTGATTATTTTTTTTTGTCTGCATTTACAAATAACAATTATGAAAGAAAATACTATCACTGGGCTTTAATAACTGGTGATAAATATGGTTGACCAGTGGTTATCAGTTTTCTTCTTCCTAAATGGCTGATATCTTGAGGTGATTGGGATCATTACCTTCTTTCATCTGGTTGACATGAGCCTTGATTTGTTCAGCTCTGTCGATGTAACCCTTTATTTTTTCCCTGTAGTGTCCTCTCTTTGAGTCATCTCTTACTGCTGCTGGCAGATGAGACAAAGATGTAACAGAAGTTGGCGTAAATCATCTGTGTTATTATGTTTCTATATGTTTCTTTCTCAATGGGTGACAAAAGTACAACCTTTCAAAACGTCCATCAGCAGCTGGACTCCCTCTTGGTAGCAAACCAAAGACTCCTGGAAGCGACCTTCTTGGTCTAGCTCCACTGCCCGTTTCAGGACAGACACAGCGGACGTTTCTATCCCTGACACATGGTTTTGTGTCATTATTAATTTATTGTTATTTCTTTCTATTCCGAAAACTTTCTAACATTTAGGCTGAAGTTGTGAGTCGAGTGTAGCTACTTCCTTGCCACCAGAAGTAAAGTGTCACACAAAAACAACCCCGGAAAAGTAAAAAAATATAAAGTTTGGATACCGTAAAGACAGATGTATCTACAAAATTTATTTTACTTTTAAGAATATAAAAATCTAAGTTACGATTATATAACGGTATTCAGTTTAGCGTTGCTAATAGAAATATTTAGAAATTTTAAGCAATAGACAATAGGAACAGTTGTTGAAGCAGTACTTGTTCCATTGGTACAGATTAAGTGTAACTCCTCATCATTTCCGGTGGGAAAGACATGCACCACTGTGAACCGTGGACATTTGTTATTTCGTGAACAGTTGTACTTGCCTATTTATCTGTCGCTTGATTTATTTTATCTTTGATATATGGCATCGGCGTAGCTCTCTCGTTTCTTTTCAGCTTGATCTAAAATTCAAAATAAAGAGTTTATTTTGCCCATGTCTTGCCATAACCTTGGGTGAGTGTTGTGTTTTCCCTCTAAGGATACGGGAAATAACGCCAGACAACAAATGGCTGGTATCTGTCTCGGTTTACGGTCGTTGACATTCAAGGTATGATGCATTTTTGTTGCCAAATCAATATTACTATAAATCACATTGCCGTCACAGCTTCGCATTTGTTTTCAGGTCTTAGCAGGAGCTACACAGTTGCCATGGATTGTGTCAGGACGTAGCAAATTTACCAAAGCAAGAATACCGAAAGAGGTATTATTTTAATTGTTTGCCATCATCTATTTTGCCTTCCACACTTTTTTCAATTAAACCTGAACTGACAATTTATTCCAATAATTGTATGTATTGTGTTTTACTTTATTTTTAACTGAATGTGCTCAAAACTCTTGGTTTAATTTACTCTCAAAGTGTAATATAATTTTTACTTTAAATGTTTTTGGTGGCTAAATGTCTTAAGTGTCCAATAATAGCGTCGTTATAACTGCAGTTAGTGCATTTAAATTCCAGTTTATTCATGAAGGCTTTCTCTCTGCGGGGGAGTCTGATTTTTCTTTTTTAACTATGTTTCTTTATAGGTTTTTGTTAAGAGATCAAAAGAGCATGATAAATATGGGGGTGACCCAGAACAGCCTCATAAACTGCATATAGTGACGCGTGTCAGGAGCGTCATTCGGAGACCATACTGGGAGAAGGACTTGGTGAGAAATCTTGGGCTCTGTAAGGTACGAGGTGTGAAAGAGTGGAATTGTCCTTATTTCTGTGGCACCAGTTTGCATACAGCACTGCTACCATTATTTCTAACTGTACCTTCATGTTCTCTGTTTTTATCACCTACTGATTATCATATTTCATCAACAGATTCATGCTCCTGTAATTCACAAAAATACACCTGCAGTTAATTCCCAGTTGAAATTTATCAAGCACCTTGTGAGGTAAGACAAAGATTGCATTGCATCTGCAGATTGATAAAAACAGAATTAACTAAGTATAGTTGCATTTGTACTTAGCAAAATGATGTTTACTTGACTTCCTTTAATATTTTATTGTACATCAAGGATACAGCCACTTAAGACCCCATTTGGACTTCCTGCTGAAGAAGACATGGCTGACACATACATCAACAGTAAAGGAGAGCTGATTGTAAAGCGCCTGTTGCAGCCAGTAGAGTCAAAGTCTGCAGAGTCCTAGTATATAGTGTCATTTGTTCTTTTGTTGTAAATAAATATGGCAATCTGATTAATAGAAAACAAAGTTGTGCACCTTCTTCTCTCTACCTCAAATTTTTTACTCTCACACAAGAACGTCAGTCTAAAAGTGTTAACATTTTATTTAATGGACTAAGTAAGCCAAATTTTTACAAGAAACCACGTATGCACCAGTACCAATTAACTAAGGGTGTGAATCATAGTTTGAAAGTTTTTCACAAAGAACCAAGGATAAAGGCACATGAAAACTTAAATACTTACAATTTGAACCAGAATTTTGAAGCAGAGCCTCTCCTAATGAAAGATTAATTTGTATTTTTTACCACTTGGTTATATTAAAGAACAATTTGCCTCAATTTTTTTAACATTTTAAATATTAACTATTTTATGAAAGACTAGAAATAAAATGTTGACGCTAAAAATGTTCTTGGCACAGATTACAAGTTCTTTTCAAATAACTCACAGGGAAGACAAGGCTTAAGATTTTCAACCAAGACAACATTTATAATGCAAATGCAAATTTGTGCACTCTCAGCACAGTAGTTCAGAGAAACAAACTGATATTTGCTTATTTTTGAAGGATCTGCTCAGTTATAAAAATGCCATCAAATAATGATATAAGTTTGACGCAATGCAAAGTTAAACATAAAATAATTTGATTAATTATTTCTACAAAATATATATAGATGGATAAAAGAATGGGCTGTTGGGAACGCTTTTTAATGAGGTACCCCTGAGAAGAAAACCCCATGGGAATCTGTGATTTTCAGTCATCTTCAGAATCTGAATCGGAGTCGTAACCTCGTCCTCTGATGCTTTTCTTCTCCACTTTTGTGAATTTTGTTCCAGATTTTTTTGGCACTGTGGGAGGCTCCATAAGGTTACCACTAATAAAAAAAAAATATACACAACTTAAGTTTTGTACATTTGAGTTTCATTCTATTACTGTATTTTTAAGGCTAATGAAGTTAAGGTGATTTTACATGTCTTACCTGTAGTTAATAACATCCGCACAGCCAAGTCGCCATTCAAGCACCTCTGTGGTAAACTCATCTGTATTGCCCAGATCAGTGAATCCAACCACATAGTCCTTTGTTTTTCCATCTATCAGCAAAGCCAAGGTTGGTATAACCTTGATGCGAAGCCTCTCTGTTAGAAATGGCGCCTTTTCCACATTTAGTTTAAGAAATTTGGTCTCAACGTGTTTTTTTGCCAGGATGGCCAAATGTTTGTCTAGGATCTTGCATCTGTATTTGGACAATATGGAAGAGAATACATGTTTATTATTTTACTATATTTTGTGCATTCTAAAAGATAATTTAACTTATACAGATTTTTTACAACATATTTTATAACATAAATAAAACATTGTTGGCCTTGAACCTACCTGAATGTTGATTCTCTGTAAAAATGGCAAACTACATTTTTGCTTTCTTTGACCTCGCTGAAAAAGTCTTTCTCACTTGGAATTTCTCGGAATTCTCCATGGCCTTTAGACAACCATTCCTTAAAAAAATTAAATGAGTAGCAGAACAAAAACGATATGTTTGAAAACAAAAAATTAGACATACCTGTTTTTGTTTCTGGGCTTTTTTGAGAGCCTCTAACCTCCTCTCCTTCAATCTTTCCAAATCCTCTTCTTCTATTTCATTCAGTTTGCTCAGTTGTGCATCCACCTGCTCCTCCACCTGTTCCAAAACCTTTGCTATGACATCCATCGATTGGTTGGCCATGTCTGTTTGCTGTGTATTACTTTTCAATGAAATCTGAAATAACTAGTAACAGAAGAAAATGATTTAATTCAAGACAATTTTATACATATCACGATATATTTAAATATAAATATATAAAGTATTGGTATTTAATTCAGGGAAATTGAATAACAGCATAACAGAGAATCTTTTGCCATACTTGATTGTGATTAAAGGATTAGATATGTTATCTGTAGCCATAGCAAACTTTGTCTTTATCATTGCACGCGATTCCAGTCTGAACAAACTGACCAAAATGCGTAGTATAATCAGGTTCCCCAGGAACGCACCTTGACTTATCATCATCAGGGGCATAATGTTGCTGTCAAATGAGCCTCGTTTACAGACAAAGCCATGGTGACAAGTGGTTCCGCCTTGTGGGCTATGTATGCTATTAGGTTACACAGTTTTAATCGTACTTCCGTTCGCTTTTGGAATCCATTTCGTAGCACTAATATAAAAACTACTAGTCAGTAGCATGCATGGATAAGCTTATTTACCCTATTTAACTAAATTAATCTCAATTCCCCGGTTCGCCGACTGGCTATTAGCCGGCTAACAGGTAACTAGCATATGACCAGTTACCCGGAGAGTTAAACTTAGGAATTAGTGGTTCCGAACACAGCGCGCTGAATATATGTCATACATTTTCAGCACCTAGTTTGTTTGACTTAACGTTAAAGAAACAAACGTTCAAAAATATATGATCAATTACCTGATGATGCACAATGTGCCACCGCTTCACAACTGCGCAGCGCGATATGTGGCGGAAGTTACGTCACAGCAGATCCGGTTTTTTTTGTTGTTGATAATATTTTTTTTTATTCAATTATTTTCAAATAAATAAAAATAAAAACAAAATAATACTATTTTAATATATATTTTTTTGGGGGGGGATCTAAAATGAAAAAATTGGCGTATTTATTCTGTGTTTTGGTTTTACTATAAAGATTTTGAAGGTAAATGATTGCAAGCGTGTTGCGCGGGTTTTAATTCAAATGAGAAATGTTACAATTTTGGATATAATGCGGTCATTTTACATACATAAAGCCAAACATTTGTTGAACATTAATATACTTCGGGGATGACAATTCTGCTTAAGATGTGCTGGGAAATGAGTGATAAAATTATTCTAATTTCAGTCTATAGATATAGCTTGACTTTAGTAGTTCATTATGTAAAGTCCTAATGACAGACCCATTGGTACCACAGTTTACAGTTTATTTAAAGACGTAGAAAACTTACAAACAGGTTCACAGCTTCAGGTCTTCAGGCACAAGCCAGTTAAGAAATGGCAAGATTGACCTTTTTTGTTTTGGCCATTCCCTTTAAAAAGAATAGAAAGCATACATCTTCGAGGTGAGCAAAGACTTGCACATTCTGACTTACATTCATCAACATTTTCTTAAGCAACTGATTTGGTTTGCATTTAAGAGTTGTATTTGCTTGGTGTATTCACAGGTCTGGCAGTATCTGATAAAAAATACTTTATCACCTCTCAAATGAAAATCTACTAGAAATACAATTTTGTAATTCGAAAACCTTTTTCCCTACATGTTAAGTACAGTACAAGCACAGATGAAATAGAGAATAAAAACCTGTTCAAATGCAAAATAGGCATAATTTCAATATTATGATTTAGAAAAATTTGAGACAGAATACCAAAACCTCCCCTCAATATAAATGCTGTATGAAATGTTATAGGTCTTAACAGGATCTTAATTGTTTGCTAAAAAGAAATGCATAGGCTACTTACTGATTGCCATAACCCCTGTAAAATAGTCTTAGCTCAGAGTGCTACTGAAAATGAACAGTTAACCTCAATGAAGCGCTTTGGCCAGCTTCTGATTTCCAAAGAAAGTAGAAGAAACATTTGAAAACAAAGTGAAAAAAAAATTACAATTTTTGAAGACAGTTACTAAGAATATACTACTTGTAAACAATACAGGAGATAGAATCTACACAAAGTTAATAAAATTTACAAGTTTTTTTTACATTATTTACACATGTAACAGAGTTTGGCACTTTGTCGCTAGCAGTTTTCATGAATCTGCAGCAGTGACTTCACAGGTATACACTTACTTACACACAGAGTAACTGAAAATTGTTTAAGGTCATCCCATTATTTCTAATAAATGACTGACAACTAAAATGAATACTTTGCAATACAATCTTCACGGATCCAAGTACACAGAAGAGAAAATGAAATCATCCCTTTAAACCGTACACAAAACTGTCAAAAACATACTTACTTAACAGACGATGACTGCCATTACATGGTATATTAACTACATACCAATAATTATCTTTAAAATCTTATGAGGTCTGGCTCCCAAAAACCAGTACATGTCTTATATAAAATCAAAATATTTAAGAAAATTAGTGCATTATTTTACAAAATGCTAAATCTGTATAAGAATGTTGCAAAACATTGCTACTATTTTTGGTGGTATGGATTATGTTATGAATTACCTGCATTTCTGTTACAATTATTTTCACTTAAAAGAGCAATTACAGCCAAGGGGAGCTCTGTAAGTGCAGTAATCACTCTCTGATTGATCTGATGAAGAATGTGTGAAGCCACTGGTATTGTCTGTGTCTAACTTTGCAGAAACTAACTGTTGTAGATGATCAGTTGTGTCACAGTTTTAGCAAATCAGTAAACAAAATTGAATTGTGTATATTTTATACAAAGCACTACACTCTCATGTCTTCTGTGTTTTCTCTATGGGTAGTTTGACTTAAGAGGGACTCCAGGGGCTGCCCCACAGTTTGTGCACAATGAACATTACCAGAAAATCAGTTGGCACCTTGGGATGTCCAAATATAGTGGCATAATGGCTTAAAACCTTGAATGCCAGTTTTCTTCATGCTATCTTCAGAGTGCTACCATATGTTTGCTGCAGAACCACCTGAATGTTGTCTACAATGAAGTCAAAAGCCATGCTCCACACAGACTCCACAGACTGCTGCATACGCCTGCACAGACATTAAGATAAATGTAAGCAAAAAAACACGACAGTAGTCTATGGTTGACTTATTTATGGAAATTACCTTTTCATATATTTTATGATCAAATCCAACTTCTCCAGATCTTTATCCTCAATTAGATCAGTGCAGTACTTCACAACCTGCAGAATATCCTCCTCCATGGGTTCTAACAAAAATACAACTATGTTTAACTTCCAAAGCACCTGTATCTGAAACATCTCCAGCTTTATGATGTAAATTTATTTACCAGCTGTAGTGGTGACCCATTCCCGCAGAAGTGTTTTAATGTCTGTCAACTCACAGGCTCCAGCCAATGTTGGAGCAGAACGAGACAAAAATTTAGGCTCTGGTACGTCTTGTTTTGAAGACAATGAGGAAGGACAATTATCAATCTGTAGAAACAGCATACGTACGCAAGCTTAAGTAAGGTAAACAGGTAAAATGCATAATAATAATATAAATTGCTCATGGGCTCACCTTAACTATTTGATTATTAATGTGGTTTAATGGTTCCTTCAGTTTTATAGGAGATGGAAAGCTTTTAAGTGGACTGTTTGTCAAATGATGTCTCTTAAGAGGAGAAGGGCCATTTTTAGCAGGGCTCACATTGTTCTTCCTCTTGTATTGTCTCTTAACCCGACCTGGGCCTGTTCCTGTTCCTGCCTGTTTCAGCTGCATCAGTGGATTCTTTGCTTCTGCTTCAAAAATCAGAAAAGGTACAAACACAGGCCAATAGACCAAATAACCATGCTGCTAACAGTAACAAACACAGTGATAAAAATAATTACAGTTAAGTTAAATAAAGTGGATTTAGTGACTCACGCAGTTTGGCCTGGTCTTTCAGTGAATTTGTTGCCCGGCTGTAGGCAGACTTTAGTTCTTCCTGAAGCTCTTTAGGAAGGGCAGCAAAAACATCTGGATCGACCTATTGTCATAGAGCCAAGATGCTTGTGCATTATTCAGCAAGTTTATGGTTTAAGGTTATTAAATACTGATAAACAAACCAATTTTATAATGAACCTGCATACCTGTGAGAAGTTTGGCAATTCTAATATAATTCCTGTATTTTCTGGCTGGTTAGGAATCTGTAGTATTAAAGTGCCTACAGGTGAAGCACACTTGGCCGAGCCAGGGGGAGGGCGAGGAGAGGAGGAACGACACTCAGTTGAAGAGGTTGGTGGATTTGGTGAAATGTGGGTTTTTAATTTCCCTTCTCGAAAAGTCCAGGATTGCTCCACTTGTTCTCTCAGCTCTGCAGGCAACGCTTCCAACACAGACCGATCCACCTAGGGTAAGATGAAGAAAAGTTGTGTAGTGAAGAATGTGTTCTTGTTTCAGGGTCCACGCATTTCTAGAATGCTACATACCTGGGAAGGGGAAGGAACCTCAATGCTTAAGTTGAGGCGTGATTGCGAATGCTTTGGAGTTGTAGGAGTTTGTCCTTTGCTTGTTTCAGGAAAAGGCTCGGCAGGGGAGGGAGGGTGAGAAGAGGACCCTGGTGATGATACTGCAGTACAGGATGTCTTGATCTGAAGTGAGGCTGTAGCATTTACTACATTAATAGTTAAAGTTATTTTATTCATTAAAAACAATGAATACACCAATCCGTACAAAAGGATCTTAGACAAACCTGTTTTGTTACATTGTGCCTTAATTCCCTGTCCTATCAACATATCTTTGATGGAGCGTGCTTGAGATTCCTGGGGGACAGAATGATTTCCCTCAAGCAGCTGGACCTGGATTCCAACTCCTCTGAGATCCTGGACTTGTAACTTCATGACGTGGAATAGCTTGATGACAGCAGTTGCAATTACCTGACCACAATCAGTAGACTGAGCAAGCATGACAGTCCTAGCAATCAGAGAAGAGTAGAGAATTTCATGGACAAATAATAATAAAAAAAAATAAAAAAAATGTATGTAGTAGTGACTTGCCTAGCTAAACTGTCACATATGCCATGACCTCCATATTTAGCGGGCTCCAATGGGGCTCCCACTTTGCGAATCATGACTTTAAGGGTCACCCTGCGACCACGTAGTCCTGCTTCTTTTAATCGTTTCTGAACTTCCATGGACAGATTTGTCAGGAAGCTCTCTGTCTCATCAATCTGTTAAGAGATTAAAAGAAAAGGTTGTATAAATAGTTTTTAGAGAGCAACACAACAAACAAGCCCTTGATCTGCACTTCTGTTTTATGTGTACAATATTACAACAGAGAAACACAATGATAAAAAAAATATATGGAAAAGAGACTAACCCTAGTAAAACGTATGTTGTAGTTCATTTCAGCTGAGACTGATTTGCGTTCCTTCTTATACCGGACAGGCCGGTCATCCAGACCTCGGCAGAAACGGAAAAGGGTTTGCCCAGTTCGTGGTCCAAACTTCTTTTGAAGCACAGACAGAGACAGTTGTTGCAGGTCCCCACAAGACCTCACCCCTATTGCACCTAGCTTTCTGCCCATAGCAGGCCCAACACCTAGAGAAAAACATATCAGCCATTTGGGAGAAATATACTGAGGAAAATATGATGTTTTTTTGTTTTCTACCTGGTAAGCTAGTTACTGGTAAATCCCTGATAAAATCATCCACTTCTTCAGACCTCAGAATGTACTGCCCATTAGGCTTGGCTTTACGTGTTGCCAGCCGAGCCAACAAGATGTTGGAACCTAAACATGATAAAAATTATAAATAACTGTCAAATTACTCTTTAAAAGAAGACAGTCTTACCCATGCCAACTGAGGCACAACATCCAGTTTTCTCCTTGATGTCTGCTCTAATGGCACTGGCCAGATCATGTGGGCTAATGTCTAGCTCAGTTACCAAAGAAGTGGCATCTATCAGGACCTCATCACAACTCAAAGCCTCAATCTCATGAGTATAACTGTAGACAAAGAATCATGAACAGGTTATTTCATCATCTTATTTCTCAAAAATGATAACGAAACATCACTATGTTCTTACCTAGCTAAAGTCTCATACATTGTGAGAGCAACCTCCTTGTAGGCCTCAAAGTCATAAGGGACAGACTGTAGGGATGGACACAACTGTTTGGCTTTGCCAAAAAACATTCCATTTCTCACACCTGCCTCCCTGTGAATAAAAGATTTTTAAAAAATAATTCTTAGAAAAGTATATTACAAAACTACAGTAGACTGAAGAAGTGTCCATCCTACCTAGCCTCGTAACTACATGATGCAATCTCTGCCATTGAGAGAGCAGTAGCCTCCTGTTCTGTTCCATTTGTATATAAGTCTGGGGTCTCTTGTGAGGGAGTTCTGTATAGATCCCCATCCTTCCATCCTAAAATACAGAACAAAGGCAATTTTACTCAAAGGTTACAATATGTCAAAGTTAGCTTGAAAAACAAAGGCTAAACAACTCACTAGGTTGACCATGATTTTGTTTGCTTTGATAGTATTTCTGTTCAAGCTGAGGATTAGCCCCTGGTCTCAGGGGCACCCTGCCCTGTCCTCGATTACTGGTCACAGCTACAGGTTTGCCTGTAAGAAACAAAGAAAAGTGACTCAGACAAAAAAAATAAAAAAAAATGAAATGTGACAACAGAAGATTTATTAAAATGCCTTACCTTTCAGTTCTGGTTGATGGCGGATGCCCACTGACACAAAAAAACAATCCATGTCCACATGGAAAATACAGGATTTAATAGTTATAGATGAACCTGGAAAGCAAATGTATGGCAGTTTATTATAGCAAGTGTAAGTGTCTTTAAAATATTGGACACTGTGTACATAACTATATATACTACATAACACACTACTTGTGAGTTCAAAGCAACCATTCATTTCAGTACCTTGCCTTTCACAACTGGCCTGAGCCATACTTTTCTTAAGTCGGTCTTTCCCAGAGAAAGAGGCAATCCTTCCTATTCTTCTTTTGCTATGAAGCTCGTTGACATATTCAGAAAAGGCAGTCCTCCATGTGGAGATCTGGTGTAAACGTGAGTGTGAGTAGAATTCAGAAATTAAATTATCTGTTTGAGCCATCAACTGACCCGAAGACTTTGAAGAAGTCTTCGAAATAAGAGAATTGGTTTTGTCTGTCAAGTTATCCGGTGAGAGATGGTCAGATAAAAAACCCTTGTGGTAACTTCCGTTCAGCCGAGACACAGGTGAATGTGTATTTTCATGAAGTAACTCAACATCAAGGTTTGGCTCAAACTTTGAAGGTGGTTGACAATTCTTCGTTTTTTGAGCTTTAGGTCTCTGCTCACTAACATCCTCAAGGCTGAACTGTTCCTGTGATACATAGTCTTTGTCAGATTCGATTACAGGACTACAAGGAAAATCATATGGATCCAGTTTGGTATGACAGTCTTCTGAGAAAGTATGAGGTTTAAATTCAGGAGCTCTGACCTTGGTTTCAGACAAGTTCATGTCAACAGAGAGCTGCTCTGTAACAGGGGAGAGATCCTCCTGCTTTAAGGCACAGTTGAGGTGAGAGTGTCCATTTGTCACAGGGGCATCATCTAACAGTGATGGGACTCTTACAAGACGAGGATTCTCATTTGCAAACAACGGTGAATGGCTCAGATCAGGTAACTTCTTTATTAGTACATTACTGTAGACAAAGAATATTAACTAATTAATAACTCCTGAAAATATTAGTTAGATTTTAGTTACAAGCGTACAACAGAATACTAAACAACAAACATACTTGCCACCACTCTGACCGCTGGATGAGTTGATCTGAGGTTGAGGTTGGCCAAGTCTCTGGTCCTGAGGCGCTATGATAGTAGACTGCGGTGGCAAGCTGCCTTTTTTTTGGCTATGGTTAGGAACTAAGCTACTTTGGCAGCTGGATGAAGACTGATTACTGTGCTGCGGCAGACAAATCTTTTGACTAATGTTGGGCTGAGGTAGGCCATGGCTGGGTTCTACATTATTTGTAGAATGATGCAAATTTATCCCAGTGAAAAGAGAGCCTTTGTGTTTAGCATACAGCTGGTATTGCAGGAAAGGAAGGAGTCGTCCAGCCTTGATACTGTTTCAAATGAAAGCAAGATAAATGCAATATTCAGTGAGACAATGAAGATAAAAACACTCTCAATTGTAATAAACAAACCTGTCAGTAATCCACGCTGGCTTAATAACCTTTTCCCCTTTGAGCTCTTGAATCTTGCTATTGGGCAAATTATTTGCAATGATATGAGTGGTCTTGGTGCGAGAGTAGTACATATGAAACTGCCCACCATGCAGCATCATCAGTCTGCGCAACTCATCTGCACTTGGATCTGTCAACAAACAACAATATGATTTTACTCTTTTGCATAAAACTAGGAAACTAAATATATTACAAAATGTCTATTCAATACCTGTGTATCCATTGACATAAATAGAAATTCCACTGAAAATGTTTGAAGATGTGCCTTCTTTCTGTTTTTCTCTGGGGGCAGCAAGTTTAAACTGCTCATCCAACTTGGAGACTTTGGCAGCCATATAGCCACCCTGTATGCAAACAGAGCAGAAATGTGTGCATAAATATGAATATAACCCTTTTGTTGCATTGCATGCTTTATTATGTTGACTAGACTCTAACAGTGTAGGTTCATTGCAAATGCATGTCTTTTATATTTGCATTTACATATATTGTTAATTTGAAAACAAGTAAATGTAATATATGCAAAGATCCTGTTATTTTGATCTAGTATACTTGCCAAACAATCCACCACAGTTTGGGCTATTTAATATAATCAGAGATGTTATTACAAATACTTACTCTTGCAGTCCAGCCATTGTCATCACCAGCATTTGCTTTCTTCTTCATCCACCCATCTCGACTCATACTGAGCTACCTAAAAGAACAAGGGTTTATTTATTCATCCACTGAAACATAAATGCAGACTTTAGACACTTCACATGGGTCAACTGAGTACATTCACAAAATATCAGCAAAAGCTACCACAAAACTATTAGTGACAGTGGTTGCATTCATCTACTAGAGCTTAGTAAAGTATAAACTTGGAGGTATCTATTTGAAGGACTATTCTTTAAAGGGCTTAATTTTGTTGTCATATTGGTAGGACATTGGGGTTACAGCGGGACGGAGCCAAGAACGTGCCAGGACAGATCCCTGAATTGACAGGTAGTTTGTATGCAAGCTGCTAACTGCTAACATTAGCCTGACTACTTGGGACAATGCTTGGCTTAAACCTAGTCACGCATGTCGCCGTGTCACGACCTCACGACAATAACAGTAAGTTCCTTAAAGCTGACAAAATACTAATTCAAGTGTGTTGCCTTCACTCATGTACACATCACATGTAAAGACTGATTAAGGTGCAAGACTATAACTTCATTATAGTGTTATAGCTGGTGTGAACACATGCACATTTGGTAAAGCTCGGTGACAAAAGTCACTTTAAAACATTAGCCTACCTTTTATTATGTGAGACGCAGCTTGTTCGCCACAGACTTCTTCTCTCTGCAGATACAGCTCAATAGAGTCCAAGTGCGCACTGATTAAACGATGTATAAAGCAAAGCAACGCGAAATAAAATGCGCTAGGCAGTTATCTCGACCCTTCAACCTTTGTTTTAGACACGACAAAGCCGTTTTCAGTGAACCAAGATGCCCTTATATTGTCACGCTGCCGCGCCATGTCACTCCAACATTTTCGTGCACTAGTCCTTTAGCTCTCTGTTTCTACCGCCTGCTCTGCTGCTTTCCTTTTCTCTTGAAGTGTCAGAATATCTGGTCAATAAAAAGGCACTTCCGAATTCTTTCTAAATAAAACATTCTGTGTCATGTGATCCGTTTGTGCTTCATACTTTTAACCCCAAGCCATCAAAATAAATATAGCACTTTGGACATTTTTTTTACAATATAATTACTGATAATATCTGCTGTGAGTATTCTTCGAAACACAACGCGACACAGAAATAGAAGAGACTTATTCTGTCCAAATCAACCTTACTTCCGGTATTATCGTCGTTTGTTTTGATTAGCTTGACGCTTAGCAGACAGGTTCTTGTTGGAGCTCAGCTGAAGTAGTGTAGCGAAGTATTGTAGTGCTGCCGCTGTGCGGTGAACAAGTGTATGTCACCTTAACTGACTCCGGGTCATTTCTGGACCAATTACGTTTTTACATTATTCACAACAGTATTGTGGGGTTACTGGTATGAAACATGCTGGTCTCCCCTCAAATTATATTTCTTATACAAAGACTTTTGTATGTCACTATCACTTTTTCTGCGGCCTGAATCGGCCAGGTTCGTGTTAGGTCTTTGGTGTCAGTGATGTGCCTCGGCGTCTGCTATCATCCTGCGGTAGACAGTCGATAAAGCAGTCTAGGATTTTTTTCCGTCTGTCTCTGAACGTGTCCTCAAATGGCCTGGCACGCGGGCACAGGCGGCCGTGACGCAGAGGCACGTGCAAAACCAACAAGCCATCAGCATGGATGTGAACACAGACTGTGCACAGCCGAGACAATGGACTGATGCCACCATGACCACAATTACCTGTCTCAAGTATTATTGACTAATAAACCATTACAAGGTGCGCATTGTGCTGACAGACCATTAGACATCAATGGAGCCGGGATACTACTGTCACAGGGCTCGCAGTGTCCCGCAGATCCCCACTTATTGGCTGTTCGCTGTTGCTATGGCACCAGACGATGGGATGCTGAAGTTTCGTTCTATCCTTCTTCTTCGTTGGTTGGTATTGCGGTGGAAAGTGGGAGTTGCATAATCGTAAAAAGAATCACCTTGAAGTTAAATTAAAGTAAAACGTGTGTTTTAGAAACAACAGCAGGGAGTGACTGAAAATATGAAAGCCATTAATAGATATTCCTCCAACGGAATCAAATATTGAAATAAAAATAGTACTGTCTTTAACCACACTTTTCATCCATAGCCCTTTCTTTCAAAAACAAACTACCCAAAACAGTAAACACAAAAACAAGATAACACAAAACTTCATTTTAGGTTTTATTTTATTTATTTATTTTTTCTGTTTTGTTTGTAGGAGCACAGTGTACTGTCATTAAGCATCTTTGTGTTTTGGCCCTTCATCACCAGGAGATGGTATATTTCATAGTACAGAAAATATTTTGCAAGTGTCTTTCATTATGAAATATTTGGCAAACAGTACTCCAAATTCATATCATATACACAAGTCTAAAATGAATCCAATGAGCCGGATGTGACTCTTGGTTCACCACTGACAAAAAAAATACTCCTTCAGAAGGAGAAATAAAAAAATGTGCCAACTCACTCTTTGAGTTGTTCACTTGTGGCATGTGCCTGGCAAGCACACCAACATCCTATGAGGATGACAGCTATTAGATTCAGAACAGAACAGTAGCACCTCTGTTGTCTGCTGCATAGAAATAGTTCAAGACTTTGGCTTTTAGAAGTGAGGCCAAGGATCAAGTGGATGGGTTATGACGAATCCTCTACTTTTTTAGTTCAGTTTGGCACTAATGCGTATCCACTGAAGAGCCTGCCTGGTGTACTGTACAGCATGAGAAATGCTGCTGTGGAGTGTCAGTGGGCCAGATAAGGTGTTTAAGTAGTTAAAGAACTCTGCAATAAGCAAGACAGTGTTGTTCAATATAAGACCTTTTAATTACATGCATATAAATGTGTGTATTCTTATTTTCTGTGGCTATTTGTACCTTTGTTCTCCTTTGCAAGGTTGTCTGCCACCTCCCAGTACTCATAACTGTACAAGACACTGTTGGTTATGTTCAAGTGGTTTGCTGCCATCTGGTGGATACGATGGGGAATGTTTATGAAAGAGGGGGATGTGTTGCCCCCACGTGAACTCCACCCATCATTTTTGGCATTAGGAGAGAGCGAGGGAAGGGGTCCTCTGGTGCCCCTGAAAGAAACAGCACAGTGATGGTCGTCAGTCCCCTTAATCTGCAGACACACAAAAAGATGAGCCTCTAGATATTGTCTACCTACTTTACAGAGTCATTCCAGTAAGCTGTTGTAGAAGGCACTTTGGGAGATGTCTGCAAAAGCCACAATAGTAAGTCTCCCAAAGAAAATATTTACCAGCTTTAACCATACATTGTTGTACAAAGTAAGCAGTGAATGTGGTTGTTGTGTTTACATATACCTTGAAATAGTCAAGCAGAACTTTGGAATATTTCAGTGCATGATCCTTTTTTAGACGAAACATCTGCCAATAAAGGAGGGCAAGACATCGGAAACTGGAGAGACACAAGCCCAGGTCAAAAAGATGTAGACTGATCACAACTCATCCTTTAAAAGCTTCAGTATGATTAGTGGTATAAATATACACACCATAGGACCGCAAGCTGTTTGTCCTCCTGTCTTGCTCCAGGACCAGAATGGCTCTTGAGTCTCATTGCATACCTTTGACCACATGGATATTAAAGTTTATAAATTATATTTCATGTACAGCATGCATGTATGTGTACCATTACTCACTGAAATACTAAGCAGTAAACAAACAATATGCAATTCACCTTATAAGTTCCACAGTCTCTGCGTACATCGTATAAGGAGATTTTGCCTCAAGAGGACCTTGCTCCATTGCCTTCCCACATTCCATGAAGGATAAAGCAGCATCAATGTAATTCACTGCTTTTCCAAGTTTATCCACCTGGAAAATTAGATGTTCATCAGTTATCAGGACAAATATAAAGGAACATTAAGGAAATATTTAAATATACATGTTAAATGTCATAATGAGCAAATGTTAATTTGTGTATTTCCTGATGATTATACTGACTACATGATGGGTTGTCTGTGTAGTGATATTTTATGCAAGCAAAGAGAACTAACCATTGCATCTGCCCGATGCTTCATCCGTTTGGCTTCATGTAAATAGTACTCTGCGTGGTGTGGGCTGCAGAAGACAGAAAAACCTTTTATTAGTAGGTAATATTATGGTACACAGTTGGCACAGTGACCACTTTATGATTTATGTTTCTCACGTTTCATGAATAGTTATAGCCCCTCTGTGTCCCGATGGGCCCCAGGATTCAACAGGAGGTTGAGTGTTTTTTGAGACTTTCACAGATTCCACTTCCATCTTTGGCTAAGTTTTAAAGAAGAAGTTGGTATAAAACAAAGCACTTAATGTAAACTCATACTAGTGGTCACATATTATTATTATATTACCTTGACATCTCTGTTCTTGTCTCTGTTCTTCTCAGAAGTCTTGGTTTGAGAGCCAGGCTTGGTAGATTCTGACCTGTCTGCCAATGGAGACAGTGGGGACAATGGTCTTTTGTTGTCCAAATACTCCTCTAAGCTCCTGTGTGTATAAATATAGTAAAATTTTAAGTCTTTTAGTTTACACATTTGTCCCATCACATTCACAAATGAGTGTAGTGTACATACCCATTGTGTGTAGTTTCATTCAAAATGTGATTGTCATTTGTTTGACCTGAGGTTTCATTTGCATAAGGTATACTTCTCTTACTTTCTCTGTCTGAGACTCCATTCTCTAACTGTTCACAGAAGAAAGCTATGAGTAAAAAACATTGTCAAGTAAAGTAAAAATGAAGTAAAGAAGAAAATAACTTATATGGGTACCTTGCGTTTTCTTTTTCCATCTTTATTCAAAAAGTCAGGGACATGCGCGTGTCTCATAGCCTCACGTAGCCTGTCCTTTGTTGCAAAAGAGGAATATGATGAGGAAGGCTTTTTTGCAGTAGAACTGGTAGTGCTATCTGGGACTCTTTTGAGAAGGCAGAGATCTATTTGCACCACCAGATTTCTCAATCCTCGTTGAGAGGACGCTGTAGCTTTCTCACCTCGCCCAAATGGGACCAAAGTGTAGAGTTTCTGTCTGCACTCACTTTGCTTTTCACTAGGTATACCTATTCTGAGGGGCGCTGCGTTTAACCTGTTCGCATCAGGTCTGCTTGGGTCTTGAGACCTTCTCCTCCTGACTTGAGTTTTTTGGGAGGTAGAGTCTGCGGGAACCTTTGTGATGGGAGCCTGATATTCCGACTCTGTTTCTACACTTGAGGAGCAGGTAGAGGACGAGGATGGACTAGGAGGTGTTGGGGTATCAGAAAGCGGGGGTGAAGTGTCCCCAGTCTTTCTTCTCTTTTTGGTCTTGTCTTTTTTGTGCAAGCTGTCCTGAAGATGGGGATGGTTGGCAGTGGTAGACAGTCTTTGTTTGACCTGGGCTGTTTGCCATTCGTGTCTGTGTTGTTGGTCAGTCTTCCGATGATGTCTCCCCTTTCCTGCCTCCTCTCTAGTCCTCCTTTGTTCTTTATGTCCCTCCTTTTGGTAGTCTTCCTCTGAACGCTGGATCCAGGGACGTCTTAGCTGCTCCTCCGCCAGCCTCCTGTCTTCACTTTTCTCCTGTTTGCCCTTTTTACTTTCCTGAATGCTATACTTTTTTCTCTCGTGCAGTCTTCCTTCAGTATGGACTTCTACGTATTGTGTGTCCTGCTCCTTAGACTCGGGTTTCCTTAGTGAGGTTTTTAAAACATGCACAGAACCAGGAACTGTAGCTTTCCCTGATTTTGAGTTTGAAGTTTTAGTTGCAGGCTTTGAATGAGAACTGTGGCCAGTCTTGTTACTGGTCTCACAACTGGAGTGTTTGGCTTCAGGAGGAATATGTTGTGAGGTATGCTGAAATGACTTGTGGTTGGACTTGCTACTGAGGATTTGCTGAAAGTGGGCTGTTTGCTTAGATTTGGAAGTTTCAGAAGCCTGTTTAGAACTTGGATGAAACTTAGGCCTAGTTTTGTGACTATGACTAGAATTTGCAACAGATGTAGCCTTAGATTTATGTTGACTTTGGTCTTGTGTGGCTCTAGACTTTGGCCCGCATTTATCTAGCTGTTCAGTGATATTTGTGTTCTTATTCTTGTCATCAGTGTTAGAAGACTGTTCATGCCATGCTCTACTTTTTGTCACATGAGGGGTGGTTTTTTGGACTGACTGCTGGTGGATTTGAACTTCAGGGTAGTGTCGAGCCCGCAAAGACAGTAAAGTAGGACTTGGGCTTCTTGGAGGGTCTCTAGGTAGTGGGCTAGGATTATGGCTTCCACATGGACTTGGACAAACGCTTAAAACTGGGCTGGGAATTGGACTGTGCCTTGGGCTGGAACTTGGACAGGTACTAGGGAATGGACTGGGGCAAAAGCTGTATCCAGGGCTGTGGTGAGGGCTATTGCTTTGTCTATAATTGAACTGGGGGCTGTATTCTTGGTTGCTGTCCCAGGACCTGGCCGGTGACGGGGCTCTTTGGGCGTATGGAGAGGGCAGGCATCCAGGAATGTTCTCAGAGGTATCCTGTTCACCGCTGGAGGATTTTTTTCTGGCCTTCTTCAGCCACTTATCCAATTGCCACTGAGCAGCCGAGGGGTGATCAGTCTTGAGAAAGCATGCAGCAAAAAGGATTTTTTTCTGATTAGACAAATATGACCATTGCAGTTAAAACATTTGTGAAATGACAGTAATATTTTCAAATACATTTTAAATGTTGCACTAAAAACCATAAAAACAAACTAGAGAGGACATGAGGAATGCAATCTCAAACACATGTGAACATCACAAGTCTTTGTATAATACACACACATTTGAGTTTTCTACTGCTAAAGCCATTTAAAAAAAAACAAATATCAGGTTTAATTGGATGACAAAGATGTAAAAAGTGTAACGTTCAAGCAGACAGTTTAAGCTTAGTTTAACAGTTAACACAGTTACTCATATTCTTATGCTTGAGTCCACATCTGTGCTTACAGTAGTGCAACCCCCATCCAATTAAGTCAAATGACTCATATAATGTTGACTTAACAACAGGCTGAGTCTACATTATTAAATGGAATTTGAAGAAGAAAAGTAGAATACTCACAGCTGAAAAGTCTGTCTTGTGTATGTCCTTCTTTCCCTTTCTTAGCTGACCAGGGCTAAATTAAACCTCTAGTCCTCAAGTTAAACAGTGAGCTCCACATCCCTGACGCTCGTTTCAGAGAGGACACTGCATCTCTTGTACCGTCAGGACTCCCCTCCCTGCTTCTCTTCTGTCCCTCCCTCTTTCTTTTGCTACCTGGAATTCTGTATATGCAGCCATCAAAAACTCCAACCCCCATCTTCTCCTTGAGAGACACTCAAACGCAAATGAAAAACACATGGTTTACACCCCACCCTTCAAACATCCACTGCTACCTCTAGGGGCCCGGTTCATGTTTAGTCCTACAGTCCACTATGTACAGGGCCTTCCATTCATTGAGGTTTCCTTTCCATTGCCCATATAGTTAAGGGCTCAAACCAACCCCCACAACAACCGACATACCTACCATGCATAATACTCAACTCACAACCAAACTAATATTAAAAGCATATGACCTACATTTTGACTTGAGACAGTAGATGCATATGAAATGTCAATATGCCCTTGAGACTCCCATCACCTCTTTTAAATCTCTGCCTGTTGACATGACACCCTTCCTAAAGCTATGACGGCCCCATCTCCTCTCACACACACTACATGCATACACAACCTGCCCTGAACTGCCTTTTGGACCTCTTCTAAGCTTCTGTGAGAACGTGGGTTTAAAGTACCTCTTTGCTGCTGCAGTGGTCTTGCACAGAAATAGGTGACACAGGATCTGGGTAAGCTTCTGAATGAACTTCTGGGCTTGAGCTCGGGGAATGAAGACTACTGCTGCTGGACTCGACGCTGGAGTCCGAGTCTGAAGAGTCAGAGCTGGAATGTCTCACCCGCCTGCCATGTGAGTGCGCTCGCTGCACTGACAGACTGTCATTCAACACACACAAACATTGGAGGGGTCAGTGTACGAACACACACATAAACCAAACATTTTTTTTTCTTTTTTAAAGAAACATAATTTTAATTGTTTAAACAGATGTTTGCTTTTATAAAAGAAGATGAGCTGCATACCTGTGGCCATCCCACTGTGGTTCATGATTCACCTACAAAAAAATAAAACAAAAGGGGAGTGAACAGGTCAGGTTTCTTTTGCAGTTTGATTTTCTAATTTAATTAGTGCTATATGACAATTCCTGAGCCAGTTGGCGGTTGCTCCAGTTGTGTTCTGTCTCCCTTCAACAGACCTCTTCTACGTTTGTTTGTTTGCACTTACAAAGTTTCTGCTACAAGTTAAAAGTATAACCTACAGTTTGAGAGTCCTCTTCATCACTGCTCAGCTCCAGATCATCTGCGAGCATGCTGTGAAGAAAAGAAATACCACGCTGTTTAAAAAGTAATTTATTATAACCTAAAATGGTGGCTTACGTGTAATATATTTTGGATTATCCTCACAGTTGACTAATCATTCTTTTATTAATGTTTTGTTATACAATCAACTCATTGTACTTTTTTCATCTTTCATATTCAGTTATATGTGTTCATATTCATGAGAAACACACAAATCTGACTTATGCTACTGTTGTTGTGTAACGTAAGAAATGCTGTGTGCCTATGTATACAATGGGTTGTCAATACAGAGGAGTGACATACACTAATTTCAGAAAATTAAATTCTTCATCTAAAGAAGAAATAATCACACATTCACATTAATGGGTGACATTTTGGACCTTTAGTCTTATTTAGGATCTTGAAGAAGATTTCATTTTTTATTTGTATCAAATGAATGATTATACAACAGAACATGTGTTTTGAATAAAAAACAAGGATGTAAAGAGTTAACATGCTGGAGCACATCACTTCCTAGTGACAGCTTTCAAGAATGTTCACTGACCTTTGACCTGCCCTATGTTATGTAGCCTCAAGCACACTAATTTCCTGCTTCCCTTTGCTGTGTCCTCTTTCTTAAAGCTCTACACATGTGGATGTTCATGGTTTACATCTTATTTTATGGCTCAGAATGCTACTTTGCACACAACACATTGTTTTGGCAGTGTGTGAGCCTCAGGTTTCAGGTTTGATGACTTCTGAAGGATTATGTGTCCTTATGCTTCACTTACGATTTGTGAGGGGCCACGTGAGGGTGTCGGGTCATCTGCAGCTGAACATCCCCCTGACCTGACAAGGAACACCCATAAATAAACATAATAAAAACCACATTGCATATATGAATCATAAATTAATAGGTAGAACTATATTGCTTGTCTCTTTTTTAGTAAATACTTACTCTGCCTTTGATGTGAAGCTGTTTTTTTTGCATCCTTTAACAATCATAAAGCACATCAAATACTGAGTAAAAATTTAATGTAAAAATATCTGATTTACTTAAAGCAATAAAGTTATTCTAATACAGTACCTTTGGGTTGTAGAGGATTCGCTGTGTGTGGTCACTCCCCAGGGCTTGTTGGGATACCCAGGACTGAGTCATGTCCTGTGTGTGTGCAAAAAGGCATTAATTACCAATTTCCAGTAGCCTTAACTTTCAAAACAATTTATTGTCTTGTATGTTTTCAGCACTGTCCTTTCCCTCTGGGTCCCACCAGGGGGAGTGATTCTGCATGAACACAGTCTGTGTAGGCTGCTGTTTTATTTGTTTCTTTTCAGAGTACCAATTTCATCTGCAACTATTTTCTAGATGACATGACATGAAACTCAAGAAAGCTAAAAATAACCATCTCCTGTGCAACAAGAAAAACCACAGTGCACTGACATGGCATTAGGCTCAATAAACACAGAAATCAACATATTTCAGCTATCACCTGTATTGATGCCTTATCAATACAGTATTTAAATATTACAGGCTCTTATATACATGTTGATGTCCACATTAATAGAAGATATACTTGGTGTGTAAACCTGTGATAATTAGAGATCATTTACCTTAACATGTGCCTCTCTATGGAAAACCAGACAGGGTTCTGCATTTACAGCACAGTCTCCTCTCTGATTATAATCTCTGTAGATCAGATTACCCATAGTCACATCCTATTTTAAGACCTAAAACAGGTCTGCTTTTGTAGCATTTTTTGCCATTTCAGAATCTGTTCTCTGATTATGCCATAATGTTCCAATGGGATTTTTCTGTGTTTGTATAAAAGCCAGTGACTGGGCTGCTCTCAGTTACCCACTGATAAGCCCTGTCATTGTGTTCAACAGGTGTATTAATCTGGTCCTGAAAACACATGCTGTGTGGTAACTACAGAGGTTTTCCACAACTACATCTTTTACAAAGAGGACGTTTACAGCCTGTTACAAACAGCAACATTGGAGATGCCTTGGTGGCTCACCTGGCGGAGCGTGTGCCTCGTATATTGAATGGACCAGGTTCAGTTCCCAGCTCAGGGCCATTATCTCCATTCTTTGTCCCTCATTTCCTGTCTAAACAGTGTCTCTGTCAATAAAGCAAAATATAAATCCCCCAAATCTTTAAAAGGATGGTGACATTAGTCTTCAGACCTACTTCCAAAACAACTGTATGATTAATTGCTTATTTCATGTTTTATTAAACTCTTGTTTGGTGCACCAGGTGACTTTAGTTGACTAGTGTCTGCACAGCTTCATCTCTGCCCCACCTGCTGGCTATTTACCCACACATCCAATCACTCCACCTCAGCTACTGTTATGATGTTGCTCTTCCTCAGTTTGCAGTTTCCTCTGTAGTTGCCTATATTTTTTTAAAGTTAGACAAGCACTAACAGAGTCAAACTGGCCTTTATGAGCTCCCCCAAAATACATGGAAATGTGAAAAATGACACTAACCTAAAACACTATCAAAGATCTGCTACTGTTAAATTATGGCTCAAAAGTCAGACTCTAGAGATGATGCATGTTGGACCTGCTGGATGACAAAAGTGTCTCTCTTTTGCTTTTTGCACTCACTGTCTACAGTGAGTCCCGCAGGGCAAGCGTTTCCTCTCTCTGCTCATCCTTTCACTTCATTAACTCGCTCAGTCACCAAGGACACAGCACCAGCTCTATCTTCTCATGTCCTCCAATAACAACAAGGCCTCTCAGATGGACCATTACGTATTACTATTTTACTTTGTCTTTTACCACCTTTGTATTTTACCCAAACACACACACACACACACACACACACACACATTAAGCATCAACACAGTGATAAAACAATAGAATGAATAACTGGTTGTATATTAATTACAGGCGACATGTCTATAATGCTAAAAACTGTAGTGTATATTGGCATTTGTGCTAGCAGTGAAACGAGTATGAGTAAAAAAATCATTTAACAGTTGCACATTCAACCGCAGCCTGATTTGTATTTGTATGTCATCCTCGAGTCACATTAACTTGTTACTGAATGCACAAAATACAGTATTGTCTTGTTACCTCCTGAGTATCTTTGGCACAGTGTTGGCTTCTTGTTGCCTATACCAAAAAACCCCAAAAAGAGCAGTGAAGTAACGTTGATTAAATTGTGTTATTCAGACTTGTTATACAAGTATATCATTATATACAGTGTGCATGCATACATACCCGTGCAGATTCAGAACACTGACTTACTTGGACTCTGAGTTTCAGTTTTGTACAGAATACAAAAGTGTGCTTCCTGCCTGCTGTCACAACCACTGCATGCACTACTTAGCTTACAGTAATTAAGAAAGGTGCCAGTTGGTGTTCACACAGATGCTACAAACTCTCTGTTTGAGTCCACATTAAGCAACCAAGTATCATCATTTGTTCTTTTCACAGTTCAGATCACAAGTCAAATTCAGCTCAGTGGCTTGCAACCAAAGAGCTTTTATAACATTCTTTCTAGGGCTGCAAATGAGTAAATGTGACCTCCTTATTAACAGAGTATGTACTTTAAACATCTGGTTGTACATTACAAGTCTCATGTTCCATCTGATAATATAGTGAAAACACTGAACATTAAGGGGACATATGTCCTCAACATTCAACTAAAACAGAGACACTATTTCATGGTTATAGTTACAGTGGATACATACATGAATGTATATCCTG
This sequence comes from Rhyacichthys aspro, assembly GCA_036850595.1. Classification (NCBI taxonomy): domain Eukaryota; kingdom Metazoa; phylum Chordata; class Actinopteri; order Gobiiformes; family Rhyacichthyidae; genus Rhyacichthys; species Rhyacichthys aspro. Next base: position 10,829,843 of record CM072168.1, read on the forward strand.
AACTGATCACTGTGATTCATTACACTTGGTATCTGGATGGCTTGAGTGCTAGCCTGAGAACACCAACAGTGTGTGTATATGTGTTAAGTGGTATCATTATTTGGGGATATTTTTTTGTTTTTAAGGTCAGTAAGAAGCAGGTTAAAAATGTGTGGCTATACACTGACACATTAGATAATGCACAATGAGCTTCATACCTACTCACAGCTCTGGTGCAATACCCAGATGAATGAACTCTCCTGGGGCCACACAAACCACAAGCTTTCATAACACCTGCAACAAATTGCATGCAACAACTGTACTGGCCACCTGTTAGATTCTTAAAGTATCAGCAAACACTGAAGTTATGCTCTAGCCTGTCGCAACCTTTACATCCTTTTCCAAACACAACATTAAAGTCTTCCAAGCAGCATGCAGCATTACTTTATGTAGGCTGACACTTCACAACTCTGCACCCAATGTATAAACTTGCCAAAGCTGTGTTATCCTGTCAAACGAACACGACAGATACTTGACCAAACAGCCAAAGTGGAAAGATAAGCAAGAACAATTTCCTAATCTCACCAGAGAATAGGGGCATCGGAACAGAAAGCAGACATCAGAAAGTATCCTTTCGCCGCGGAGGACCGTAGGCATCTTTTCAAAGTGGTCAATGGTCCTCTTCGGTCTCCATGCCAGTTATTACTCGCGTCCAGAGCAGCGTATGAGTCCAACTGTAGAAAGTGTTGTGCCACTGAGGGAGGCAGAGGGCGATGTGGGTGGTGCGCCAACGTCACCAATGACACACGCACAGCTCACGCAGGAGATCACGACGCGGAGTGTCACAGTGGATCATGTCTAATAAAGTAAAATAAATATCAATTTCTTTTCAAAACACTTCACACTTTTGATTTTGGTCCAAACTTTATTACTGCCGTCTACATGCTATATATAGATGTTAATAGCTCTGTTATGTTGTTCCCAAGAATAACCGGAAGATTTTCAGTCACAAGTTCCAGGGATGCCACATTTCCCCATTTTTGTTATTTTTAGCCACTGAAACGTTATCTTAATATATTAAAATGATTCTGGTATAAGATTTTATCTACATAGAATATACCACACAAAGTTACTCATCTCAAAACTCGCAGATAAAGAGACAAAATAAACCTTCTGTAATACAAATGAAGGGACATAGGGAATTACAATTCATAGTTAATCTGCTCATAAACCACACACATAAAGCAAAATACTCAAATGCTATCCTAATCCTATTCAAATTATTCTTAATGGAAACAAAAAATAATATTTGCACCTTAAAAAAATGTTTCAAACAAAAAATCTGACAAAACAATAGATATCGACCCTAACTTATTCTCCTGTAAAATAATACATTGAATAATATAAATAATTGTGCAGTCTAATAATGACAACACACCAAAGTATCATTGATAATAGTACGAATAATGAGAATATAATACTAATAATGGTAAGGATAATAGTGGTAATAACATTAGTAAAAATCATGGCAATATTATTATCAATAATAATAATAATAATAAATAATAATAAATAATAAATAATAATTTGTGTATTTTATGTATATTCTAATGGAATAATGACATTGCTCTAATCAACTGTGTGGTACGTTATATATTTTCTTTATGAAACAACATCTATATTGTTTGCTTGTGTAGGCTACTAATATTATATTTTGTTAAAAAAGTGATGTCTAATGAATGCTTGATTCATTCAACAGGGTCGATGTAGAAGTCTTAAAATCTAGTGTTTTTCCGTTTGTAGGAAAATATAAGTGTTTGTGGCTTATGATGTGTGGATAAGCACTATCATTACAGGTTATGTATATCATTGCTATATCAAGATGGTGTCTACCATTCATGTGCTTTCTTGTACTGTAAGAAGACATGTTAAAGAGAGTGGAAACACAAAGATAAACCAGGACTGATGAAAAGCCTGCGGCCAGTCATCATAGTCAACAGTAGAATCCTTGGATACAAACCCATGGCGACAGGACCTCAAAGGCACAGCAGCATCCCCTGGCACTGCATGTTTAAGCCACAGCTAGCCCCAGGAGTCAACTTTCCTGGCAACACACTCTCACACTCTTTTTGCAAAACAAAATATACAAGATGCAAAATAAATAAATGAATAAATAAATATAGTGGGAGTTTTCAGTGGTAGTCAGAATGATCCTGCTGGTATCCCAGATTCCAAAAGGTAAAGAAAGAATCATTTCAATTCACAAGAAAACAGTAGGCTAAATATAAACCATCATATACCATTATTAATGAATTAAAAAGTGAACGACTATTGAGATGATACACTGTAGGCCTGATGTGCCTTTAATATATATTTTATTTCTTGCTCAGAAGCAGTGTGTATTTGTTGATAAGAACATTTTTTAAAAATGGCATATTGTCCACAGTTGGATGACACATGGACTCATGCATGGAAAAAACAATGTGACCTCTTATGCTTTTACAATTACATTAAATTCCATTTGCCCCGCCCTTCCGTTTTTCAAATGTGCAAGCACCACGTGGGAATGACGTATCATAACGGCTGCAGATGACGTCACGACATGTGCGTGGTTTAAATTGGGAGTTCGGAGCTGCCACACACACACACACACACACACACACACACACACACACACACACACACGGTAAGTACTTAGTCAGAAAGAGAAACAGAAAGAGAGTTAGCAGTACCCACAAGCCACTAGTACAAAGATAAGATACATATATATAATATTGCTGTAAGCAGTTTTATTATCAGCCAAGCTTCATTTTTGGATTAAAAGCAAAAAGCCACAATGGATTTCTCTGAACAAGGTGGAAGCATCTTGCGCATCACATCAGAACCTCTCCAGCAAGTTATAATTAACCATTTTAGTCAGATCAGTCCGAAACAATGGTCAAAGCTGGCCACGGGCATTTGTGAAGAGCAAACAAAAAATACACTGCTCAGCATGTTCACTGAGTTAGTACAGACACTCTGCATGAACGTGCTTGAGTTGCTCGTCCCAATGAAAGAAGTTGCCTCAAAGTGCACAGACGAGGAGCATGCTAGCAGAGCATACAAGAGCATTTCCCTGATCATCAAGGACTCTATTGCTCAGATTTTTGCTCAAGCTTTGAATATCCAAGGCAATGTGACTGAGAATTTTCACTTCCAGGAGATGACAGAACTACTTGAAAAAGAGGTGTCCGACAAAGTAAAGACCGAAAGGTTGGAGACTACCATACAGTCAGAGAGACCAGACCCAGTTCATGTTACTAGTTCTTTGTCCAGCAAGCTGTCTGGTAGCAACATTGTTTCTCATGCCTTGCAGTGGCTTAAAGCCTGTTTGGCCAAAGTCTGCTGCTCGTGTAGGAAGTTCAAAAGCCTGGACATGCTTTTTCAAGCACAGGAATTAGACAAGACTATTTTTCAGATTTGCAAGAAAGCATTTTGACAAGAAGAAGAAGAATCTTCGATCTATGACAGAATCATCTATCACAGTAGATCCCTATACATCAAAGGGGACGTCTCCCACTGCTCAGAGTAAGACAACTGAGTCTCCTCCAGTTCACTTAAAAGCAGTCAGCCAGTATGTTGGCAAATTGTTGGACAAGCTCAAGAGTCATGTAGGACCAGAGTCTCAAAGCAATCCAAAGCTGCAGGACAACATTCAGAGTTTTTCAAAGAAACTCACTGATCTCATTTACGAGCATTTGGTTGTCACTGAGACTTACCAGATTCCACCCTCTCCTTTTGGAAGAACACTTTCAGACAGTGTCATCAGTGTGGGACAGAAGAATAAGAGTGCTAAGAGGAATCCATTCGTGTCTGACCTGCTTTACAGAATGGTTGATGACGAAGTATATATGTTTTTGCAGCAGGCTTCACTCATTATGCAGAAGGCACCTGAGAATGATTTTGACTCTCTAAAATTTGATCTGTTTGAGGCATCTATGACCTTCCAAGAGGATCTTAAAAACACTGGAACTGCAGTAAATGTCTGTGATAAGTTACCACTGCAATCCCCAGCTTTATCATCACAAAAAGTCTCCCCCACACCATCAGAGCTATCCAAGAGCCAGATGACAATGCAATACTTGATCACTGGTCTACTCATTGGAATCCTTGAGAAAAAGTCCACAGTAAGAGAGAACGAGACCCATGATATGATCGTTGAGCGCCTGAAGCAAAAAGCTTGGGAAGAAATCATAATTTCCGATGATATCCAATACTCAAAAAAAAGCCTGGGAAAAATAGTCAAAGGTGTTACAAAAGATCTCCAACTGGAGTTTGGATCCCCTAAAAATCTCCTGGAAGCTGCAGTAACACCCCAACACAAAACTTTTGATTGTGCTGTGCTTAAATATTTAACAGCACATTTAGAAATTACCCAGGCCACACCAAGGGAGTCTGCAGTGTGCCGTTTTTTTTACAGGATGTGGGCAGCCATACGTAAGCCCTTCAGGGGGTGCCTTGGAGACATTTCAGCCTTCACCTCAACTGTGTGCACAGAGCAGACCTCAGCCTGTAGCTCATACCAGAGCAAAGTTTTCAGGAGCTTTGGCTCATCCCAGAACTTGGTCGACAGCTCAACCCAGACCTGGAGTCTCAATTCACCTCATTCTGAGCTTTTACTGACTGGGCGAGTAAACTGAGACATCTCTAATACATGTCTGATATGTCTGGGAAATGGTAGGATGAATCTTGGCCAAATATTCAATGTCAGCCATTGAATATTTGGAGAAGTCTCACCTACATAGATTTCACCAACAGGTGAGAAAAGAGGACTTCACAGTTAGGCTAATTTGCTTCTTTGCCTTTAGGTTGATCTAAAAGCAACCAGACATGGACATTAAAATCTGAAGATGTGTCTTCTCTCATCTAAGAGGATGCCATAGTTTGGATTCACTAGTAAAAGCCAGACATGTAACATGAATGAAAAAATGAAAGCTCTTGGATCAAGAAAAGGTTTCAAAGGCATCTGGACGTAGGTTTCATCTCTTTGTCATCCCCCTACATCCAGAAGCCTTTATGGAAACCTTTTATTGATCCAAGAACTTTCTTCATTTTTTCATCAATGTTTTAGTGTCTGGGATTCCAGTGAGTTAGAACTGTGGAAGCCTCTTCAATGGGAGAAAATGCATTTTCAGGCTTAATGTCTTTGTCCAGTTGCTTGTAGATTAGATTCCTCAAACCTATGGCTGTATATTTATTAATATAATTAAAAATGTAATTAAAAACATAAAAATGCAGTTGTTGCAGTTGCAGTTTTAAAATGAATATATTAGTTGTTGTAACGAAAAGGCCATTTGTAATGTAATGTATAGCATTTCAGTTAAGCAGTTTAAAACTAACTTTGCACTTTTCACACACATACAGAAAGAATGCACCTAATTGTTTTTTGTCCGGTCAGCACAGCAGCACTTTTTATTGATAGCTGTTGTCTGAGGAGAGCAAGTATTATTGAATTGGAAATGTGCAATATATTTTAGTTATTGTTTAAGTGTCTGTGTGTTTGTTGAGGTGTTTTAGTGAAGTGTGTCTTTATGTGTTTTACTTACCTTTCCTTTGTCCATTGACCGTTTCCCAATTGCCAGGATCCTTCCTTTGAAGGAGTCCTCTGGAGGAAACCAGCCGCTGAAGGTTCCATTTGGTTCCAAAGCCCACCTCCTCCCAAGGACTGAGTTCTCCGTTTGGCCAAAATATCAAGAATGGATCTGTGTATCCTTCGTGCTCTTTTCCTACCCGCAATGTACCGCAAGTGTTTTGGCAGTAGAAAAGGAAGTAAGGCTTAATGCGGACAATATTCAGGTTAAATACAAGTATCCTTTTACCATGTTCTTGTTTTTTTTTTTTTTTTTTTTTTTAAACATTTGCCTATTAAACTGCACAGCTCAGTTTTATTTCTTATAAGTGAGATTTTATCATTGTTGTCAAGTCAGCTGATTGTTGCTATAGGCTTTCGAGTCACTCATGCAGAACACATCATTGCTGCTCTCATTTTACAAAAAAATACATGACATGACATGAGAAATAAAGGAAATATCACCTAATGTAACAAATTATTCAGCTCCACAAATGTTTCTGTCCTTTTTCTGTAAGCCATGGATCAGTTTCCCAGTAACATCAGACTGAAGTGATTATAAAAAGAATCTTGGGCTTGTTTTTTTCCATCTATCCATCCATCTTCTTCCGCTTATCTGGGGGGCAGCAGTCTGAGCAGGGACGTCCAGACTTCCCGCTCCCCAGACACTTCCTCCAGCTCCTCTGGGTGAATACTGAGGCGTTCCCAGGCCAGCCGAGAGACATAGTGTCTCCAGCGTGTCCTAGGTCTGCCTATATAAAAAGAATCTTGGGCTTGTTTTTCTCATTTTATTAATTGTAACCTTTGTAAAGGTTTTATTTTATTATACTTGCTTAACATTGCATTTTATAGTAAAAATACTTATATAATTAAGCATTTAAGGTTTTTTTTTTTTTTTTTAGAAAACAAAAAACAGCTGCAAAATTGTGGGCGGGGCTTTTGAAGCTGCAGCTCGGCCACTTTAAAGCCTGTTCCAAAGACTCAGGAATGACCCAAGACTCTGGCCTTGGCTTTAGAGGAGCTGACCCTGTAAAAGCCACCTCTGAAGGAAGGATCCTGGCAATTGGGAAACGGCCTTTGTGTCTCCCAGGTGCTTGGTCTAAAAGAGTCCCTGGGGCAACCAGCACCTATAAGAAGGTTCCAGCCAAGACCAATGAAGGGGAATGTGTAGGGGAAACATATCTGTTTGGTTTACTGGTTTATGGGTTTTATTACCCCAGACAACTGCTACCCCACACATTCATTCACTATAGGCATTGTAGAATCACCAGTTCAGGTTTGCATGTCTGTTTTTGGACGGTGGGTGACACCTTGGGTACCCAGAGAGAAGCCATGGCAACATGAAGAAGACATGCAGACCCCACACTAAATGGCTGTGGTTGGCCCAGATCAAACCCACCCTGGAGTGTTACCACTCTGGGCCACTGTGCACCTCCCAAGTGAAGCTTGGTAAAATAACAGCTCAGAAATTCTGTGCTTTAATAGGCTACTATTTTACTAAAAGTTATGGTTCTGACTTTCACCCTTAAGCCTGATACAGACTCATTTAAAACCATTGTTGCAAAGTTGCACTGTCCTTGCAGAGGGCACTCAAACACCTGAAAACAACCTGATGTTTTGAAGACCAGATGGTTTATATGACACTGATGACATTTCATTAAGAAATTGTTAGTTAGTTAGTTAGTTAGTTAGTTAGTTAGTTAGTTCAGTTTTAAGTTTAAAATACATTAATGTGGATGTGGCCCGAAATTTTTTTTGGAAAGTATTGCTGAAGGTAAGGGAAACACCTAAATGTTAGTAATAGCTATTGTTTTGTGTAGGACGCCACCTAGTGGCCGGGAGAAAAAGTGCTGCACTTTTTATTTCTGTAACATTTAAACTGTAACATTTAACTGTATTAGTGTGCTTTAGGCGAATAGAATATAGGCTATAACTCATACATAAACAAATTATGATTACATAAAAATGTAAAAGATGCTGTGTAGCCTAATGATGCTGAGCACTACTTAGAGGCTTTTTTTGGATATGCCTGAACAAGAGCAATAAAGAGCATAGACCTTGCATCTATCTTCTGTTTTTGTTGTTACCTTTTATTATACTGTGTTTAACTTCATTATAAAGATGGTAAATGTATGTGACTTGTCGTTTTATATTAAATGGAGCCCTTTTATCAGAAAAGGCAGCAGCAGAGCAGCATACAACAACATATAGCCCGTGGCGAGAGAATTACAGTGCGGGATGTGCGAAGCCATCAAATGGAAGACTATTCATGTCAAGCCTATGTGTCCCAACAACTGGTTGGACTGACATGGACTCTGTGTGATGTCATCCGATGGGTGAGTGGCTGTCGGCTGGGATGCGCATGTATGCAGACTGCTGCCTCAACGCATCACAGCAAGCCGCGTTTGACAGGTTGCCAGGTTAGAGAGAGGGAAACGCACATAAGGCGAGGGGAGGGAAGCAGACTTGCTCGGCCGTGAGACGCATCAGCCGAAGGGTCGCAGACTGATGTTTTCACAGCCTCCTTTCTTCTACACTTCAAGCATCCCCCCTTTTTAACCATGTTTCTGTTGTAACGCACAGCGCAGTAAACCGCTCGTAGCCAAAACACCAGTGCTTTGTTGAGAAGCATTTACTGTGGCTGGACATGAATTCTGCGGAGCAGACGGTGACATGGCTGATAACGCTCGGGGTACTGGAATCGCCGAAGAAGACCATCTCCGATCCTGAGGGCTTCCTGCAGAGCTCTTTGAAGGATGGGGTGGTGTTGTGCAGACTACTGGAGCGGCTCAGCCCGGGCTCCACGGACAAAGTAAGTGCCATATTTCGGTACTACACCCCCGCTCTCCTCAACAGAGCTGCCCGCCCTCTCGGCGTGTCTGTGCGCTCCACACATTAACCGACGCGGCTTGTTGTCTGTCTTCTTTCTCTGCTGTCCACTGGTCCATGAGGCGATTCTTTTTGTAGGTCACAGCAGCCTGTTATTGTCTGTCTGTCTAAACAGCTCTATAAGCTTGAACTGCGTGTGGCAGCGAAAGGCAAAAGTGAGGCCTCTGTCACTACTGCGTATTGATCCGCTGCAAAACATTACAGAAAACGCAACAATAATTGATCCTAATGATAATAAATGGAGCCCGCTGTTGTGATGTGGTCATTACATCTAAAATGTCATCATAAATGCTTGGACATTTAAGCTCTAAGTCTCTATAATCCAAGGCCACGTCGTTTCATGCCAGTATGTTTTGATAACGTTGATGAGCCGGAGATGACTATGGTTATCTTTACACACAGCATCAGAGCGGGCCGCCATTGACTGCAAAGGCGCACAGATAGAGCTGGACTCTCTCACCATTTAAAGAAACAGCGCAGTGTTAGTGTCAGCCAGTTTAGACAGGCGCCATAAGGTTTTTTGAAAAGAAGATGCGCTGCGTTTGCCTCCTTGGATCACCGTTAGTTGCTTGTTACATTGCCTTTTCTCATAACACCACTAAAACAATTAACAATTAGTTTGGCAGTTTAAACCAAGACATAACTGAATACCAGCCCTTTAACCATTAATTATGAATAGCCTAGCCCTAGGACTACCTATTTTAGTTACTGCTTCACTACCAGTAAGAGGTGTGTTTCCTATAAAGAAGTGAACCATAAGGCCTATGGCTAGTCCCTGCAGTGAAGCTTTCCTTATTTGATGTAGGCCATGGTGTGCATTTTCATGGGGCCACATTAACATTTTACCACTACAAATGTATTATACATATATAAATATAGGCTGCAAGGATGTCAGTTTCTATAATGCCATGTCCACTCTTCATCAGTCAGTTCTTTTAATGTATTTTCTATATGCTCATAATGGCGAGTCAACTATAGATCTCTAAACCGGCTAAATTAAACTGTTTCCACACCCCTTTATCAAATTTGTTTAAAGCTCACCTTAGAGGCATCTGCAAACACTTGTAAACACAAACACATGGCCTATAGGTATCCTATGTATGCATATGATGGCAAAATGTAATCTTAGAGTTAATGTTTGTATAAGGAGAGATAAGGATGTGGGATTAATCAACTCTCAAGTCTGTGATTAAAAAATCCTTAATCCTCAAGTATTTGGAATGCAGTATGATAATCACAGATGACTGGTTATCTGTGCATTGGGCACGAGAAGGAAGCATTGATTTAAAAATGGTGTGTCAAGGCACTTATAAAGGCTACAGATGCTGAGTGTTGACAGCAAAGTGCCACAACTGTACATTGAACTATAGTAGTAGTTTCCAGGGCAGTTTGCAGTACATTTGAGTAACATGTCCCACTAAGCCCTTTTGTCTGTAAAACATTTGAACAGAAAAACAAAAAAAGAAGAGCTTTTATTTAGTGACAATCTCATTAATAAGAACAGACTGGCTACTAGTGAGCTCTAAATCTGAAATAGAGAATACTTTTCACAGCCTATAAATAATATACACACCAAACCCTAACCCTAATGTCTTTATATACCATAGACAATGATTGAATATCATAAAAAAAACAATAACCCAAGCTGCCCTTTTTTGCCCATTATCCTCCTACTACAGCTACTTGAGGCAAATAAAGTCCAGCTAAAATAGGTTAAAATCTATTCATTGTCTAACTGAAACCATTTAGAAAATTCAACTAAAATCAGTGAAAACCTTTCAAAGTTCAAGTCCAACAAGAAGCGTTTAAACTGTATTTAAATTGAACTAAACTCACTTTACTTCACTTTACCTGATTACTTTTATGTCCATAATCATTGTATATGTAGGTAATACTTGGAGAAACAAATATATTATGAGATGGTGAGTAAGTTTGAGATTCACCAACCTATAGACAATCCAAGGAAAAGGTATTGGATCCTATCATAACTCCTCTGTGTAACCACTTCAGACCAAGTAACATCAAATAAAAACAACCCATTTTGTTCGTATCTCTTTACTCTACATTTGCATTTGAACATTGCTGTTTTAGTGGCTTTGGGGGTTACAGCAGCAATGAGCAGCTATAGCTAATAATAAATGCACTCTTTTAACAAATGAATGACATGAATGAAATGCATAATAAGAGATGAAGAGATCTCATGAAGTTAAGCTTCATGAGATGCAAAATCAAAATAAACACCAGCGCTGGACATATTCTTTACTCGCTTTTTCCTGCCATTATGGCCGATAGCTCATATGTAGTCACGTGACTTCCGGAGTGCTATACGCCAATCGGAAAGCGCAAGGGGATCCCTATTTGTCAACGTCATTTCCGCCGACTCAATTCTACAGCCTCCTGCACTTCCCCGCTGCAGGATTTGTGTTGAGCCTGCTGTAGTCTCAGGCCCCGGGGAAAATGCATTGAGATTCTTGTTTAGGGCTCATGAATCCAAAGTGAGCCGCAGTGTGAAAAAACCCGGCACTGGAAAAAAACTGATTCGGAGGTTTTTCTTTTGGTGTTTGGTTTTTTGCAGATATACCAAGAACCGAAGAACGACGGCGAGTGCTTGAGCAACATAAAGGAGTTTCTCAAGGGTTGTTCATCGTTTCGGGTCGAGGTAAGCGTCTTCATTTTGTAGCATGTTTTTTCTATACAGAAGTTCTGACACATGAGCTGTTTCATCAGAGAGGTTTGTAGCGAAAAATCTTGGGCTTTCACGTTCAAGAAGACATTGCGGTTCAGTAAACAATAGGTTGAGGCAATGTAGGGTGACAGTGGAGGAGGAGTGAGCTACGAGTCGAGAACAATCACCCATCGCCCGGCTCTCTGTTGTCTAATGTGTAGCTATTAGCTGGCAGCATTAGAGTTGATTAATAACCCATGCACAGTTACCATAGAAGTGCTTGTGTCTAGTTTCTCAATAAAATCAAAATGATGTCCTCAAACGCACAACTGGTTTTACAAACAGCCAAAACAGCTATCCTACAAACACTATTAGGTAACAGGTCCGATGCTAACATCTAACTACACTGCTGTTTCTAAGTCTGAATAGTTAGCAGTTTTATTGGTAGAAGAATGTATTTGTGGTTTAGGAAAATTGAGGACAGTGTGCGGTTTAAGGCAGTGTGTTGGTCATTGCATAGTGGCCCCATTGAAGCACCCTGGTCCAACAATACAACCCAGTGTTTTCAACATTGTGTCTCCCAATGGAGTCTCTAGCCAGTAAACAGGAGGCAGAGACGTGCTGTACATAGCAGTGAGATGAGATATAGAGTGGCATTATTTGTATGTTTCATAATCCGCATCTTTCTGTGGTTCAGGCTTCTGCCTTCCATGAAAGACTTATTGTAGTTTAAAATAAACCCAGCTCCTGACATTGACTGTGTTTGGCTCATGAACTCAAAACTGAGTTCAAATTCATGTGACTTTTGAACTAATCAGAGGATTACCACAGTTTGGGACACAGCAGCCTTCTTTTTTCAGTACAACCATTATGGATCATCTCCAGAAGCTGGAGAAGTGCTGATCTTAGGAAGATGCTGGTGCAGATTAACATAGCAGTGTTTGTCTGAGCCAACCACAGCATATTAAAAATGATAAAAACATCTTGGTGGTACGCATTTGCCATTTGTATTGGACTTAGGCTTCTGCTTAGATGTTAAAAATCAGGTTACAGGCAGCTGTTGTTACTGACCATTGACCTCTGACAGCCTAAATTTGACCAGAAGAAATGAAACCTAATAGTTCCCAAAGCCTTTCTGGTCAGTTCCAAATTCTTTATTTGGGCTAAGGTTGCACAGCTAAGTACCTGGGAAGGGTATTTTCCACTTGTGAGAGGTTAAAATTAAGTGTCTGAACAATGATTGTGTCTACATGCACTGGAGGTTGGAGGTTGGTGTTATGCTCTCTTTTCCTTCAGTGAACTTGAATGACTGTATTGTAATTTCCAATTATACCGTTCAATCAGTTGATTTTCCAAACATGACAAGTTTTGGCAACATGGTTAATGATCACATTGTTGTAACAAGATTAAGAGTTGTGATACTGTGATGCTTAGCTACTTAATGTCAACACTTGATGTCTTTATTTTCTTCACCATGAATAATGTACGTGCAGGCCAGGGCTGCAAAGATAAGTGATATTTAAAAAATATGAACATGATCAAAATGAGTTAATTATGATATTGGTGTTGCGATAAGAAAAGATTATTATTGGTTGAAACATTTCATATTGTTTAATGCTTATTCATTTGGAATTTGGTACTTGTGGCCCAACTGTCTGTTAAAGTAAAGGCTCCTTACACATCACTTCTCACCAGGGCCATTGACTTCCTTCATGTAATACATACACATGCACTCTACATTTGAAATCCTTTTACTCCCTGAGGACAAATCTGTAATCAGAGCAGAAAAGACTCCTCTATCTCTGTGTTGCTCGCCCTGAATATTACCAAAGTGACTGTGTCTAATCATAGGAAGAGAAAGGACAACTATAATCATCAATACAAATACAATCACTACCATTCATACTAACTAAGGCCACTGACTGTCACGTTGATGTTCACAGACTGCTCTTTAGCTTACAGACTCCAGAATAAGGCTGCCATTATTCTGCAGTTTGTTTTTTTTCCCACCAAACCATTGGAAAAAAAAGTCTTAAAATAGGTTTCAAATTCTGTGTAGTCATGTTAAGCATTGTGCTGTTTGTGTCTTGAGATATCATTAAAGTGTCTTGTCGAATGAGTCAGAGAATTATGAAAATAACTTGCAGGGAGCAGGTACATCTGAATTAATCTCTGAATTAAAAGTTTAACTATTTTAATAGTAGTAATGGAATTGTTTCAGCTTAGGAGTATTAATAATTACTAATTGCTAATTGCTTATATTGTGGGGTATCTAATTATTTTATTGCCTGATAATTATTTTATAACAAACATGTCTGTGCGTTGTACAGAAAATTTAATTAGTAACTGTGCTTTGATACCATTGATGCTATTTGGAACATTTTAAAAATGCTAGTTTCCGAATGCTTTATGGCCTCTGTTTTAAAGTAATGTTCACTTAACAGTCGCTAGTAGTAGTTTTTAACAACAACAATAGCACCCCACGAAAGAGCATCATGATTTTTAACATGGGGTCAATAAAAAACCCAATTGATCAATACATGTTGCAGCCCTCTGTATTAGGGATGTCTACACATTACGATGCTTTTGTGACAATATAATATATTATGTTTTGTCTTGCATTGTCTTCTGATGTATGTGCTCTTTTTTAATAACTATACCAGGGTGCTCAGCTTCTTCCTCTGTATTTTATATCTGGTACTACAGTGCCAGTGCTGAGCTGCTGTGTTTCACTCTTGTCTACTGCCAAATATAATGGGAGTTACTGATTGAATGCTCAGTGCTGGCAGACTGATGATACAGGCCTGTTGTGGATTTCCTGATTATCTTTAAGTGGAAAAAAATCAGTTGCTGATGATTTTATTAGGCTCTTGTGTATTTGTCTCTCTCAACATAGCCGTTCGAGGCCAGTGACCTGCTGCTGGGACTAAACTTTTCTAAGGTTTTGAGCTGTCTGGTTGCTCTGAATAAAGTAACTGCAGGTTAGTATTGACTTTTTTGTTGTGTGTGGGTGTTTTCTGTTTCATAGATAGGAAGGTGGATGGATGGATTTGCAAGTTATTGGATGTATTAGATGTTGTCTATTTATTATATGTTTGCCCTGTCTGCACAGACATTGGAGTTGGCAGTGATTCAGTTTGTGCCCGTCACTCCTCTGCCCACCGCATTAAATCATTTGAGTCACTTTCATCCCAGGCCTCACTGGGCCGATCGTCCAAGCTGCTGCAAAACCAGTTTCGCAGTCTGGTAAGACCAACACTTGCAGTCCAGAAAAAGAAACACACAAAAATACAACAACATATGTTTAAAATGCACTAATTTATAAGGTTGATGGTGAAAAAGGTGTTTAAAAGTCTATTTCTTGGCTTGGAGGCTTGGAGGATATGATATGCCAGTATTTCCTGTGCCATGAATGTTTAGGGTTACATCATAGGTAGCAAACAACTGACAACAAATCTGTTAATGTTTGGCCTCTGAGATTATTTGGTAAACTAGAATTACATTCTGAGCTCAGAGCATTACTAATCTAATAAATAATATAAATAAATATTATACATAATATTTGCTCATGCACAGCAAGATTATATATACCAGCACACTTTGCACTGAGTTTGCACAATGTAAAATGAACAGTTTTACAGTATCTTTAAAAGCATATGTCACTGCCTGTAATGCAGCTGTTTTTTAAGGCAACATCAATATTGTGTTAATGTCTATAGCCCAATATCACAACAACTGTTGCCTTAAAGATCTTTACAGATAAAAGATCACACCAGCTGTCCTTAGACTTTCCATCAGGGTATGGAAAAAGCCATCCATGGAAAAAAGAGAAACCTGAGGAGGACTATAGAAGAAGGAGCAATCCACTCCCAGGACAGACAGGCTGTGCAATAGATGTGTCCAGGACAGTTGTGTATAGTACATTAACATGTAGTCCATCTTGATAAATTAAAGATAAATTAAAATGAATATAGTCCATATCAGTAGGAGGAGAACAGTTCCATCCAACTGAGTGAGAGGAGGTGGGGTCAAGGGTGTCCATGGATCAGATCAGGAGCACCGATGGGGCCAGCTAAGATCCAATCATTACTGGGTTGCTTAAATGTATCAGTATTGGACCGGTGCATCTAGCTAACCAGAGACACCTGTAAAAAATTTCTCTTCCATCTCCCAGATGGAGAAGAACAGAGAGGGAGGATAGCAATGAACTAGTTCACAAATGCTGAAAGTAACGTATGCAACTATTTGGTCAATGAGAATTCAGTGGACTGGGCGACCTAAGGCTGTCAGCCCTACTGTAATATAAAGGTATAGATATACTATAAATAGCTGACACTGAAATGGTTTTGATATTGTTTTTAGTAACTGTTTAAAAGAGAATGCAAACAGTGAGCAGTGATGAGAAATAAAAAAAAAAAGGATAACGCCTAATGTGTTGGATTTAAGGAATCTCCTATTAATATACTGTGATATTGTCATTTTACAAACATGACTTTTTAGCCGTTTTAAACCTGCAAATAGCTTCACTATATTGTTCCAATACTTGTTTACCACTCTCATCTCACCCTTTTGTAATTATGTTATTTATCAGGACATGTCAGAAAACAGTGGACAGCAGCTGCTGGTCAAAGCACGGTTTAACTTCCAGCAAACCAACGAGGATGAGCTCACCTTTACAAAGGGTGACATTATTGGTGTGACCCGCCAGGAGGAGGGTGGCTGGTGGGAGGGGACCCTCAATGGCAGGACAGGCTGGTTTCCAAGTAACTATGTCCGGGAGGTCAAAGGCTCCGGTGAGTACAACCTCTGGACAGCAGTGACCAATTAATTAATTTAATTTAAAAAAGATTCATATTTCAGTAAACAGTACACAATTTTCTTAAATGATATGTGGCATTGTTTTTATTATTCAAAAACTGCAAATGAAATTTATGATGACCCTGTAGCTTCCATAAAAACATATTGCTGAGTTGCTGATATACATCATAAAAAGCCATCCAACCTTACAGAAAAACATTATGCAACCAGACAGGTTTATTATTTGCAAATAGGTGTTTATTTTACAAAAGGCAAAAGGGGCTTTGAGCAAAGGTATGATTAATTATCAGCCACATATTTGAGAGTTTGTGAGATGTGCAGTTACCAGGGTCACAATATATTTGTATTATTTGTGGTTACAGACAAACAAATATCCCCCAAGTCCGGCACCCTTAAGAGCCCACCCAAAGGCTTTGACACTTCCGCCATCAGCAAGACATACTACAACTTGGTAATAATACTGAACCTTTAATTTAATTGTTCCTGTTTTTCTCTATTACTTTTCTTACACTTTAGCAAGATCCACTTTGTTCCATGAGTGGAATATTTCTCCACCTTTCTCTGAAAGAGACTTATGAGCGGGTGATTGAGAGGATGAGTGATTAATGCTTTGTCATGTCAAGTCCTAACTTTTTTTTTTTTTTACAGGTTTTGCAAAATATTTTAGAAACAGAAACTGAATATTCCAAGGACCTTCAGAGTCTCCTCACAAATTATCTGCGACCTCTTCAAAGCACTGACAAGTATGACTTATATCTGCTGTTTATTTAATGTGATTGTTGATTAAATCAGTCAAGTTTTATCTGCTTCTTGTGAGAAGCTTTCACAATTGACCATCGTCTACTTTCCCCCTATTGCTTTTCACTCTTTTTCCAACAGGTTAAACAGTTCAGATGTGGCTTTAATTCTTGGTAATCTGGAGGAGATTTGCACTTTCCAGCAGATGCTTGTCCAATCGCTGGAGGAGAGTACCAAGTAAGTGCCTCAATAATGCGCACAGCCTTTTAGCGCTACTATCACCCAGTTTTATATTTAAAAGAGGGACATCTAATGTTGGAAAGACTGTACTACAACTGTTTTTATTAAACTATTATCTATGCTGCTTGTATTACTAATTAACAACAAGTATTTTAAATGTTTCACATGTTTTTAGACTTCCAGAAAGCCAACAAAGGGTGGGTGCCTTTTTCCTCAATCTGATGCCGCAGATGAAGGCACTTTATGCTGCCTATTGCTCCAACCACCCCTCAGCTGTTAATGTACTCACCCAGCATAGGTACATTTACTTATGATTTTTATATATATTCTTGTTACAATAACCTTACAAAAATTTGAAATATATCAAAGCCTGAAATGTACTTCTTGCCTGTTACAGTGAGAGTTTGGGGGAATTCATGGAAGGGCGTGGTGCAGTCAACCTTGGCACCCTCACCCTCACCACAGGCCTCAGCAAACCTTTTATGAGACTGGACAAATACCCTACCTTACTCAAAGAACTGGAAAGGCACATGGAGGTGTGTGTCTGCACACATGTACATTTCCAGAGATCATGGGTCACAGTGTTTGCTAACAACATTGTGTCTTTTAGGACGGTCATCCAGACAGGCCAGACATTCAGAAGTGCATGGTCTCTTTCAAAAGTCTATCTGTAAGCTGAACACCCCATTCCAATTTAATCAATCAAAACACATTATTTAAATTTTTATTATAGAATAATAAAGTTTTGTCTTGGTGGTAGGTCCAGTGCCAGGAGGTGAGGAAGCGAAAGGAGCTGGAGCTGCAGATACTAACTGAGACTATCCGACTTTGGGAGGGGGATGATATTAAGACCCTGGGGACTGTGCTCTACATGAGTCAAGTCATAGTTCAGAGTCCTGGATCTGAGGTAATGCCATCATAAACAGCCTTTCTCTGCATTTGAGTTTGCATAATTCTGCTTTTTACTACTACAACAATTTCCCTCATGCCTGGGTAGTTTCTTACATCTTTAAATGATTTCCTGTATTCAGTCACAAGCACCCAGGTTTACTTATGGTTGCTTTGACATCTGGCCTTTGCTCCATCGACACTTCAAAAGCCCAGGTTTAATACCTGTCCATACTCCCACAAAGACCTGATTACTAATGGCCCAAGCCTCCTTCTTTGAGTCAGTCCCTCAGGGTATGTTCAGGAGTCCAATACAAAATCCTGGTGTGATCCAATCAGTTCACATGTTACACTGCTGAGCACAACTTAAATAATCATTTCAGTAATCAATAATCAATCATTTCATAATTTAAACAATCCCAAATAATCCCTCTTGCGTTTTTCATTTAAATCAAAATATTCTCAATCATCCTATGGATAGAAAAAATCTTAAATTGTCAGTTATAACAGGGCTAAATTATATATATTATATAATTGTATATTATATTTAACTCATCATAATTATTATAATTATGTAATTTCTAAACTCTTAGTTATAGGCCCTTAACTTTACCTTTTTTCACTCATCATCATCACTTGAATGTGGCATCTTAAGTACTAAAAAAATCGCTATTGAGTGTGAGTGCAATCATTTTAAGTTGCTTCTGCTATATGAGCATATTGTATAATAATGACAGCACCTCTCTTAAAAAGGACAATTAAAGTTTACATCGTCTCTTGACATTTTCTCCTTTATGATTGCGAAATAATACCTTACTCACAGTTAACAGTGACAAGAGCTACTGCATTAAAAGGATTCATTCAAAAGATATATATTATATTATTAATAATTCACAAAGGCAGTGTCAAATTTAATATGAAGACACATTCATGGACTGGACTTTCACTTAAACCAGCGCAAACCATGATGATGTTTGCCGAACGACATCATGCAGCTTCTTGGTTTTTGTGTGCTTGAATTATTTTATCATCATGTTGATTTCTATTGAAATTTTAATTGAAATGGAAAACACATCCAAGGTTTAATGTCATTATGAAAATGTAACATATATTTATTCATTTCAACAGGAGAAGACTGAGCGTTACCTCATGCTCTTCCCTCATGTGCTCTTAATGTTGTCTGCCAGCCCAAGGATGAGTGGTTTCATATTCCAGGTAGGAAATACTTCCCTTTTCTGTCAACTCTCACTAATTGAACATGTGACCTCTTAAAAGTGGAATTATGTGACATTTCTTTGTTCTAAATGTGTGATTATAATCTTTAGGGAAAATTGCCTCTTACCGGCATGGTAGTCAGCAAACTAGAAGACTGTGAAGCCCATAAAAATGCATTTGAGCTCAATGGTAAACAACCATGGAAAAAAGTACCACACAGTCTGTTACTATTTGTTTGTACCTTCGTAACAACGGATTTGTTCCTACAGGTACGATGTTTGACCGTCTTCAGGTGGTGTGTTTAAACCAGCAGGATCTGCAGGACTGGACTGAACACCTCACTAGACAGATTAAACATGCTGCAGCTATAGCTCCCAGCCACAAGCCACTAACTGTTCCATGTCACACGGTGAGGACTTTTTATTACTGCTACTTGAGGCTCTGCTGAAGTGCTGTTTTTAGCTCTTTGCCAACATTGTTTCAATTAATTCGGGCCTTGTGCTGGGTTAACTAATTCAGGCTCAATTAAGAGCTGTTGTGTTATGTTTTGTCCAACTTCCAATAACCTATTAAAGTATTCATTAAAAAAAAAAGAAAAACAATGAAAGATATTTAACCATGAAGAAATCAAATACAATTATAAAAAATAGTTAAGGTATTTACTTATTTATTACTTACTATATATTTTAGTTTTAAAGTCTGTACTCCCTCAGCACCTGAGAAATAACAGGCTGGCTCTCAAGCAAATTTAGTTGCTGACCCCGCTTAATAGCGACACAATTTAAAAAGCATATAATCAATCAGAGAAATGAGGCATTGCATAAAGCCAACCATTTTCCATTTTAAATAAGCTGTTCCAAGTGGTTTGACAGGATTTCTACCAAGGGAAGTTTTTGTCACTCCAATGGCCCATTTTACTTTGTGAAGTGAGATGGGTGTGGCTGGCCAGGCTAGATTAGAATTAGTACTTTTGATTTTCGATGTCAGGTTGCACTTGTACTTGTAATGTCATTAACTTTAGTAGATGGTCATTTTTAACCCTAGTCGAGTAAACGCTGCGACTTATCAATAGCTTCACAGCTCATTTGCAGAGGCATGAATTTCCAAATGGGTGAAGACATATATATGTCTTTATCATTATAAGACTCTATGTAGCATATACCAGAACAGAAACTATTTTTCCCCCGAGGACTTTTTGACCTAAACAATGAAAAAAAAACTATTAAACAAAAAGTCTCATTATTCACATTTTTTTTAAGCTTCCCTCTCACCCCCTCACTCCATCCCGGCATGCTGAGGGGAGGGCCATGACAGTCGCCCCCACATACCACACCTTGCCTCACCCCTCGTCCCATGGAATATCTCACAGCACTATGACGTGGGGTCCGCTCGAGCCCCCCAATACACCAAAGCCCTGGAGCCTGAGCTGCTTGAGGCCTGCACCACCACTCCGTCCCTCTGCAGCGCTCTGTTACAAGGAGGTGAGCATCTTTATGCCACTCGATGTTTTCATCTGTTTAAGAGTTAAATTTTCAATCATCGTGTTGTGAACAGGATCTAAGTAAAAGTCCTAAGAGTGTGAAGAAACTCCTTCCAAAGCGCAAACCTGAGAGAAAACAGTCAGAGGAGGAGTTTGCCCTGAGGAAAAGTATGTATAGTCTTATTTGAATTTGCTAGGCACAGCTTGAATAAAGGGCAGCATTATGCTATAAATGAGTCTATACTTTCTTTCTTTAGGCACTGCTGCTTTGGAAGAAGATGCCCAGATCCTGAAAGTCATTGAGGCATACTGCACCAGTGCCAAAACAAGGCAGACTCTTAACTCCAGTAAGATTTACACAATTCTGTTTATGAATGTGCTTTTAAAACAGCAAAATTTGGTATTCTGTCTTGTTACGACTGCAACTTTATCCTCAGTGGTTTCTTCAGTCTTTTAACACTGGTACCCTGAGCCTTCTAACTGTATCTTTTCTTCTGTCTCCTTCATCCCTCACTCCTTGACGTTGCTTTGTTTGAGTTGCTTTTTCATCTTTTTTGTTCTCTATGGATTGCCTTTTCACCACATTTCATGGTTTTATGATTTTACCATTTGTTCGTTGTTGTTGGGTATGTCATCTGCTCCCCTTGTGCTGTCACCTCTCTTCCTTTTTCCATTATTTCCTCCTTCATATCCACAACAATGATGACACGTCACTCCTTGAGCAGCCTGGCAGGGCACCGACCTAATGCACAACCATGTGCTGGCTGATGTGGACCGGTCCTGCGTGGACTCTCTAGGTCGCCGTAGCAGTGTGTCACGGCCAGAGCTGTCCTCCGACCTTTCAGAAGACTCTGACTATGACTCCATCTGGACCACTCATAGTTACAGGATGGGCTCAGTGCCACGTAAAAGCTGCATCTCTCACCAGAACTAAAGAACGTACAGTACGCTGCCACGCTGTACTGTAATGTAACGTACAGCGAGCTTGCCTCTCGTAGTTCAAAATAGTGAAAGAAACTAGAGTTCTTAATTTATCTATTTATTTTTTATCATATTTGTTCATTTTGTTAACTTATTTTATTTATTTTGTAGATTTATTTTGAAGATGTATAAGCATCTCCCTGTTGCCTTTGCCACTTTCCCTTTTATGTGCCTCCTCTTTCTGTAGTTGTCATGCAGTAAGTGTTTGGTAACTCTCGTTAATTTTTCTTGAATGTGACCACTCCCCTTGACCATAAATGTGTTGTCTCTCGTAGTCGAGAGAACATGGAAGTCAGAGTGAAATAGGGTTTAGGGAGTGGTTAGGGACTGAGCTTTTCCTGTCTGATATTCAGATGAACTTCAGGAATGAATGAATTCTATTAACCAAGTACTACTACTCTCTGGTATGTTTTTCCCCCTTAGAGTATGTATGCTCAAACATAGCACATGTGCCACATAAATGTGCACACAAGTACAGGCACACACACATCTGCAGTGTGGAAGAGTAATACTCAATAGATGCAATACATTTATACATACATTCAACTGTCAGTGTTCTTTTCAAATAATTACACATTTGCAAATTAACCCCAAACAAATTTATTTTTTTTAATTTATGGATAGTCAATTTACTGATGACCTAGATAAAATGTACAGCTGGTGATTGTTTGGGAAACACTGACCTACATCTCTGGATCAATGTTTGTTTTTTCAGGTTAAATTACTTTTTCGAAGCACTAATAGGTCTCTCCGGTAACAATGGCCCAATACACAGGATAATCCTTGGAGCCCACTGTCAGCACTTTTTATCAGAGCAACCTATTATTAAGAAAATCGTGTCTATAAAAGCTGTTGACATTGTGCTCTATGTGGGCAGGTTTGGGGATTTTTATTTATTTTATTTATTTTGTACTTCCTGAGCATGACAAACAAGATTTCATGTTCCATTCTATTGTATTCTGACAGTAAGACACATACAACCAAAACTATGTGCAAAGATAATTATACTATTTTGGGAAATTACACTTTTCAATTGTTAATTTATTTACACTCTGCATTATCTTTAATGTTGCAGTGTGTCTTTGGTTTTACAGGGTTGCATTCACATCTCAAATTCTCTGTGTAGTGACAAAAGATTTCATTGCATTTTGTCTACAGCATGTTAATGGTCTTGTAGTATTAAACTGAATGCCTTTGTTTAATAGGATTTTTTTTCATATCTAAAGAAATTGTTCATTTTGGGACTGTAGACTGTCAAGACCACAAGCGGATGGTTTCAGTGGATGGATATGAAAATTGTGTAGGCACTTACACTAAATACAGTCCCAAAGATTGAACTATTACTGGGTGAATCTGACAAGTCATCAGGATTAGTGTTAGGCTGAAACATCTATTATGTTAATGAACCTATGCCATGTCGACATAAGACAGACATGCCTGTGTTTTGTCTGACTTGTAATGATTTTCTTGACTCAGTCTTGCATTAATGACTATTTTTATGAAGAAGTATTTTTACAGGATTGGTACAGAAAGCACATGCTGGCATCCACTTAAGAGTATAACATTACTGTAAGCAATGTTAGGGGTAAATGGAATATATTGGTCCATGTTACAGATGTTTCTGCTTCTAGAATAATTTATGTGTTTATTATTTTATACAAGTTTTTTTTTATTTTTTATTTTTAATCTGTATGTCAATGTTTACAAATGGATCTCTGGAACATTCGCTTATTTTTTACATTGTATTGGTATGTTACAAAGTTTACACAGAAAAAATATGTGTAGAATTATTTTGCACAATCATGTAACGGGCCAGTGGGTGGGCGGGGTAGAATCTGTTAAATTTAGTATTTTCTGTCGTCTGCCTATACAATGTGTATGATATAGTCCTAAAGGTAGACATAAGTATTTAGTGTTACTGTAAAGTAAATGCTCATTTGTAGTGTAAATGCTCACCTTCAGTGTTTTAGCATTGGGGGTTAAAGAAATATGACTCTGTGATGATACTATTTCTATGTGAATTGCTCATTCAACCTCAGAATACTGTCAGTGGACATGAATTATAAAGAGCACATTGTGTCCCTTTCTGTATATAATAGTTGTCATTAAAACAAAAAAGTCCATTCCTGTATTAATATTTGAGCTAAGAATATCACTGTCCTTATATTATGTGCTATACTTTGTGGCCGGTGTATTCTGTGGTTTAAGAAACTAAGTCAAAGTTTGGGACAGGCCGGGTAAAAAGACTAGCATTGTCCTCTGTGTGCTCTGATGCTGTATTAAATTCACATGTGACTGTCAGTCCCAATGAGTTTTGAATAAATCTGTCATTTGTTAGACTGTGGCACTGTGATAATTTGTTAGAAGAGACATGTTAGGGACAACTGTTTGTTTTATATTTTAAATTGTAATTTCTCATTCATTTCATATGATAATATTATACAATTAATGGGTATCCATCTTATTGTTTCCTTTAACTTTTCTCTGTCTTGTCTGCTTTTGGGCCTTTCCTCTTTGCATGACTAACATACTTGGTCCAGTCAAGAGGCTTCAGTCTGGTTTTGTATAAAACAAACATGATTCATGCACTTCTAATTTTTATCTGAGAGACATTAATTGATGAGTGCACTTCTGTGTTGCAACAGGACCCCAAAGGGATCCAGGGCTACATATGATCATCCCTGGTTTGGACAAGGTAATAGAAGATCCCAATCGCAATGGACAAAGTAGAGTAGAGGAAAAGTAAGATGCGTTACTTTCGCTTAAACAATATACAAACAACTGTAAAAACAAACTGGACTTGAAAATTTTTTTTCACCTCAAAGGAGCTTGGTGGATGTGGTGTATGCCTTGAGGGATGAAGTGCAAGAGTTGAAACAGGTAAATATGTAGTTATGAATTACTTGTTGATTAGTTATGATGTTTTTATTGTCTGATTATAGTCGGAATATTTTATATTTACACAATGTTCCATGTATCAAATTATTTAACAAGGATAATAAGAAGATGAAAAGGTCACTGGAAGAGGAACAAAGAGCACGGAAGGACCTCGAAAAGGTTGTGAGGAAGGTTTTGAAGAGCATGAATGATCCAACGTGGGACGAGACAAACCTTTGAAACTCCTGCATCTGGCCACCTACGGCTTGGATGAACAAATGGCTTCTACATAGCAGGTCTAGGTGTGTGATCCTATTTGCACTGTGCGTGAGGGGAAAATCGCACATTTTTAGGAAATCAGCAGTCCATCTGTAAGTTGGTGATGATGAGCATCTGTGAGGATCATTGCTGCTTTTCCAGCGAAGATTGACTAAGAGATGCTGAACAGGTTATTTATATCAAGAATACATTCCTCACACATCCAGTTCAAGCTTGAAAGATTAAAAACCTTCCGTATTTCCTATATTTTTGATGTTTTGCTTGTTGATGGTTAAGTGTGACTGGAAGCTTAATTTCTCCATGTTTACAGTGTGTATGCTTTCCAGTGGTACAGAAACAGGAAATGGTATTAATGGTCTCAAAGTTTTGAAACATTTCATGTATTATTTAATTTTTTATATATCAGTCCTTTTATCTGACACTTGATCAGTGCCTTGTAGGACTTTTGTTTGTGACAGTGAAAACTTACCTTTGACTTTTTTGACATGTTTGATGTGGACTTCATGTGTCAACATCAGGGGAACTGTACAGAGCCTTTCTCCTTGTACTGTATAATGTAAATAATCTACTGCTAAAAGACGAGCCCTCTTTTGACTTTGAAAAATAAATAAGCTTTTAAGAGTTTTGGAAATGCTGGTAAAGTTAGAAAAAGCTTCAAAGGAAATACTCAAAGTGAAACCCTACGTCCCTCAGCTGTAGAGTTATAGTTCTTTAAAATAAATCCCATCAGTCTTTGCGAAGCCGGGTCATTGGATCACAGCGGTAAGGTCATTTCTTTAGTTTAAGGCGCCGTTTCATGCAACTTTAAGACCGACTCTACGTTTTAAACTTTGGCAAACCTAAATAGCTACGTTTTTTTTTTACATTTTTTTTTTTTTTTGAGTCTAAGTTGGCTGCCGTCCGCAAATTGATGGAAGTAGGCTACGGCTTCTGTTTAAAGGTAAGGCGTAACAGTGTGATTTGTGCCTGTTGCGTTTTGATGATGTTGCCTAGCTACACTATTAGCATGATCATAGCTGCGTCAGCTGAGCTGTTGGCTTCATCAGTCTCCTTTATAAGCTGTATTACCCGAGCTTACTGTTATCAAAGAAGTTTAAATTTTACATTAAAAGGTTTAGGTTTGAAAACAGACAAAGAGGTTTGTGAAATATTCATTTTTTGGGTGACAAAGTAAGAGGTCAGTAATCGCATTACATTGTAAATATAAAGAAAATGTATAAGAGACAATGTAGACATATGCTGACAATTGTTGCTTTGAACCTTAAATCAATTTATGTTTGTGAAATGATGTGAAAATTTATAGGAATAAAGGTACTGGTGTCACTCATCTTCAGAACCAGATCTGCAGATAAAGGTGGGTCTGCACTGTGTTGAAAGCTCTCACATTGTCGGTATAACTTTTACTCTCAGTTGTGCTCCTTTCCCACCACTCATACCCTCAAACAAATCAAACAAATCAAACCCGATATGTCATTTTGGAATCTCTTTGCTGATAGTACTCTGTTAAATGAAGGTGCGGGGGCCTTATGGCCCCCCAAATACAGCAGTAATAATAGGAGGGATAAAAAGCTTAGGATTAATATTTGAGACCACTGTTTTATATGCTCTCCTGGTGGAGGTGGTTCTTACTCAGTTTGTATACTTTGTGTCAAACTCTACATTATTTCTATTCACACATGACTTGGAAAAAACAGGAGAGCTTTCTTCTCACTGTCAAGTGTCTGTTGGGTGAGAAACTTGTGAATTGAAAAGGCAAATGTATTATCTGGGTTCTGACCTGGGCCAGCCGCTCTTTTCGTAGGATGGAGTGACAGCTTGTCACTGTGGCTGCACCACAATAAGGCTCAGACCCACTGACTATTGTGGCACATAGAAAAAGCATCAAGGTCTTCCTCTCTTTTTCGTTCACTATTTTTTGTCCCCTTTCAAAGCAGAGAATCAATCAGCTGTACACACATACATACACACTTTCCTCTGTCTATTCAACAGCAGTGATCATTTAGACTTGACATGTATTGTGAAAAACTGAGCTGCTCTGCCTCTTTCTTCTCCTCTTTCTTTCTCTCCCTTTCTCTTTCAACTGTCTGTCATTAATGTCCAGGTCTTACAATATACGAACAGAGGAGAAGAAGAAAGCCAAGAGTGAGGGATGAATTGATGGATGGGAGGATAAGCACTCAGTGTCCTTTCTTTAAAGATTTGTTATTGTACAGTACTGTCTCCCAGTCATTTTTGGTTGGTGTTTCAGTCTGAAAGCCCGTCCACGTGCTCTTTTGTATGGGAAAGCAATAAGGCCCCATTGAATGAAGCTGAATGGACCTGCCATCCTTAGGGGCTGAGGCCTGAGGACTCCTATTCTTTAGCCCCCAATCTAATTGGAGCTGAAATGAAATGGAGGTTTCTTATGAAAATAGGCTTTGTTTGGCCGCAAGGCTGGTAATTCATAAACAATAAGCAGGGCCCCATTGTGTAGATAATAATATATTCATGCCGCTGGAGATGGGGAGAAGGCTAGGCGAAGGCTGAGGATATATAAGGCGGATAGGCAGCGACAAGGATGGAAAGTGGAGGCGGAAGAGGAAGGGGCTAATGGCAAATAGTGGGTCAGACTAAATTGGTAATGGTTGAGTACAGGCAGAGGACTTATTAGAGCAAGTGAAAGGACTTAAAGTGGGAAGGAGTGAGAGAGGTGAAAATGATGGGAATAGGAGAGATAAGAATGAGGCAAGGACAGCGGCAGATTGGGAAATGGTTTGAAGCACCTTGAGTCTTCAGCTGTGTGGTGTGGCAGCAGTAGGAGAGAGGAGGCAAGTGAGTATGAGTGTCATCAAATAGAGTAGGTTGCACAGTGCAAAGATCTGTGGAGTTTAGAATTGGTGAAGTGGATTGGTCAAGTGCAGAGACAGAGCAGAGCAAGTAACAGGCGAGGGACAGAGAGGAGAGGAACAGTGCTGCTGACAGGAGGGCTTTCACCACCAGGACGAAACAGCTGAGCTTTAATGCCATTGTGATGCATCTGTCTTTTTGGAGTATCGCTCACTTATGTTTTTTTTTTCCAGGAGCGCACTGCTGATGATCTTCACCTGAAGCAACAAAACTCAAAGAAGTACCAGTTTGACATTTTTAAAGTGATAGAGCTAAACAGTGTTGGACATGAGTGCTTTCACATGGCTTTGACCAACTGACCAAGAAGACACGTTTCCTGTATCCCCACTCGGCAACTCTTAGTTTTATGCTATTTCTCCGGACAGATGTAGCATTTGACAAACAGAAGGCTGGAATGTAGCTTTGGATTATATTTTTAAATTTTTATGTTTAATGACAACTTACACTTGATGTCTATGACAGCGAAAGCTGAATGGACGGCGATGCAGAGTGAGTTTAACTCCATTAAGTGCTGCCGCCTCAGAGCGAAGGTCTTGCCTCATGGTGAGTATTTCTAGAACTGTCTTCTTGATTAAACTTATTGGCACTGTGTTTGGTGGATGAATGTGTACCCCTAGGAAATTATACTTAGCCTAATAAAAGTAAAACTCAAGGCAGTCCAACATTATCTGTTTAAATAATAACTGCTCATCTGTCAACTTGGTCAATGCTATATTTGGTAGGATATTAAATGGGCAAGGCAGAGAAGTCAAAAGATGTAACACAATTAAAAAATATCAGTCTTCTCCAGCATACACGTCAATAGACTGGCCACAATTCTAACCATTTATTTATATTTTAATATTACTATAAATAAAATATAGTCACTGTGCAGTATTAAGTCTCACCAAGAGTTGGTTGTCTTTCCCAGTGTCTCCTTTATTTCAAAACTCTTTTAAAGTCTATCATTTATTTTTACATACATCACCAGGTTTAAAGCCTCTTTTATATCTTTGTGCTTTTTGTATTTTCCAGAACCAACGTGTTGCTCGGAGACTCCCATTTTCTTTATTTGCCCACTAGATGTCAGTATGTAATAATATATTGAGCTGATTTCTTCCCTGCGTTAACATAAAGACCTACGTAGTTCGGCATCAAGTACAATTATTAATTTGGACAAAAGGTTTTAATTGACATAATGAATTTTAAGATAAGAATATAATAGCAACTTGCAATGATACAGAACTAAATCTGAGTTAGTATTTTCAAAGATGATTATTCTAAATAATGGCAAGTTATTGTATGAAAAATGGGTTTATTAGTTTTTTATTCTTTTGTGTCTTGGATTTAAATATCAGAACTATCAAACTAACTGAACAGTAAGGGGTTTAAACATATAACCCAAAATATGGTCACTTCTCCACAAGATGGCAATCACACATCACTCTACGCCTCCTCCCGTTTAAATGTGTGTGTTGGAGAAGCTTCAAACTGTTAATGCTTTGCACATGTTTTTACAATGATCATGTCTTTTAGTTACTGTGTTTTGTCTGGTTTGAGAGTATGTCTGTTATTAATCTGCCATTAATCTGTTTTATTTAGTACAAATGAATGTGAGCAGAGCTGGATGTTTCCTTGTTTGTTTGGTTTTGCATGCAGCAAAGTGGTTGCTGGCGATGCTGGTCACTACAAGTGTCTGGCATTCTGAGCCCGCAGCTAATCAGGCTGTGGGCAAACTGGGTGGCAGTGCTCTGAATGGTTTTCTGGAGATTATCCCAAAATTATCCATGAATTATCCCCGAGAATTACGCTGTTCCAGTCAGGCCTTGTCCGGGACTGGGAAGCGGCATTGCAGGGACAAGTGTATGTGCATGTAGTCAGGAGGAGATTTGGACGCTGCAGCCTTGGTGTCTGTGTCATGGAGCATGCATTTTCTGTGTGTTCACTCTGTAGTCATTTTGGCTGTGTTGTTACATCAGGGTAATGGAGCATGTTAATCCAAATCAAACAGCTATTTGCCACATACTTAAAAAAAAAAAAAAAAAAGCTCAGTAAATGGGAGGAAACAATTGACTGGTGTTTGCTAAACTGTGGCCATTTTAACTAGTGGTTAAAATCTGTGACATGTTTACTTATATCAAAAAGCAAACACTGATAATAATAAAATGTCATAAAAAAGTACTCATTTTACCTCCAGGTAATTTCTATTCATGTTGTGTATGTTATCATTTTCCTGGGCTACTTTTCATTATGCCTTTTTGTGCCGTCTCTTAAATTCATTTTGTGAGGCTGCTGTTACATTGTGCTGTCATTAACGTCCAGGTAGAAAGAGGGGACTAGTTGTCTGCCAGTGTGTGGCTGCTGGAGCCCTGGGGGGATGAATAGTGCCGGTGAACCTCTCTGCGATAAGTGTTTGGTAAACAGGTCAGTGGATTGTCCTCTGAGGCTCAATCTGAGCTATTTTCCCTGGTTGAGAACACAAATTATCCTTCGTATTCATCCCAACAACAGACCACCAATTGTGCAGACTCTCAAGTTTGTGTGCTCCGAATCTTGTGCCTGGCACATTTAGGCCACATGTGGAAACAGACATACATATTTCTTTTTAAACATTAATAAACAAAGTCACAAAGAAAAATATTCCCTCCCTGTTTGAGTGTTAAAAGATAGAAAATAATTAGTAAAGGTGGGGATCATCACAATGTGAATGGAATAAAATGATGAGAGTCAGAGGGCCAAAATGAGGGAGAGGCTAAGGTGCTGAAAGGTTAAGTACGTTTTATTTTTTTTAGATGCTGTACTTCCTGCAGGGCCCAGTTCCTTGACCTGCTGGTTAGAAGGGACACGTAAAAAAATGGGGACGAAACAGGAGGTAGAGAGAAAAGGCTAAAGCTGCGTGTGAGGTTGCAAGGTGAGAGGTGGAGGAGCTAAAATGGGAGGAGTATTTGCCTCTTGCTGATGGGAACAATTGGACACACACTCAGACCTGGAACAAAAATGGACATTCTCTCACACACACACTACACACTT
Organism: Rhyacichthys aspro; assembly: GCA_036850595.1. Taxonomy (NCBI): domain Eukaryota; kingdom Metazoa; phylum Chordata; class Actinopteri; order Gobiiformes; family Rhyacichthyidae; genus Rhyacichthys; species Rhyacichthys aspro. The sequence continues at coordinate 10,860,395 of CM072168.1, forward strand.
AGGACGACAGTCCCAGCAGGCTATGAACTTCAGTGCAGTTGTTGCCATGGCGATACACTGAGTTGCTGACCCCCCGACTCCATTTTTCCTGCCGCTTGGCTATTGAAAGAGATGATTGACAAGTGTCCAAATGTCAGCCGACCCAGCCAGCCACACAGATAGGGGGGCAGCCATTTTCTGTTACTTTGATTCACACAGGGGAAGGTGTGTGTTTGTCACTGGAATACTTGTGCCCATACATATGCATTGTATGAAGCAGGGCTGAATATGAAGCCTGTTTTTCCAATATGTGCTCTCTAAAGTTGTATGAGAGAAATCTACACAAGGGAATCCCATAAATTGTGCAGATTCAGGTGTAATTGCAGTCAATTAAACCAGCACAAAGAAAGATTAGAAATAAAGCGCTATTGTTAGCAGACAGTAAAATATTTGGTGATCTTTCAGCGTGGTTGAAAAACTGGTAGTGGCTATTAAGTTTACTGTTTTGTTTTTTGTATCGTGTGGATGTTGATTATGTATCTTTATGAAAACCCTAATTTATACGTTAGATATTTGTTATTAAGTATAAAGAACATCTGACATTGAAAAGAGCAGAGAACGTTTTCCTGGGTAAATTATCTCTGGCTGTGTCTCTGGCTTATGTGCACTCTCTTTCTCACTGTGTCATTGTCCGCAGACCTGAAGAGATGGTCTTATCTTGATCACCCACAGCAACACATTAACCTCGCCTCTGTTATCGCAGGGCTGGTCATTAGTGCCAAAACCCTTAACGTCCTATTGACAAGGGCCAAGAACTCTGCATCTTTGTGTTTGTGTGGATGAGAGTATGCGGGCGTTAAGTTATCGCAGGTGACATGTGCTTTCAGATCTGCTGAGCTGGCGATGTGCACTGATAATGTTATTGGCATGTTTTGTGTTTGTGTGAAAAGTGCAGTATTATATTTTACACTATTATATTTACCAGTCAGTAACACCTTCCTATTGTCCTCAAATATGTGGTTGACATGATTTTATTTGTTATATTTATTGAACACAACTAATTGAAAAGCAAAGCCTACGCACAAATGACACTTTCCTTTCAGAAAAACCCTTTTCCAGGAAAGTAATAATTCAAAAGGTAATCATTGCTTTTGCTATGAGGCCATTTAGGAAGTATTGAGAGAAAATAAAGTGTAGCTCCTTGTCTCTTTTGCAGAAGCATTGCTGGTGAATGCTTTACTCCACTTGCGGCTGATGGAGCATTATACTTGAGCTGTCAAAGACAAATAGCAGTCTATAAAGCAAATTAAATCAACTTAGTGATATGATGTCCTGACAAACGGCTGTCAGTCATTTCTGGCAGTAATAAAAACTACTGCCGAAAACTAATCTAATCTCTTCAGCAAAATATATGTCCACATTTATCAATTACCACTATTTACTTTAATCGATATAAGGTCACATACTCTTTATTATTGTAATTGGAAGCAAAACAAAACATGTCATTACTGAACTCATTCTGACAAAAAAACAAAATTAGAATTCTCATCATAAATGCTTTAGATAACAGCCATTTAGTCTGTCTGCTTCCCCCATGTCTCCTCCTGTTAGAGGGGCTGCCAATCGAACAGGTTAAAAGAATAATTGCAACTCTATTTAGCCCAAACAGCCTCTCCTCTGCACATAATTGCGTTGACACATTCATACCTACATACATAGACACACTCAGACAGGGACAGACCCTGCACTAATATTTCACTAGTAACAGTGATGTGTTTAAGTGAGCCCTCCTCTTGTCCTCCTCTTCAGCACCAAGCACTGTTAACCACCGGCACTCACCGAGAGGAATACACCCCGCATTGACCGCGCTCGCCTTGTGGGTGTGCAGTGTGTACAGTTTGAGAGGGAACGATTGAGAGATGTGAAAATATTATGACAATGCCCTCCTCCAAGGTGAGGCTTTCTGTAGCAAGGGATTATTACGACTTTATCAAAGTATATAATAAACAAGTAGATTTAGTAAACACTGCTTAACGTCTAAATTATCTAAATTAATCATGGAGAATTTTTGACTGAAGTCTACAGTAACCACATTTTTTTATTGATGTTACCACTTTATGCACCTACAATTATTGTTTACTGTTGACACACTCTGTATAATATTTTTAGGAATGTATAAACCGTTACAATGAAATCAAGTGCAACGTTATTTTCAAGTAGTGTGATAGTACGACACTTAAAATTGTTTTTATTAAACTTTTTTAATTGCACACACAGCCACCTGCTCATTAAGCTCACCTGCTACAGTGTGCATTTAAATAGTGAAAATTTCCTGCTCTGTGTGATCCAGGCCCAGGTCTGTTGTCAGCACGTATCGGCAGGTGAAGCAGTGCACCATCCTGGACCTTGGTGGCGCTGATGCTACATTGTGATTAATAACTGCTGGAGTTTTACAGTGGATCCACTCACAATCCAGCATTACATTAGGAGACATTATCTAAATACTCAACAAAGTGAAATTGAATTTAGGCGTCCTTCTCCAGCCCCCCCCTACATGCTGCTGGGTGAACTGGCTTGAGGATCCCATTCTCTCCTTATTGTTGGAGCGAGTCAGCCAGGATCCTGTGCCCCTCTTCCACTCTCAAATTGAATCAGGCTCAATTTGACCTTTTATGTAGCAGAATCTGCCGCATGCTCCAGGCTACAGATGTACAGTATGTGCATGGAAGTGCAACTGACACATGTGTGCGCGAGTGTGCACCCACAGTATGTGCCCCCGTGTCAGCCTGCATTGCTTGTTGTGAAGTGGGAAACAGAATCTCCCTATTTGCAGCAGAATAGACCAATTAGTGTTTAGCAACAGAGCAGGAACCCATGTGAATGTGTCATTGATTAGCAGGATTTGGCTAATCATCACATCTCATAAACTGAGCCGCTAATGTCAGCTGGATCTTCTACACATGTATCCTGCTCTCCTCTCTTCTTTCCGCACTTGTCTTTTCGCCCATCTGTCTCCGTCTGTCTCCTATCCCTTTCTTCCTCTGTTTTTCTTCCCTCTTCTTAGTTCCTTCCTTCCTCTCCCTTGCTTTCTCCTCAAAACTAGAGGGTTTACAGTAGAAGCAGTTGAGCGGATGCTGACTTTGTTTCTCATGCATCAGTAAAAAGGGAGCTTCGTATTTTTAGACTCTCTAGTGCCTATGTGTAAAGGCAATGTCTACATTTTTATTGATTCACTGCTCTGTTTTGTGCTTTTATTGCACACTTTGCCATAATTGGATACAACATGCTTTTCTTGGGTCTTTCATTGTGATGCGACTGAATAAACTGCATGGTAGGACATAGAAAAAAACCTGTCAAATACATAATATGTATCCTGTCATTTAAAACTGTGACGGAACCGAGCACTAAGGAAATGCAAGCGCTGTCTGATCAAAGTGTGAGTTAACTAAAAAAAATGGCATTACTGTTGACATCTTCGGTTTTATCAAATTCAAACGTAACCATCAGTTTAGAAGTTCACCATATTGCATTTATCATTAGGATAAATTAAATTAGCGGCCTATGGTGTGCCTGCTGTGTTGTAGGTGTTAGTCCTCATATTAATTAGCATGTGTTTGACTCAGTATGGTGGCCAGCTGGGAGTATGAAAGGGGACGTGCGGAGTGTGCGTGAGGTTGCAGGGGGGACACTCGCGGCGTTTGATTTGTTGTGTTGCTAATGTGACACTGATTATACAGGTCAGAGTAAAACAAAGCGGTGAGGCGCTGCATTGCTAATACAGACACTCTGATAACACGGTTGTCATACGCATGTTTAAAACGCAGATACACAAATACACCTGTGGAGGACCATATACAGTATAAGCCTATATTCTTTAGCCTTAGTGAACACAAGCAAAGACAAAGCCCTCAAACAGTCATGACACACACTCGCACAGGTCATGGAAAAAAAAAAAATCTCACGACTTCAACAAACAGCTTTTTTTGCATAAAAAAAAAAAAAAAGAAAAGAAAAAAGAAGTCTGTTGCCATGGAGAGAAGAGGTTAGTGAATTTGACCTATGCTATCATGCTAGCTTTGGTCCCGCAGCTGTAATTTCAAATGAGAGAAAAAAATATGTGTTTCTCACTGAATTGATTTATCCCTATGTTTATGAGTAGATAAGTGCAGTGATGCTTAGATGGAGGGTTATTTTCATGGGGTGACTCTTTTGTGCGTATTGTGTTATCTAGGCCACTGTTGATGTAGGGAGTACTGTAGCTCTTTTTCGCACAGCAGGGCCTCTCTTTTTGTGTTTGTGTATATGGGCTTCTGTATGTGCGCCTGTGATTTGTTTGTGTGCGCCAGTTTCCAGCACAGCTCAGGCAAAGGCATGGCAGACATTGTGTTTTTTAAAAAGCAGTGCGTGATCAGACTGCCCTGCTACAGTAACAAAATCAGTCACAATAGAATGGAAAAAGCACAAGTGACTGAATAACATTTAGTGTGTTCTTCTCTAACCTCTTCTTTCATTTAAGAGCATGTCCTTGGCTCAGTTTTCTTTTACTTTGTGACACTGATGCAGTCTAACATGTATGTATACATTATATGCCACAATTGATTAATACATAGAGTGCATTTAAATCAAGCTATTTTCTAGTTTAAAGTGGTATACTTTAACAAACCTAGCATTTTTTGTGTAGCTTGTATTTTTTTAAACTATTGGTTAGATTTAGACATTGAAAAGTATGTTGGTTTGTTTACTTAAAATGATTAAACCTGAAAAATTCAATTTTAAAATAATAATAATGAAAATCTTCTGTGAAAGTCCACCCAGCTATACTGAGAATTTAGTTGTACCGATGGAGCATGTGCTGTGCTTACCCCAAATTGGTTTGGGATCAAATGGTGAAACCACATGAACAATGACAAGGAGCAAATTAGATATGGCCGTCTGTCTGGGTTTTGGGGTAATTTGCTGAGGCGGGGGACAGTGTTGGTTGTCGTGGGCGGAGACATGTCAATCGTGTTTGACAGGTTGTCATGTTGCCCGGCAGCCAAAGCAGCGAAGCCGCAGATCCAGGGGCCACACCGTCAGCGTCTGCCCCCGTCACCAGCACCGGGCTCTGAGGAGGTCAGCTCAGGGGTGATCCAATTCTCTGTGTTGGGGCGTTAGGAGATTGTGTGCTCACCTCTGTCAACTTGTTCTGCACACAGGTCAGCTAAATAAGATGAGACTCACAACAGTGGCAAAGGGTCGCGGGGGACAGGGACAGACTAACCTGTATATAACTGTTTGTATAATCAAGTGTCACAAACAATTTTCACCTCCACCACCCAAGTTGTCTACCGTCATCGGAACGGCCCAAGCACTATACACCCGAGTGCCCAAAGGCCCATGGGAGAGAGTGACTTTATTCCTGCTCTTGGACAGACATTGTTTCCTTTTCTATACAGTATATGCCCTTCTTATCTCTGTTTAATTGTCCATCTGCACTTTTCTTCTTTATGAATTTCTCTTTCAACTTTCTTCCACTGGGAGGCTTCTCACCTTGAGCTCATGCTGAAGATGACTGTTCATGACTGCATGCTGTATTCCCATGTGTCACGGCCTTATTCTGTCATCTAATACAAATCAATTATTTTATTCAGGCTTTGATTTGCCTTTACTAATGTCAACAAATTGTAGAGGTCATATTTTGTTTGCACTGGAAGGTTTGTTGGATGTGATGTTCTTGCTAAAGGGCAGAGAGGTATCTTAAGTCCTTGGAACACAAATTGTTACGTTTAATGTGAAGGGTCTTTAAACTGTCTAAGGAGAATTGCCAGTTGTGTGTGTATTTGTGTGTTTGTCAGAAGAACCAGTGGGAACTACCATCTGGTGGTGAAGGCCGGGGACCGTTGGAGCCATGCTGCAGTAGCCTTGTCAGTGGCAGCTGTTTGAATGTGTAATGTGTGTGACCTCCGCAGTGAACACCTATATCATCAGTATCTACTGTGCATGCAGCAGGTCTACACTTATTCTTATGGGGTCAGTGTGTGTATAATTCCCCCAGTTAGCTTTTCGAATGACTAAAGATGAGGAAAAGCAGCATATTTTTATTTTTTATTTTCTTTTTATCATATGGACCTAGGTAGGGCAACAACAAGTAACAACCACATTCGCTCCTATTGACCAATTAGATTTTCCAATTGAACTATAATGCCCGAGTTTGTTCTGTGGTAGAAGCCCACACAGAAAGGCAGTGAAGAACAAGCCCATGACTTTTTTGCTGTAAGGGCAGGACTGCTAAACACTAAGTAGCTGCCCCAAATCAAATAGGGTTGGATAAATTTTGATACTATATTTTAAATACTACATTCATAATATCATAGCACTTAGGTCATACAAATAGACATTAGGAAGAAACAATGCTGCCTCTGTTTTTATTCAAAGCATTATAGATATGACTTAAACAGCGCTGCCTCCTGCTTTTCTCGTCTTCATCTCCACTTGTGCGTTTTGCCCACTTCCCCCCTCCACCCCCCACTTAAATCCCAATGGCAAAGGCTGACAGCTTTGTTTGTGTTGTGCGCTAAGTGATTTTTAATCAACTGGTCTGCATGAGTCCTCCCGGGAGGACAGAGCAGCAGCACTGGGAGACTGACCTGGAGCTAGTGGACACTAGTGATCATTTTTCACTGTAAAATTATATACATTTTTTTTAACAATTGGTGACTTAGCATATATCATATTGCTATGCCTGGGAGAAAAGTGTACAGAGTTGATCGCCCTTACAGACACTTAAGAAATGGTTAACCCACACACTGTAATAAGAAGCCTATTTAGTGTTTTAACTCGTATTTCATTGACTCTATTCTGACACAGTCAAGGTCCTAGGCTCTGAAAGACCTATAGAGGCATTGCTTTGAGTGTAGGAGTTGAACATACCACTGGCAGGGGTACTTGTACGAGATGTATTTGTGTGTTCCTACTGTTAAACAACCTTGAGCAAGAATGCCAGCCACTACCAATAACAATCTGACCATCAGTGAGTAAACTGGAGATCAGAACTGATGAGAGTCTGCCTGATAAAAACATTTTTATAAATGATCCCTTTGGTGTGGACTATACCTTTTCATGGACATACAGAGTTGGATAAACTTTTTATAACTTTCTGCTCAAGGTGTAGGGGTAGCTCACATCCGGATCAGATTTATAAGACTTCCTGTGATGACCCTTGTGGTCTGTCTTTACTACTAATAGACCACAGCAATGTTTTCAGCATCTTGTTTGTGTGATAGTCTCTTAGCTGTGTGCTATCTGGAATGTCTGCTCTCTTTTCCCGATCTGGCTTTGCAGAAGCAGCTGCGAGGAGCAGAGATAACTCTTAACTTTGTTTTGACACTTTTGATTAAGGACCATTGAAGGAACACCTGTATGGCGGGAGGGAACAATGCATCGAGCCCGTAGAGAGATTGATTTTGTGCATTAGAGAAGCAGCCTTTGTCTAAAGCCACGAGGCCCTTTGTTATGCTAACCAGCCGTGGAAGATTTCCAATTCAATTTCACCTGAACGCTGGTCAGCCGCGCGCTCTATTGTATGGTGTCCCTCGGGCCCGGCAGCCCCCCACCACCGTGGCCACCACTGCCTCTCCCTTGTCGTCTCTCAAACTGCAATTTAGCCACTGAGGAGCGTACGTGTGTGTGTGGGGGGGGGGGGGGTAGATTGACAGGCGTTGGGATACTCTTCCACAGTATTCGCTCCATCCTGCCCTTGTGTGTGCAGTGGGCCGCAGAGAGGATCACAGTGAAATGAGATGATATTAATTATCCTAATCCTGATAGCTCTCTCTGGAACTGTGCTTTCTCTCAACTGTCTCAGGAGAGGGTTTGGATGGTCAGACAGAGAGAATGTCAAAGAAATGACATGAAAGCTTCCGAATTCAGTAGAGAATACTTCAACAAAAACGCTTTTTACTGAATAAGGTAGATCTGGTTTTGCTTTTCTTCTTCCTGATTTTATGGCCACTTAATTGTTACTCCACTTTGACAATCATCTTGTAATTGAGAGTCACAGTCAGTCTTCATTTTTAAGTCAAATGAATCTACTACAATAAGCTGAATACAAGGTATACCTTTTCTTTTTAAATGTGTAATATTTTTATCTGGTAAATAAAACTGGCATTAACTCAACATTAAGAGACATTTATCATTTTGTATGCATAAGCTTGCATGTGTATGTGGTTTCAAAATCATTTATACATTGCCAAATGTATTTTCTGATAAAACCAAAGGATGAGTCTTTTTAATTGAATATCTCTCCAAAAGAGGGTGGTGATAATTACTCTAGAGGGAAATGCAGGCTATATGAATAGGCCTGTATTACATAGAGATTTGTATTAAGATCAAGTCTCTACACTGATGAAATAACACAATGCTCAGCTGCAACCGTTTACTCCAATACATGCATTAAGAAACTTCTTAACTCACTCATTATGCTTGATGATTGTATTATTTTAGTGGGGTTCCACTCCAGCGGGCTAAACTTGATAACAGGGTCCTCAGAGCTCACAGGATATAATTAGTTTTTCTTGATTTTTGTAAGATCCAACTTAAAATTACTTAGTTTTGTAGTACATTGCAGTGAATTTCAAAGATATTTTCTGTCTATTAGAACTTTAATTAGTGTACACAGTAGGAAAAAACACTTTATTTATTTCATTGAGACTCCTTTGTAATCCAGTCAGACCATGGTATAATTGTTAATGATATGATGTCTTCCCTAAAACCTATGATCTCTGCATAGGCCCCAAAGATGTGAGCATGGTTTGCCTCTATTTTCCCAGGACAGTGTTTCAGTAAAGGGAAGTTTTGGATCCCTTTATTAGAAATTACTTCTTTAAACATTCACATAGAGGGTGAGTATTTAGTCTGTAACATACTCATAAATACAGTCATGTATGCATCAGTCAGCTCATGCAGATTGTCTTCTATACCCAAACACATACAGTATCTAGTAATTGTGTGCTTTACACAGTTACAATTTCTTCTCATTTACATTAATTGATTTGTCGTCAATTTATCTGTGTTTGCATGGTTGTTTTTGCTTCTGATAAGTCTTTGTTCTGTAATGCAGCACATCATCACAGATATGTGTACAGAAAGGCCTAATCCTGGCCTCAAGTAGAGGTACTGTATATCTGGAGCCTGTTGGATTTTGAAGCTTGTTATTATTGAATTTGAGTGACGATCGTGGTCGTTTGATCATGAATCAATGCTGTGCTGTTCGAAGTGGTGCGCTTGAGGGGACACAAAGTGTACAAATTGTTTCACGGGGCATTCTGTTTTTTCCACTTTCTCTTGTCTTCTATCTTGAGCTCACCCTGTAGCCTGATGAGACCCCTGTGGGCGCCGAGCTCACCCCCCTCCTAAGCCACTAAAGTGAGCAGAATAGCTGTTTACCCCTGGCGCCTGAGGTATCAGTGCCAGCATAGAGTGGCACATCTCTCCCCTCCCACCCCCCTCCTTTGCTTCAATAGGCTTCTAAAGTGTGAAGTATATTTTTGTTCTCGTGTTTTTATACCAATTTTAATTCCACAGCTGCATATCTGAGAAGCAGGATTTCCTTGGTTAGCTTCCCAGATTTTTCTTTCTCTCTTCAGTGCTATTTCCCTCCCCTATATCCTCCCTGTCCCTCACCCACCCTGTCTCCGTTCTCCCACCCCTACAATCTCTAACCTCTCAGCGCATCTCATAGATGCCCCCCTTCCCCGCCCGGCCCACCTCCCGCCCCCTTCCGTTGCCTGGGGGCTGATTATTTTAGTGGAAATACCGCCATGGTGTGCGGCTGCCAGATTCTGCCAGCCCGAGCCTCTGCCACCCCAGCCCCTCCCTCCCCGCCCCCATGCCCACATCCCTCCACTTAGAATAACCAATCTGATGATGTGACAGTTTCTTTCTCCCCATAGAAAATCTGCCGCTAACCCTTTTTCCTCTCCCTCTTGCGTTTTGGATTCCAGCGTTGTTTGACATGTTGTGGAAGGGTTTCAGCTTCCCACCTCCGCAATCCTTATTCTATCCCAGGGAAGCGCTTGGCATGGGAATCTAATACTTGGCAAAGAGGCCGAGAAGGAGGTGGTGACGGGAAGATGTGGGGATGGTATTTAAAAAGAAAGTAATTTTAAACACATTAAAGACTTCTTCTGCACTTTTTGTTACACGGATATCATGTTTATTTCCGATGATAAACCTGGTGTAAACTTGGGCACAAGCTTATTTGTGGCAGATTCTACTTTGAAGCATATATTGTGGCTGTATTTCACTTGCTCTAAGTGCATGCTATTGTCAAGTTACTATGCCAAGTCGATGGTCATTGGTTGCTATGAAGCTGGCAGAAGAAGACATCAGGTCCACTTACAAAGCTTTGATGAGAGGGACATGAAAGCCTTTTTCTTCCAAACATTGAGACAAACAGGAAGAGTTATGGCTGTCTTCTGTCTGTCTGTGGTGAAGTTGCTCTCAGTGTGCAGACATCCACTGTAGTTCAGGCTCTTACATTAATCCTAATATGATTCACCTTTAAAAATTCACTTTGCCAATCAATGTGATGGCAGTCAATAACTCATTTTCCGTCATCATGTGTCATCAGCGTCATTGTCATGCAATCATATAGTAGGAATTTGCCAATTATGGTTCACTTCTGTTGGTTTTGGCTGTTTTGGGCACAGTCTGGAAGAGGTTAATCAGAGCTCCCTTGTTACATTGTCTCAGCTAATACATTGCCTAAAAGTGCCCTCTCCTTCCCTCTCTCTCCCTCTTCTTCTCTGTCTGTCTGTGTTTTTCACAAAGCTTCAGCCTTGGTGGGATCTGGCCGCCTACAGATAACTGCAGCCTTTGTGTAGCCCATTCGAAGCAGACAGATACTGTACCATTCAGAGGTTTAGGTTATTTATTTGTCCATTCTGATCATTTACATGCATTTCCATCACACGTCCATGAACAGATATCTTTATTCAGTCACAAATCTGCGTAGTTTTTTGCATTTGATGCAAATAAAAATGATCATACAGGAGCTGTGTTTATGAAATAGAGGTTTAATCTTGGCCAAATCAACAACTCAGTTCATGTCCATTCTGCAGATGCTCATGCAAATAGGATGCATATGTGTGGCACGACAAGCCATATTAACATGTATGGCAGAGGAGATTGGTGAAGATAGCCTGGTCTGCTCTGACTTGTTTATCAATGTGCGGCTCCTCTCGGCATGCATAACAGCCTGGCGGCCCCCAGCATGAGGCTGAGCAGCCAGCGCTGTCATTGTTTAACGCCTCCCCTGATTAGTTTACTCTCGCCTGATTAGAAATTAATTAAAATGATGACACAGATCCCAGCAGAGGAGAGGGAGGAGGAGGCTGCGGAAAACGAAGGCTGTGCAAAGTGTGGGAAGGGGGTACGAGGTGAAAAGAGGGCTAGCGGTTGGTTGGTGACGTCCGTTGGGAAGGGGTGATGTTAAGTCAGGGGGCTTTTAGCAGGAGAGCAGTGCAAAAGGGAGGGACTTGGTGTGGAGTGTGTGGCAGGCATTTGGGGTAAGTGTTTTGGGGCAGAGGGGGGTAGTGAGGGGGGAGTGGTGCTCTGGCAGGGGACAAACACAGCTTAATGAGTGACTCTTGTCGCAATCAGAACATCATTTCCTCATGCATTCTAATGAGCTGGATGTTGCAGAGGAGATGGCTTTAATTTATTCAATATATTTTGTGTATTCACCCTGTTTATTTAATAACAGGGACCGAGCACATTAATCAACATCGCAGCCATCACATCACAGCAAATATTCTCTCCCCTGGCTGGGTCATGTCACTGCTCCTCAGGACAACATGGCTGGAACATTGTGCCGCTGCTATCTGCTTCTTGGTTATTGCATCTGTAGACATGGTGAGTGTTGCCATGCAAATCAGAACAAAAGCGCGAGTATTACACTGAGGCCTGATAACATCAGAGATGAGCAAATATCAATGTTGTAAACATTTGAGTGTGTTGCTCAGGCTTACATGTCACCCATGGATGAGCTTGTAATTCTCTTCTCTAATAATGCCCCCCTGAGTCCCGCCTCTGTTATCCCACTCAGCCTGTCTGTTTTCCTGTATCCCGCCCTCTGTCATTGTCTCAGTTAAGGCCCAACACTAGGCACACTTGTAATCCACTGCAAGATTTTTAAAGTTAATCCACCATAACATCCAACTTTTGATCCCCAGGGTTAGTGTCTGTTAGCCTTTGCCATAACCTTTTGCCCCATTCTTGATCTAGCTCCTCTTTCCTAATCCATGTGAAAATCAAAGGGTTAGAGAAGGTAGTGGAAACAGCCCGAGTTGCCTGTGTGTATGTGTGCGGTGCTGGGACTAGTGGGTTTCCCATAGCAATGAGGGCCTGTGGTTCTCCTGGTAACCTAATTGGCATGTGTTTCATGGAAGGTTGTATTGTGGCCTCTTCTAATCACTGTCCCCAGCCTTAACAAGAGCGACCTACAGTATTGCTGCTGCACTGAAGGAGCATGTCTTTTGTTGTTTTATTTCTTTCCTGCTCTTGTCTGTCCTTGTCCCCCCTCGTCATAACTGGGGGACTCACTCCAGCAAGCTGATTAGTGCAGACCCAGAACTGTATGTGAATATATATATATTCACACACAGTGTATGTATGTATATATATATATATATATATATATATATATATATATATATATATATATATATATATATATATATATATATATATATATATATATATATATATATATATATATATATATACACAAGGCAGTGGATTTTCTCGCTTTAAATCCAGGAGTTTTACTGAAGCAGACTCCTGCCCAACTGAGCATGTAAACCCTAATTGGGAAATGCTTTAAATAATTTCTAATTAGTACAAGTGTGGCAATAATTGGCTGGGTAATCTGAGGATTAATTAGCAGTACTGTGTGTACTTGAGGATGTGTACTTGCCTGTCTCTGTGTGTGTGTCCACAGCGGCAGTGCGTCAGGACTGGCCATGCACTGAATAGACCCCAGGTTCTACAGCCTGCTAATGGAATCCTGCCCACTCAAGGAGGTCTGTGGAGGAGGGAGGCCAAGACAGAAGCAGCTTTGTTGGCCAAGTTGTACTGAGGGTGGCCCCCCTGCCTGCAGACCTCATTTGTATCACGGTGGGCATCCTCCCCCTCTCTTGTGACCCCCACCTTATTTAACAGCTAACCTCGCCTCCACCTCCCCATCACCTCGCCCAGCCGTCCCAGCCCTAGCCCCCCTTGTCATGCACGCTGCTCTCATCTTCTTTCTTTGGCTAAATGACATGTTTTATTTTCTTTGACCCAATATGCTCCCAAGCCTGGCCGCCGCTCCCCCTATCCCCCATTTCTTCCTCCAAGTATTCTTCTGGGCCTCTCTCCTCTTCAGCCACCCTCTTCTGCTCCTCGTCCCATCTTCCTGTGGAAGAGAGGGTGAGCTAGTGCCGGCCTCTTGAGCTGTGTACTTCCACCTGGTCTAGCTTCTAATTACTGCATCCTTTCTAAAAATGGGAGAAAAAGGAAGGCAAATGAATAGCAAGAAGAGTACACCCACTTGTTGCTGTGGGCATTTTTGTACAACACTCTTTTTAAATGTGCTTATTGGGCGATGAGAATGGAAGCTTTTACTGATTCATTGGATTAGGTCTTTTTAGAAAAAAGTTTTAACCTTTAATATTTAAAGCACAACATGTCTAAAGATCTCATCTATATTTAGCCCTATTTGTTACTAATGGGAAGTTTTCCATGGACCTTTATCTCAGTGCACACATTGTAAATCAGTCTGTGCTCTGTCACCTCCTGCCTTTCGTCTGACAGATGGCTGTCAAGGCCGCATAAATGGGACGCAGAGAGCATGTAAACAAACACACCAGGATCAATATGGGAGACTAATTGGAGAATGACACAAACAATTTTAGCTGAAGACTCTTGGCCATTTGTTCGTCCTTTCATTTACAAAGCTTTAAATTGCCATATGTTTCTTAAGATAATTTGTGTTTGTCTCTGTTGTGTAAATACTTGATTCTAAATTCTGATGCTAAGTGAATATTTTCTTAGGTTGTGGTTTGTGAGCAAATACTTTTTTAAATGACTGAAGGCTTGTGCTGCATTTACTTAACATTCACTAGTTTGCTGAAATTATTTGTGTGTGTGTGTGTGTGTGTGTGTGTGTGTTACATTATTGGATAAATACAGAGAAGAAGGATGACAAGTAAATAATGGCCTCAGTCAAGACTCAAAGCAGCACAATCTATAACATGCAACCCTTCTGTGGAAATGACAGAAAGAATGGCATACTACCAAGCCAAGAATTTGCAATTTGTAACAGTTTTTGAATTGCTTTTTGTCTTGGGTCAGACAACCGTAGTTATGCTGCGTACCTTGCTGTGCCTCTGTTTATGTGACAGATAAGACACACAGATTTAGCTAATGGTGATTAAAGGTGCTTATCACCACCTTGCTAATCTGGTGCATGAGATACATTTACACAGCTTGTAGATTTATTACTGCTGATCCTCCCTCCGTTGCTAACACAAAGTGAGCAAGTATGGCTTCAAAGTGTACCATTCCCACAATGAGGTATGCTTATTTCATAAGGCTAGTCTCAGTGCCTGGCCCATTCCCTGACATTTACTGGGCTGGTACAAGGACATGCCCTTATTCTTCCCCTCCTCTTCCTCCCATTCCTCCCAGTTAATCAGACTGGTGTGAAAAGGAGGCTGATAAGCCCATTGTCTGGCTGACAATGTCTTGGTGATAGGCCCGTAGTGGCCGACTGGATAGTGAGCTGGCCCCTCTCTTCTTGCATCAACCTGTCCCATATTTCTGTGCCCCCAAACCTTGTGTCGTCACCCCTCTTTCCTCCTTCACCCCTTTTCAACAGTCTCTTAGCCCTACTTTTGCCATGTCTGCCCTGCTCCCCCCTGCAGCCTGGTGCAATCCCAGCCTGACCCGTTCCTCTTCTGCCGTCTTGCTTTTCTTCCCTCTTGTCCATTGAGAGGTGCAGAGCCACCAGAGGGAACTCATTAGTGCCCTGCTCCCAGGTTAATTGGCTAGCTCAAAGAAAAGCTCAGAGAAAGAAGAAATGAATGTGAAAAACACCCACTCTGTCCTGGGAGAAAGGGAAATCGACCTGTGTGTTTCTCACGCTGGCAGCTCCTCTAAACAGTGATGCAGCTGCTGTCAGGACAGATGTGATTCCCACTGATTAGTGCTGCAGTCCTGCTAACTCTGCATGCACAGGGCACAAGGCCTTAGCCCGTATTGTTGCTTTTATCTACTGTAGAACTATGTAACAAATCTGTCGCGTGCCCCATGTGACAGGTTCATATTTCTCTCAGAAAGGAAAAACGATAACATCAAAGTGAATTGAAAGTGTTATCTGTTTGCTATCTGGATGAGCCTATGCAGCATCTACACATGCACACGTCCCTGAGAGACTGAGAGTGTGCTTCAGGGTCCGCGAGGGCACAGCCAGGCCCTCCACATCCTAAGAAACAGAGGCAAATGACTCTTGAGGGGTTGTGTTGTAGGAGTGGTGCTTATGACAATAACAGGAGTGTGCGAGTGCAGTTTTGAGTGCTGTCCACTCTTTAATTAACCACACAGCTTTCTGTCACCTCGGGCAACCAGCACATGCCACCCAGATAAAAGACAGGCTTCGCTACCTTAAAACAGTTAAGGGAAGTTTGGGGATGGGGCTTTAATTGGCTGAATTACAAGTATGATAAACAAGCAATAGGATGAAATATATGTTGGTCTCCAGCAACAGTGTCTGTAATAACACACATTTCATTTATTATCTGATGC
Source organism: Rhyacichthys aspro (assembly GCA_036850595.1). Classification (NCBI taxonomy): domain Eukaryota; kingdom Metazoa; phylum Chordata; class Actinopteri; order Gobiiformes; family Rhyacichthyidae; genus Rhyacichthys; species Rhyacichthys aspro. The sequence continues at coordinate 10,876,199 of CM072168.1, forward strand.
TGAATCACCAAAAGCCTTATAATAATAATATTTAACTGTTACTAGTACAGTAAACCATATACATTTTGTGGGCAGCTGTGGTGTATGAGAATGATAGATTGGGCTTCCAAACATTTGTCTGATTAAAAAGTCTTTAAACGTAGTCCTCATCCTAAAACTGACTCCGAGCTGATATATAAATGAAAAGGCTATGTGAAGAAAACTGAAAAAGTTAAATTTAGTGTGTAGTGTACTTTGGTGGTGAGAGATTGAAACACTTTGACATTTATCTGACCTATCTAATGATTTTTGACAAATCTGCTCTATGTCTTGAGTTTTATATCTACTGATATAAGTGACAATGAAGAGCTGACATGGTCTGTTTGTGCCTGTCTCTGCTTCTCTTTTTCCTCTGTGTCTTCAGTGAGATGATAACAGGATCAGTGGTTGTCTGGGCTTGAGCCAGCACAGGGATCATATTCATATGAGAGGGTCTGAGACGCACTCCAGATTGGCTGCTGCACCTGACAGAGCGGGGGATTAGGAGAAGGGTTAGCAACAGCGTTAGTCACAAGCTCATCTTTACAGTCTTCACTTCTCTTCTTGCTCTGCCTCAGTTTGTTGGACATCACTTGGTATAACCCCCCACCGTCTCCACACAGACTTATACAGCGCACACACTAACCTCCCCCCTTGTCTTTTCAGCTCCGGGAGAGAGCATAAAGCAAGACAGGGGGGCACTGCATAGATTTGCTGCCATTGTGTGTCAATCATTCTGTGTCTGTGCGTGTATATGTGTGTGAGAGAGAGCCCTTGCCGCCAGTGATTAGCTCTGTCAATGCTGGGCTCTTGCTGCTTACAGAATAATACAGTAAGGCCTTGAGAAGCAGGAGGGAAAAGAGAGGAAGGTGGTCTGCCGATAGGCCTGCTGGCTCAGCGGTCAGTGTCTTATTGTGTGCTGTATTTTTCAGTGTTGGTGTGATGTGAGACAGACTGTTTGCTCATCATGCTCTGGACTTTCCCTTTGAGTAGGAGCATGTATTTTGGAGACAGTTTAAACCTATGAAACAAGAGAAGCCCACGTTCTGGAAACATTCAAGGACAACAGCAGTGATTACTGTAGTTACGCCTCTCATAAGCACAGGTAGATACTGCTGGTCAGTTGGATTTATCCCCACGTCTTTTCTCCATTTTTATTCAGCCAACTGCTCCGTTTCCCTCAAACACACACACACACACACACACACACACTCATATGTCATAAGTGGGTGTGCAGCGTATCGCCTTGAGCTGGAGATGAACATGAAAAAAAAAACCACAAACTAGGCTAGTGACAGTTTTAAATCGGCTTTAGATCACTATGAAAGGTAACGGATTATGATGCTTTTTCCAGTCCCGAGGAGATAGGACACAGTCTTGGAGAAGAGCCCACTCCTCTCAGCCCACTATGGGCTCTGTGTCTATCTTCTAATCTTCTAAAGCACTCTCTCCGTATTTGCATGCAGTATGGCCTACATACTTAGCATATGCCATCTAAACCTTGTATGGATTTTTTTTTTTTTTTTGGAGGATAGATACATTTTCACATATTTGTTGTTATCAAATAAAAACATTTTTTTCTATGCGCACAAGGTTGGTCCTTTTTAACCACTTTGACATTGCATTTAAGCATATATATTTATTTGGCATTAAACTCAAGAATTGTGTATTTGTGCAAGAATTTTATTTTTTATATAAATATCACCTTACTAGGAGTTTTTAGCTTGCTTTTATTTTATTCCATATTACAACATTATTTCAAACTTATTTTAAATAAAAACTATAAGTCCTGCAAGAATGAATGATGATGTTAATGAGTGATTGTGGCTTCCATCCTAAGGAATTTCTCTTTTTCATTCTTTAATTATTTAGTCTGCCCAATTATCGTCTACATACAGGTCTAAACGAATGAAACCATAAACATAAGCTGTGATTAGACTAAAGCTTCGTTAACTGCATGTTGTTTTCCCCCCTTTTTCCATTTTTCAAGATCCTTCCTTATTTCCTTTCTCTTTTTATGAATCGCATCCAAAATCAAATTAAAATCTCCATTGAAATTGTTGCTCTTGTTATTCAGATGCTAGTTCAATGTCTTTTGTGTAAATCTAATTATTCTCCACTATCAGGTCGGTCCACGGGGTAATTAGTCACTTCTCACCAAAGTCTTCCCTGCATCCTCCAGATTCATATCACCATTACCACTGACATTTGGTCAGTGGTAAGCCTTGATTTGTTTTTCATATTCCGTCAAGTTTGCAGGATTTTATTTTTAACCAAATTGATGACACAGTGACTGTAAATACCCTGCGCTTCCCGAAAAAGTGCCTGCCTTTCAGATGGCGCTGACGGTAAAAAAAATAATAAAATAAATTAAACAAATAGAAAGAGCCTGACGTCGCTATTTGTGAAAGGGTCCTGTTGTGAAAAAAATGTTGTTGCTTCGTGCCATTCAGGCCAGTAATGCCGCGTAGAGTTGGAGTAAGCGAAGAAGAAACAGCCGACTCAAATCAAAGGCGTAGAAGAAGAATGGAGGGGTTCTTTCAGGTGCGTGCGGGGAGTAAGCTTTTTTAGTCCGATTTGTGAGCATACAACCGTCTCAGCAGTCTAATAAACGAAGAAAGCAATACAGTATATTATAAGGGCGGAACACGAGATATTTATGCTAAAATAAACATGCTAATCATAACGAAAGTAAGCCAATACAGACGGTCAATATGCTCCTTATAGAAATAAGTCTGTGTTTAGGCTGTTTTTATCTTGTTTTTTGGGACCATTTGACATCACTATCACCTTCCACACTTGAAAATACAATAAATATGTATTTTCTCTCTCTCTTTCTTTTGCTACACGTTGTCGTATTGCCGTATTCACAGTTAATTGCTCCAAATGACTCTGGCGCTGATTGTTTCACAGCGTGATAGCTTACTCTTTTCTCTCAGAGCATTAAAAAAAAAAAATTATTTTATGTTATGCCCACGTGTATGCGTCTGCTGTTTTTTCAAGAGCATTTTATGTGCAGTACTAAGCACAGTGGAGTGTGGCTAATAGAGACCCTGGCTGTAATTATTCATGCTCCCCTCCTGGTTGCAACTTCGATTTTGGTGTTGTTCATAAAATCACATAGGCACATGTGGTGGCAGTCTTGGGTTTATTTTACGTTTTAGGTGAACGATCAATTGTGTCCCCTCCCAACTCTTTTTACATGTGTGGCTGACTTTGCTTTGCTTTGTTGATGTGGGCCTATAATAACACTCATTTCTGCCACCTGTAGGCTGTGACCTTTAGGCAACAGCAGAGTGCATGTTTTATTTAAAAAAAAAAAAAAAGGAATGTATTATTATGCTCCCTGTGGGCCTGCTCTTTCTGGAGGCTTTAATGAAGCAGCTAAACTGCAACTCATGTCCATTAAAAAATTACATTTCCAGCCTGTGCTAAGGAGAAAGGAGGCAGGATGGGCAGATGGGTGTGAGATCTGGAGATCATGGCTGTGGCTCCATCATACTGACAGCTGGATCAGTGATGACTTACCAGTGATTAAGATGTGACGATAACAAAGACAACCACAAGTGCGTTCAAACCAACTGGATTGTATGTGCGAATATCAATTTATTTGTGTTTCCCACACTACCTGGCCAGTTTTGATAATACGTGTGATTTTGTGTTTATTTGAATGAGAGTGTTAGTGAGGGGAGGAGGGTGTTTTCTAATCAAGTCACTGTCGTTTTTCTGTTGTCACCTGTTCCCAGACAGACAAAGTGGCATTTCCTGACTGTTCCCATCTTCGTCTGAGTTATCTGACACCCAAAAAAATACGGCTACAGGGGAAGCAGAGAGGCGAGGCACCACAGCCTTATCCTGGTTAGGAGATGGCTTCTTATCAGATCAGGCTAGGAAGTTTATTTTATGGAGTAAATCTGGATAGAGGGGATAAAGAAATGACACATCCCTTGCGGACACAAAAGGAGAAGGAGATTAGTCCTCCAGCAGCATATATGGCTTTAGTTCAACCTGACAGGAAGCAGATTGAAAGGTCATGAAATAATAATCCCTCTATTCTTCTGCTCTAATCCTACGAGGGTGTGTTTCACTATGGGAACATATATGGCTGAGTTTATGTGCTGCGGACTGGATGTTCATTTTGTGTTGTCACTGCATTTAGATAGGCATCCGACGCTGATTTAAATTAATTAGACTAATTATGATTGAAGCAAGGTTTATATGATGAATGCCAGGCCTGATGATTTTGAAAGGCATACTAGGGGTTACTTTCTGGCCTTTTTCATCAAACAGGTTAAAAAGAAACCTCTCCCCACTGGGACCACACACACCAATCATATGCTGTGATGCAAACAACACGCAAAGGTAAGAGATTATGCCATTTAGGCTAGTGAGATCTAGCCTTGTGTGGGCATGTGTTTGGAGTGTTGTGGGTAGGTGTGAGAGGTAAAGGGAGGCAGCGGTGCCTGCCCAATAGCCGGATAATCAAGCATCGAAAATGAGAGTGAGAATTTCAATGCAAACTAATGTGTTCCACACAATTACTCGATTAATAATTCTTATTTCATTACAGTGCCATAGAGACTGGGTGAAAAGAGGCGCCAGCAGAGAGAGATTTTCTGAAATGGGAAGGAGACAAGAGAGGGAGGCGGGAGGGTGTGAGCACATCAGGCTAAGAGATCTGCAGTGGCTGTATATTTCCCAATGTCTAGTTAAGGCTGCAAGGCAGGGGTCAGGAAACTTAATTATAGCGTAAGTGGATAGAAACTGCAGAATGATAAAGAGAAACATGCAGACAGATTGGAATGGCAAGGACAGGTTTAATACTATCTCCTTCTGTCTGCTTTCCTCCCACAATACAAGTCAGCCCTGCAATCACACAAGGAAACATCCCATACACCGTACCCGACAATAACACTAATGCATATCAAAATTACATACTCCACAAATGCAAGCCGTTTTTGCATGGCCACTATTACTTTCCAATTTTGTGGGTTGAAGAAAATCAGTACCCCATGTAGAGGTGATATCAGAGGAACCTATTTCTATGCAGTGTTTGTCAGAGTCTGAGATAAGCGTTCACCTGTGGTTCAACAGATGTGCCTCACTGAAACAAGACTTAATAAACCACATGAAGCTCTCGAAAGAAATAAACAGTGATCCTAATTTTTAGATTTACCTTTAGTTATTTTACATCTGTACATGCAATAATCTCCAACTTTCATGCTTTTGGAAAGCCATATGCATGTCTTGATTTGGATTTCAAATCAGTGGAATTTAATGGGTGGCCCCTTATACACTGTCTGCTGAGGAGCTCTGCAATCTATTTGCACTGTATAAGATTTGCATATCTGCAGCTCATGAAGCAAGGCTTTAATTTCCTCCTGCCGCAGATAAACATCACCTTGTTGGAGCAGATGGGTGTAGGCAGGATGGGGTCAATGAAGAAGAGGCAGGACAATGGCAATGGTTCAGGCACCAAATGGCTAAAAGTATTAAAATTGTACAATTTCCATATGCTGGTCATTTTTTATAAATGAGAATCAAATGTGATATAAGTGAGGGCCAGAAACGCTGAGGTGAATATATTTGTAGACTGGACTGATGCTAAACTTTGATTGTTCTGGTTTTAAGCCTGTAGAAAACTATTTCTGTCTCAGGCACAATTCACATTAAATGATTATGTTTTCAGCCAGCTCCCTTTCTACTATCATCTTATATAATGTCTTGGTTAATGTCCAATTTCAATACAGTTAATATTCTTTAAAGAGCTACATTCTCTTTCCTGCTAATGTTGGCATATTGTACTGATCACACAAAACGAGGGGTGCTACAAAGACTGAATTAGTGTCAACTAAGCACCTTTTATTTAACAATAATAGACACAATAGAAATGATTAATTAGCTTCAGATAGATTGAACTTAATCAGTGTCTGAACAGGGATTCATATGAAGGAGGTAAATGGAGCATTAGCTTTGAAAAGTGAACTTTTCTTAATTGAATCAGTGTTGGATGTGTTAGCTCACAGTTTAGTGTTAAAAAAGAGGAGACAGAGGTGACAAGAATAGTTTCTGAATAATACGCAGCTCACACAGGAGTTATGTAAACCTCATGTTATTTGGGCATAGGAACCTTGTAATTACAGGCCTTCTGCAGGGGATGGTTCCACTCGCTGCTTCGAGGAGACTGGAGCTTACAGGGAGCGTACACTCTAGCCTTTTAATAACGGTCTTGAATTATTTATTTATTTAGGATTTTATTAAAGACCTTCTGAATCCCAAGCCATGGACACTGTTAATAGCACGTGCTTCAGTAATTAATTAAACCTTATGCACATGCAAATATAGTTTCCTCATGTAACAAGTTCCTCTAATTTTCAAAGACGCCACACAGTTGGATAAGGAGAAAAGGCAAAAAAAAATCTGCATCACAGTGTTAATTTAATCAGACTTCAGTAATACCTCTTCTTGTGCTCTCTCCCCAGGCAGCTTGCGGTTTCTGTGCTAGCTTGAGGACAAGATGAAGGGAGCTTTCAGCCTCTTAGAAGATGAGGGTTAAAGAACGGAGAGATTAAGGAAGTGAGAAAGCGACTGAAAAGAGGGCTGGGGATTATGTCATCTACAATTGATGTGCTCTCTTAATGTACCTTTAAACATGTGCCACTGGGGCCGGCTTTTATAATGTCTGTTCATTCATAGGAGGGGGGTTACAGTATTAACCCAGACATACTCTGCAACATATGTGAGCTGAAGTATTGAGTGTAGTTATCAGGGTTTATGTCACTTTGATATGTATACGGCATGTGAGAGATGATCATTTCAAAGGAAGTCCATTTCTGCTCAGCTTCCCATACACTGCTTTGCATTGTACTGATCTCCATATCAAAAAAGAGATCCTTTATCGAATGATCATAGGGACAAATCGAGTCTCTTTAGCTCCAATGAAAATGGTCCAACTTGGACTATAAGCAAAGGAATTATTACATTGACAGAATCTCCTTTAACAGCTGGATGGATTGTGCCTCAAAGCTGCTTGTTTCAACTAAATGACAGCCAAGAGTGCGCCAAACATCCCCAGATCTTATCCAGAAGAATGTTTTAGGGTTACTTGCTGGTGTGTGATCAACCATACACTTGTCTGAGTGTCCGTAGTGTGTGCAACCATTCGATTAAATCCACAGCTATCACTAACAGGATTAGCTGAGTGGACAGCAGAAGTCTATCATTGCTTATTGATTTCCTCTGATTCCCATCAGCCCATCAGGGCAGGACATTCTTGTGAGTGGCCCCAGAGGGAATCACTGCTACAAACCAGTGTTAACGTATTGTGGCTAAATGTATCTGAGAGGCTTCAGCGCAGGCTCCCATCTTTCTGTGTCAGTAAAAGTCAAATAAGTCAAAGCTATCAGGGTCAACAGATGCTCCTGTCTCTCGTCTGTGTGAAAAATACAGTTTGACTGCATGGCCAGTGAAACACTTGAGGATCAATGTAATCAATTAATCTTTTAGAAAGTATGGGGTTAAGCAATGGGACTATGGAGGATGTAGGCTTATTTTGTCAAGTCGTTTGCATGATATTGATTACAGAATATATGTTGAATTTTAACTGAATTTAACTGTATAACCAATATTGTGATTTAAGAAATTTGTACAAAACACCTTCAGAGACACTTTCATTTGGTTGCATCACAGTGTCACAATTGAATGGTGAAAATGCAAACATTAATATAGTCTAGAATTAAATGTAATGTTTACAAATCAAACATCTTTAACACTGATTAGCCTTGTTTTAGGTAAACTGCACAATGACAGAAATAGGATATATTATGCACTCCTACAGAAGAACTGAGTAGCCAGTGGATCAATCACATACAGTATGTGCTAAAGAGGCTACAGATCCTGCTCGCTGTATTAAAGCTCATTAGTTAATTACAACCATTTCCTCTGTCACAAATGGCTGCACCATTGTTTCCCTGCGTTAGGAATGGGAGAGGAGAAGTGATGGAGGTGCACTGCGGCTCTGGAAGGCAGCGTCGGAGAGATACTAACAACAGATAATAATCTAGCTGAGGCTGACAGCAGTTCACCCTCAGATTGCTCGGGTGTCAAAGGCTAAAAGAGGTCCATGGAAATTTGTGAGATTAATAATAGAGGTTGTGAAAGGGTGAAAGAGACATGTACGTGGAGGGTTCAGCGTGTACCTCCGGATGCAGCTGTGACAAGGCCAGAAGAATTATTCCAATTAAAAGTGGTAATTGCGTTGCTAATTTCTCCTATTAATTTCTCAGAGAGTGGGAGCATAATGGGTGAAATGTTTTAACCCCTCCTCACATTCATTCTCTCCTTTACCAACACCTTCTTTAAGTCCGTTCACATTCACCTGTTAATTTTAAGCACTCATAGTTTTTTTGTCCCCTGAACCCATTCCAGTTGTTGTCTCGAGTCTGCATGCTTGGTTTTGGTGGTCATAACTTCAATCTTTTCTCATTTATCCCCGCCATTGTTTCCCTTACAATTATGTCTCCTCTGACTCAATTACAGTCTATACATGCGTCAAATGTTCTGTAAGTGAATCTTCTGTTGGAGCTGGCACAGTGTTTAGCCACGTCATTTGTCTTGCTGGAAGTTTGTAGAGTGGGCAGTCCATTGAATTGCCATCCGTCATGGTTAGTTACACGCTTGTCAGCTGCTCTCCCCCTGCCCAGCAGTCTAGCCATCACCCCTAACCTGGAAGCATTATATCTAAATCACATTACATGGCCTTGTGTTCTTTATTTCCCTTTTGAGGTCACTGGAGTGAGACATCTGTCCGGCCCTGTTTGAGTTGACTTCCCACTCAGCCGTCACGTCTTCATTAGCTGATCTGATTTTCAGTGGGTGGGTGAGTGGCTTGTTTGGGTGGATGGATGTTTGTGTGTGTGGGCTTGACAGTGTGCATCCTTGTTTGTGTCAGCAGATAGGAGCATGTTTGGGGGCTGGGGTGACTGACAACCTGATGGGAGCATAATATTCTGGAAACAACAAGCAAAAGGACCTGGAATTCATTCACTGTGTGGATAATAATGAATTTCAAAGAGAATACTTGTGTTTGTTCATTAGCCATTGAGGCTGGCTGACATGGCCTTCCTGACACTGTCAGCCACAGATTTCCCTCTCTGAATGGGTTTTCAGCACCTGAGTCCTTTCTGTCTAATAAGCTTGTAATTAGAACAGCATTGAGAGGTGCATGGCCCTGAAACAAGCAATACAATTAACCAATATAAAACTCCACAATTTCTACTTAATTTTAAGCAAGGAAACTTCTGCTGCACCTGTAATAAATATACTGTGATGCATTTTTAGGGATATGGGCTCATGCTATAGTTACAGCCTTGATCTGTCACACACTTGGAGAACAGTTCTAAACATGTAATGCAATTAACTGTTTAGTGTTTGCGCCATCACTAAAAATTGGTTCCAGTCTGTTGTCCTTGTCTATATGAGACATATATCAATGTCCTGCTGTATGTTTGTTGACACAGTGGTAACTGAACAGCACGGGGAGGAAGGTGAAGAATGTCAGTGTAAATTTGGAGTAATGTGAAAAGCTGTGAAGGTGAGCGCCGCTGAAAGGTAAAAAGATTTTATTTCTCTGTGTTAAGGCCAAGGTCCGTAGCTCGAAACATTATGCTGTAAAATAGTCTCAATTATGCTCTGCTGGAAAACTAATTAGTCTAGCCTGACCCTTGCCTCATCTTCGTACGCTCTGTACATGAGGCAGTACTTATGATGTACTGTTAGCTCCTCTTGAGAATTACCCATTGGGATGTTTGTGGAAGCCTCGGTTATAGCTTAAAAGTGAACGTTTGGCCTATGGCAATAAAAAGTGCTTTGTTTAAAGTGAGCTGCTGTCACGTAGACTGAAAATGGCTAAACCTGCCAAAAGTTTTGCTGATTGTTAATTAAAAGAAAACGCTGCCATAGCCATTTTATCTGGGATTTTTTTTTTTTTTGTTTTTTTTTTTTGGTCTAGCCTTGAACATAAAGCTATTACGCAGCTGTGGACTTACTCATAACTCTAACATGTGTTCTTATGGTTAAATATAAAAACTCATTTGGTAGGATTGGACTTGATAAAGCCAGCTGTAATGTCATCTACATCTGTGGCTCATTTCTAACATTTTAGATTTTCAGATGTGTTCGAAATCTCATATATTTTAGGCGGATTTGAGACTGACGAGGCAAATTCCTCGGTCATGTTTTTGTTTACGGGTGAAATATACATGCGTGCGTTTGTGTGCCTACATAAATGGAATTCATCTTATATTCTGTCAACAATAAAAGTGTCAGTGCATCTACGAGCAATGAGAGTACACACACTGCTTTTAGCTCCTTCTATTGTGGCGCCCTCAGTCCAAGGCCGCGTGCCATTCAGACTGGGCTCTCAGAACTCGCATCCAACCCTCTGCTGCCTTCAATTAGCATTTAACTCATGAGTGTCAGTCAGTGTCTGCTTGTTCACCAAAGTAGCTGCTGAATTCAATTCTCCCCTTCCTCCCACTCACAAAAGAGACAAGACTGAGCTATAGAGACAACCTCCAAAAGATTAGTTCTTGCTGTCCGTGTCCCTGCAGCCTCCTCCAGCTCTCTGTCTTTATTATTTACAGAAATTTAATCTGTTGTGAGAAACTGTGGGACAAGGCACCGAGGACAAGTGGCTGGTTGTGCATTGTGTCTTATGTACTGTCAATATTGTTACACTACTAGTAAAAAATCCCCCTTAAGAATATTTGCTTGATTGATTGATTTGATACTTGCGCTGCACTGTAAGAAACATCTTAGGTTATGACATTGAATTTACTTGTCTATCCTTCTATTTAGGGAATCGAATTAAATCTAACAAAATCGGACAGATACTTATTAAAAGTGTCTCCTACTACAAATCAGTGGATAGCCATAATCAAAGACATCCAGAGCATGGAACGCATGACATTTAATTCAAAGCTGCAAAAAGATATGTACAGTGGTCCCTCGCTATAACGCAGTTCACCTTTCGCAGCCTCGCTGTTTCGCAGATTTTTTTAAGTGCAATTTTGCATGCTTTTTTTTTTTTTTTTACAGCATATGAACGTGCATTGTGTTCTGCGTCCTGATTGGCTAAGGGAGAACTCGCACGTTAACTCGTGTTAAAGTGGTGTGTTCTTGAGTTTCAATAATATTCTTGTTTTTATTTAAAGCATCTTTATAACTACAAATTGTTGATATCCGGTTTACGTGTGTGTGTGTAAACTACTAAAAATTACTAAAACTATGTTTTAAAAAAATGTATATTTGCTTTTATTTGAGTCATGTTGTGGTTTGGATGTATAGTCCAATGCCCAGTGTTTTTATGGGTAGAAAACATGAGGTGGTGAAAGAATTTATGAGGTCATTGAATAATTTGTCCTGAATATCAGGACAAATGTGTTTTATGCCTGTTTTGCTGTACTGTGCAATTGCTGAGTAATGACAGTGTTGTTATGTGACTATAAATTCATCAAGCGCTGTTAGACTGAAGTTTACTTATAAGCTGTAAATCACGAGCCATGATCAAGGTAATTCCTTCTTAAGGAAAAGCAGTAAAGTCTTGTATTCTGTTTTTCAGCAACAAGCAATACATTCTTTAGTCAATATCAAACATTACATCAAACCAGTCTTTAGAGCTTACCTTAAACTTCTAGCTCTGGTTCAATGGTAGACTGATCTCTTCAAAGGCAGTGCTTGTTTTTATACACACTTCACTTTGCTTCCGTTTTTACAATTTCTGTTTTTCTTTTTTGAACTCTCTCTCTCTGTGTAGGCACTTTTTCTGTCACCATTGGATCAGTGTTGACAAGATGTGTGGATCAACCAGCCAATGAGGGTATCTCTTATTCAAAATGGGATTGAAAGTGTGTGGTTGGCCAAAGCATGCCGTCACAAGCTGAGCATTTCCATCTATAAAAATCCTCGATAACAAAGCCTATACAAGGTCTTTGTCTTGCAATATGGTATGAGGCGATTAAACAGGTTTCCTCAATAAAAAAAATATACTGCATGTTAAATTCTATGATTTCTAAGACCAATCATTTTCCAAATTAGAATTTAGTTTGACAGTGTCCCTGCTACTGACCAAAATTATACACATGCTTTTATGTCCAAGGCCACCTGAATGAATCCCAATCACATCTGATTTGCAACATCCATTTGCACATATTAGAGTGGCACAGTGGCACCTAGTGATGCTTTAAAACAGTGATCACTTTTTCAGGAACTTATGCTCGAATACCAATCTAAAAAAAAACAAAACACATGAGCAATGAACAACAACTGCTCCAAACATCTGCATGTTCACAACAAGGACACACGCTTAGTACAGTGTAGTCCATCAAGCTGCTCTCCATCTGTATATCCAAGGGTCTCCCGCGACCTTTCTCCCCACAAGGCCAAGGGACATTCATACTGATTTATTCAAAGGGACAGTTTTCATTCAATTTTCTCCATATTCATAAGCGTGTTTTGCACCCCCGCTCTCGTTTTCCTTTTCAGCTTTAAATTAAAGGTACAGGAACGAGCCAGGCCTTTCATCTGCGGCTGGGAGGTGGAGGGTTGTGGGAGTGAGGTGGGAAGGGTAGGAGGGGGGTGATAGTCTCTCCACTCCGTATTTATTAGCCCTCGCTCCCTCCCCTCTGCCCCCTCCACCCCATCCCCAACGACACCTGGCGAAAAATGATTCATTAATTCAAAAAGGAGCATTTTTTTTTTTTTTTTTTTGAAAGCTGTATTTCAAAGGCATCGACAGGAAAGAGAGGAGCTGAGTGGGGTAAGGCTTGGGACCGGGAGAGCCGAGCAAAACGGGGAGGATGGGGGGGTGGGTTGGTGGTGGGGGCAAGGTGTTTGAAGAGGGCAGAGTACACTTCAAGTTTCTGTCACGCCAAAGATCAAGCCGGGGACAGGAGAAGGAACAAGGAGGGTTTTAGGATTTTATAGGCTCACATTATGGGTTTTCTTAAGTGTCTTGCATCAGATAACACTTTTGTGCTCTTCAGTGTGCATAAGCCTGTCAAGTGTATTCACTCTTCTGCCACTATTTCAAGCTTATCAACATTTGTGTGCATTCAGGAATATGGCTGTGAGGTATAAATAGTCAAATAAGATGTTAGCATTTGGGCATAGTCATGTTTGTGACACCTGTCAGCTTCGCAAATTCCTCAAAGAACTTACATTTCCAAACCATCTCCGCCAAAGGTAGCTCATGGATATATATTTGGCATAAACACAGTTATTCCCAGTGATGGTATGACTGCAGCATTTTTTGTGGATCGATCTGAGCCAAAAGTGTGATGGGAAACATGAAACAAGTCCCACACACAAACACTAAACACAAATGTGCACTCTGAAATCGCATATTGTGTTATCAATTGTTGCAGTGCTCTTCTAAATTTAAGTAATAATGTAAGTCTAGTAGATCACGTTTTATCTTTTTTGTAAAAACTGTAATCATAGGTTTGAAAGATACAAGTGATAGAAAAAAAATCATTGACCTGAGTGTTTCAGTGTCTTATTTTTTTAGACCAGCGAAGTGTCAGCAATTTTTAGACAATTTTATTTGGCTGGGAACCAAGTCTTTTACTGTAATAAAGCAATCTGGTGCCAAAGGATATGCATGAAAAAAAATTCAAATTTCCCATCTCTCTAGTATATAACAGTAATAAGAATTAATAAGCTTTCATTGGGCATTTGTTAGAGATGAAAGTTTTAGACTACATGTGTCAAACTCTTGTCAAACCCTTTGCAATGTTTAATGTGGCCCCTCAATGCATTTAGTAGGTCATATTTTTGGCACTATGTTTTAACTGGATTTGAACAGGTTTTAGATGGATTTGAATCTGATTAATTTTTTGTTTATGAAATCTTAAGCCAGTTTTTGGGACTAAAATATATATAATCAGCTCAAATCCAAAATAAAACCTGTTCAGATCCATTTAAAACCTGTTCAAATCCAAATAAAACCTGCTTAAATCCAAATAAAACCTGTTCAAATCCAACTTTAAAGACTTCAAATCCACCTAAAACCAGTTCATATCCAAATAAAACCTGGAAATGAACGTTCCTTCCATTCAAAATTTAATAAAAGCTTCCAAATGTCACCATCTTCGGCCCCTGAAAGGATTCTTATTAACTATCGTGGCCCCTCACCAATTTGAGTTTGACACCACTGTTTTAGAGGAATCAGAAGATGCTCACAAGTTGCCGTGGCTGCAGCCGGCCCAGGACACACATACATTTATCCGCTCGAGTGCTAAACCCTAACAGTGAGATCAGGTGTCAGCCACTCCCAGTCCAGCTGAATCTTTCATACGGCCGCAGATGATGTGGTTAATTATAGATGGCAGGACAAGCCGGGATCCTTAGCCTCAATTAGACAGGGCCATAGGGTTACTGACCTGCACGACGACTGTCAGTGCCTATTACACACTACACATGGCCAGTGACAGCGAGAGGGGCTGGGGGTGCAGGGCAGGGCTGAGTTACAAGGGCTACTCCCGTATTCTTTTCTCGAACCGAAAAAAGGCACACACGCAAAGACACACAATCACAAACGACAAAAAATGAAGAGCAGTTATCTCCAGAAGGCTGATTTTGTTAATCAGTGGAATTAATCTCATTATTAGTACATTACAGTGTTTGATTGTGTCTGGGAGCGTGATTGATGTTACATTCACAGCTGACTGAAGCTTTATTTCTTTTTTCATCTAGTTCGTAATTCTCTGTCGGTTTAGTGTATTATAGGGAAGCTGGAAAATGGCCTCTAAGTGAAGTAGTGAGGTTCATACCACAAGCACCAGCACCCATATTTACCTCGAATTTTAAAAGTTTGTAAAATGCACATTTTCACTGCTGTTTTCCGTCAGTATTGCTATCGAATGTCTCATGTTCATCCGAGGAGTAGTTTTGTCTTCTTGTCATCCATCACCTGGTCCGTCTCTGAAACTAGTTTGATTTTGATTTTAGTGTGACAACATTCATATAGTTTGTTCCTGTGTTTCTACCACTCAAAGCACAATTCTTTTACACAGGTGCAGTGATGGGAGTCTCCAGCGGGTTGTAGCAACAAACCATGAAATATAATAAATAAGACAAGAAGGCAATATAGAACTTTTTAAATTGATGTTGCAACTGTGGACCTTTTTGGAATAATCAAAATACTGTTAAAGGCTGGTTTACCGTAACCATCTGATCAATAGCAGCCACAGACGAGAGCATCATCCGCTGATTCAACCACAACTTTCCCCATGTTTTCTCACGGAGCTAGTTATTGGTGTAGTGTGTCCCATTCCCAGGGTGTCTCTGGAAATACAGACTCTGGGAACAAAAACTGGGAAAATGGCCCTGAAATCTATCATATAATGATCCGGCCCTAATGACTATGGCTTCAGGAGAGGGACAGTGCTTCAGCTAATCACCTACTGTCTATCTTAAACTCTGGATCTTGTAATCGCCGAGTCCTAGTGCCCCATGTTTTTTTGATTCTTCAATGTAAATTTCCAGAGCATTATATTTTGGTTTGGAGTGAATGTTACGATGTTGGTCCCTTTTCCTTCTGGTCTCCCTGTCCTGCCTCACCTGTACTCACCTGTGCTTGTCTGTGCAGCTGAGTGAGAGCCAAACCCCCATTGGGACCTGCTGATTAGGGTATTAAAAATAAATGGGCTTAGTTTAGGGGGGGTTGGTGGCACGGCGGTATATATTTCTGTTAATTTTTCTTCTCCCCCCTCCCTATGTAGTGACTGATCTACCAGAATATGATAGCATGGGCTGTCACAGCAATAATTAGACCTATTTTCCGTGAGGTCATCTTACAGGGACGCTGGGCGGCTGTGGTTCACACACAGGGTGCTCTGTGCCTCCTCTGCCCCGGAGCCCCCAGGATACGATCATCCACGCTGGGGCAACAAAGAATCACTCCGCAGCAAATGAGCCAAACGTAAAACACCTACAATCTGATATGCACCCAGGTCCCCAACGGTTTGAGACAGTTTACCACACTCACATGGAAATCGAACAACCTTTTATTAAATCGTGTCCTTTGTAAAATATTAAACAAGATCTGAAGGAGGATTAAGTTGTCAAGGGAATTACGGGTGATGGGTTTCAGAAGGGGGAGACCCAGTTTTGTTCATGCGCCGAAATCAACTAATTAAGTGTAGAAATGTTGCACGTTGGTGTAAATAAAAGTGTGAGGTGAAACACCATAGTTTTTGGTGGCAGCTCCACTACTCGAGAGCCAGCAGTGCCAAGTCAGAGCGCAACATATTTCAGCTTCATTCAAAACACTCCCTGGTTGGGTCAACAGCTGCAGGCTAGAATTAGAAATCAATTATTCAGCTTCGACAAGCTCATTAAGTCTGTGAATAGGATTTTCTGCCTGCTCATTTCTCCTAGCTTGCAGTTTCTAATTAGTATTTCTTTTCTCTTTAAAGTTTGATGGGAGTTTGGGTAAAAAAAAAAAATAATACGTGGGCATTGACTTAACACACTCCCGAGGCCTGCTGGCTCCTCTCAACAGTATCATTATCTGGAGAAGAGGCTGTATGGCCACATTGGAAGACCACTAAGGTTGTTTGCTTTCAGTTTGGGCACTGTCTAATGATCGGAGTCATCAGGCTAAATTAGGCATTAATAATCAAAGGAGTGTAATCTGGGTAAATTAAGCATTAATAATCAAACTGGAAATTATCACATGCACGGCAAATGAAGCAGCGCTAATCAGCCGGAAAGAAAAAGGGCATGAGGCCGGCTGAGTATTTTTTCAAGATGAAATGGAAGCTTGTGTATAAAGCCTTTTTTAATCTACTCCAAGAAAAAAAGAAAAAAAGATTGATGTTGTCAGAGAAACCTCCATCTTGCCTGTCTGATGTCATGTGTGAGACCAGTCTAAAGACGCCTACCGTTGGCTACAGCGCCTACAGTGTTACGAAGCTTATTAGCAAACTCATTCCCTGGCCGTTCATCGTTGTGCCTCTTCCCATCCTTCCCTCGCTCTTTCTCTCCTCCCTACCTCTCCTCTCCACATTGTGTGTGTCTATCTGATCCCGTGGCCTTTTGTTGCGCTATGAAAGGCCTGATGCCACACTCATTATTTTCTCCTTTATCTCTCTCCCCACTGCTCTGATTAGAACAGTCGCCCCTGACAGACGCCCTCAGCCAGCTCCTATCCATTACACGCGGTGTGTGCCGATGTGTGTGCTCCAGTGAGTGAGACATGTGAAGGTACCTAGCGACACAAATCACTAGGATTTTCCCCACAGCAACAGGGTATATGTAAAATATTACAGCCGTAGTGAGAATCAGCTGCATAATATGACAATATATATGTGTTCATTTGTCACAAAGGCATTCACATTACTGCTGCCGACTTTTCTGTTTGGGCTTCAAGGTTGAACTATTTGAGGGAAAAGAAAAGCTGTTTCTCTGTTTTTTATCTGTGCATGTGCTTTTCTTAAATATGCAAAAGTAGGAAGGTATATTGTGTGGCCAAGGAAAAGAATCATAATGGTATGTTACATCGAACCAGGGTACGATCTCTGCAAAAATGCACACATTTCCAAATATTTGACAATGTTTTTTTTGTTTTTTTTGACAGCTTCATCTATCATTTGGCCTAGACATTTAGTGAATAGATAATGTTTTAGCGTCGTTTTCTAAGCTGCACTAAAGCGCTTTATCGACTAGGCCTAAAACTGACCAAACCTTTCCAGCCTAACCCAGAGCAATCTGGTGTAGACTTACCTTTGTACGTAAAGATGTGTTGGATTTTGCATAACTTACATTTAGCTTCTCAAAGGAAAATAGTATAATAATGGTATAATTAATATTAGATTAAAATAGACTAAATTCTGCAAATGCTGACGTCTAGAACAACTGTTTTCAGTGTTAAACATGATGCACACAGGCAGGCACACTCCATGAACAGTTAAATACATCAAATCAGTAGATAGGTAATGTATTTATGAATAATTATGGGTGAAATATCAATGGAATTAGATTTGTAAGACTGGGATAGATAAACCTTGTTTGTAATAGATATTTATGTTAAGTGTTTTTGTAGAGTCTTGTGCCACACATCACATCAAATGGTGTGATTGGGATGGACATTAATTTCCATTTGTTTGTCTCTCAACCCAGAGCTAATCAGCAGAGAGCTGCTGTCTGATCATGGCTGTGTGTTATTCCAATGAGGATCTGGGGTCTGAACAGAATCAGAGCCCTTCAATGAAGAAATGAAGGCTGCTGTCAGTGCCATCCTCTCAGCATCAGGGTGACATCATAATATAAGGTGTCACTTATACAAAGTGTGCAGAAAAGCAATAGTGAGCATTAAATACATCAGTCACTAATCTGCAATAAGCTGTTTACTGTTAAAGATGAATTTATACATAAATTGGTCACACTGAATTATGGCAAAGACTTTTAAATATTTAGATACATATAAAATAAAACAAGAAGCCTTTTACACATCTATTATTTTCACATAGACGCTCATTTTCTCTTGACTGACGAGTCTGAATGTGTCATTTGCTTTTAAATTGCATTATCATGCAAAATGAAGCAGAAATTTGATGGAACTCTGATGGATTCACCTGAGTTAATGGAATATGGGTTTAAGAGGGAACTAATTATCCTAGTTTAGCGGGGAGTGAATGCATTTCTATGGAAGGCCTGATTTTGAATGTAAACATTAATGGTTTCCTTGATTAGCATAAGAATAGTGTGTTATTGTCCTGCTCACTCTGCCTCCTATTGGATATGCATCTGTGCTGCTCCAGACACAGTTGAAGCTTTAATACACTTATTACCTGCCTTATCTCCTAACGATGCCATTTCTGTTTCATTGTTTTGCTAATCCATAAAATTCATTTCTCCAATCAAATTAGAGTTTTGAGGCCCAATGGCATTAGTGGACGTTCAGACAGACAGAGAAAAACAAGCTAAAAACAAGCTTGAGGACAGCATGTAACAACGTGGTGTTCTCCTGTGGTTTTAACCATGCTCTGAATGCACCGTGGGATAAACAAAGTGGATCCAAACGAAAGAGTGGATATAGGTGAAGAGTTAAGTTTCGAGGAGGTGGAGATGAGGAGAGTTAAAGGGCACATGAAGAAGGATAGCTTTGACTCGGGCCCTCCCGGGATGTGACCTTATTTTAAATTCTGGGAGAAGGACTGCAGTGAAGTGACCGAGCAGCACCCACACCCCCACATCTGGGAAACAAGCCGCGCCACACGCCTTCAAGACGGAGTTCAGAAACACACTTGCCCCCTGAAGTCCTGCTGCTCCCTCAAAGGCCAACGCCGCAGCGAGCTCAGCCACACAATAGGTTAAGACACGCAGTCATCCTCCAAGCATCCTGTCTTTAGTGGAAACACACTTTCTTCATTTGCATGTCACGATGAACGCTTGCGATTGCGTTTTTGCATTTGACGTGTAAAAAAAGGATGCACCCAATTTGCTCCTTTTGAATTGCATTACACCGGTGTTGCCTCAGTAGCGACCTGTGCATAATACAAACCAATTTCTGTGGCTTCACTGTGAAACGTCCCCGGTAACCTAAGTTTTATGCCTTTAATAGCAGAGTCAATATTTGGAATGATGTGAGGCTAGCTGCCAGAAAAACATCCTCTCACAATATGGTTTAAAAGGCATTAGAAGAGCTCAATTTCCTATATGTATACACCAGTACCTTAATAATGTAGATGCTGTAGATGTCATGAAAACCCTCTAACACAGTCGACTTTTTTCCCTCTGTATAGTTTTTGCCTCCACAGTTTCCATTGGCTCCCAACCATTTTATTTAACCAACATAACGAATGTCTTTGTCATGGCTGTACTGACCAAGACAGGAGCACTAGTCTCAGCCACACAACAAAAAAAAAGCATTTACATTCATACAAGAAACAAAAACCAAGCGACCCCCCCCCCCAAAAAAAAAACAAAAAAAAACCAAAAAAAAAAACCTGTCATTCTGATGGCATTTTCTGTCTTCTGTCTGTCTCTTTAATACAACATATTGACCTCATTGGAATGGCACGTCTGATATTTAAGAGTAATTCAGACTATTTTATTATCTTCCATGTTGTAACAGCTTCTTTTGATAGTTTAAAGCAACAGGTGAAGGGTGAAAAAAGAATAATACCTTGAGTTTTGATGACAAACTTGAAACTGAGGCTTTTCTCAAACAGACATAAACAGTTTAGTTGTTGAACCATCAAAGCTCTTGTAATTGTAAATCTCAAACTGACTGCGGACATTGTGCATGTGCAGCACGAGCCTTCTGCACATCCATGCTGGAACATTTCTTGTTGACATTAGAACTCAAACCTGTAAACACATCAACAATGTCACCTTTCTTGGCATCAAATCCTCTTTCCCACTTAATAGTGTTGGTATACTGCGTGAAATAGTGTTCAGCTCTTCTGTTTTCCCCTCAGAGAGACACCTATTCACTCACTTTTCTCCTTAAACCAGGTTTCTGTCATCACCTCCTTTACCTTGCCATCTGTCACTTAGTTTTCCACCAGCCACTGCAATTTACTAAAAAGTGTAAAAACATGTATCGCTGGTAGAAAGGGCTGCTGAGTGCATCAGCACTAACAAGTCTAAGTGCCAGAGTGCCAGACTCTGTCTCCGGTGCCTTTCCTGAACCAGTCGGCCTCTCGTCTGCTTCTTAATTTCCAGTGGTTTTTTTCTTGTCAATCTTTATATTTGGCCAGTTACTAAAATGACAGATTTAACCATCATCAGTGAGACATTTTCCATTAATGGGCCCTGACCTTGTCTGACTATTGTACTTTAAAAAACCCTCTCTGCTTGGTGCACCCTCTGACACTCTACACCCCCACCTTGCCTTCTAGCATCTTTCATTTTTTTTCTCCTCCATAAATTTTCTGCTCCTCTCACCTTACAAGAACCCCCCTCTGTTGTTTGTGGGGGCTCGCCTGATAGCCATTAGCGTTACACCCTATTACATCAGTAATGACTGGCTGTGAGCTCTAATTAGAGATGTGTTCGGGAGAGCTGACTCCCCCCTCTCCTCCTTCTTCCTTTTCCCTGTGACTCTATCGCCGTGGCGACACCATTAGCACAGCACCTCTAAGAGTTGCAACTGGTGACTGTTAAAACCATTAGAGCAAACAGAGGGGAAGGTGTTATGGCTAATTGATAAGCCGAACAATGTGTAAAATCTTGTGTCTAATTGGGGGAGAAAAGAGGACGCTGGGAAAATGAATCTGAACAAGAGTGGGGAAGATGCTGGTTAATTTCAAAATCTGATATTTTTCCACTCAAATAATTTAGGCTTACAATATGTCTTCATCCAAACAGGCTGCAGATTTCTCCCCCTTCTTGAATAATGGGATGTTTCTTCTGGGTTTGTCATCTGTGATAAGATGATTATCTGAAAGGTCTGTGGCACATTGTGAAGAGCGTCTCGGCGGCTCTGCTGGAGTAGGTAATCCTGGGTAATAGCATTATGGACACAGTGTTTTGCTAAAGCCCATGATTATCCACTGCTGTTTGCCGTGGGATTGACATTGGCCTCCCTGGTCTCGCATTGCTCCCTCACTCTCTTGATTTCTTCCCTCATTCTCACTTGTTCGTGTCATATTGTCTCTGACTCACCACTCCATCAAGCCCTTATATGCTCTTCTCTCACCATTTTTACCAAAAGAAGAAAATGAAAATAGAGCACATGGCGCAACAAAAGAACAAATTGCTCGTAGACAAGAGTGCCCTACTTTTGAACGGCATGTTATGCTCTGTCTGTCAAAAATGCACTCTACCAGTTTGGCAGTTTGGGGTTACCATTTTGCTTCAAAAACTCACAAAGACCGCACAGCACTCGGCTGTTTACTATTAGTAACCCTGGTGGTGTCTATATTAGAACGGCACATTTTGGAATACAACACAATGAAATAGAAATATTAACTATGCATTAATATTATGCTAATGTTGGGTTGTGTTTAAGTGCCTTTGACTAAAATGACATCAGCTCTTTCGAAGTAGACTGTGCATCTTAGAGTTTTAGTTTGATCATTTTGTGGATGTACGTTTTGAAGATGCCATATTTCTGAGTGTGGCATTAAGGAGATTTGTGCCTTGGAGAGCATGTATATGAAGAACGGTAAGACCTCTGCTTTTAGCCAATTGGCTCACTCTTTCCTGAAGGCTTTTAGGCCTGAACCCCGACCTGATCTCTCTGTCTGTCTCTCTCCCATCTAATAGCCTTCACATGGCCTTTTACTTAGGTTTACCACTTTGTGTCAATCTCCTGCTTGTAGAGTTCATGTGTATTTGATGTTGTGACACACTCCAGGGCGCATTAGGAAAGTGCAACAGGGCTGGCTCTTTGACTGGAAAGCGAGCAAGTGGATTAATAGATTGGTAAACGTCATTGGTTAATTATAGCTCATTTAACAACTGGACAACATTTTCCATAAGACTTTTTACTGCATTGAGCCATCCCTCTTGTCTTTCTAAATAACAGGGCTGCAAACACTCCACCTTTTTTAGTGTTGGGAAGCAGATGGATGCAGTAAAACTGTAAGTTCTTAATCAAAAAGTCATGATGATAAATGCAGGAAATTCAGTTGCTTTTAATTGAACTGAGTAAAGGAGAGCATTCAGTTACATTGATTATACGTGGTCTGTTAGATTTCAATTTCTATTTTTATAGCCTAATATCACAATGACACTTAAAAATAAAACTGCCCTGGGTACAAAAAAAAAAAAAAAAAAAAAAAGGAGGAGGAGAAACACAGAAGGAGGATGAACAGTGTGAGTGAGAGGAGCTGGGGTCAGGGTGGGTTTATGGGGTGACAAATGTCTAAAACTATACATTTGCAAAGTACAAATATCTTTTTTTTTATCATTATTGTTTTACCCTCCTAAAAGAAAATGCCTGGGATTGCTAAATGCTGAAAGATTTAACTGAAATCTCTCTCGTTTCAATTGGACAAAGTGTAGAAATATCAAAAAGATATCACACAATGGAATGCAATAACATTCTTAAGAAACTGAAGGGGTTTGTATGTCTTAAATCACTATATTAATTATATGGAGACATCATAAGACAAAATAAATTTTTGTTGGCACAGTAATGCTTGTTTTTTGCTGGATCCTTATTGTATTTTTATAAGGTTGGGTTGATGGAGGTTAAATGGCTTTATTGGAGCCCACATAGCACCTTACAAAAAACTGCATCCTATTATTGGTCATCTAATGTAAGGGCCTGGAGTACTCAATTGACAAACAGTAGTATTGTCAATGCCGGCCTCTGTCAAAACCACATGCTGTCATGCTGTGTGGACCATCAGATTGGCTGCTGTGGACTTCCCACTGCAGACTATGTTTAGGGCTCACATTATAGGAGGAAAAAACACTGTACGCTCTAAAAAGCCTGTAAAGTCGATACCCCCTATACCCAAAGGCTTCTCTCCTCGCATCCCTTTCTGCTCCCGGATCAGAAATGGGAGTCAGTATCCAGGAGGAGGCGAGGGGAGGGAGGAGGGGGGGTGGGGGGGCCGGGCTCCTCGCCAAGCCGTCGCCCCTCCTCCCCGAATGCGGCACAGCTGCCTTTCAGAACCCCGCCGCTCCAGCCCATTCATCCTGGAGAGCCAAAAAAAAGTGGCTATTTATTAGAATACTTGTTTGGTATTGTTCTGCGCCACACAAAAGACGCTTCATTATGTTAGAAGCAGAGAGAGAAACAATAAGTTGGAATTGTCTCTTTTTAGAGTGTATAATAAATGTCATTTCTTCTCGTCTCTGCCCCTCAGTGTGTGTTGAGTGGTGGGTTTGGGCACCGGGCAGCTACGGCCTTGGCACTCGACTCGAAGCGGCCACAGAGTAGCGGGAATAGCGGTCTTACACGAAGCTTAGGACGGCTTTAGCTGTGTGGAGGGACAAATCACACCACATGCACTGGAGCAGACGAAACGAGGGAAACATGCGTAAGTCTGCATATGCATATGAGAGCTCAATTTACTGTCAACTTTGTGCGTAAAATGTATTGTAAATAGTTGCAGAAAATGGAGTAAAATGTCTGTGTAACGCGGTGCGTATTTCTGAGCTGCTGTGCGCACTTCACTTCTGTGGATGTGCTTAGTGGCTGCAGGCGGTGGTTTCTCAGGACTAAAGTGGGACTTGGAGGCAGAGCATCAACGCGCTGTGCAACAGTTGTTCTCCCGACGGAGCTCTTCGATTTCTCAGATTTTCTCCAGAATGCCCACACGTTTTGGCCTAATACCTTGAAACACTTGCACGGCTTTGAATTTTAAAAGTACAGCAGTGCGTTATTCGCGTGCGTTGTAGCTGTCAGTATTTCGGTAACATCCTGTTCAACAGGCTGGGGAAGCAGGTGTAAGATGGGAAAGAGGAGGGGGCTCCTAATGAAATTTGGGGTGTGTGGAATGAGGCTGTAAGACAGGTGCTTCCTCTCTGCGACACCCTTAAATAATTAAAGAACGCCTTCACTCTTTTCTCTCCGGGAGATGAGCAACTTTCTCTTTTTGAGGTAAAAAGGATGTGTTTGTTTTAGCGCACGCATTTGCTTTTACGCACGACTTGTGTGTGTCTCTGAGGATGTATCCCTCCTCCAACTGCATTGGTTCCAGTTTTTATTTGGGGGTGTAGTTCTAGCCCTGACCCTTGAACTCTCAAGCGCACGTGCTGCTTCAGTGCGCGCAAAGAGTTTTGTTAAAGAATAGTGTTAGATAAAGGCGTGAACTAACTCCGATAATTAAGTAAAATCTGTGATTTACTCTGAATTTATTTTCGCATTATTATTTATTTTATATTAATACAACCATTCATTTTTACTCATTATTTATTTATTGCTTTTTTAAGGTGACGTGTTTAAATGACACACTGATGTTAAGACAAAAGGGTAAATTGCATTTTCAACGTAAATGTTATTATTACACATTATTCTCTTGTAATAAGGTCTAATTAGATAAACTAATTAATCCAAATATGAAATTCGACGCTTTTTAAAACATTGCTGTTTCTTCACTTAATACGCAGGCAGAGTGAGTGCTTCCTTTTCATCGTCCCTCTTCATGACGTGATGTGGGGCCTAAAGGCGCGGCCGGAGCCTCTGGTGGGCGCGTGTATTGACCACTGTGTTAACCCTATTAGCGGATCCAGATCTGTCCAGTGATCCCGCTCCCTCGGGCCCCAAACACGCCACTGTGTCCCGCTAAGCTCTAATTAAAATAAAAAAAACATCATAGAGTGAATAGAATTGAGTGATTACATCGTTAGTCTCGCCGCGGGAAGTGGTATTTCGTTATCCTTTTCAATTAGAGGTTGATTGGGCTTTTCAGAGGAGGTCAGCTGTGAAATGTGGATTATATATGCGCCGAGGCAAAGACGCTTTACCTTGTGGAGGTTTACAAATGCGATACTTGACAGGAGTTAAACACAGCCCGCAAGATTTATCTGGTCCTCTCACAAACGCCACAGTTCTCGAGTTTAACAAGCGGCCTGGATGTGATCAGCACCACCAGCAGACGGCAGTAAGGAAGCTTAGGGGCATTCATTTATTCTTAATCTCTACTTAAACACACTGTTTATAGTGAGCTGTTAAAGTATAGACTAATCACACAGAACGGAGGGAAAAGAGAAACGTAAGGATTCAAAAAGCTCAGAGTTTAAAAAAATCTAATTTCTTCCCCAGCTCATGTCAAAGCTTGTGATTTCAGCAGCAGTGTGCATCACGTTTGAATCGTTTTAATCCCAGACCTCCCCGGCCTTTCGCGCGCTCCTTAAATCTAACACATCGCAGTTATTTTGGTTTAGTTCAAGTCTCTGATGATGTCTCTCTGCTATTTGTGGGATTGACACTCCTCCTTCTCCTCCTCCTCCGGTGTGCTCTTCCTATGAGCTCTCTTAGTCACCTGACCAAACGCCATGCAAATCAGTCCGTTGCTGCAGCCCCATTGGCCGTTCGTGGCTCATTTAACCGCTGTCAGTGCGCATCATATGGCCGCCGCTTCAAGCTACTTCTCAACTGCGACACGGAAAGTGGCTCCAGCGCGCATTCTCTCACAGTGGATGTGAAGCAGCAGAAGACACGCTGGAGAACATTTGTGACCATTTGGATTAATTTTGACTTGAACAACGTGGTTTAGAAACTGTTTTGTGGCCAGCCCTTCTGTGCGCACCCGTCTCCGTGCGCCTCTTGTCTTGAAGCAGACTTTTTTTTCTCTGTAGGTGGCGAAGTTTAAAGGCAGGTGAATGTATAGCATGATGATGGAAACGGACCTCCACTCCCCCGGCCCCCAAACGAACACGAGCACTGGGCAAACGGGACCGACCGGTGGCTCCAAGGTGAGCCAAGAGCGCGTGAAGAGACCGATGAACGCGTTTATGGTGTGGTCCCGCGGCCAGCGCCGGAAGATGGCTCAAGAGAACCCCAAGATGCACAACTCCGAGATCAGCAAGCGGCTGGGCGCCGAGTGGAAAGTGATGTCCGAGGCCGAGAAGCGGCCGTTCATTGACGAGGCCAAGCGGCTGCGGGCCATGCACATGAAGGAGCACCCGGACTACAAGTACAGGCCGCGTAGGAAGACCAAGACACTGCTCAAGAAGGACAAGTACTCCCTGGCGGGGGGGCTGCTGTCCGGGCCCGGCGCGGGGGTTGGCATGGCCTCATCGGGAGTCGGCCAGAGGTTAGAGAGTCCAGGGGGTCACGGTGGCTCCGGGGCCAGCTACGCGCACGTGAATGGCTGGGCAAACGGTGCCTACTCCGGACAGGTAGCTGCGGCCGCGGCTGCCGCTGCGATGATGCAGGAGGCGCAGCTCGCCTACAGCCAGCACCCGGGCAGCGGCGCGCACCACCATCACCACCACGCGCACTCACATCACCACCACGCGCACAACCCGCAGCCCATGCACCGTTACGATATGAGCGCGCTGCAGTACAGTCCCATCTCGAACTCTCAGAGCTACATGAGCGCCTCGCCGTCCGGCTACGGCGGCATCACGTACAGCGCGCAGCACCAGTCCTCCTCCGCCATGGGCGCGCTGGGCTCTCTGGTCAAGTCTGAGCCGAGCGTGAGCCCCCCGGTGAGCAGCGCGCACACGCGTGGTCCTTGTCCTGGAGACTTGAGAGAGATGATAAGCATGTACCTGCCCGGGAGCGAACCCGGGGAGCCGGCCATGCAGAGTAGACTGCACGCCCTTCCGCAGCACTACCAGAGCGCCGCGGCGGGAGTGAACGGGACGGTGCCTCTAACTCATATTTAGGACTCAGCGAAGAACTGCACAGAACCAAATACTTACCTCTTTTCCTAAAACGGCCGATCCCGCCGCTACCTGCATTTTGTACAGAATGTTTATGGACTGTAAATGAGGCTATCATATTCACGGCTCCTTTGACGAGCCCCAGTGGAGTTCTAAAGACGCTGACTTATTGCTTATTGTGCTCATTTGTTTGTCTTTCTTCAGTCTGAGTTGAGGCAGAGGCAGGGGTTTTGGTTCATAATTTTTTTGGGGGGGATACTTGTAAGTTATTGATAATGAGAAACGTGTCATAATGATAAGAAAAGTGCTTTAAAATAAATGGGACAAACATTTCCTTTAACATCTGTGTTTATTTGCAGAAGCCTGTGTCTTAATTAAAACATCTCTTTTTATTGTAACACTAATTATTGTAAATTGTGAATAATTTTAATATTTTAAAAGATGACGGGCAACTACTGTTGTAAATGAAATGCTTTTCCTCGAGTGAAAAGCCTGGTATTGCAATGAAGAAAATTGAATAAATTTCACAAGATGTTGCTTTGACTAAGAATGGCCCTAGAGTGATTGCTGTCAGACTGTTTACAGGAGTTTACACTGACACCAGGCTTCATTGCTTTTAAAAGTCCTCGCCGCTGCTGGACACAAGCTTTAAATAGCCTTTTTGTTTGTGCGTAATTGTGCGTAAAATGGGTCTCAGGCAAGGATCTCTGAAAAGCTGATGAGTGTACTGTAAACTGACATATATCTGTTGATCTAAACGGTTTATTCATTTCAGAGCCACAAATCAGTGAAACAGCCTGGCTGAATATTTAACGGAGGTGTGTGTGAGTGATGACCCACAGTTATTTGAGAATTTGATTTCAGAGTATTTTGATTACAGTGGACGACGTGTGTGTGTAGACGTCACACCTGTTTTTTATACAAATCGAACGATTATTTACTTAAAATAAATTACGCCAATTAATGTTTAATATGGGAATGGAAAAGCTGTGTGCCACTAACAGTAAATTTAATTTGTGTATAAAGACAGTGTAGTTCCAAATTTGATCTGTTTAAATGTCTATTTAATGAAGAAAAGAAGTATTGCTTTTACGTAGTTTAAATCATACTGTCAATTTCGTAAAATTATAAAAATATAATTACCTTGCAAAATGATATTTTTACACCAGTATACAATTCTAACATTTAGTATTCCTAAAAATCAAATGACTTAGTGTAGGTTTTAGATGTGTTCTTTTTTTGTTTAACCTTCAAAACTCTTACTGGTTAAATACCTGAACTGAGGTATGACTGAGAAATGTTTTAGTCATAACTCACTTCACCTGTGATCGGCCAGGGTCAGGGGCAGGGCAATAATCATTTGAATTAACACGGAATTAACGTTTCTGTAATTTAATATCAGAGAGAAATGAACATGTAATGTTTTACGCGGGCTAACCTTTACCTCGGGCTTTGTGTCTTTCAGTGAATGACGAGAAACCTGTTTGTCACCTGAGAGGCTCACAGAATGAGAGCAATGACAGAAAATGATGATAATACGAGTGTATAAAGTAAATCTCAATCTAACAAATGAATGGTCCTTTAAAAAAGAAGAGTAAGCCGAGGCACTGCTGGGCTTCATGAACTTGACCTGCTGCTCAGATGGACACACTCCTGACCGTGACTCATCAGATGTTATTTCAGTTCTAACACTCGGATGTTCAGGTGCGGCTCGTATTTAAAAACAGACCTTAAATAAAACCATGGTTTTCATGAGCATCAGACTTCACTACAGGCCTCTGTATTTTCACCAAATGCAAATGTGCAGTGGAATGTACTGCTTAAAATATCAATTCATCTCCAAAACAAAGTGATGCTGATTTAAATTGGCCTCGCGGGAAGCGTGAGGTGCGCGTTCATGTGTACAAAAGCAGCAGAACAAAAGAGTGACATTCCTGAAGTCTGAGGAGAAGTGCATCCTGGGACTGGTCTCTACACTACTCCACTGTCTGCTCGCGTGCGCATTTCCTTTTGCTCAGCTGATGCGGAGAGGCGCGGATTAACGGTGAAAGCGCGAGAGGCGGAGCGCGTCACGCGCATCGCGGCCCAAAAGACGCTCGTTCTGCCAAATTTACCCCGAACAAATGGCACCTCGAGGTGACACTGGCTAAGTGCGTGCTGTATAAAAGCACTGTCATCGTGTGCACGTGTGTGTGCGCGCGAGTGTGCAGCTGACCGGCCAATAAATCTCACCAGCGCGCGGGTCTCTTATCTTGTAGCCAGCGATACGCGGTGCACGAGGCCATCAGCGGCGCGCACTGCTGCTGTAAAGCCCCGATCCCTTGCACTGCTGTCCTAAATGGGGATAATTAGCGTCACTTTATCACGCCTCTGCATATTTCCTCCTTGTGCTCCCTCCTCCTCCCAAAAAAATTACCAAGCTGCTTCTCGCGCGCCTCTGTCACAGAAGATTATGGAGACAGATTGCACAGAGCGAATGTGCCGAGCGAGATTAGCGCGGAATAGAGCAAGCAACGGGGCCAATGGATTCCTCGGAAGGGCCTTATCGTGCAATTACACGTTGACATGTTGAACAATCTTGCTGCCTCTTAATCCTGCCTATCTGCCCACAATGCACCACTGCACGGCGCTGCACCGCAACCAGCTCACCACAAATTAATTCATTTTCAAACTTTTCCCAGCTTCACCAACGCTTCCCTGATTTTTAGTTTTATTTCCCAGAGTTCTCTCTTGTCGGAAGTGACAAGAGGTGAGAGACTAATACAAACAGATTGTTTGGCCCAAATAAGCTCAGAGTCTATCTCGACCTGAAATATCTCCAGTCGGAATGTTCAGTTCGGAGTTGAGCGTGTTCCATGTGCTCCCTCCTCTGCCTCGCGTCTGGCGCTGGACGGGGCCTGTGTGGGACTGATTGTGGAGCGCCACTGTAGGAATTTGGCAGCGGCCGCGGTTTGGAGAGGAGCCCCACGCTGAGCCCCATTCAACGGCCAGCGCGCTGTGAGGTTGGGAAGTTTCACTCAGCCGAACACAACTCAATGGCCCGCCACAAAGGCGATTACAAGCCCCAGCGCATTCCTGTGTAGAGGGACCTGGGAGCCGTGCAGGTGCGAGGCCCGAGCCGTCAGAGCCGCGAGAAAACACGAGTGACGGGACAGTGAGCGGGACCACACAAAACCAGCAGCGCCACAGGAGGCTGGAGAGGGGAGACGGGAAGAATGGGGCTGGAGAAGACGAGGGTCTGGGGGCGTGAAGGACTGCCACCTCACTGTCCATCAGCCTGAAAAGACAGACTCATGAGGCAGGATGAGGACCACATGAGGCCAGGGTCCTGTTTCCCACAAAACCTGTCTGTTACAATTATCAGTTTGGTTTAATTCAGTCCTTAGTCATCAGTTAATCACAAAAGAAAATCTCTGATATCATTAGATCTCATTGCTTAACCTGTGATTTCATTATTTACTGTAGCCAATCCTCTCATGACTATTTTATTTGCCTGAAAGTGCACCATTTTACTTAGAGCTCAGGGAACTTCTAGAAACATTCACATGATGTCTTTTATTGCCCATAGTTATCAGTGTAGCTCTTAATTTTACATTGTGATTTGAGGACTGTTTGAACAATGGCAGGAGGTTAAACATACTGGAATACAGCTGTACCTTTGTGAAATATTGTGTACATAATAGTCATTTTTTTGAATAACCTAAACTATGACAATTCCATGTATAGTGTAAAACAGGGTGGTTTTCACTGGCCATAGTTTGAAACCTTTCCTGAGGACATCTCAAATGCATAGCACTTGCTCCGTGAGTATTTGTATTTACATTAATGTACATTAATGCACATTAACTGGGAATTGTGAGATTCCCTGCAACTATTTGATAAATGAGCTTTTCTGATCTGCTGTTTAACTGATTGTAAAGAATGGTTCTGTTTATTCATCTAATCAATGCATGAATTAACTGAGTGAAATAACTGGCCTTAAGAGATTAGCAGTTATACAATTGTGCAGGATTTTTTAGTTTCAAACATTAAATTGTGTTAACAGCGGTCAGCACCTAGAAACATCTTCTATGCATTACACTGGTTCAGATGTTGTCCGTCACAAATATATGAATTCAATTTAGTCTATACCAGCCGCTCTTCTCTTCAAAGGTTTAGCAAACTGTTTCCTTTTGGTTCTGTGATTAGTGATGATACTAATGAAAAAAACACTGCCTAGACACATTTTTTCTCAAACACCTGTCTTTGGTGTCAGAAGGTATTTTGTTTATCCAGCGACATTTGTGCTGATGTTCTGGTGGAAAGTTGGGGCATTAGCTGCTGCTATTTGTCTTTGAGATTTAGTTTATAATAGAAACATAATTTACAGGAAATGGTTGCTTTGGAAACAAACTGTTTATTCACTCAAGATGTGGAGCTTTGCTCCGGCTATTCTACATGTGAGAGCACCATTAAAGGAAAATGACTGGCTTTTATAGCTTGGGTTTTACATCTGTAGTTATTATGCAGTTATTATCCTCATTTATCGTACAGTTGCACTTATCAAAGCAATTACTATGATCCTGCAACAGCACTAAAATAGGCCTTACGAATGTAGAAAAGGCCAAAAAAAGACACAAGCTAAACAAAAATATGACTTTATTTTAGCTTTAACATTACTCAAACTCTGTTGCAGCTGATTTATTAATAAAATAATTTGAGTGAAACAGTTATTATATCAGTTTTTATTTTGAATAGTAATTGGTTTAGCTAACCTCATACAATGAGTCACATGACTAAATATTTTTAAATGCTTCTTATCAAAAAGCAATAGATTTCATGGTTAACATGGTTTTAAGAAATTCATTGAGTAACAGTTGAACATCAACCAACATAATTTTCTCAACTCAGTTTTGTGCGGTGAAAAGTAAGTAAGTACAACTATAAACCATTTGGGCATTTGTATTTTCAACCCTTCTTTCTAAACAACAATACAAACTTTAAAGACTGTAGTGGAGCAAATGCCAGTTTGAACTAATCTGGGAAAACTCTGTTTTTTATGTTTTTGCATCCACTCCATTGTCTCTACTAAGTTCGCTGTGTGTCATCACATAATGACAATAAAAGCTTCTGTTTCTGATTTTGTCCGTGTCTACTCAGTAATAGTCTCCTGCTCCCTAAGTTGACTTTTAACATTGTTTATAATCATTTCTGTTTCATTTCTTTCTTGTGCCAGAGGCCAACTGTGGCATTTGCTCACTGTCCACCTAGGGGTACGAAGTGACTGAACAACAACATATTTCTACTCTTTTTCAAACACAGAGACATTTTCAGCCTAATTTGATGACTGTTATTTCCATCCATTTAACAACAATATTTCAGAATATTTGAAACTATAAATACTAGAAGTACATTTGTACGCCAACTGAAAGCAAAGAGGAGAGGTTGTGAATTTCTTAATATTTTGAGAACTGACAAAAATAGTTTTCAAGTAAAGGCACTTAATACTTTCATTACCTTGGCTCCTTTGTTTTTTCCATCTCAAATACACTCAAGTGCATTACCATTAGTGACAATGTGCAGTTAAATGCTTGAAAAACAGCTAAAAACAGTGGAATTCTGACCTGATACACAGTTCCTTTGGAGGGATGTACAGTTTTCTCTGACACTCACTGGATGCACCTGCAGCAGCCTCTATCACGGCCCGAGATGCGCTCAAAGCCACTAGATGCTCTAAAGACTCTGTGTGTCTGTGGCAGGTGATAATTCTCCCAGCAGCCACCATGGGGTTAATGAGGGGTCAAAAAGTGCAGATAAGAAACAGCAGTTTTACGGCGCTTCCTGCAACCTGCAGTGTCCTGATAGCTGTTTGAACCGCGTGACCTTTGACCTCTGCCGGGTCAAGTGATCAGCAAACCAGGTCGTTTAGATGGGCCCGATTGGAGCGGATGTGTAAGTCACGGCTGTTTGTCCGAGGGCTTGAGATGAATCTGTCTTGATGATTGTAAGCTTCTCAATTTGTTTCCAGAGCCATTAAACATTAGACAGCTATCAGACTGTGGGACACATTGGATTCATTTGTAATTGAATGATAACCTTGTGGCTGTTAGGTAATCAGCCGTTTGGACCACCCACCAATGTTTGCATTGACATGATTCAACGCGCCGTTTTACTTGAAATAATACGTTAATAGTCATTTATTGATATAGTCTTTTTAAATGTATGCATTGCAAACAAAATGAATGCAACAAAATGAAAGAGATTAAGAGACCACTGCTGAGGCTGGTGTGTCTCAGTGGGAACTTAATTAAACTGTTAACTATTACTTAATGTATAAACTATTGAAGTCTTGGTATGTATAGCTAATGTTTGATATGCCTCTGCCTGCATTTGTATGATAGGAATATGTTTAAATTCTTCTGTGCTTAATGAAACAACACGCATGAAAATCTCGTGATGAATTTTCAAACAAAAACAGGTATAAAAACTGGTTTCTGATGTCCATCTTGAATTTGTTCTGATGAAGGCCTAAGGGCTTAGATGATCATTAAGGCTTTTAAAAATTTGTAACCTTTTTTATGCCTCAGTTCTGCTTTTTAGATATTTGAGAGTGATCCCTAAACTGAGGAGCACCAAAAAGACATCATTCAGCACACCTTTTATATCCAAGCAGCACTTCTGCATGCCATAGTTTGGTTGTTTTCCTTTCCTCCTTAGTTTTCAGTGCTCCATAAACTGATCACTGTAGACTACAAAGGCAATCATCAAAGGCTATGTTCACACCAGCTTTAAAGCACTTGATTTAAATTCTATAATTTAAATGCCCTTTAGTAGCACATTACAATTACAATACATAATTAAAACTCATTATGGTGTTACTGAAATGCTTCTCTTCAGGTCCAAGATCAGCTCCGACACAATCTCATATATTAGTTGTGTAATCTGTAATAGTAAGTATTGTAAGCACCCAAAATAAAAATATTAGATCCAAGTTATTTTAATTACCGTGTGAATAAAAACTCAGACAAAGTTGTGAGCCAATACAAACTGAGAGCCGGGTTAGCGCCTAATAATGCCAAAGAGTTGTTTCGCCCATGACTATAAAGATTAGAAATGTTTCTCCATTGTGTTGTGTCTTTCTTTATCCACTTTTGACATTTGATAGCCCAATAAATCAATATCTTCTGTCTGTGCATCTCCCCCTGTCCCTCTCCTGCAGCAAAGTGTCCGTCACAGATCTCACCAGTGGACATGGATCGCCGAGGGGCCTATGATTAACAGATAGCGCCTCATCTCGTCTGCTGGCAAGCCATCATTACGACGAGCGCCCGAAGAGATGCTGCTGCTACTGCTGCAGCCGTGGGCCAAAAAAAGACCTTTTGGAAAATGTCAGCGCCAGTCAGAGCCCCAAATTTACTCCATTCACTCTTCCCTTTGTGTCCTTCTGTAAACCCCTTAATTACCCCCACACCTTTCTCCTATCGCCGTATGTTTGTCTGAAAGTGGAGTGTCCCATTTCGGCGAGGATATTTTATTGTCTTATGCCCGAGGATCAGTGGTAACAAAAACAGACCAGGCGTTTTACTCATCTCAGCAATAAAAAAAGAAAAAAGAAAAAAAAAAGGAGAAACAGGCAGCAGCCCCCCTTCCCCCGATTCACTTGAGCCAGCTTCACTGTCTTAATACTCTTAGTCCCTCAGTTGGCATGTTTTCCAAGAATCCACCGCATTTTCAGATTTGTGCAATCTGTCGAAATGCCTGTAATGAATATTTGGATGGCACTGAGTGTATTTATTTATGTTTGACCAATCCTTAAACAAAGACCAAAGCATCACTAGAGATACTTATACATTTTGGAAATTTAATACTCTTTCTGGGATCTTTTAATGTTTCATCTAATTTTTGCAGGACTACATCTTTAAAATGTCAATTGCATTAGTGCCTTCGATTGAATGTTATTTTAACTCCATAGAAATAAACTCCTGCCTTAAACATTTTTTTTTTCTCCAGACGCACAGTTATTTTCAAGAGCATTTACAAAGTGATAGAAGTTCCTCTGACTTTTTCTATATATTTTAAACCATGTCACATTTTCAAGGCCTCAATACGCCCTCAATTATTTTAGCATTGCCCTTAAGTAATTGATTTTGGAGAGTGAAAGAGTGGGAGAAGGAGGAGGGGGCAAACTGTGGCAATGTGTGAAAACTGGAAAATAACTGATGGCATAATTGCTATGAGTGTGGTAACCTCACTTTATTGATTGTGTTTTTGCAGCTACACTTTTGTCTAAAGTCAAAGTTGGATTCCATTATAACATAAGTCATTTCGCTGCTTTTGTGACGAGGTTTATTTCATTCTCAATCATTGACAGGTGTGTACCAGCCACACAAAGGCAGCTTGTGTTAAGGTACATACAGAACATGTACTGGGCCCAGATAATGAGCATCTCAGGTGACTACATGCAGTGATTACCAGGTTGCTGCTGTTATAGGAACTATATCACATAAGCGCCCACTCCCCCTCGCTGCGCATGCATTCAAACAAACACGCTCGCTCCTGAGAGATCCTTGGTTATCACACCCTTCCAGATTGTTCTGAACTACTTATGGAAAACGCACACACGTCTCAAGATGTGGCCACTCTTGCCAATATGAGCCCAGCGTTAAGAACAGTTGTTGTCGTTGTCGTCATGTGTTTTTTTTATTTATTTTTTTTTTAGCATCTCTAAATTCCTAGCGTTGCTAAGGTGCTTTGGGAGGGGATTAACAGAGGCTGGCGCCGATGAGCAAGCCTTGCAGATTTCCAACCGGCACGAGAAAGACAAAGAAACAGGGGAAAGAAGGAGGAATAACAGCAGAGGGTTAGACGACTGGGAGATGGTAGGAAGAGTTTATGTAAACATGGTCGGAGAGAGGTACAGAGGGTGCAAGGAATGAGGGCTAGGGCTACATTATGTCCATTACAGACCCAGTTTAACTTCTCATCTATCTAAGGCTACCTTCACACCGCACTTGACAGCTGGTACTCTGTGAAAAGCAGCACACTTTGTCTTTACAAGATGGGAGTCTTAAATAACCATCAACATAATTTTGATTTGATTATATTGATGACTTTCAAGCTTCATATTTTGAGATTGCACAGTGTTGCTTGAACCTGTAAAACTTGTGGCCTTCAGTTAGATATTTTCCACGTTAATTCCTCCCAAAAACTGTAACTCTAAAAAGGAGTTCATATTTTGTCTTTCCATAGCAACGTGGCCTAAGAGCAATTTATTATTATTTATTTGACGGTCATTTTGCCAGTGTATTACCCTGAAGAAAACTATTTGATTAGATAGCACCAGTGATGTTTGACATTTTCTTCAGAAACTTCCCTTGTGACTTGAATTAAATCCAAGACACCCAAGTGGAGTTTTTGTCTAAATTTTTTTTTCCAGTTTACTAAATTGATTTGGTTTGTTTAGTTAATTATAAGCTGACATTGGGATCTGATTTAGTGAATAGGGATCATACCTGGACCACTTTCCCTTCTGTGGGAACATAGCCTCTACTAAACATTTCTGTATCCCATTTCTTTTCAAATTCTCTCCAGTCTTATTACTGCATTTCTTTATTCCCCCAAGGCAACAGTGTGAGCGGCAGCCACTGTTGTCTCCCTTTCTCCCCCGTCACGACTTCAAACAGCGCCGGTGTTCAGGTCATATGTGCCCCGAGCAGAGCTGACTGTGCGTCTCAGGTGTACGTCTCCCAGAGTGTCCTTGATGACACTCTCTCCCTTTCTTCCACTTTCTGCTTTTTAATTAGCTGCAGCGAGCGGCGCAGGAAGCTAAGCCACATTTATCCATTATCAGCTCCTTCCTACTGTAAGCTACCAAGGCTTTTCATATTTGTGGAAAAGAAAACAAACTGAATGGACACAAGGGTAAGAGCTGCTGGGTTTGGTTGTCACTAAATCCCTTTAACTCCCAGCTTTAGACTTGCCCTCAAAAGTTACACCTTCCATATGTAAACATAATATCTTAAATTGACTAAACAAATTTGGAATGATTGGACATTACTGAGATTCATCCACACGTTCTCTGTGTGGGGTTTAACTTAAGGACAGTTATGACCTCAGATGACTTTTGAATGAGCTGTACCTTAGTCACATGTAAAATTCATGTGATTCGTGATTCAGGAAGCTGCTCATCCTCACTGGGAAAAGTTTTCTTTTGCATTTTATTGTTCTGATGGACGCTTTTTGTTGCTCTCACATGTGAACCAGTTTGTTTGGTTTTTAGCCATAAGCTAATTACAAATAACAATTAGCCATAACAAGAAAACTAATGGCAGTGCACTGTATACAGTAAATGGCATAAATTAAAGGAGCCATTAACCTGCAGTAAATCCGATGGCATGTTGTGAGAGTGAAATCTCTATTAGTGAAAGAAGGCGCACCACAGGACACAGTCCACATGCTTTTCTTTGTATCCTCTCCTCGGGCTCAGCTTCTCAGGTGGAGTGTAACTAGATGCGGCCTGTTTTTGGAATACAAGGCACTTGACCAAAAGCCAGCAGTGCTCCTCCCTTCCCTCCCCTTCCCTCCCCTCTCCTTACCCTACCTGGCTCAAGTTACCCCCCCCCCATCTCCTTGAATGGTGGCAGGTATAGTCCAGCCTGCACTGCTGTCTGCAGACACTGAAAAGCGTGTGTCTGGATGTTTGTACTGCGCTCAGACAGGTGTTTGTGACGCTGTTCGGCCTCGGCAGCCGGGCTCCTGTAACTCACCTCGACTAATGCGACTGCTTTGGCCGAAGGTACAGAGGTAGCTATCTTTCAACAAGCACTGATCCCTCCGAAGTACTCATCTCATCAGGCTGGATGGGCGCTTCACTGCTGCTGGGGTCAAGCAAACCCAACCCCAGGGTCAAGCAGCTAATTACAGAGCCCTGTGTCCTCTGTCTCTGTCAGCGCTGGGGGGGGGTTGAAAAAAATATTGACTTTGACATCGAAAGGTCAACTGTGAGTGTAACTAACCTTTCCCTGTCTGTTCTGTAAAGAGGGGAGTGTGGGGCTGTGGTTGGCTACGTCTTGTGCCACCTTTCCTAGGTTTTTGAGACAGACACTACTCTGGACTAGGTCTGTACTCATGTGGACTTTTGTATCAGCCGCTATGTGAACCTGTGACCGTTTCTTAGCTGCACTTACTCAAAAACAGTTGCAAGTTTATTCGATTTTTTTATAACACGTCTAACAGGCTGAAGTTTATAGGTCAAAAAGCCAAACAAGCACTGGTGTCTTTATACTGTTTAGTAAAGTCAGAATATTCAGTCACATTTCTTGGCTCCTTTTTTAGATTATTATTACAAATCCTCGGCATGAAAAACTTCATACACACGTAGCTTGTTTGCTTTCTGTCGCTCATAGTCCTTTTAGACACCAATGGGTGGGGGACTCTAATGGGTTTCGACATGAGAGACGTTTATTGTTTGTGATTATCTCCGTTCTGACCTGACTGTGGCCAACTGTATTTCAAGGCACAATCCAAATCAGCAGAACATTGCATTA
This sequence comes from Rhyacichthys aspro, assembly GCA_036850595.1. Classification (NCBI taxonomy): domain Eukaryota; kingdom Metazoa; phylum Chordata; class Actinopteri; order Gobiiformes; family Rhyacichthyidae; genus Rhyacichthys; species Rhyacichthys aspro. The sequence continues at coordinate 10,915,042 of CM072168.1, forward strand.
GTCGGCAGGTTCATTAATCACGAATGCGAGAGCTTCTTAGCCAACATGGGAAATTAATCAGAAAAGGGGACATTAATCACATGCATGAACAGCAGTAGTTACACCTGTGACAATGCCATCTGATTTAAACGTGTTACTCAGACTGTGTTAATGATGCCACCCAGGGCCAAGTAAAGCAACCTCTTAGTGTTCCCTGAAACAATAATGCACTAACTATCAAGCAATTTTCTTACATGTAGTCAAGGAGTGCAGGGAGCCGTGTTGCGCTTGGGTCAGTGGGTGTTGCAGCAATTACCAGGTGCGGCTTTTTCCTCACAGCTTGACCACTGCCGTTTTTAATACTAACTGCTGAAAATAGTAGTCATACTTTTTTTTCTTCTTCTTTCAAACCCCGCAAATGTGCTTTAAAGAAAAGAACAAAAAAGCTTTTGAAGAGGGTTTTATTTAACATATGAAAATGCAGGTTGTATAGTTTATAGTGTTTATAAAAAGACTAGAAAGAGGACTAGTGCCAAGGGTAGTTACAGGTGAAGGCTAAATGTAAAATAACACTGTGATTATGTTCTGCAGTTGGTTATTATGAAGTCGAGTGACAAAAAAATGAATATTCAGAACTATTTGAGTATTCTACCAAAAATAGTCTTTCACTCATAATTATTTGTGAAATTAAAGATGTGTTTGTAGCTAAAAAAAATTCCCCAAGTGACAAGTATTTAGAGAAAAACTTGGAAAAGCCAACCGTTTAAGTGTCTATTTAAATAAATGTTGAGTTTTAAGAAAAAAAGCTGGTAATTAACATTATAAAGTGAAGTTCAAGTGGCCTTTTTTGTCTAAGGTTACAAATAGAAAGAAACATTGTCAAAGGTCAGGTCAGAATCTTGACTTTACATGAAAAACTTTCACTCTTTAAACTCCTTTGACCCTGTTTATTTGAATGACACATTTTAAGTCGAGGAGCTGGTTTGCTGAAAATGAACTTCTCTCAGAAGTCGAGTGGTACTCATTTATCCGGGTCTATGTTTGGAAACACGTAAACACACATCACAGACTCAGGTAGGATCTCTCATTTGACTGTGAGTGGTAGTTAGTTTGGCCTCACACTGTACCTTGAACCGAGACCAGTGGCTTTGATAAAGTCATATCACACATGACGGAGGAAACCCAAGACTTGGCCTAATTAGACGAAAGATGGAGAGATGAAGAGGACAGGTAGTAGGCTGAAAATCAAAACGAGGAAGACTTTATTAACAGAGCTGGTGACCTCTTGTTATTTATTCATGGGATTATTAAAGTGGACTTTGGAACAGAGTGTAGCTCGCTGCTGATTATTATGGCCTCCTTTCCCTTTTCTTTTACATTTTTTTTTTTTATCAAGAACACCATTAAAATACTTTAATTTGCTTTCTTTTTATTGATGATTCCCTCCTACCATTTATTATTCCTTTCATAAAATTATCTTGTTTTCTGCTTCTCCTTTTTTTATGTCTTCCCTGTTTTTTCTTATTTCTGTTTCCACGGCCCTCCGACAAAGCACTTGCACATTCACTTGACACCTCCCCGAGCAGAGCTACCTGTCCAGGTATTCCAGTGATCCAGGCCAAGCCTTGTCGGGTGGAAGAAAGCCTATCCCAGGGCGGAGACGGGAGGGATGGAGGGGAAGGGGGGTGCAGTAAGTCTAGCCGGTGGTGGAACAGGGGAGGAGGGAGCAGGACCAGAGACAGGGGGCAGGTAAAGGGGATCGTATTCAGGCTCCTGGGGACATGAGGCTTGGCGTGGCACCACACTGCCCACCCAACATCAACACTCTCAGGTTCCCTGGCTCAGATGGGCCAGATAATCACCCTCTCTCCACAGGGACCATCTGGAGGCAGGGCGGGAGTCAGGCCTGCCGTCTAGTTCCACAAATTCACTGGGCTGCTGAAAGAGAAAATGAAATCAACCTTTTACTTATCAGGTGACTCACTCAGAACACCTAGACCTGTGTTTGTGGATACAAACAAACAGCTGTCCCTGTGACGCACTCACAGCAGTAGCTCCTCTCATCTCTGAGTGTCTACAATTTGATTGACGCCCCTATCCTCCCTGAGATCAGAGGACAGCCACTGCGATTATCATCTCGCCCCAGTAACTGAGACACCCTTAATCCCATAATAATCCTTCACAGTCAGCACAGAAGAGTCCTGACCTCCTGCGAGCAAAACACACTCTCGTACTCACATCTGCCTTTAAGAAGGCAATTGTAGACAGTGTATCTTAATGTTTTAACAGTGTTAAAGCACAGTACAGGTACTGTTACTTTATATATGCAGGTGCCTCAAATAGCTGTCAAAGATGTCATTGTTGTTCATTTAGGCAGAATAATATATCTAAAATTACTTTGTGTTTCAGGTTTTCATGTGAGGTACCTGTCAGGTGTCAGCACAGCCCCAGTTTGGAGAAGCAGACAGGAGCAGTGACACATGGAACTAAATGTAAATGTTGTAAATAGGACTTTCCAAAAATACACATTTCCAACAGCAATGTGAAGTGTTGAGTAGTGTTAACATTTAACATATTTTAAATTAAAGTGTAAAGGCCCAAACACAAAATCTTATACTGTCCCTTTGAGCCGTAATGTACAACATAATGAAGAACACAGTGTTTTAGTGAAAGACTGCAGTGTGAAACAGACACCTGCTGCCTCTCTCGTACAATAGCAACATCTGGTGTATTAGCTCTGTCTGGAAACACGTCAGCGATATGCTTACATCAAAACTGTAAACCGCAACCAGGAAATATTGGTAAATTCTCAGAGGGGCAAGACATAATACCTCGACCAAATATGATGTCTCTTTAAGCATCTGCACTGTGAGCGACCAGAGATGTGGGTGATCAACAACAAGGTGTGAACTTGAGAATCTGGAATATAGTTGGAATAGTGTAGGACATCGAACCAGGTCACAAAAAAGGTGGGAGTGTATCATTATTAATTTACAACGCAAAAGTTAGAAACTACATTTACACCATTGACAAAATCTTCTAGTGCACCCTAGTAGCTCACTACTTAACTCTTACTACTGTTATTTCCAAACGCTCAAAGTATTTCAAAGGAAAATAACATATATAGTCCCTTAACTTAAATGCAATTCTCTTCTAATAATGTGTTTTACCCACTTGTCCCTGATATTTACAGTGCACATGTACCCTATGTGAGACCGTTTGGAGCTGCCAGTGTGTGGTAACTACAGGCTTTTTTTATTTTTTGAAGAAGTGGTGGAGTGATGGCTGGTTCACTCCCAGGAGCCCCTAACAACTGAAATGTACTCTGCGGGGGGTCCAGGAGTCAATGGATGTCAGTGTTTAACAAGCTGTTCCAACGCTCTTCTATAGACGACAGAGACTGCAAAGTGCAGACGGGACAAAGAAAGACCTCACCATTCTGTGCGTGTGAATATGGTAATAACACATAACCATGGTTTGCGACTTGAAGGGGCACAGGCCTATGCATTCGCAGCAGGGGGGTCCCAATGTGTCATTACTCCACCCCCGAAAAGGAAATTCATTAAATGCCTCAAATTTCTCTTTTTCGGTTGACGAAGTGTTCCACCATCACACTTAAGCTCTCTTAGTTCTGGGATCAAAATATCTCCAGATTACCTGACCAATTGGATTACCCTACAACGCTGCTATTATTAAATGTTTTAATATGCCTTCATTACTCATATAAATGCTATTTGTACTGGATTAATAATCCATGATTTTTTTTTTTTCCTGTCTGTGATTAAACCGAAGAAATCTATCGTGTAATTTTAGATGTGTCTGATTTGTCGAGGTGTGCATTTGGAGGATTTTGAATTACACAGTGACAGATATGAGTAGTGGGAGAGACGGACAGACATCATAGAGATTAAAAGAAGATGTAAAGATTCCAAAAGCAAATGTGTGTCTTCACTATTAGGGCATAATTTAGAGAATTTATGTAATGCCTTATTTTGACTATTTGTACTATATTGAAGGTGTCTTTAGTGACTGTGTGTACATAAACTGAACAGTTTTATTCTTTCAAGCATTTAGCTTCTGAGGGCACAAATGCAAAACTGGTGCTTAAATTAAATGCAGCACCTGCTATTTTTACGGCAAGGTATTGTGTAAATAAGTGTAGTGTAATAGCATTTAATGGACAGTACACGTCCTTGGTCCAGTAGGCATACAGTCCAAGAGCATTTTCTTGACATATGTGCACACAGCAAATGCTCTGAACTATGCTCTGAATCTACCCTCACTTTAGAAGTCTCCAGTAAACACAACAAAAAAAACCAAAAAAAAAATAGTGCCCAAACCCACGGACTCCACAGGAGAGCCTCATTTTATGACTGGTCTCTGCGGTGTAACTTAAGTACACATCCATCTCTTCAGCATTAGTGTGATAGATGTATTTTTCATGCTGCCATTAGGGCTGAAGCTGAATGCTGTGCAAGGCTTGTGTATGCTAATGTGCCCTCTCACACCTGCAGTTTCCAATTACCCCCGAGGAATGGAGCCAAGCCTCGGTTTGCAGCCACCAGCAATAACATGAGTAATGGCCAAATTGCACAAGTCCTCCTTTTGTACCAAAGTGAAAAGGGGTAAATCATTTGAGAAGGGGTAACGTAGGGCATGTATGGCACAAGGATGGAAGGAAAGGTGGAAGCGGGAGGGAAAAGTTTCGACTTTAAAGTTTCAAATAGATTTTTGCCACTTAAATAAATCTTTTTCTGAATGATTCTAGCTTCTCTTTGTATCGCTTCACAGATGACTCATTTGTTTCGTGTAAGCTTAGCCAACAATATTTTCCTTGTCTTTGAGCTGCCAAAGGCATCTGTGTCCATTAGATATTTGTTTTGATCATGTGAGAGAAAGAGATGATTATGAAAGGGCTATTTTCTGCCTATCGAGTTTCTGATAGTGTTGCTTTTAGGACGGGGATATTAGAGGGCCTTGTGGCTACAGGCCTTGATAAAAACACGCAGAAAATCACCTCCTTAAAACGGAATTGTCCCGTCTTTTGATTATTATTATTATTTACACATTATTTCCTTCCTTCTGTTTCTTTTTACTCTGGTTTTAAACAACGGTCTGCAGAAAGAAGCACTTTGCACAATAAATACTTAACCCAATACTTTATCTGCACTGAAAAAATCTCATCCATGTAAATTCGGTTAAAAAAAACACATTTTTTCCAGTGTGTGCTCCAAAGCAAATCCCTGTATATTTTATTGTACCTGGCAATCTAACCATTCTGATACACAGGCAGGTACACACAGTATGCACCTGCTAAAGCTCTTGCAGGATTAGACAGTGGTATGAGTTGTACACATGTTCAGGTCACTGTCTTTCTGACTTACTGCTCCAAACACCGTTCTTCCTATTATACTCCCTCTTCACTGTTTTCTTTCCCTTCCCATCCGCAATCCCCCTCACTCTTTTTTTTTTTTTTTCTCTACACATGTGAATATGTTGAAAGGGGTGAGGAGGGGGGCACCAAATCCGTAGAGAGGACTTGGCAATTGCTCTTCCTCTGCCTCTCGCTTCATTGCTTCGGCCCTTCCCCAAATCCTATTTCACGGTGCCAAGCATACGTTCCCTGGGATCTCCACAGCTCCCATCTCCAGACGCAGGTTTAAGCCCCTCTCTTGGCAGCCGCGCTGGGCATGCTGAAGGGAGCAACGTGACGCACATCAGCACCGCCAGAGACAAAAACAAAAAAACAAAAAAACACCTATTATATTTAGAGGTACAGGCGTCCTGAGGAATGTGTCTCTGTCTGAAAGCTGCAGGCTACATTTAGTCACCTTTGACATGGGCCCTACACACACCTGTAAGCACAAGCACACACATTCAGAGGTTTACTCATTCGACGTCGGTACACTCCAATCCTAATTCACTCAAGTAACAACAAATCAGCCTAATATAGCTGTTGAAGCTTCATGAATTAATTAACAGTAGGCTAAACACTATAGGCCTAATTGGTGCCTTCTGTTACATTTGTTATCCCGTGATAGAGGGTAAACTCATGCTGCAGTGGTCCTCCAATTACAACTAATCAAAGCAATTAATTAGCTGCCAAATTACCTGAATATACACCAACAGAGCACTGTGAGAAAAAAATAACTGTGTAGCATTTAGGGCTCATCTGCTGTGTTTCTGCACGTTAGGCACTAGATGGCGCCATAGATTTATATTTAGTCTCTTCATGGCTGCAGCAGGAGCTTGTATGTAAGGTATGCAATCAGTGTGTATGAAAACACCAATAAGCTCGTTGATCATTTGCAAAAACCTATTGTGTAAAACTGTCACATGGACTACAGCCTTAATTTTTAAATCCATAGTTTCAGAATTAATTCATACCTAAATCAAAGTAAATCATGTGTGATGGTAATATATATGAAAGTCTTTAATCAGTAGTGTCAAACTCAAAGTGGTGAGGGGCCAGGATAGTAAATAAGAATCCTTTCAGGAGCCAAAGATTGTGACACTTTTATTAACTTTTCTAGTGTTTATTGTGTAGGATTTCCCCTTCATTCCAGTCTTTATCACATCAGTTTATTTTTAACCTTAATTTCCTCCATTTATACATCATTTTTAGACATCATTTTGGGAATTCATCTCAATTTGTGCCACTTTGGCCTCATTTTAGGGCCCATTTTGCTCTCTTTAAAATGGTTACCGGTGTTTAGTGTCATTTTGAGGTGGCATTCTTACCTGTTACATAGCTTCAGAACAGTTTAGTGCTTTTGTCTCTGTTTCATATGCCCCTCAAAAATCACCTAATGTATTGGAGGGCCAAATCAAACATTGCAAAGGGCTGCATTTGGCCCCCAGGCCTTGAGTTTGACATGTGTGTCTTAGATGCATAGGTTGCATAGATTGGTGTGTCTCATATATCCACATGTAGTCTATATTCCCACATTGAGAAAGTTGATACAGGCCCAATGCACATCTGCAGGCATAATAGGATCCATTGTTTGTGCTGACAATAGTACAGAGTCAGCTACTACACTGCAACAGGAGCTCTTATAAATAAACAATACAGGAATAGGACAAAGTGAAACAGGCCTTAACATCCAGAAACATGCCTGCAAAGCAAATAGGTTCATTAAGGATCATTAAGAAAGAGGGACACGCACTGCTTTTAATCTGTTAGTCCACTTAGTTAGGCTGTACACAAGTAAAAGAAAAGAATCCTATCCTATTCTGTGCTTGATGATTGTTTGAACATTCCTTTCTGTTCATTTTAGTTTTTTTACATTTAGTCAGTGTGAAATATAATGCTATTTAAAATATATACTGAGGCCGCAGTAGAAAATAAGAATCATTTCAGGGGCTGAAGATGTGATAAATCCAACTAAAACCTGTCTAAATCCATAGAAACCTGTTCAAATCCAACTAAAACGTGTTCAAGTCCATAAAAAACCTGTTCAAATCCAACTAAAAGGTGTTCAAGTCCATACAAAACCTGTTCAAATCCATCTAAAACCTGTTCAAATCCATCTAAAACCTATCGTTCCCTATCTTTACAATAGTTTTGTGTAATATAACATACCCAATGTATCGAGAGGCCATGTAAATTGCAAAGGCTGCATTTTGACGTGTGCTTTAGAATTAAACACATAAACCAAGACTGCACATTCAGCAATGCCTCAAAATGGCATCATGGGAAAAATAATTGAGTGTCCCATATGTGTCTACCTCTCGCCCACGCTAAGACAGAAGGAGGGAATAAACAATGACCCAGTTCCTCTGCAGTGATAATCATTCAACTATGTGATAATGAAATTAGCAGCAGTCAGACCTTTGCATCAAACAGTCCAGTTACTGCATTAACCAATGTCTGTTAACTTTATTTATTTCATATTACAACTTTCCAAATGAATAACAATCATCTTTCGTGTTGTCACACCTCATAAACAAAGGCCATGCTGTAATGTGTCCACTCTTCATTAAACACTAGTGCCCTATAGAGACTGCAGGGAGGTAAACAGCCACGCCATGCATTAGTAGGTCAGAGTAGAAAGTGCTTTATGTCCATGCATTATTAATAGTGTCTGTGCTAATTGAATGTCATACAGTCTGCAAATGAAATGTCTAGGTTATAAGTGATGCCACACTGGTCCTAGTTACAGTTTAGATTTTCCCTTTTTATTCCACATGCAGGTGACTTGTAAGTGCTTTTACACTCACATTATGTTACGACGGATTATCCCGAGCATGTTTTGTACATAAGTTGTGATGTAATAGCCATCTGTATAAAAATGGCAGCGGAATTATTCTGCAACAAAACAGCCTGCGTCAAGGAACAGTTGAGTGTAGTCAGTCAAGTCTCACATGACAGTGCCCTGGCTGTGTGTGAGTGTGTGTGTGTTTGTGTTTGTGTGTGTGTTTGTGTGTGTGTAGTAGGGTGCTAACGGCCGTCTGACATTTGGAACACGTCAAATGCCTCTGTCTAAATATACTCAAAGGTTAAATATACACCATTAGAAAATATTAGTACAATGAGTAAACCCTGTAAAACACTTGCACCATTGTGGAAGAGGAATAAATATGGACACTCAAGTGCTCGACTTTAATTATACTTTACATAGGTGTAACTAATCATTTTGTTAAAAGGAATTTCTAAAGGGAAAATTAAATCTCTCAATCACCTTTCTAATGCTAATTTACTACAGGTAATGGTTCATTAATTTGATCACCACTCACTTTATGTTAATAATATAATCTACAAAAACAAGCATTTTTTTCATAGCGACAGTGGTCTTAAGCATTTATAGCATTTATAATTTCCACCAATCTATGATTTAGTGATTTACAATGATTCAAAAAAATCTGCACAGCTTTGTATATTGACATAATAGGTTACTCATAAAAAGAGGATATAGCATTTTAGTGAATAACCTGAAACAATAACAAAATACAGATGAACTATGAATGGAATAAATGCAGTAGTTTGTTGGAGATATTCACTGGACTATATTATTTGCATAAATATCCTTTCTGCAGATTGGCAGTGGTAAAAAAAAAAAAAAAGAGAGGAAATGGGAAAAAGTTTTGCACCATGTAAACCCTCAATGGCCTCTTAAAGTAGCCTCTTCTTCATGTAGAAAAAAAGTAGTGTCAAGACAGCCTCCTTTAAAATTTTATTTAATTTTTTTTATTGTCTTGTGAAAAATAATTAAAATTATTATATATTATATTGTGCTCTTTTTTGTTGTCTTGTCATTATAGTATATTCATTTTTTTCATATATATATATATATATATATATATATATATATATATATATATATATATATATATATATATATATACACACACATACAAAGTTAGTGATCTACAAAGTATAGTAGGCCATTATAAACTCAACACTTTCCACTCATTCCTTACAACTCTGAAAAAGGACTACTAATTCAATATTCTACAGCCTGTTTCCTGCTCCTGTATTCATTGCAGTGCTTTTCAAGTGTTGTATTTCATTTACTATGAGCTTTCTGCAGGCGCCACTGGAACAGAAACAAAACCGGAGCACCGAAAATGCAGTGCGCATGCGCCGCGTAGACGTCTCAGGGTTGCGCGCTGTGTGTGGACGTCCGCCGCTACACACAGAGGGCCACCGCTTACACACAGACACCATGAGGGACCGTTTCACGCGAGGATCAAACTAATTAACCCACGGGGACCATCTTTTAAAACACCCAAAAGACAAAGCGGTTTGACCGGGACTGAATAATCCTCTGAAATGTAGCCAACGGTCGGAGTGCGGCTGGTTTTGGCGGTGTGTCGCTTCACGGCTCTTCTCAGGGATGCCATGAAAATCAGAAGAGGCGACTGAGAGACTGTTTCCTCCTCGCTATCACAGACACGGCAGCGGCGGTGGCAGTGAGCGATGGATACGAGTGGAAAAGTCCACATTAGGTAGCGTTTACGAAGACCCACGGAGAGCTGAACGTCTCTGTTGCACGGTTTGTCGCCGCTGTCGAAAGGATGGATTTCAGCCGTCTACGGAACATCATCAGCAGATACGTAAGGGACCGTCTGTCAACACAGCCACAACTATAGCTCTGTGCGCTACCGTGCACATATCTGTAGGACATCTGATCTTATTCTACAGTAGAAGTTACCATGTCTGTGTTTGGTGGGTGTATTTTGACCATGCAGTGTTAAAAATAGGCCGACTGTGATAAACATTTCATTAGAACTGTTTTGGCAGGCCATAGACTGTGGCTGTGCAGTGTTTTTGTGGAGTTGAATGGGGAATTTGCCAGTGGCTACAAAATGCCGTGATGACTGGTGAATGTGTAGAATAGAGATGAACTTGGCTGTCCCACTTAGCTGGCTTTAGTAGGCCACAGCATGAATGCACACGAAACTCTCATGGCTTCCACTATGCCCTGTTCAGCAAAGGAGCCAACAATCACTACTATAACTCTGCAGCAGTCAGCTCACCTCAAGACTGACTAAAGTTGTACTGGATCCACAGGACTGGCCTTCCTCATAGTCAAATAACACCTTTTGGTTGTTGTTTACTCTGTCTTTTAGCAGGAGGTGTTTATTGTTTTGCTGGGTTTTACAGTTCATTAAATGACTTTGCCCCAGCTGAATCCAAACATCCACTCATTAGAAAAAAAGCCCTGGGTTCTTTAAACAGCAGCACATTGTCTGCAGAAGAAATTACTGATATTACTGATATCAAGGTAAAATGTTTAATTGTAATCTAGACTTGATGTAATGTTGTCCAGCCTTGGTGCAGAGGTGTAACCATGTTACTGGCCTAAATTGGCTAGTGCCATGAGCAGCCTTTGATTATGTGCCAGGACAGGAAGCAGCTGGTCAGTGGGCGGTCGAATTAGAAGAAAAAATGTCTAGTTGGAACTAATGGTGACAAGCCTGATGACACTCATCAAAGAGAGGCCCCTCTGAAGTATCAGCACATCTGCCACAGTCTGGGACCCTCTCACCTGACCTTAATTCTGGCTCAGGTGTTGACGAATAACTGCCACTCATGTCTGTATATTTCAGATTCGTCCGTTTAAATGAGGTGTGTGCAGGGACTTTGACGAATGCTCCAGTCGCGCTAATATCAGGGGAAATCAGATCTTCGACTGAGGCAAAAGAAGAGTGGAGAGGGGAGGACGGGTCATTCAACATTCTCATTTCTCACCTCTGGTCCAGCTTTTTCCCTCTGTCCAGCTTTGTAGCATGATTAAGTAGACAAGAGATTAATCATTAATTTAATTATCTAGGTATTGATTTGGTGTGGGATGGATGGGTGATGTACACTTGGCCCTCATTGCCTGTGTAACACCTATTAACCTATCCGTATTCTTAGCAGCTGCTCTTGTAACGAGTGACAGAGAAGGACAAAAATTACATCACGCAGTGCGAACAAGTGTACACTTTGGAATCTGGACAGACACTGTAAATTCTCATCAAGGTCGCTGCCTGCTTTAATTTGAATCATCTGAAAACAAAATGCTGTATGGATGAGTTCTCCTCAGCCATTATAGGGCTAGCTACACTTTTCTACACAACTTCTATGTCTTCCATCACCAGTTAAAGTTTTTATTGTTGATTTTTTTTTTTTCACTAAGGCAAAACTTTAGTCTTACGTGGTCTACTTGTCTAACCACAACCACGTCAGAGTCGCCCGTCAGGAATGAAAAATTGAATTGAGTTAGTTTGCCTGACAATGTACTATTAATGATAAATGCTCTCGCCTCTTTAGCTACAATGCATCTGCCTATTTAATGTGATTTACTCGACGTTTGTGATAGTCAAAGTCAGAAATTATTTATTTCCAGCTCCTTTTATGCTTCACATGCTACACTCTTTCTAAATAAACACTACTAGAAATAGCTTTTTCAGTAAAAGTACTGTGTCATGGTGTTTAAATAGGACATTTTGTTGTTGCGTAATAATCTAAATCTGTTCAGTACCTTTTTTAAATCTGCTGACTTAAAAGAATGGCTACACCTTCATGTATTAGTATATAGTGTGACCCGAAATCACCAAAAGCAGTTTTGATTAATGTATAATTTAACTTTTGAGCATGCACGTGTTTGTGTATGTGCCCACTGTATCGACGCCCCTCTCTTGGCCCCTCTTCTGTCATGTGCTAATAATAGTGTCAGTGGGAGTTCTGGGGGAAGTGAACAGTGGGCACTTGCCTTCTGTCATCTGGCAAAAATGGCGCTAGCGTGACTTTTGTAAAGTGTGAAACCGTCATAAGGTCAGCATGAAATTGAGAAAGATCCCTTTGTATGTGAGGCTTGTGTTAATTTAAAAATACTCTAGTGCTTGGAAATGCAAACCAGTTGTCCCAAACAGCCACTTGTTATTTTGATTGCTATCATCATTGCTGGCATTGCTGTACCATTCCAAGCTTCGTCTATCCTGGTCTCCCCTCGACCCTGTGCGTCAAATTCATCTTATCTATAAATGTATAGCTGTTATGCCCGCTTAAACTTCTCACAATCTCAGCAGATAAAAGAGTGTGGACCATCTTTGATGTAAAGGATGCCATGAACTCCCTGAGTGCTGAAGAGCTTTAGAAGGGTTTCCAGCAACTTTACAACTCTCTTCGGCTTGTGTTGAAAGCCTAAGAGCAGTCTCCCAGTTCACTGTTTGCCACATTAGTGCTTCCTGCTACAAATGGTTAAGGGCAGTCTATTCCTGTCCTTACTCCCCTCTGCGATTGGGCCCCAACGGACAGGCAGAGTCTGTAGGTGACAAAAACACACCGCATTTGTGCTCTGGCCCGTGTCTGCTTTAGAGGAAACAGCAAAGCATCAGAATGCAGCCTCATAACAGCAATTTTAGTTCCTGCAGCTGACCCTCGGGTACAGACATTTCATTTATAAGAAACAGTTTTAAGCTTGTGTTAGAATGCTTTTAATGGCAAAAAAAATATATATATGGCAAAATGAGAACAAGGGTTTTTCAGGATGATGATTACGACGGCAGGAGGACAGGGAGTGGAGCGATCTAGCACAGCTGGATTAAAGACTTATGTAAGAGTTGGTTCAAAGCAAGTCAAGTGGGATACGCAGGCCATAACAATAAAATTTTAAAAAGCTTTTCCTCTTATACAAATGAGACTGTCATTAGTGGCATTGGTTGTAAAATGATCGCCATATGTAGAAATGGGAGTGAATAATAAGTAATAACTTCAAGTGTGCTCTGAAAACTGCACCCATGAACCTGCATTTCAGTCATTTTCCAAGACATTATGGAAGCTAAGTAAATATTGCAGCTTTTTATGGCTCTCCTCCAAAATGTAGCAGATTAGCTCTGGCCTGTACCCAACCTTATGGAGCTTTAGAAAAATTGGTGCAGTACATTTTGTGTATTACTAAACGCAGACAAAGGTGGATTGTCAAATTACATTTTAAAGTTGGCTTTGCACTTGCATTAGATCTAAATGACCTTGTAATTCGTGACATTTTGGACAAAATTGCCTTTCATGCTGCAGTTTTGTATGTTTTATTGTTATGGGGCTCTGAGAGAGTGAATAATAATAATATTAAGCAAAGCAATAGGTTGAAATGGCTGTCTGTCATAATGGGATCACTTAATCCCTATCATCAAGTTTCATGATGTTGTTCCACTAGATAAGTCATTTAAAAGGTTACATTTTTTTCCGAAACTTAATGAACTATAAAAGTACTCATTATGTAATTATCACTCGGCCCTGCGTAAAAGCTTTCATAACTAAAAACAACACTTAAAAGGGCCAACATCTGTCACCGCCGGTCCTGCTTGGGCGTGTTGTGTAATTACGCTTCTGCTCCGTTCATGAGTAGTTCATTAAGGAAGAGCTCAGTCAGAGGAACTTGATCTGTGGGTTAATGAGGGATACAGGCTCAACATGCTGTGTGTCTGTTCGGGGCAGAATGGCAGGAGATGGGATGAAACACAAACCGTTTAATCTGGCCGTTTAATGACTTTTCAATTTTATTACACCTTTTGTTACCGGCAGGAGCCTCGTGATGAAGAGGGCATGTGTATATCATGTCAGATTAGTGGCCGCAGCCTACTTAATCAAGCAGCTCCGTTAAAAGCCTTTAAAGTTATGGTCTCAAGACAGTGTAGCACTACGGTAACAGGATTCTGCTGCTGTGCAAATGAAAAATATTGGTTAAACACATGATTTAGAAACTTTAGAATCTCATATTTCCCCATGCCTAACTGAATTTTCATATTCCACACTTACAGTGGCTAAAGTGAAAGTGCGAGTGGTGAGATACGTAACCCAACACAGGCCTGTCATCTCCTGTTGATGATTGATGATGATGTAAGAGCAGTGTCTTTGCTCGGAGCCTATTTCCCTAATAATAAAGACAAAGCCTCGGTATCCTGCAACCAACCAGCCACTTTGTCTGATGGAGCAGCGCAGTGAAGAGGGAACTGTGGAACCGGGGGTTGATACGGATCAGCGAGGATTAATGATCAGATAACTACAAACCACAATGCAATCTCACTGCGTCGTTCTCCATTGCTTTCTCCCACTGTCGCACTGCGAGAGTGTGACACGCGCTGCCAAGAGATATTAGGAACAAAAGGGGGGAAAAAGAACACACCAAAATATGAGAATATCAGAAAATCTAGAAATGAAAGATCTGAATTGAAATATAGAAGGATGAGTGGCATGGGAGAAATCATATCCCAGTCATTGGCCCAAAAGTTTGAAAGTAAGCGTGATTTAAATCAACAGGATTCACGGTCCATAAAGGGATTGATAGTCAAAGGTAGTTGAAGTTAATCCATCCCATTTATTTTCTTATATCATATTTAATACAAAAAGCTATCATTCCTAACAGTTACGTTTCTTGCTACCTTATTGTTTGCAGTCATTTCATTAGTTTCTCTTTCAGCCTGATGTTGTGTTTTCCCGTCGTCATTTTTCAGCTCTCATTTCATTACACTGTATTTCCTGGGCCATGCCAACCCACTAGTGTTTTGGAGGGGTCTCATGCCTGTTGACACTGTTGGCTGCAGATCTATTTTTTCCTTACTGCCAAGTGCGTGTTGATCACTGTTACTATGTTTGGCAACATTTCGTCAAGCCACACTTGCGCAGGTTACTCTCACATAGATTTCCCCAAAGAAGGATTGATTTGTTTAATCTCGGAGTAGGGCACTAGTTTTAACTTTGATTTGCATGGCCCTAATGCATTAAAAGTTCTGGCAGTCACGAGCTGCGCCTCAGCCAAAATGTTGAGGACATTTGAAGCAGTGAAGCGCTCCCAGTGATGTGCTTGTTCCAGAACTTTTTTGCTAATGGTCAACACTTTTACTTTGCACTGCGTCAGGCGGCCTGCTCTGCCAACGGCTCTGCTCACTTTGCCCACTACGACCAGAGCAGAGAAGCTACTGAAGAAGAAACAAACAGCTGAATACTCTGCTCTCGGGACTCTTTAATGAAGGACACCTTGGAAAAATATTTGCTGTGCTGAACTCCCAGAATGCACCTTGTTAGTCCCTGAGGAGGTACTTAGATGTAATAATCTGTAGGTGACAGATGAGCTGAGATGAAGAGCTGTGAACATACGATTCAATATGCACCCTAGACACTGAATAGACAAGTAAAAAAATACAAACTGCAGACAGGTCCTGGAAGATGTGAAGAGACAAATGAAAAATCAACACTTGTGTGACTCAGAGCTGCTTCCACCTACACACACCAACATACACATACATATCCTTCAGTCAGTGTTGAATTGTCTGCAGAATGTTTGTGTAACATTTTGTCTTCACTGCACCGTTTTCATCAGTGATGCACACTCCACTTGATACAATAGTGTAAGCTATAGTAAAAGCTATTGATCAAGTAGGTTATACGTTTAGAGTGAACATGTTCCCAAGGTTGAACAGTGTGTTAACCCATTTTTATTGCGACCTGTAATGCTATTTATATCTCTGTGGCAGTGTGTGGGGGAGGAGAACTGGGTGGACAGTCGGACAGTGTACATTGGGCATAAAGAACCCCCACCAGGAGCCGAGGCCTACATCCCTCAGCGTTACCCCGACAACCGCATTGTCTCCTCCAAGGTGAGCGAGCCACACGCTAGTCTGGGACTATATCATTGTCTATATGTGTCTATATATTTAGGGACGCGTTTTCCTTCCTTTGAAAACTATGCATCACATTTTCTTTTCACTTTTATTTGTCTGATTATATTTTTGTTGTTTTTCTGTCCACAGTATACTTTCTGGAATTTCATTCCCAAGAACTTGTTTGAGCAGTTCAGAAGAATCGCTAACTTCTACTTCTTGGTCATATTTCTGGTTCAGGTAAGATTTCAACAAAAACTTTAACTGGGGTAAACTGTTGTAAAACATCAGTTGTTTTATTTTTTGTTTATCATGTGCTGGTTTATAAATGTACATAGCAAAAGCATGGAAAATTCAACACCTCCATACTAGAATCCAAAGAATACAGTAACAGAGTTCTGAGAATTAAAATGTCAAGTTTTATCTGTGTTTAATGGTCTTATTTTTTAATAATGTGTTTGGATTATGTGGCATAATCTTCTTGAAAATATATTACTTCTTTCTGTGATAAATTATAATCACTGTATTTGGCTTCCATTTTGCCTTTTCCTTTTCCCTACTCTTGACACTTTTTCTCTGTCCCTTACAGCTTATCATTGACACTCCCACCAGCCCAGTCACCAGCGGCCTGCCCCTCTTCTTTGTTATCACCGTCACAGCCATAAAACAGGTAGGACACACACAAATTGCACCCATTTCCAGGAAATATTTTTGCTTTTGCTTCGTTCTCTCCCATCCCCAAATACACACTCCAGTCCAACAGTGGGCTGCTCTATTATCTGTATATACACATTCCTCTCTCTGCCAAAGGACATGCCATTGAATATGTCTGGTGATGTGAGAAATATGATAATGAATAGTGTCCTCTGTTAATCAGTCTAGCTGAGTGTCCCGTGCCCCTGGGAGATGCATCTTCTCTCTCGCGTCCCGGTACTGAGGGATGGGGCACTATCGGTGATAGATGGACCTGTTCTGGCTAAGGAAGCCTGAGTTTTACTGGGACATAAATCTAAAACATGACGTATTGGCTACAAATCCAGAAAGCAGGTCACTAAGCTTGTGAGGCGTGATGCTAGTTAATTACAGTGTATGACTTTCACCACTCCCTCTCTCTTGATCTTTAGCCCTGATTCCCACTTCAGAATAATCTATTTTCTCATTTTCTTCTTTCTTCTTTGCTGACTCTCCCAGGGCTACGAGGACTGGCTCAGACACAAGGCTGACTGCTCTATAAATGAATGTCCAGTGGACGTGGTGCAGCAGGGGAAGGTGGTGAGGACCCAAAGTCACAAGTTACGGGTAAGAATGGCCTCATTAGAGCAGCACGGCACCTGAGGCCAAAAAGCAACACTGTTGTATTGCTGCAACACTACTTCTGTAACTCTCACACATACACATCCCTCTGCGGCCCTCTTCAACTTTGTTTTTCTCTTTCCTGTCTTTCTTGTGCTTGTGTCTATCAATTAATGGGTCTGGAACAGTAATAGAGAAAAAATCAGAGTACCCTTGTGCACTATCATTGAGTCCCATGGCGCGGAAAAGGGACCGATGTTTCATAAATTCGGATGTTCTGTCATCATCCACTGATGCTCTCTTATGTCATTCTGATGCAACAGAGATCAGAATGGTAGAAAGGCTCGGTCTAATTCTTGAAAGTGCCCAGTGATAATCCCTAAGATTATTGTGGAAAAAACAAAATTTTTATTATTTTTATGGTTAGAAACACTGTTCTTTTAAAATAATCCTATACATTTGTTTAGCAAGCAAGCATGTTTAGTACACCATATTTATATTAAAACAACAATAATTACAGTCTTCATTTTTCTTAACATTGTAGCCATAAGTTATATCAGACTGACTCAGAATTATGTAGTAGTTACTTTCCATCACTGGAGGGTATGGTAGGTCGATCCCGTATCAGCTTACCATGAATGAAACCAGGCTTGTGAGACTGCGTAATGCAAATACCTGACTCAGATTTATGCAGATGTATAGATTTGGTCCATTTTAGACTAGCTTCACCATTGTGTCTGTTGTATATAATAGGTGCAGGTACACTGAGTTTCTGCTGTGTCTGCTGCTTCTGTCAAATGAGCAGAGACAGTGAGATGCTGTGGGTTAGTGCGGGTTGCTGTTGCAGTGCTTTTTTCTGCTTCTTATAGGTTAAACATATGCCCTGTTTTTCTAGCACCCTCTGTTTTTTATTTCTGTCATTTTCTCTTCCAAGGTTTCTCAGTATCCAAGATCAAACGGAAGGGATTAGAGTGGATAGGCAGCAGGAATAATGATGAATATATTAATCATGCAAAATCAGAGTGTGTGTCATGTGTTTGGTCACCGTGGAGATAGGATTTAACAGAGCTAAAGCTGCTCCACTCACATAATCCGTTATGCAACTTCTCAATCCTGTGGAGAAAAAAAAGGATGGAGAATGAAAGGATGAGCAGGTTTTGACTGTCTGTGTTTACTTAAATATCTATTGGCGGTACTGCTCATTTATTATTGATCTCAAAGCCATTATGTTGGTTTTTTTTTATGTGACTGTTGCTTTGCCAGGTGGGGGATATTGTCATGGTGAGGGAGGACGAGACGTTCCCCTGTGACCTCATCCTGCTCTCCTCCAGTCGATATGACGGGACCTGCTATGTCACCACAGCCAGCCTGGATGGGGAGTCCAGTCACAAGGTGCCAGCGTATACTGTGTACACATTTTTGGTCAACTTTTGTAGACCACATTTAGACATATAGCTCCTATATTTAATTAAAGGAATATAGAAAATAGTCCAAAAATATTTAACGTTTGGCACACTGGTTTAAACTGGTTTTATTTATCTTTAACGATTGTGCCTTTGAGCTGTAGCCTTCCTGGGATCTGCATAGACAAACATGCTTTATCAAATATTGCATATAAGTATTTAAAATTATGTCGAATACTGTTAAATATTTATACTCATCAACAATACAGTCATATAATTTAACAAGCGCCAATACAGATTCACACCACTACCGGCAAAATTCAAAACATTGGTAAAAATCCACCTGACTTTTGATTCACTGCAGGTAGCGACCCTGTATAGAACCATGAGCGTTATGGAGTAAAGGTGACACATTGACCTCTTCGTTCATCAATGTCACTCACACAACAGTATGCAAGGCTGATCCACAAACATTGTAGCCTATAGACTTCACCCTCTGTCCTAATAGCCCCAGACAAGCCCCCTGATGTGGCCATCTTCTCAGCATGCTGTCTACTGCTGACCTGAGAAGCAGCTCTCCGTCTTGCCTGTCTGGCCGTCCGCTCACAGTCATTTAGAAAAGCAGCTGGAAGCCGGGTTGAACAGCTCCATGAACCCTGCTCTCATTAGTGGCTCTGGGGTGACATTTTCCTCTGTTGTCTTCTTCTTCTTCTCCTCCAGACCTATTATGCCGTACCAGATACCATGGCCTTTAGAACTGAGCGGGAGGTGGATTCTCTACATGCCACTATTGAATGTGAACAACCGCAGCCTGACCTCTACAAGTGAGTGTGACACGTGGTCATTAATGCATCTTTGTACACCCATCAGGCATATGACATGTTCTTCTTTTATGGCCATCTCCTAATTGAAGTTTTCTGTTCTTTAGATTTGTGGGACGCATCAATATCTACAAGGACAAAGAAGAGCCAGTGGCTAGGTGAGTTTTGTGCTCGCTGAATGACCCTATTATATATTTTATGGTGTTGTTCTGGGACAACAAAATTATCTTTTTAACTTTGTAGACCACTTGGAGCTGAAAATTTACTTCTTAGAGGAGCCACACTGAAGAACACACAACATATTTCTGGTAAGAATGGGATTTTTTTTTCAAAGTGAATAGTGAAATGACAGGATCATGTCATTTGCATCTTGGCTCTGCTCCCTCAGCTGTTGCAGTCTACACTGGTATGGAGACTAAGATGGCACTAAATTACCAGTCCAAATCTCAAAAGCGCTCAGCTGTGGAAAAGTATGAAATCTTCATAAGTTTATTGTGACTGCGTTTGTTTTCCATGTGTTTTGACATTTCTGCTTCTTCTCTGCAGGTCGATGAATGCTTTCCTAATAGTCTATCTGTGCATCTTAATAAGTAAAGCGGTGATCAACACGCTCTTGAAGTACGCCTGGCAGTGGTCTCCTGACAGAGATGAACCATGGTACAACCACAGGACGGAAAATGAGCGCCAGAGACATGTGGTTTGTTTACCTTTGATTTTATTAGCTCATATTTATGTAAGTCCCCAAGGCATTTCTCTTATTACAGTTAATTGTAATCTTTCTGTCCTCAGGTGATTCGTGCTTTCACAGACTTCCTTGCGTTCATGGTGCTGTTTAATTACATCATTCCAGTGTCAATGTATGTGACAGTAGAGATGCAGAAGTTCCTGGGCTCCTATTTCATTACCTGGGATGAGGAGATGTTTGATGAAGAACTGGGAGAGGGTGCACAGGTGAACACTTCTGATCTGAACGAAGAGCTCGGGCAGGTGTGTAAATGTAGCCTCACAGTCGCAGTAGTAAGAGCAGACAAAGCTTTCAGACGTGCGTGTGGAGTTATCGCTGTGTTCTGTTGCTTACCTACCAGGTGGAATATGTGTTTACTGATAAGACGGGCACTCTGACTGAAAACAACATGGAGTTTATCGAATGCTGTGTGGATGGAAACGTCTACATCCCACACGCCATCTGTAACGGCCAAATCCTCAGCGCTGCCTCCAGTATCGACATGATTGATTCGTCTCCTGGAGGATACCGGAGAGTAAGCTTCTGTTTTTCATAAAGCATAAATGAAACATTCCCAAAAATATTTTAGAACCTGTCAGTGTAATTAGCTATGAGATCCTAAGTAAATGTCTCTTTTGCTTTTTCAGTGGTAATCAACTAAGTATTATTACAGCTCACTGGATTTGAGATAAAAAAAAAACTTCTGTAAAACGAATAGACTTTGTTTCTTAGACTTGCACAGAAATGAATTCTCTGGTGCACAAAAAATGATGAGCCTTGCATTTGTGGGAGCAACAGCAGTGATTTATTTAAATTTAATAAAAGAAAAGTGCAGACTAAGCATTAGGACTTGGATCCAACTTTGATAAACAGAAAGAAAAAGTATGCACAAAATAAGTTAGAGATGTACATAGCAAAAATTCTATATTGAAATCTAATTGATGCACCTATGTAATAAAACAATGCACTTTATCTGAAAGGATTTTCATGCAAGGCTGACTGTTTCTGTGTCTGTAGGAACACGAGGATTTGTTTTTCCGAGCGCTGTGTCTGTGCCACACGGTGCAGGTGAAGGAGGAGGAGACGGTGGACAGCATTAAAAGGGGCATCCACCAGGGCAGGCCCACCTCCTTCTACATCTCCTCGTCTCCAGATGAAGTGGCTTTAGTGGAAGGAATGAAAAGGTAGACGTCCTTGCCGTCGTTATTGCCACTTTTTTCAAATAAAATAAAATAAAATAAAAATAAAAAACGTATTGTATAGAATCATGCTATACTAAAATGCTTGCTTTGTCACCTATTTCTGTTTTTGCTTTAATGCAGTAGGAACATTTTGCTCTCCCTATATTTTCCAGCTAAGTGACAATGTATATAGGGATATTATGTCTATAAAATGTTTCTTCTTTTCTGCAATTCTACTTGCCAGGCTGGGCTACACATATTTGCGCCTGAAAGACAACCACATGGAGATCCTCAACAAAGATGACGAGATTGAAAGGTTGGTTTGTTGAGTGTCTTTTGTGGTTACACAGCTGTGAATGAAAAGGTAGTCACTATGGAGTTGCGGTTATATGCCATCTGCCTTCTGAAGAGAAGCAGCTCTTTGATTGTGTTACAAAAAATAAACCCACAAGAAAGTGGAGAGTTCAAGTCAGGGCTAAATGTTTCAACTGATCTGTCAGTACAAGATAGCAGCAGGGCTTTATTAAATGAGTGTGGTTTAGTGGAGATGTGTCTAATGGTTTCATCTGTAGGAAGTGTCCATATAACAACTCCCACCTCTGCTTCCCTCTCAGCAGTGGCCTGTCAATAGGGAGCTATTTAAAGCAACAGTGGAGGTGGGAAAGAGGGGGAGGTACATTCAGCATATGTGAAGATTTAGATGGAATGGGAGCACAACTGTGTTGAGACAATCACTTTTTTGGCCTCTTGTTGGATGTACAGAGAAACCAGTAGTTGAATACAAATGTATCAGTGGATCACAGACTTTCAATCAGATGTAAGCTTGTTCCACATCCTAACTTGGGAAAACACTTATACCATTCTTTTTTTCAGGTTTGAGCTTTTACATGTACTGAACTTTGACTCAGTAAGAAGAAGAATGAGTGTCATTGTCAAATCAAGCACAGGTAAAATGGTGAAAAATCCCTCACTAGACCTCCAATCTTTGAGTTTGTCTAAAATGTTTACTTGATGTGTTTTAGGAGAATGCCTGCTGTTCTGTAAAGGTGCAGACTCATCCATATTTCCGCGGGTGGTGTCTGGGAAAGTGGAGCAGGTCAAAGCCCGTGTGGAGCAAAACGCTGTAGTAAGTGCACTGTTATATGCACTGCACGTAAGAGGTGTAATAAATATTTGTTTAGTAAATATTAAAAGATGAAAGTTTTGTATGTGTTTTACAAATGCACTGATGTCCTGTCTCTGGGCTGTATCATCAGGAGGGGCTGCGGACTCTGTGTGTCGCCTACAAAAGCCTGTCAGAATTTGAATACCAGGAGGCGTGTCACCACCTGACAGAAGCCAAGCTGGCCCTGCAGGACAGGGAGCAGAGGCTGGCACAAGCCTATGACATCATTGAAAGAGACTTGGTACTTCTGGGGGCTACAGCCGTGGAGGACAGGTTGGTCATGAGTGAAAAGACAAGAAAAATGATCAAAACAGTGCAGCAGTAAGGCCACAACACTGAAACAATAATGAACAAAAACTTTTGCAAGTACTGTCTACAAGATGGTGGCTTTGTACCTTTAATATTTTATGTTGTTAAGTAAAAAAAAATGACATTAACCCATAAAATGGTTTCCCTTAACCAATGGAACAGTCTGATTGAAAAAGTGGCAAGGGTTAGTGCTCAGGGGTGGTCGTGTATCGATGAGTTGTCACCAGTGGGCAACTGATTGATTGAAGTTTTGATGGATGCTCTAACCTAGCGTACTGGAGGCTGAAATCATTATTGACTTATTGATGCACAGGCTCCAGGAGAAAGCTGCAGACACCATTGAATCACTGCACAAGGCTGGGATGAAAGTTTGGGTCCTGACAGGGGACAAGATGGAGACGGCAGCAGCTACCTGCTACGCTAGCAAGCTTTTCCGTCGCAGCACCCAGATTCTGGAGCTGACTAAGAAACGAACTGAAGAGCAGAGTCTGCATGATGTTCTGTTCGAACTTAACAGGACTGTTCTCAGACAGCGCTCTATTTCTGGGTATTTTCAGTGCTCACTTAACTCCATCCCATCACCTGTTTCCCTCACTTTATCAAACTGTGATCACTCTGTAATGTTGTGTTCCAGCTTGTCGGTAGACTGTCTGGACTTTGGCCTAATCATTGATGGGGCCACACTCTCTGCAGTTCTTAAGCCAAACCAAGAGGGCGCTGGCACTGGCAACTACAGAGAGATCTTTTTAGACATCTGTCGCAACTGCAGTGCTGTTCTCTGCTGTCGGATGGCCCCGCTGCAGAAGGCACAGGTAAGAAAATAGCTTTAATTACACAAATCCTTCCAAGCTCAAACTAAAAAAAATAAATGTGTGTTTATTTTGCACAGATTGTGAAGCTGATAAAAGCCTCTAAGGAGCACCCTATAACTCTTGCCATTGGTGATGGCGCCAATGATGTCAGCATGATCCTTGAAGCACATGTGGGCATTGGTAAGCTCATCCCTCACTGAATCACTGAATACTTTCTGACACAGACATTTCTTGGGATTATTGACATTTATAAAGCAGAATAGAAAAGTATTTGGATCACTTTTTAGGAAAGCATTTTTAGGAAAGTGTATTATTATGGAACATTTAAATAATTGAGGTAATATAGGTAAAAATGTGTAACAGATTTTTTTTCCTTAAGGGATCATGGGTAAAGAAGGCCGACAGGCAGCAAGGAACAGTGACTATGCCATCCCAAAGTTTAAGCACCTGAAGAAGATACTCCTTGTACATGGCCATTACTACTACATCCGAATAGCTGAACTTGTTCAGTACTTCTTCTACAAGGTATTAGAGGTCTTGTGTTTTCCCCTGGCTCATATGTATGGCTCACATATATCACTCTATAGTAACCCTAGTGAAACACTGAGTTGCAAAGAAACCGATTTTAGAGCTACTCTGACAGATTACGGGTTTCATGAATCCCCTGTGCCACATTCACTCCTGGATTTGTGGCTCCAATGATCTGTGTGGGCGGCTTCCACACTAGCATTGCCCTGCCAACTGATTCATTTTTTCAAGCCCCCATTTTACGGCCCACTCAGTGAGCTTATAGCATAAAGTCACAGTATAAACAGAAATGTGTAGAAATGTGAAGTCTAGTAACATTTTTAGACTCAAATCTCTTCACACTTTTTACAAGCTAATCTATTTTATTTTTTCCAGAATGTATGCTTCATATTTCCGCAGTTCCTGTATCAGTTTTTCTGTGGGTTTTCCCAGCAAGTAAGTTTCACAGTTTAGTCCATGTCAAATAGCCTAAAATTGCTTTGAGTACCTTTTGTTTGTTTTTAGCTTAATTTGGAAACCCATTTAGGGTAACAGATGCTTTGATTTGGGCTGTTTTTTTTCTCCTCAGCCTCTTTATGACACAGCTTACCTAACGCTGTATAACATCAGCTTCACTTCGCTGCCCATCCTCTTGTACAGCCTCGTAGAGCAGCATGTATCCATAGAGACTCTGAAGAGGGAGCCATCATTGTACAGGTCTGTAACAACACACATTCTATGACAATATGATGAGGCTTCTTTTTGTCGTCATATTGAGTTATTTTATATCTCTTTTAGGGACATAGCAAAGAACTCTCTCCTCCGTTGGCCTGTCTTTCTTTACTGGACATGCCTGGGAGTGTTTGATGCTGTTATCTTCTTCTTTGGTGCCTACTTTCTATTTGACAACACCACATTCACCAGCAATGGCCAGGTAAGCCATAGGTTTGTAAATACAGAGAAACAGTCACTAGTGTCTTTTGTGGGGTTAAATAAAACAAAAACAAAAACACCAAAAATAATCAAATAATGAAAAGAAACACCCATCTCCATTAGATTTAGGTTTAAAATTCATAGAAAACACTTTGTTCTGATGCTGTGGATTTTTAATGCTAAGATTTTGTCCTGCAGCACTGCTTTAGGTCAACAACATGCAGTAGGATACCATTCATATCTACAACACAATAGCATCTCTCTCTGTATTGTTGATTTGTATCATGTCAACTGTTTTGATTGCCTTTGGTCCTGTTATTTTAAGTTGAAACATCCGGAAATTCATTTTTGCCCTTTGTCCTGATTCTTTTCTCTTTTCTTCCCCCTTTTCTCTTTGCTTCCTCTCTCTTTATTTTGCTCCTCTTCTTTTTCTTCTTCTTTAGCTTATGACCACCAACACACAGATGGTAAGCCTTTCTGCCTCTCTGTCAGCTCTGTCTTTACACTCTTTTTTGTTCTGTTGCACCGTTTAAGCTTTCTGTTTGAACGTTTCATCGGCATCCATCCTCTCTCACTCGTCATCATCCGTGCACTTTCATTTCAGTGTGACGTTTTCCACTGCGACATTATTCCTCCTAATCTCCGTAAAGCCCTGAATCCTGCACTAGCTTCTGATCTATACAACTCCTCTGACATAGTGGGAACCTTAGATCCTCCCCCACATTATCTTTCTGTTTTGTTCTGGTAGAATTAATACTAGTAAGCATTCTAGACCGTGATTCAACATCTGTGTGTTTGTGGATTAACGTCCTTGTGTATTTGTATGTGTTTATGTGTATATACTGTCAATGTCACAGCATTTGCATTCACAGAGCTTGTTGTCACATTGTGAAAAAGTATATATACTACTCTAAAATATAATAGATCAGAAAATAATAGGTCGTTATTATTGACTAACTCCCATTTTCATTTTATAAATTCTATCAGACATTTAACTATAATACACATTAAACACTTTAAAAAGTTAATGCTACAATAAATAAGTCTCATATCTACAGCTCTACTAAATAACTGGATGGTTTGATTGGTCACTTATTTAACTAAATACATCTTTATTTATTTCTTTTTCCTTTTGCAGATGTTTGGGAACTGGACATTTGGGACTTTAGTCTTCACTGTTCTGGTGTTCACCGTGACGCTAAAGGTACGTAGCCACACATCTCTGAAAATGAAATGTGAAATGAGTCCCTTCATTACTCAATTAGTGAGCTGAATGGTGTATGAATAAGCTTGTAGCAGACGTTAACTAGGCTGTTACATAAATGATCGACTGCACTGGCAGCTCGGTTTGCACAACACTAGGAGCCTAAAGGCACGGGCATTGACTTTATTGACTGGGCGAATGTTTACTATGTATATATATTCTCTGTGTTTTAGCTTGCCTTGGATACACACCACTGGACCTGGATCAATCATTTTGTCATCTGGGGGTCGTTACTGTTTTATGTCATCTTCTCTCTTCTCTGGGGAGGCATCATTTGGTAGGCTTTTGTTTTCTCTAGCATCTAATAGCCCGATTATTATTAATTCAATAAACAAATAATTCTGATCAAACTCAATCTCTTCTTTTTTTTTTTTTATCCTGTTTAGGCCGTTCCTCAACTACCAGAGGATGTACTATGTGTTCATGCAGATGCTCTCTAGTGGTCCAGCCTGGCTCAGCATCATCTTGCTTATTACAGTCAGCCTGCTGCCAGATGTCATCAAGAAGGTCCTCTGTAGGGCTATGTGTCCCACAGCTACTGAGCGTGCACAGGTAAGATCCATGATTAAGCTTTTGGTTTATTTTGTGTTAGAGTAGCTAAATCAATAACATGAACAACTGCTTTTTATTTTTAATAAGAAAAATAGTAGTTCATATTTATATTTATATATCATTTAACAAAAAAATGCAAATCTTCGTTATTGATCATTTTGACGAGGTATGAGAGTCACTCTTCACAGTCATACCAGAAGACTATCTGGCTAATATTTTCCAGCATTATTTGGTTCAACCTTTTGTCTCCTGTGGCTTGGCTTCACCTTTCTATGAAACAAGCTTTACCTCAATAGAAAATTACTAAAAGCTCTGACAGATTTCTTCCTGCTGTGCTTTTTCTTCTTTTTTCTCTCCTCACTGCTTCCTAATGGACCCTCATTATCCAAATTCACATTCACTTTTTCTTTCCTTCTTTTTCCTTTATTGCCTGTCGTCACTACTTCCGACCTCTTTCTTCTTACTCCAATCTCACCATCACCATCTACACCTTCCTCTTCCTTCCCCACTGCTGCTGTGTGCCTGTGACTCTGTCCACTGTGCTCACTCGCTCTTTGGTGGTAACTGCAGTCCACTCGCCCGTGCCTTACCGTGGAGCCGTCCACCATCTTCATGCTATCTCAGTCCTCCAGCAGAATGAGTTTCTGATTGGCCCAGACAAACAAGAAGCAGGAAGAGGAGGTGACTCTCTCTTTTAAGCTCTCGTCTCTGCATGAATAATGGCATGACTCCGTGTAAAAATCGTACCTTAACATTTTAAGTGACATAACCAGTACAGTCCTATTCATGTAGCAGTGTTTTGGTGAACATGCAAAAACTCATTTATCCTCTCATTATTCTTCCAGACCTATACAAAGTCTGTTATGTATTTTGATGTTTTATGTATCATTTGTGATAGTGAATGTGTTAGTTGATTTTCACCATTGTATGGTAAGTATATCAACCGCATTTGAATTGAATTCACTTGTAGTTTATCACTTTAAGGACACTTTTTATGCCTCTAAGTATTACAGAATAAGGATTTTTTGAATGTAATGATCATGTACAGAAATAGTTTTTATATAAATATATAAAAAAGCACATGTTAAGCAAAAATCAAATGGTGTTTTGAACACAAAACTGAAAACGCAGCAAAATGGATGGTATTTCTCTTTTACTGATCAAACCTAATTTATATATCCAATACATTGTTGCATTTTATTGATTGAACAGTCATTAAAAATGTTAAATTATATGGTTTTACTTTGCTCTGAAAGAAGTAGTTCACCTAGATATTTGCCACATGTTAGTTATTAAAAAGGCCAACATTTGATATAACTTAAATCAGAAAACGCCTGTGCTTAGCCTTTGACTCAAAGAAATCAAATCTAAACTTGTGTTTGAAAAAAAATGTTATTTAACCACTAAATCCTAAAATCATACAGAGTTTGATAGCTTTCATTATTACCTTCCTTTATAATCATCCACAGAGGGTAAGGACTCCGGGGGCCCTGGATGACTTTGTGGCCCCTGGCCCTGTTGGTGGAGGGGCAGGCACTGAGAGGGACCCTCTGCGTCTTGATAGGACCCGTGAAGAAGGCAGTGGAGGCAAAGCTGCTAGGACCTATAACTCCATGATGTCACACGGCCACAGCACCCCTCTCAGCAAACCCTAGATACGCCCCGTAGCTGGCCTGAGGTTGCCATGGTAACAGCGCAGAGGGCTTTGACAGTTGAAAGTGGGGTTCTTAGTGCTACTTCCTGCTGCTCTCCACTGTATGGGGCATGCTGTTGGGCTGAGGCTGAGCTTTTGGGGGCTGCGCTTTAAAAGAGCATCTGCGTATTTGAGATTTTCTATCGAAGATGCTTCCAAAAATCTCAGTCTTTTGTTATTTCTGCTGGCATGTTTTTAATGCATGCTTGGCTTCCTGTTGCTTCTGAGATGGGAATTAACTTGAAATGGTTATGGGATCTTTCATCCTTTCATTATTTGGGCAATTTTCCTTAAAGGCTCTAACCCTTTGTCATGTAGCCTCTGTACCTTTTTAGCTCTGCACAGTGCATTAAGATAAATTGGAAGGTTACATGTGAAATAAAAGGAGGTGTATTCAGGTTTTATGACAGGAACATGTTTTCTTAAAAGCAAATTGTTATACAAGATCCTAGCAGGGTTTCAAACTAAACTCATAGAAGTGAAGTATTGTGGAAATGCAGTATAAGAAGCACTGATGACATCTAGTGTCTCTTAGATGGAATAACATGTGCTATGCTCACTTCATGTGCATGTCTAACATTACCAATAACCATAAAGGAAATATTCAGAAGGTCTATTTTTACAGTGAACTCTGCACATCTTTCAATAATCATGACAAAACAAATCCAGACTTTCTGAATAAGTTCTTTGCTGTTCAAGTTAAAGCCTTCTCATCTTTTTTCCTAAAACCTGTGATGTGGTGGGCATGGTGTTATTCCTTTTTTCTCCTCATCTGTTGTTCTTCCTTGGATTTTATCATGACAGTTTTCTCTCTGTCTGTCCGTAGGGCCACGACAGGCTGATTCGGGGTGTTGTGGCTGAGTTGACTCCACTGTCCTCCCGCCGATCCTACAGAAGCACGAGCGCAAACTCCTCTCACCTCCACCTAAGCGCTGCAGAGGCCTTGTCGCTCCGGATGTCCGATCCCCTCCCACAAAAAATACTGACCCACCTGACAGATCGCGGAGGGGCAGACCTGTATGCTCTCGGCCCCTACTGGTTTCGTCTGTCCGGGGCGGGCTTTGCTCACTACGCACCGGGGCCAGAGACTTCTGTATGAGCATAAACGCTGAAACTTTGTATGTTGGTCTTGTGGGCTTCATACAAAATGTGCGACCAAGTTTTACATCTCAAGGAACACGGATACCATACATCAAGTTGACAACATCCAAAGCATGGATGTTCAGTTCACCATGTGCATTTTCTTGGAAAACCGTACAGACATTCACATACTTTGGGGACTTTTTTTTTTTATTGTCTGTGTTTTTCATCTAAATTTTTACTCCATGTTTGTGAAACAACTTGAAAATCTGCTCTGATGAAAGGAGAAACTTGTTTTAAAAAGTGCATTTTTTTTTGCACTGCAGAGCTCTCCTGTCCTGGACTTTTTTGTATTTCTCGTTCTTGTTTTCAGTCACGTCCCTGCCTGTTCCTTCACTACTTTTTAGGCGTTTAAATGTACAGTATGTGGTCTGGCCAAGTAAGGGCAGTCCTTAAGTTTCAGCCCTTTACGTGTGCTTGCGAGTGTGTGCATGAATGTGTGCGTGGATGCTTGCTTGCATGAATTTGCCTGTGGTTGTACGTTTGTTAGTGGACACACCTTTGCCTTACAGGTACCACACAACAGCAGGCTAGGAGCCAAAGGAGAAAGGTGTAAAAGCAGAAATGGGGACGTACAAAGCCTTAGACACAAACACGCTCATCAGCTGAAAGAGGGAAACGGGGGAATCTCAAGAGGGATGTGCAGTATTCTAGCCACCCTGCCTTAATTCATACACACATAAATACAGTATATTCAGTGGGTGATATTTCTCGACATGTTTGGGACTTCAGAGCGCATATACCTCGATATTTGTTACAGTTTGTCCATGGCGTCTGCTCATGATGAATTGTTTGTTTATCTGCCAGCGTAGCATGTTCAATTTTGGCTGCATGTTGATCCATTCCTCTCTCAGTACCTTTCATCCACTTTTCATCCAAAAACATTTATCTTCTATACTGTATCCACTCCTGCCTCCATGTGGCCACGCTGAGTAACAACAGTTTTGTGAATAACAGAGGCGGGAACCAATGGAGTTTTCCCTTATGGATGTCCCACATTACTTGCTATTCTTCCCCGTTGCATTGTGCTCTTTCTGTGTCATGCAAAAGTCTGATCTGTGGGAATACTATTGTCACGTAGGGGTTTTCTCTGTGTTGGATTTTTTTCTATGAGTTGTTGTGTACTCTTGCAAGAGTTTATCAATGGCAGTCACTGTTGATGTATGGATGTAACATACATTTTTGATATGATATATTTTAGTGTAAAAAAGGGGGGCGTTGTAGTTGGCGGTGAGGGGGAGACTTGAAAAGGCGATGTCACAATCAAATCGATAAGAATGTCAAACTGATTTGTCCATCACTTGAAGAATGTAGCTCACTATGGATTTTTAATGTTTTAAGTTGTGTTTGTCCAAAGCATATCAGCGGGTCTCTGTCATTTGAATGTCCACCTCTGAAGCATTTTTGTATTCAGTTTTTTTCATACGTACAGTTTATCACCATCTTGCCACATGTATAGCGGACTAAATAAGGGGTTTATGTATTATTATTTTGTTACTGGGCATAGATAGTTTTTCAGTTGGGATACAGGTCTGGATTGGTTTTACTTTTATTGAAAACTCACAGGTTTCTTTTTCTCGTGGGATCAACGTCCTGACCTCAGTAGGCTAAAAGAAAGGCCTTTGTGCTTGCTGTACAATGTCCCACTTCACTGTGCTGTTGCCATAAAACTGACATTTTAATTCATAGTCACAGCCTTTTTAATTACTAATAGGAAATTTTTTTTTATTTAGCAGGTTCCTGTGCAGCTCAACTTTTCACTACATCCAGTCTTCTTGTGTTCGATGGTATTGTTTTATTTTTGTGTGAATATTTGATTTTGCTATTTTTGTATCCCAGAGAGAAGTCTATATTTTAACTGTGTTCAAATGTGGGTTCAAGTTTTAACCAAAATAAGAGCAACATATTTGTTAATAGAGATTTACCACTAGATATTACACACTGCACTTTGTCATACAACAGATCGGTTACCCCCTTAAAAAGGAGTCGGGAGTTTTTAAGTGTTCACTCTTCCTCACAAGTTATTTTGGGAAAAAAAAGATTGTAGTAGGTGAGAAAAAGTGACCAAATAACTTAACCAGGAATGCACTGTCTGTAGGTCTGTATTGCACCAGCCTTTTACTGCTGAACAGAATGTCAAACTGCTTTTCTAAGTCCATTGGCACAACAGCAGGTGCTCATTCAGTCAATTCTGAGCTTGGCAAAGGTCTGAAATGTCAAGATCATATCATACCTTCAGTACAGCATTGTCTGTATTAATAAACAGGTTCTGAGACTTCTTTTTTATTTGGATGAAGATATTTAAAGATCTAAGTTCATTTGTTGACTTTTCTCAGCCTGTCTGTAGCAAATGAAGGCAAAGCACTGTATTGTCATTCTGCTTGTAATAAAGAAAGACTTAAAAACTGCATGATGATGTCATGATGTTTTCTTCTCACCTGCTAATATTTGTATAGTATTCCCATATGAGGAAGGTTAATTCATATTGGTAAAAGTAAACATCGATCCGACCTCTGGATGTGCCATGTTCCTTCTGGACCACGTGACCATCTACACATTTAACTCAAAGCAGTGGGAGCAGGCAGCACACGTGACACCTGTGAAATGAGTTAAAATGCAAGCTCAGGAAGGAGAGTATAAGACTGCACATGTGCAATGCTTTAATGTCGACATAAGCAAAAGGAAAACTGTTTTTAAAGTTTGTAAAAACGCACTGTCGAGAATGGAGTGCAATGGCTGCTAAGAAATGCATCTCCCATTTTCCAGGCTTAAATTGTAGCTGTTTTCCACCACAAAAAATACAAATAAAAATGAAAGTCATTTAATAACATAGAATTGTCGTTTAATAACTTGACGATGAAAGAGAACTACCACCTGGCTAACCCTGAGGTAGGCTAAGAAATTTAATTTTTTTTTTTAAATATGTAGCCTATGGATGTAATAATTTGTATCAGCGGATAAAATGTGACGTGAGCCCAAAAATATAAAGATGAAATCGCTCTCAAATGCTGCAGGTATTATATTGATTAACATTTCCAAACTGAATCTGACAAAATGGTACAAATTATATTTTCCACCACACGGGGGCAGTGTAAACTAATCCATCGTACATTATAAACAGACCACTGTCATCTGCATGTGCATCTTTTATGAAAACACTGCTATGCCTTTTCTTTACACTGGATGTCACTACAGGATTTGCTGTTTGTGTGAAACTGCAGCGCTGACCTTCATTCCCCCTCCCCTCTCTGTCTGCCAGGTCTGCGCCGGTCTGCAGCATCATCCAAGCTGAGGCAAAAGCATGCATGTGTGAATAAGGCTGCCTCCTGCTTCATTTCCTCATCTTCTCCATTGGTGGCTTCCCTCTGCGCATAAATCCACTGGGGTTGTCACGGCAGCAGCATTTTCAGCAGCATCCGTCTCTGCAGCATCCTCGGAAGCGTTCAATTCTCATCAAGCATTGTTGCGGTGCTGCGACACACGCCCCCATTGCTGTAAGATACATTTAGCCTCTGTCACCTACAAGCCTAGTTTACCTTGTTGCATTCCCTCATCCCCATTTTCTGCTCCAGCATCTCGTCTCCGTAGCAGCATTCAGGGAAAAGCAGGCAAGCTGTCTCTTCTTCCTGCGAAAGCGTCTGTCGCCTGGACAGCTGGACTTCCACTGTCCCTCTGGAGGCTGATCCTGTGGATGAAGACGCAGGACATGGCTGTAGGGGAACTGCTGGAGAGACTGAGAACTGTTGCCAAAACCATAGGTGGGTGACAATAACACATAGCACACTTTGGTAGATGTGTGTTTTATTTTTGCATGGTCGTCCTAAAACATGGGCGTTTCATCACTGTCTCCGTGCAGTTCTTGGCTTGGTTACAGTTCACAGGCCTCCAGTTTTAATTGCGTTGACATTTTACCGTATCCTGGCAAGTGTTAGGGTTCTTTTTGTATGAGATGAGACTGACCCATATTATTTGATCCTGTGCTGCACCCTGGACAGTTTGAGATTTGTATTTTCAAATCGACAAGAGCAGAGGAGGAGACACAGTGACCCATATCTTATACACCACTACAGATATGCATTAACATGAAAATTTCAGTGTTGGACCAGTGGGCATCTTACACAAAAATTAGATGCAGCAGAGCGCCACATTTGTTGTGGTTGTGCGTGGTCAAAACTGCTTCAGGGAAAACCCTTTCCCTATTGTTCCCTCATTGCTGTGTATATCCCCAACATGAAAATATGACCATCATACAAATAACCATTTCACAACTGTGATTATCTCTTTATTGGTCTTGCACTAGACGTCTGTTTTTCATTCTAAACTAATTTCACTAACAGGATTTTGTTTGATTTCCCCCCTTTTTGATCCATTTATAGAGATTTTCTTTAATCTGCTCACTAACAACATACAGCCATTCAAGCATAAATGCACACCAGCAGAACAGATGGAACACATGGCAGTGTTGGGTTGTAAAATATCCTTTCTCTATTTACAAATGTATTAACACATCCTTTTTTTTGTTTTGTTTAAATCAGTATCACATGATCTGAAGGCTGATGCTTTTTCAGGCACTCTGTAGCTATTTATACAGCATAGGGCTATGCATCCATTCTTTCTCATCAGAAGAAAATGCCTCAGTACGGCAACTGTGAGTGGGCGGATAGGGAACAGGGGTCATCAGTGGCCAAAACAGAGAAATGAAACTGAATCTACTGCAGCTATCAAACAAATGTAGGATCCACACATAGCACTGACACATTTGCAGACATACAGTCACTGGTACAAGTGCAAGAAAGAGTGTGAGGCAGGGATGTGCTGGGGCTGTAGGGTGAAAGCAGTAATCGGCTCAGAGTAGCGAGTAATGCTGATCACACAAGACAGCAGAGACGAAGGGAGAGTGAGGAAGAGAGACTGGGAGAAACAAAGTCTTCTGAGAATGAACAAGGATCTAGTGTAACCCATTTGCATTATGATTTGTATCACATATAAAATAAGATGGTGTTGTTTTATAATGAAATGGTGATGTGATGATGACAGAGAGTGGGCAGGGCCTTTCAACCTCTACCTTAGACAAACAGTAATTATCATCTCTGACTGACATTGATTTCAATATATAGACCAAAGAAAGGAACAACTCACTGCCCAATCTATTAATCAATGAGTGTTGTTACAGGCCTAATCATAGACTGTCTCTTTGTGACTCTCTAACAGGGATATTGACCTACTTCTTAATGATTCAAAGAGACAGTATCCCCAAGAAGGCTATATCCAGTTGTAAGCCTGTGAAGCACGGAAATTTGTTGACACAAAGGTTTATTCAAGCCTTTAACCTGAGGAAAATAGGATACGCTTGTAGTCGAGCATAGTAAATGCATGATGAATATGCACAATGGATATTTATACTGAGTCTCTATGCTTTTAGAGAGCAGCTGAGGTGTGAAGAGTCCCTGTTACCTGAGGTTATTAACGTAATAAACCATAATACAGTACAATACATGGTTTAGTGTGATATAAAATGATAATAACATGGTAACAGACAAGAAGGATATAGTTTCTTTAGCACTAGCTCTTTTATTTTAAAGAGCCTAATAGATAAATGTGTTTGGTTTCTGAAGTTTGATTTTTGCTCTCGCTGGGTGTGACATACTGTTCAATTGCCAGCTCATCCCTTGAGAAAGAACAGGTGTAAAGCCAGATGAATCCGGCACGTCACCGTTTGACTCCAGCTAGACCCAAACAAAAACATGCATATGGCCAGGCCTCATACTGTGTAGTCCACCCAGTACCATCTAAATGCATAAGAATTACTCTGGTTGAGTTAGGTTTTTATTCAATCAGAATTTGCTTTGTGGTGAGTTTCTGCCTCATCAGTATGTGTGAGGGATAGCAGCATTACTTTTATCTCTATTCAGCTCTTAAACTGAAGCTGCCCCTTTTCTTGCCAGCCAACACAACAAAACCCACATGGATATAGTCTCCTCTTCAAATAGGACTCAATGTCAACACCATCAACCCTTTTCTAGCCTTTTGCTGAAATGTAAGGATATTTTGCGATGCATTCTTTGTGTATTCATCTTTTAATGTCTTGTGCTGAGAGAACCAATGGAAGAAACATAAATGTAGATAAAGAAAGAGTAGATTTGTTAAAGAGTGGGGGGAATATAATTAGCCTGAGCAGCAGAAGGGGATTTGTGCTCTGCCGGCTGCCCTATACTCCTCCCCCCTCTTGTACTTACTTCGAGACACCTATGCTTCTCTAATACTCCATCGGTAGTTGCTGTTAGTGGTACATAATCAGTGTTTGTGTGCACTCTCGCCTCTGGTGTGAACACTATTGGTTTCCGAGCTTGACTCAGCTTTTTCTATCGCTGCCTGGAGTGCACTCTGCTGTATCCTAAAGTCCTCGATGTGGCTCTGCAGAGGACGCTGGGCTTGTGTTGTGTGTCACCGGTGCAGACGTCCCCTCGCAGGATGAGAGCATGTGGGCTGCACTTGGAGGTTATTAGAGTGCGGCAGGGCTTTGCAGGTCCGGTGAGTGCTGTTTCTGGATGATACAGTGCGTTTGAGTCTGTGAAACCAGCCGCTGCGCTCATGTCTCTGCATGAGATCCTGCGGGAGGGAGGCGAGGCGTCCTACAGGATCGTGAACCGGCTCAGTCAGTTGATCCAAAACTTGGACATTTCAGGACTGGCCTCTCCTTTCCCTTTCAGCCCTGCCAGCCGCAAGAACTCCTGGAAAGAGTGGGATGGTAAGGTTGACTAAGAAAGGGAAAATGTTTGTGTGAGCTTTGTTGAATATATGTAACCCAGGGCTGTAGACTGACTTAGACTTACTACTTTACACTTTTGTTGGTATCAAAGTGTATTGCTCGATCTCATGTCCGATAAAGCTTTAGCCATGTTTCCACGGGGCATGACACCCAGAGTTGTGCACACTCCTTTGGGGCTTCCCATTCTCTCCTCAACTGGGCTGGTTTTGTGTTTTTCTGTGTGTGAGGGAATGTGTGTCTGTGCTACTTTAACAGATGCCTCAGTTTCCGACACAAAGATTCTGGCAGCTGCACTGAGATTTCCCTTAGCAGTAACAAACCCTTCTGCAGACTGGAAACAGGAGCACACAGCACCCGAACAGTGAACTAGTTGGTACGAAGCGGTTAAAACTGCTGATCAAAGCTGCTGAGCTTTCAGGTTTGTGGCCAGTGAGCCATCCTCCTAGAGACCTTGATTTTTCCCAGGTCTTTG
Organism: Rhyacichthys aspro; assembly: GCA_036850595.1. Lineage (NCBI taxonomy): Eukaryota > Metazoa > Chordata > Actinopteri > Gobiiformes > Rhyacichthyidae > Rhyacichthys > Rhyacichthys aspro. The sequence continues at coordinate 10,952,145 of CM072168.1, forward strand.
TATCATACAGAGAAGTGATCATGAGGAGGAGACGCAGGACTAGTGCTGTTCCATGGGACAGCGGGATGCCGATGGTGCCACTCAAGTCACGTGAGTCAGGGACAGCTGGTGTGTGTGTGTTTGTTTTACATGTGTGTATTAGTAGGCTGTTGTGCTTCATCTTATTGATTTAATGTAGGTATGACTTTAAACACCTCTGTTTTAGATGTGGTGTTTGTATATGGAACAGTTTACATTTTATTAATACTTGGAACAGGAGAAGGGCTTCCTGTCGCTTCCTTGCAGATCTGTTAAAGTCATCAACTTTTAGCTTGTTTATGAGAGAGACTTTGAGCAATTGTTCCATTAGACTAAAAAAACAACCTATAATAGCAGGGATTGTTATTGTTATTGTATATAGGTTGTGTAAAATCAGACACAGAGATATATCTGTGATCTCTGTGACAAATTAGTGGTTTGAAGAAAATGGACTTGACTAATTTCTAACTTGAAACTAATGGATACCAAAGCATGGTATCTATTATTTCTTATTTTCATATAATGTTTGTATTATTATTTTTATGGTCGTTCATCTCATTGGATCTTTGTGTGAAAGCCTCTGCAGTTTTCTGCTGCAGTTGCTTTGCAGGTCCCAGTACTCCACTGGCCTTGGGAAAACACAATAAATCATCTACTCCTAACTAAAAGTGGTGGGGGTCTTTGCTTTAGTTTGACCCTTTGACTTGAAACTGCACAGACTTGTAACCTAATGGATTTAGTCAAAGTCTGTCAGAGTTTGCTGTGCTGATAACCCCATGTGTGCCCTTGTCGTAAAAACAAGAATTTAACTCCACCTTCTTACAACTGGTTCACAACAAATCCAGGTTATTTAAACAAACAACTCATGCACAATCATTGAACTTTCTTCTGAGATGTTGCTGGTCCTAAATCAGACACAGAAAGTTGTCTATTAGTTTATGTCTTTTTTTTTTTTTTCTGAATCTATCCGTCATGTTCTGCTAAGGAACAGTGTCAGTCTTTGAGTGGTCTCATTAGAATTAGGCCTTTCACTAGTTTGTAATAATGGGGTCTTTTGAGTGTCGTAAACAAGAATAGAGGCTTTGAATGAATACAGTCTGTGAATGGTTAAATGGAGATGCAGACAGTGAATAGGCTGGTTAGAATGGAGGCTTTGTACTTATAGTCTCTTGAGGTAAGGTGCACAGGGAGCCCTTGGATTGTGCTGATATGTAATAGTACTGTCACGAGCGCATAACAAAAATTACATAGATTAACATAACATTAACCTGCTCCATGTACTATTTCATGGATTGAATTTGAATATATTCAGGTTATTGAACTGAGAGGGGTCAGGTAGCTATCTTTTAGGGGTGGGGTTAGGGCGAGCAGAGAGAGGCGGAGCTTAGTGCCACACTGTAGCTTTTGTATACAGGTAAAGGTAACCTGAGGTTTGAAAAAAGAAAGCCCCTGCAGTTAGTGAGTGACATGCTGCAGGCTGTTCAGCACCTGACACAGACCAGAGGACAGGGACGCTGAGGATGAGAGGAGAGTTACTTTTCTGATACTTTCACAAGAGCTGCATGGAGCAAGATTTACATGAGTGGACAGGACACGGTTTGCGGCGGCATTATGGGGGCAGAAGACACGGTGGACTTTTCCATAGAAGAGGATGTTGAGCTGGACTCTGGGGTTTGCATGGATTCTGAGCTCATAGGACCACGAGCAGGACAGAGAAGTCAAGAAGAACATGCCAAAAGAGAGATGATGGACTGGTTTGACTCTCCGCTCTTTTGTGAGTCACAAAGTGTAGAGACAGAAACTCAAGAGAGATCATTACACGTTGGTGCTCAAAGGGAAGGGGGGAGAGACTCTGAGGGGACACTAGATGTTTGTTTACAGCCAGTGAAGGAGAGTGGGAGACACATGAGGATCTCGGTGCAGGAGGTGAAAAGATACTACAGGTTTTCCCGCTGCTGCCACTGGCTGTGTGGTAGGTGACAGGTGTAATTCTTATGCCTCTTCCTGCTTCATATTGTTGCGTTTTGATTAGCGCTTGACTTGACAATAGCACACCTCGTAGCTATTGGCCTATCACAAGTTTGCCTTGCTAGAACCCTGGAGCAGCATTTTCTTCTATTTCAAGACCATTTTTGTGGGTTGTGCATTGTCTTTCTGCTGTACAAATGAACGGTATATTCTATCCAACAAATGTACAATGCATTTCTGTTTGTAGCCATCTGATATACAAATGTGATTCTTATCAGGATGTTTAGCTTGAGGCAAAATTACACCAGACATGTGACTAGGTATGGGCAACTGAACTCAAGATGCAATTGGAAAGTGCCACCAAATCTCATTATACAGCAATATGAGAAAAAAAACACAACATTTCTAAAGGCAGAGGAAGTAATGTATTTTATTAGGGTCAGATTAAAACATTTTCCAACACATTACATGCAGTTTTCAGATTTCAATCACTATAATTACACTATATGTTAATGTAAAAGTCCTATTTGTATCTGTGGAAATCATTAAACACTGCCAGCTTCACAGAATGATATTGACTGAGTGCTTTATCTCAGCCATTACTTTTCACATGATCATGACTCTTAAGCCCCTTACTTGTCTTGTTGCCCTCCCCCACTGTTATTGATGGCCCCCTTTAACATTCAACAACTAACTCTAGCCAATAATAAATGTATTTCAGGTTTCTCATGACAAAGTAAAGTAAGGATTGTACAAAAACTTTCACGTAGCCTCTTTGCGGCCCTGTGAACCTGTTTGCGGTCATGTGCCGTTGCCCTGTTTAATCTGTGTCAGTAGTAACAGGCGGTCCAGGTGTGTGACAGTGACCCACTAATGTTTGACTCGACGCCCACAAACGTGAGCGTGAGTGGACACTAATCCTCACCGTTAAGCCTTTTAAAGAACATTAGCGTCTAAAGCAGCAGGTGGTTGGTATAGGAGTGTGTTTTCGAGTAGCGAGGAAGGGCATGGAGCAATAACTATGGGTTTTCTTTAGGGCTGCACTATATAAAGAAATAATGGTATATGTGTTGCATGTGAATATGAATGGCTTTACTGCTAACACAGGTTATGTCTAGCCACCTGAGCCACTTGAATAGTAGCTCCATCTGACAAACACAAAGCAAAAATGCCTCTTATACAGAATAAGATTATCAAATTTAAAGTTTTTTTTCAATATGCAGATTCGTCTGTTGTTTCTATACATTGTGCAGACCCCAGCTTGTTTTTTAACTACATTATACATGTGTGATAATATAGAAGTTTTGAATAGTTTAACTTGGCCAAAATGTTTAACAGCAAAGCACTTCTGTGACATCATCGATACCACTCGATGAGTCAAAAACAATAAAAGAAGATCAGAAAAGATACTGTAACTGTTTTTCCAAATTGCCCTTTTGTGTCACATACAGTGGCATCTGATACTAGCTCATGTTTTCCTTTTGAAACTGCCACAGGGCCCCAAAGATCAGTGGAAGGAAGAGGGAAAAAGAGATTGAAAGGAAACAGTAAGAGGAAATCTGGGAAAATGTTTGTAGGTATTATGTATAAAGTGAGTGAAACTGAAATCCGACAACTTTTCGGGGGATTTTTCAGTAACAGAATAGCCTCTCTTTTAGAAACAAAGTGCAGCTATTGCTGGGCGGGGGCTGATACGTGTGGGAGTTGCTGGGGGCAAGGCGTGGCTCTTTGACTGAGGCTGGCTCCCGAAAGAGGAAACTGATGGTGTCTGTGTGAACTTGAGTCCTTTTGGAGCGTGCCTGTGAGCGCTCGGCAGATGGACGGACCATTGGAGCTTTGTGTCCGATCTCCTTGGGCAATGTGTGACCTTTATCACCAAAGCCACAATCCTTTGGCGAGTTCTAAACACCACTGTTTGCTCATTTATCTATGTCTTATCCACATGTCTGGCTTGTGTTAAAGGAACTTGTTGGTTTGCACACCCTCGCTTCAGGTTAACTTAAAAAGAGAAAGGGGGAGGTTTTTGGATCATCAAACTTATCTGTTAATAGACTCTGCTTGGGCTGTCACATAAATTAATTTTCATTTAACTTGACTTTTTTGTAATATATTAACTATTAAACATATAATTAAATATTGTTTCAGCAGTTAAAGTAGAGGTGGAAAATGACAGAAATGCTTGTTTATTTTCCAATGATATTCATTCAACACGAAATATTGTAACACAGAAAACTTGCTTAAACAGATTAAAAAAAGCAATAGAGATAGAGAACCATATGAGGGTTTTTGTAGCTTCTTGGATACTATTACTACTAATACCATTGAATTAAAACATATTTTATGAATAATCTGTTTATTAGAAAAGACAAGTGAGACCAGTGATAAAAATGTGCATAATATGAATGGTTTGCATTTATCACCATAACCCATTCTTCCATACTTGTGTGATGTCTTTCACATAGCCAAGAGGGTTTTTTTTTTTTAGCATATAAATAGTTGACTGGGCTATGTATCATGTGTTTTTCCCATTTGTAAACTTGCCTAAGCAAATAACACTAGGAACTGCTAGATATAATGGCTTCAACAGGCCAAAATCCATATTGATCATTGAAGGCAGTAGATGTTGTTTTGTTTTGACACAATTCTCTTGGCACCATCTGCAAGGTTTTAAAAGAAGCCTTGAAAGAACCCTGAGAATACCAGGGAGACATGTTACTCTTGTTTGAATCTTGTGTGCAAACAGTTTCTTCTGTATGTTTGGGTATCTGTGTGAAGAGAGCTCAAGAGAGAGTCATGTGTAATGACAGCCTAAGGCCAAGTCACCTGATAGGTTTCCCAGCCTCACAAAGAGTCCCTGTAAGACGTTTTGGTTTGTTTAACTTGGATTCAAAGGAGGGTCTAAGGTAAAAGGGGAGTGTTTGTAAAGTGACAATTAGCTGAACGTACGTAATGAAGGAGAACGGGGCATAAGACTGAGGATACTCTGGTACTTTTTCTAATCTAATGGAAAAAACAATTGTCGGCCACAGCAGATGGCTCTGAGGCTGGTGTCCCTGCTCTGTCAGATGTCACTGGACAGGTACAGTGCCAAATGTCTCTGGAAAAGTGTCGTTTTTGTTGTTGTAATTGTTTTTGAACATGAACCTAATGATACTACTACTAACTTTATGAAACATCAACAGTTTTTACATGTTTGTTCATGGATAAGATCTATCTTAATTGAGTAAAAACAACTTTCTATAAAGAATATTTGGATTGTTGAAAATGGTCTAAAGGACACTCATGTACTTCTTACAGCTCTCATAATAATAATAATAATAATAATAATACATAACTTTTTGGTTCAGGCAGGGCTTTTTGTGGTTTGAAAATAATGTAGAGCCTCACTGTCCTCAAGAGAACTTGCAAAGAAAGCAAATAGCAGTGTGACCAAGATATAAAGTCAATATTGCTTTAAGGTTAAATCAACTGTCTATAACTACACAAACAGAATGTCTCAAATACTATTGCTATTCACACTATGTATGACTTAGCAGGGTATATTTTTTAATTAGTAGAAAAATAATTTGCCTTCAAAAGCATTTTTTTACGTTTTATTTCTCATATTTTCATACTTCTGTAAGGAAGAGTGAAAAAGTCCCTTAAAATATGTAGCTTAACTAAAAAATATCTATGGTTTATTGTGCCAAACCACTGCAACGCATTATAAATTTGGGTTATTATATTTGACAAGCAAAGTTTGCTATTGTAGCCCATGTAACAATGATGTTTTTTCTGTATTTCAGATGAGATCATGCAACTGGACAGTAGTCCTCTACGCGCTGCAGACATCACTCCTGACCTCAGGAAGCGGTTCGCCTTCCTCTCAGGTGGTGCATTCATGTCCCTTTGTGTTTCTAGCTGTCTATTCTTTATTTTTTTATTATTTTTTGTTTGATGATTACTTCAGTAGATCAAAATGGAAGACACTGACAGTTTAGTTTTTCACTTCATTTTTGAGTGGCTCATATTGATTTTCATAGCTCTTACAATTTGATATTCAAATGTCTTCTCCATTCATTTCCTCTTCACTGTCTCAGTTTAGACCAGATCCTCATTCGATTTACCTATTATCTAATCTGCGTCTTTTAGCTGTGTTCATGATAAGCTTATAACTGAGTTCATGCGAGTGGTGCAGCTGACCTTGGGGTTGCCGCAGAGTTGGGAACCATTTTGCAGCCGTAGATCTAAGCAGACGCTGAAAGCATGACTGTGCACTTGCTGTTGCTATAGCGACAAGAGAGGGAGAAAGGCAGAGATTGAAATTCTGGTCGCAGACGCTGACAGAGCAGCTGCTTCACAGAGAGTGGCATCGTGCTTGTGTTTATATGTTCAAATGTTGGTCAAGTAAAGTGAGAGTTTACCATGTGGCCATTTCCAGCCACCATGCACAAACAATGAGGGTAATGGTCCTCTTTGTCAAGACTTTATCTAAATGTTCAATTTATTAAAGAGCTTTTTTATATTTTCATATCCAATATTAAGTCTAAGTTAAGATGCAGCACTGTGGTACTGCATCACATTTTCAGCAGTCTTTCCACACTGCCACCCAGTGGTAGCCTTTACACTAGTGCTACTGGGAGATCAACAGAATTAATGAATTAATTCTAAATACAGTTGGAATCAATAGTGGTTCCTGTTATTGATTTTGTGTATATAATATCGCAAAACCATACTATTTCTAACCATTGTGATTTGTTTTTCTTAGGGGGTAGAGGTGACAATGGCAGCCCAATCATTGTGTTCCCAGAATTCCCCTCATTTGGAGAGATCACAGACAGAGAATTTCACAATGTGCTTACCTACTTGACCAGCGTCCCCAGGTAAGCACCTCAGTGACATCGCTGAGCTGCTCATATGTGCTATATACACACATACTGACATATTGCTCACTGTGTGCAATAAGTGCCACAGCATATGATGTACTCTTGTGTGAAGTGTGTAGTATGCAGTATGCAATCAGTAATTTTTGTCATAGTTCAAAGGTTATAGGTCATTTTAATGCAGATGGACAGACCTGAGGCACCAAAAGCTGCCTTTAGAGGGCAGTAGGCACAGAGATATAAGACTAGTGCGTTGGCTCCAATGGTGTCTGTGTGTACACGGTCAGACCACCACCTGAATTTCTGTTGAATCTTCTTTTTAATTTGAACTAAAACGTTAGAGTTATATAAATGGATACACAAACATAAATTATACTTTTTAAGCTGATCAATTCCTCACCTTAATGATGTACAAGTGTTTTATATTTCAGGGTTTTTGAGTCAGTTTAATATCCATTATTTTTTCACATGCTTATAGATAGTGATAGATGGACATTCACTGATTAAGGGTCATGCCTCAAGCTGTCACAGACACAAACAGATGGCTGAAGCAACCTGAGGGACCAACACCCCTAACAGAGCACATATAGCCTAAAGCCTGAGGCCAATGTCCAACATCTGCGTTTAGTGACCTTCAACAATGATTACTACCTAGAATTAATATGTTAGGAAAGCCACAAGCACACTAACACTCTCCCTGTAACAGTTTTTTATTTTACTTCTAGCTCTGATTTAAAATTACACTTTTGCCTTTTTGTTGATGTTCATTAGAATGAGAGTTATTGTATATTGGCAAGTGTATTACGCACTTGTTATAACACACTTACTGCGCCACCATAAAATATCTTAAAGCTATATTTACTCTCTAATATCATTCAACTGTAGCCTATATACATTTGTAAAAGTTGCATTGGTGAACTCTTTTGGTTTTTCTTTGATGTTCGTTTTCTCTGCCTCTGGTGTTCATTAAGCAATACCGTGTTTCAGCCATAAATCTCTTAAAGACAGGAAAGCTCTTGTCTCGCTCTCATCGTCCCTTTTTCTTTGGGGATGAGATTTCAAACAGATTGTGCTTTGAAATTTGAATCATTACAATCACAGTAAACAGCAACAGTAAAAGAACAACAACTGACTGGAAACATATGTAGAATAAAGAAATAAAAATGTTACAGAGTTAAAGCGAATGCAAGGTATAGAAGCAGACAAGACCCAATTGTGTGTGTGTTTTTTTCAATAATTCAGCAATGCTCTCTTGGATGCTGCCCCTCCCCCGTAAAGCAAAGCCCTGCGGACTGGGTATTGGTGCTGCTCATCACGCTACAACCAGTTTGTAATAGGCTCATGATCTGGCTGCTGCTAGTACTTGATTGGATAATTAAAAGAGAGGTTTAAACAGGGGGCAGAGTGAATGCCGTGATTGTCTTCTTGGCTCAGTCCCCGACAAACGGAAGACTACCCTTGAATACACTTCTCATATCATCTGATATGATTGAGGCTTTCCTTTAATCAGTTTGGACAATGAATTGTTGCAGGTGAATGCTGCAAAATGAAGGAGCGTACCTGAGGATTACCTGGATGTTTCTGTTCTAAAGGTTCTCTTCTGTAACCTGTCCCAAAGCTCACTTATTTTGCATCTGTACATCCCACCTCTCACTCTGTTGGACATAAGAGGACGGTAACAGGGATTAGACAAAGAACAAGGGGCTAGAGGCAAGAAATCTGGAGGTGCATCCCAGAATATCCTTTCATGGACGGCACAAGCTGTCTAAGGAGATAAAGAGCAGAACAAAAAGCATGCTGTGAACAATAGCTTGGCATCTCGGGTATTTCACTTTTCAGACAGCAACGGAAAACTAGCAGTATGTTGTTACTTCTTGAGCTCTGTGCTTCATTTAGCTCATTAAATCTACAATTGGTAAACAAATTTCTGTTGCGTGACTGCTATTGTATGTTTTTGTGTTGCAGCTTGTCCCCAACAGGAGTAGGTTTCATTCTGGTCATTGATCGGCGACAAGACAAATGGGCAGCCGTCAAGGGGACCCTGCTTCGAATTGCTGTAAGTTTTGATGTACACATCTACAATTTGCGTGGTATGCTTCCATAAGATATATAAGTCCTTACCCATTCTCATTAGAGAACAGATGATAGACAGATATTATACCAGTCTGGGAGGTCTATTGCACACACACAGCTTAATCTCATCCCATTAGCATCAAAGCCTGCCATGTGTGCAAATAATGATGAACACAGTAATAGTATTGTTTTTATTCTGTCACCCACATGTTGGTTTTATAATTTAACCAAATGAAAACTCTCAATATGAAAAAGAAAAAAAAGATCAATTTGAATTTTCACGATTAGCTTTATACCCCTAGATGCATTACTGTGTAATTCCATATGTATACTATTGACTCTTCTTAATAAATGCAGGAAAACATTTCTTTATGGGCCAAAACATGGAGTCACTGACATCTTTAATGGTGTTGCCTAAAAGGTTGTGCCTTATGATGGAGAGATTGTAATAATTCTAATGTTCATGATAATGGTGCTATAAGATGCAGAAACTCTGTGGAGTATGGTCTCTAGGGTCATGGTGAAACCACTCATCCGTTTAAAATTAAATCAAGTTTTATTAATCCCACAAGGGGGGCTTTATAGACTGACAGCGCGGTAATATGGAGCAGTCAGTTATCCCTGTAATAATGGGTGTTGTGGTGATTCAGCAGAGCTGCTGAAAGGACAATGATGAAAGCTGGCAGTTTTCAAGCTGTGAGTGTCTATACAGTGATGAGTATTTTGTTAGATATATTCTATTCACAGCTGACTGAGCCATGCATTTTCTAGTTCTTTATTCAGAGAGTACTTCTGTGTTTGAAACATTATATCAGGTAATGCTTGTGAATTCCATTCTCTGCATCTGCATGGAGAATGTGTAAATTGTGTCGGTGTGTGTCAACTTACCACTTAATTTAATTGGCTGAGAGTGACATACTGCCACACAGAAAGTGTTTTTATAGACAGGTCTATGGTGATATTGCCCCCGTCCCTTAAGTAAACCCTCCTCCCTCCCTTGGCTGCTCTTCTCTTCTTTGTGTGTGCATCCACATTCAAGTCCAAATCTGACAAAGAACAAAGACCAGAAAATAAGTAGGCCATGTCCGAGACAACCAGAGGTCACACAGAAGCTTCACAGCTAAGCTTCACAAAAATATGTAAATGCTTATATTTGTGGAAAGCCAGTAAATGTGCTGTTATTATCAGGTATTTACATGTATATACAAATATTGTGCTAATTTTCTCAAGTATAGTGGCTAATTTTCAAAAGAAGTGTACTTTACATGGTCTATTTGTTCACATAGTGAATGTCCATGTGCCTATATTTTCCCGAGAGATGAGAGATGCATAATCACTTTTCCTGGAGACAAAATATATATCTGCTGATGGTATGCAAAGTGCACACAGCACTTGACATTTTAATTGGAATTTCATTTGTGCTCTTGGTAGGGATTTGTGCTTTATAAAACAATCATACAACATTGCCTTGTTTATGTAAGATTAAAATGGCAGTAATTAAAATGTCTTGTAATGTTAAAATAAAATACGTGCTAGCCTGCTTTATTATTATGTACTTAAACTGATAATAAACACACATGGCATGTTCTGTATGGGCAGTATTCACATAGAAGCATCTTAGGCAAGTAAAGATTTATGTGCCACCGGATGGTCCCCACTGCTTTTCTCTGACAAAGAGAGAGTTCCCCAACAGCAGATAGAGACAAGTAAAGGATGTAGAGGCTGTCACTAAAACAGATCATGTCCAGCTGAATAAGCTACTTTAAAGTCTATTATGAGAAAAGTGTCAATGTGAATATTATTTCCTTTTTTAGGGCGCCTTCCCAGGGAACCTCCAGCTGGTTCTGGTTTTGAGGCCCACCACCCTCCTGCAGCGCACACTGTCAGACATCCTTTTCAAGATGAACAAAGATGAGTTCAAAATGAAGGTGCCGGTGCGTGCTTCTGTCTCACATGGGCCATAAAATGAATACATCTTTAATTATATTGTCATTATGATATGTATGAATATGTCTGTTGTTTGCAGGTAATCATGCTGAGCTCTTTAACTGAGCTCCACTCCTACATTGACCGGTCCCAGTTGACCCAGGAACTCGGGGGGATGCAGGAATACTGTCACGAGAAATGGATCTCCCATCGCGCTGTATGGACAGATATTCAATATATTTATACTCTTACTTACTTATACTTTATAGCTTGACAAAGCAGACAATTCAACACAACATGCTTTACTATGTCTTGTGTTTTTACATCAGGCTATTGAGGGCTTTGCTTTGATGGTAAAGAAAATGGCACAGACCCTTCAGTCATTTGGAATGGAGCTGGCTGAAACAGAGCTCCCAAATGAAATTCAGGCCACAACAATCCTACTGAACACACACACCAGCAAGAAAAACAAAATGAAGGTAACCCTGAAATCACTGCATCTCTTCTGCGATGCTATCCTCTGTATGCGTCCTGTATATATGCAGCATGTGCATTGATTTCTTTTGCACTGTGGTGTGTGTACAGGAGGATCTGCTTGTGGCTTTGGGACACGGCAGTCAGCTTCTAGGGAGCATCAACGAGCCTGTAGTGCGGGACCCTGACCACAATATGAACCAGGATGAGCTGGAGAGCCTGGCCACAGTCCAAAGGTAAGAAAACGGAGGTACACAACAATAATAAAAAACGACGTAATATTAGTTGATGAAGTCAAATGTCAATTTCTTGTGTATTACTAAACCCAGTGTTCATTATTTAACTTACTCTAGTTCTTTAAGTTCACTTTGCATTTCATCAGTATGCAGTCAGCATTGTATTTAAAACAATCCCAATAAACAACATCCCTTGCTGGTCTTTCTCCTCTGCCACCAGGCTGCTCTCTCAGCTGGATGAGACAGAAAGGGCTTTTGATGAGTTCTGGCTGAGGCATCATACCAAACTGGAGCAGTGTCTCCAGCTGTGCCACTTTGAGCATAACTACAAAGAGGTGAGCTGCAGGGGCCTAGCTCCTCTCAACTCCTCGTTATCTGACTTTTTTAATGACTTAACTGAAAGTGACTGTGGTGTTTCTGTGTCAGGTGAGGGCTCTGCTGGATCAGGTGTCGGAGAAGCTTGCAACCTTTTCTGAGGTGGGGATTAGCCCCGCCCACGCTGACCATATCTTCAGTGAACTCACCACCTACGAGAAGAAAGCCTGCGTAAGTCATATCAATCTTCTCCCAAGTGTTTCTCATAAAAGACTTGATTATTTGATGTTTTCAGTGCTTAGTATGCAGATGGGCTTCAAAGACGTCTGCCGTTAAAGTTCAAGTTTCAAATATGGAAGAGCATTTTCTCCAACATAGCAAATATGCATTGGTAACTATAAAGCTAACACAAATCTACAGGAGGTGCTGGACAGGACTTCATCTTTGGCCCATGAGGGTGATGAGCTGATCCAAAACTCCCACTACTCTGAGGACTCCATACAGCCAAAGTGCACTGACCTCAGATCAGCCAGTGAGAATGTGTCCAGCAACCTTAGAGCCAAGAAAGACCATCTCCTCAAAGCACTGGATCTCCATCACCATTTAGAGAGGGTAAGAATTATTTTAGCAAAAATCCAAACGCTTCTTCCCTCTTGTTATCGTTGTCTTATTCCCTTTGTTCTCTGTTTTGGTGCAGGCGTCAAAGTGGTGCGATGAGGGAATATACTTGCTGGCGTCTCAGCCTGTGGACAAGTGTCAGTCGCACGATGGGGCAGAGATAGCATTACAGGAGCTAGAGCGTCACTTGGACAACGCAGGGCAGAATCAGTTGACCGACCTCAGTTACATATGGAGTGAATATGAGACTGTTCTTAACCAGCAGTTTAGAGTAAGAGAGCCACTTTTCATGTGTCACTTTTTAATTATTTTATAGAGATTATATCTATCAAATAAATCCAAAATACTTTTCTTGGGCTAAAGCAAAGCAGTAGGCTACATTATAAATAATCTACAGCAGTAATGGCAGTAACATTCAGTACTTAATATATGTATTCTATTCTGATTTAAGACAGTTTACACATACTGACAAAATAATATGAAAATATAAGGGAAGAAATAATTATCATAAAAAAAAACTAAAACTGATCAGAAAATCTATTAACTTGTTGTTACTGGCTTACACTATAGGATGTACTGTAGCGCTGTGTGTTATACTGCCATCTAGTGTTGATAAATTTAATTATGCCAAATATAGACTTATCTTTAGGTTGTCTTATATGCAGCAACAATACATACATTTATTTCAAGGCCCCCCAAAAATGATATGATATAAAATGAGGATAATGTTAAAATAATTAGTCATACATTCATATAAAGCACAAGTTATTACATGCAGGCTAGTAAATCTTCCCTATTTTTGTGTTTAAAGGACCAGGTGGAGAAGGTCTTCCAGAAGCAGACGTCCATGCAGGAGATGTTTGACAAAAGAAGGGTCAGCCTGAAGAAGCTAGCAGCCAAACAGACCAGGCCTGTTCAGCCAGTAGCCCCTAGACCAGAGGCCTTCATCAAATCCCCGCTCAGCTCCCCTGGTCAGCTTCTTTACAAACACTATTCAACACCAAAAGAAGTTATTCCACTGTGTTTAGAGTAACTGTCTGTCCTCTGCCACAGCACACAGAGCACAGCAGGAGAAGATCTCTGAGGTGGACTCCTGCAGTAATATCATCTGTGAAACAGTGAGTTTTGTTTGATCTTGGAGTTTTATTGATAAGATTTGTTGTTTTGGTAAATCAAACTTTTCTTGTGTGGATCCTTTAGGGAAACAGCCAGCTGCTAAATGGAGACAGCACCAGCAGACACGCCTCTCTGTCAGAGGAGGAGGAGAACCTGGCAGTGCTCAGGAGGTAAAGGATGGACCATAACGCTTTCATCTATAATCAAATTACACAGCAGAAAACTATTATCTTTTCATCCGAAGCTCATCTGTTTTTTTCTACCTTACTTTAAGTGATGTTATTTTTCCTCTCTGCCCAAAGGCATGTAATGAATGAGCTGCTAGAAACTGAGAGAGCCTATGTGGAAGAACTGCTTTGTGTTCTTCAGGTATTTATCCCACACTCCCAAACCTGTTTAAAATTTGTAATATTTACTTGAATCGTTATAAATCTGTTTGTATTGTGTGTATTTTATGTTACAGGGATATGGCTCCGAGATGGATAATCCTGCAATGGCCCACCTCATCCCTGCTCCTTTACAAAACAAAAAGGAGATTTTGTTTGGCAACATGCCAGAGATCTACCACTTCCACAAGAGGTGAATGAGCGCCACCTGCCGGTCATTTAATATAACTTTAGTGTAATTTGACATGGCTACAACAGACTACAGTATTGTTCATTTGCAACACATTTTTATTGCATTTAGGACTTTCTTAAGGGAACTGGAGCTGTACACTGACTGCCCAGAGTTGGTTGGAAGGTGTTTTCTTGAACGGGTGAGTGAATCTTTTTTTTTTCTTGCTGTATGTTGTTTTTTTTTTTTTATTTGATTCATGAATTTTTGGTCTTCTGTAGATGGCTGACTTACAGATCTATGAGAAGTACTGTCACAACAAGCCTCGTTCTGAAAGCCTCTGGAGGCAGTGCTCAGACTGTGCCTTTTTCCAGGTAAAGAGAAACGTTGCTTTTTTAAGTCGAGACATGTGTTCTGTTGATGTGATTTCATTTGCGTTGTTTTATGTTATACTAGGAGTGTCAGAAAAAGTTGGAACATAAACTGGGCTTGGATTCATATCTGCTCAAACCAGTTCAAAGGATTACCAAATACCAGCTGCTTCTAAAGGTATAAAACTTACTTTGTAAAACTACTACTGCTATAAAAAAAAAACATGCACTCACTTCCACTCATAACTTTGTGTGAACTTTTCTGTGATCTCAGGAAATGTTAAAGTACAGTAAGGGCTGCGAAGGAGCAGATGACCTACAGGAAGCTCTGACCTCCATTTTGGGCATCCTTAAGGCTGTCAATGACTCCATGCACCTTATTGCCATTACAGGATATGAGGTGAGATATTTAACTTACTCACCAGGCTCTAAATCAGGGGATCACTGGTTGTACATTTGAATTTAAATCCAAATATTGTAAGAATTGATTAGTAAAAACAATTCCTATCTACTTTTTACAGGGCAATCTGAGTGACCTGGGTAAACTACTGATGCAGGGTTCGTTTAGTGTGTGGACAGAGCATAAGAAAGGCCATGCCAAGGTTAAGGATCTGGCCCGGTTCAAGCCCATGCAGAGACACCTCTTCCTCCACGAGAAGGCCCTTCTCTTCTGCAAACGAAGAGAGGAGAATGGAGAAGGCTATGAGAAGGCCCCCTCTTACAGCTTCAAACAGTCTCTTAGTGTAAGTTCTTTTGTTAAAGTGTGCTTCTTCTGTCTTGTTTTTTTTCCACAATGTTTATGATTTCCTCTCTGCACTGTTAACAGATGAATGCCATTGGGATTACTGAAAATGCTAAGGGGGACAATAAGAAGTTTGAAATCTGGTCCAACTCCAGAGAAGAAGTCTACATTGTGCAGGTATTACATTTGTTTCATCATAGTTAATTTGATATTAATAGATGCATGTGTTTGACTTCTGCCTTGACAGTACAACGTATATTCTGTCCTTAATGAAGATTTGTTGAATTATGATTGCATTATCTCAGGCTGCCACAGCTGAACTGAAGACTGTCTGGGTGAATGAGATCAGGAAGGTTCTGACAACACAGCTGCAGGCGTGCAGAGGTACAGAGGGGGCACTATTCCTACATCTGAATATTAATCATGTGATTCATATTAAAGCCTCAGGGTCAAATGGGATTTTTCTGTTATTTTTTGTTTGTTTGTTCATTTCAGAAGCCAACCAGCAGAGGGCACCAGAGCAGGTTTTCCAGTTTCCCCCTGTCACTGGTGGAGCAGTGAGCCTCAGGTTAGTCCCAGGTTGGATAGGATCTGTGTTATTGCTGTATTTACATTTTTATAGTTAATGCATGAACTCCTTAAATTCCACTCACAGCCCATTTAAGACTGGACAGAGGTCCATGAAAAAGGGAGAAGAGAAGAAAGCAGAACCAAGCAGCCCTGATGCCAACTGTTCTTCACCAAAACCCGCTGGAAAAGGTTTGTAAAAAAAAACATACCATACCATATGATATGATTGCATAACTCTTTCTTTTTCCTCGTTGTAAATAGTTTGACTCACCATCCTTTCACCTTGTGTCTGTCTCTCCCTCTGTTTTTCCTCTGACTCAGATGAGGCTGTGATAAGTCCTACCTCAGACAGAGCGACAGTTGCTAAAAAGCGCTTTACTTTACAGGGCTTTAGTAACCTCAAAGCCCAGAAAGGTAAATGTAGGTTACTTTCAGTTTCAAGCAAATGAATAGAAATAGGTCCTAAAGGAACTATATTAAAATATACAGTTTCTGGTTAGTAGGTCAAATATTGCATGCTTCCCTTCACAGACTTTTCAGCTTCTGATGATAAAAGTTTTACATTACCCATGATGATTCTTCCACCACCAGGTATTACTCAGTGTCAGACCCTGTTTCATTTAACCCTGTCTGTTGGATTGTCATTAGTCTAACTGTTAAAAAGTCACAGTTACAACAGCTTTGTCTTTTAACACCTCTGATAGATGGAGCTTAGTGGAAATGCTGTGTCTGTCTTGTCGTCTTTTTTATTTATTTATTTTTTCTTGTAATGTAGCTGATTGAGATGCCTTTGATATTTTGTGAATATCTGCTTCTGAAGTTCTTGTTTTTTGGTGGTCTTTTTCACAGAGTCCCCTACAAGCCCTGATCACAAGACAAAACGACAGAGCGATCCCACGCCCTTTGGCTTCAAAGGTAGCTACTTTCTCTAAAAATAATTGATGAAACTGGGAGTGAATATATTTTTGCTCTGTGACAGTGGGTGAACTCCAAAGCTTTTCATACAAATGGAATTATTCATGTTGCCTTTGCAAAGCCAACTTACGTCTAAGCTGTAGCTGCTGCAGGGTGATCACGGGCTGTTTTCATTGCTTCCTGTTCCTCAGATGCAGGCCCCCCTCCCCTTCACCTGAGCAGAACCAGGTGGTTCAGCACCACTAGTGTCTTACACTCTAAATGGAGAGGTACATAGGCCCCAGCTGCTACAGGCTTTAAGATTACCCAATTCATCTAACTATTGTAGACCTACTTTCTCTCACTTTTTCTTACCCAAATGTTCCTCTCAGTTTAAGACTGTCAGATGTAGAATTGCATGTGTGCTCTGCAGGTTGCGGGGAATATCTCTTCTTCTCTTGGTTTGTAGTTTCTTCCAGACATCTGGTCTAGTAAATCTCTAACTGCACACCTTCTGGAGCACTTAAATTAAAATGTTGCTGTCAACTGCACAACTACATCTCTTTCTGTTTTTTAGGCTGGAACAAGGCCACTATGTCACTGAACACCTCAGAGGAGCATGATGGATACTCCAGTGCTGAGGATCCTCTAAACTCAGATGCTGAGGATGACAATGGCAAGAAGCTGGTGGGTCACTCAGTCCATTTCAAGGATTTTTAAAGTGGAAATTAATATAATGTTAATATAATATAAATATAATTTGCTCTTTTTTAACTTTATTATTATTATCTGCCAATATGTATCTACAGTCTGCTGGCAAATATACAGTGACAAGTGATTATGAAAGGGATGGCACTCAGGATGTGTGTTTGAGGAGTGGAGACGTGGTCCAGCTGGTCAAAGAGGGAGAGGACAAACAGTGGTATGAGTCCAGATTAACTGCTGACTTTTTTCAATAAAACCCAATGTACTTTTGCATTGTTTTGAGTTCATTGAAACTTTAAATCGATTTGTGTCATAAAGGTTTGTTCGCAACCTCAGCACATCTAAGGAGGGTTGGATTGCTGCTTCTAATCTTCTAACCCTCATTAGAAAGTCCAAGTCATGCCAGTCCCTTACCAGCTCAGGTATTCAAACTAATAATCTCCAAAATAAAGTAACAGATATGTTCAAACCCCCACATAAATCCTTGTATAATCCCTTTTTCTGTTTGTGCTCCTAACAGAGGGCAGTGGCTCCGGTAACCTCAGCACATCGTCCAGTTGCAGCGAGACATATACAAGTTTCACTGAAATCAAACCTTGAAATCTTGAAATCTTGAGCACTTTCTTCTTTCTTCGACCAAACAGCCCTTTTGAATGCTAGCACTGTGTGACTGTCTGTGCTATATTGCCAACATTTGTACCATTGCATTGTTGTCAGATTTCCACAGTAGAAGGTATTTCTTTGTTCTTTTAAAAATACAATAAGAAAATAACAGGTCTTATATTTGTAGTACAATCAGTTCTGCCACAGAATCATGGAGTCATACACCTGGTTCTCTGTTTTACAATGATGTGTGTAATTATAATGTCATAGATGTATGAATGGGCCAGCAGGACTGGACTGAGCTATTGGTGTTAAAAGTCATCCATCATTCCCTCTGTTAGTTTGTCTGTCTGCAATAACTTACACGGGTTATTTTAACTGTTACTGCAAATAGTAAATAAATAGAGATATAAATGTTTATGGCCCATTTAGAATGAAAGATTGTTTTCATGTGTAAAATTACATGATTTTCCATGTTGTTTATTTATTTGTAAGAATTAAAATTTCACACCTTTGTTTATTTGAAATTGCTCTGTTCAGATTTTGAATGTCTGTAGATTCTGTGTCATAACTTCAGTCCATCTCATCACCAGCTGCTCTGTGTTTGTCTCTAATAGCCTGATATTCTAAACTTTGTGGATCAAGTAAGATACAGTCTAAAAATGTTTGCATAAAGGTAAACTAGAGATTACTGTAACTTATTCCCTTCGGGGCGATCGTGTTGAATGTAGATAATGTTCACGTCTGTCATGAAATGTTTGTTATTGAAATGCTATATTGTATATTAAGTATGGTGATGTCACTACTTTGTGACTCATTTTTTTTATATAAATGACTTGTAATATCTGACACATTTTGTTTTGGGATCTTTGTTATATTCAACTTGCTATTGGCCCAGCGCTAGAAACGAAACTGAAAGTGTGGACGAGGGTTGCCAGTTTCAAAATACTACAACTTAACTTACTATACTATAACGATAAATGTAATCGAAAAGCAGAAGTTGTAAGCCAACAATCTCCTTTGATTATTTGTTGACAACTTCAATCGCATTTTCAAGACATTTCTCCAGAGACAACCACTTTTTGTGTTAGATAAACTCTCCTCAAAAGCGATAACTCACCAGAGGGTTTTTTTCTGTGAAGCCTGGCAACTCGACCAACCGCAGGCGGTCGTTTTTGATAGCGCCCATTTGGTGTATTTTGTTGCTAGTTAAAGCAAACTAAACGAGATAATTACTCGAGGAAAGACATATGCTTTACGTTTTTTTTAGTTAAGCAATATTTGTGTGTAAAATGGCTACCGGTCACGACATTGTGTGTGTACTGTGTCGGAGGTCCGAGGAGAACAGAATAACTGGGGCTTTATCGACTAAAGACCTCGTTACTGCTCATCAAAACTGTTTGGTAAGAATTATCAGCATTAACTCATAATTATATCAGTGCCACTTATGTCGAAACATTTGACATAGTGGCAGTGCTTCGTTTGTAAAGAAAAAGTCATGGAGCGGTTACTGCTATGAAGCTTTCTGTATCTAAACTATTCCCTTTTAACAGAACAGTGGGTTATTTGTGAAGACTGAGTCATAAATGTGAGTTAAAGTGATTCAAAATCAATAGGATCACTACAGCGAGGAAGTGAGAACTGTGACCGGAAGTGACGTTGGATAAGGTTCAGACTTGAATTTTTGTGAAAAAGTAGAAAAGATACAGATTGATTATTTGAATACCTCAAATATTTGTTACTAGAAGTGACATCCACACTGTAGTGTAGGTCTACAACATGGAAAGCTGCTGTCATGAGTCTATATTTCATGCATTATAACTCAGATGCTATTAATAACTAACTTCATAAACTGGTTTGTCTGGAATAACCTAACATAAATCCTATAATGATGACCAATTATCTACTATTGACTAGTCTATATTGTATAAGGGTTATGGCATATATATTTATATGGCTTTTATTTACTCATATCTAATGAACAAATTGGCCACTGAAATTATTACTAGAAAAAAAGAATCCAAGCATCGAGTAACCTTTAAACATGTCTTAAATGTAGTTTTTTGTTTCACAGTTATATTCCTCTGGCCTTTTTTGTCGGGAATCTCCGCAGTTCGATGACCTTTTTGGTTTTTCTACCCAAGATGTGATGACTGAGATGAAACGTGGAAGCAGACTGGTAAGAAAATGCCACTTTCATTGAGGCAAAGCAAAGCATGCTGATAAAGACGAAGTGGAAAGTTTTATTTTCAGTGTGTGTTTTTGTGAGTGGAGGAGAGAAAGAGCGAGAGTCAGTTCAGGTCAAGGGAACCTGTTATCACCAAAGTATTTTCAATCCTGTTCAGTTTTATATCCAGTGTGTTCAAACATGTCTGAGCGTAAGGAGAATTTGGATTTTTATGCAGTAAGTACAACTCTGCAGACGGAGGAAGCAGATCGGGAAGAAAAACTCCTATAATGCATGGATGATATAATCATTCTCACTTGTAGTTTTGCTTCAGACCTGCAGCAGGTGTAAGAAAAAGGGTGCCACTGTAGGCTGTGAAGTCAAGCGCTGCCAGAAATCCTACCATTATCCATGTGCTATTGAAGAAAATGCCAAGGCCAGAGTGGACAAAAGGAGCGGCAGTTACAGGTAAGCTTCTGTTTGTTGGTGAGATTTTAAAAAAGTAATATATATATATATATATATATATATATATATATATATATATATATATATATATATATATATATATATACACATTAACCTTAATTTGACCTTTTTTTCAAGGTTGTACTGCCGTAGACACTATGAAAAAATAAAGAGTAAGTGCCATCCTTTTGCATGTTGTCTTTAATCACTTGCCTTTAAAATATTACAGTGTGTCTTGTCATTTTTAACAGAAAGTCATTCTTCTGAAAACAGCACAAAGACTTGCAATTCAAATGAGGCCAGTTCTTCTAGGTCTGAACTAAAAAAACTTCACACCAATTACACAAAACACACTTTTTTACATTTTCTTGACAGTACCTTCTCATGCTATTTGTTTATTATGATATGTTATTAGATCAGAAGTTGTAATAGCAATCTATGTTTTAGGTCATGTTGGGAAAAACATACATCTTCCTCATACGGTAAACTTTTTTTTTTTCATAAAACAAATTATTGAACTTTTAAATTATTGAACTTTTTTTTTTTTACACTATTTTTAAATTTTTGTTTTTTAGAAATGGTCCAGTCTGATGATGATTCAAACTCATCCTCCAAGGTACTACTTAAACTGGAAAGCTTTTTAAAAGAATTTCTTTCACTGCTAATTTGAATAATTTTGCTTGTGCTTTTGGGACAGAGGCAGTTGGATTTTAGTGACCAGTAAGTGCGCTCCATTTGTTTAACTTCATGATACTTGAAATGAAGTCGGGTTGTTTGGTATCTGTTCTGTTTGTGTCACAGACAAGAAGAGAATGTGGCTAAACGCTGGAAAAGAAAAAGATCAGAGGATTTAACAAACTCTGGTGAAATACGATGTGTAACTTACAGTAATGCTTTTGGTGTCACTTTACAATTGACTCCAAAACATTGTGAATGTGTGTTTATAGATATTGATGCTGATGTCATGTTTGTACCACTGGACTCAGACTTGGAAGAAAATGACAACTCTGCACCAGATAAACTGGTTAGTGTAATGTTAATCTTAAAAATATTCATTCATTTTCAGTGTCTGAAAACCTCTTTGTTGTTTTCAATATCAATACATCACTATGAACTACTTCAGTTAAACAGGTATGTACTTACAAGAAGCTTGTTTTGATTTATAATAAAATGACAGTAGTGGATCACTTGTATGTTTTTCACTTAAAAGAAAAGACTCTACGATTGCTGGGTCAGATTCAGGTATGATGTCTTAACTTTTCAGTCAACACAACAGAATGACTGGTATTGAAGTTGTTTTGAAGATCTTGCAATCCTTTTATGTACTCCAAAAGTGGAAGAGCACGAAAATGGGAAGAACAATTCTTCAGTTGATTGTTCGGTGAGTTTTGACATAAAAGTCAAAAGTAATCCTTTTGTCAGGAATGTAATGAACCACTGAGCAGATTTCTTTATTTGTACTTATATTTCTTAATTTCACAGAGCATTATCATCAGCAATAAACAAACTCAGCAGCTCTCCTTTATATTTTTTATTTTCAGGATGCAGATTCTCAGAGTCTTTTGCCAACTCCGCAGAGAAACAAATCGACAAATCATCAAGAAGGTAAACTGTCTGAAGTCAAAGTACAGACTTAGACAAAATGTCACTGAATGTCAAAGATGAACAAAGCTTTATTTTATTATCAGGGGGCAGTATTAATACTTTACCTTCAGACAAAGAGTTTAGCATTGACTCAATAAGTTTTTGGAAAGACTGTAACACCGCTGGATGTACACAAGCCATCTTCAGTGACTTCATCGATGAGATTACTGACATCTTCCACCGAATTAACTCTGAAGAGGCCAGTCAACAAGGTGAAATAAAAAAACTGTGCCATTATAACTTAATCATGTTAAACTGAGCTGTGTGAACTTTCTTCAGATTGTGACATGGCTTTAAAAGTGATGATGGCTTCTGGAAAACTCACAGAGCTTGTGGCCAAACAACAAAAAGGTAAAATAAGAAAAATATTATTAAAAGATAAGTTTTTGTTATTTTTGTATATCAGATTGTGTTTTTTTGTTTTTCTGTTGTTTCTTCAGATTTGGAAAAGAAACAAACAGAGCTTCAACAGGCAGCAGTGGCTTTAAACTCAGTGGTATCATCACTCAAGAGATAATAATAATAAGAGCAGGGTAGAGACATAGACAGAAGCAAACGGACACAGATTTTTACTTTTTGTCACTCTCTGCTACTGTAACTTACTTTGTCTTACCATTGTTTAATCTTGTTTAGTTTGCAGTTTATTCATGTTATATACTTTGGGTAATATATTTTTTTATACTTGGGACTTGTCTTCAATTCACTTTTATTTTATTGTATTTTACAAATGAAGCACTGATAGATTTGCTGGAATGAATTGCTTTATGAGACATTTGATGAAACCATCTGAAGAGGGCGCTGTTTTACTTGTATAAGATATCCTCAATGTACAGACAAATAAGCTTCAGATGAGCTTAAGCAATATGAACTATTTATCATGAATCAGACAAAATGAGTGATTATTGTGTTATTGAAACTCATGTTGTAACTTGTGTTTTTGTGTCATTGCAATAAAATGTTCATTTTGATTTCAGACATAACTTTGGGCCTAATCTTTTCCACAATACACACTATTGATTGAAAGACAAAATACACATTGAAATCAAGCTTTAATCACTTTCCTAGTGTGAATAAACTGGCATCAAGTCTTCACAAACTAAAAACCTGTTGATGTCAGCAGTCATTCAGGAGCCTATAATACTTAGAAAACTAAACAATGTATTCTGTGTTAAAAAAGACAAAATATTTATACATTTACAATCAATTAACTGCACAATATAGCAGTATCCAACACTGAATTTACACATAGTGCACTGAGTATCCTATTTACATTTGTAACAGTTACATTTCTTCTGTGTATTGTTTATTCTGGGCTAGATTCTGGACAGATCTCTTCTCAGAATTAAGACTTAAGAGCTACACAAAAAAAAAAAAAATCAATCAAGCTCTATTAGCAATCTTTAAATCATGTATTCTGACAAGTGCGTGAGTCCTGTAGCTTAGCCTTAAACAGAAATCATGAATCCAGATGGCACAAACAAACAAAATAGTCATGATAAGCAAAGTCATAATCAAAATTTGAAAATGTTGTCCCGAGCACTTCAAT
The DNA here is from genome assembly GCA_036850595.1 of Rhyacichthys aspro. NCBI lineage: Eukaryota > Metazoa > Chordata > Actinopteri > Gobiiformes > Rhyacichthyidae > Rhyacichthys > Rhyacichthys aspro. The sequence goes on from CM072168.1 coordinate 10,976,016, forward strand.
TCTCAGTCTCCTGTTCACAAAAGTCAGGCACAGTGGTGAACAGGTATTACAGCAATGCACAGTGTCACTTGTGCATGTACAGCTCATCCATCTCACATTAGTAGTGACAGGGAAGCAGATGAAGCTCATTTATCAGAGGTCTTTGGAGCTAAATGGAGGGTGAAGTTGTTCCGACGCGTTGAGTAACAATCAGTTCTTAAACGCCCCACAACGACTGGCCCGACATATGAAGTCTTTCAGCAGGTTACCGTCGATTTGCCAGAAAGCGGCCGTCTGGGTCACTTCAGTCAGGTGATTCACGCAAAACTTGAAGCAGAACTCTTCTAAGTCCTAAATGAGAAAAAAAAATCAAATCAATAAAAGATGTAAACAGTGACAGTCCGCACAGTTATCTGGGAATTACCTCTGCGTCGTAGCGCACAGCCGCAGACAGAAGAGAGAAAGCGTTCTCCACAGTTATTCCCCTCTTTATTATGTGTTGACACAAACGCTTGAGGCGGTTCTCACAATATGAAGTGGCCAGATCCAGAAGCCCTAAAGCACCAAAGACATGGATTAGTATTGTAATAAAATGACAAGCGTGAAGATACAGTTGTGTTCATAATAATAGCAGTGTGTTTAAAAAAGTGAGTAAAGCTCAAAATCCTTAGTATGGCTTTTATTTTCATACACGCAAAAGCAAATCAAATCAAAAGATGAACAAAAAAAGGTTAAATTTGTGTATATTTCCCTAAATCTAACATTTTCATACAGTAAATGTTTATGTTTGTAAAGAAAAATGCTGACACTAATATTCCATTTTTCTTCACTTTCTGTAAAGGAATAACCAATTTGATCTTTTTTTGGTTCTTGTTTTGATTTGGAATGGAATGTGCAGTGTTCCCTAATGCTTTTGCATGTACGAAAATAAAAGCTATTATAAGGATTTTCAGCTTTACTCACTTTTTAAACACTCTGCTATTATTATGAACACAACTGTATATTTGAGGTGTTAAGTCTGACCAATGGCATCTTCGGGAGACAGCTCCACGTTGTCTGTGTAGAGGAACTCCAGAAAAGAGCGGTAGACCGGATACGAGAACTGGTCTATTTCAATCACCTCCTTCATGTCTTCGTTCCAGTGGGACTGAAACATGGATCTGAAGTGTTCACATCTGGAAAGAAAAACGGTTTTAACGTTTTTTTTAATATCTTGCTTTGTGCTGACGGCTAGCGTGGGACTCGGACCTGATTTTGAGAACTGCTTTGTGCACGTAAATATATTTGCCGTCCACACAAAACCTGAGGTCAGCCGTCTCTGGGTTATCAAACTCCTTCTTCAGAGACTGGGCCACAGTCAAGAAATCTTCATGTTCTGGAGAAAATACAGCACATGGGAGCCAAAAATAAACTCTAGAAAGAAATTAAAATCTGAGCCTCTCAATCAGTGATGAAGAGCCATTCTAGTAAAACAAAAATCATGTGATAAATTGGAATAAATTCAAATGAAGAAGCAGATGTTTTGGAAAAAGCTTTTGGTTTTGTAACTGTTCTTTCACAACAGATAGATAAGCTCCCACTGGGATCCTGCTGTATTTGGTAAAAGTAAAACTCTCTTTGTGGAAGTTCTTAATCTTACCCATAGAAAGAAGCCTCCACATGACTGAAGGAGTAGCAAAGCAGGCAAAGACATCATCCGTGCAGGTGAAGTGGGTGAGGTGGGGTAACACTATGGACTGGCTCCGGCACTGGCCCCACATATACACTTGACCACTCTGGGTCTTAGCGGCTGATGTATGTGTGGAGTGACAAGCAGCGATCTCTACAATTCTGTTCAAAAAGACAGAAAATGAAAGTTAGCTTTGTTTTTTTTTCATTTTTGTTTTTGTTTTTTTAATCGAACAAACCTCTCTTTCTCTGTCATGATCTGAACTGGACTCAGCTGGTTGCTCTTGTTGCCCGTGCCCAGTTGTCCGTACGTGTTGGCGCCCCAGGCATAGAGCAAGCCTTCGTCTGTGAGGGCCAGGGAGTGGGCGTAGCCTGCGACGATCTGGAGAGACAAAGAACAGTCAGAAAGTGCGCCAACTTAACCCCGGGAGCAAACTTCTGGCCTCGTCTGTAGATTAAAATGAAGCCAGGCATTTTCCAAATACCTGTTGCACACACAATCCCTGCAGAGCTATTAAACGACACGGTGTGAGCTGATTCCCATTATTCCCCAGTCCAAGCTGTCCATTTCCGTTATAGCCCCAGCCGTACACCTGCATAAGAAAACCAACAGTTTTTTTTAGTTTTTTTTAAAGAGCACACATTAGTTATGGTTACAGAACCTTTACCTCTCCATTGTCCACTACTGCCAGGGAAGAGGTCTGACCACAGACAATACTGACAGCCACCTTATTCTGCAAGCAGCTGGACACTCGGCGAGGAGTGGGCTGGTTTGCTGTGGAGCCTGAGCCCACCTGTCCACAGTTATTGTAGCCCCACGCATAGACCTGACAAAGAAGAACAAAACACATTTTAAATCAAGCTACGCTGCCAAAACTAACCCTATATAAAAATAAATCAGAGAAAATGTTGTCTGCCCCCAACATACCCTTTAAACTAAATACCAACAAAAAGAGGTTTAACAGCATTCCTTGTGTGTTTAGGAAAAAAGCTTCTTATTGCAAAAAAAAAAAAAAAAAAGCAGTGCATTGTTGGCTTCATTCTGACAAGTTTTAGGCTATGTCCACACTGAACAATAAAGGCCTTCGTCTAATTTTTTGAGTGGTTCCTAAATCAGATTTTGCTGTGAGCACAATTATGTGTTGCTGAGGCTTAAAACACAACATAAACACAGACTTTGACTTTTATAATTAAGTTTTTGTTTTTACCTGATGCTTTCATTTATCTAATCTGAGCCATTTCTGCCATTTCAGTGTGAACATCCCCTCAAATAAAAACACTCTTCAGCCTAAGGCGTATCAGACATAAATAACATATTAAATAATGTCTTCCCTTCTATGCCTAAATTACAATGATTGTCTGTCCTGTCACTGGGAATTCCATGGGCTTAAATACTGCTGAGGTAGTTGATAATCCCACACATACTTCTCCAGAGTCAGTCAGAGCCATTGAGTGGTGGGACCCACAGGCCACGTCTGTGACCTTCTTATTGAGCAGGTTGGCAGACACAAGAACTGGAGACACTCCTTGGTTGGTTGTCCCATTTCCCAGTTGACTGTAGCCGTTATGGCCCCAGGCAAACAGCTCACCATCTAAAAAAAAAAACAAACAAACAAAAAAAACCAAAAGATTAGTCATTACACAATATTTCCTCAGGCTGTATGGATTACTTAGTTTGTGCAGATACCTTCAGTGGCCAGTAGGACGTGAGGTCCACTGCCATAGCTTAAGCAGATCACTTTTCTACCACTCAGGAAATCCAGTTTCTTAGGCACAATGGTGCTCAAGCTATCCCCTGTTCCCAGACAGTTACTGCAGTTCAGGCCAAACACATACACCTGAATACAAAAAGACAAAAGAGGGTAGAAATGGTGTAGTGATATACATAGATCCAGAGTCTCGACAAGCATCAGACCCTGTGCCTAGTGCTGATAAGAGAGAACTAATCTTGTATTTACACAACGCTCAGTACAAAAAATACAAGAAGAAGGCTCCAGATATACAACATGAATAATTATATGCTTAATTTGTCTTAAATTTAAAGGCTAAATGTTTACTCTTACTTATTTTGTTAGAGCGATAAGAGACAAAGAGCAGCATAAAAGATGTGTGATATCTGAAGTGAGTAACTACAGCTTGTGATGCTAAATATTGATAATCATCTTCACATGCTTCACCAGCTTTGGCTTGGCTTTTAGGAGACAGGGTGCCCAATTAAATCAATCAGTGCTCACATTTTTGCAGAGAAAATTAAAAAATGGAAACTGTAGGTTATTATCCTTTCTCTGTTTTAAGTTAGATTGCCTCATTACAATGTTAAAGGAGCATTGTGTAGATCGTTGGATATAATTAGCTCATAGTTACCTCGTCGTCTTTAGTGATGTAGATGGCCTCATTTGCCGAAGTGCCAAAAACACATGCTTTCCGTACTGCAGATAGCTCCTGTGGACTCATCAGGCTGAAGATGGGCCATTTAGTTACATCCACCATAATGACACCACTTAGAGTCTGCTGTAGGGTCGCAGGGTGGACAGAGGAGCTTCAAACCATAAGGAGTGGCAGTCTTTGTCTGTCTAAATACACAACATCATTTATTAACAGTAATGTCTGTCCAGGGTGTACCCCGCCTAAGGCCCAAAGCTGCTGGGATAGGCTCCAGCCACCTGCGACCCCACAAATGGGATAAGCGGTAGAAAATGAATGAATGTCTTTAGTGTGTTTAGACTAGAGCTTGGAATACACATGTGTGCATTAAGACTTGGGACATGCAGCAACAAACTTCATAATCTGTATATTGTTTAATAATGCAGGATTAAAACTTGTTTGTGGTTCATATGGACAGGTGCTTTACCACAGGAGAGCCTAAACAATGTATTGCAATTGAGGGGACTGAATTACTTGGCCAGTATTATGAAAGATTCTTCTAAATTTGTCCATTGTTATTGGTAAAACAGCTTATGAACTGTTATGAACTAATGAAATTATTTTTCTTTTGTAGGTGAACATACAAGACAAAGAGATCCGAGCTGGTTATGTCCTAGATGAGGAAGCTGGCGAAGAGGAGAACTGAAATGAGAATTATATACGACCAGTGCTTTTAATACACAATAGATAGAGTATAATTAGTGATATTCGGTCTTTATTGTGCACCATCAGTGTCTTTGTTTCTACCCCAAACACAAAGTAGCATTTTTCCAGTACGGTGTACTTGATACTAACCTTTTACCATTGAATTAGAAGTGTTAGCACCCAGGCTAATGTGGCCCATTGTTAGAAATGCATTATTCAGCAAACTGTCCGCTGACACAGTGCGTAAACCCACCGGAGCTGCTGCTGGACTCATCCACGGGAATGTCCGTAATGTTAACCCATGTTTTAACGAGACGCAGCAAGCTCGGGACGGATTAAAATGGCTTTAAAACCTTAACTACTTAATTTAATAAGCGACACAATAATGTGAGTTCTGGGTTGGTTGTACTCACCTGTTTGGATGTTCTGCTGGTGGACAGGTGTCACTCCATCCATGAGTGGGCTCTGGACGGACGTCCCGTGTTGTCACTTTCTAATGAAACCCGCACGAAATTGTGTGACGTTTATTTGCGGAAGTAGAAGCTACGAAAACAACACCACGTGACCAGATAGGCAAAAGTAATAGAGCGATACTACTTGTGTTGCAAATGTGTATTTGTTCGTCTTAGTCATTTGTGCCATGCATGTTAACATGGTCCTGCTGTTGTGAGCCACGAATAAAGGCTAAAGCTACACAAATCTATATGAAATCATTCAATGCATTAAACAGAGCACAACTTCTCTGCCTTCAGATTTACCTGCAATGTCCTTCATTACCTTTCATTGCATTTATTTGATTTCTGAATTAGATGTTCAACATATACTCTGTAATTTATCTTATACCATTTTCTAACGTGACCTTTTTAATGTCCTCAATCATTAAAGCAATTTTAAAAAGATATGTTGAATCCTGACCCCCCCAGGCGTTTCTGAGCTGTAAACAAATGCAAGATAAATCCACTTGTGTCAAGTTAATCTAGGTTAAACCATGTTAATGTTTTACTAGGATCCCTCTTACTTTTGTAACACATTACAAAACTGCAAACTATGTGTACAGATCATCAGAAGCATCTTAATGTTCATTATAAAATCTTTCATATCCGTTACGTTTTTAGGCACACTTTGCACCATGTATGATGGATTTGTATCAGGAACAAATTGTTGCAGTAAAAAGGACATAATAAATAGAAATAAAAAATAATATATTAGGGTCTTGGTGGCTATAACCCCAACATCTACACATTTGACACAAACTGATTATTTAAAACATGATTTGACTTGTGAGAAGAGCAGAAGAGGTTTCATAGCATAACGAAGCAAAATTTCATAAAATAATAAAAAACATACCCCTTCTTCTTACAACTTTCTTCCAGGTCTCATTGTATTTTAACCAACCATCATTTTGTGTTAATCACAACACTTGAAAGCACCAAGGACCAAACAGCTAAACAGCAAGTTTATTTTGGTAAAGATGAACCACAAATCATGTCCCAGGGACAATATGAGAGGAAATGATGTAAAAATCCCCTGACTTATGGCAATGATATCTGTAGCATTTTGGGGGTTATGAGTGAGAGAAATGGTGTTACAAAGTTCAGTGAATAGGTTTAGCAGTAACTCTCAACAGCAGAGAGCGGCATAGACCATTCCCATGGTAAACCTCCAACCTCAGGGAGACCATATATATCTGTACAATCCCCATTTCAATGTTCTTCAGATACTTAAAGAATTGTCTATTCAATCAAAACAAAACCGTTTAAAATGAAAAACAAAAGGCACAATGATTTTCAACTCATTCTTATCTTTAATATGCACAAGAGTTGAAAGCATCAATGAGCCACCTTAAAGAGAATAATTCAATCTAAAATTTATAAAAGATATAAACAATCAGAGGCCAAAACGCTGTCTGTTGCTTTTCTCCTATTATTTTATTTAAAACAACTTTTCATTAGCAAGTAAAAATCTTGCAACAAACATAAGCTTGTATCCAATTTAGATACAAGACAACAAAATTGTAAATCTTTAAAGTGGCTCGGTCTAGTCTGCTATTTTATGACTGTACACCCTCTCTATAGCTTTGTTCAGTAATAAACAGCTAGTCCCAAAAAGAAGCCTGGGCTATACAGAGCAACTCGCCCAATGTTTAAACCCCCGGCCTCACCCCTTGTTCCGACCCCTTCTCAGTAGTTAGCGGGCAACAAGAGGATCATTAAGTCTTCAAGACCAGGGCAAGGGCTGAGCTTGTTTGCCTCCTCTAGCCCAAATCCTTACACCAACTGGGACATGGGACGGCACAATTTCAATAGCCCGTCACCACTACAAATAGGAAACAGAGCCTGTTTCAATTTATCAGCATATCATCACAATACATATGCATTCAAAAATAAAAACAACAAAACAAGAAAATATTGCTTCAACAAAAAAAACCCTCCCCAGCCATTGTTGACAGTAAGATTATTGTCCATCCAATGACTGTCAGCTGCAGCAGCTTTGTACAGGCTTTATGTAAATATATTTATATATTCCTTAGGTGACAAGGAGATACACATCACTTTTTTTTTTTTTTTTTTTACAATTATTCAAATTGGTGATGACATGTGACCTCTTCATCAAAAGTAGTTAGGTAAAGAAAAGATCAGGACCTGTACTCTTTGATATATGTTTAGTCTTCGGTGAGTATAGGTCCCTTTCTGCAGGCAGACATCAATAGGCCTCTTAGACGTGTGCATAAGACCGGAGCGGAAAAAAAAAATATGACAGATGGAAGCTCAGCAGACTTAACCAGAAGAAGCTGAAAAAAATACAGAATATTTAAAAGCAATGATTTAAAATAAGTCAGATAAGTTAAGGTCGAGGTCAGTTTGAGCTCAACTTTTTTGTCAAACCCGCCCACCCCCCTTTCCAAGTTTCACATTACAGGGGAGTCTGGACTGCTTACTTGACCAAGGTATATGACCAAGCTCACACTGCAAAAACGCTGTCCTGTCAGGGGAAAATAAACATTACAGTTGATTTTTTTCTCTTAAACCTGTGTCATCACCCATAGGTAGTTCCTCCACTCACAGGTTTTCGCATCCTTAATAAGCAATTACTTTTGCTAAATCAGGAGCAGCTGGAGAAAGAAATATGGCATTTTCTTCACATTTTTGATTTTTTTTTTCTTATACAATAAGTCTGAAATTCAACAGAAATCATGCTTTAAAAAAAAAGTGACGTCATTGAGTCAAAAGTCCCGTCGGTCAGTTTGCCACAGAGTCCTTATTTCGCCTTAGAGCCCTTTCACCCGTCCACCTGCCCTCAGTCTCTCCTGGGAGGACAGTGGGGGTCCGTGGTTAATCATGGCTTAGCTCTGGGATTAACTCTTTAAACTCGGAAAGAGAGGGTTATTGGGGTGCCCGGCCATCAATAATCTGTGTGAATAAGTGAACGCTTGTGTGCATTTGTATGTCAGTGTGAGTGAGAGAACATCAGAGGACAATCCAGGGGAGGGAAAGCACAAAAATAAACCACAAAAACAAACAGCAGTATTTCTTCCCCCGTAAGTGATATGATGGCTTCTAACAGAAGTATGCACACCAAGTTTTAGATTCAAAAAAATGTGTGTGTATTGTGCCAGTAAGTGTGACTTTTTGAGCTTGGTGAAGACATGAAGCAGTTAATACTTGCAGTGAAGGTTTTTTTTTTCCTTCTGCTTTTCATGTTGTGTATATTTAGAAGCACTGGCAGACGATACGGACAATCCTCCTGATGCAGGTTGCCAGATAGTGATGGTTCCCACTCTTGCTATGTTGGTGAAGGACTATTTAAAATAATAAACAAAAAAAACACCCCGGAGTGCAGAGGTGGGGGCAAGTAGATCCTTCAGTGGTAAATTTCCATGTTGAAGAGAAGTAAATCCTTCTGTACCAGGTTGGAGGATAGATGAATGAATGCCTAGGGTGAATACAGAGTACCCGAGGAGCTGGTTGGACCAAACATCCTGGCTTTAGAAATTAAACTCTTTTGTTTGCATGTTGGAGGCTGGGTCAAATGTGAAGGTTCCTCCTTGAGTGGTTTCGGGGATCAGACTGGGATCTTCATCAATCTGAAAATGTCACCACAAGAAATAATTACAGTCAGTTACAATGAAAAACAGCACACAGAGAGGCAAACAGACCAACTGTTTACTCACATCATCTCCTGAAAAGTACTGATCAATAATCTCAAAGGCTAGTTTGTAGATATCCTCATTCTCATGCTGTTGCAGATTTTCTATTTTCTCCAAACCTGAAAGCAAAAACAGCCACTGTTAATCTTCAGCAAACATAGGTCTATTACAGAAAAGGAACAAATCAACATTTTTAAAATGGACAATTTACGAGCTTTAAACTATTGGTACAAAGCAGAGAGACAACAAGTGTAAATCATTATAATTAGATACTGACCTCCACATTCCTCTATGATCTCAGCAATAGTGCTAGCTTCATCTCCTGCCATGATAAGAATATTCTTCAGGCCGTCCAGGACGACCTGCACCACCTGGGAGTCCTTCACTGACAGCAGGTTACAAAACGGTGGGATAACGTTTTGGTCCACCAGGAACTCCACCTACACAAACCCACACATACACCACATTCATACTTGTTTACAACACAGTACATGGTTATAAGCAAGCAAAATAGACTTTTTAATTCCCTCAAAATGACTTCAGTGAAAACTAAACAAGTCAACATTGCCTTGAAAAATGCTATTTCTAAATATAGTTAAAACAATTAGATGTATTAATTATATATAGCAATTAGATTATATAATTAGATTTGCAGGTGAAGCCTATAAGTTATGTGAATTATTACAGGTTCCTACATGGACTCACCTGATCTTTTCGGCCACTGATGGTGAGGTTACTAATGGCCCACGCTGCCTCTTTTTGAGTGCCAAAGTCACCCTGTAGAGAAACAGGCTGTTACTACAACAGCATTTTGCCAGAACAAACTGAAAATCTGGGGCAATTTTGGATTTGCTAAGCGTACAACGCACAAGATGTTTAATAAGAATCAGAATGAAATATTAATTATATAATACAAGTTCTATACAATTTAAAACTGAAATATCGCTACTGCCTGTAAAAAAAAAAAAAAAAGGACAGTTTTGGGAAGTTCCTTGTGCACAAACCTTGGCAAGTTGGTGAATAATCATAGGAATTAGTCCAGCATCAATAACAGCTTGAACCTGCTGCTGATTACCGGCTGTAATGTTGGAGAGGAACCAAACTGCTTCCTAAAAAAAAAAAATACAAAATATGATTTATCACCCTAATCTTGATGTGTTTTTGTAATATGTATTGTTTTGATCAATAGGCAATACCTTGTTGATTTTTTCTTTTGGGTGTGTGAGGAGGTTAGGGAAGTGTGAGAGGACATCACAGTTGAGCACAACCTGTGTCTGCTCGTCTGTCCCTGTCACAATGTTTCCAACTGCCCTCAGTGCTGCAGTCTGCAAGTCAACACAAAGCCAACTCAAAATATGAAAAACTTTGTTAATTTAACTATACACATAATTTTAATACAATTCGAAAAACTGAAAGGAGTTACCTGAACTTTGACCTCCTGATTACTAAGGAGAGGCACAAGAAATGGAACGACACCAGAGTCTATGACCATCTGGATCTGCTCATTGCCACCGTCCGTCAGATAGGAAAGAGCCCACACTGTGTCTACTAAGATCTAGAAAAACAGAAATATAATCAGGATTCATTCTAAATTTCACTAAAAATTGTGACATAACAAATCTGTTCAGCCCACACTGCACTTGAGTTGATACTTACATTGATATCTGTGTGGTATATTAGCACACAGAGGGCAGGCAGAATCTGTGGGGAAATAAGAAGTGGCTTTTAGGTGTAGAAGACACTGGCAGAAAAAACAACAGTATCAGATAAAGCATAGATAAGCCACAAAAAGAAAAACAGTCCAGACTAAAACGTCAATGTGGAGCATAAAAGTCTGTCCAAATACACAGAATTTACTCCTTCACCTCTTGAACAGTTTCCATGGGTGGTGGAGGATCTTTGTTGCGGCAGAGATTAACAATGACCCAGGTAACATTTCGGAGAAACGTAATTGGGATAGATGGATTGATGAAAGTAAGCAAGGGCTTGACAACACCCAGGGAAATGACATAGTCTCTGCATTGGGGACCATCACCTATGAATGTAATATAAGTCAGCAACATTAAATCACATACGATACAGCTGTAGAATGCAGCCAAGTTACTCAGATGTTACCTATAATGTTTCCTAAAGCCCATACAGCTTGTTCACATACGTTCTGATGAGGAGAGTGTAGCAATCGCAGGAAGAGTGGCACAGCATCTGGAATCACAACATTCAATCTATCAGGCATATTCTTGAAAGCAACAATATGTAACTCATAAGGATGGTCAACCATTACGCACAACTGAGAACAAGTGCACTGCCCAAAGTAACATGACACCGTTATATTCCTCTACATTTTTTGCAGACTTGAAAAGATGTACAGAAGGGCTGCAATTTAACTTTTGTGCTCATGACACTGGTAAAGAGGTCAAATACCTCAGATCACAAAAACCGTTAGCACACAAAATGTTAATATCTGTAAAACTGTTGTAAAATTCTATTACTGCAGTTCCTCAATTCAAAAAATATTTACATATCACAACCCATGGGTATAGCAGACTTAAACAGGAGTCAGCTCCACAGTACCATCTGGGAGGGCTTCCACAGAAAGCATTGCAAAAGGGCAGGTACTTTCAACTCATCATCTGTTTTCCAATCATCAAGTGATTGGAAAACAGCAGTTTTATCCAATCAGAATCCAGCTGCAGGTCAAATAGTAACTGCTTTTTATTACTTGTCCCTCTTCATTTTCTTCTCTCTGCTAATGATTAGCTTCAAGAAGATGTAATGAATTGACTATAGAAGCAACAGTGTCCAGGCAACTTACTGGATTTAACCACAGCTTGAGTCTGTGCTGATGTACCAGATGCAATGTTGGTCAGAGCCCAGGCTGCCTCAAACTGAAGAGATGGGCTGCAAAAGAAATAAGACTAGTTAGAAGCCAAATCTCTAAAACCTATTACTTAAACTTAAAATTTGTAAAATTAAGAAATGAAGAATTGAGAGAAACTTGTGAAATACTTTAAATAGCAATTCAACACATCAAAAGCTTACAGTGGCAAGGGATTCTTACACCACACACTGTGAGCAGACCATGACAAAAAGTGGGAAACTGCTCATAAGACAACAGGTTATGATGTAATCTATTGCGCTGTAGCTAGGACGCAAAGCAGTAAAGGTGTGGTTGTCTACATGACATAACAAGCCTGTGGAGGCCTGTAAAGAAAATATCTTTTAGTCCCAGCATCTCATCAATTCAAATGTAGTTTAAGACTTGTTTTGCTTACATGCTATTCATGTCATTCCCTCTGCCTCTGTACCCAACAACTCCTAGGCAGGAATGCAGTTATGTTTGGGTTGGATTGGAGAGTAAGGACCAGTTACTGGCTTCCATGTATACTTGAATGCATGAACCCAAACACACACCCAAATCTGTTTGGTAGTAAACACAATCACTGTGCTTACAAGACACTAGATAAATACCTGCCTTACTTCAACTAAAATCAGAACTCAGTCAAGAACTGTAGTTGAGTTAGACAACCAAGATGATCCTTAGCAGAAGGTTAAATAAGCTGTACACATAAATCTGGTCAATGTTTCGGTGTTAATTACTCAACGTAGTTAACCATCTTATCTCCAAGAACAGATATAGGACAAACTGTTTTAGAAACAAACTTACTTGTCATCCCTCTCCAGGCATTTGACTAAAATAGGCAAGATACCAGACTTTATCAAGTCATCAATGGGAGGATTTCTGTCGCTTGAGAGCAATTTTCTAAAGAGAGAGTAATGAGTGTTATTTTTCCAATTCAAATATGTACCAGTTGTAGTCAATGCAATGTTTTCAGTCAGTGACTTACCTGGCGGCCTGTACAGCACTGAGCTGGATGACTGCATTATCACTTGAAGCATTCTTAAGACAAAAGTCCCATAAAATAGTGTTAAACCAAAAAATTACTCATTAAGGACATTAACATTTCATTAACGTTTAATACTGTAAATTAACAAAGGGTTTAAAGTTTTACCTGCAAGATGGCATCAAGTGTAACATTTTGCTGGGCAAAGAGAAAGAACATACATGAGAACTCTCAAAAAATGTGCATACTTCTGTTGTACATTCAATAGTTCTTAGTAAACGCACATTTATTTTTATATATAAAACAGCTCTATGTTGATATCCTATGGAATAAACCGGTAAATTTTTTTAATTCACCTTGTGGATATTATTGAATTTGCAATCTGTTATGAGCCAACAAAGCTGCTAATGAGCGATAAAGTATTAAATCTTATGGTTATTAGTTGCTGTTTGGTTTTCTAAATGTTTGTTTTCTATGTTTTAACCTTGTGAATGTATGCTTAAGTTGTCTTTTTCCATCCTGGCCATTTATTAGATAGTCTAGACTAACTGGTGCTCTGTTGTTCAAGCACTTGCCTACACATCCACACTTACTCCTTTGAAGTCTGAGTCGACATCAGAGTCCTCCAGACTCTCCTCCTGAGGGACATTTCTCTTCTTCAGTAGATGTTCGTCTCGTTTATTCTGACAAGAACCAAGTGACACACAAAAGCCATAAGTAGAGGAAAATTAAACAACTAATTAAATGCATTTATACATTCTTAAACTGTGCATCTAAGAAGTTTTGCATTGTACAGCATTGTTAACAAATCAGCGTCATGGCCAACTGACAAGAACTAACATATGCTAATTGTACCTTAACCTTCAGACTTTTTAGACCCCTGCAGCCTGATTTACAGAGAGACCATACATCCCAAGTTGTGAGTCAGTGGTAGGAGGAGATTCCCTTGCCCTACATTCCTGTTCATCATGCTGCTGTGCGTCACTGGTGACTAATCATCTAGCGCAGGGCTGCTCTCATTTGGATAACTGGAATGTGCTAGACTTTAGACACCTCAGCACTTCACGGCATTAACTCGCTATGATTTAACACTCACATGTGTCAGTACTGTCAATTGTGGACAGTTGCTTGGTTAATTTGTGGCCTTTTAAGAAAAGACTCATAAGAAACTCTGGTTGTCAAAACTACTCTGCATTGCAATACATCATCTCCTTTTTTCGTCATTAATAAAAACAGTTGGTCACTAACAATTCCACACGTTTCAAAGGGAAATAATTGTTGTGCTGATCAGTTTGTGAACAACTAAAACAGACAATGTCAATTTCTTCAGTTCTCACCTTTCGCAGTTCAACCGTCACCTCATTTCGATGTCTTCGCATAGTCTGCAACAACAAAAAGAAAACTGAATTTAAAAACTTATCTGTCCATCTGTATATTAATTGAGGTATCCAATGTTTTAGTTGTGATTTGCTTAGTCCATGACAATAAATGTAACATAAATGTGCTACACAAACAGAAATAAAGGATATAGACAATTTATACAGCGTTTAAACTGCAAGCGTCAAAGTAAAAATTCTTTACTTCTTATGGTGTATAGAGTATGATACCAGCAACATCTTCCAAATTAAAACGAGGCACAAAAATCACTTTCTTTAATTGCCATGTATTTATCTTGGATTTTAGTTCATCTGTATAGCTTGAGAAGATCTCAGATCTTGTGACTGTTTGAAGAGGTTCATATTGCCTTCCTAAATAGATTCTTACATAATCTGCAGCACTAGTCATAACTTGGGAGACTACCAGACCAGAGGTGTCTCCCAAACACGGCAAAACAACAAACACTAAAAATAAAATGTATATAATGTTTGCACGTCTTGCATATGACTGTAATGTTTTGGCATTACAATAAATAAAGGCAACTGTTTGTAATGTATGTAGATAAGTCATGCTATATGGCAAACCAATCCGGCTACAGGCAAATCTAAAAAGAAAAAAAAAAACAATAGGGGAGATTATGACCAGCAGCATGTGAGGCTCTGCTGCCTTGCCATTGAAAGCTGCCCCTAATGATGTCTGAAATCAAGCACAATCTGTTATGACTGAACTACAAGTAAAACCCAAACTGTGTTCTGAGTCATCCATTTATGAAAACTCAAGCAGTGGCTCTTAAGGGGATCCAGGTCAGACATCCAAGATGCCTGAAATAGCATCAGGAATGCACTTGGCAAAATCTGTCTGCCATAGTAGCCATGTGCTTTTCACACTGACACCAGGTTTCAAAACAACGTCAGCATTTGTTTTTACTTTTTAGAGAGTTACTGTTGAAACTCTGATGATTGAAAGGCAATTATTTTACATACCTTTGTCTGAGTATAAACTGGGGGTTACCATTTGAGCAGATAGATCACAGGAAAAACATGTTTCTTTGGTGGAATCACAGATGTTCAAATATTGCATTGTGTCGATAATACCGTAGTCAAATTTATTCGGATGAACTAAGAGTAAGGATTAAAGCATATATATAATAAAAGCAAAGCTTAGAAGCTATTCCTTATCTCTGCTGTCATTTATGTGTCATAGTTTTGTCTATAAACCTAACTTATTAGTAACTAATAAGTTTTTCTCACAATATAGTTACTCGCGAGTTTAAATGTGATTTGTTAAATATTTTATCGAATCATGGCATCGCTGCCATGCTGTTACATGTCATCCTAGAGCTCAGTTGAGCCTCTTCACCTGACATTACAAGCTAGTTCAGTGGCTGACAATGCTAACGAGCAAGGAGGGGCAATGGTTGGTTAGCGTGATAAACCACGCATTAATACAGTGCAACATTTCGTTCTCGTGTAATCCTGACATAACAATTTTTATAAAACACTAGTCTTCAAACATAGCAAATGTGAGGATAATGTTGCCGGCCACGGCCTGCCTCGCTAAACCCGGTGCCCATCCTACAACCTAGCCTAGCTAAACATGCTAATGCTAGCTGGCAGTGACAGAGCTATCGGCGTCTTATAATTCTGTCAAGTTGAAAACAATTGCGCTTATATATTTGCCGACATTAACTAGGGAAGTCCTCGGTGTCAATTATCTAGTTAATACAATTTTGAAAAGATGTATCCACAACAAGCTAGCCCAAGGAGCACTTTGATGGCGAACTCTTGCTAGTTAGCTAGCAGGCAGCTGTAGCCGGGGCCGGGCTCCCCAACGAGGCCCAAAGTCTGCAGTTTTCTACATAACACTAAACCACACACACATTTACGTGAAAACTCACCTCGACATCTCGTCCTTTATTTTTAAAGCTCTTGATGCGGTGATTTTCTAAGCCGGCGTTTTCTGCCATAGCTGTATGGTGTTTGGCTCTTACTCCGGCTTTGGGGATCTCCTCCGTGAAAGACGAGGCACGGCTCCTGAGCTGCTCCAGAGGAGGAGGCGGCGGCGGCGGGGAGGAGCAGAGCGAGAGGCGGGGTTACCTCCTGCACGGGATGCCCTCCTTCACATGGGCTCCTCATTCAACTCACAAACTTAATCAAAGTTAATGACGCAAAATGTATGCCATCAATTTTCAGTTTGCACTATTTTTTGTGAAACAGCTGTAATCGAGACACTCAAACTCAGCAAGTGACTTTGGTGTATTATAATGACAAAAAAGATGGACAACAAGGATGCTGCAAAACACAAAATGTTTATTGTAACTCAGTATTTGGTTTTGCTTGTACACTGACAATATTTGTGCAATCAAAGGCACACATTTTAAATTTTTAATGTCACACTTTAGATGGAGCTGATGTGCTACAATACAAAGATTTATATTAACTGTGATAACTCCAATCAGCAATAATAAAGAACTGTAAGATTCAATAATTTGTACAACACAAATTATTTAAAATTTAATTTAAGACAGAGGAATGATTAGAGGGTTGTTCAGAAATGTATATTTGTACATATCTGAACTTCATAAATGATTCTAGGTTATTAAAATAAAACTATTATATAAGAATATTAACAGTGGCAGTAAAATAAATCAAATGATGTGGCAATGGCCAAAGTAAAGAAGGCAACGCAAAGTGAATGTTAACCTTAAGTGTCAGTTTTAGTAATGCAGGCAAGAATATAACACTGCAGTATATTTATATCTTGTAATCAAATAAATAAAAATAAATATGGGATGTAGTACATATTAACGTTGAAAGATTATTTTGGGATAAAGCAATTTAAATCCAACATGGCTTCTGATCCTGATTTTTTTTTTTAAACCATTGCAACAGGGTTCTATTCACACTAACATGAATTGAGACTGTAAGCTGCAACTGAAAGTGCATCAATTTTTACAAGGGCACTATGACGAACACCAGATGGTAAGTTTACAGTAAGTTTATCAGCACAAACTGAGCACATCCATAGCCAGCCTGACATTAGAACTCAATGTTCATGCTATTAGTGCCTACCTTGAAAGCACAGTAATCTGGGGTAACAGGAGCATTGGAGTCACATACAATGACATTATCCAATCAATATCAAACTGTCACAGAGGTTGCTTTGAGATATGGAAAAAACAAACAAACATGTAAATAGAAGTTGAAGGAAAAGTGTTTCAAAAAATCTGTTGCTCAAATAGGATCTTCTCAAATCCTTGTGGGGGTGTGTGATAGAAGTCACTAAACTGGCAATCTAAAATGGCGCTGTCATCCACTGAAAACAATGAAGTAAAAAGTTAGATATTTCATACATGTTGGCATTGAGAGACAGTAATTTAAAACTGTTATATATTATCATCAGCTGAATTAATGTATTTCTTGTCAAAGTATGCAAATACAGCCCTCTAGTGGAATTAAAATGTTACTGATTATTGTTGCTATTCTAATGTTTAGTTGCTTTAATTAATAAATCGTTGTTTTAATTGCTTAGATTGGGCAAGTATAGTTCATGTTTTAAATAAAATTACTTACTTAACCACTTACCATAAACAACAGGATATACAGTGCCTCGGATGCCTGAGGCAGGACAATGCATGTTCTTTCCATTCAGGTATAAATTCAGTTCCACATGGTCGTATGTGACTCCCTGAGGACAAAAAAATAAGAGTTTCAACCTGTACTTAGACTTTGCTCTGATAGGTCACATACAAGATATTTGTCCTACTGATGAATTATGTTTTACATTCAGCTTCTTGTGTGTCTTAAGTCTGTACATGGCAATTTGTGGAGATATGTGTCAAATTAAATACAGAATAAATTCCAGCACCTAAGTCTCAACCTGTATTCTGCATAACTAGACACTTTGCATATTAACAACATTTTCATCCGAAAGAGAAAATGCAATTGTGATAGTGGTATCGTTGAAAAAGGTAACAACTTACAACAATGTCGCCCTCTTGAGGAATGCTGTTTGCGGGTAGTCGATTCTTCTCTTCGTTATTGTGGTATACAGTCCCATCATGCCTCAGGACTAAACTGTTTAAGTCTCTGCCCAAAGGCACTTGGTTAAGATTCACTTTTTGTGTGGCCACACCAATTCCCCACACACCTGAACAAAATAAAAAGCAGTTAAAGCATGAGAGAGTTTAACTCCTTTTTCTGTCATTATCCATGCTTTTCCATGACTGTGTAGGCATTTATGAATGAGAGTTAATTTGTTGAATTTTTATAAATAGTACCAAGAATTACGTTGAGCATGTAGAAATTACAGCACTATGCTGTATCATAACAAATAATAAAAATAGTAATATGGTTGCTATAAAAGACACAAACCTCTATGTATAAATTAAGTTCAGTTCAAATGACTTACCTGTGGACTGGATTTTAAACTCAAAATAACTCTTGTTTTGGTGCAAAGGAGCATTGGCCAGACACCCTCCAGTGCCACATATCCTCCGACCACTTTTGACAATAACAACGTCTGTGCCTGTAAAATAGCAACAATATACCTTATTTAAAGGGTCTAAAGTCTGTCTTTCTGAAGTAAATGTTTATATATATATATATATATATATATATATATATAAAATATATATATATATATATATATATATATATATATATATATATATATATATATGTGTGTGTATATATATATATAATATGTGTGTGTGTGTCATTAATTCCTCCACGCCATTTACACCAAATAAATCACCAGTATTCAGATGGGCCCATGGATCTTTAGTATTTTGCCACAAAGGCTACAGGACCCTGATTGGATTGTGTAATCAGAACCTGCTTCAATAAATGTAGAACAGATCTAATAGAGAGACAATCTTGGTTACCATGGAAACAAGGGAATGCCGAATTATTCATCAACACGCCACAGCACAGATGCCCTTTTCTATGAAATCTTTCACATGATCTCCAACTCCTCCTCTTCTGCTGGAAGCAATGTCTTAAGATCGGGAGTATCACGAGAAGCTGTGAAACCAACCTTTCGTATCATATAACCATCATCTCCACTTAAGAAGTCACTGATGCCTCGTAAAAAAGTTTCCAAGTTGAAACAAGTAGGTCTTATACCAAATAACTAGTTTAATTAACGCAATTTATCTGTTTGACCAATGCTTATTAATGTATTTGAGATTTACGCTTGTCATCTAAATAGCTACTTCATCAAGCATCAAGTAAAAATTTCCTTTTACATTTGCTAAGTTCAGTTAACGCTAACGCAACGTTTTCAATGACTGACTAAAAAACAGCTAACTCTTTGTCAAGACGTTGACATTTTCGTGTCTCGGTTGCAAATATCTGTGGATCTTTTCAGATATACTATACAAAGTCACAGAAATAAACGTAAGGGATTACGATCCACTGTAAATTTTTGGCTACAGAAGGATCAGTGTTAATTACTCTTAAAGTGAATCGTAACAAAAATAGCATCAGTTAGCAACTGCTAATAGCGGAAGTAGCGAAACGTCAGAACCATTTTGAGCAAAAATTGCTGGTGCTTGATAAGTGAATAAATAACGAGTTTACTTACCCATGTGATGGGTGTCTAACTGAACGGTAGGCATTTCTTTGAGGGGAATATGCCCCGAGCCAGCATCCCCGCAGCAGCCTAGACAACACGTAAACATCGCAGCCATTCCAGCGTCTACAGTCCACAACCGGAAGTTGACTGATTCTGTGAGACAAAAGAGAGCACGTCATCGGCTTACTACTACTGCAGCGACACCCTGCGGCTGAACGCGGTCTGCCTAAGCTGCTGCTGTCCCAGTATATCCAATCACAGCAGCTAAGACAGGCTGTGTGCTCCTGATGGCATGGAAACAAGGGAAGAAAATCAAGGTCAAAATTTTACACGTGACTTAGTAACTATTGGATATCGGTGTTACATAACCAGCGATAACTTAAACAAGTTTGTAATATCAAATCTATGACAGGATATGGCAACACAACATTCATAACATGCTGTATAATTACGCTTAATTTATGTCCATATCTTCATTTGTCTTTATCTTTATTGTCCAGTGAAATGTTCTACTTATGTAACAATATGGATATGTTTTTTTGTTAGTCGTGACATCGGTTTCATGTGCTTGCATACATTACAGCTTTAATGTCCAAAAGAAGCATATATTACCAAGTAGCCAAGCTAGTGGCTAAAGTGGGGCAGTAAAAAACCGATGATGCCAAAGCAGGTCTAAAGCCTAGTTGACAGTTTTTCACGCTGTAATGTTTTGCATAGCAACAGCCCCTCCCCCATCTCACTGTCAGGGATCCTCTGTAAATGAACAGCCGGGAAAAAAACGTAAACACAACAAAGCTCAAAATCAACCGAACAGTTTACCCCTGAAACACCATGGCCTTTGAAGCGTTCACCCCTGAATGTTATATGTCAGTTTCCCGTGATTTTAAAATGATGAATAAAACCTGTCAAATGCTTAGAGTTTTAGTGAAAGGGTTAACTCTTTACCCGGAAAAGGGTGAAGTCTGCACAGCAACAAGCGCCATGATTGCGTTGCACAGTGCGTCTCAGCAGCTGGTGAGTGATTCTTTTGGTCCAGTAGTTGCATGTTACTATGGGCTTGCAAAATCTGTCACAACCTTCTGTCAGTGCCTTGCCAACAAGAAGACCGCATGCGATATCTGTTTATCTCTAACAAGCTCCAATGTATCGATTAGACGATGGTTATTTGGGAATCCACTCAGTTTAGCACCGTCATGCAATTCTTCAATAGAGAGCTGAGAGAGAACGTGCTGCTTCTTCTTATGGGTGTGCAAAGTTAGTAACGATAAATAACGGGCTTGTTTTTGCTGCTCCCGTTTTAATTAAAGACAAGAACCACCGGACATAGGGAGATGTCAGAAGGCGAGATGTTAGACGCCGGGGCTGACGTATTGGATGCGTGCTGCAGATCTGGTGCCAACATTTTAGCGCTCACCCTTTTACGTGGGCACAGCGGGACGATTCAGTTGCACTTTCAGGATGGGGATACTTGAGAATCAGCGGGAACAACTGCATTATCTGTATCCTTTGCGATGCTTTATTTTCGTGTGTAGTTAGTTGGCTTTGCTGTCTTAATATAGCGCAGCATCTTTCTCTGTGTGGGTGCGTATTATGTCGTCTGTTTTACTGACAAAGTATTGTTTCCATTAAGCGGACATTTGACAGGTTGGTGCTGTGTTTGCAGGGCGCTATGGAGCAGTTGGAGGAGGAACTTACTTGCCCAATCTGCTGCTGTCTCTTCGAGGACCCGCGGGTTCTTCTCTGCTCTCATAGCTTTTGCAAGAAATGCCTGGAGGGACTTTTGGAGGGAAACAGAGGTTCCGCTTTCAGGACACCTTTCAAATGTCCCACCTGCCGCAAAGAGAGTCCTCACAACGGAGCGAACAGCCTCCAAATCAACTACTCTTTGCGAGGAATAGTGGAGAAATATAACAAAATCAGAGGCTTCCCTAAAATGTCTGTTTGTAAACAGCACTGTGGGCAACCACTAAACATCTTCTGTGCCACGGACCTGAAACTCATCTGTGGCTTCTGCGCAACGACAGACGAGCACAGGGGACATAGGTTCAGTTCTTTGGAGGACGCGTACGAGCGGGAGAAGGAGGCGTTCGAGGAGCTGCTGCACGGCGTGGAGAGCTGGCAGAGTGCCGACATCCTGTCCTGCCTGGAGACTCTGCAGGCCGGGAAGAAGAAAGCGCTGCAGTCTGTGGGCAGAGACGCAGAGAAAGTGTCCGACTACTTTGACAAACTCATCAGCGCCATCGAGTGTAAGAAGAACGAGATCCTGTCAGATCTGGAGACACTGAAGCTGGTGGTGATGCAGGCGTACGACCCGGACATCACGAGGCTGAGCGCGGCGCTGGAGGAGCAGGAGCGTGCCCTGAGCATGGCAGAGTCTTTCAGGAGCATCACCGACCCCCTGTGCTTCCTGCAGCAGATGCAGGAGTTCCGTGAGAAGTTCAGGGTGCTCAGAGAAACCCCGCTTCCCTCTTGTAAAGACATGGACATGGGGCCGCCTATGTGTAATTTTGATGTAAAAAAGTGGGACTCGCTGAGGCTCCGAGAGGTGGACAAGATTAGCGTGCCTACCGAGAGGGTCTCCTACAGATCGAGAGGCTCCCGGGTGACAGCTCCCAGAGTGATGGCTTTATTTTTGCGGCTGTCAGTGGCCGTGGCCCTGCTGCTGTCCACGCACGTCCTTGCAGCCTCTGCTCAGCTCCGCTTTGAACCGCTGCTGAGTGCTGTCACATCGCAGCTTTCTCACAGCGCCGAGTATGTGCGCGACCTGGCTGCTGCGTCCACGAGTTTAATGAGTGCAGGCCAGCAATATATCATGAATGTAATAGACTCAACTGTCAGCTTCTGTGGCAGCTTTTATTAGTGGGTGATAAGAGGACGTTGAGACGCCTGAGCTGTTATCAGGAGAATTTGTTTTTGTAATTTTGGCCAAAGCTTCCCTGTAGTTGAAGCTATGCAGTCATTTAGATGTAGGCTACATTCCAATTCATTGACATTCATATATATTTTTTACATTTGTACAATATACGATTTCTTCTCAAACCTGACATGGTCATTTTATACGTGTCAAAGATCAATCTACAAAATAAATTTGACAAACAGTGCCCCTTCATTGCGTGTTCTTGTTTACAGCGTTAAAATGGCATCAGACCACTCGAGAATGTGTGAGAAAGGTGCTGTAAAGAGTGCGATCACCGGCCTTTTACAGCGCGGCGAGTCTGCATCACTGTGCTGCTGCACCCTCGTCAAGGTTACGCTTGTTGCATAACAGGCCCATTTAGGAAACGGCGAGTGAAACTGAGTTGTTTTATTACATCGATGAGCCACTGTTCATAATAAAACATAGTAGTCATGTGTTGGCAGGTTTATTATACGTGTGGCCCATCATTTGTTTGAAGGGGTTGCCTTTTTCTGGCAAAACGTGTTGATGGTTTTGTCTAAAAAACGTGAAACCTAACTCACATCACATAAAAAAATACGCTTTTTAATTCGGTTTGACACTAATAGGAGCTCCTCTTGTGCACGACCAAGAGCAGTTTTGAAATGGATCAAAGCAAACAAAATCAAATGCGCATTTTAAGTCCGTCATCTAAAAGGTTTCGCTCTAATTATTGAAAAGCAAATCTAATTTTAAACATAAACATGAGAGTAGAAAATGAAGTAGGCCTATGCCTACGTGAAGTCAGCACTCGGTACAGTTCAGGATCTGCGTCATGGCGCGCATATATATATATATATATATATATATATATATATATATATATATATATATATATATATATATATATATATATATATATATATATATATATATATATATATATATATATATATATTTCTGTTGCCAGGCAAACATAAGATGACAGAAAAGTGCCACTGTGTATTAATATTTTAAGGGTCTCGATACGCACAGTCTGGGAAAGAACAGCTATGGGACAACTTTATTAAAAGATATGAGTAAAAGTTCCACCATAACACACCACTGTTAAAGAGGGTGATCTTAGAGACTCTTCGTCTGTACCTCAGATACTTTTATAATCAATATGTGACAAATTGTGATGATAAAATGGATTAGGGAGCATTGAACCGCACCAGTCTCTATTCTTGACGTAAACAGGTGCTCCATCGACTACTCTGTGCGCACGTAGGGCCATGACAAAACCTGCTCTTTCCCACAAACAAAAATACTTAGTAATTTTCCAGTGAGCTGAAATTGGCTATTGTCTTTGGTGAAAACATTTTTGTGCCTAAATCCAAGAGTGCCTATTGCTGGTAGTGTAACTGAAATGTAACTACACGACAAATAAAAGCAGGTCAATCGCATAAACCACCCACGAAAAAGATAAGTACAGCATTTTTCTGTAAATAAATATCCAAGCAAATGCTAAAGTAAAATGAGGAATGAGCACTGGTAAAGTCAAAGGCCTCACAGGACATGTTCACGTTTAGAGGCTGTGACGCAGTGGTAATGTAATTCTTGGTTTAAGGGAAAGGCCTGCGCTCATTTTGGATTACTTCGATTTGTGTAAAAATAATCCCATTCACAAATTATTAATCCTATTAGAATTTAATAAGCCTATTAACTACATCTTTGGTAGCATCTTAAATCTGTGTTACAAACTCCAAAATGATAGCTATTGCCGTAATTGATAGAAGGCCCGGATATTAGGCTTCAAATATGTCTGAGATGTTAATCTCAATATACAATACTGGGCCTCAATAACGTGTCAAAGATAAAAGACATGAAGTCGCAAAGAAAATGTTATTGTCAAAGATTAATATTTTTAAATAGACTAATTCTCAATTAAAACGTGCAGGATCTAAGTGGTTTATATATATATATATATATATATATATAGATATAGATATCTATATATATAAATAAAAAGGCCTAGGAGGCCAAAAGAAGGGAGAGAGGTGCCAGCGCACGCGCAAGGCAAAATATCAGCTTTAGGCCTCGTCAGAAAATGCAGTGCCAAAAATAAAATATGACGTACACCATGGCATTACTTAGATACACGCTGATTATGTCAAAATAGTGCAAAACTGCTAATTATTAATCCATGTAATTAATCTGCGCCATGCAGACCTGCACAAAGCACTGCTCTCGTTTTGTCAGAGGCCAGAACCGTTGAAGTCCTGTGTGGCTAACATTAGGATTATCCTGGTCCTGCGACAACAGCGACGTGACGCAGTGACGCTCGTCTGCAAAGTTCCTTAAATAAAAGGTCTGTGGCCGCTCTACAAGTCAACATTTTATTAATTTCAACGTGACATTTTTTCCCAGTAAAATATACTTATATCTATGTGTAACATAGTGTGATACAAAAACAGATTTGACAATGCGGTTCTTATTGTCCAAATGGACAGTTCAAAAATTGAGGCAACGAGACGAAAATGAAACGAGTTTTACAACACGAATAAAAAAAATACGGGTAGAAAATTAACAATATTTTGTAACAAACAAAGTAGACAGCCCAATACGTTTAATGACAGACTTTCAGAACAAATTAGAGACAAAAACATTTCATTGTGTCTAGACAGCATCAACAGAGACTCATTTAGTGATGGTTACATTCAGAGCTTTAAAAATGATGCTATGTTATCTTGATGCTAAGCAGTGGGCAGTGTCATGTCAGTGATCAGCTTTGCTTCAGCAGCACGGTTAATACTGGAGGCTTTGCTGATAGTTGTAACTCCAATATTTACGTGCTGCTACAGTAAGGCGACCAGCTCCAAAAGAAAGCAAGTGAAACTAGTTTGTCAAGAAATTGGGGCAGAAATGTACATGATACTCAGTAAAACACAGCTGCTGCCCTTGAATGACCGAGGTGTTTTCCCGCTCTACTGCTGCAGCACAGTATGGCCTGCATCTCAGAGTATCCCACAAACCATTCCGTGCTGCTACAGCATCACAAGAAGCGTCATCAGGTTCACATGGTTTCTTTCATACTTCTAGGATTTGCTCTGTCCATATTCTCCTTGTTCCAAACGCTCTCAGAAGCTGCCTTCTCAGGATGTTTCAGAGTCTTCATTATTTCAGGTTCATCATCTGAAAGAAAAAAGGGGGAGAAATAGAGATTTAATATCTAAAAAATACCAATAGATCATCAGCTTCAAAAACAACCATTGTCAGAAAAGTGAAGTCTAGGACATTATTGTGCAAACAGATGACAACACCACAAAGTAAGGATGGATGTGGACACTGTAAAAATGCTTGTCACACCAGTGACAGCTCCATACTGCCACACCACACCAAAATCATTTTTAGAGCCGGCAGCCTATGAACAACTGTTGTATGTGTTCTTTCAGAGCACTTTGGTCAATATATGATTCAAATTAAAATCACATTTTGGTCAAAAAATACACAGAAGGGCTACAGTTAACCGCTTTTAAAAGTTTGGTGGACAAAGTGATTGTGTCTAAACAAGTTGGCAGCTTGTCAGTGGCAGCATCTGTAACATCTAATTCAATGGCACCACACTGGAATAAACAATGTGATTGCAAAAAGAAAAATAGTATAAGAATTCCATAAATTATTCATTAAAATAAAATCGGAGAAAGAATATGCGTATCATGTTGACACAATTGGCACATACACAAAATAATTCATACAATTAATGTTAAAGTTAAAATTCACTTCTGATGTAAGACATTTAAGGTCTCACGATCAAACATTTAGTAACATTAACACTTCAACTCTGCCCCCAACTCCCCTAATCTTAGTTATGTATATTACTGCCAGCAATGATTCATATCCACAGCCGTGGAGTAAAAGGGGTAAATGTTTGTTTTTAATCCCATGTAAACATGCAGCAGTTGAAGACTCCTGTACAGTTACATGATTTGAGTAAAGCAGATTATTATCCTTTAAAACACTGTCTATAGCAATTGTGTAGCCACTAGAGGTCTCAATGGACCTGTAATTAAGCCCTTGGTCTAAAACGGACTTCTTTGACATAGTTTTGCAAAAAAAAAAAAAAAGCCACATCATTTATTTGGTCAAGGAAGAGCTTGTTAATTTAGTCCTTTTTATATTTATTACTTTTATGAGAAGAAGTAAAGTGGCAGACACAGGAAACAAGAAACTCATACTATATTCATCATCTGTAATTCACTAAGATGTCTTTATCACTTTTGGTTTAAGGCAATTATTTCATAAGAATCCTTTTTCTAACATCTAACATATTTAATCCTCAGGTGTCATGCGTATTAGCCCTAATAAACTGTAACAACAAACACATAAAAATATACAGTTGATATTTGACATTTGAGCACTTCATGGGATTTTCTTATTTACACAAGTGACTTTTAACAGACTTATTTTTCTAAGGCTTCAATACAGTTAAATTTTTAATATCCTACTGCCCTGTTGATTTTTTAAAAAAATCTTCCAATAATCCCATAAGCCATACACTGCACACAGTTCTTGTATGTAGTACATAGTTAGGTACAATAATGCTGCGAGTGATAACACACACCTGACAGTGTCAGGGGGGCAACACTGAACATTAAAAAAATAGCTAAAATCCACAGGCGTGAAACCATGCCACCTGCCAAAACAAAAACAAGGTTAAAAGGTTGTGTTTGAGGCATTTTAGACATCCTATCACCAAAATAGAAAATGAGTTTGTTTCAATGGAGACTTCAACAATTGAGCTTGTTACTAAACCATTACTTACACACTTTTTACACACACAATCATTCATGATACATTTGAGAACATTTTGGATTCATAAACTACACCTTTTTCCTATAGTTTCAAGACACTTTGTATATTGTACTCAAGCATATCACAATTTTACCACAAAAAAACAAACAAATAAATAAAACATAAATATTAGTGGCATTATCAGGTCATGAAAATTCAGAAAACTGTAAATTGGATTTTTGATCAAAATAATTGGGCAGTTAGACTTATTATAGTTATGGATATTTCAAATTGAAAATAATGTTGCTCATACCTTTTCTTATGGCAAGGATTAGATAATCCTGTGTGTAAAAAAGACTATACAGGTAGGTTGTGTGTCTCTCAGTTGTACGTTTTCATGACTTTTCACATCACTGACTCGAACCTATCCCATTTTTCTCTCTCCTTTAGGGAAGCATGCCCAGACATGTCACCGTCACTGCTCAGTCTTTTTAACCCATTCCTATGACATTTGCTCCTCGTACAATGGCCTGCGAGAGTCACCTGACCCCGGGGTCGAAGATCAAGTGACCCCTCCTACACCCTAGGGGACAGGACAGGGACATGGACAAGTCAAGTGCTCTGTTCGGCCTCTTCAGTTACACACTCATCTGCAAGTGGATGCACCAATCAAGGCAACATCAAAAATGATATAATGTGCACTGGGGAAAAAAAACAAGACTTCAACAGTCATCATTTTAAAAAATATTTTCTGCATAACATTCATAGAATCGCCTGTAAGAGAAACGGTTTAGAATTTTTTTTTACAAAAAGCAACTAATATTTACCCCATTAATTAAGAGCACAATAACTTCAAAGGAAAGGCACAGTCTACCATTCATATTTTAGACACTTAGAAAGTTAATTGTTAAGTCTGATTAAATCCCTGCATCACAGATATCTTACAGCAGAGGAGCACATGAATGACATGACAAACTTAGAAGTGTATTACCAGTGACTTGGTCAGTACACAACTACACATCAGTCAGAATAAAGCAGGCACCAGTCGACCAACTCACACTTCACAGATTTACTCAAGTGTGTCATTTTTTTTGGGCTCATCCTTTAATAAGAAACACTGTTCTGTTTATCATTAGTAGCAGGGTGGAAAGATAAAAAATAAAATAGAAATATAAAAAAATTAAGAAATTATGGTCTTACAATTCTGTGCAGGACACGATTTCATTTCAGAAAAAAAAGTTGCAAGATCGAGTGAAAAAGTTAACACTATTACTTATAATACGAGGTGTGTTTTGACACATTCGTATGACACAACTGCATATTCCTTCCATGAATATATTATATTTATGTCAAACGACCTTATAGTGCTAATCTGGTCTCGAGCTTCCTCTTATTGCCACAGACAGCAGGAAAAAACAGGATGCAGATCCACCAGTACTATTTCAAACTAACTTACACACAAACCTACAGGAGGCTATGACCAGGAAATGTCTAAATGTGCTCAGATGAAGAATGTACAACAGAGCCACAAAGTGTAAATGCTCAAGTCACGACAGAGCCAGCAGTAAGGGTTAAATGGGACCTGATTTGATGAGAACATTGAGCATGCACGTACACAAGAGGGAAAAAGAGGAAGAAGCAGAGCTGGTGAGAGAGCTGAAAGGCACACCCATACTCACGCACCAATTACAGACAGTCTATGTACTTTTTCTGCACACATGCCCTATCACCCAGGTTTAGTGTTAAATATAATTGGACATCAACAGAATGAAGTCTACTAAAAAGGTAAAGAGGCTCTTCACAGCTGTAAGTATGATTACTGATGATGACACCTGATTTTAATGATAAAAATTTGAAAATGAACCAATCAAGGTACACCATACCCTTACAATGGCTGCAGCTCATATTTACGATTTTTTCCAAGTAATCAAGGCTTAGTGTTATTAATATAATCTTCAGGCATTTCCAAACAACCGAACAGTGTATGGAAAAATACACTCATACATTACATGTTTCAAATATAATTCTTAATGTGAGTATTTTATAATATGCATTTTCATTTTACACCACAAACTTTACTTTTTTTTTCAACATGAGATACTGTAAAGTGGACACTAAAAAAGTTCTGCTCTTTTAGCATGTTACACCGACCATCTGGGGCAGGGTGTGAACCGGAGTACAGGTTAGGATCTCTTAAATATCACTGCAATGAGAATCAAATAAGCCTGTGTATTGTGTGGGATTGCAGTGTATTGTATGTTGTTCTGAAAAAATGCTTAATGATTAACCTTTACTCTAGCATCCCAGATGAAAAAAGCACAATGTGACAGAAAAGGCTCAGAACCTCACTACATTGTCACACGATTACTAAATTCACCAACAATGCTCTCCATAATTGTCTTTTTGAAAAACATAAACATTTCAAACTTAACAGTCCATAAATTTTCTTTTTTTTTTTTTAACTTTTTTTTTTTTTTTTTTAACAAACAGGCTGTAAAGAAGTGGTTTTCTCATAAGGGAGATGTGTAAAAATAAACAAAACAATAAAACCCAGTAATGCTGTCATAAATGTATGCATTATTGCAATACATTACTTTTGTACGTCATTTTTATTTTCTCACTGTACAGAAACATAGTCACACACACAGTCTGTGTAGTACCTAAGCACACTGGCAACATTTTTAAAAATATGACTACATTATATTAACATACAAATGTAATTAAAATGGTACAATACACAATAAGTGGACTGCTATATGTACTACCTGCCCACTTAATGCAAAGCCACTGTAAGGAATATGCCTGTAAGAAATATGCAAACCTGGCACACTCATGTCCTGACCTGCTGTCATCAGAGAGTTAACCCTAACAAAACTACCACTTAAAGATTATTAAACAATTAATTATAAGACATGTAAAAAGCCACTTTTAAAAACACTTCCTAACTCTTTTATGACTGTGAGAAAACAGGCCAATACAAAAATCACATGACAACTTCTATTGAATGCTCTGACCCACAAACAGCCACCAAGACGTATTTCTGGAAAATGACCAACAGGACCCCTAAAACGTGTGCCCGTCAAAGCAAATTTGAATACTATAAAGTTTGTGCTGAGTGGTGCAGAAAAGAGGAAGAAAGGGGTGGGGGGTTCTCTGCAGCCTGGCTACAACACATGTGAGCAAGTACAAGAAGAAGCACAGTTTCACCAGGAAATGGGGGTGGGAGCCCATTTTGCTGGAGGGGTCCAAGAAGACAGAATGATGAGTCACAGAATGTCATGCTCACAGTCTGAAACAGCAGAACGGTGCCTGAGAAAGACAAGGACAAGCAAGGACCAAAGAACAGAGACATGGACCTGTAGCATTTGGTACAAGAGCACTTAAAACTGTTACAAATACACTGATCCAACACAAATAAGGCAAATAAGAGGTACAAAAAATGTCTGAAACTCTAATGGTGCTTACAGATTCGAACAAACTGTAAGAGTAAAAAAATTTAAATTACAAAGGCTAAAAATTTTCCTCTGTGAGAAGTTTCCCTTGCTACTACAGATTAGCACTTCTAAATTAAAATGGTGTGGTTCAGGATACCAAGTACGCAGGTGACCACTGCTCAAACGCTGCAGGTGCCATTGTGACTGATTACAAGATGTCACTGCCTCACACAAAATGGACTGAGCTTTGAAAGAACCACCTATTTTTGAATCCTTTACAAAAGAAAATATTAATATAACCACCTCCAGCTAGGATACACTTTACCACTGCATCTCAACAACAAAGCATTTAACTGTGTATTCTGTAAAGTGTAACATTTCAAAAGTCAAACATGTCACACCCTCTCTTTAATACATATCTTTGTTAATAAACTGATGATTAAACTATATAAAATGAACCTGTCACACTTTTTTAAAATGCCCTCAATCTAATGTAATGGAAAAATAGTACCTTGCAACGGCTATGTAAAGAACAGAATTTTATTATATTTTTTTCATCAAGGTTAACTTTGACTCTTTACATATTTATAAATTGTTCTTCATTAGAAGCTTATATAGTTCATTAAAAAAAACTGAGCTACTTGCGTTTCATACGCCCACATATTTTCGGTCAGACACCTCAATGTGGTGTAAATATTTTATTTCCTCTTTCATTTGCTGATTTTTTGACTAAATATATTTTTTTAGTTTAACACACTATATATGTGTAAGGTCTCAAAATAAAATAACCTTATTTCTAAATATTAGTTTTTCTTGAAAAACTCTGGTAAGTGTTAGTCACTTATTGTTTCGCAAAAAGTATTTTAGTTTTTCGGTCATGTATGATAAAGCACGCACATACAGTAAATTATTCTGGTGAAAATGTTGTGGTGAAAAAAAAAGAAGTGTACTACTAGTTAACAGATGTGATGGGCCTGTGCTAAAGTAAGACAAACTGGCCAAATGTCCTTTCACACGTCTCTAATCAAGCCAGATCCATTTTTCTGAAAGAGTCAGTAATACTTGACTTTTTTAAAATGCAATAAAAAGATACAAAAGCCTCACATTATGTAACACATTAAACCGATCTCTACTTAGAAGGAAGTACAAGGGGCGGGTTTAAACGCACAATTATATGGAGCCTCTCTTTTCCTCTCCTTTTCTATAGGCCACTAGTCCAGCCGTGGAGAGCTCGGAAAAGGCTAAAATATCACACCTCATCAACTATTAGTTATTATAGGGACACAACGAGAACACACTAGTGCCCACGACAAACTCCAAAAACCAACAAGCCTTGAAGAGTGCAACATAAAACTACGCGACTCTCTTTCTTAACTTAATTTTCCTATTTTAATCATTTAATGTCATAATATCAGAACAGTGGTGTTAGATATGTCAGTCACGAGTCTAGAAATTGTGTTTCTGAAGTTAATGCGTCATCAAAAGTTTATCACCTATAACTTTAGTCAACTGGCTCAAAGCCACAGTCATCTAACTTTTTCACAGAAAAATTCAGACAACACACAAAAGCTATGACATCCATTTACATAAATCACCAAATCAACTGTCATTTGACAAGCTTAAAAAGGCAGATCACAACAAGAGGGGGAAAAACCTTTATATTAATGCATATCTGACAACGACTTACTGTCTGTCCGCCTCACACACAGGCCTGCCTACAACACATATTCATGTCCAGAAATCTCTGGCAGAGCTAAAAGGTTGATTAAACTTCATGAATCAGAAATGAAAGATGCCTGCCGCCTTTTCTCACTGTAATTTTCCCTCCTAAGCCTGTGAAGGCTCCGTGTACATTTGTTGACACTGCCCACTGTATCTCTCCGCTGCTCGGCTTTTGCACCTCCCGCTCAAAAACTCAGCTCTAATGCAAAAAAACACTCTATCATACTCAAACTTTCATTAACACCCTCTAAGTCAAAAGCCTCTAACGCCCTCAACAAACGGTTATTACTTTGTTTTTTTCGCCAATGCCCGCCTTACCCAGGTAAAACGGAGCGCTGATTGTGCAGATTTTTTACAGCGCAGCAAAGTCAGAAAACCAGTCATATGCGCTAGCAGGCTAAGCTAACAGGCTAACGCAGGAGAAGTACTGGCAAAAGCTGGCCAAATGGCTCCCCCGCCACCGTCGGTCTGTCTTAATTCAGGTATCCAAGCGTCCAGTATATCCACGTTGCCCGACATAAATCAACTTGTGCAAATTTACCTGTGCTGTTGTATAAATTAAGCGTCCCCCTTGTATAAAAGCGCAGTTTAATTTTGAGCGCTCGGCTTGTCCCTCGCCTCAGCGGCAGCTTGTTCGCAGCATCCTCTCACCGCAGCTGCTGAGGCAATCGCAGCTCACTCGAAAATGGCGCCGAAAAGATACACTCCTCATTCAAATTCGATAGAGCCTCCCATTGCCTCCATTGGCTGTTTGCGAAGCGGACTCCGCGCCGCTGATTGGACGCTGAAAATGCACTCTCGAATGATCTCGGAGCCCACGCAGAGCTCAGCACAGAGGGACATTAACTCTTTACATGCTTTGCAGATTTCAGTAACGTTTACATTTATCTCAGCGAGGGAACTATACCAATCATGTTCACGATGCGCTTTATACTATAATAAATGCTTTTCTAACCGTTAGATTAGATTAGATTATTTTACAAGAGGCCTGACCACTCGTCAGGAGGTTTACAACTTAACTAATATTAAGCAGCATGAGTCTTAAATGTTCAGATTAAAAGAATCCAGCCTCCTGTCACACTGAGTCAGGCCCTAAGTGTAAATTGCTGTCATCTATATTTTCTTAGGATCACTAGTCACCACTGTTTTTATTCCTATAAATCCAAAAGCTTGTTTGTTATTTTCTGGTTGCATTTCATGAAAAATATGTGGTTAGAAAATGTTGTTGAGATTGATAGAGTAAGAAAATTACACAACAAAAGTAGCCAAAACATGTGCTAAACACAAACAAAACAAGTAACACTACACATGAGCAAACCAACACTAAAAGGCTGTGATTCATTTGGTTTTTGTAAATGTTGATCCCCAGAAAATGTTTGGGAAACACTGGTCTACAAAATAATACATCTGGAAAGCTAATAGCCAGGATCCAAAGCCTAACTTTCATAGCTGAGTAATAGGGGGCCTAGAGTAGGATATGGCAACACACAAGACAACTTTACTATATGATGTGCAAGGAATGGCTTAACAGGTTGAGCTCTGCATCAATGACCCTGGTGTTATCACATCTGATGTAGCATAGTGTACCTCAAACAAGATTATTAGAGACAGCCATTTCACCTTAATGCACACATAATGACAATAAATAACATTCACCTGCTTTGACAGTGCTACTCAAGACCGGAAAGTGTGTTTTTTGTTGTTGTTGTTGTTGTTGTAGTATTGTTATATAATTTACAGCCATGGCATACTAAAACTTACTTAGTTGTTGCAGAGCATAAGGCTAACACAGTGTTTTGTGTTTTTTTTTATTTTGCTGCACAAAAGCAAACTGGAAGAGAGAGAGGGCGCCCATTGTGTATGCATTCTGCTGTAGTGTGGACAATGGGGCAGAGAGGAAAAAAACACACTTGTTTACAGATAAACTGGTTTGGACAGGAAGCCAGTAAGGAGGAGCTCTGTGTTGTTAAACAGGCATGTGGAGAGGCAGGGATGAGCCAGCAAAAACACCCCCATGACCATTCAGGAGACCATGATGGTGGAGATACTCCATAAGCCACAGTGCATGTAAATATACACATGTCACATTCAAATCTGCAAGTTATATTTACAAATGTAATACTGTCAAAGAACAGAAATATCAGTTATCACAAACGCCTGTTTTACAATTTATTGTACAAAGTAACCAACCAAGCCAATTTCTGACATAACTAATGTTATACTATAATCTAATATTTGCTTTTATGTCGAGTAAAACGATGCATGTGAGGCTTGCAGTTGTGCCAAACAGTAGCCAAGCTCTGATGAATACTATAGAGTTCATCCTGCATTGTGTCACTGTCACATGAGCACACACTGCCTTCCATTAGGCAGGAGATCCTTATGACTCACGAAAACACAAGTCACATGTCACTACACAAATGAGCCATGCTACTCGGGCTGCTCTGCTATCCACAGTAGGTTTTTGCAGGCCCAAATGAAATCACATCATAATGCATGTCTTTATTGGGAGGTTTGAGACAGTGGGGGGCTCTCTCTTGTGTCGTAGACAGGCTGAACAAGAGCAGTACTGTCAAATATTGCATGGTGTTTGGCCACAGCAAGCCAGCTTGGTTGCAAAGTTGCCATGGTGGGGCAGTTTTGGTTCAATGTAATTTGATTTCATGTTAGATGGCTTGCATGCATGGCTGGCTGTTACACTCAGCTGCTTCTCATTCAGGGAGGAGTTTTACGGATTTTTTTCGTCTTTCTTCTTTTTCATGTGACTCAAAGGATGGCCTTCACACCACCTCCAAACATGGGACTGCATCACATTAAATGATGGGAAATGGACATCTTACCTACATTAACTTAGTTTAAAGGGGATTAAAAACAGTTGGAGGTTTGAAGAAAACCTAATTTTAGGTGTCAAGGGTTAAAGATTAATTATACAAGGGCTAAGTACCCAAGTTCAACAAAGATTTATTTTAAAGATGTATTAATGGATAGGTTTGATTGTACACATCTGAATATTAAACCCCAGGTTTAAATTAGACATTACAAATGAATAGAAAAAAATATTTACACTGTATAATTTAGCCACATGATCATTCTCTGTTTTCACAAAGATAACATTTAAACAATCAAAGCGAATTTGATGTTACAAGTCAGTTACAGGTTTGAGAAATACACAAGTTTATGGATGCAAGTAACCTACAAATCAAGAGTGAGCATGAGCAGCACTGTTACACAAAAGTATTACAGACTATATGCTCACTTTATTAACATGGCCCACTCTTTCGTCTTGGTCTTTAGAGAATACAATGAGGCCCAGTGAGAACATATGAGAGAGAGCCTGTCCATTGATGTCTCCTCACTTACCCTCCCCCTCTTTCTGAGACATCTGTAGCAGCTGCCCCCTTGTGCTCCTGTCAGCAGGACAGAGTGTGTGTTTGCTGTGTGTATGAACAAGTTGAGGTGGGGTTGGCTGTGAGGTTAGTGTGGGGCGTGTTATAACACCTCCCCCTTTAAAGGGGTGCAACCCGCACACTTGTGGGACATCACATTCATCAATGGCTAATAGTCACTAGTAGGTCACCCTGAAAACACAACAGCAACCTCTGACCTCTTTTTAGCACAAGGTGGTCATGTCAGCCCCCTGGTGACATACAGAAGTGCACACACATAAACACACACAGAAACAATTGTTTTTTCTATCCAGTCCTGTCTACTTTCTAACAAAACATAACTTTAAAAATTATAAATTGTTTAATGTGTAAGGAAGAAATTATTTTAAGTGGAAAGTTTAGATCAAGAAGACCTCCTGGAACCTCTGTAATGACATTCTCACGTGCAAACTAATTTATTGTATTTAATGCAAAAAAAATACAATATAATTGAAGGCTAGGCTGGAAGGCACTGAGCATATTGAAGCAACACTATGTAACTTTCCAGGCAATGTACTCACTTTAAGACTTAAGGAGACAAACACTGTGGAGTAACTTGCATGGCTCTGTTAACACTTCATAAACATCCTATAAAAATCATAGTCGTAATATAAATTTGCTTTAATGTGACATGTTCTGGCAAGATACTGTCTGAGTTCTCACAAGATGGCCGTGTGCTCTGCAACTCACAGTTACGTAGTGGGATAACTGTCACACCTGGTGCACTTTGCCTTTAAAAGATGGATTAGTTTCATTGTTAATGTCAAGAAACTATTACAATGTATTATTGATATTGTAATGATTTTTAAGATCCATATTTTGGGGTTTAAAGTTATATAGCATCGCTTTAAGTAACAGAAAAAGGCAAGCTGGGTGAGGATGTTTTGATAAAGCTTGGCAACAGAAACTAAAATCCTGTATAAAAAAAGCGTTTTAAAAAGCAACTAACTTTAGAGAAAGGCAAATGACTTATTGCACTTCAGATATCTTAATAAAACACTGTAAGACTTAAGACTATAACTTCAGAGTCCTCTGTGGCAAAACTATTAAGTTACTATCAATCACTAAGCAGGCCTATATTTTCTTCTAAGAGAGCTAAACACATATAACATCTAATCAGCAGAGAAAGCCTTACCCAATATGTTTGAAATTGCTAAAGCAAAGTGTCCTCACCACTTAATGTCTTAAGCAATAATTAACAAATGATCCAAGCATGGAAAAGTTGCATATTGAAACACCAAGATTACTGTAATCACAATAGTCAGCTGACAATTACACACACACTCCAGTATAAATGGACTTTTTTGATTCGCTATACATGCACAAACTGGCCCTGATGCCCATTGTGTAACAACAATCAAAGGGTGATGAGACAAACTCCCAATTGCCAGTAACTTTAATGCATCAATATGTAGCTTCAAAGACTCTCTTAACAGTAGACACGTGCTACTTGTCTTTGTTTGCAGGCTTGTTTTATCTGACCACAGAAAATGTTGTAAGTAACAAAATACATGTACGAGTAAATGGTTTTATGGCTTTCATTCAGTCATGGCTTATCTCTTGTTTGAAAGGTATACCCCTAGAGGCTTTAGCTTAAAAGACGATGATAACAAACTGGTACTAACTATTGTATAGCCTAAATCTATTCACTGAAAACTAAAGTGGAAGTGGGGGTTCTAAAAGGCAAGTTCCAACAACAAAACTAATCTCTTCATTGTCCTGTTTCTGGACTACAAAATGACAATTCCAGCGGAAGTCCCTCCCTCCATACTGCACTGTTGTACCTCGATGATGTAACCACCTTCCAAATATAGCGTGTTGCTGATCGCTCAGCCGCCTCCTGATTGGCTGAGGCCGCTGTCGCTCTCCTGACGTCGCCCCGCCCGTGTTATTATTGTAAACAGCCCGCCTCGCCACCGACTCTCTGTGTCGAGCCGACTACTCCATCCAACCCTTTGTTCGTGCAGTGAAAACACCGACGCGACAAAGCAAGAGTGATAGTCCGCCCCAAACTGCGGCTGACACCTTAACAAAAAGTTCAACACAACGCCCTACACAAACCACATCGTGTCTTTGAAATAAAACTGGAGTGGAGTCGTGTTGAGGCTTGTTTCTCGATCAGTGGGATGTTCTCTCGACCGGCGACTGCTCAAAGCTGCTGCATGAATAACAATAATAAACTGCCCGTGTTGTCAGCCCGCCGCACTTGTGTTTTTACCTCTCGCACACGTCCACGTTAATTGTCTCACCCTTTTTCGATAGTATTTTACAATGACAGGCACACAGCTGACTCGTAACGAGTAGCACACAAAGTTGTGATGGAAAAGACAACATCTAGCCCATACATCGACGACATCAGCCCACAATGAAAACAGTCGGCTTTAACTTCTATTCTCGCTCACGACTTCGACAGCTCTGGGCTACAATAAAGCGACTTTACATGGCAACACTCCGCAGAATTCCACTACTTTTCACAATTACTGCACGACAAACTAGTGGCGAGGTCACACAGCCAAAGTTGCGATGACTCCACTGACTGTTTAATGGCACTTACAGGACAGACTGGTGTTTTCCAGTGCATCTTTCTCTCTCGGTATGAATGTGTCGCTAGGAGAAGCCGGTCCGCTGGTGACAACCTCACCTCCTCGACAAATTCCATCCGAGGCAAGTTGACAACAAGCTTCCATCCATTCTCCTCCGAGTAAGTGCAGTTTCAGCAAAGCTTCAAGGAAGTTGTTTCTTTTGTTCCAGTGTTTTTTTGGTTGCGTCAATGTTGCGAAGAGGGGGGGAGGCGGAGCGGTGGAGAGAGGAGGAAAAAAACACCAGAGCGCAGCGTAAAGCCACGGCGTATAGTTCACACGGCTGACCATTAACGCGCTGAAAACACCTCGTCCAAATCCCCGTTAAAGTCAGCCCAGCTCACGTGTTTGCATCCCGTTCAAGTGGGACAGGGAAGCGGCACAATCCGAGCAGATGAGGTCCGTGCGCCCCGTGCGTGCGTATAAGACGCATTTGCATAGTCCGAGTGGGTTTGTGTTGTTACACGAGTATTGACAACAAGACGCGTCAAAGGCTGTTCATTTGTTGTTGTTTTTTTGTTTTGTTTTTTTGTTTTTGTTTTTTTACCAAAGCCCACTGTTACCCAACACAGACAGACTCGTCTCTGATAAACAATGCCACTTCGCTATCACTCGGTGCTGGGCGGTAACGACGCTCAGTAACGCGTTACTCCCCGCTTCTCCATCACCATCCATCCGGAGTACAAAGACACCGCTTTAAAGAAGAGTTCACTTTGCTCCTTTCTCTGACAGGTGACTCCACGTCTCTTGCAGATGTCAGGAGACCAAAAAACTTTCTCTTCACGCGTGTTGTCAAGCTGAGATGGAAAGACAGTCTGGACATTTATCACAGGCGTTTTAATTGATTTTTTGCTTCATGATGGAGCAGTAGGGGCACGCAACAAGTCGCGTAGAACGAATCACACTTTGAAAATGGACACACTCTTTGATGTAGACAATCTCTTGCACTGTTCTTGGAAGCGAGGAGAGTTTACAGAGCTGAGGCGGCTTACTATGCAGAAATAGGATCATCTCGGTTCATCGGATAAAAAGGTGATCTCCCCGTTTTCCCTCACGCTGTTACAGTTGCATTGCATCAGGAAGCTGCTGGTGTCAATGAAGTCACTACCAAGACGCACTGCTCTCCATCCACACTCATAGGCTGTATCCAATATGCAGGTGGTATAGACCACTGCGTAATGATCAAGATGCCCTTGGAGATACGCTAGTCCTTAAAAAACTGGAAGGGGAACTAAAAGTTTGCAAAATAATCGAGAGAGGAGATGATTTTAAAACAGTAGATTTACTTGAAAACCGGGTTCTGACTAGCGTTTCAATCTCTCCCAAACTGTGCACGATATCTCTGACGTGCACGCGGGCCTTTACCATCGGCCTGCAGTGTCACTCTGTCTTGACACGTTTTAAATCCCTGCCAACAAAAAACAAAATAAAACATCGGTCTCTGGAAAAGGCTTCTCCCGATTGTTTCCGATTAGAATGGTCAGGTAGGGAAAGTGTGACTGGAAGCAATCAGAAAACATGGATCACTTGTGTAA
This sequence comes from Rhyacichthys aspro, assembly GCA_036850595.1. NCBI lineage: Eukaryota > Metazoa > Chordata > Actinopteri > Gobiiformes > Rhyacichthyidae > Rhyacichthys > Rhyacichthys aspro. Next base: position 11,016,018 of record CM072168.1, read on the forward strand.
CACTTTGTTGTCTAACGTTAAAATACGTGACACTCGATGAATAAAGTAGTTTTGGAAAGGCACGGCTCAGGTACTAAGAAAAAGAACATGGAGGATGGTATCAGTTCGCTTTAGTGGCTTTAGTCGCTTTATACAAAGGGTACATTTTTCCGTAAACCAGTGTCATGGCATGGGATTAGACGTACAAACACAAGCTAATAAAACATTTAGGAGGCACTGTTTACCACTGCAGGGATCAAGGACGCGTGATTATTTTAAACGTGCCAAATGTCATTGACTTATATTTGCAATAGATTTATCAGAATAAACGCAGGCATCAAGTAAAATGGTGCGTAAAGAGAAACAAGCCAGATTCTTTCAGATATTTGGAGATGATCATGAGCCTATTGTGTTTCTCTTTTTGAAGTTGATTTTTGAAAGAAACATGTAGATTTAAGGCATTAGAAGTTTTTTATCTTAAAAAAAAAAATAACCGTGTGATAAACAAAGAGGTTGGCTTTTATTTAGGTCGTTATTTTATTTTGTTTGTACGAAAGGACCCCAAACAGTTGAAAATGTGTGAGTTTTGGGAGTGACACGCGTGCAGTTTTGCAGCCTGCAGGAGTATTTGAATATTTGCCTGATGTGTGGGCCGGTGCACAGTCAGAATGCAAAGGAGACACAGTAATCAAGCGCAATAATCTGATGGGCTGCGGTTAGTCCTTAAAGGTCACTGACAAAACGAGACTACTCCATAAGAGCGATGCACAATTTTCTTTGAATTTCTACCTTCTATTCGTCACCTTTTCTTGTCCTCTTTTTCTAATTGGGGTGTTTCTTGTCAAATGGCTGCCCGTGAAGCCATGAATTACGCACGCGTAGACGTTTGCATTTTAAGAAAACGGGAACAGAAAGAAAGCTAAATCAAAACACAACTCTGAACAATTTTGTAATTAACACGAGAAACATTCCACCATAGTCACTTCTTCCAAACTTTCACCAAGTGTTTTTACGCACTCCAAACGATTATGTATCTAGATCCACGAACCAAAATAAAACAATGTGAAAGAAAGGACTGCTGAATAGAGTAATATGGCACCTTGAATTTTACTGAGATATTTAGAGTATGAGCTGCCACTGAAAGGTCATATTGAGTGGGAGGACGGTAAGCTATATGAGTCAAACGAAAATAAAACCAGTAGCATTTTGAGTGTTTCTAATGCCTTAGTTGACACATTGATACAACCATATGTCATCATTAAATCACAATGTCAGGAGGGGATTTCATTTGTTATCAAAGAGTTGTTGTGTTCTACCTGAAGCACTGATAAAAGGCCACATTCAGAAACCAGAACACACCTTTCATTTTGACAAAAACAAGATAATCACTGTATTAGAGACACGTTTTTTGACTAGTGCATGTGTCTCTACAGGCCTGGAGAAGGGACACAGTGGCTGAGGCCTGTCCTGCAGCACCCTGCCTCCAGAAGCAGAACTAGGTCAACTCAGGGCGCTGATGGTCGGTGAGTTGGAACGATGCTGCTCTGTCAAACACAGCAAAGAAAAGTAGGAGGGGGAGAAATCAAGAGAAGCAAATCCTTGTCCTTGATTGAGGGATAATTAGACACTGTTTGACCTATTTGTCCTCTTTTATAAACCACTGAGTTCAGAGGAGTGGGCAGAAAGCAACATGGAACCCTTCCCTGGACCTCACCAATTATACTTCTTAATGGCAAATTGACTGTTGCCCCATACTCTTTGACTTTTTGCCCATGTCACAGTTCACCTTCAGAAAAGCCCAATGTGACACTGATACCTTTTATATGGCCTTAAGCTGGCATAGTGTATGATATTGAACTGCACCTGTACATTGTATTTTCAGAGCTTAAAAGTGCACATTTTGCAAAAGAGTTTTTAACTTTATGGATTTAAAAATCTATCAATATTCCTTTTTCCGTTTTAACCCTTAATCAGTTCTCCCTCTAATCGCCCAAATATTCTAAACTGGAACATCTCAGACTGGAACAAAGCAAGAAATCCAAATATGTCGCTGTTATTGTTATCCAAAGTTGAAGCTGTGTTACATACATAAGCAAAAGTGTGAACTTGTTATCTTATGACCAGTATACGGTTATGTAACACAGATAGCAATGGCTGACACAAGCTGACAGGAAGTCACACACACACACACAGACCTCACTGGAGCATGCTTACACACACAAAAGGTGTCCCATATTTACTGAGCGCTTATGGGCTGGTGTCTATAGGGACGCCGAGTGTTCCTGTGATAACTTCAATGCCCTGTCCTACTCGGTGCATCGGCACAATAGGAATCAACAGGTAACTTAGCGACCTCAGCCAAACACATTTCCCCGAGAAAACCTGAACACAATAGCTAATGACCGCAGTATATGCCTCCTTTCTGTTGTTGTACAAAGGCTTAACATGACATTACTGCATACAGAGTCAACCTGAAGAACTGGATAATGTGAGGAGAAGCTAAATGTTAAATATTTCCCCTTTGCTCTCTGTGCTATTTGCATGTCCACTCTGTGTGTGTGCAAAAGTGATAAAAGGCGTGCAGGGGAAAAAAAGACAAACAAAAAAAACATAAGGAAGTGACCAAACATATCATTTTTTGGAGGGCTTCAGATAGTGAGGCCTATGACTAAGATCGGAAGAGAGTAGGAGTGTGCCTGTGCCTAAGCTTCAACATTGGAAGAGAGAAGAAAAAATGGCGGGAAGAATGGATGGTGACTCGGCCACACATGAGACCAAAAATAGTTATGTTGTAAAGAGCACAGAAAGAAAAACATGTTAAAGATTGCTTTATCTGAAGTATATCTAAATTCACATATCTTAATTTGGCAGTTTTTACCCCTCCTGTTAATACCCCTTTCCCATGACTTCCCCAGTCTTCAAAAATACACTTTATAACACACCAGTGGCTACATCTTTGCACAGGGATATAAGTACTAACATGCCTTGGACAAGACAAAAAGAGCATTTCACAGCTTGGTCTTGTGATTCACTTTTTTTTTTTCCCTGACCACATTTTTTCTCTATTGTTGGGACTCACACCCTCACATCATCCCATCCCGGCCAGCGCACCATCACTCCCTTCCTATCTGTCCCACACTACATGCCTCTCTATTTAGACTGTTGAGTCAGTTCAACACTAACAGCAGTGTGCGATAAGGAAGACTGAATCATCATGTTAAAACACACCAGCTTTCATGCATCAATATACTGTGTTGGAAGGAAGCATTGCAGTGATTCTGGGAGTAAAGAGGGAATAATAATCATCATATCGCTGTAATGGAGAACGAAAGCAAAGACAGCACATGAGTGTTTACCATGGTGGATTAGCCTCATCATGGCCACAGCTCTAGATAATGAAAGGTGTATTTCTCTGTCAGGATGCTTGCCCATAGGTGTCTGGTTTCAGATGGCAGGCATGCTGAGAGCACAGTGTGGAGCACAGCACAGCCAAGTGGAGGACAATGGAAGCACACAGAGACACGAGTGGAAGAGTGTTTCCATTTGTAACCATTTGGGTCCTTGTGTTAATATGTGTTGTGCATGAAGCCCAGGCTCGCAGTGAATATTAGCTGGTTTTATAGCACTGTTTGTATTAGTTCGCTGGTATTGATTGTCATGCACTCACGTTGCACTTTGGCTCCACTCACGCAGACTTCCCTCTCGACCGCAACACCTGCAATTGGACACGGAGCAAGGAGTCCTAATGGGAGATGTGAGCTCTGAGAAGATTAAAAGACAAAAACAAGGCTGTAATCAGGGCATGGTTTTCAGGGCCATACAGAAGCAATCCTCATATATGAACCTTGAACAACAGACACAGAAAAACAACACATGAGCAGTCAGTATTTAAAGGGTGAAAGTGATTGATTTCAGGTGAATCATTCCCGTTACATGTTTATTTTAAAACTGGACTAAACTGAAGACTAAACCAGGATCAAACTTAAGGAAGACTTAAAGTGAGGAATGAACCCAGCTTGAACCTTGACTATGCTAAACCCAAAAGACAACCAGGTCTAAAATAGGACTTAACCCAGGACTAGACCAGGTCCAGACTGAGAGCACAAAAAAGGGCTTGGAGTACAACCATGGCTATGCAGGATGAGACCAGGTTGACAGGTCTGTAACCATGACTATAGCATGACAAACCCTTTTTAATCAATTGACAATCATCCAGAACCATAGAGTAAAGTGTCAATGAAAGAATGACAGATCCCAGTCATCGCCTCTTTAACACCTCCTTGTTCTTCCTTTCTTTACAACTCCCCATTTCTCTCTGTCTCTCTTTAACTCGCTGGAGGATGCTAACCCATCAGGTCCCTTGGCTCCACTCCACAGGATGATGTCATTCTGAATGACATCACCATGCAGTGTGTGTGTGTGTGTGTGCTTTCTTCTCCCACTGCTTTCCCTCTGCTGCTCTCCTCTGAGGGAAGGTGCTGCTTGACACTCAGCCGCGATACCCGCAAAACCCTTGGCCAAAGTGCAGCGTTAGCACACAGCAGTCTGAGTGTCTCTCAGTATGGGAGAGCTGGGCGCATTAAGACTGAGGATTGCTGGTCTTCAAAGTGGTGTGGTGTTGAAACTAAAGGTGTGGTAAACAGCGTAAGAAAGGGATGGGCTCAAATGGACAAGTTAGTTTAACATAGCTGCTAGCACAACACCACAAAGCCCAGACACACACTGTCATTAAGAGTAACGCAGCACACAAAGGAGCACAGAGCGTCTCATTCTGTTTGGCTTCTTTGTCTGTTCTTTGCAGTTTTATACTTCCGATTTTTTTGCAGTCTGCTGCAAATGTTTTCAACAGAACCCTCTTGTTTTAGCAAACGTTTTATTCTACTCTCAGTAGATTACACAGGTTTTACATTTACCTGAGTAAATAAAGGAAAAAGGTTGTTGTAAGCTCCATCGGGTGTAATCTAAGCCCAGAGGAAAGCATGAGGTGATGCAATGTTATCAGCATCAGGGGCTGTCTGCTGACCTGGCTGAGCATAAACAAATCATACAAGGCTTAAGTGAAGGTCAGCTGATACAGACTCTAGTCAGGGTGGTCACTGTGCTCACTTTGTTGCCTTTTTCAACTTGTAATAAGTCAGATGGCTACTTTTATTTCTACTGAAGTGATTTTTTTAGCATAAAGTGCCAGTACTTTTGCCAGAGTTCAGATTTAGACTCACCTCTGCGCACAAAAAGATGTTGTGATTTAATTTCTTTTACAAATACTTGTACTTACCGGTGATAAATAGTACTCTTCTTAATTTTTTTGTCATGACTAATTGATATTCTCACTCTGGTCTTTCATGTGTGTCTCAGTGCAGCAGAGGCACTCCCACACTGAAACACGCCTGGGCTTTACTGAGCACAGTTGGCATGGCTTGAGTCGATGATGTCATCCTGGTGAATGGGCCGGCAATACGGAGATCAGCAAGTTTCTGAAATAAGGAACGCCACGGATAGACATCATGTGTAGAGGGATATTGAAGCCATTACGAAAGAAAGGTAAAATAATGACATGTTGTTGTGCTTTTATTTCAAATGGGGACAATGCCATGCCTTGTGAGACTGTGTGCCCACAAAGGCCGGTCTCAAATGACATGTTTTGAGTCTTAAAATATTGAGGCATGGTTAGAGGTTTTCATGTGGTGGTGCAGAGGAGTTTTGATAAGTGGTTTTAGAGTCTGCCATTGAGGCAAGTTGTTTCCAGTTTGGAATTATATATGTTAGTAATATGATGCGGAGAAATCCAGCAGCCTCATTTTTTTCAAGGGTGTGTTTGAAATGTTGTGGGAATGTCATTATCAGTTCTATAACAAGATTGTGAGGTCCTGGGCCGTGGTCATGGAGTTCACCCGTCTGTCCCATGAGTGTAGGCCAGAACCCTGTCACCTCCACCTGCTCAGGCCTCCAGAGGAGACCAGTGCTAAATTTAGACCTACAAGGAAGCACATAGAGATCCTCCAGATTGTTGTGAACCAGGGACCTTGGTTTAATGCCAAATCCACAGGGAATATAGATATAAGGGAAGCTTCTTGGGGTCTGTACTAAAATAATGAGCATCACACTCGCCATTCACAACACACCTTATTAACTGATACTATTTTTATATCAATTTGGAAATGCAACACACTTCAGGAACCATTACGGAAACCTTTTGTACAATGACAAAAAGTGCACTGATCACGTCAAACGCTTCAAAGTGCTATACTTTGCCCCAAATCAGAATGTATAATGTAGTGAAATAATTAACACTATAACTGCCACATTTCAACTCACCCTAGAGCCCGGGTCTCACCCCCTGCCACAGCATTTGACAATGTAGTGTCCCTAGTGCAAGTTCTCCATTTGATAGAATGGGCAAACTGTTATATTTCTTAATTTTAATTGTATAAATTGAGATAATATAGATAAAATAACAGTGTCTCTGTCACTAGCTAGCAGCTGCTAATACATGAGCTATGCTGTAAAAATGACCCCCTGGCGGTGTCATAATTTTTCCTTTTTCCATAGTTTATTTCAAAAAAATGAATTTACAATAAACAGGAAAATTTATAAAATTAGTTTACAAGGTTTACATCAACAAAGTTAGACTGCTTTAAAAATGTATGTGTGGTTCTAGCATTCAATAAACGTAACCAACAGACCCCAACTAAATGATAATTGACCCCAAATTTCTCAATAGTGTACCATGCCTTTGACAACCTAATAAGAATATAAAATGAAAGAGAAAAAAAAAGCTTGTTGTGTCATCAAGTCAAGAAGTCCACTCTTTTTCTCTTTGTGCAGTCTAATGTGAATGTGCACACACACACACCCACACCCACACACAAGTTCAAACACAGTCCTGCCTTGCATGCACCTGTTGTCCTATGTGGAGCATGCAGCTTTCCTCGGAACAGGACATTTCCCACCTGTGTGTAGGAGGTGTGTGTGAAAGTAAATGACAGATAAAGAGTGAGACAGTAAAAGGGGGAGGAGACCCCAGGGCTGTTTTATTAAGGGCTTGACTCGAATGAATTACTCCCTTTAAAAAACCCACCATTTTTTCACTCTCCCTTCTGCCCTTCAGCTGCTCTCTAAAAACCCCTTCAACCCTAGTCCCCCCCGACTTTTCAAAATCACTGACAACCCCCCCTCCCCAACCCAAGTGTCACCCTGACGTTGACATGTTTGGGTCATTACATCTGATGGGATCTCCTGGGAGGAATTAGCATGTGCAAAAGAAAAGTCCACAGTTTTAAAAGTGCAGTGTTTCCAATTTGCCGCCACATGCTTCAAATTAGCCACGTATTTACTAAGGTCAGGCGCTGGGCACGGAGCCCGGGGGGAGTGCGTACGAGAGGAGGGGCAGGAGGCTCGAAAGGGTTAAGCAGAATAAACAGTGCTGCCATAATAATGAAGTAATCTACAAAATTTGACCCTCAATCAATTGTAAAAAGTCATAAAAAATAAAAACTTAAAAATGATCATAAAAAGGAGCCATGTGAATAAAGCAACAAATCAGTGTTAAGGAATGATGAAAGTTCAATACAGTCACTCAATAGGCAACAGATGCTATGAACCACTTATTCTTCAAAACACCACACATTTTCACAGTTTGTTTGGTGACTAACTGCCACAAACTACACAAAATTAACGTTGTGGTCTATTTTGGTCTTTTAAAAATAGGCTTTGTGTGATTATATTTTAAGTCTGGTGAAGTGGCCTTTTCCTGCAGAATACAAAAAGCTGGCTTCTGTCACCAACCCTTTACAAGCTAATTATTAGGCATTTTTAAGTCTGGAGTATAGCTCTATTTGTTGTGAGGCCAAATCATCCTAACTGCATCTGTTGTGTATTTGTCTTGTTTATATCACGACTCAGTGTTGGGTGAGGCTCTGCTGGAGGATTTTATGTGTGGGCACAAGCATGTCTGTGAGTGAATGTGCGTGTGCAGCCAAGCCTAAAAGCATTTAGGTGGGAATGGGAGAGGGTCTGTGATCCTGGGATGACATCATTATCCATGATGTCATTTCTGCAGGGTGACTTTGGCACATGTGATCTTTTGGGTGAGGTCACACTTTCACTTCTAAATCACAGTAATTGACAAGGCAGCCGCAGGTCACAGCTGCACACTGAAAGACCAAACACAACAGTCAAATTAATTGAAAAATTAGAATGAATGGCTTATTTGTACCAAATTTTTGATAAAATATTTCAAGACAAATAACGGCTAATTTCAGAATTTGCAGCATTAACAAAATGTGAAGCAGCGCATTAGAATTTACCTACCACTACCAATTCTCTTTGTGCGCACTTAATATTAGTTAAAATAGTACTAGAGAATGGCTTGTTTAAACATTTTCCCACTAGCCAACAATATTGCTTAGTTAACTGGCAACCACGAAAAGCATTATATTTACAGTGTAGACACAGCCATGGTCCAGTCACACTGTAATGCCTGGAAAAAGTAACACTTAAAGGAATACGCATTGACCACAACAAGCCCATCTGGAAATAAGCTCCCTCAACTTGAGCAAGTCACTGGGAATTGCTTAAACTGATTCACTGGGTTCACATGTTACTCATCTGATGAGTGGCTGCTCATTGTCTGAGATTTTTTAGACAATGAAATGAAATTTAAGCCAAATTTGTTACCTGGGTCTGGTGTCATCCATTTAATACCTGTGGATTATTAGCACCAAGCTTCTAGACTACATCATTCAGCCATATGCATGGCTTTATCATAGCAGGAACACGTGCACACTCACACACGGTAGCTTGAGGCAGGCCATCTATTCTCATTAGTGCCCTGTTGCAGTCGGCTGACTGTAAACTGAACGTGTGCCAAAGTCATAAACTTACATACCCCTCCCGCCATTACCTCATAATCATGATATCACACCAGTGTCTCATAGTGATGACATCACACTGCCAGATTCACAGGCTTGGCTTTTTGATTACATTACACTTGCCTGGTTTATTCCAAAAGCCAAGGACAAATTGCAGACTGAAAGACTGGAGCTAGTTGATGAGTAATCGTCAGTGCTACTATAGAGATGAAAACCTCGGGTTCAAGCATTTCAGTTGAAGTTCAAGTTGATGGTCAAACTCTGAAGTCATGGTTTTGGCAGCTATAGCAATCATAATGAGGCAAGAATTCACAACCTGAATCACTTATAATGTAATTTTTTGTCTCTTCAATCACAGCTGGTGAAGTCATTGCTATCACTCCTTTTCTTTGTCTATATGAGTATTCACTGACTTAAATTAATTAATTAAATCATTACATAAAAATGAATGAGTTCAAAATGTCAATATTCATTGACTGTGTGCATTGGGTCTAATGTGATCCAATGGTGAAAGCCATTCTAGTTTAGTGGAAAATGACAGTTTTGACATAAAAGCATAGATCCATCTTAGGAACAATTTCGCTAAAACACTGTTTATTAATTTCATGAAGCTTCTGGTCAATTCATCTTGTGAGGTAAGTCAGAGGTCCAGCTCCCGTCTAACTGCTACCTGTCACTGCAGACTTACTCCACTACACAAATAGTGAGGAACCGCTCCGACCCTCTTTGTCCGACACAATATGTTTTTCATTCTTGTAAAGAAACTAAAATTTCACAAACAAATAAATTGTCAAAAATAAAACAATTGTCAAAAATGACCTGCTTAATTTTATACTTTACAAAGCCATGACAAAGCCAAGACATGTTTGATGGTAGATCACAATAGGTTTTTGGTATCAGCATTAAACAAGTAAAGGTTATTATTTTAGTGGGAAATATACCATTTACATGTCATTTTTAATCACATACACCTCAGCTCATAATCCAAATGCAGAATTGCTTTAGGTTAAAATGGGGAAAATGTATTTAGAGTTGAGTATTATTCTGAGGTGTAACTAACAATACCTGTACAATAACGTGCGTTTGTGCTATATTTGTAACTAGTTACACAATAAAATAATGGATTTGAAAAGTTGCTGAAAGTTGCTAAAAGATGCCACATATATAACATTTTTGAAAGTGTCCCAAAACTTTCATTTAATGAATCATCAGTGTTTATCAGTATTATTTTATTTTTTAAAGCTATGACCTTCAATCTGTTCTTTTTACTAAAAATTTCACACACGCTTCTTGTAGACCAAAATATTACAGTGCTCAAATATTTGCCAAATCTGAATGGACAACTATAATGAGTGGCAATTAAATGCAAAGCCTATTCATGTCGCTCTAACGAACACCGACTGCTGCAATAATCACTCCCATTGTCTCACCATAAAGACTCTGGCGGGGGATCTCCTGACATGAACTTTGGAAAGCAGTGGCACTAAATCCTAATGGAACCATTGGGTCTCATAAATAAACAAATAAACAATCATGTTTTAAACACGGACATATTCTAATTACAGCCTTGAACATCCACTGAGCAGTCTCTAATTTCTGTCCGAGCAGAGAGACTTGTGGAGCCGTCTGCGGCGGACCAACAGTCGGCAGATGTAATTACCACATCATCTCTGGTTCTTGGTAAATGGAGAAAGAGTTACGGAGAGAGGGGCCAGCAGAGAGTTAGACTCATCCCAGTAAACAATAATTAGGGTTGAGGATGGTGCATTGTGGCATGTCTTCTCGGCGGGAAAGAGTAAAGAGGGGACAAACAGGGAGACAGGCAGGCATCATTGGTACATGAAAGCCCCTGGGACATAAAGCCAGAGTTTACGTTTTACACCCCAGACTCCACAAAGACCATGCAATGTACACAACAATAATTAAGTAATATCTAGTGATCTGCAATAATAATGACAACCTTACACAGTTTTATTGTGATTGTGTACTTTAAAGCATGGTGCTGCTACATTATTACTAATGTTTTGGAAAAAAACATATATTCTAACTGGTTGTGGGGCACCTATAAGGTTCTGTAGTGGGACCACATGGTGTATCTAAAAGGGTTTTATTTGTAGTGAACAAACAAATCAAAAACACATTGGGTGAATGTCATGTGGCAGATTACTGCTTTTTCTGTCAATAATATAATTTCCCCCTTACATTTCGGCAATAGTCGACCACCTCATCCTTTTTTTCAAAGAACTAATTTTTTTCTCATGAACAATGGCAGAGGCTGACATGCTCACTGACTATGATGGCTTTGGTAGTGCCTTCAATAGGGTAATTAAACAACAAAGATTACCATATATGTCTTTGTTGTGTCAGACTGTAGGTTTTATTGCATATATGGCTCTAAACTTGCAATGAAAATAAAGTTAACATTTCAAAATGACACCTAAACCTTTAACAGTTAGGATAAACTCACAATATATCACCATTATGAGCACTGAAGGAAAGAGGAAATACCAGTGCAGCAGAGGCCTCACACAGAGCAGTGATGCTGGGAATGAGGAGTCACCATCATGTGGGGTGGGGGAACAAGACATTACGGGAAAAAATATCTCCCAAGTGAGGGCAAAAAGTGCTTTGTGTTTAACTGAGTGTCTCGGCTGCACAAGCTAAAACACTGACAAACATGCATGAGTGGATAACATTTCAGTGATTGCTGCGTTCCCGACATTCCTTCCTGTACATTTCCAGTCAGCAAGAGGCTCGCTGCGCTCTGACATCATGAGGGGTTCCACTCTGCCTTCCACATTGTGCCTCCCGCTCTCACAATCCCACCCATATTTGGAAGAGAGAGGAAGGGAATCCCAGATGATGACTCAAAGCCTTCTGCTGCCAAGGGGAATTCTCTCCACATCTGTTTTTATGCAGTGAATGTGTGTATGCGTGTGTCTCCTATGAGTTCATCGATGTGTACATTACCTCCTGAAGCTGAAGATGGAGTTTCCATCTGAAACAAATTCAAAATGGCAACGTGGCTTTAACAGCTGTGAAAGTAACAGTCTGCTTCTATACAGAAAAAGAGGCACCCAAGTGACGCTGGCTTTCTATTAATAACCTGCTTTATATGGCAGATATGACAGTTAAAAGTGCACTGTGGTAAATATCTGTTTTCTTAATATATTCTGGAGATTAGAAAAAGGAGCAAAACACCCTTTTTACAGGACACAGTGGTGACAGGACAGCTTGGGGCTGAGTCGATAAGCTGTACCCAGTCATCCTGCACCAGACCACCGTAAATGAGGCCACAGAGATGGATAGGACCACGGACTGTTCAATGTGACCAGTAGAGTGTGACCAACCGTCTACAGCCTGCTGGTTGTAATGAACTCCAACCTACAAAGAAAGGTTTATTGGAATCATCTTATTTCTAACAAAAATATCAAACCCTTCATTGAATTACACAGGGAAGAAAGAGCTTAGGGGGATAAAAAAACAAAAACGAACAGACATTGGTTGTTGTGATTCTCTTTGTTGATGTATGACCGATGGGATTTTGATTCTCTGTAAAAAGATGGAGGGCTCTTGAACTTTTGGTTTTCGAAGACCTATCGGGGCCTAATTCAGACTTTGTACTGGTCTGCATACTGGGGACAGAAGACCGGGATCTCTGGGGTTGTCTGTGGTCCAATGTATGAGAAAGACCGCTGTTGTTCTCTCTGTCAGTCAGAAACACAGACATTCCCTCAAGCATCCTAAAAAGAAAGAGCGCTTTCATAGAATATTCTGTTTAGCAGCACATACTGTTGCGTATGATACTCCTGAGAACCATAAAACAAGTCATTCACAGACATCTCACCCACGCTCATTTTGCCACAGACTTCAACGACATAAATCTATGTGATTACAAGAAGGGCTAAAGTCTGTGTTTAAAGGTGTCCAATGCATATGCTGCTCAAATCTGGAGAAATGAGACAGCAACAGTGTTACAAGACTCTTGAGTGTCACCTTGTGTGTTTTTTTTTAAATACATATCTGCACCTTCTCTTCTGTACACAGCTGATGCTCGATCACAGCAGCGACTTCCTGTGAAAAAATACACACAAAAATAGCAAATGACATATGAGAATGACCTTAAATTGGGCTTAAATTGACGATCCAGCTTTCAACACTTAATGGGCGAGAAACATTTACAGTTTACGATTCTGATTTGCACACCAACACAACACAAACACTGTGATAGTGAAAAAACAAAACAAAACAAAACAAAAAACAAGTGACTCATTGAAAGCCAACTGGGAGTCACAGTGTCATATCCTGAGAGAGAGAGCGGGAGAGGAGAGTGAGGCCTTTACAGAGCACTATAGACAGATGGACCCCCGATCTGCTCCGAACACTGTGCCAAAGGACAACTAGTCACAAAACATCCTGCACTTGAGAGCATCAAATCTATATTGGGTGTCTTTTGGGGTCAGCAGCAAATTAGAATTTTTATTTTTTTGATAATAGTAGAAAGGATGAATAAACTTTGCATGGCACCAACAACTCTGTTGTCAAACTATTATTTTCACGGTACTCGGTCGCCCTCTAGAGGACACATCTATAAACTACAGGTACATGACGTCACCTCGGAGCAGTCCATCCCAAAGCAGGAACTCACGTCTTTTACTGTGACAACTTTTGTGACATAGACAAAAAAATAATTACAAAACCCATAAAGTGCTCGTTTAAAGCAGATTCAGACAGATATTGGTTGATATTGCCGGTGTATATTCTGGTTTTACTCAGTGTTTGCTCCTGCGTGGCGTAAACAGGAAGCGCACGCAGGGAGGCGCCTTTTCTAAGAAGCCCCAGTGTGTTATGCTAGCACTTTGTTTTGGCCCCAAACCCTGCTAGTACAATTTCTGGTGCAGTAACTACACAGTATGTCCACTAAAAAGAAGCGGACGCCTAATGTTCAAAATGACAGCTGGGTTGTCATTGCTGCAGGTAGGGTTACACAGTGTTTTTAAGACTAAGCTAACTGGAGCTAACTGCTAACATGCGGCACCCTCTCTCCTGTAGTAGGCTTCAAATACTTACGTACCTTGTGATGTTCCTCATGTCATCCTGCTGCTGGGCTGTACCCTAAAGCTGTATTTGAAAGACATGCATACATAACATTTAATGAGCCATACCGTTAAAGCCTTTCTTCTAATTTTGCAGACTCGGTTGTTGACACAAAGAAGCACCACACCGATCCAAGTTTTGTGAAACTTAGGAATCCGCGCACAGGTTCGGATAATGTTCACACAAATCAGCCACCAACTTTGCAATGCAAATGAAATACACAAGCACTCCTTCACTGATCTTTTTTTGTGTATCCTTTACTGTGCTGCTAAACATTAAATAGGCTTTAGAAGAGGAGGTAAATGTAAGTCATTTTGTTCTTTTACAGACGCAGCATCTCTGTATCTGATGGGTAGTGGTGATTCAGAGCTTTACGAAGTCAAAGCATTTGAAGAAGACTGTCACAGCTGGTTTATCGGTCAAACTGTACTGCAAGGTTTGTGCTTTTAGGGAGTTTAGTATAGTGGTCAATAGTGGTAATGAGTTTTAACATTTCTCTTAATCAGGTTCTGTGTTTTGTTGAAACAGATGGGAGACTTCTCTTTATCACAGCAGTGGATCCGCTCTTTCTTCTGCTGCCCTATTTGATTAATGCTGGCAAAGAGGTATGGCAGTATCTGTTATTGATTATTGTTATTGATTTTGGTAGAACAGAACACTAGAACTCCAATGCAATACAATTTTATAGAAACATCATGTCTCACCCATAATCTATGAATTAAACCAAAATGCTGTATGACGATGCACAGGAGAAGTTCCAGCCTGTGGAGCAAGTTTTAGTCGATGAGAATTTCCCAGTTTGTTCCAGACTGCTAAGCAGTTCACGTTCACTGAACTCCCTACACCATATCGCAGAGGAAAAAGGTGACCATCACTATAATTTAATAATTAATGTAAAAATGATCCTATGTTAAAATGATTCTACTGTTTGTTTTACATATTTCAAGAGGTGGGAAGTCTGAAATTTTATCGCTACAGTCGAGAGCGGACTTTGGACTGGTTAAAGAAGAAGGTACTATACTGTATTGACATTGTAACAGTTTGTGGGTTTATGATAGGACATATATACATTTGTGCATAATTGTTTGTAGGTTGACAGAACAGTCATTGCTCTAAAGAAGAAGAATATTTCAGTTGGAGAAGGTGTAAAATCAACAACATATGTTCGAGTGAAGACTGAGTCAGACTACCTTGAAGGTACAGTCTTAATGAACTATTAAAGATATCAAACTTGAAATTTGTAAAAGGCATCTTAATTTGCACTTATGATGTTAACCAGGAGATGGCAGTAATAGAGTGCCTTTTATCATGTCATGGAACCATAGAATACAGTTTACCACATTTTTCATCTGAAATAATGAACTCTCAAGCTCAGCTGATGTGTCATCTTCTTTGATGCAGAGGACTATCTTAGATATGCTCATGGACTGATTTCGGAATACATCAGTGAAGACTTGAGCAAAGCCCTCCTCAAACACTTGCAGTAAGTTCAAGAACACATGTAAATCTGAAAACACTAATGTAGTGTTAGTCATCACCCTTATTTTTACAGGTTACCAGAACTAACAAGCCCAAAAGAGGCAGAGCCTCCCTCAAAGGTATGTTGTGATGCAAGCGAGGTCTAAGTAAAGTGTGTGCACTCTTTTTTTTTTCTCTTTCATGTTTTCTGTAGTCCTCCACCTCACACGGAATTGCCATGTTTGCATGGATTTAACTTTAAATTTATCACTGGGTTATATTTGTTTCTTCAGAATAAAGTGTGGTAATCTTTGTCATGTATAGCATTTCTTACTTCCCCGTTCGACAGAAGCGGAAACTATCTGACAAACCTGTTGAGGCTGGAGAGGACTACACCAAATTCAACAGTGCAGACTTTGCGCGGAAAGTGAGTGTATTATTGTGATGTCTGCCTGAATAGACTAAACCTAACAGAAACATAGATTATATGACAATAGGTAAAGTGGTTAATCCTTCCTCTCACCTCTGGAGCCATTGTTCAAAGACCTTGATTCATTGTCATGAATGGCATTCTCTAGGCTTTGTCCTAAGAGTATATTTGAGTCAAAGGGGGCTTCCATTTGAAAAACCTTTTTCTTGTATTGATGTATCTGATATGTAATAAATGCTGCCGTCTTCATGCAAGGCCACTGTTATCATCCTCATTTTTATTCCAGCCGCCAAAGAAGATGACAGCTGCTCAGAAAACTCTGGCAAAAGTGGACAAGAGCGGCATGAAGACTATGTCATCCTTTTTCAGTCCCAAGGTGAAAGCAGAAAAGAAATGATTGCTATTGTGTATTCTAATAAAATGTATTCATTTTGTATGAGTTGATCTCGTCTTTTAGGGAATAAAATATAAATGTTTGTATTTTTTGAAATAATTCTTTACAAATAAAGTGAGCTAGATTTTCCACGCGAACAGGTTCAATGATAAAACAGGAATTGGAATTTTGGATAATTCCTTTAAATAATGCACCATTTTGTAGTGCCCAGTTGTACAAGAATATAACAATGAGTAAATACTTCATCAATCAAGTATCCCTATGTAGTTAAGTGAGTCAAGATTTCAAGCTTAAAGTAATATTCTGCACAAATAATTCACTGAATACGTTGATTTAAACTATTCAAACAATTCAGCCTTCAGACTTTCACTAGTATCTACTGTATTGTAACCTTACCATTAAGTGAAATTCTTATTCATTGAGTGCATTGAGAAATTTCATCTTTTGACCAGTCTTCAGTAAAAGGCATTGTTAAATGCCTAAGTTATACAGCATGTGTAACCTGTCAACAATACTAAAAAATAATTATATATATATATATATATATATATATATATATATATATATATATGTATTAATCTTCAACATAGGTGTCAAAGTAGTTTTAACTATAAAGGGAAGTACATTAGAAGTTATCCTGTATCTTTAAGAAAAAGAATTCTTGAAAATAAGTTACAGACAGATATTCGATGATTCATGAGCCATCTTATAAACGTTCAAATGAGATGAGGAATATATGGACTATTTAAAAAATTTTTTATTGAAGGTTATAATTCATGTTTGTGTCATTGTTAGTATTATAATGAAATTAAAGGTCTAGCGCATGATCTGTGGTAATAAATGTTACCTTAGTGTTACATCCTGGCATGACTGGAGTTTCAAATGTCCATCAGGTGTCACTGCTTTTTTAATTTGGGTTTGAGCCGCAAAGTCTGGAAAGCGCTCCCCACCACTTTTGGGAGATGGATCGGGTTCCTCTGAAGCTTCAGTCTGCTGCTCGTGGATCCGTTTGTGTTCTTTTTCTTTGTGACACTTTTGTTGGCACAGGTTTGAGCTGCGTTCTGCGTTGTGTCATCTGGCAACCGAGGCATGCGCAACACCCAGTTGGAGTGGAGGTCGTGTTCTGCTGAGCTTGACGCCACTGTCAAAAAGCACAGAGAAAACATTTGAGAGAGAATTTAGCACACATAACACTGATATAACTTCATATGGATGTTTTTTGATTGTGTCTAAACTCTGGGGTAGGTTATTAAAATGAAAAAGTTTCCATTCAAAATAGGTGTATCATTTCTGTAAAAGATACTGATACTTTGACAGAAACTGAGAGCACAGGTGCATTTATGAAAAAATAACTACTGATTTCTTTATTTTTGACTTTGCATGTTGACTCACTGTCACGTTGTCACAGATTGCAAAAGACAGTGATATGGTGAGCTATAAGACTCAACAAAAATTGGTTAAATCATGAATATTTCTGCACAACTTTTTCATGTGAACACAATAGTTCTAAACTGGGGAAAAAACAACATTCCAGACTGCAAAGAAGAAACTGCAATGAATCACACTTTAATTAATATCAGTGTCATACGGCGTTTTGTTTTATTGATCGATTCATATGTAGTTAAGGAGTATATATATAGATGGATAAGTGATCCATCTACCCATCTATCCATCTATCTATCTTGGATTTAAGTGGAAACCTTATTGTTTTCTCTTATAATTTGGTTAGGGATGGCTACTTATTGTTTGTGCAAATGACATTCTGAGTACTACACTGCCACTACTCTATAAACACATTTAAGATGAAAATGTCAATATTCACTTGCATTCCAGTGTGGCCCATTAATATCCATCCAGAAGATAGATTAAGGTGATTAAGATTTAGATGCTTAGTACCTATGAAGTCCACATCTGCGTGTCCATCGTCCACATAAGGTTTGTGGAGAGGCTCGTCGTCACAACTGGCAATGACATCGTCAAAGAACTGCAGAGTGTCCTCTTCACTCGGGACGGGGGGAGCAGAGGGCTTTGGACTGGCTCTCTGCATTTACAAAGAAGTGACTTGATAACATGCGACCTTTGAACTTTGATGTAACATGGCACACACTTACCTGCCCTTCTTTCTTAGGTGGTGGAGGCGCAGACCTTTTGTTGGAGGAGACTGTGGCCTTGTCAGTGGTATCTGGCGTTTTCAGGTCACTCAGACTCTTGATGTACTGCCTTCTCAAAGCCACCAGTGCCTCAAGATACTCCAGACAGTTCTGGTTCTGGGAGTAGAGCCAGATCCGGTCCTCTTGTCTTTGGTAATAGTACAAAGTGGACTCAATACTCACTGTGCTTTTGCTCCTCTTTAATGTGGACCCTGCAGCTGTTTGGGTCCTCTCTCCCACCACTAGCATAGATGTACTGCGCACCAGTCTGACAGTGCATGCGTTGTGGTAGTCCTCCTCTGACCGGAGCCCACCACCTCCCCGAGCACCGCGGCTTCTGTGAGCGTGATGGTTGGGACGGAACACATTGTTGATCTTTCTGAACATCCCTCTAGCCTTTCATGAACACACGCTGCTCCTTGAAATCCCAAAAGTCTCTGGGGCCCACATCCATAGCTTTTTGAAAAACCTATACTAAACAGGTTTAAACATAAAAAACTTTATACTTGCCACTGTCCAGGGTACTGAAGTACTCCAACTGTGCCTCTGTTGAAACACAAAGAAAAAGCCACTCATCTAACCTGATCTCACCATGTCTTCAATGTTATCGGATGTTGCTGAGCAACAGGGCTGTGGCAACAGGTTGTAACTCTACACTGTGTACTGCCATTACCCCAGAGCATGGACCTAGAGCTGTTTCAATTATCCTGACTCATTCAAGGTGCTTTACACTAAATAGCTACGGTAAATTGAAAACTGAGTGCCTTTAGTCCAAAGGCCATGGCAATTCTTGATATTAGACCTTAGCCTTAGTTTAACCAGGATACTACTGCACTGCACTCATTTGATTTTATTAGGGCTAAAGTAAACATCCAAAACAGCATCATACTATTACAACATTTTGACCTGTGAACTGGGGCATATTCAGAAGAAATGCAAAACTGCACATATGTGCAGAATGTCTCTCTCTGCTCTCCAGGCCCAATTAATAATAAAGCACCTCCTCTCATGTTTCATGCACTTTCATTGTTAGGCTTCTCTTAGAGGAAGAAGTCTTAATAAAGGGCTCATCTGAAGTCAGGCATATACCCACAAGGGGCTTCCAGCTCAGAAAGATCCCCGTCATAAATATTGAAGTTGGAAAGTTTCAACACTTTCACCACAGTTGAAAGAGCAAATCAAAAGAGAAGAGAGACTTATATTTGGACAAATTACAGAAGTGTGTTTTAAGCATGTATCCTGATGACTGAGTGTAATCTATATTACACAGTGGTGACAATGTCTAGGAAGAAACAGTGAGCCATAGTTGTATGACCTCAGAGTGAATTACATTCTTTCCTGGACACACAAGCATCATAAGAACCAGCAATACAAACAATTCATTACTTCAAAACCATTGTCAGACTCTCCACAGAATTACTTTAGTCCACTTACATTTGACTGAGACAAGGTGGGACACTTTCTATTCTGCTTTTGTTGTAATCTGAAACTCGCCTGTTTCTTTCACTGGTAAACACAACTTAGTGGTTTCATTTTACTGATTGCTACTTAGCACTTAACACTCTAAACTCCATCTTTTAGTCTGCTACTTCATGTGTAAGAGGTAGCAGTTACTAGTCGTGCATAAGTCGGCCCAATGCCATGAACTGTATCATGGAAAGTTATGTCTGCCCAACTGCAATCAGATTATGTGTACCCAAAAGTGATATATCCAAATATGTACAAACACAATTTTTTTGTGTGATAAACCTATTAACTAATGAATATCTACACACAATCACTTCTGCAAGACACAGCCCACAAAAAAGGGAAGAACTAAAAACAAATGCAAATTCCTACTTCCTCTTAGAACAATATATAACATCTGTCTCAATCTTTAGCTTTCACATTGTTACCTAAAGAGGTTCAATTATTCACATACTGATTTCTTGTGTACGGAGTTATAGACTGAGGTAAAGAAGTCTGATACTGATCGAAGGTAGGACCATTTTAAGCATTGTATTTTCTTTCTGTATAAACACTAATATGACGTTCTTTGATTGTTGTATCCTTTTAACTTTACTGACTCCTTTTCAGCCATGCTTTGTGAGGGCAGATTATTGAGAATGACCTATGGTGAAATGGAGGAACTTGACTCTCCTCAGAAACTTGTCCCCAGTGGAGCCGCTCCCAGTTCACCAGACTCTTCCAGACAGACCTTTCTCATTCACCAGGGCTCCCCAGACCGGAGTGACACTCTGAAAAACACAAGAGTTTCAAGGAATCAGTACATTTCCCCGCTCCAGCCCTTGGATATAGAGAGGGCCTGGCCGGACAGACAAATCTCCCCTGAGATCGAGATCCCAGCTCAGGTTCAGTCAGTCAGTGAAGGCCCCTTTCTGGTCCCCTCCTTCTGTCAGAGCATCTGCCAAAATTACAGCGACCTCCATATTGGCGGCGACCAGGTCCTTCCTCTGTCAGCCAGTGGTGGAGAGTTCTGCACTGGCAAACTTAAAACCGTCGGCCCTTTTCTCCAGTCGTGTGATGTCCTGCCCCCTGTGGAAGAGTCCCCACCGGGAAAGATGTCCCAAGGCGGGCTTTTGCTCCCACACAGACGAAGCTCTAGTCACTGGAGACAGGGCAGTGGAAGGGACCGAAGCTTCTTACTCCAGGGACGCGAGGGACCCTTCTCCAACTCCCTTCTCAATCACTATCTAGAGCAGAAGCTTCAAGATCTCTACCAGCAGTACATGATGGAGAACATGGCCAAGGATGATTCAAACTCAGGTCCCATGTGTCCCTTGTTGGGTTCAGAGCAAGTGTGGACCAGTCTGGATCAGATCACTTTGCAACTGAGTCGTGAAGGAAACCTGGAGGCTGGCGTGGCCAAAGACATGGTGCTGAGCTGCCTGCTGCGAGTGGCCGGCGACATGCAGTCCAGCGAGATAAGCACGCCCTTTCTGCAGATCTCGAACGAGGGGGCACCATCCACGGAGCAGCAAACGGAGACATGAAAACTATTAGTATCATTTCCTGAGGCGTGTTATAAGGAAAAATGTCTACTGCAAGCCCTTTACCTGTATTCCACATAGAGTTAAATAGTATAATAGATATTTGGAGGTTTCCACTCTCTGTAAACATTAGAGCTACCTTTATTTTTTTTTAATTCAATAAAACATTTACAATTAATCACTGATGGCGTTAATCATATTAAAGTATGTCAAGTGTAACATTTACTGTAGCATAATACATAGTAAAAAACATCAAAACCGAGATTTTTCCTTTTCATAACATTCAATACAAAACTAGTTACCGCTTATACACTCTCAAACTTGGGTGACGTATTATGTATTATTAATTATACAAGCAATTCATCACTTTATGTAATGAGCCATGGTTTAAAAGCAGGTATCTCTGGTCACATGAATCCCAATATTCTAGAGACGTTTGTGATTAGCTATCTTTGGGAGCCTCATTCCAGTTTGGGGCCCCATGTATGCTTTTGCAACACTCATATACATCTAAATACCAATCAGAAAGGAGTGCACCACATTGTAGTTCACCTGTTGGATAAATAGTGACTCTGAATTGCCCTGGAGGAATTATCGGTGTCAATTATCGGTGGTTTTAATTTTTAAGACAAAAAAAGGAAATCAGACATACATCAAACATTACTGAAATCCCTCATTAACACAAGACTAATAATAACAACAATAATAAAAAACAAGACAAACAATCAAAACAAATGAAAAAATCCCATTATCCTTAAAAATAGCCAAATAAACATTCTTAACCGGCTACAAAAAAATGAAAAACACTGGTCATGTCAGAGTACAGCACAAGGTTCTCCTGTTTAATCTATATACAGAAGTAGCCACCTTAATCTTCAACAATACCTATGTCAATATTAAATGATTGAATAAATAATGAATTCACTGCTCACACTTTAGGCTGTTTTTGTGTTGTGTATATATCCGTTCTTGATATTCCCAATTTGATGATATTGCACTCTTCATCCAGCATCTATTCATCTCATCTCATCTCATCTCATCATAAATTTATATAAACTCTTTTAATATACAGTGCAGGGCTGGGTAAAAACTAAAACATTTTGCCTGAAAGTCATTCTCGGTGGCTCATTTGTTTTCTTGTCCAGAAAATGCTCCACACAATGTCTGCAGTTAAATAAAGACTCACAAGGGGGAGGCCTTATCACTTAACTTATTAACCCCAGTGACTTTCACACACACAGACACTCACCCACACATACACACACAATGTATGCAGCATTTTCATTCAGCGAATTCTTCCTATCATCTGCACAATGCTACTCGTGATCTATGATGTCATTGCCAGTGATAAATCTGCGTGCAGCCAGGTACAAACAAAGCTTTCACCACAGATACCGGCTCCTGTGCTGCACAAGCATCCACCAGATAAAGATATCTGCATCGTGTGATTTATTCAGGGAATATACAGCACTTGTACAAATGACGTGCACGACGCGGCAGGGCCACAAAGCAGTAGATTTACACCCCTGAAGTGACATGTTATTTTTCATGTTTCCCCCTATTTAAGAGCCACGACTCTCTTCCAGCTCACTGCAGCCGTGGCCTTCTGAGCCAGTGTTTGATCAGCTTCCTTGTTTCCTTTCCAAACAAAAAGGCACAGGAGGAAACTGTGTTTACTGAGCTGAGCACCGCAGTCGGAGTCCTGTGAAGTCTCAAGGCCGCCGAGACACATGTTTGGTATTTCTGCCCAGATCTGGTTTGAACATTCCAGGTACACGTTAAAGGAACCGAACCTAACAGAGCTAAACAAAAACACACTCATAAATATGATTCACCCAATGCCACCATATTCAAACAAACTGATTTACACAGACCTTGGAAAAATGAAAAACAGACCACTTGTTTCAACAGAGGTTAAGAATTGTTTAAAACTCTAGCTGGCAGCTTCACACACAGCCTGTGAATATTCATTTACAAAGCTTAATAAATTACACAAATCACGTACATTATTCACATCAAGACTTTTGAAAAAAATTGAGACATTCTTATTTTCTCTGCAGTGCACACAATACAAATAATATGGGACTATTTATCCGTAAGTAAACCTGAGACTAAGTGCAAAAGATGAAGGACAATCCATGTAATAAGACCAGGGACAGGAGCTGATAAAACGAACGGCAGCGGTTTAAAAAAAAAACAAACTACACTTCTCTCATGGTCTAGCAATGAAGCTAACAAGAAGGTTGAAGTGTTGGAGCGTCTTTCAGAGGTTCATAAAGTAATTTCCTTGTCACAAAGAGCTTTTAACATGGAGGGCGGTAGAGGCAAGGCTACAAGATTTCATATCAAAGCCAAGGTCTCAGATACACTGTCACTATTGTGGTTTTAATGCTCTGTAGCATTCTGTGGCTTGCTTTTATTTAAAAAAGCTTTTAGTGTGTAGCCTTGTTAATTGGAACAGTCACATACTGATTACTTATATTTTTCAGCTCCTTTGCGACAGTTTGATTTAAAAACTTTCATTGCAATTTGTCAAGGTCCGCTTACAAAGAACATTTAAAAGGGGGGTAAACGATTCTGACCCATCACACTTTTTTTAAATTTCAGATTTATGTTGTCATAGTCAAGTTGTTCGGATATGAACATAGTCATATTAGAGCCTGGACTTCAGGTCACAAGACAAAGTTTACATGTTACTCCTGAGGTGGTATACTAAACTGACCTATCTACACATAAATGAGCTCTAGACGTACGGGAAGTGTTTGTAGAGAGCATTTGAAGGAGGACACATTACTCCCATGTACATGAATCATAGATATGTCACTCAAAACAACTAACTCTGTATTTAGACTCAAAGCAAAGCCATAGATCACGAAATGTAACTTTCAAGGGCAGTACATTTGTGCCCACCACAGAAACTCAGCAGAATGAGGACATCGCTGCAGTCTAGTCTGAACACTTCCTGTAAACTTCCTCACCTGGCTTGACTTTTTTTGATATTACTTTCTGGAAAATCAGCCAGTGCTGTCTGGCTTGTTTGAGTTAAATACCCTTGAAAAAGGGTTCATTTACCATGTCAAAAAAGCTAGCTGTAAATTTCAATGTGGCTTTTACCACACTTGCTGCGTTCAGACATTTTCTTTTGTGTGACTTCTGAAGCTCTACTCTGACCTAGGTCTGAGTTTACATTTTAGTTATTTAGTTAGTTAGTTAGTTAGTAATTTACCTTGCTCTGTACAAATTTGGACTGTGCTGTAAAGCTTATACCAGCTAAACTGAAACCGTCTGCATACAACACAGGAAGAAAAAAAAAAGAAGCTTTGGATGACTTTGAAAGTTTGTGTGCTAAATTTAGACTTGTTTCTTTGTTCTATGTTGAACTGCGGTGGTTTGCCTGAAGGCTGCTGTTGTTTGCGAAAGTGTGATTTAGGTCATTGTAGGGCACTACTACTGGAGCCCTTATCACTGGCTGCAGCTTTAAAGTTGAATTTAAGTGTATTAGATTAGGTTATTATTAAGACCACCAGGAAAGTAACTGTCTTCACCAAACAATTATTTTAAACTTAAATTGTTGAGTTAATCCTTCCAAGGTCTGGTTTAATCCTGGTGTAGTCCTGGTTTAAGTCCTTTGTTGTATTTTTGTTTTGTTATTATCCTGTACTAGCTCTTGTTTTAAAGCCTGGTTCAGTCCTTGTTTAGTTTATTCTTTTGTTTATCCCAGGATTAAGTCTTGATTTAGTCTTGGTTTAGTCCTGGATATAGTACTGTTTATTGCTGATTTTTTCCGTGGATTTACTTCAGGTCAAGGTTAGTATGACGCATTTGTAAAAGGTGAAGTGCGCAAATGATATCAGAAATTATGGAAAAAAATGGAAGTTACATTTTAGTAAAGGCCTAATGTAGATGTACAAGACACAGGGCCAATCTGTTGCTCAGTAAACCCATCGCACTCAAACGCATAAGTGGAACTATTTCAGTCTTTTCTCGTGTGCATCAAGTGTGTAGACTAATTTAATAAACATTTGTTCAGGACTCCAGTTGGTCCTTCTTGCATCTTTCAGCTCACATGGACCGGGGTGACCTGCTGTCCAAGTGGTTCGAACATTTAATGACATGAGCTGCTGCGTCTGCCTGGCACTGGGACATGTAGGTGGTGGAACAGGAGAGCACACATTTCCTGGTCAGTTAGCTGCTCAAGGTTGGCGTAGAACTAGCAGCGGAGCGGGTGACCTTGACTGAGGTAGAGCAGACAGAGGCAGACCTTGAGAGACAGCGGGGCAGCGAGATCTGGCTTTCAAAGAGCTGAGGAACATAATGTGGTAATATATGACTATATATCACAGCACATGGCGTACATGTGAAAGTGGACAGGGTTTTATTCATTCACTCACATGCTTCATGCATTAGGCTACCAGACGAAAAAAAGGTTTTATTTGAAGGTTTTGAGACTGCTCTGCAAGGAATGCAAGAACTTTGAAAAGCTTACTTTAATGTTTCGAGGAAAAACTGTGTATTTCTCCCAATAGTCGTCATGCTGCAAGATTTGTTTGGACACCAAAACAAACTTCAATGAAAGATTTATCAAAGCAGATAAAGCAAATGAAATAAAGATGCACTGTAGTAAGGATCTCAAGGCTGAACAATGTATTTCTGCCAAAACATTCACACATCATTCACCCCTTTTTCTTTAGTTCTTGTTTGCACATCACTCCCGTCTTTTAGGTTGCACCTAAACGAGTGATGTCTCTTAACCATCTGCAAACAACAGCTTTAGTTATTTGTTTTCAATTGACTGTATCAATTGACCAATGTATAGATTAATTATTGAAGGCCACTTGGACAATAAGGGCATCAAAACAACCATGGCAGCTTTCCTGTTTCCATGTTTTTTTTTTAAACGTGGACAGCCTGAAACTAGTAATATAAAGTGATTGTGATTGTAATGTTTCCACTCCTTCTACTGTCTCTATGACTTCATTGTTCACCCCAAGGCTTCTGAAGTTGAATAGCCCTCTGTAGAGGAACATACAGCAGTAAATGGCAAAAGGGTTTGTGTTACATATTTAAGTCAAATTAATGCAGTGTTGCTTTACAACGGTCCACTAAAGAGATACAGAGATCTTATTAACAGAGGGCTCACTGAGCTCAACTAGAATTTTCGTAAAGTAGCTGGCCTTGGCAAAAGCAAACATGTATAGAAAGGGACACCTTGAAAAGAAAAAATTATAAAGGTATCGAGAGCGAGTGAAAGCAGGCAGTATGTCTTCTTGAGCAAGGCCGATCGATGAACTTCTAGACAAAACGGACATGTATAATTGGAAATAACAAGATTTCAAAAATGGGTTGTGATTAACGCAGGTTCATAATGCTATTCTACCACAGAGCCACAGAGAGTCAGTATTAGCCTCTCACCTGATGTGGCTCACCCTAACTCTAGATCACTAAAGCTGAGCAAACACTCTGACTTTGATGATTTTTTCCCCCATTTTTTTGTATTATGTTTTGACTCACTGTAAGCGATTAGTACTTGTTCACTATGTTGTACAATTGGACTTTGTGTTGTATCGACGGACATCAATACGGCGGTTCTTGTAAACAAAAGGACACACGTGCATGTTTGGAAACAAGAAATATCAGGCAAAGTGATTAGTGACAAGAACACTAATTAGATTCTCATTGATATTTATTCAAGCAAGCAGCAGACATGCATTGATCAGTCTGCTTTCACAGGTTGAATGATTGACTCAGAGATCACAAAGTCAAGTCTTAACGATGCTATTCATTCATTTTTCTGTCGTGGGTCGGTGGGGAATGGATGGCTGGTTTGGGGACTGAACACACAACCCTCTGCCAACATAATGCCATTTTTCAAGGCTTTAATCACACAAAATCACAAATGTGCAAATTGTTATAGGGTGCAACTACATTTTACAGATATTGTTTTAGCTCATCTGGACGGCTTTATATAAAAGGCCAGTAACCATTTTTAATTTTGCTGGTTTTGTTATTTCTCTTAAGTTTTAATTTTTTAATTTTTCCATCACCTTGGAAGCACATGTGAGCTGTCCCTTCTTTTAGCACCTACCCTTCACCCTCACCTCCCCTATGCCTCTTCCTGGCATGCTGACATTGTTATTAGTGTCATAATTTACCTCCTTATGCAAACATGACCCTGTCCTCGATATGCTGTTAGGCAAAATATTCATACAGTAGGCACAGTGAGACCAATAAAGAACCAGATAGAAGGGGCATAAATATTGTCTCACAGCTACAATATTTCATAATTCACTCAGTGCTGCTTACGTGCCTTTCCAGCAATGGCTATACATATGAAAAAGGAGCATTATTTCATAGTGTGACATACATTTGAATAAGATAAACAGAGAAGCAAGGTCATATAGGGGAAAGCCAAGCCGAGGTGGGAAATGGGATATTTATGTCCAGCAGGATATGCAATCTGCATTGTAATGGCTGTCGTGCCTAACTGTATTTTTATGACACCTGTGCATAGTAAATCCTCTGAGGCCTGTTGGCAGCTCTGTTAAGGAGTTACAACTCAAGTGTGTGATGGTTAGAAGCAGAGACTCCACCAAGTCATCGTTGTGGCAAAAGGGGAATTGTTGTGTTATGGTAGCACACGTGCACACAGACTCATAGGTTTGACCTTGGCACGCCCCACTCTCCCCCGGGTCCCACTCAACCTTGGCTAATTAGCTCATGTCCCAGTGGCATATGTTCACCAGACAATTTATCCGCAACAAGGACATTACAACTGCAGTGTCCCGCCTCCACTGCCTCCTGCTCACTTCACTGGCGTGCTCAAGCTTTAAAATCACCATCACACTGTAATTAGAACTACCTGGCATCATGAAGCTGTTTGTGTTCAGCAGCAAATGTTTAATCAAAGGGGATTTAGGAAAAGACAAAAATCTTATTTAAATTGTGGTTGATTCTAACAAATTCTGTCAAATGCTTTAACAGGTTGTAACTTTAGGTATTCTTTCAATTGTCCAAAATGATGTGGGACTGGTGTCTAAACAGATACAAAATTAAACATTATTAGATGAAGAAGATGCAGGTGATGGTTGGCAGCTTGAGGGATTTCAGCAAAAAGCCTTAAAAATTCTTTGGCTTATTCTGGATACTATATTAAGACTATATCATTAGAGGGACTTATAATACAACAACTATACAACTAGTGATGTCACCAATAGCATGGGACCTTTTGTCTAAAAACAGAATCTGCAGTCCATTAATTCTCCCATGACATTTTTTGGTTCTTTCAACACAGACCACTGTGTGTCACAGCTTATTTTTTGAGTGGGTTGGATGTTTGGAACCAATAAGAGAATGTACAATATCTGTCTTTGTTACATTTTCTCTGCAGGCCTGAGGTTTGAGAATTTAAAGAGCTATAGACTTGGTTAGCAATGTTTCTAACAGACAGTTCTCATGGTTTCAGTGTTTTTAAAATCTTAAAAAAATTAAATCATGCACAGACACAGTCATATTTTTTATACCCAAAACAGTTCAAGGACAGTGAATGCACACACTACTTTGATTCGATCAATCATGAGCAGCAGGCCAATGTTATGATTACCAAATCCTTTGGTGTGGCCTAAAAGCTCCATGTCTGCTGCTGTGTTTGCCATAAGGGGCTGACCTTGTGTTTATGTACCAGCCTTGAACACTGTTACAGCAGTGAGACAAACAGACTATGGACCTTCGTGCTGAATGCTCACTGTTACCTGGCTTTACTCAAAGGTTATTTGGATTGAAATAATGTCCAAAGTCCAATATATAATGTGCTTGTCAGGTAAAGCTGATTAAACAAAATACTCTATTACAGCTAAAAGTGAACGTATAATGGCTCCATTCAAAATGATACCTCTGTCATGTCTTTGGCTTTTGTTTCTGCTCATATTATTGTTTGGGCTGTAATTGCACTACAATTTCTTTTTTGTCTTAAATACATAAAAGCTATTAAAAGTCTGTACATTTTACCTTGCATTTATCCAGCACATATAAAGCAAACTTGTCTTCTTCCTACACACACACCCACACCCACCCACACACCCACCCACCCACACACCACCCCACACACCACACCCACACACACACACACACACACACACACACACACACACACACACACACACACACACACTCTTTCGCTCTGCTGTAAGTTGGTGACATGAGTCCTTGGAAAGTGCAGTATTCAATTTGTAACTATTATAGAGACAAGGACATAGTCCTTTATGAGAGCAGCCACAGAGAGAAAATGGAGGCAGTCACTATAGCAACCGCCAGAAGAGCGCCCAACAAATCAACAAACAATACAGTACAAGACTTTTCCATGGGAGCCATTTAATGCTGAGCCTTGAATCATACAAAGTTGTCTTCTCAAGTTTCTGAGACCTGTCTTGGAGTGCCTGTGAGTGTCTAACCCTAAGTGTTTGGTTAAAAAAAAAACAAAAAAACTCTGTATTTTTTCTCTACACGTGTTTCAAGGACAGCTCAGCTTAATGTGCCAAAGAGCTGTCTTTTTGGGTCACGGCAACCTCAGGATTTCATTTGTGTGATCAGCCTTTGGGAAATGCTTACTGCTGCAAAAGCACATAACAATACTGCTTTATTGAAAATATAGTGTGCATTTGCTTGAAGCTTTCAATTGTTTGGTAGTCAAGATCATTTAGGAGGAAAGAAGTTTATTTAATACATTTCATTTAATTTGATGTTGCAATGATGCACAAGTGCATTTTTTTTTCATAAAAATAGTAAATTTTACAACCTAATTCTTGCATTGGCATTTAACTGCTTTGCTTTTCACTTTAGTTACTGTCTCTAATACTTTCCCATGACCTAAGTAGCTGTCTAAGTAGCTGCTTTGGAAGTGACCTTGCTCTAAATTTTAGCACCAGACACAAAGCTGAAGGCTGTGCCTTCTGGGTTGCACAGTGAGTATTAGAGCATTTATTTCGAGCAGAACAAAAAGTATAATTTAAATGGAAATAAAAAGTTTTGTATTGTGCGTCAGAGTAATTAACCACATATAGCAGGCTGGGTAAATAGCATTGAGTTGTCCTTGTTTTATTGTAGAAAGCTTATATCAAGGAAAAGACCATCTGGCTACTGCAGAGCAGCACATTTTGCAGATAAACACACAGGGAACTATGAGAGTTAGTATACAATATTGTACCACAGTGAGAGAGCCTCTTCATGCTGACCTATTTTAAAGTAGGAACAGAACCAGCAGGCTCTGGGCCAGAGGAAAAGTCTGCTCTGTATCAAGAAAAAAAACCCCCAATACACTTGTACAGTTGGCACCCAAACTAAATTATTGTATATACCACACTGCAGCCCTGCTTCTTCCTCTGGAAAACACTCAGGAATCGTTATTGGCATCCTGTTTTCTTTTCTGTTGTTAACATTGCATTTCATGTGCAGGTTTTCTGCCATTTGACTGTAATCAAGAAAAATGGGTCGGGTGATTTAAGAATGCATTCATCTTCTTCTGCTTAGTCCACTCAGGGGTCACAGGTGACTGAGCCAAACCCAGCCTTAGGAGGAGCACAGCCTGGACAATGGGCAGTTAGTCTCAGGGCTGACATTTAGACACAGACAGTGACAGACCACCAGTCACTCTCACAGAGGACATGCAGGAGTGCTAACCACTCTGCCACCCTGCACCCCAGAAAGCATTTCTGGGTAATTATATTGACTGCAACTACTGCTACTACTACTACTACAGTTGCTGCCTCAGTTGGCTCTGAAAAGCTACATCTTCACTCTCTATACTTTACATCAGAAACATAGATTGGTTTGGCCACAGATTATAAACGAAAGAAGTTATAGAACTAGCAATGGATATTTGTCTGAACGTGGGGGACAAGTGATGAGTGGAGAAACACTTTAATACATTCTGTACATTTTTAATAAACAACTGAAGAAAAGGAGGCTTTAAGAGCAAAACAAAGAGCGACGAAGCACTGTGTCTTTTCAGCTCTGTGCTTTTGCAACAAGACATAATGTAATCTCTCCTTGAGACGGAAGGATTTTTATAACCTGCACAGCTAGGCCTTGAGCGGCAGAAGAGACGGGCTGAGTGAAGGCTGTTTATCCCGTGGTTGTCCTTGATATAAACATGTGAAAAATCTCTGTTTTCTCTCTCTGCTAAATCAATACAAAGACATTCGGCCTCTGAACAATGTTGTAGCACTACTGCAAAAGTTTTTCATCCTGACTTCATTCACAGCCCTGTCCTTCGAAGCTTACAGAGCGAGGGACACACAGGTCCTATTTACTGCTATTCCATGAATGTGGCCATGCACTCTCGGTCATCTTTTCATCACACCAAAGACTGCCTTCTGCAAAAACCCTGATACCACAACGGGAGGATATAAGCCAGCTGCTCTGAACCTTTGGCCTGTATTTGTCAGTACTTCTCCGAAACTCTTTTGTTTTTTTCCGACAACAGAAACCACTTTGTAATCACCCCACTCTCATCGACCAGATCACTGCCCACTATCACCTGTGATTCTGGTGAGGAGATAATTAAGAGAAAGCTCAAATACATAGGCTTCTTCCCAGCCTGCTGTTGTCAGTCTTTGGTTCTCTGACCTCCTCTTTCTGCTGCTTCCTTCTCTCGCTCTACATCCTCCTTCAGTGACAGAGGCAAGGAGAGCATTGAGTCATGACATCATAATTCACCAGCTCCTGTTTTCACGGTTAAATCAATATCAGTGTGTCCGAGTCAAGGTTGGAGACTGGCCTTCACGGCTCAGCTCTTCCTACTTCTTTCTAATAGAAAATCATATAAATTGTCCCTAAAATAATTAAGCCTTCAGATCCATCTGTGTCCTATATTTTTTACCGGCAGCTTCTTGATAAACAGTGCTGCCACAGAGTCAAGGTGATGCTGGGAATAGAAGTGGGCACTGAATTCTTATCTGCCTTTTCCTCGTCATCCCTCCACTCCCAAAGTGCCCCACAAAAAGTTAACTAACTAACTGACTAACTAACTAACTAAGGCACAAACCTGTACAACCAATATAGTCTGGTAAAAGAAATATCATAAACAAATTTGTGTTAAATGGAAATGTTACATTCATTCAGCTCATATCAATAACAGTACCGGTGTAGGCTACTCTGTAACTGTTGACCTACCTTAATGTAGAATTGTCACCTTGTTTATGTCCTGTATGAGTCCAGTATCATTTCAGGAGATAAGTTCACATTCGGAAAGAGCACTAAAAGCACCTGAGCATAATTAGTTGCGATTCACCAGCTTCATACACTCTGAACACATTTAGCAACGGTGACTCTTTACCTTCAGAGCAGTCCTGAAGTTATATTATAAATCAGTCATCTATTATTTATATTCCTTTACTTCATAAGGGTTACTTATCCATCACAGTAGGCTACAGTAAAGAGTTACAGTAAAAGTCTTAGTGTTGGCGCATATTCATTACAGACAAGAATTAAATAAAAATGTGGATATTAGGGAGATAATATGATTCAGATTTATTTATTTTTTTACCGTTGTTTTTATTTTGTTGCATTACTTTTTTTGCATTTTTTATTTTACAGTGGTCCCTCGCTATAACACGGTTCACCTTTCGCGGCCTCGCTGTTTCGCGGATTTTTTTAAGTGCAATTTTGCATGCTTTTTTTTTTTAATTTTTTTTTTATACAGCATATGAACGCGCATTGTGTTCTGCGTCCTGATTGGCTAGGGGAGAACTCGCGCATTGTGTGCTGCGTCCTGATTGGCTAAGGGACTGTAGACCACTGTCAATCAATCTCCTCCGTGCCATGTCTCCTGTACAGTACAGACTGCGTTCGGCCAAATTTACATAAATGTTCGATCGCTAGCAGTGTGACTCTGAAATGCTGTATGTTTGCAAGTTTTCTCCCGACAAAACCCACAATGTCGACGAAACGTTCTGCACCAACAAAGGCACCTGCGGTCGCACCCAAAAGACAGAGGAAGATGCTAAGGTTTGAACTTTGAGAGTGTTTAAACAAGAGAGAAATGTGAGAAAATGTTAATGCTTGTCTGAGAAAAGTGTATAAAGTGTGTGGTGAGGGGTTTTACAGCCTTAAAACATATATAATAATTGTGCGAGAAAGCAGGAAGTTTGTGTGCGCGTGTAGAACTCACGTTTATTGAATTGATGCGCGAGGGAGTTAATAACTGCTCGTGTGACTTAAAATAATTTGCGCGTGGTTGTATTTATTGCCCCTCTAGAGATTTTTAAAACCAACTCACAGGACAATAACATAAGTTTTTATCACAATACCATAAAGAGAACCAGGATTGAGTAAAAAGTTTGTGACAGGTGTAGATGAGAACATGAAAGATGCTCACAGTAGCTTACCTCATGTCGTCAGGAGGTGGAGAGGAGGAGGGGCCTGAGTCTGGAGGCGGCATTTGCATAGTGTGTATCAGCTCTTAAAGTGCGGGGACAAACGGGAGTTAGTTTAAACGCACCGCCCTTCACTCTGGGGCTATCAGGACTAAGAAAAAACAGCGCTACCAGCTCCTGTGTCTGACCTCCAGCGCTTTGACAGAGCCAGCGGGGCGCGCTGCATCTCGCTGCCCATGTAGAAGAGGCCATGGCCGCGCTGGAGGGCTGCCGCTGTCGGGGCGCCAGCAACAGAAACAACAACAGTATCCTCTACAACATTCTGAAGAATGACAGCCTCGCTATCACCCCAGAACAACCACCACTACAACAACAAGCAGCGCCACACCTGTTCCACAGGACCTCCTCGTCCACCGCTGCCCCTGCCTCGCTGCTGGACCCCCGGCAGCAGCCGTGCTCGTGCGGCTCCACACGCCGCCGCGGCGTGCTCCGGTCCCCGCAGATCACCTGCAAAGCGGCGTCCGCGGTTCTAGTCAAGACGCTGCGCTTCGTGAAAAACGTGCCCTGCTTTCGAGAGCTGCCAGAGGATGACCAGCTGGCGCTGATCCGCAGCGGGTGGGCTCCACTGCTCGTGCTGGGGCTCGCGCAGGACCGCGTGGACTTTGAAACCACGGAGACGGTGGAGCCGAGCATGCTGCAGCGGATCCTCACTGGAGCTCCGGACCGGCAAAGCGAGCTGCTGGCGGGGCAGAGCAGGGCCATGGCCGGAGTGTCAGTGGTGGATATCGAAGCCATTAAAGCTTTTCTAAAGACGTGTTGGAGTGTGGATATCAGCACCAAGGAGTACGCCTACCTGAAGGGGGCTGTGCTGTTTAACCCAGGTGGGTCAGGGATTCAGAAACGGCTGTCCACTCTTGAAAACACGTGTCACACTCAGGGCTGACACATGAAAGGCATTACTTTGTTTAATGTTATCAAAGTACTGTATTGGGTCAGTATCAGGTTAGTATGGTCTGGAAATACCACAATTATTCAAAAAGAAAAAAAAACAAAAAACTTTATGACTAACTACCTGTTGTAGGCCTACCGTATAGTATCTCTTCTACTGACTATTATACTGTTAAATCAATGGTAATTTCACACTTTGACTTGAAGTGCTCTTTTGGATTATTATGATTTTGTTTGTATTGCCCAGTAAAATAAGAGAACCTCTCTTTCCCCTCTTGTATCTTTTTGACTGTATTACTCTCTCCTCTTTCAGATCTGGAGGGGCTGCGTTACCTCCACTACATCCAGTCCTTGCGGCGTGAGGCGCACCAGGCTCTGAATGAGCATGTGAGGCTGGTCCACCGTGAGGACACCACACGCTTCGCCAAACTGCTCATTGCCCTGTCCATGCTGAGAGCCATCAGCCCGCCGGTGGTGGCCCAGCTCTTTTTCAGACCAGTCATAGGGGCCGTGAACATCGAAGAGGTGCTCATGGAGATGTTTTATGGGAAGTAGGAGATCAGTGATTTCACATGAGAAAGTGACTCATTGTTTTAGGAGGTTAGAGGTGAATTTACATGTGCTTGATCTCGAAAGACTCTTAAATGTGTGTGTGTGTGCTTGGAAAGAGAAGGATGGGAGACGTTAAAGAGGAAAAACAAAGCAGCTGCTGGAATTAATAACTTATTGTTTTTATATAAACTATTTTTTATAATAAAAATATCCTCAGTGTTTTTTTTGTTTTGTTTTTTTTAACCATTCTTGTTTCTGTGTCTGTTAACGTTGACACTACATTTCCTCCTGAAACACAAGCATCTTATTCAGTGGCTCAGTTGGTAGAGCAGGTTGTCCAATAACCGGAAGGTTGGCGGTTCGATTCCTGTTCATACTGTCGTTGTGTCCTTGGGCAAGACACTTCACCCGCCTTGCCTCCAGTGCCGCAGTGAATGTGTGTGATTGTAGAGGTGAGTTTGGTGGTGGTTGGAGAAGGCTTGAGGTGTATGGCAGCCCGCCACTCCACCTGCCCCAGGTGGTGTGAATGGGGTGAATGGAAGCATGATGTAAAGTGCTTTGGGTGCCCGAGGAAGGCATGAAAAGCGCTATATGCCTATGCATGCCATTTACCATTTATTCAGGAAATAAATATTTCAGAGGTGTAAGCGGAGATAACCATAGCCCACATTTACAAATGACGCACGTCTTCTTGAATTATCTGACTCACTGTGATTTATCTCAACTTAACAAATTGATAAAATCTTTTAGAGTCTTTCAGAAGTCCATTCTCAGAAATAGCAGGTGATGGTTCTAGCAGTGAAATGCCATGATAGACCACCAGAGTGCAACACAACACCACGTTTGGCAGTGGTCCTGAATGCTTTCTCAGAGTAGAGTTGGCCTCAGGTAATATTGGACCTGTCTTTTTAGGGATTGTTTATTTGGACCAAAAATTCCCTCAATACAAATTTTGCAGAGATTCACTCACCGAGAAACCACTGAGCAAGCACATTACTATTCTGTAGGGCATACTGCTATATGAGTGTATCTGATTTCTTTATGCAACATAATGCATCATCTCTGCACATTTTAAGTATATACCGTATAGTTACCAAATGATTTAATGAAACCTATTGCCTGGAGACTGCAGTCCTGCCTCTAGAAGCTAAATGACTTAATAACTGCTCACAGGTCAGACGGCACGTACCTGTGCTCTGTCCAAGCAGTACATATCCTGACCTGAAGGTTACTACTCCTTATTTACACAAGCCATATGTTGTTGTTTTTAGGTTTTTTTTTTGTTTTTTTCTAATTATAAAGTGGAACAGAAAAGGGAAAGTGAAAATTCAGTTGAAATCTTTTGAAGAGGCGGTATTAAATTTCTTCTTGTTACATCTTATAGACTTTCACAGAGGAAGCACCTACATGGATATATCAGTGTATGATTAGAAAAAGCTTATTATCAAATGTGTGAAGTTCACTTTCAGCACGTAACAGTGTGTCCATTTCTGATCTATATCACATTAACACAACATGTATCAAGGACTTAAAGCTCCAATACTTGATTTCCTTTTTTTGTCCCTGTCTCAGATTCCACTCTGCCCAAAAGCAGCTGATGGACCTGTATTTGAGCTGTTCTGCTGAGTTAAAAGACATATTTAGTGCTGAAATACATGTCAGCTACTAAACGTCCTGGAAATTCATATGATAAACTGGTGTCGACCAATGGGAGCGCTCCTTTTTTGAGCATGTGATTTTTTTGAGAATGTGATTGGCCAAGGTTCTACTTTATTAAAATCCCTTCTAATAAACAGTAGATTGCATCATAACGCTTGTTTTTTCCACAGATTAATGCTTTTACAATATACTATTTGGGGTTTAAACCATTTTTACCAACTAGAAGAACAAAAAAAACAAAAACAAAAAAAACACCCCAAAACATGTACAGTCGGTTTACTGTAAAGTCCTACAAAGTAATCTCCACAAAATTCATGCTTTGAAGAGATACGTTAAAACGATTTATTATTCCAGAAAATGAATTATATGTATTTGGCAACCCTTGCTTTTAAAACACAGACGAATTGGACGCTTGTCTGAAAGGATTATAAGCAACTCTCCTACTGCCCCCTGTGGTCTAATAAGGCACTACATAGAAAAACATCTCAACAGAAACGCATGATCTCGCTCGGGCTGTCTTTACGCGTGAACTAAAGATATTCGTGTCTGTCTGCTCTTCATTTTCCTTCTTCATGGGGCTTATTTTCCCTCCAATTAAGCCCTTAATTGCTCTGGGTAATAAAGAGTCTATTAATCCTGTGTCTGTTAATAAAAGTCCAGATGTCTGGCAGAGGGGTTGCCAACACCCAGCTTGAGTATGAAAACGCTCGGTGTTGTACACACTCCAGAGGCATTTGTTTGCAAAGAACCAGGGTCAAACCAAATCCCAGTGGTTCCTTTTGCACCAACAAAACGTCAACATTCTGCTTTTCATTCGTTACAAACTCTTTTTCTTACCTCCTTTCCTTGTCTGACTTTTACTCTCAAACTGTGTCCCCATGATTTTTTTCAGCTTCGCCCCAGTTTCTCTTTTTCTGTGGCCTCCCGTGGGACTGTCGGAGAAACAGTAATATTTCTGTGTTTACCAGCGTTCAATCACAAACATCCCTTGTAGGTAGGGTTAATCCCCAGGAGAGGGCACTGTTTGGCAGCACTCAACTGCCGCTGTGTTTATGTTGCCAAGCAAAAGCAGACATCAAATAAGTCTCCATGGCTTTGAGCAACTAAATGTAACAGTAGTTTTTTTTTTAGTATTTCCTTGTCTGTAAGATAGATGGCAGTAAATGGACAGGAAACAACACAACCAATGCACTCAGTTCACCCAATTTGTCACTTTTCCTCATTATCCTATTTCTTTACATGTATTAAATGATATTTATTACTGTGTTTCTATAAATGAAGATATTGTGAACATAAATTAATGAGATGACAGTTTTCAAAACCCGCAGCATTACTGTCCCTCAGGCTTCGGTTTGGATGCTGGATTCAAAGTTGAACATGTAGTTATTTGTCGAGTGCAGTCAGGGGGATCAGAGAGCATGAAGTTGAAGTGTTTTTCCTCGTGAGAGCAGCAGAAGAGGCAGGGCACAGTGCAGCTCCGAGGGAATCGTGCCACTAGTTATGGAAGATGATTTGTGTAACTTTGGCAGAGCCAGACCTTTCAGTCAAAACACTAATTTAAACAGTCTTTGTGTCATTGGTCTTCTTTTAATCCTCACTAAATAGGTCACATAGACTAATGAATATTTGAATGTCGTCTCCATTAAAGTGTAATGCATTCTGTTTGTTTTGTTGACAGTAAACGGTCGAACAAGGACACAAAAGAAAAACATCAAAAGAAAATCAATGTTTTAATGTGCAGTGAGAAAGTAAGGACAACTGATAATGATTGTGTTTCTATAAAGATAGACATTTCTTTCCAAGTGAAAATTGTGTTTATATATTTATATAAATATCTATATTATATAGAATACATATCTATTTGCTATGCATACTCAAAAATCACACCTTCAAATATATTTAAAAAGTCTCTCAAAACACAAATGTATTCTTTTCTTCCCTTAAACATGAACTACCATATAAAGCAAATGAATGAGAAGGATGGGAATATGTTTGACAAATCAAACTCTGAATTTGAATCTAAAAGAGTAGAGGACATTTTCTTGGTGTGGGTCTCAATAGCCACCTTAATCTCTTCACAAACCAAAATCACATTGCAAGTGTACAAAACCAGCATTACACAAACACAAACCCCTTTCCATGGTGGATGAAATGCAAATAAGTATGACTTCTCAAGCAAACTCTTTTCAGTTATAAAAATAGACTTCTTTTTAAAATAATCTACAGATTTCTTTTTAAGGTGAGGCATTTCACTATCACTCTAAAACAGCAGGGCTGTTTGTTTCAATAGAAAATATGAAGCTTTAGAGGGAGATTTGCCAGTCTGTGTGATTGGAGAAGACTAGCATTGCCTCCCAATCCTCCGACTGGGTCCCACAGAATGGTACACATTGCCAGCTCCTCCGTCTTTTTGCATATTCTATGATTTTTAAAGAGAGATCCATTTGAAACCACATACACCTTTCACAGGTAATGTCCAGGCAATTCCAAAGGTGTTAAAGTTCTTGTAAACTACACAAAGTTACAAAAATGAAAAAAGTGCAAATACACTTGATGACATACTGGCTTAAGAACAAAAGAGAACTAAAAAATTGAACAGTAAAAATATACAACTCTGTGTAACAAGTTAAAGCAAAGTCCTACAATAGAGAAGGCAACAAATATGACAAAATGAAAAAATGACAAAATAGGAAAACACTGATGCTACAAATAAATTGAAATATATGTACAGGACCCTGTTTTCCTTTTGTTTAAATGTATGCACATGGAGATGTTAACTCTTTTTCATACATGTCCATATTCATTGTTTTGATGAAACAGTGTGAAACATTTCCTGCTGTTAGTTCCACATAGAAAACTTCACCTGTCCACTGGTGCTGTCTGTCCACTTTAAAAAGAAGTCCATAAACAATTGTTTCCAACCCTCCTACTCACTGAATGAACCCACTGTAAGTGTTCGTAATGACTCTCCACGCCGGACCCCTGACCAGTTTCCAACTGTAGATTCTATCACTCCTACCAGATGACGCTGGAGATGCTGGTTTCTCGTGGGAGCAGAGGGAGCATGGCATTGTTGGCGTGCGCCTCTTCCAGACTGTGCTCTCGACTCTTTCCTGGGGGCCTCTGTCCATTGAGCAGTGTCAGTGGGATGTTGCAGTAGGTGTGCTGGTTCCCCAGAGAGGACAGGGGGGGCAGAGTCCCTCCTGGGGTAATGTCAAACTCATAGCTGCGGTAGTAGTGTTTCTGCCGCATGGTGGTGTGGTAGGTGTTGTGGAAGGACGAGCGCAGCTCCGGGTGAGCGGTGGCCATGGCTGTTGAGGTGGCTGCTGCCATGGAGATGGCAGAGACGGTCTGCAGCTCTCCGAATGGGCCCTGTTCGCTGACGTCCAGCGCCGGCTCATGACTGAGCATGGACTCAGTGCGCCTGAATGGCATTTCGTACTGCAGCTGCTTCCAGAACTTGGAGCTGAGCTTGTTGCTCTTAGGGCCGCGCCACTTGATGACAGTGAGGGTTTTAATGGTATGTTTGAGAGCCTCCACTTCCTGATAGTTCATGATGCCGCGCAGCTCAGCGCACTCGATCAGAATGACCTTGATCTCGCCGGTTACCAACATATTTCTCAGCCTGGTCTCAAGCTCGAAGATACTCCAGCCTCGCCGCACCACATAGTTTGGGGTCATAACTATAATGAGACGCTTGCTCTGGTCTACACAGCGTGCCACATCTTCTATGTAGGCTGCAGCAATGAAGAAATAAGGAAAAAACATTTTTAATTATATAAATGCAGTGTTTGGGCCTGCTTCTTTAAAGAAGCGGCTCAGATGTCGTCAGATTTCAGTGACACTTTTACAGACTACTTATCCTTTAATAGTGTTGAACCTACAGTAGATGGCAGTCAAAAAAGCCCGTGTCAGACCAGGAAACCGGCACAGAAGTTTAACAAAATATTACTATGGATCAGAGCAGCATTTAGGTTTACAAAGTCTAAGCCGCTGGCACCATCCACAGCACAACTCAGCTGTATTAGATTAACAGTTAGTTCACCAGACTGCTGTACAAAATAAAGATCCAAAGGTGACTGTCCATATACTGCAGGTGACACAGTCACAATGGATAAGAAAATTATACACCACTGTTTATCTAATCCTTTAAAGGTAACAAGCAACATCGTTGAATGGTGATGGAGACACAACACAACACAAGACAATGACAGGTGGCAGCTGTGCTGTCACTTCCTGTATCTGAACGTGTACACTCTGTGTATAATAATGTTTGTGGCATTTGTGTGTGCACATACATAAATGTTCACGTGCTTGACTTAAGTGAGTTGTCAAGCAAACTTATACTGAGGTCAATCAATACACTAAAAGAAGTGCTGCATTAATGTCTGCAGATGGGATCCACTGAGTAATAAAGCTGTATTGAATGTGCCTATAGGCCAAAAGGCAAACTATTTGTCATTAAGTTAATGTTTCAGATGGTCCCCACAGAGAGGAGCAGAAAAATGACAGCAGCTGATATAAAGATGGAAAGACTGAGGACAAGTACCTCCAAAAAGCCGTGTGTCATCCTGGTAATGCTCATTGGTGAGACCTAAACATAAACATTTTCACATTGAAGTCACAGAAGGAACACTGAACAGAACAGACAGAGAAACATACTCAACACAGTCGTAAAAAGTGTCTCCTCCTCTCACTCATCTTTTATCTCACGTACGATTAATCAGATACCATGTTTCCCTGATTGGACATTCATCTACAATGATTCTTGCTTGGCGCTGATGCTGGCGGCAATTTTCTTTTGATTAAAGGAAGGAGGCAGCTCAGTCAGCAGGACTCAGAGGCTTCACACATTTCCCACTGATGTTTAATTCTGTCTGGACCAACTCGGATGTGTGTTTGCGTTTTATCTGTTCCTCATGAAGCCTACAGTACAAACACCACATCACTTCTAACTAGAGCACGCTGTGCACTGCTCTGGTACAGACGGACTACTAAACAGAGTTAGCACGCATTAAAATATGTTCCAATGGAATATATTAGTGGTTAGACAAAACTTGAAGCATTTGTTTATTATCAGCTTGCAGTATGCACTATATACAGTTCTATATATACTGTATATATAATATCTGTGTGAAAAGTCAGTGTGAAAGAGTTTCTTTTTGTCTGGAAAAAAAGCACTTAATTTTCACTCAAAATTAAAACCTCACTGATGCCTTACACAAAACATAAAACACAAGACAGTGACAATGAAGAAGATAGCATCACGCAAACAGTGACAAATGTATCCAACAGTGTAAAAAACAGTGTTGCTGATGGAAAAAAAGTTGCTACATCTCTACTTACTTCCTGTTGGGATGAGGTCTCGATCTGGAATGAAGAGTTTGTAGCCATAATGTTTCTCTAGGACGTCTGGGAGGATCTCTAGGGCGAAGCGTTCCTCCTCTCTAGTCTCTTGGCTCCATTGATCCGGGTCCACTTTGGTGTAGGACAAGTATGCGTCATAGTCTTTGTTATCTATGAAAAAAAAATGCTGAAGTTAAAAAGATGTAGCTATCATGTACATTTTAGTAACCCCCTGATGCTAGCATCTGTTTTTGGGTGGGTTGTGTAGACTTTTTGAAAAGTGAACATTTTCAGTGCAGTTCACTTATCCTCTATGAACAAAATCCCGGGAAATGAGTTTGATGGTAAAAGGACAACTGTATAAAAAAACCCCAAACAGTCGTGGTGACGTATTCAGGTCCTAGTCATTACACTGCTTAGAGTAGGCAACTGGAATGTGAGCCAAACAAAAAGGGGGGTAAATGGCATGCACCCTTCTTGGGCACCTAAAGCAGTTGACATAATGCTTCCATTTACACCCTTTCACCCCAATCACAAACACAAGCGCACGCTGGTGGTAGTAAGCTAACTCTGTAGCTACAGTGGCCCTGGGGCAGACTAACAAAGAGCAAACCCTCTTGTTATGGGACGCACTGATCTACCTCCTGAGCCACTGCGCCCCTGGGTAAGAGGAGCATGTTTGAAACTCACTGGAAGGGCCAAGACTGAGCTCAACAGGATCCAAAAGATCAAACAAAGCTTTTAAATTAGCAACCAGCCCTGCAAATGAAGCACCTAGCAAAGTCAGAGAATCAAAAAGAGCTCTTTCACTTGTCCCAGATAGTTAGACTTAATCATGTGGAAGTTTGAGTCAACAAAACAGTGTGTAATAGATAATTCATGCTACTGTAGAAACAATCTAATGATTCAAAAATGAGTTCCCCAGAATTTCTCGAGGAGATAGCGCCGAGTGAAAGTACTAAGGGAGAGACAGACAAATGATACACTGAATTAAACTAAATTCTGCAGTGAAAACAAAAAGTTGTCCTGTTAGTCAAACAGGGACAGAGCTTCAAGCCTGAGTAGGTTCTGAGATATTTGGCTATCCAGCCTTAGACTAGAGAGGGTGGACACATCATCCTGTGACATATTGAGACTGATCTCTTTTTAAATGGGAAACAAATTGAAAATCTGTCTTGGCTTTTCCCTATGTGGCTGCTGCACCTACACAATCACACACGTCGCTACAGCAACAACTAGACGGAGAGAATGAGAGGTGGAAAAATGGTCTGCTGTCACTGAGATAGCTCCACATCTGCAAGGACGGAGGCTCTGAAAGATAAATCAACTAATCCAGTCTTCATGAGCCCTTTTGAATAAGAAAACACACAGGGTTAAGGAGGCTGAAATGGGGACAGGATTCTTTACCTCCATCTACATCCTCGCTGCCAAAGTGCCTCCTATAGCAAAGCATCAACTCGATCTTGTAGCACTTGTAGAGGGAGATGAGGAAGATGAGTAACAGCAAAATGGCTCCGAGGCCTCCTGCCAGCTCCACAGTGTACATCAACTCTGCTGAGAAACACACACACACAGGCAATGCAATGGTAAGCTTCACATACAGCATGCAAGAGTTACATGGCGTATGAGGGAGATTTCTGTTTTTATTTAACAAGGACCTTGAATACTATAAATAAGACTTGTCATTTTAATCAACACCTCAAACGATTATAATCAAGATTCTTTCAAAAATAATCCTTGACAAGCCTTGTTTTACAAGTTTTGCTTTTAATTTGGTCAACCTGTCCTTGGATACAGGAAAAAGCCAACAGCTCACGGAGATAAAAAACTAAAAACAGATCAAATATAAAAAATAAAACACACAGACAGTGATTAAAATGAGAACTTGTCACAAAACATTGCTGTCAAGGATGTGGCTTGTGAGCTATGTTAGACATGGAAAAAACCTAGAAAGCAATTCATCATAATATATTAATGAACGTTTTAAAACACACTGAAGTATCCCTTTAAAAGCAGAGCTGCATTAACCTTGAGGGTGAGACTTAAGTTTGCGCTGAATATAGGGACACACAAGGAAAATAAGAGATAATGAGAAACTGGCTTCATTTCTTTTGAAGCAGCGCAGCAGTGACACAGCTCTGCACTTTGGCTGCTTTCCACAGTGGGACAATTTTTGGACTTGGATTTGATTGAGGCATATTTAAAACCAGAGTACTTATCTCACTAACTCTCCGTCTTCTATATCTCGACTCACTCTCCCCTCTCAGCCCCACTTGCTCCATTCAT
Source organism: Rhyacichthys aspro (assembly GCA_036850595.1). Lineage (NCBI taxonomy): Eukaryota > Metazoa > Chordata > Actinopteri > Gobiiformes > Rhyacichthyidae > Rhyacichthys > Rhyacichthys aspro. Next base: position 11,060,545 of record CM072168.1, read on the forward strand.
TTTTCTCTTCTATTATCTCATCTCTATTTCCCCAGAGACATAGCTCAAGGAAGGATGACTTATGTTGTGTATTAAAGCAGCATTTACCTGGTTGGCTCTGTTGGAACAGGTTCACCTTATATCTCTGTCACTGTGGGCTGCGACACTGCACAGCTACCATGACAACGGCAATGCAACCACTATATTATCTCAGATTATGTGCACGACAGTGGTATATATCTATAACGCTCTACAATGTTTTGCACCAGGCTGAATATTAGACCACTATATAAAAAGTTTTCCCTGTTGTATGGGCTAACTTACACACTGATAAACTCCTCTCATCTGTAGTTTATTTTCCACTAATTGGGTGAGATAACCACCACTGTGAGCTTCCTTCCTACTTTTTTCCGTTTCATATTGCTCTTTTCCTTATGAAGAGGGAAGCCTGCAGAGACGGGCACAGATCTGCTGCAGGGCTTATTGAGTGATGCATTCTGGGAAAGGGATACATGAAATAAACATTAGAATAATGTAAGTGAAAAAGATGGTGTATGGGAGCATCTTGAGCATCCCTCCTCAGCTTTTGAGATAAACGGAGAGCTCTCACATGGAAAGCGACTCGTCCACACAAGCTGTTAAATGAGACGCAGAATAAAGCTCGGCGACGGACACGTGAAGACTTCAGAATGTAATTGTGGGCAGAACTCAGTGGTTGATTGTGAGATGCAAAAAAGACCAATTTGCTGTTTAAAGAGCCATCAAACTGCGAGTCTTAAAAAGGTGACAGCCAGTGTGTGCAAACAGCTTTAGACAAATTATAAGAAAGAGCGAGGGAACTGTGAAAGAAAACAAACGAATGGAGAGTGCCAATGCAAGCATAAAACAAAAGATGTGAAAATGCTACATCTAAACACACCGAAGCAGGCGGAATTCTAAAATAGACTTTTTGGATGACTAACGAAACTTTCTCGTCACTTTCTCTTCTGAAAGAATTTGGCTATTTTCATCGCCGCACAGGGAAAGTCATCAACATGGCTTCCTCCTTCTTCATGTCGTTTTCTTTAAATAGCTTGTTGAGATGTGTTAAGATCAGCTCAAACTATATGCTTAAAAGTTAATATGGATTTCAGTACTCAAGGTCATATCAAATAGCTCACCCCAGCTCTTAAGGTTTGTTGGTAAGGTTATTATCATCACGGCAGATTTACTTTACTGAACAAATTGAAAATATTTAGCTTCATTCCAAACCGAGTTCAAGTTTTTAAAAGATTTGAAGGAGATATTCTAACTCTCCAGTCATCCACACTGGAGTATTCCCATTGAGTGATGGAATGACGTGGCCTTGGCTTTGAATATTTAATCCTTCATAGAGTTTTAATGAGGACATGAAACTGTAGCAGCTATAGAATATATAGAGTAGAGTGTGAAACTTGGACTTACAGCTTCTACAGAGATTTTTTTTTTTAAGAAGTAGAGCTCTTACTCTGTCTGAAGATCTGGACGGTGGCATGGCGGCGGCCGTTGCCATTTTCAACAAAGCATGAATAATTGCCCATGTCCTCCTCCTCAAGCGAGTCAATTGTCAAGGAGATGATCACTTCCTGTTCGCCAAGATGCTCCTTGACAACCCTGCGAGACAAAGAATTTGAAGCTTTGTTATTATATATATCTAAAAAAAGACCATGAATGTAGGATATGAATGCGAGGCCAAGTATCTGTACAGTACAGAATGGGACTTCAAAAGCCTCATTGTTGTTGGCTGCACCTGTAAAGTGGCCACACTTATGTGCACGTGAATGGACCCCACCTCTTTTGTGCTACTGTAAGTACTTCACGCTATGTTAATTCCTTTCTCTGCACTCAAAACATATGAGAAATGAAAATCAATAAGGGCTCTTCCTCGGAGTGTGCGGGAGGGGAAATCAAATAATGGCGATGAGAAGAAAATCTTTTTATAGCGGCTGCCATGGTAACGGGCAAGGAAGGAGAGAAAGTAATATTCCATAAAGTAAATGAGTGTCCCCCCGCTGGGCTGCTTGAGCCTGATGGAGGGGAGAATGGGGAGATAATGCTCCCTCATACCTAATACACACTACTTAGCCCACTTTTACAGCACCCCCAGCACAAGTGATGCATGGAAGACAACAATGTTTATATGAGAATCCTGATTGTTTATTTTTATGCATGTTTTTTTTTTTTTTTCTTTCCTGTGTGTGTATCATCATCTGTGTGTTAATAGCAGCCACGTGTGATGTACAGAAGGAGAAGTAGGAGGGTAATGACTCTCGAGCATCTCTCGACTCGCTCCTTCAAGCTGATAAACTGCACATAAGGACAGCTTGTTGAGGAGATTTGGAATTGGTAATTGAAAGTGTATCGTGGGCTTTAATGATTAGTGGCTGGCGATGAGGATATTTGTCGATCTTTTTTTTTTTCCCCTCGCAATATTTAGCTGCTCTGGAATGTTTCAGGAGGTTGGCGCACAGCAAGAAGGAGGTACGGCAATAATTCATGGCTCTCTGGGGAGATCGGGGGTACTTTGAAGCCTGCCTCTTCATATTATCACACGCCACGAGCCGACACAGTTGATGGCGAACAACCAGATAGATAATGACCACCAAAGCTAAATTTGGGCTTCACAGTGACGCAAGAAGGACCAGGTAGATAGTGGCATTTTTTATTAGGCGTTCATCACTCCTGTAATAGGCTACTTATACATTTAGATAATCCAAATGCACAAGGAATGGACGTGTAAGAAAAACAAGAAGCCAACATTGCTGAACATATGAGACTATTATATAAACAGCTGAAGAATCCTGAACCAAAGCAGAATAAATATCAGATCTCAGGAAGCATGACGGCCACAAAAAGCATTTGCTGATGAGTAATGTCCAGTGAACGTCTCACTTTATAAACTTGGCAGGCAGTGAAGCTATCAATACGACTGGTCACCTGTCTGTTACAACAACACTTGACTCAGTCTTATGTAAAAGAGAATTGATTTCAGGAATCTATTTTTCTAATGAAGACAGACCCTGAGAGCAGATCTGTAACTGTAAAAATATTTTCTTTTTTCACTGGTGTCTGTAGGGGCTTGTTTGTTGCACACTGGTTCATTAGAGAACTATTTTTACTGTATGATTAAAAAGCCTAATTACACAAACCTGGGTTATGAAGTTATAGTCATTAAGTTATTAAAAAAAAACTCTAAACTGGTGTCATACAAAAGATACATTCTCATCTTTTACATTTACTTTCTCCTAATAAAAGTGAATGAGTGGCATATTCACACTTAAACTATGAGCTATTTCTTTCACTACTTCAGCAAAACTTGTTTGTGTGATCTATTTCCAACATTGGTTTTATCCATTCTGTGCACCTGCAGAACACACTCAATAACATATTGATCACCTCCTGCCACCTCTTCCTATGCTGAGCTGGATTTGTTTTGCTAATTTTTAATCTCTGCATCCTATGCTAATGTCCAGTCATGCGAGCGATGATAACAACAAAAAGCCTTGTCCCGTCACTCTGCAAATGAGAATTTATGGACCTGGGTTACCATAGAAATGAACTCCACCAAATCAATATGCTCCGAGTTGAGTAAACAGACGCCTGCGGAAACTCTCCTCCTGAGCTATGAGTTCCTACTCTTTCTAAGGTCAAGTTTGGAAGCATTAGTAAGAAATCTAAAAGTGTGAACGGCTGTGTGGGCTTGGACTAGAGGTATGAAGCCGTGCCTACTGTGTTGTGTGAAAAGATGCATACAGGCTGCAGGTTTTTTGTGCCTTTGTCAGTTTATGGACTCTTCTGTTGTATCTCTGCCCATCTTTATCCAGGCCCTATCTCTGCCTGAAAGTGTGGAAGTATAAAGCAAGGCAATGAATAGGTCTAAAAATCTCTGGGTAGAAACAGCAGCTGCAGAAGGGGCAGGGAAGGAAAAGATGGCACACAGCACATTATCGAACAGCATCACGAAATATTTGTATGAATTATTGAATACGACCCCCTTTAGCTTGTGAGCGGGGAAATCCTAAGGTCAGGGAGTAACAGCGAATGAAAGAAACACAAAAAACGGAGAAAGAAGACAATTCAAATAAACACTCGTGCATATTTTTACAACTATCCCTAGTCCTTTCCTGTCTGCCCCCTCCCCACCGCCCTGTGGCCCATCTGCATGCCGCTATAGGTGGGTGCAGCCGAGGGAGATAGCGATAGTGGCAGCGGTGTGAAAAATGGCGGTTGTTAACCATCTGACAGGTCCGTCTCCCCAGAGCTGCAGCCTCTCCAAACAGTCCTAATGGGAAACATGCACACGGACCAGGAGAGGGACTTGTTTAAATGTGTGTTACACCGCCAGCAGGAAAAAAAAAAAAAATGACACGGAGATGGGTTTGTTTAGAATATCTTCTCAGGCCTGAAAAGTGAGGCTCACGTTGGAGAGGATATTACAGCGGTAAACGAAAGATACAACCCCTACATGCTTCTTACTTGTGCTAAAAATGCAAGGGAAGCCCATTTAGTTTAGAGATGGGTTATGTGAATGAGTAAATGTTTTATACAGCACTGTAAAACTATTATATGTCAGTGCGGCCATGGAAAATATTAAAACATATATATATCTTATGTTTTCAGTCTTGAAATGATTGATGATGATGAGATTTGCATTATTTATTTTTGTCGTTATTTTATCTTACTGAGCAATAACTAAGATAAGATAATAGCCCCTCTGGCAGTATTTGTTAGTTTTTCCTAGTATTTATTATGCTTAATAAAACTAAAAGTGCCAAAATAAATATTTAAAATGACTAATGAGCTAAGTGTCTGCATGATATAAAGACCAGAAAACAATGGAAGACAGATCTTTGAGAAATCCATGGTTTATCATTTGCAATGTGAAGTTAATGACCTAAAACAGTAACAGCGTGTCAAAGCATTTCCTTATACATCTTTTATTTGTCTTCAGTGCAATGGAGAGTAAAGATCTCTGCTGCTGGAGCTCGCGTCTTACTTGATATCGCTCTCCTGGACTCTCTCTTCGTCCAAGTCTTCTACAAACTTCTCTCCCTTCATCCAGTAGATGATTGGCACCGCGTCGCCGCTGTAGCCGAAAAATGCTCTGCAAGTCAGGTTCAGAGCGGTGCCTGTGAAGACAAAAGACACGCAGCAGGATTAAGCTTTACCCCTTTTACAGTGGACTTTAATGTCTACAGCCCGGCAGGCGTGCTCCTACATCTGAGGCCGGAGTGCAGCTGTAATTAAAACAGACTTTTCCCACAGAGGTCAAATAGGAAATGTAAAAACAAACACATGTACTGAACACATGGGGGCACTCAAGAGCTTTACAAAGCCCCCCTTGAGACGGGGAGAGACAATGAAGGGAAGTGGGAGGCGAAGGGAGCCTCTCAATAACATTATTTTGTTTACAGCTGCTGGCGGCCATGAAGGAAGGTTAGGAGTCAACAACTGCAGTTTGCCCAGAGTTAATATGTGGAAGGAGAAGTTACTGTCACTTAGGAGTCAATGGGTCCTTTGTTCATAGGATTGATATAATACCAGTGTGTTGGGACAAGAAAAAAATAAAACCAAATACAACAAAAGAAAAATTATGACAAGCATTGTATGTATTTGGTATTTCTGCAACGGCCCGAAGGGAAATTACACACTGCGTCTGATTGAAGCGTATACTGCAGCATGTAAACACCACAGAGACCTATTATGCAGCACAAACAGTAATCAGGAATGTACAGAAAATAATTTGGAGAAAGAACATGAAGGCAAACACGTCTCACCGCAGGAACTGTGATCGTATGTAAACTGGAATTGCATGGACAAAGTGATACTACCCACGAGGGGTGTAACAAAAAATCTGAAAATCGAGATTCTGATTTGGATCGAATTGAATCGCAGACTTTAAAAATTGATTCTTTGACTACAAGAATTCAGCATCCCCTCACTGCTTTTAGACCAAGTTAAGGAATTTTTAAGGATAACTAACAATTTGGCACAAAGACCACTCAGAAACATGTTCGGAACAAGACTTATATTTTGTTTACATACTTTTTATGTGCATTTTGATTGTTTTGCCAAGTCACAAATATCTAAATCAAATTAAAAGAATGGTTCTCTTCCAAAATTTGTTTTAAATCAAAAAATGTTTCTGAATCAACTCAGGAACCCAAGAATTGAATCGTAATCGAATTGAATCGACTGACACTGTAAGATTTACACCCCTACCACCCACTACCATTCATCATGAGTTTCCCTAAGAGTATGACCGTCATTTAAAACCTTACGTATACAATTACAAAAATGGGCAGTAGAGGAATTACATGAATGTATCTATCTAATCAATGGTGGTTCAATAAACAGCTGGTCAAAAAAAGGAAGCCCACAAAGTTTGTCTCTTTGCACAATTGCTGCTCGGCTTTAACTTGCCTTGTAGGTAAAAATAGAGTAGGCAGGGATCATAAAGTGTACAGCACGCAATAGAGTAAACAAAACAATCCTTCAAATCCAAGAGTTGATGCTACGTCAATCTCCGTATTCACACTTAACATGTGCTTCAGGACCACGGACAGCTCCACAGTGTCGCGAACAGAGGAAAGTAAAAGTGCACTCAAACAGCAACTACCTGTGATTTCAATATTCTCCAACACATTCATTTGGTGCATTTGGTATTGTTTTTGTCTACTTTATCGAAGCCTTTGGTCACAGCACTAACGAGCCTGCACATTTTTGTCTTTCTGTCACACTCCTGTCACTGGAGCAGAACTGGCAAGGTTACCATTGAACTACTGTTGGTGTTTGAACCAACGGCATGTGTCCTCTGCGCTCCTTCTGCCCACAGCCTGGACACTGCTTCAAAGGGACTTCAGTAGGTCACTCCAAGCACAATGAAAGTTTTAAGACGCATATGATCGAAGGGCACCCGGGACTGAACTGATGGTACTGTTTGTGAGGGGCAGTGGCTGACATTTTCAAAGTTCAACAGCCACTCTCAGCCTGGTATTTGTGCACAGCTGGCCTCTACAAAGGCTACATGTTGTACCTACAAAGTAGCAGCTCCTGTGTGCCATCACACACATGAAGCAGCTCTCACAATGCCAGACATCACTTTAGATCCAGTGCAAATACACACCCAGCACATAGTCTGGTTGCAAAAGAGGTACTCAAATTGTTTTGGTGCACACCGGGAATGTCATGCTGCTGGGGGGGAAGTCTCCACTGAGCTCCATGGGTATCACAGGAAACTGTTGAAGGCCACACGCAGGTTCATTCTCATCCAAATTCAGCACTTGAAGTTCAAACACCGACATTTGTGTTATTGTAAAACAAAGCTGTAATAGTCATGCAGGTGGGAGTGCGAAGACAATTTGCTGCTTGAAACATGAATGGATCTTTCTATGGCCAATGTCTACAATAAAGAAGACAATGAACAATCCTCTGCTACGTTCTTATGTTACCTCTGAGGTAGCACTGTATTAAAAAAATGTGTTCTGAAGTGCTTACACATTTTCTCTAAAGATGATTGTCACTTTTTGGCTTTGTTTAATCCAACATTCAGACCCATCAGTTGGTGGGATCAAATTAAAGCTCCAGTACCCCACCATTCATCCCCAACAGCAGCGTAGTAACCTTTCCTGCTTTTTTTATTTTGAAAAAGGTGAAACCTGTCAAATTTTCCACAACAAAACACAAATACTAATAGAGCTTACCTGAAACTTTTAGCATTTTGAGTTTAAGATTGTAGACTGTAGCAATACTATAATTATCTCAGTCTCGTTAAACATTGCATCGAAGCATTACCAACTTTTATCCATGTTTATTCATTTTATTAAAAAAATCTTTTTTGAGTTGTTTCATTGTAAAATACGAAGTAATTTGCAACAAAATAACCCATTTCCTTGGTTTATTTCCTTGGGCTGATCATTCTCATCTATTAAAGCCCTTGATAATAAAAACCTACATCATGTCTTAAGGTCTAACTTTTTTACATTACTATTATAATAAGCTGTTAGTGATTAAACTGTCAAACTAAATGCAAAGTAAAAAAAAAAAAAAAAAAAAAAAAGAAATCAGGTAATCCACTTTTAACTAGGCTGTGCAAATCTGTGTGTGTCACAAAATCAAAACAGCAACTCCTGTTACTGCATTACTCGTCTGTCTGGAAGCACTTTATTCAGCTCATACAAGCCCTGTTACAGCATAATGTTGATAAAACTGGACAAATGAGGTGCAACCAAAAACAATTTAGCAAAAAACGCCAAGCAAAGAGAAAGAACAGCTTTATCTGAGTTGAAATGTCTCTGTTGTTGCCTGAAACCTGTGAAGCGCCATTTCAAGCTGATAGAGGTTTGAACAGATGGTGGCATGACTATTAACCAGCACTAAAACAATAAGGTGAATAATTCTGACAGTCTCAAGTTACAGAGGAGGAGGAGCAGCTTTTAAACTGCCCGTCCTCTCCTGCTGTCAAATTGCACAGACATTATTTTTATTATTATACTATTATGATGTGTTGTGATTCTCTAAACAGATTATGAGTAAAATATTTGAGTGTAAAAAAAAAAAAAAGGAAACTTTTGAGAGCAACAGTTCCTTGCATGGGATAAAAAAATGGGATAAAAAATGCTTTGAAATGCCCCAAATTATTCTGGTGCTTTCCAAAAAGATAAATTTTAAAAGCTTCAGGGCATAAAGGGAGTTTTTAAAAGACAATTTAAAGCTGCAACAATAATCAACATAAAATAAGTGAAAAGTATAACTACTGAATATTTGTGTGTGGAAAAAAAAACTTAAAAATCCCCTAATCATCTTTCTGTTTATATGAATCTACAGTTATTTGTGTCCATGTGACTTGGGAAGAAGGGTGTGTGAAAATACCCCGTCTGATTGAGAATAAGTGCATGGTTAAGAGTGTTTTTGTACGTGTGTCTTCTGACTGGAGGCCTGTGTAGGTGTGGAACAAATTTATGTAATCTGAGTGATTGACACCCTCTGCAGCCAGGACTTGGTCACAGTGCCCACCCTAACTTTTCTTTCTGCTCAGAGTCTCACTGAAGAGAAAATTACAATTATTTTCCTCTCCCACAACTTGCTGAATTAATCATAGACGGGTTCATAGTGCAGGTGACAGGTCTCAGAGGACACCGGACAACAGCTAATCCCTTTTCTTAGATTGGCCCTATTTCTTGATATGTCAAGACTTTTGTCAGTTTTCTTCAGCTGGCAAAAGCAATGGCGCGAATGATGTTTATGACAAAGCTGACAGGCAGAAGTAACACTGCACTGCACTACACTTTTGCCATCACATTAAGAAAATGGCAGTCGTATGAGTACCATTACTAGAGTATATATAAACGTTTAAACATTTAAAAAGGCATCTTCAGTGTTTTAAGTGGCTGAATAAATGAAGTAATGAGGAAGTATTTCTCATACCGCAGTATGTGGCAGACTGAGAATGATGAGCTATAAAAGGAAGTGTGTTAAAGCGGGTCAAGTATCCGATTGGCCTCGCTTCTCGGAGTATGTTTAGCTGATTTCACAGTATTTGGGATAATTGGGCTTCACAGAGCAGGCACTCAGCTATAGATGGAATAATACTGTTCAAGTGAGAGTAGAAGAGTACAAATGTTGCACAGAAAATACTGTGCAGATGCTGTCTACATTCTGCGCAGATGTGCAGAGCAGCCGACAAGACTGACAGATCCGTAGACAGAAGGCTTGATGAATGACCAGACAGCCAGAAAAGACAATAAACCCATGCGCATACAAACATGATTAAAGCCAACAGACGCACACACATGCACATCACTCAGCGCTGTCTGCTCTGTCATATCTATTTCTCCTCCAGTCCACTCAGTACGCTCTGTCTTTTACAGCCAAAGCTCGGCAATGCATTGATCCACACTGCTCTTTGTCTTACAGTCACCACCATGTTTTATTTGTAGAAGAAGAAATAATCCGGACTGTGTTGTGAATAAGTTATGATCAGAGAGTGTTTTTGATGTTTAATAAGACTTTTTGGTCTTCTTCTGGTTTCCATAACACTGCAGTGTCTGGCACAAAGAGTGCCATCAGTTCTCTGTGTTTTCACACTCTCAAAAGATCTTTTTCATTTATTTTACAGGCTTCCTGGACAGAGGACAGATTAAATAGGAATTTGGCACAGACACAGGCAGGCGTTTTAAATATTACCACCATAATACAGTATAATAAAAGGAAAAGAAAAGTGAGTCAGTTACTTGTTCTTCATGCACTTAAACACTTCAATCCACTTTAACAGAGAAGATCAAATTACTGTTAAAGTGTAACTCCAAAACAACACCTTACATCATGTAGGACCTGTCATTATTAAATAATAATAGACAAAAAGAGACTAGGCTTAAAAGCTCCAGACTAACCATTAAAAGAAAGAGAAAAAATTACAGCAATTACAGCAGACACACAGATTTAGGTCAGAGGCAGTTAATGTTTTACACCAGTTTTAAGAAGCTGCCTCCTCTTCCATCACATCAAGTTTTTAGGGCGTGGTGTTCAATTTTGTATAATACCCAAAATCCTGATGTTCCTAAAGTATACCTCTGGGTACCTTAACTCTGGTTCTGGTTTAAACAATGCTTCTCTTTTGAAAACATGGTGATTTTGATTTTGAAAGCAGAGGAGAAATTGCTCTACACCTCTATCTACAGCAGCTCAACGCTGGGCTGCAGGATGTTTGAGGGATATGGCTGCTGTCCACGAGAGTTGTGATGTCACCAGAATGAGCCCATATGTCCAGCCTCAGAGTCACAACCAGCAGATGGATGTGACAACAGCTTTTACATGATGAACTCTCACCATACTCTACAGCAATCTGTACAGAGAACTTTAACATACAGAGACAGCAGCTTCTTTAACTTCAACTTGTATTAGGCAAAGTCAGCTGCTCCAGACCAACACTTTCAGCCTCTCAAACTGTGTTGCACTAATGAACTCTTAGGAACACGCTGTAATCTTATTATATTACATCTCCCTGGCCTCTTTCACCAAGTGCCAGCAAACAAGGACCGATATCTTTTCATATGCCTCATCTTGGTCTTTTTATTTTGTCTTAACTTTGTCTTAATCCCTGAAAGTCCTGGTCTTCTCAAGGTACAGTTCGGTCTTAATTTGTGCGGTTTTGACTACAGCACTTATTTAGTATCTGCTCTAAGAGAATAAAACTGGATCATTATGTCAAAAGCAAACAAATACATGAAAGGTAACAAAATAAAAGCTGGCCAAATCAAATGTTTGGCAGGATGTTTCTTTATTGTGCTGGGGAATATGTTAGCCTCCTGTCATTCTGTTTCTAACACAACAATTATATTCCTGTTGTGAAAACCTGTTTACTCTTGTTTACATTTGGCAGGCCTGTCTTCAAACACCACATGATCACAAGCACACTGGATCCTGCCTCTAAAAGACTCTAAAAACGTTTTATAACCATGAACGGAATATCTTTATCTAATTACAGACCATTTACTCTGATTTGACTCTTCAGGACTGTAATTTAAATGGCAGTAACCGTGTGTGTGACAGAGAGAAATGATGCTTGTGAAGAGTTCTTGTGGAGCTGATGGCAGGAGGATCTGATAGCGATCCCGTCAGTCACGATTCTGCCCCCACAAGGTGTGAAACAAGCATGAAAAAGTGCACATGGCAGCGTAGAATCCTTTTTCTGCACATGGATCTGGCGAGGGAAGAAAATAGACAAGCAACAAATAGACACACGGCAAGCTACCGCAATCCGCCGATGGATTTATTTCTGATTTATCTGATGTTGCTTTTCATTAGAAGTGTACAGTTAAGAGTCGGTGCTTGAGTTTATTTATTACCGCCGAGGGAAGGTATATGCATCTGGAAAGAAGGAGTGAAGAAAGTCCTGAAACACATGTATCCCACATTATGACTTCTATATGGTCTTGAGACACAGCTGCACAATCACCACAGAGTCAGAGATGAAAATGTGCATTATCAACACGTTCTTATAACAGCTTGTTCACAATCGAGTGTGTGAAAGTGTATGATAATGTGGAGATTTCTGTGGGGGCCATACCGCTTACTGGACTCTTCTGTCTAAAATAAATAGTACATAACAATAAATATATATGCATGTATTTTTGAAAGAATGCTCACCATGCATCAGCTTACCCTTTAGATTTAAGTTATTGTATCTTTATAAACCTAAACAAGCGCTTCAAAGTAAAAATCCCAGCTTCGACCATTTCAAAAATTGTGGCAATGTTTATCAAATGGTATTCTACTGGCTGCTATACTAATAAATAATAATTAAAAAAAAACTCAGATGGTGAGTGCAATATTGTTGGATTTTTGCCTTCATTCCAAAGAAAGACGTGGCACTTGGTGTGTTCTTCCAGTGGAGCAACGCTGGTGCTGTGGCACTGCATTACTTTGATGATTAATGTTTGTCTCACACTGAATGATCCCCAATCAGTAAGCCCCAGTATGCCTTTCAAATATAGCGACTTTTCTGCAATGTTTGTCTGTTTTTTTGTTTAATTTGCAGGGCACATGTTTGACCAAGATTTAATAATAATAATAATCATCATAATAACAATATCGAATTAGATTTATATCGCACTTTTTCTGTCAAGTCACCCAACGCGCTTCACAATTGAGTCCTATTAATTATTCATTCACTCCACAGTCACACACTGGTAGTGGGAAACTACCTCTGTAGCCACAGCTGTCAGACTGACAACTGACAGAGACGTGGCAGCCATATTGCTCCTAGGGTCTCTCTGACCACCATCAAAAACATACTCATATTCATACTCCAGAGCCACAGACATGGGAGCCAACCTTTTGCCACTTTGTTTGCCAGCTATTCTCACTGCCACTATAATTTGGGTCTAAAAATGTCATTTCTCACAGGCAGAATAAGAAAGAGGAAATCTATATCTAATGTCCAACAAGTTGTTGTGGATATTTATTTTGCATGTGATCTGCAAAACGTGCCATGACAACCACCATCGACCCTTTTCTTAACATTTCTTAAAATCTGATCCTACAAACTACATCCTACATTGCATTAGACTTGTCCATCCCCTCAAAGCAGTGGTTGAGGTGCTCAGGAAGTCCAAATCTGTCTGTCAACATTCCTTTTTCCTTCAGCCGCCTGCAGGTTACCATGACAACGCCTACAGTGCGCTGGGTAGCAACAGCTCAGCATGCTTTGTCAGGACACAAAGGAATCAATGCAGGTACTGTACAGCAAAAGGAGGCTTTTTTCCAGTTTTAAATGTAATTATGTATGACTTTGTGACATACGTGAGCTGAAGTAAAGAGACTGGGATCTTTCTCGCCTGAATTGTGTTGAAGTGCAGTTTAGTGAAATTGGAGGAGTCTCGAAAGTCAATAGGAGGGATTTGGTATGAATAAGTCAGGGGGCCCACTCCCCCATTTTGTCGTCATTGCTGTTCTAATATGTCTCCCTTCTCAAGAGGAAAGCCCATAATTACCATCACGAGCCTGAGAACATTTAATGGAGGAGAATCCTACTTCTTCAAAGTGTTTGTTCACAACGATGCGATGGGGAAATGTAAGCCTTTAATTACCGATAAAAATGACAACCTTTGAGAGCAGGTAGTTGTGCCCTCGCCTTTGTCTCCTCTTATGTCTCTAATTGTCCCATTTTGAAGACATAATAGAAGGTCTGTCCAAGGAAACAAAAGACACGACCCATTAAGAGCCACTCCGGAGGGGGTTTTTTTTCACTTGAGGAAGCCGTAATAAGCAAAATAAACGACCCTTTATATCTTCAGTAATTCTATTCACAAAACGCAAAAAGCTTTTTGTCTATTCATCAAATTCCTTCTGCCCATTTTGTTTCTGTTTGACCTTCTTCATTAAAGGAATTCCTCAAAACACGCCAGCTTCCGAATGTTGTGAACTTTTGCCTCGGTGACCTTTCTGCACTTCAGCAAAGTGTAACTCAGACGCCAAGAAACTCCAGCCACTTGTTCTCCTACAAAGTGTCTTTGTTACTGTAGTCTTATCAGTGCTGCAGGCTCCATTCTCCTTTGCTTTTATGCTCCTTTCATTTTTTTGCCAGAGCGTTAGGGGACTTGCTTTTCCCACCACTGTAGAATCATGTGAAATCTCCTTTTATGGTCAAAATGAAACCAAAGAGAATGAAGTGTTCCCTCCATGACTCTCGGTGCCATGCTTCTAAACACTGCTCTCTAAAAGACTTGACGAAGGCAGCCCACTTTGCCCTCTGCAAACGCTGGCCTGACCGGAAAATAAATGCAATCAGCTAGAAAAAAATGGCAGAATTAAAAAAATAGAAACATGTAAGAAGTGGAGAGTGCAGACATCAACAGCAAAGAGACATAGGAACAATTGGATGGTACGTTTTGAGCTTTAAACTGCATGATTTGAAAGAGCTTCAGGCACCTATCCACTAATCACAATATGAACTCATGCCACATCAGCATTTTAACCAAAAGTTAAACCGTCCCACTTCTACATAAATAATCCTAAACTTCTCCTTGTTTGAGTTGAAGTAACTTCCTGGGGAGCAGAAGTTCAAAGAAAGCTCATATTTCAAATTAAGAGCATAAACAAACCATTCAAACACCTACTACTACACACAAGCACTGAGCAAAAAGCCAAAGGTAGATATATTCCCTGAGAGTTAGTGCAAAAATATGTCCCTTATTTAATCTCACTCATTATAAACACCAGCTTTTGTTGTTGAAAACTAAACATGTATGTAAATGTGCAAATAAAAACAGTCGGATCATAATCAGATAAAAAGCGTCATGGTGTTGGAGGCTAATTTATCGTGTTGCTTCTACTATCAACTGTTTCAGTTGCTATTAGCAACACTTGCTGTCTCAGTTGTGTTTAATGGTACCGTTGAGCCGACATCACATCAGCAGCTCTGTCACTGCGACACATAAGTAGCTAATAATAAGTTGACCGTGTAAATGCCACACGTTCTACCTGTTTGTTCTACGGTAAGAAACCTGTCTGGTTTTCTTTTCCATTCTACCTTCAAAAAAACTTTTATGTGGCATTTGAAGCTAATCGAACAAGTATATGCACAAGTTTAGATTTTTTTGTGTGCTCGGCCCCTGGAGCTTTGCACATACTTGGCGCTTTATGCACACAGTCTGTCTGGAGAATAACACATCTAAGAAATTCATTTACAAATTCTCTTTCATCTCATTGCAACACATCACACATTTAACTTCCCAAGGAGAGATGCTCGCTTTGTTTCCTTTTACTGCACATATTACACTGTTTACTCTTGACCACTGAGTGCATGTCCAAGCATTTGCAACAGAATCCCCATTAAGCCGTGAGCCTCAGGAAACCGTGGTGTTGATAAATCTATATGGGGGTTGACTTGAGTTGGAGATAAGGGGACAGGAGGGCACTGGGGAAAACACGAATGTTTACACACTAACACAAGCTGATGACGTCCCCTGGTACTCGCCGAGCGCAGGGATAATTTCACCGCAGAGCTGTTTCTCAAGGATGGGGCACAGCCAATCACAGCAGTGATGAGGGAGCACGCCAGGATGTTAATTACTACAATGATTTCCTGTGAGAATGACACTGGGTATGATTTGTGTGTATATTTGCATGTACATTTACAGGATATATATGATCTTGCATGTCGACAAATCTTTTCAAATGACTAAGATTTCTGTCACTTTGACCATCACTTTATACTCTAATATTGCTCCAGAGTGACATCTTCTGCATAAATCTGACACAAAGAAACATCAAAATGCATGACATCAAACCTTATTTTCACTTTTCTGTTTTTATCCTCGAGGATCATTACTATAAAAGAATACAGCTAGGGCTCTGGTTTCTATAGAAACTAAAAAGTTCACCTTGTCTTCTATGAGTTTCTCCTCAAGAAAAAAAAAGGGTTTCAATTGTGAAAAGAAAATTAAAATTAGGGATGCATTTGCATGATTGCGTGCATATACATAGTAAAAATATGACTTTTGGATGTCTAATCAAATGAGCAAAAGACAATATCTTTCATATGCATTCACGCCTGAAAATTGTATTATGTATTTTATGCTGAGCAGGCATGCAGTGTGCAACATAGGCATATGTTCTGGAAAAAACCCCAACATCTGCATCTAAAATCAACCTAATAATCAACCAAAACACACACCTATCACAAGGCAATCTGTAAATGATGAATAAGTAGTGTCCCATCACTAAAATATACAATAAGCCAGATTTGCCCATGGTCCATTGGGCTCGGGGGAAGTGTAAGCGATTATTCTCTGTGTGACAACAGACGCGCTGCTGTATGTTGGACTCTAATTGATTCTATAAAGAGGCAGGTATTACCACTGAGTCAGTGTGGTAATTCATTTCAGAGGCAAGTGGCCCTGAGATACACTCTGAAACATACACAACCTCAATCACACGTACCTGCATACAAGATATGAAGTCACTCACACTTTTCATGCCTGTTTGTTTCCAAGGAACTATGTTCAAATGTGTTGAATATTTCATAGATTTTAGAAGGAGATGCCACTAAAATACAGAAAGAAAGAGTTTACATTTCTTGCGTTGCATTATACAACTACCCACTGTGAATAACCTTTTGGCATCGGCCCAGTTTGACTTGTTCTCAAGCATCTCTCCAAATATAGATATTTATATCACCAGTGTACTCAAATATTAATTAGCTCTAAAGCCCAATGAAAACATGTCACTGCAAACAAATTTTGTGTGTAATTAATGTTATTCATTGTAGAAATGGAAGCAAGGACCTGACTTAACCAACATCAAAATGAATTTTAGAAAAATCTTTGAAAACTATTTGTTAAATTTTTTTGAACAATTTTTATAGTATCCATAAAAAGTGTAATACTATGTGTAACACTATGCGCCATTGCAAATCAAATATAATATGATATATAATTTAAGAAAAAAAAAATACTATTGAAGTTTTGCAAACAGAAGGCTCATAATAGCAATAGATGGCTGAATATATGACACATGAAAAACTGTCTTTCACCGTCATTGATTTTTCTTTTTGTACTTTACATGTTTTATAAGATTACTTACTTGTGTTTTTTCTTAAATTGCACTATTTAATACTACTATTGTTACTGTATGCACCAAGGGAAGACAGTAACGTAATTTCAATTCTCTGTATGTGCTGTACATGTGGCAGAATTGACAATAAAGTGGACTTTGACTTTTGTAAACCAAATCTTACAGATGCTGAATTTCATAAAAAAAAAATAAAATCATAATTTCCCTTTAATAGCCTTTCTCAAGAGAATAGTGAGTGGGCCAGTGGTTGAGTGTTTTCTTTATTTCCAACGGCCCATCTGCTGCAGTCTCACTCCCACCACAAATGCAAATGGGAGTGAAAGATCCAAAGCAGAGGCCCACTGAGAAGCTGTTTGCTAAACTTTGTAACTGCAACAAGATGTTGTGCCGTCAAATCTTCCATCGCACCACTGACGATTTGAGGTGGTGCTGAATCTGAAGAATTCAATTATAGTTGTTTTCTAATTTTCTTGATCCATTTCATCTTTCCATAAAGATTTTACTTAAAAATCAATGTCATATGAATAAAGTTTAACTTCTGGTGTCACAGCGGCACAGGATTTGATCTGTGGAGGAAGGTTTGCAGCAGCTACAACATGTTTACCTTCAACATAAGAGGCTAATTTCTTTCCCATGTTATTCCCTCTTCGTCTCCTTCTCCCACTTCCTTTCCTTACTGCTATCCTATCAGCTGCTGGTTTGGAGCCTTGTGTGCTGCACTACTCTCTCTGAATACTAATATGTTGGGCCGATGTGGGTCAGGACTTAATCCTGTAGAAATGATTATCGCTGCACGACTGGAACTTCTCCTGTAGGATATCATTATCATTCTGTACTTTTCCACAGCACTGCGCTACACATTCTCACTAAGACAACTATATCACTCCAGAGAAACGGAAACAATCACAATGAACGTCACATATTGCAGCACCCAACTGGGAAATTGTGTGTGTGTTTATTTACTGATCCATGGAGCGGGACTGCTGTATGTGTTAAAGCGCATGAAGGTGGGACCACATGTGAGAATGCAGTAGTGTGTCTGCTCTGTGGGCCATATAACCTTGAAAATATATTCAGGATCTTAGTCTTCAAATGCATCTCTTTGCTCAGCAATAGATGCATGGATCAGCATAAACTTTTTATCTGTATTCGAAAAACTAAAATGGGATATAACTATGAAAATAATCTAGAGCATGCAAAAATCAAGTAAATGCAATGTGCAGACAGTGCCAAGAAAAGGTCTAAAACAGAAGTATCACATGCATTTGAAAAATAAATATTACATTCGTATTTCTCTCTGATTTCTACTTAAAATCAAGCGGCGGCAAAAGCATATGATGAGGAGAAAGAGCAAGACGGAGTGAAAGTGACTTGTGAAACACGGCATAATCTGGTGCGCGTGTTCTCCCGCCGAGAACAAGAGGCGAGGTCAGAAGAGCCCTTGTAAGCTCGGCTACACTTGTGCATATACGCAAAGGTGACTAATTTTCTCATTTTCCAGTCGTGAACAAAGACTCCTAATGGCTCACTTTGACTGAACCCGATCAAGGTGGCCACTTTAGCCCCACATTATGCTCCGCTCAATACACAGCTGTTTGCAGTCTGTTTCACTTCTAAAGGTCACACGTGGAACTGCCAACACACCAAAGGTCGTGTTATCTCTAATAGGGGAATGCATGCGATCAGAAAGGCAATGACTAAAAGAAAAATTATGTCCGTGGAGGAGAAAGAAGATTAACAGAGTAACGAGTCAGCAGAGTGAGGCTGTCTCGTGCGTTGAAAAGGCCAAGCTATTACCAAGGTTTTTAGGTTGGTCCATTAATAGAATGGTCTTAAAATAAAGAGTATGACGTTAGATTTAAGCATAATGTATATTTTTGGGGCTATGATCACTCTCATCTCATAAGAGTACAATTATGTATGTATTCTGGAGCAGTTTGTATATAGTCAGTATCAGACCAAATTCTTCTTCTTTTGAGTGGCATTTAGGCTGGTTTTGTATACATAGACTTTTGGTTGGCACTCTTTAATGAAATAAAATGTAAGTGCACTAGAAACTATTGATTGAAGTACATTAGAAGCTAAATAACTATTATGTCTACGGTGAAGGTTGGAACGGAGAGATCAAACCCACCCATGACCTGTAAATACTAACTCTAGTGTCACTCCTAATCCTGCAGAACTCATTTCCGCTGCTTGTATCCGAGACCATGTCCTTTGTAGCATGATTCACCACATCACAACAGATGAAAGTAGGAATGTAGACCATTGACTTAAATCTCAGCTACTTCTCCACAACAGAACTATACAACTGCATTTTTACAGACTATGCACCAGTCGATCTGTCAATCCCTCGCGAACAAGACCCAAAGACACTCAAACACCTCAGGGTCTTGGACTTGGAGCATCATCCACAGAAAGTAGAGATAAAATCAAAGAATCCCAGAAAGCCTCAAGGGTCACAGTCAAATGCTTTTTCCAGATCCACAAAACCAATCTTCCATCCTGGAGTTACTTGCCACTGAGGAGCTTTCTGACTACCTCAGTGACTTCAGCTTGGGTGATGAACCTCAGCCTTCCTCAATGGAGCCAGTCAATGATGTCCTCCTCCACAGCCTCCCTGAAATCCTTCCAGACCTTCCCAGCCCTCTCTGGCAGCCAACCTTCACCAGACCTTCACAGTAGGCCATTAGATCAGACTCACCACCAGGGGGCAATCAGCCTGGAAGTTCCAACAATACAAACCCAATCTAGTACCAAGCAAGCAGTTAAAAAACAAACAAACTACAGTTTACTTTTTAAGGATTGGGTTTCAAAGCTCTTGGAGGAGGGTATCTTCAACAAACAATAATGAAGACATATTTAGTTTATAGGCATTGATTGTGTTAAGAAATGTTGATTTGGTTCATCTTCCCTTGAAAATAAACAGCAGCGAGTATAACTGCTGGTGGTGGTCTGCAAAGCATTTAATCAGCTCCTTATACATAAATATATAACAGAAGACCTGTGCCCGATCCCAGCTGCACACTGCCTCGAAATCCAGCAGTTTTTCCCCTTTTCTTTAAAGGGAGTAATTACTATAAGAGAAGGTAGTTATTAAGGAAAGTAAATCCGGTAGTTAAAATGACTGCCATTGTGTAATACTAATAACACACTTCAGGAGTTGAAGGAGGTAGTTACAAGCGGAAGGAAAGAGGGAAGTGAAACAGAGGCTAAAATAGCCATAAGGCTTTTCACACTGGGTAAATTGTAGAGTGAAAAATGTGCCAAATTCATGTATTTTCCAGCAATTTGATTTTTTCAGCATAGGGCAGCTACCTTTATATATTATGATTAGTCTAATAGTTAGAGAATAAAAGGGTCAGATCAAGTGTTCATTTATTTGTGGAACAGAATAAGAGGAATGAGAGTGTAGGAGAGACGGGAGGAAAATGAGCAGGAAAGTGCATTAACATACTTGTAAATGAGTCTCGGCTATTTACCCCACGCTGGGCTTCTCGAATTACTGACTATGTTCAGGATGCAGATTGCAGATGGCAATTAAAGATGAGCCGTGCACACAATTCACACGCACACAAACACATCCACGCATCAACTCTCCCCGAGGCTGCAGTTCGGTGCAGATCTACTGATCTCCATAGCAACATTGGCTGCTGTGGGCGATGGTGACATCATGAAGATTGATTGTCATAAAAAGTAACAAAAGAGTATGAAGAGGCCAGTGCTGTCCGAGGTGTTCGTCTAAGTGCCACAGAACCACCGAGCCACAGTGCTGGTGGCTGCTGTAAAGGTGAAGCCCCTCGGTCGGGGGTCTTCGCTACTTAATGAACTGCAGATGAACAGTGCTCTCCAAACAGTGGTGTGTAGAGGGCATGGACGGGTGGGCTCATCTCCTCAGAGTGGTCTCCAGTCTACTCATCCTCTCCACTGCACTCCAGCCACTATTACACTGTAAATATTCCTTGTTTTCTATAATTCATAAATAACTTCTTCCTATACATGAGTCATACATAAAAAGCACATAAATAAAAAAAAAAGAAAAAAGATGCACTTCATGTTGGAGTTAACCAGTCTATTTTCTCTCTCCTTCAGCTTGAGTGAGAAGAGTTTGCTCATCCGTTAAACACTTCACTTAACAATCACATCACTCCTGTTCTATCCTCCCTCCATTGGCTCCCAGAAGAATCCAGAATCCTGATCTTAAACTTTTTTCTTTGGTTTGTTTTTAAAGCATTTAACTTTCTTTTGCATTCCTATTTATGTGAGAATTTAAGGGTCATTAATCATCATCATTGATCAGTCTAGCAGTTGGAGGTCCCCAAGTTTAGGTGCTAACAGGGTTGAGTGTTGTTTGCAGTCGCTTCCCATTGAGTTCCATATTATCAGTGATCAAGCTCAGGTTAAGATTTGTAGTCGCAGATGAAGTACCTATATGTCAAGCCCATGTTCCATTTTTTTTTTTACGAGAAGATGGTGTTGTGCTTGATCCTCATTGTAGTTAATAACTGGGCCTTTTTGTAATGATATGACAGCTCTATGACACGGTGAGTCTGTTTATAGCGAGCGAGTAGTACAGTATTTAAGTTTAGAACGTTACGTGCTGCCTGTTTGTTCCTCTCAGCCCTGTCTGCTTTTTGGCACTTGTTTTTCTTCAGTTTTCTGTTACATAAGACAGACAGAAGTGGAGCAAGCTTCAAAGTGAATGGCAAAGCCGTCTTTTCCCTTGCTCGCTTTGCCGTTCATGCATGTCATTCCAGCACCAGGGCCCTCCCCGTTTTACCTCCGCCTTTATCCTGTCCGTCTTCCACACTATCCTTAAGTGTCTTTTCCCTTCTATGTCGGCTGAAGTGACCTTTTGGATTTCTTAAATATAAGGTTATTAATAGACGTGAAGGAAGAAAATGCAGGGAAAAAATGTGCAGATCCAAATTAAAAACATGCAGACCAATTTGAATGAACTAAACTTCCAATTGCATAGTCTACATGTTGCATTATATCCCAGTCTATTCTTGTCTTTGGTTGTTAACAGCATGACCAAGCGGAATTGGCAGCAGCTGGTTGAAGAGCATGACAGAGCAGTTTGTGAAGGCACTGAACCTTTCATTATGTCAGCCTCTTCTTCCTCATGTCTGGCCTCGTTGTGTTAAAATCAGAGTGATGCTGGGATGACTGGGGCACTCCTTCTCTTTGATTACCTGTCAGCGAGTGGGAGCTTCAGACAGAAGCCACGTCTAAAGCTACCATTATCTAAATCATCTCTCTTTAGCGACAAGCCAAAGCTGAAAATTTGACAGAAATGTCGGCGGTAAAGACAGGCCCATGAACCTCAGGAGTGAGAGTTGACTCCATTAAATCTGTGCCTCATTCCAATCCTATTGTCTTTCTATGGTCTATATGGATCATTGAGACTGGTCAAGTTAACCCATGTAAGGGTCAAGTACCAGCAAATTCACAAAGCATTCTTGAGGCATAAAAATGTGTGCCTAGGCGGTGAGTTGGCTCGATGGCCTTTATTTCATTGCTGGGTGTGTTTATAAGCTGAACTCAAAGTGCCTGCTGATAAGCTGTTTTAAATACTCTTGTCTAATGAAATAAAGCTAACCTATGTGCTTGGATCATGACTTAACATTTAAAACCATTGGATACTCTCAAAAATGAAAATATCTGCAGAACTAACCTCTCAAGCATTTAAAATAATCTGATATAAGAAATTAGAAGTACTGACAGTTCCTTCTACCAGTATTCTTCTGATGTGTACAAGATGAAACACACATAAAAGCAAAAAAATGGTTGGATACAATGGATTTCCAATAAAAGGTGAAAGCAACTGTTTGCTCTGTGATGTTTAGTGTGCGTGTAGGAGGAAATCCATAGCTTGTCTATCCTCTCAAACTACTTTCTTGTGGTAAAATTAAGCACAGAAGATATGCCAAGTAAAAAGTTAGCAATGACAATATGAAGTTTTTGCTTTGCACTGCTGTACTTCAAGCGCAAAGAGAAAGAGGAAGGCAAACTAAAGAGGAGCCACACTTAATAGGTGAAATAACTGATTCGATGGGCTGAGGAGCCAGTCAGACAGCTCTTTCTCACTGAATGCTTCGACGTGCTGAATCGGCTGGAAGGCTGCTGATAAAAACGAACGGTGCAAAAACTGCAGAGTCTGACAGAGCGCCTGGGCATCAGCATCAGTAGTGCCTTTGGAAAAGAACAAAATCCATCTCGCATGAATTAAGGATTCACACCTTCCTCTCATGAACTTAAACAGCTCACTGTGGTGACTAATGTTAAGGCAGAAATAAACAAGCAGCTGTGGGTGACACACAGTGGGTCTCTCTTCTGCCTCTTATCCTTTTGTATATTCCCTCCTCCTTTTCCTTATTCCCTGTTAGGCATGTGCAGAGGCGCCCCCAGTTCATTTATCATAGCCCAGACTCGCGCTCTCAGCTCCAGACTCTGTGATTAATGACGACCGTTCACACACTTAAACATTTAGCTTTGTTTAGCTGTCACACTCGCTAGCATAGTGCTGGCTGTGAGTTACTTAATGTATGGTCATTGTGCTGCAGAGCCAGGACCAAATTAAATGAAGACAAATACAGGAGAAATGATGCACTATGTTTGCAGTGTGACCTTTAAGGACAGACTTTTACATTGTATGTCTGCTATCCATCTTAGAGGACACATATCAAAATAATTGGTTAATGGCATAGTTATTTCGGAAAATAAATATTCTGCAACATTACCATTTATTGTTCTTTGCTGTACTTTTTTACTGCATTAAACACTGGTGTCTCATGATTAGATGATACAGATACAGAATCCAAAATGGCCATCGAAAGGAGGAACACAAAAAAACTATCTTTCCAAGAATTCATTCTAAATGTACTTATTTACTTTTACGTACTTTTTTTTTTTTTTTTTAGCTATTTCCACATTTAGACTGTGTTGCTTTATGAATTAAAACATTGTATTTGCCATATTGCATTAAATAGGAGCATAAATGTCAGAAACATACAGCACTGTGCAGACACAGGACTGTTTTGATGTTAACTGTATCAAATTGTGCCGTACCCACCGGACCAGTACCACACCAATTAATATAAACATGCTTTTAGTGACTGTCAGGAGAAAATCAGCAAACATTAAGAATGGTATGTAGAAGCTACATGGACATATGGAAGCAGACAAAACATAGAAAATCACCAAAGAATCAAGTGTTGTTACGTTAAAAACAGAAACAGAGGTTCCAACAAAAGCCAGTGATTTATTATGGGTCAGCTCCATTTTTCCTCAAACTTTACTGAGATTGAATCCAACAAATCTCCTGAATGTACAGAGTATCTGCTGACAACAGCAATCCCATGGAAATGAAAACAACTTGTCACAGTTTGGTGTCCGGCAGAGAGGCATTACCAGATTGAGTGTTGGGGGTAACATATAAAGAGATAAAAATGTAGTCTTTTCAGGGCAATTTCCACATTGTCAATTTGTCTGAGGTTGTCAAAAAGCATTGCTAAAACACCAGGGGATTCTGAAATGTCAGCATCTTTGAGTGTCGTTCTGTAGCAGAAGGCTAAAATAGTCTGCACACTCTGTAAAAATGTGTGTACCTGAAGCAGACTGGAGGAATATACTACACTTAATGATAGTTTCAAATTCCTTTTCATTGTTGTTGCCTTTGAGGGACAGTAAATTCCACTATTTGTTACAATTATCCTGAGGTTAAAGGGCACAGCAGCACAATGTGTGTTTGTGTGAGACAACTGCACGTCAAGCACCTCAGGAATACACACATCTAATCCTTCCACAGCATCTTGAAGTGGTCCATGTCAGAACTTTCACATGGGCTTTGACTCTATTAAAGTGTAAAGATGAAAGAGGAACATTTTGTCCAGAAATTAAAATGATACCAGGAATAAACAGATCTTGGGGACTATGGAGGCTCCTAACTCAGATTCAGCATCGCCAGTGAATGCTACACTATATAAACTGAATCGCTGAGGGGCTGCAGTAAATCTTACCATATAAAAAAATCTGAAAATAAAGTTAAAAGTACACAAGCCCAATTTTGTCACAACAGGAAACTACAATAAAAAGGCCAAGTTGTCCAAAAGTTATATTTGACAGGCCTGCTTTTAGCGTTCATGCTCATTTCTGAAGGGGGGCTCCCACAGGGCCCCAAGACTTTGTAGAACTGTGATGACAGCAGCACAGTGCCAGTATAGCAGCAGTTTGGACTGACAACGTGGGATTCTGGCTCTTTGGTAAAAAGTGACAAGACAACCAAAGGAGTGGTGGGTAGGGGACACACAGATAAGCCCACTCTGCTGAAACCAAGTGTCTCTGATACCGTTGTCTCCATTAGCACATCATCTGTCTCTGTCTAATCTTGCCCCATGCTCCCACTTACTCCCTTTCCATTTCTTTTTATGAGCTTTGCTTCTCCCTTCTTCCTACACCATCCTCTTTGTATTTTGTTGTACCCTTGTAGAGCATCTTCAGTGTGCTTTTATGTAACATGTGTGTTTTATTTATGCCAGGATGCCTGTGTTGTGGAGCTGTGCGGCTGTCTTGTGAAGCGCTTGGTTTTCAGCGGCTGGGGAGATAAAGTAGGGCTGTGTTTCCCAGCAGTGTTGCAGATTTATCTCTCTGCTTACAGCTCACATTTTACTGCCCATTCAATGGCCTCCACTGGATCCCATCTCTTTCTATCTCCCACTTGCCATGAGGCACCAACCTCTCTTTCTCTCTGCACGTTCTGGACACCATAAATCTGCCACAGGCCGCCATAAAGCTGCTTAGGGCATGACTCAACAAATATTAAGGAAGAGCAGAATAAATAAATGAAACTCTTGTGTTTTGTTGCAAACAAACTAGAGCCCATTTGTTACATATCTAGCTCTGTATGTGGCAACAGGGGCCAAGACATCAGAAAAAAAGTTACCTCTATTACTATTCTTGAACAACTCCATGTCAAGTCAACATGTGTGCCTCTTTACTGTCTTGGACTTTACAAGACACCCATTCATCAACTGTGAAGGCTTGAGGCCAGTGAAGCTTAAAGCTTCAGCAGGCGACACTTTTTTGGCATCACTGGTTCAAATTCCCATTCAAAGCTTTCAGCACATTCTAGTTTCAGTGGCGTCAAAGAAAAATAGACTGCTAGACCTTTTCCAGGGTTTAGTGAGTTTAGTCTTTGATAGGAGACTTTGGCAGTAGGTTTTGGCAGTGGGAACTGTTCACAAATAGTTAGGTGATGATCAACCTTTTCCACAGAAACATGAAGCAGTGTGCAAAAAATTATCTTGGTTGGAAATAGACATATTAATAGGATAATATAGGGCTGTGCCAAATATTGAATTTTATATTGCATCAGTAAAATTCATGTTGATCTCGTCGATATAGCTTTGGCCATTTTTATTCAATAAAGACACTGATCCGAGAGGCACAGGTTTAGGATAAAATAGAGGCATACAACAAAAATATAGATTTTTGCAAATGTTATAATAAAGGGCACATAAACTGCAAAGTCAAAAATTATTCAAACACTCTACAAAAATACTGTTTTCAAGTCAGGCCAGCTTGAGAGGTTTGGTACAAACAATCCTTACTTGCAAAAGCTGATTCCTAATAAAAGTCAATTACAATTGATGCCTAGAGCCAGGAAAGAGAGTTCAGGTATAGTTTCAGAGAGCTGTGGAGGTGTTTGTCAGTTTATCAACAGCAGTAATTTCTCGCTCTTGATCACTCAGCCATTCATGCATTTCGAGTACCTGGATTTAAATAGCTATTGACAAAAGACAAAAGGTAACCTTTGAGTGAGTCATTAGAGCTTTTTTCTCGATCCCCGCTGCACATACTCTCTTTCACACACTCCTCCGCTTGTTCCTGGAGCTCCGAGTGGTTGTGTCCGATCGGCCACACCATGACTGATGCATTAGCCATTCATAAAGCACTGAGCACCATGTGGACAGTTGACTGTGCCCAGAAATCAAGCAATATGCTGTCAGTGGAAAAACTCAGGCAAAGACTTACACATGCACACACACAATGTAGGCCTGTCATGACCCCACGTCACAGAAGACAAACAGCGGCGAGCACGAGCAGCCGCCTCTCCATGTGGCTAGGCAGCGTATGGATCCTTGGCACCATATGGGCCATCTATTGTTGACAAAACAGCCCAGGGACATTAGCACTCTCTATTTGCATAAACCCAAAAAACACACTTACGATTGTTTTTTTTGTTTTTTTTTGCTGTTTCTCAAGCAAATAAAAGTGTCATCATCAATCTGCCTTGAATGCCTGGAGGTGTGTTGGAAAGGATTTGGAAAGTCATCCATTTCCTGTCATTTGGAAATGACACAAACTCAACAAAGTGCAGCTGGAGGAAATCCTCTGATGCTCTTACCTAGCTGTAGCTCCATGGTGCTAATCTTGTTTTCAGAAGGAAACAGGATTTTTGGCGGCTTGTCGGTCAGAGGAGCTGCAAAAGAGAGAAAACACAATGCAATGAGTATGACATGCAGTTAATTTGACTTGCTTCACTCGGCTTCCTTTTTACTAATGTTGTCAGTATTTGGACAAAGGTATCTTAAAAAAAAAAAAGGCTACCCTCTTTTCCCACTCTTTGCAGATACAAGCTCTGCTGTATATGCGTTGGGCTTTATTCATTTGACCTACTTCAAATCATAAATGAATCATATCTTTGCTAAGAACATGCCACCATTCAATTTGCATGAGTGTTAGGTGTGCATTTAAAGAGCCATCATAGATCTTGTGAGTGTCTGAGAGAGAGGGGAGCAGCTGATTCACTAATGATGCTAATCATCCATACGGTGAATGTCAAACCTGCTGCTGAAGTCCCCCCTCATGGGATTGGCACAACATACTACAGTTTATTGTCTTTAAAAGCATTTGTGTGTTCGGAAAGGAGGGCTGCGCTCTTTGGGGATGGGACAGCACAAGAACAGTGGAGGGTTCTTGTATGAACATGACTAAACAGCAAAACAGTGGAACAGAAATGGAGAGTTCTTGTCTTGTTGATGTTAAAATAAATACCCATTCACTTCGACAAAGCTTGCTTTTTACCTTCTGCCACTAAGAACACATATGTTCCATCATACACCTTGAATGTGACATTACATCTGCGAGAGGATCATGAAGTGTTTAGGTCAGAATGCATTGGAGTAACGTAAGGCCATAAATATGCATACACTGCAGAGCTTGATGTCATCTTTTTTTAATGCGTTCTCCGATACCAGTTTTATCCTGCAGGTTGCCTTTGGTAACCTTTGGATTAAAAAAAAAAAAAAAGAAATAGCAGAAAGTTCATGGTTAATTCAGTCTGTTCTAAAAATGCTTTTACCTAATATGAACTTATATAAAACCCAATTATAAATGTTGAACCTATAGCCAGTCAATCTCTATCGCTGTATAATTATCATACAATTATAAAGTTGCATGCACACTTTTCCTCCACTAATTTTAACACTCATTTTAGTACATTCACTGATCCATTCAAGCCTAAGGCACAGTCTTTTCTTGCTGCGCCATTACATCATGAGTAAAAATTGGGGCACTTTAAAGCTTGTTATAACCCATATTATTCCACCGCTCTAACTTGTTTGATATTATCATAGACCTTGGCTTGTTTTTATTAAAAATGCACAAGCCATCTCATGTCACTTAAATGCATTTATTAACAACTGTATGGAGCACAATCACTGAAATGCTTGACATTTGACCATGTGGGCTAAACTAAGCACATTGCTTTTGCGTATGTAAAATCTAGTTTAACACCTCCCAAAGCAGCTATGAAAAAAGCCTTTATTGAATATGACAAAGGCAACTCCCAACAGCGGACCTTTCCGCCACCTCTAATTATTTTGTGGTGAATTTGCGAATGCAGCTTATTTGGGCCCGTTTGTAACCCAGTGCTTTTATTAACACATTTCCTTAAAGTGTCCTCACAAGCCCTTCTTTGTAACCCTATTATAAAGACTCCTCTAACAAGCTGTTTTGAAAGACTTACTCTGTTTTACTGTCTGTATCTGGAAGGAACAAGCCATGCAGTGTCTCTGGGCAAACTCACTGTGTGTGGTCCGGGTTAGCGAAAGACTCATTTAAGAAGGAGAAGACAACTCATGCTGGTTACAAGAAGTCATTCAGACACTCATTCAGATGATGTTTATGTTGCACTATTAGATAAAATTGTAGTTTGTTCATTTCAATCAAATGACAGACACAATATTGCCGTCTGCTAGCAAACTTAGTTAGATTTTAGAAAGTTCCCTATTAACATCTTTTCAGTTTCTGTGTTGACCAAGAGTGCTTATTCTCAACTGTGGAAAATTGTGACTTTAAAGTGTGTCCTCCTCCTAACTCCTTAGTATAAGTGTCTAGACTAGTCATCAATGACAAGACAAACTAATAAAATGAAAGAACCATATAAAAACAAGCCATAAATAAACCGCTGTATCCGTTTGAATTGGTTCGAATGATCTCGAATACAGTAGAATCTTATACAAAGTGCCTGTCACACACAAGCACAGTGTCATCTACGAGAGAGGCGGTCACGGGCTTTTAGCCACGACTGTTTGCACTGTTAATAGGTAATCACGCAGCACAAATTACACTCCATACTGATACCATTTTAATTACATATCAAACTGCTATACATAATTACACAATGGGTGATCCTATAGCTAATTATGAACTGGGCAAACAAACGAGCAAGTGGCTTATTGGAGAGGAGAGGAAGCAGATGTTGTGACACAGAGTAAAGACTGGAGTCTGAGGACAACTAAAAGAGGTGGAATGTAAAAAAAGACAAGGTGCTCTCTATTGTTGCTGTCATGCTACACTCACATCTGGACATCTCAGTATCTTAACTGCTTTATGGGAGTAATATGTCACAGTTCAGTAGTAGGTGTCTTTTAAAATTCTGACAGCAAAAAACAACAAACAGTGGATGGGGCAAGTGAGCTGTAAACATTACATCCTAATCTGTTTCTACTGCAAACTGCTACAAACAATTTAAAAAGCCATAGTATGCAAAGCCATTAGGGTCTTCTGTCAGTGTCTTTACGGGAGGACGATGGTGCTTTTGCAAAATGTATGCTCTGAGACCAAGAATTCACTGTAAAACATTAATGAGTTTGCAGAGGTAAGTTGCTTCAGCAAAATGGGTTGAATTAATTAAGTACAGCTCCATTCACTCACTGTGTTTAATGTGGTCACAAACATGGCTGGATCTTGATGTTTTGACACATGACATAGCTATGGATTGACACACTGAGTAGACTAAATCAAATATGGACACATTAACCCAGAGTGGGACAGTGTGGCTTTGTGATCACTCATCCACAGTCCCACTTCTGCTTGGTGGAAGAAAAGCTCAGTGGACTTTCCAGATGGATTATTATGGCTGAGTGACTGAGGGGAAACAGCAGCGTAATGAATTAAGGATGGAGATGAGACACTTGGATCATTGGGTTTTGTCACTGTGTTGGTGGTTTTTTAAAGAGCAGAATGATCTGCTGCACGTTGGTGTCAAAGGTAAAAATGAATACATCAAATGGAGTAATTGGATTTACATTCAGTGTTTTGGTACTTATACATAAGGATGGTGGACATATTCATGGACATATATCATATTATTATAATCATAATGTAATCAAAATTTCAACCAAATGAACATTGTCCTTTGGTCATAGGAGCCTGGTTCACAGAGGTTTTTCTCTGAACAAGGGAAGGGACGTAGAATAAGCTAGAAGATTTCTGAGCAAACACAAAGTCCTTGTGAGTCTCACAAGACCACTAAGCTCCTGTTGCTTAAGTTTGACTCCTCTCCTCCACGGCTGGCAGACTGCTATAACCGACGGCGGGAGATCACCATATATTAACAGTGACCTTCTTCTGTACAGTTGTCACATTTGAGCTGCTTTCATTACAGTCCTGATGGTGCAATAACCATCCTGTATGATTCCCTTATAAAGTCACCTCTAACTACACTGAATTGAATTCCGAGGCCTACCATTTCCCACATGAGAGAAGATGAGCGAAGAGTTCTATGGTGTCATCTGGAGGAAGCTAATAAAAGCAGTTCTATTCATCCTGAACCACATCACGCTTCCTACCGAGCAGCACAGTTGTGCTGCAAGAGCAGTGCCTCTGGCAAAGCTAAAATACTTTTACATCAAAGCAACAAGAGTGGATTCTGGGCCATAAATATGGCTGCTCTGGCCAATGGTTTATCTTCCAGTCCATTGTCATGTCACATATAGAGCTACTGAACAGGTAATGGTGAAAGTTAGAAGGTAATGGGCTTATGGTAATTGTTGTGGAACTGATCCTTGTGCCAGCGGGTTATGGCCTTGTGTGTGGAGTCTACAAGCCCTCCATGTGCTACTGTGGGTTTTCTCTGGGTACTCTGGCTTTCTTCCACCATTTAGACATTCAAGTATAGTCAAACTGGTCGTTCTAAACTGACCACAGTGAATGAAAGTGAGTGTTGATGAATTTCCATGATAGATAAGAGGTAGAAAAAGAATTAATTAACAAATGTATAGAACAAATAAGAAGTATTTAGTGCCCCTGCATTGTCAGTCAAACCAACATTGACTGGATTTCAAAAAATAATGTTTGTGTGTCTTCACACAGCTATAGTATTATTCTACACATAAAAGGAACCTTGCTAAACCTGCCTTAATTTGTTTTTGCAGACTTTTAACTAGGATTATATTTTTGCGCAGGTTGATTGAATAACTCACATTGTGTTCTCGGTAAGAGGTTCAATTAAGCAGTCATGGAATGCGTGAGTGTTTGAAATGAATGAGGAGCATTTTCATAAGTCTTTTGTTTGCAAGGTAGTGACAGTGAATGAGAAGAGGTGGGCAGAAAAGACAGACAGAGGTGTCCTCCAGATACAACTGTCTCTGCTGTGCTGAAGAGGGAAAATGAAATGTAATTATCCATGTTCACAGATATGCAAATTTAAATGGAAATATTAAGGAAAATGATTGAGTTCTTTTTACTGACATTAGGCAGTTTCATTGTTTAAATTACTTGAACGTAATGAGAGCAGTAGATGCAGAGTCATAAAGGAGTCAAAAAGCCTGCACACTGGAATCTCACAGCATATGCAAAGCACATGGTTCACAGTGTTTGGCCACAGTATCATCTGAGCTATGATCTGATGCTCCATGGCAAACCTGAGCATAAAACAAGACCTAAAAACAGGATCAAGCAAATATAAGTTACAAAAAAAGGGACAAGAGGCCAATGTGTCTGCAGTCAAACCTAGTATTAAATCCACATGTTGCCTTTATCTTCCAAACCACTGTGTATCCTTGTGCACCCATGCATATAGTCCTCAAAGAGCGGCATGCAAAACAAGAACAAAGGGGGAAGTATGAGGTGGCTGTGAGGCTGTTCAGTGGGAATTCCTGTGAACAGGTGGTGTTTGTGACCGCATGTAGGACCTTTGCTGGATCTCAAGTGGAAGAAATACAATGAGTATGGTTGAACAAGGAAAGAGGTAAAAAGGGTGGCAGAAGCTTGAGAAAGAGGTAACAAGGTGGAAAAAACCTAAAGAAGTGTTTGCTCAAAGGGGCATTTGTTGGGTTTGCTCTTAACAATAACATTGTCATTGTAGTGTAGTGTGAATGCAAATCAAGACAGATATTCAGATTTAAAATGTTTTTTTTCTGTCTCTTATTTAACTTGTACACCACAGGGTGCTATATGCAAATACCATATACAACTCTACTTTCAAAATCTAAACTAGAACTCCATGGTATAGTTAGTACAAATAGTAGACACAGTATCAGATTTCTGATAATACAATGCTGGCCTTTAGCTAGACATTTAGCTTGTTTCTCAGTGTGTGAATTTCTTCTTAATTCATTCAAACATGTTTTCATCTTCGTCCCAGAACTGGCACCACACCTGTTTTTCAGAAAGGCTTACCATTTTATAACTCCACATCAGTATATAATTATCCACATCAGTATGCACTATGGATGTGCATGTGTGTGTGGCTACTGTATCTTGGATAATATTGCGGTGAACTTTAATGTTCCCCAGTGGCTACAGTGTACACTGCAGTGTTCTTCATTAGGGCCTGGCTCACAGACACTGTGAGCACATTGAATAAAGCAGGCCAGTGCTTAACCTCTAGTACAAAACAAACAACCATTTACACACATTGCACCTTGTAGCCACACGAGTATGGCCACACAAAGAACACACCTTCCTGTGTGCGTCTGATATCAAAACCCAGGGGTCCATCTCAGTAAGACCATTCCTTGTGAAAGAATGTCTAGCATGTGAAGAGCTTACGCAGATATGCCTAAAAGGCCAGGGATTCACAAAGGACACATGTCACAAAAATAATGGCCCTCACTTGGCAATGGTAGAGGATTAGTCACAATATCAGTGTCAATCTCCGTGGGCTATTCAAAGGGAAGCCCTCACGGCCTGCTGTTCATTCTGTTCCACGGCCAGAGTAAGCCAACATGCTAACTGCAGGGTAAAAAGCCGTAGCAGGTGGATCTACACCTGAAGGGCCGGATTAACACAGTCCTGGCTCATTCACAGCAGCATGTACAGTGTGAAATCCCACTGGAAGCCCCCACTCTCTGTGTGGATGAGTCCCAGTCTTGCCCAGGTGTGCATTGCCAACAGAGCTCCTGAAGTGACGCTTCCAGAGCTGAGAGCAGCAGATTCACAGCCTGCAGGGTCATCACACTGCCCATCTGCTCCAGGAGCTCCCATTGACCTGTCGCCACGGCAACCTTAGCACTATCAGCTCTACCTATTTGTGTATGGGAGGTACATGGTAACAGCTGATGACAGCTATTCATGTATATTGTCACTACAGCAACTAAAAAAGAGCTATTTTTGCGTCAATGAACAGGTTTTATTTGCAAAAAAAACAAAGCCACCTTTGATTCTTTGGGTTTGACGTGTCCCACTGACATGTCTGATGAAGTAGCACACTTGTACTGGGCTACAAGACTGTTTAGTTACATAACACCAATATTGAAAGCCTGTGAGTCAAAGTTTAAATGTCTGGGTGCTATGAGCAGCTGGTGAACATGACAACTTGACCATGGTTGGAAATAAAGTAAAAGAAATAAAGATGGAAAGGAAAGGCAGGTAGTGAATGGTTGAGTGGTGAGAGAAGAGAGATAGGTGCGAGAGAGATAACAAAGTGGATGAAGAATGAGGATTGGTTGGTGGGAAGATCCCTGACACTCTATCACAAACCACATACACAGGCCCATTCACACTTTGTCCTGCAGTTCTGATGTGTTTTCAAGGGTCACTGACTTCTCCTTCTGTTTACCTCATGGCAAATTGGAAAAAACATGATGTAATTTCTGCATTGCTTTTGAGAAACGATGTAAGGCAGCTTTATTAAAATGGCCATAGAGTCTCCATTACCCACAGCCCACTGCACTGTGGGAGAAACTATTGACTTGTCGACCTTTAACTTTCCCATTGATAGCAATTCCTCCTTAAAAATTCATGAGTCAAAACAAGTCCCTTGTGGGAGGAACTACATTAAATCAAGAACACAGTGTATCCCTAAGCATTTGTATAAACATTTTAATGTTAGATTTGCAGTTGTATGTTTGCTTTTATGGTCTTAATTTAATTTTCATACGTTAGTCTTCTGTCTGTACAAAGTTTTAGAATAGTCTGTACATATAATCAATAAGAATAAGCGTTACTCAACCAGTGAGAATTGATTGTCACCAAGGGCAATTTCCTCATTGTGAATGATTTTTACGTCTCACTTACAGCAAATTAAGTGTTTATTTATACACAAAGAAATAACAAAACACATTATAACAATGTAGGGATTGATTTGCTGGAATTGCTGTCTTGCTCAACATCCTCAGAAAACTCATACTGCAGTTTTTCAAAGGCTTGTCGTTTCCTTACACCACACCTTTTAGTCGCCAGTATAACTCCTGTGCTCAATACAAACAGTTGAAGAGAGTCTGTAGCTATTACGCCAGACCATCTTCCAACAGATCTCTCATGTGAGCTCATGTAAGCACAAGCACAAACATACTTGGCTTAACACATTTCCCGATGTGGACTCTGGCTGATAGTACATTTTCGCTGAACAAACTCGAGCCCTCTCACTGAAGAGCAGCAATCATTAGAGTGAAACAAGCAACGCATTGAACTGTCTCTATGCCCTGTTCCACCAGCGCCATCCAATAATCCACTCAAGCCAGTCGTATAATACGCCGTGCCAGGGCCAGATCTGCAAATTCCCGTTTTTGTTTGCTTCCTCTTATTCCAAAAGTCCAATGATGCTCTCCCAGCCGAAGACAGATGGCGATCATTAGCTTCCTTCACCCTCACCCCCCTCCCATCCCTCACTCCGATCTGTTATGTCTAAACCATCGCTGCTCTTTCACTCATGTCTCAACCGTCTTTTCCCTCTCCTTGTTCCTTTGCTCCGCTCAGATTTATATCGAAAGGTTTCAAACTTGCAATCTTACAACTTGAACAAGTGCTTCATCACTCTTGTCAGAAGTAGTTACAGGAGTCATGACACCCACTTCCCTGGACAGCAGGAATTGATGAGCGGCCATTAGACTGTGCTGATCCTACACAGAAGAAGAGGGCCTCCATCACTGCCAGCGTGTAATCCTTGACAAGAGCCAGTTCACATGAGGCAACCTTTCTTTTCACATAACCGTTCAGTTTTGAGTGCTGAGGAGCAATTGTTGACCAAATGCACAGCTGCAAATGACATCTGCCAAAAGGTTCCCATGTGCAAAAGGAGTGAATCACAGGCTGAATGTGAAATTGTTAACGAGGCATTGTCATTAGCCGAACAGTGTGGAAGCAGCATTAAAAGCTGTATTTATATTGTTAGCAGTGTATCTTTGCAGTGGTGTTAAGAGGTGCTAACAGAGATCCCACGGTCCTTGACCATCTGGACACAATCCATCACTTCCATATGCATTTCCTTAGTGCCACTGACTCTTTGTACCTCATTATGACACTGCGGGACACAGACATGACTGCGCCTGTGTCATGGTATTATTCATACTTTCTGATGTGTGTTGCTTAATATTGTGTGGGTGGATCAATAACACTACAGAAGAGAAACCCATTTTAGGTGTAGTTTTCAGTGTGTTATTTTAGCAGAAGTATTCTTGTTTTATTCTTGTTTGCTGACTGGCACATGCACTGTGGAAGGAAGGCATGTTTAACTGCTGTAGTCTTGAATTCATGTTGTAAAACTTGCTTGCTGCATGTAGGTAAAAGCAATTTAAACCCATCTGGCTTCTTGCAAGTACTTTTAAACTGTAGATTATAAAAATAAACACACAAATGATAATTACAACAGACACACACACGGAAATGGTTGAGCTAGATAGTGTAGAGAGTTGTTATATATAATGGATGTGGAATTGTACATCAGAAAAAATGAGTTAGAGTTAGACATTCAATGTACAGCAAAAAAAAAAAAAGGAAAGCGTTGGTGAGTGGCAGCCCTGTTTGGCTACTCAATTCAACGCCGCTGCATTCATTGTCGTCTCATAAATAAAGGGAAGTCCCGGAGTGCTGCAAAGCTTTCCTAAGCCACCTCTTTGTTTCAGGATAAAGCTCCTTTTTATTCCAGTTGGAAGAACTTATCACAACGTAGACGGACCTAACCTACCCACCCTATCAATTTCCATGGCAACTGGTGGCTTTGGCGAATGTGGGAAGAATTTAGTGAGCAGCTTTTTTGGACAGCAAATTAAGATGCAAGCAGACATTAAGATTGTGTACATTTGGCTGAAGCTGACAGTTTGGTTCACTGCGTCCTAAATCCTCAAGTAGAATACACACTAAATCCCATGTGAAACTACTGTCACGTGCAACACATTTTCCAGCAATGAAGAATGAGAGAGAAGCATCTTCTATATTCTCTACGAAGGACTAAGCAAGTGTATCTTATATTTGTATTTGGTCTGCAAGTACCTTTTAGCTTCAAAAGATGGCAAAGGGAAAGGGAAACACCTAGGCTTTGACAGTAATGACTAATTGCAGCCCAGAGATACAAAGCAGGCCACTTCACAGGGATCCTTTGAGGCAGGTGAATCACATCCTAAACATACTTATTAGCAGAAGAGAGGAGGAGGAGAGCCTGTAAGTGGGGGCTACCAGACAAAGACTAGAAATTTGTTCTGCGCGTTACCCGGCATGCCTGGCTGCGCGAGAACAGAAGGTTGGAGTAATGAATTTTGGCATGCAAGTGGCTGTTAATGAAATAAAGAACCCCACCTTATCAGAGGTGAGTGGGCGTTGTGTGCAGCTGGACTGTGTAAGTATGTCTGTTGAAAAACGTTGGAGAAATTCAGGAAATAGTCGCGAAAGCAATCCTAAAGTGACAAAAACTTTACTTTCTAAACAAAAAATCCTCTTTATGTCTGTACTTTGAAAACAAATGTGCAATTTCTCCTGTACATTGAGAAAAGTTCATAGTGCATAATAATAATAGTGATGAATCTGAGCCAAAAGTGTCCAATAGGAGTGCAGACACTGAAAATGCTGGAACAAGTGTGTTAAAATGATAACTTTGGAAGAGAACATGTTGTACTATCAGCTGTGATTTTTGTGCTTAACTTAAAAAAAATAAAAATAACTAAACATTGCTCTCTTAAGCGTGCAGTGTTTTAGTCTTATCTCATGGCTGCATAATAAAGGAATAATCAGTGCAGCTGGGACTGCTGTGCCATGATTGGATGTTAATTGTGTCTCTTCATAAGGGACGCTAGAGAGAAAATATGCAGCTACAACAACAAAGATGTTGGACTGCAAACAGAACTTATTTACACAAAACAAAAAAATGTATTTAGCTCATCAGTTTGGATAAGCCTCTTGCCTTTCTCTTAGACATTATCTGTGAACTCATACAATGCAGGGGATTTAGACACTCCACATTGATTTAAACCTACTGTATATGTATAAAATGTGAGTGTGAGGATGTGCATGTCTGGAGTTCTCGTACGCAGGTGGAGTCAGCAGCCCCAATGTGATTTATAAATCCTCTGACAGCCTGTCCCCACCCTCTCTACATGGCTCGCTTAATTGAGTGTTAATTTGGTGCTAATTATGTAACATGTTATCCTAGTAAGACGCCCCAGATGCCAAGAGACACGACTGTGAGAGAGAAGTCTGCAACGCATTTGTGGAGCGCCTCAGTCTACATCTGCTTTCTGCATTCAGCATCACAGCAGCAGAAAAACACACTGAAGCATTCAGTGAAATCAACACATGAAAAGTGCACTCTTTTTAGTATTGAGGTCATCCTTGCATGAACTGCAGCTCATTAGTAAACAAATATTCCTCTGTGAGAGTAAGACAGTTTGAATGAATCATTCAACAAACATTTCTGTTGAATTTTGGCCTCACATGAATCATTTAATGGACAAAAAGGAGAATACTGAGACTTGAGAAAGAGAGAAGAAATGAGCCGAAGGACAGCACTGCAGCTCAAGTGGACCTTTCCCCAATGCTCTCTGTTCAAACAAATAAATGATTAAATGAAGGCCTCCTTTATTTATCACATTCACTGGATATTATACCGTTACAAATAATGATATGCATAAGCACCAGAGGGAGGTATTAGGAATGAGATTGGCTGTTACATGACAATGTAAAAGGGATTTATAGACCATGCTGTAAGTCCTTCCATCAAAGGATCACTCGCTTGGCTTTCTGTGACTCAAACAGATTAAAACAAAGAATTTGCTTCAATGTGGCCCAATACGTTGCCATGTCATCTGTGGCACTCAGCCCCAAGCCCATCATTAGTGCAGATGAAGAGATTACAAATGGGTTGGAGTGTACAGTATGTGTGTATCAACAAGAACTTTTTGCCTTTCCTAATTCTTTAAAATAACAGACATTAAAGAAATATGCTATATGTCTGTTCCTGTTTCTTTCAGTGGCATTTGTATTTACACATTATATGCCTGTCATACCAAACCATAAATCTGAGGCAACTAATAATTCAATAAATCTCACATTAGCACAGCCAATACCTTGTGACAAACACGTGTAAGAAAAGTCAATATCAGCTGAGACTGTCCATTGAGAAAAATGTTCTAAAATCAAAGTCAATCCAAAAATCAATAAATGTAGTTCTGAGATAGAAACTTATTCCCATTAGGCATATTAGGCAGATGTGTCAAAGAGTAAAACAATTACTTAGTAATTGGCTTTGCTAGATTGCATCACATTTAAAACATTGCTTTATTTGGGGGTGAATAAAAGTTTAATTAACAAATTCAGTTACATAAACTCAACTGCACAATTGTGCGGTTGAGTGATTGACAAAAAGAGCATCACCAGTTGATTTGAATAGTGTAATGACAGGGGAGATGACTGTACTTAAATGAACACGGACGAAACTCAGCAATCCCTCCTCAGTGCACAGCCTTCTGCATTCACTAATAGATTTCCTATTCTTGCCTAATTAAAAAGGGAAGCCTCTTTCCCCTGAAAGGCTCCTAGATCTGTTCTAAGAGGTGGAGAGGTCACTGGGAATGATGCATCAGTGCGTCAGTGCACTGGTAAAAACAACTGCC
The DNA here is from genome assembly GCA_036850595.1 of Rhyacichthys aspro. NCBI lineage: Eukaryota > Metazoa > Chordata > Actinopteri > Gobiiformes > Rhyacichthyidae > Rhyacichthys > Rhyacichthys aspro. The sequence continues at coordinate 11,100,231 of CM072168.1, forward strand.
AGAACAAGCCCATCCTTTACACTGTGCCCCCCATGTATTTAATGTAATTTCATAATGTCACACATCATGTACTGTCCAGATTGACAGACTACAAGATTGTCCAAGATCTCTCTTTGCTCTAAATAGTGCCATTAAAGGGGTTTCAAAATGAGCTGGTGAAAGATGAAGAGCTTTGTGGGAGACAACAAACGGAAAGGAAAAAGACTACTATCCCTGAGTAATTACCTGTCTATTTCTACATGTACTCAAGAACAACCAAAGAAATCAGGTGGGGGGAGCATGTGGAGCGGTGTGAAGATTTACCAAGACAAAAAATTGGTGTAAAAAGTGATCTCACATCATTCTGCTGCAAAATGCAAGTCAGGATTCAGTCTAACTTTGACTACATCCAAATAAAATGGCTCATTTTTCATGTAGCAATACATTTCTCTAGAAAACCAGCCACAGGTAAAGACTAAACCCTTGTACAACTTTACAATAATAATTATATGCTTAATGTAATGTGGACTATATTCAACATTATCGAATCAAACTAGGGAGACTAGGGAATGTGAGTATAATCTTATTGCATGTTCTGATCAGAGATATTTATCAACACGGTGGAACCCACACTACCAGCCCACATACCTGCTGGTACATGTCACTTGAGCAGTCATCACCCCATCACTGCTACTGTAAAGAGAAGCACTCGAGAGCCTCTGGCAACACTTCATCTCTCATCTCTCTTTTTGTAGTCTGGAATCTGTGCGGCGTCTACTGTGACAGCTCCAGTGACTTACACCTGTGTGACCAAAGTGGCAAGTGGCTGCAGGGAGGAACAGGTGGGAAGGAAACTGTGCCATTCTTTCATCACTGCTGGGAAGAGGAGGAGGAGATGTGCTGCGGTAACACACGCAGCAATGCATAGGCGAGTAGGAAATGTACACAAAACAGGGATATGTTCGAGCAGACAGTCACTAAATGTACCAAGAGGCAAAGGGAATGAGAATTGCTGCGTCGTTTTCTTAGAGGAAAGAGGTGGAGATTATTTATGTATTATTTATTTATAAAAACCTTTATACCACACCTATGACCCTCTAGAACAGGGGTAGGCAAACCTTTTGGTTCATGGGTCACACTGGGTTTTAAAATCTGACAGATAGGCCGGACCAGTGAACTATCAACTATTATAAATTACATGTGAAAGCTTTGTTTGTTGGAAAGTGGCGGCTGATTTATTCTTTGAAAACTGCAATAGTTTCTTGGAAGATAATACATATGGTACTGACTGGACTAAAAACTTAGTACGTCCATTTATTGTTAAGGTCACTATAATGGCAAATGTGAGGAAATATTATCTGCATGTAGATATGATGGTAGCAAAAGTACAGGGAATTTAAGTATAATATCAATACATCTATGTATAATATAAGTAAGAAACATATGCTGTCTTTAAATATGAATAAATTATTTGAAAATGCTTGGCGAGCCACATTACACAGTACAGGCCTTAGTTTGCACACCACTAGACTAGAGAAAGGAAGTGACTGTTTTCCATTTCTACCACTAGTACTCCTCTCAACATAATAATTCAGAAAAAAACAATCTATTTTTCTGCCCTCCCCTCTTCCAAATAGAACTGACAGGCATTTCTACTTTTCTAAATAGTATACCATATTATAGTATGGTATAAAGATTTCTCTGAGTCTATAGTATATGACTATGGTATTTCTAAAATGGTTTCCACATTTTTCTTCAGATTAGTTATAGGCCACATTTGATTCCTGTTGTGCATGTGTGTCCCATGTCCCATTGCTGGGATAGGCCATTATAGCCTCGAATTAATTTTTAAATATCTTTTTTTTTTTTTTTTAATGAAAAGTGTCTCTATTGGCTCCACCAGTGAGATGTAATGCCTGACAACCTTTTTACTTTCTGTCACCTTCCCCTGTGATAGTTAATGGTCATATTCTTATCTTTTAATTGGTAAGAGGGCTTTCTGGAGTATTCTTTTCTTAAGGACACTGTATAATGAGTGGGTTATTTAGAGCCGCCTCAGTGACCTTCAGCCTCTTCATATCCTGTCATGGGAACCTTAGCCAACACTGTTCTGATCATAACACAACTTAGAGCATCTTTTTTTCTGTTCAGACAGCAATCACGGTTAAGTTAGAATACACTTGGATGTTGGCTGAGGGGGGAAGTGTGCCAGAAAGTAGGGGGCCAATTACTACTGGAAGCCTGGCAAGAAGAAGAAGAACAGTACAAAAGTCAGACAAGCAACGCAAGCAAGTTGAATTACTGTTAAAGTGACTGCAAAATAGAAACTTTATTCATGATTATACTGAGGTAGAGCACAGACAGAGAAGGAAAGGGCATCTACAAGATCTTATACTGGGCAATAAATGTCACTAATTGTCAAACTGAACCACTTACTAGCCACTAAAGCAAATGTAGTCACTGGGATAAGTCATAGCCTGGCTAGCCTTGTTAGAAATTATACAGTATTTCTCATGTAGTTTCATGTTCCGTGGCCGTAGAGATTCCCAGTGAAACAGAGGGTTTATCTTAAAAGTCAATATTTTTTTGCCTCATGAAATAAAAGCACCAGATGTACAGAGTTGCTTTTTGGAGCTGTTTAATTATTGACCTACACTTCAAAAGGCTTCAAAACACAGAATTATGCTTTTAATTTCACTTGTGCTGTAGTGCCAACCCATAGGCCCAGATAATGATAATAACCAGAGATTGAGGGTCTGCGTGTGGGTGGAGTGGTGTAGGTCAGAAAAGATTAATTGTGCAGGATGTAAATTTCATTCGTCACATACAGATTGATGTCGATTTTAATTGAATTAAAACAATGTGAACCCTGGCCTGCCTGGAGTCTAGGAGGACAGCTGGTGAATTTTGATGAAGAGAGTTGGAGAGAGGAGGTGGGGCGGAGGTTAGGGGTGGCTAACGAAGACACACGCAGTGAGAGATTAGTTAATGAAAGCGAGTTATGGCTGACCTTAAACTAATGAGCCATTCTGCTCCACCCTTTACTGCTATACCACCGTTTTTTACGAGTTACTCAGATCATGAATAAATTAATTGCCTGAGGTTTTTTTCCTCTGATATTTCCCATTCTGAAATAACTGGACCCTACTGTTTGAGTAAAAATGTCTCCCAATATCCTGTTAATGTTTAAATCAAACTTAACAATAACATTTGACGTTGAATCCAGAGCCCCAACCTCAAAATGGTAAGGGACCGTGATAATTAATAAGAATGCTGTCAGGGGCCAAAAACTGTGACACTTGGGAAGCTTTTATTTAAATTTGGAATTGAAGGTTACATGTTCATTTAAGTCTTACAAAAGTTATCTTTAACATTATTTGTCCTCCTTTTGTGGAAACTGGTTTTAGTTGGATTTAAACATGTTTTAGACAGATTGAACAGGTGTTGGTAGAATCTGAGCAGGTTTTAGGTGGATTTAAATTGGTTTTAGATAGATTTGAACAGGTTTAGTTGGATTCAAAAAGGTTTTAGATGGATTCTAACAGGTTTTAGTTGGATATGAACAGGTTTCAGTTGGATTTAAACAAGTTTTAGTTGGATTCAATCACGTTTTGAAGGATTTCAACACGTTTAAGTTAAATTTGAACAGGTATTAGAGGGATTTGAACAGATTTTAATACAAGTTTGTAGCAAAAACTGGCTTAACCTATGAAAAAAAAAATCACCTACTGAATTTATTGGAGGGCCACATAAAATATTGCAAGTTAGTTTGATAGTTTGACACGTGTGGCTTAGAGTCTGTGTTGTTGAACATGAGTGATGCCCTTACCACAGGTCCACTCATCTTCACTGTGTCCACTGGGCCATCAACGCCATGACTGATGTAAGTGTGTGTACCTGGGTGTCTACATGTGTGTATTTGTGGTTAGAAGGAGTCAGGAAAGTCAGGCCCTGTAGTAACACTTTCATCATGTGTTCCCCAAGGACACATATGTAGCAGGGGCGATAAGTGTTTAGCATGACCATGACACATGGAGTGCACAGTAGATGGCACAGGCTCGATGTATTCACGCGGGTCGGAGACATATAGGCCTACAGTCTGAGATCGTTTCAGTTCTCAAAGTATCTCATTTTCTCCCCCCACGCCTGTTATCTCCCCGCACTTGTTTCTCCTCTCCCTGGTCTCTAGGATAATATCACCACTAATCGCTGTCTCTCTATCCATCTGGCCAGCTTTGGTGTGATAAACCAAGCAGGAGAAGACACGGGGGAGGTGTGGACACCGCTGTTCTCTTTCTTGGTGTTGCTTCCCTGCAGTTACAGCATCCAGTGATATCACACAAGCCGGTCAGGTATAACTCCAGCTAAAGCCTAAACAAAATAAATACGACCACACAAAGACATACACGCTGTTCTGTGAGCACAGGCTATAACGTTTTACAAGGCTGTCAAGTCTTCATGCTCGCTGAAGGTGACCCTATAGAAGGATCCTTTTACTGCAATGAGTCCATGTCCTAGATCAGCTCACAACATCTCGGCATAACACACACACACACACACACACACAAGTTACAAGACTGTATGCATGTCTCTATAATGACAAATCAGGAATGGATTAGTTGGGGCAGACAAGGTTTCAGAAACATACATTAAACAAAACAAAATAAAGACACCGACTTTTCAATGATGCTTATTTGCTGAAAAATGACAACATAATTCGACAATGTCACTTTGGCTTGATTCCGGCTCGATGTCATTCCCCGAACTTAAAAAAAACCCCACAAGTTCATGTCTAGTCAGCGTGCCACACATTTCTTGAGAATCTCTTCAACCTCGTGGACAACACACAGGAGTTGTTGTAAGGTAGACTATTGCACCTCCTCCCCTCCATTTCCTCTTGCCCTCTGCACCCCCAATTCACACTGCCAAATGGTACATTTACATTGGCCATCACCTCAATCACCATGCTCACAGGCTCTGCTGAATGTGCACACAGACATTTCTACTGTGAGCGGATGCAGACTGAGGTATAATACAAGCGATAGATAGAAACCCACGCCTGAGGCATCCATCAAACCAAACGACTCCATTACAGTAAGTCCGACAGAGGCAAACGGTAATGTGCACTGTGATAAACACCAGGATAATAGTGTGTTTATAGTCCTGGACACACTGTTTCTGCTCGGAAACGCTGGCAACGAATACAGATAAGATACAGTAGAAGCCACCCCTTTGTCTTTTTCATTCTTTCTGTCACGTTCGCTCTCTCTGCTTCGCTGTTATCAGTCTCTTTCACTCCCTTGTTCTCTATATCCTTTTCTGGTCTGTCTGTATAATTTTTCTGCATAAAGAACACAGAGGGAGCTCCATACATCAGCTGAATGTAGTTTTTATCTGCTCTTACAATTTTGCAGCATGAACGTCATGGTGTATGTTAGAGACCATCAAAACTGTGTAATAGGATTGTGGAGTTTGTCGTAACTAAAACACATAGGTTTAACTGTATTGTATCCCCATATAAATGCTTTTATCTTGCTATAAAGTCTCTTATATTTGGTGTTTGATCAATAAGTTGTTTAATTTTTTTTTTTTTACTTGTGTTGCTTCTGCAAAGTCTCCTGAGGCTAATGGCCATCAACCAATGTGGTGTAGGTCTTACACTATGGCAAAATACCTAACTTAACTGGAAAAAAAAGTTTTACCTCAGACAGACTTGGTGATATCTCATGTGCTCCAGCTATGATTTAATTATAAAAATTTACAATAACGAGATGGGAAAGCTAAGGTTACGATCTTTGCAGAGAGAAAATAACTAACTCTTCCTATACGTTTATACAAGAACTAAGCACACACTGTAAACACATAACGCTCTGAACATAATGAAACTTTCATAGTGCACTGACATCAACTGGAGTACATCAAATGAGACAAAAGGGTCCGTGTTTTCTCCATTTCTTTTAACCCGCCGAGTATCAACCCATAATTATGGCCCATAGTTAACCTCCATTACATTGCTGACATCGGTTCATATAGAGGCTCCTTTACAGCCTCTAATGGGGGCTGTTACATATTGCAGCGCGGTCAGAGCAGAAGATGCAGGTGCACGTGCATGATGCAGCACAGCGGGTTATGCTACGGGCCAGTGTCCATTGCTCTACATTTAAGATCAGTTAAACTTAATGACCTCATTCATCCGTTTGCACTATCAAACAAAAGTACAGCATTAGCCCTCACATCTCACCTTTTTTTCCTTTTATGCGTTCCGAAAAGGTAATGCCGTTTTTTAACAGTTTGTGATAAAATGTGGATAATCTCACGCCCACTTGAGGGGATGATGATGTGTAGGTTTATTAAAGGAAATGAGCCTAGGGCCTGAATGAGCCCAACTATTCTAGTGGGATACTACAGCTTTAAAGAATAGCTGCTTAACTGCTATTGTAATAAGGCAAAATGGTCTAGTGATGAAGCACAGGCACATTTTTATAGCAATGGCTGCAGAGTTATTGAGGCAGAATTGGTGCATTTTCTCGACACATAATTGTATTCAGGTAACAGGTTTTCTAATAAAATATTGGAGAAAGGGTGAATAACACTTGAAGTATTTCAGGGAGTGCAGAACATTATCTTCATATTGGAGATGTACTTTATGTTAATAATTTCATCTTTCGCATGACACTAAACAAACATACTTCAGTCTCCACACACTCCTCCGCTGGATTAAAGCAGCAGAGCATCACACTGTCGGCGTAAGATAAAATTACTTTTTCTATTTTGATGACTTATTGATGTTTCATTACAGAGAACATGCGCATCTATCTCAGACTTCAGGTGTGAATGTGTGGTCCAATCTAAGCATGGATACACAAACAATACGGCTGAATTACAGAATTTTATGTCCAACAACTAATTCTTTCTACATGTATAAAGAGTGTACAATGGCTGGGAAATGTGAAAAAAATGTTTCCATAACAAAGCAATAACAGATATGTAATATATAATGTAATGTATAATGCAACATGTACTAATAAACAGTGTGTAAGGGCACTTTGTCTCTGTCCACTTTCTTTTTTATTCTCCATATTAGAAACATGAGCTATACAATAAATTTATCACCCAATAAAGTTTTATGAGCACTGTCATTACAGAACATTGGGGTCATAGTGACAGTGTAACAAGGGGAGAGCCATTGACTGGATTTACAAACATACACACTAGACCACACACTAGATCGCCAATGGAGACTGTGCTCATCTTAAAAGTTTTATCTCAGTACACAGTTTAACTGGTAAGATTGCGCTGATGCTTGCAGACATCAGGGGCCTATACAAATGTTGTCTCCCTTCATCCTTGTTGCCCCACACTGATGCTGATCTATCGTTAGAGCCCACCTTTATGTTCCCACTTTAGCCTTGCCCCATGAGCTATGTACAACTACACAGTATCTTCCGGTCTGATCTTAGCAAGATAGCAAACTCGCCCTCAAACTGTTATCATCCTCATATCGCATAAGAGCAATGGTCGACCACACAAATAAACACTGCACAAGATACTAATCACATACTTGTGCACAGTTAAGAAGTCAAACAATAAACAAACAAAAACTGTTGTAAAAAGAATACTGGTACCAACTACTCCATTTACTCTATTTATTGTTTCTTTTAAAATACTGATTCACATCTGTGTTAGACCTGCAACAAATGGGTATATTCGTGGTATACACAGTATGTTTATTATTTTAGACAACTAATATTAGACTACTTTTCGTCACGTTTTTGAGCAACTAATCAAAAGTAATTTGAATTGTCATCAACTGTCATCAACAACTGTTACTCAAGTAATTTAGATGACTACTTTTGCCTTTTATCTGACCTTTCTATTAACCAGTTGACTGGCAAGACCACCACGGCTAAAAGCACTCAATGCTTGACCACTACTCTGGAGTCCACTCACGCTGAAAAAGAACAAATGAGCGCATTTGTTGCTGCGTGAAAGAGATGGATAGAAACAAAGTGAGCAGAGCCAGAGTACTGTAAATCTTTTGACCTTGGTCCTGGCTCTTTAGCTTTCTGTGTGAAGGGGTTTAGCCTATGGCCTTAAATATTTCAACGCAGCTTGGTTGGCAGCAAAGTGCTGAGCTGGAGAGAAGGGATAGAGGCCAGACCACAGCATTCTACTTCCCCCAGCAATTAACACAGCAGCGGGGTATCACTGCAGTATTCTCTACAGAGTGTGTGTCCAGAATGGATAGAGCTATTATCACATACCAGCTTTTACTTAAGAATCAAAAACTACAGTCCTACAGTGAATTTTTATCTGTGCGCCCAGAGAGATGTCATTCTATCTTTATCCCACAAAGAGATGTGGCAAGAGAACTGAAAAAGTATTAGACAGAATAGCAATGACAAAAACAACAATAACAAAAAGCCTTGTTTGTGTTAAATTATTTAAAATGTGTAGTTAAGTTAGTTAAGTTTAACTGCTTCAAATGCTGGTTTGCCTGTTTGCTGTTTTATGTTTTTAACAAAACTGCTAGGACACATGTTTAATTCCCTCCATAAAAGATAGAGCTCTCCACACACTTTTGAGACTTACCAGTAACTGTGAGTTCTGTCGTCCTTCTCACCAAAAAGCCACCAAACTGGACTTCACAGGTGTAATTTCCAATGTCATCTTCTGTTACCTCCTCGAAAGTCAGATTGCTTCCTTTATGGATGATGTTGGCACGCCATTGCTTCGGACGGCATTCCTACACATTAAACAAGGACACACGGGTAACTCAAAACCCACATTCAGAGAGTAATATTGGAAAATACATTAAATCATATTCTAAAGAAAGTGGCAGGTGATAGACACACAGCCACCAATGACTTCTGCCCATGAGCTTTTTCTCAAAGTGTATAAAATGTCACAGAGCATTAAGAATGTGGATGCAATTACATGAATAAACATCATATCTTAAAATGATAAGACTTGGCCACTATCCTCCTTATCTGATTAAGATTTATTGCACTGAACAGAATATTCTCCTTTCAATAATCTGCCAAGGCCACAGAGGACATGCAGTGTTATTTGCAGAGGTCTCTACCGGCAAAATGACTGTGTCTGTGTCGTGTTGATATTTGTGTGCTGGAGTGAGCAGGCTTAAGGAGCAACTCTATGACATGATCCTCTTTCCGGTCCTATGAGGATGGCTCAGTGTATCCTATTCCACCATTGCTTGCGGCAACCTTCAAATTCAATCACTGTGGCTCTGCAGTCATCCAAATAACTATGGGTTCCAGCGCTCCCAGTCATTACCCTGGCCATAATTGAATTCTGGAAAAAACCTAGAGGTCAGGCTAATCAACTGCTAATCTACCTGTGATTAGTCAGGCCCGACTCTAGGTTGCACTTTGTTGTCCGCAGGCTGTACCTGACCCGGGAAGAGGCAAGAAATAGCCAGCTGACATCAAGGGAAAGGTGTACACTGAATAGATATCAGGGACATGGAGCGTTTGGAGGACACCGTCTCATTCTCCAGGGCAGGAGGTGAAAAGGTATGACCCTAACTTCATACTATTCATTATTAAAGCCATTTCTGCAGTTGGCCCCTGCTCCTTTCTTTTTTCTGTTCTGATTGTTCTTGCAGTGACACAATAAAATGCAATGTGTTTACTTTCATGCACAATCTGAAGACATGATCTAAATACAAAAACTATTTATAAAGGTTTATCGGTTTTATAACTACAAAGACAATCACCTTATTAGATTTTCATTATAGCAGTGTTAAAAAAATCAACAAACCCTAAGGCAAGTGTGTTCATAAATAATCCCACAACAAAGAAGCTTGCCCACCTTGTACCATGTGATTTCCAGCTCTTTGCCTGGTTCCACATAGTCTTCTATGTTGGGACAGGTGATGTTTTTACTCTTACTAAGCTCAGCCTTTTCGATTCGTCTCATGTTGGAGTTATAGCACAGGTTTGTGTCATTTTCTGCCACGGTTAGAGACATAGAGACCTTCATGCAGTAAGTGGAGTTCCTGTGGAAAGAAAACACATGTAAAATTAAGTCTATTGTTAATGTTTTCTCTTCATTTTTTTACACCCTTGAATCTTGCCACACACCTTAGCTGTTTTAAACTTGTCATACCTATGTGTCAACAGAATGTAGTGTCTCAAAAATCAGTTGCAACCCTTAAAACGTCCACATGTAATGCTTTATTTTTACACTCTTTGATCACTTATTAGTTCCTCATCTCCCTATAACAATACTGTTTGCTGGGTTAGCAATAATGACACGTTCAGCAGCTTAACTGAGTCAATGACTCACGCTCATGGCAGCCACTATTGGATTTATGGGGGGAGTCAGCTGGGCTGTGGATGCTAATCAGAGAAGGGACACTGAGAAGGCCTTATGATGCACAAGAGGAGAAAAGAAGCTTGGTCATCACAACAAGCCCAGTCCCCCAACCCACCACCCCAGTAACACCCCCACCCCATCATCCCTTATCTCCCAGCAACTGTCGCCATACTTCATGAGCAGAGGTGAAGCATGTCTCCTCATGTCTCTCTTATTAATGCTGTTGCAATCATTATCATTTGAGAGCTCATCAGCGCTGACATAATTCCCCCTAACTCCCCAGTGCTTCCCAGAACATTGTATTCCCCATGGGAGATTACAAGCCTTATACACGACAGTGGATGGCAAAAGTCTAAAGGGCACTTTGGTATTAATATGTATAGATATTAATATGTATCACTGTATGCCTAACACAATTCTCACAGCAGAGCAAGCCCAGGTCAAGAGCACACTCGCCAAAAAAAGAGATAAGATTAATTTAACTGACATTATACAGAATTAAGAATTGGTTTTGGGTCAGTCTTACAAAGATATGGTAAAAAACCAAGACTTAATGATATATACGTATACATCTAAACACCAATGACTGAAAGTGGTCACTGAGATAAAAAAGACATTATGCAGTAGGTGCAGATTTTGTAACTGAGATACAACAAAACCCAGAAAAACTAACTCTTGTTCCTGTCTGAATCTGGATCTATTGTCTCTGTTGGTCTCAAAAGACCAATTGAAGACAAATACATTTAAAGCAGCAAGTTTAACAAGAACCCAAGCAACAAGACAAAATGCTAACCAGGCCCAAAACTAAACGGGGGCGATTGGAATCGATGTCAATGTAATCTTTTGTTAGATCCAACTGCTTGTACGAGAAGCCGATGTGCTCAGACCATATGGGCTTTCATTTCATTTCACTACATTACATTTACAGCGTGCCAGATGCTCCCATTCACTATAAATGACGGGGTTTCATATGATCTACTCAGGTTATGGAAGCAATAAGGGAGTCACCTCACTCGTATAAACACCTCTGACCCCCAGGGGCCATAAAACACAGATGCAGACACACATGCGTGCACTCACATGTTTAAAAGACTAATGTAGCTATCGGCAGCTGCTGGAGAGGAGCTAGCAGTGAGCACAGAGGGAGAACAGATACCGATACTTCTGCAACAGAGAAGATGCCTCAAAGGACATCTTGAAAATGCTGTGGGAAGCAAAAGTGAGATGCACAGTATTGCAACAGAGCAATGCCCTCCTGGTGCTGGTATCTAACATTATCGACTCAGTGCTATCTAGAGGAAATAGAGTGGGAAGATTCTAGGTGGAAGGCTTACAAAGTTGGGCAGTATATTTTTGTAAAGAGCAAACAATGAGATGCTGTATAGAACATGCGGATATAGACATGCAAGCAAATCCACCAAGTACAGAATCAACCCTGGCTGTATCTTTACATAATGGGCAGATGATCATAACTGACCGTCTCCCGGGAGCCAATGGGAGACATCTCTACATGTTAAATATGCACAGCAGGCACCCCATAGCATTGTGGGAAAGTGTCAGAGGTGGTGCTTGATTGATGGACAGCCGGGGGTCGACGCACAGCGCTGTGGTGTCTTTCACGTCTGTCACATTCTATTTGAGTGTAGCTGTGTTATTAGAGTACCATAGCTGGAATTCTCCACAGATTATGCCACGTGTCGGATGATATAATCACAGAAGGGAAATCTACATGGTTAAACCCACTGCAGGACACCGTCTCATTACCAGAGTGATTAGAAAATTATTTATCCAGTGAAAAATGGAGGGACTATGGAGTATGAATTGCAGAGAAAGTAAGATTGATGGATTCAGAAGTGCGGGATACACACCCCATGTGAGATGACATGTGGGAGGAAGGAGAGCCTGGGCAAAAGAAAGCCGAGAGATTGTTATGTAAATGAAGTCACCTTCACACAGAACTGGCGATTAGACTTAAATTTCAAGACAGAGAAGGACAAAGATAACTGTAACTGAGCATATACTCGGGCACAGAAGGACATACACTTCAATGATTCAATGTACCTCCATATCTCTTTCTCAGAGAAAACATCTGGAGGGCTTGGGTGAAAAGCTCAACTTAACATGGGGAGATTTACCCACATTTACAGATGGTAAAGAAAGAAGCCTGCATTGTATACAGGACAAAAAGTGTCTTACTCTGTGCTGCATTGTTTAAAATGAAACAATGACCTTGCTGCACACAATACCAACCCACCCACAGTATATGTCTTTTTGTATTTTGTAATGGATGCACAATAAAAATCAATGCACAGAAGTTATGGTGTACAGTCATCATCTCTCAGCACATATTATTCTATGTGCATTTTCTGCACATCTCACTCTATGAGTCAGCATAAAAGAATGCCTTCTTTTCAGTTCTGAGTGTGTATTAACTGCTTGACCTAATTTGTGGTCAATAGCAAACAGAGACGAAGTCCACCCTAAAGAAAATAATTGAGACCAAGACCAATTCCAAAGAAAAAAAAAAAAAAAAGGTCTTACCTTGATTTAGAATCCATTTTTAATTGTTTGTGATGAGAATGTGTGTGATGAGAAAATTTGTATGAGAAACATGCTTTCAGTTCTATAAGGAGTTTGCTGTTGCAGTAACATAGCTGGACACTAAAGAAATAATTCTATGCTGTGTCTCTATGGGTTTTACATATTTACGCTGCAATGGGTTGCATTGCAGTGAAAACTTGAGTGAGAAAAGTTTTGCAGCAGTCAAACAATTTGGAGACTGACTCCTTCAGTTTTCAGGTTCAAATGTGTAAATGAGCTGATAAAAAACTGTGAGATGGGCAGATTCTTTGTGAGTCAGGTCAGACTGTTCAGGTCATGTGTGCTGAAATGTGTGCCTCAAAAGCTTACTCCATAACAAAAAGACAATTGATTTTTGCTCAGTGGCAAATCTCTTGTAGTCTGTTCCAATTAGGGTTTGGAAGAGGTTTCCCACCCCCCATAGCTTACCCTGGTCGAGGAGAGAATCACAAACCTGAGGGATTTTTTTTTTTTAGTTCTCGCTCTCCTTGTTGCTCAAACCTGAATGTCAAACACATGAATATAGCAGGCTTATTAGAAGAGCGCCAGTGCAATGTTTTTATTCCTACAGAGAGCAGTAATGAAATGCAGCATAGGCTTGGGTATCATTGTACACAAACACTCTCCTTTAGTCACACTCAATGTATTCTCCAAGCATCTCTGGGTCTTTAAGAGGCCTTTAACGGGTTTATTAAAAACTCTCTGAAATGAAGAGCTGCAATGAGCCGTTTATAGAAGGATGTTCACCACTGTAAAGGTTAATAAGTTACTGCCACATAATTATACATGTTCAATTAGGAGGCTGTGTATAATGGCTCACTAAAGTACAGTATTGTGTATGCTTGTATTCTGGTCACTTGGCTTTAGTTTCCAAGTACATTAGTTAGACACTGGACAATTATCCAGATAATTTCCTGTACACTTAAACACAGACCATTTCAACCTTAGTTATAAAACTAAGAATATGTTATCAAGAATAACTTAAAAGGTAGAGAGAGTCAAACTAACAAATTGTTGTTAAATTAAGTATGTGTTTGTCCTAGATTAAAATCCATCAAATCAAAAATCATTCATTTTTACAATAAATGCCTTGTCATACTGAGAATATTATATATTACCGTAGCACACAGGAGTAGAGGCCCACATCTTGGAAGTCTGCAGGTCTGAACCAGATGGAGTCTTCTTCTTTGCTCATTCGTACACCGTCAAACGAGATGGGCTCCTCAAAGTCACTGTGTCCAAGTCCTGAGCTGCGGTACCACATGAGGCTGAGGCCCACGCCCTGGGCCTGGCTGTAGTTGGCTCTTATGTATCCATAAAACAGAGCACACTTCAGTCGAACCGGCTCACCCAGGAGCACCTGGTACTTCAGGTAGTCTATAGACCAGTCAGTGCAGCCATCAACTGGAAAAAACAGAAGAAGAAGCACAAGCTTAAGCCATTGTAAGAATTAGGAAGAATTAGAAGCAGTTTGAAAATCCCATGTCAGTTTCTTCAAACTGGAAAATACACCTGAATAAGACTATTATTACACAGTAAAAGCATACAATTTGTAATGATTTCAAACTTAATGGAGACTTTGTTTGAATTTTTTTGCTTTACATTGTGGATAAATGTTTATGGGTTTAAAAGAATTGGCAAATATTACTTTTATTCTGCCTGCACTTTTGAGGCATATAAACCATGTATGCCTCTGCAGATAAATTATAGATGCAAAATCTAATTAAGGAACAATTTTCACAATTGACATCATTTCATTTTTACTGGTGGCCTGGGGCCAAAAAAGGCCCAAAATACATTTTCACAGGCTTACTTGAGTGAGGCTCAATTAAGACAGGCTCACTTTAGCCAGGCTTAGTTAAGTCAGGTTGAGTTAAACCAGGCTCTCTTGAGCCAGGCTCACTTTAGCCAGCCTTACTTGGGCCAGACTCACTTGAGTCAGGCTTACATGAGCCAGGCTCAGTAAAGCCAGACTCACTTGAGCAAAAATTGAGGGCACAAACACAGCCTCAAACACTCTTCAGTTCTCTCTTTTCAGTCAGCACGTCTCTCTCAACTCCCAGGCCACCAGAAGTTAACCTATGGCCAGCTATCAGTCTGTGACTAATTAGCCGCCATTTGTTTATCCGGCAGGAGTGTATTTGGGAGTACATGTGTGTGCATGTGTAACCGCAGATACCAAGAGAGAAGCGATAGTGAGCACAGATAAAGTAATAAGAGCCCTGCTGTGTGCCAGGCTGTGAGTGATACAGAGCCTCACAGGGACAGCTATGCTTGTAATTAATACTCTTAATTACCAGGGAAGTAATGTGTGTCTCACTTCAAGTGTGTGTGCATGGCTCTGCACTCCCTATACAAATGGTTGTCTGCCTAATTATGCCAGTTAATTACCAGTAGGCTTTGCCACAAGTGTGTGTGTCTACATACAAATGTGAGAGAGGCAGAGGCAGGCAGTGTGTATGTGTGAGGAGCAATGTGTGAAATTCTCATTATCACAACTAATAATTAGAGAAGAGCCCCTATAGATACAAACTGGCTCATATGGGTTGATGTGCACGCGCCACAACTTTAAATTTGATTATGCAACTGTTAAGCATCTTAATGATTAAAAGTGTTGCAGATAATCTTAGGGTAATCACTGTTGACTTTAGTAACAACCTTTATCACACAGCTATCTGTGCCCATAAAGCAAAATTTGCAGGAAAACATTCTAAAAAATAATCCATTATTCTCCAAATAATTACCTCTTTCTTTCTTTCTTTTGCATTGACAGACAGGCAGCAGTGACAGTCCTGTCTAGCCAGTGATAGGACTAGATTCAAAATGCTAACTTTAGAGTCATGACAATTTAAAGTCTGGTCTTTACTGGGATCATGCTTGCTTTATGCCCCATTCACCTTCCTAACATTCCTCCTGTCAATCAAGATAAAATGTATAAATCAAAAATTCTATAAGGTTGAACAATGATTTGTACGCCTTAAGAATATGAGCGTTAGCTACTTCATACAACTATTTTCTCAACATAAAGGACCAACACAGCACTATGTGGAGTAACTATCATGATGGATCATTTAAAGCTAAATAGAAAGAACCTCTGAGACCCTGAAAATGGTCTGTAAACTCATATAAGGAGGAGGTTTCTACTGAAGGCAGCAGATAGGTTATGTGCTCTCTGCATAGCAATCTGCTAATCAGCTCTGGCAGCAGGCTTCATTCAGCCAATTCTTTATTCACTCACTGCACTTCTAATGGAAATGACCTCTGCCGCTCTCTTACTGTCCATTTCTACCCACAACAAAACCATTCAGTCTGATGAGCTTGTGTCCAGGTTCACAATGAAACTCCTGTCAATGGCTTTCACATCTGCAGAGCGCAACTCATGTTCTGCCTGAACATTTCAATATCATTGACTGTGCATTATAAACACTGCATGATAAGTGTATGCACATGTTAATACAACAGCAAAACAAGGGGGCCTTTCATTCCTTTCAGCCCTCCCAGTAGGTCTTGTTCACACGGCGGCCTTTTGTAGGTAAAGCCATATTTACGTCTGAAACTCAAAACGGTTTTATCAACTCAATTAGAAGGCTGACATTTCCCACATCCCCAAGCTGGGCTGGAAAAATCAATGCCTCCCACTGGAGGAATACTGCAGTCCCCACCTCTCACTCTCTCTGCTGACATACACACCCAGACTCCAGGAGCTCACCTGTTCCCTGCTGCCCCTCTGGGACCTCACACCTTTTTGTAGTAATCCTGTTCGCCCAGTGGTTGCTAAGCTATACTGTAACACCTGTCTCCACATGGATGCATCCCACATGGCTGTCATCTCATTGTAGCACTCCTGAAGCCAGCTGCCACACCACCTAACATGATGTGGTCTGGACAGTTAAAGAAAAACACCACTGGTGGGTTGTCAAACCAAAGGATATGTGTATGTGATTCCTTATTACGTCCTCCTTTTGTGTGACACTAAACAGAGGCAATAAATACAGAGCCGTAAGCTAGAATACATTTCCTCACATCCATGCACAAAGCAAACAAACCACCACCCATCCAACCAAACAACAGCAAAAACAGTAGAGAATCAGCTGCTGGTCGAATTCCCACTATCCTCCCACAACAGCCTGCAATCCTTTTTGTTAACATGCCTTTTTCTGAGTCTCCTCGTGTCACTGTCTCCCAGCAACCTCACTAGCCGTCCACACTTTCTCTCATCTCTACCTGCTCCCCTAATGAAGTGTAATTATCAGATGTTGGGTGGGCGGCAGGGTTCGCGCAGGCCACAGAGATATTCAATGATCTATATGTGGATAAGGGCTGTTAATAACTTCCTGCCTGATTCTGTCTAATTCTCTAGCTCGCTATCTTAGTTTACACCCACCCAGCTATCACGAATCTCTCTGCATCTCCAAAGTCCCTTCAGATTTTGTTTGTACGGCAGCTCATTTCCAAATTAAAAACACGCATCGTCACTGAAATGCCTTTTGAACAGGGCCCACCCATGTTTGCTGCACATTAATCCTATATGATAATTAATGGGGAAAACCAGAAAAGTTTTTGTACTTCAAGGATAACTACACTTAAATAGCCAACACTTGAATCCACATAGACTTTCCTCTGACACTTCTAAATGGAGCCGTTTCTGAAAAGTGGACATGAGTCGATGCTGCTTCCACAATTCATTAATAACCGTGTTCCCATTTGTCACAATATAGACCCTTTCGTTGGAGAGAAGACGATGACCAACCAACAAACATATGCCTTAAAGAAGTGACTATAGGATGATGCAGTGTTGGTAGTGAAATAAGGAGTAGCATGCGTTAGAGTAGTCACAGTGGATATTTTTGGCCAGCTCATAGTGTGAATGAGTCAGTGTTTGTAAAGTGCATGAATGGACTAATGCAAAAGTGCCCTTTATTATATTTCTAAATAGCTCAAGTTGTTGAAAGACAAAGCATTGCCACAAATATCTTATGTGAATTAAACAGTATGTAACAATGTATGTATCACTCACACACTGTTTAGTCTGGGCCTATGTTATTATTAATAATCAAGAACAACTTGAAAGCTTTTAAAACCACTAAAAACCATTAACTGTGCATGTCTTTCTATCTGCTTTCGAATCTCCTCATCTGTGCTGTGCTCCATTCTTCTAAACCCAAATCATTGTCTCTCTCCAACAATGCACCATGGTTCATTTATATGCAAATTCAAACCATTATTGATAATTTCTTTCTAAATAAGGTGATGTAGCACCTTTTCTGTCTATGCAAAAAGTTACTCAGTGAGACAGGGAATGCCAGTCTAGTTGGTATTAATCTGCCTGTTTTTGTCTAATTCTCTCATTACTTTATAAAAAATGGGTGCAACCAAAGCAAAGAAAATGGGCAGCAGCGTTCGTGGCAAATGAATGTTTCAGCCATAGTAATAAGTCTAACAGGCACTATTAATACAAACTGCTGTGACACTGTGACTCTTTTATAGTTGCATAAGTAGCAAATATACACACAGCCAAATCATTTTACAACAATTTGATAATTCCATCACTGTGATAATTTCAAGACTGCATATGCAAATCAAAAAGTATCGTCCAGACGACCAGACCTAGAGCTGGAAAGCTACCCACTGCGAAGACTGTATGTGAATAGCACAATGTATTATGGTCAGAGCTAAGGCACTGACACAGCAGTAGCTGGATATCTGGACCAGGACACCTGCCTCTGTTTCACTGGATGGCAGGGGGCAGTATGGATCTGTTCATCTTTAAATACAGTCAATAATGCAATTTGATTAGTTTCTTCATGTTTCTTCAAAAATTGAATCAAATTTACTTTATTTATAATTACAAGCATCTCAATCAATGAAACCTGGTTTTAAAGTGCTTTGTGTAAACTTTTGTTAATCCAATGGAAAACTTCAGTCAAAATGTTTCTTTTTCAGTATAATGTAAAATCACATTCGTTGCATTTGTTTATATTGTGAAAATGAGACTCCACCCCCATAGAAGCTCCATACAGCCCTGTAGAAAGAGCAGTTAGCTCCATTACTGTTCCTGCTACAACTGCCCAGAGTGGAGAAACAGAAACCGAAGTGTGCAAACTGAGCACTGGCGGAGTAACCTGGCCAGCCAAACCCATTCCCTACTTCTCAATATTGAAAGAGTCCCCTCTGTAGAAACCCTATTGGGCCGTTTATAATATTTGTCTAAAATGTGTTTGTTTAAATATCATGAAGGAAACATAATACTGTTTTTCAGTGATGCTGCATGTATGTATGTACCCTGCATTTTTCTGTAACCCAACCATTATTTTGATTCTTCCAGTTATTTGTTGTGCACACACAGCAAATTGTCCCTTAAGCACCAGCGCAACATTAAAGCACTGAACCTGCATGTGCACAAGGACCTCAGCAAAGACGCACTGGGAACAGTAGGAAAGTAAATCTCATTTGCAACAATAGATGCTGACATTTGCATACATATTGGCCCAGTGGATTCAAAAGCAACTTCAAGCTATAAGAGATAAAAGAGAAGCTACCTACAACTGTACCAAATCCTCCACAGTGAGATTTACAGGAAATGATTAAGGTAGTAGAGAACGGCAGGTGAGCTTAAGTTACAAGCATACCAAACTTTATTGTTAATACCTTTTTCATTTGATTCATGTAACACACAGGATTATTGTGAGACACAGCTGTAAATTTATACACAGAGCAATTGCATGCAAGAATACAGTTTACAATAAAAAGCTATTTCACCACAGGCTAGTGAAAAAAATGCACGTAACAACACAGAAAAGTGTCGCTCAGAGTTTGTTATTTCTTGGTTTTTTCTTCACTTCATCATGTTACCATCGAGACAGTCAAAACTAAATTAAAATCCTTTATGACGGTTTTCAGTATAAGAGGGCACTGACATGACTAAATGTAATTTCGGAGCTACGTATATGTTATCAACTTGAAGGTGACAGCTCCTATTCTTTTGTTTCACTTTAAAACCAGGCCTTTGTTGCCCTTGACCAAGTTCAGCACAGCTCACATCCTTTTAATAACTCCAACGCAATTGACTTCAAATTAACCAGAACCCATAATAGAACAGAAATTTCCCCTGTTGTGTGGGAAAGGGTGTCACAGAGACATTAGCTTTTTGACTTTGCACTCTTCTACTTCTTCCTTCTTCTCTCTCTCATCCTTTCTTCTTTTCTCTTGACGATAAAGAGCTCTTTTTAAGGAGAACAGAAAGCTTGTCAGGATTTGGCCAGCTGGAGAAAGTCATTTGAGGCCTAAATTGATGTGCGCACCACTCTCAATAGTATCTCTCCAATAGCACGGGGGCAGGACGGGATAGAGGGTAGATGTGGCGGTCGGCCGGGACATTGTTCCTCGTAAATGGCTCTTTATTTCATAGGCAAAGCTGGGAAATGAGCAGCGGTGTTCGTGGTGGCCATGCGTAAAATAGAACACTAAGAAACACCAGCTTCTCCATATCTTAACAAGTAAAAAGCCGGTCATATGCACATTTACTGAAAATGGAAACACATGCTGATCCATTCCCCATTATAAAGTCAGCACTGCCTGAGCACAACATCCATCAAACCCGCCAAGTGTGGACACGTTACATGGAATCCTAACCATAAATAGCAAAAGGCAAGAAGAAGCCTTTCAAATCCCCAAAAGTGTTTGTGAGCATATTTCTCTGTTGGGAAATCTCCATGTTTGTTGTTGCATGTGTCCGTTTGCTGTGTCGTGTTAAAATGCCAGACTTTTTTATTCCTGTTTGGATGTGTGCGTGGCTCTATTGTGCAGCTGTGATCTATGAGATTCAGGCTGAGCTGTCACTCCGCTAATCTCCCCCAGTAGAAATACGGCTCGGAAAATGTCATCCGAACATTCCGAATCGTGTTTACACTCGCTGCAGGTTCCATCGCGTCTAATTTGACAAGTCATTATCACTTGTGCTCCTCTGTCTCTTGCCTCTTGGCGGCCGTGAGACGTAAAAAATAAAGAGGAGGGGACAGAATGGAGGCAAGACAATGGTGTCGGATTTGCTCTGGATAATCAGGTAATCCAAACACCTATAAAATGGAGTGGATTGTGATCAATTTACTGCGTTTTTTTCTTTGTACATTTTTGTAGGTAATTCTTTGCTTTTCTTTTTGCTTTGTTTCTTCTGTTCATGTAGAGCTCCAGTCAGTGCCTCTTACTTGTCCAACCTTAATGTAAAATCGGTATTTGTATCCTCCTCTTGCATGAGGTTTGTGCTAAAAAAGAACAATAAGCGATTCAACCAAGCAATGGGAAATCTAGCACACAACTCAAAACTTGTCCAAACTACGCCGCCTCCTTTAAAAGTTTAGTGGGCCACAGGGATTTATATCCTCAGGGCTTGAGAGTGAGTGATTCCCTTGGTCTCTATTACTTACAGTGGGAGACCGCTGTACACTTGTTTGCAATGAGGATAGCTCTAGTGCACATACAGGCCCACACATAAGAGCCCATTTGAATTAACAGGAGGTGCGTGTTCCCTGTGTTCGACCCTCAGGGGTGTAATGGGCATGCCGTACAGGCCAAACACATGCAATATTCATAGATATGTGCATCAGCTTTACTGGACTGTCAAGCTGTGGTTACTTTGGTGATCAGTGTGCATTATTTACCATGTTTCATAATACACTAGGATGATTTATTCATGGAAGAAATCAAGCAACTTCCTGATACTGCATGTATACTGTATGCAGCTGTGTGTTGTCTGTGATGTCCCTCTTTCCCTATGTTCACATTTTATCTGCTGTGTTTAACTTCAGATGAAATATATTTGTATTTTGATGTGCAAATAATTTGATGTTTAAAACATGGCACAGTAATATTTAAATAATAAAAAATCCAGTGGTTGGTAGGGAAGAGATTTTTGTTTATTTTTATCAAAGATAAGAAGGATGAGGGAAAAGGGGGAGATAACAGCATTAAAAAGGAACAAACAAAAGAAATGTGTGCACGCCTGAATGAGAAATTTGATGTTAAGTCAAGATGATGGCGAAGGCTTACAGTACAGGCAAGTGGAAAAAAAACAACAATGATCTATCCATCCGTCCATCTGTAATTTTAAAAACATGGACACTAGGGTCCCCATGGAGCAAAGTCTCCCTTGAATAGAGACACATCTGTACCCAATGGATTCGTCAGCCCATCTATAATTCCAGTGAGAGTTGGCACTTCAGGCCACAGGACACAGCATACAAACCATAACCTGGGCACCATCCCCATGACTACCAAAGCACATACACTTTATATACTGCACACATAGTTGTAACTGCCCTTTTTCAAAACTACCATGAAGGTCTCAAATGATGTGAGGGAGGGAGGGGAGGGAGGAAAAAGTCTATCCATCTGCACTGACATCACCTGATGCTGCTTATTGACCGAGAGCATCAAGTGGAATAGGTCAATACAATCCTGTCATTCTGACTATTCCCTCTGAGTCAGAAGCTGCCCCTAACACATTTTACTTTTTTAACAACAACAGGTGGTCTTCTGTGCTTACTTTTCGTGCCAGTGTTGTCTGCTGCATAACCACTCTTTCCACAAATGTTATAAACAATTTAAAACATACAATATGAATGTATTATGGTTTCCTCATTTTCTATTTTTATAGCAGCCACATGGAAAGCAATGTAGACCATTCATCATGGAGATGCTGTGGCCTCTGTTGTCAGGTTTAGACTTGACTTTTAACAAAAAGGCCATTCCTTTTACTATAACATTTTCACGCCTTAATTAATCTATAATTTAATAAACCGATTTGCTCATGGTAATGGTCTCTATTAATGAAAGAACATGCATTTCCAATAAGATTAGAATAAAAGACCTTGCTGGAGAAAGAGCAACCAGGGTTTTTTTCTTGTAATGAATAATGTACTCAGGTTAAAATGAAATCAATGAATATTGTTTGTGCACAAGTAATACACTTCTGGATAAAGGAAAGGAGATAAATGAGTAAAGATGAAAGATTTTTAAAGATGAGTCAAGATGAAGGCTGTTTCATTAATAATGTAAAAAACATTATGCCTATTACAGTATTGACCCACTTTAAATCCTGCCTGCCACATCTCAGGACTTCTGTAAGCACACTTGTGAAGAAAAAAGATGTATTATCTTCCATACTGGCCAAAGGAGATGTCCAAACTTATATCTGCATGTGCAGCAGCAGGACGTGTTTGTGTGCATGCATTCATGGATGCTTAAAAGGGAATGCAGCAAGCGACTGAAGAGAAAAACACAGAAGTGGAAACGGCAGATAGCCAGCCTTGTCTGATGCACTCCTCTAAAATATTTATGTAGCTAGAGATTCCTGTCTCTAATTCAGGGCCCAATTAAAGCTCTTCTCTAAATGAATGTGCATTTGCTGTTGTGCAGGAGCCAGAAAGGGGAAGCTGTTCCAGTCTGCATATGTAACAAACACAGCACTGCACTTTGCACAGCAGTCTAATGTCAGGGTTTCACTAAATGACATTGGCATCCACCTTGTGGCAATAATATGCAGTGACACATCTACAAATGCATTGAAATATTAGTTCAGTGTGTGTTTATTTACAATGCCCCACTATGTGCTGACATTGTAAATGACTGCCGGCATTTAATGCAGTAACTGAATCCAGACATTAACCTGCTAGCCAGGAATTAAAGCAATCTCCTTTACATCTGAAAGTGCTGAATTATTCAGTGCTTTGCCAAGAAGAAGCAGCGCTGGAGAGAAAAGGGCCTTTGGGTGGGCACTTTAGAGACAAATGACACAGATGCTAACATGCACTGCTCTGTGGCAGGACACAAATTACTCTGAAGAAGTTAACTCATAAAAGCCAGCAAAAAACAATAGGGAGAGGAATGTTGTAGTAGAAGTGAGATGAAGCTGTCATCTAGATCCTCTCCATCGTGGTTTCCTCTGGAAAGCAGGGCGGCCAGTGCCTGTGTGGCAGCTTTAAATGGGAATTAGCAGCATTTCATTATGATTGTGATTGAGTGTGGGTCCTTAGGGTGGGTCTGCTCATTGTTACCAGGCCATGTAAATCTACAGTAATCCTCTCAGTGTGTAGCACATACATACACAAGTCCATGTGTCCACATTAACATGGAAGAATAATATACATCAATAATATGCTACTTCTTTGTGATAAAACTATGGTAATTACATAAATGCAGTGTGTGATTTCTCAAGTGAAATGCCTAAAATAAACAAAACTGTATGGTTCAACCTGAACTGGAATAGC
Organism: Rhyacichthys aspro; assembly: GCA_036850595.1. Classification (NCBI taxonomy): domain Eukaryota; kingdom Metazoa; phylum Chordata; class Actinopteri; order Gobiiformes; family Rhyacichthyidae; genus Rhyacichthys; species Rhyacichthys aspro. Next base: position 11,124,395 of record CM072168.1, read on the forward strand.
TCTCTGACACCTTTTATTACAGTAACTATGGCTTCTAGAGGGTGGTTTCTGTATGAACTGCTCCATCCTTTTCACCTCTGTATCCACCCACATAGACACATGGCTGCTGAGACACATGGAGAGGCGAGGCAAGCTTACAGCTATAAGTATATATGCGGCAATCATTTGAGTTTGAATCTCAAGTCTTGTAAAGAAAAGTTATTGCAGATCCTAAACAGTTGCTGATGTGTGGATGTAACATAACATAAACTCAAGAAGTAAGTCAAATTTTCATTGAAACACACAATAGGTGGTTAACTTTTTATATCCTTGTTTCCAAGCACCCTCCATGGTGTAAGTATTTAGAGTCTTCAACTTTGTAAACAGCTATATTTGTCTCTTTAACTGGAGCAAGTCAGGTTTATAATGATTTCAAACATACAAATTACTGTATTTTCTTTCTTTTCTTTTCTTTTTTTTTTTTTTGTCCAATCCATTTATTTCGTTTAAATATACAACAAAGCAACAACCCTGAGGTCATCTATTAGCATTAGTGTGCACTGACTATTGTGCACAACACAAAAGCCAGTGCACAACCTCTGACTGAGAAATGGTATCTTCTAGTCTCTCAGGCAGGTTCTTTATATAGCATTTTCATATTTAAGTGCACAGTGGGTAAAGAATCCTCTCTGGTGCACAGTAGGTGTTGTGGAAATAAATATTTTATACAAGGATCTAATTGTACTTTGTGGCCCCGAGCGCCCTATGAGACAATCCACGATGCTGCTCTAATGGTTATGCTTCTCAGTATAGAGGAGACTCACACCAACTGCACACAATACAGTAACTTACCAGTTTATGGACTTAACAGTGTGTTGCTGTTAGATATATTTGTTCTGTGGAGATACACCACAACTCAGTTATATGGGTCTACGGGTCACACAGCGGCATATTTATGTATGTATGTAGGTCTGTTTCCACATTCAGCACAGGCATATGTTGAATCTTTTACAGAGCCGGCATGCAACTATACCACAGAGGACAACGCTTACAGCTTTTGCTTAGTGACCCGAATGGCCTTGCACATCCCACATGAGAGGTTAAGAATAGAGCTAGAATATTCAGACACACACATTCAAGAGTACAATTATTTGCTGACAATGATCTAAATCTAGTTGAAGCTGTTAAATGACCAGTGCATCAATGCTATTTAAATCATCCCTTAACCAGCACAAATACTACACAACAAAATCATGTTCGAGCTGCAGGTCACAAAGATGTGTATTGTCCTCTAATGATGGTCTTATTGACAAGATGACAGAGCAAGGCTTCTATAATCTGAGAAAAAGGCCAAATCAATATCCACAACACAATCCAGAACCTCGCACTCAGGAGAAGGTTTAACCGACTCGAAAATTCTCAGTGAAACCTGGAGAACAACAAGACAAATCCCTCAACCTTTGGTTTTAAATAAGAAATGCAGTGAAGGTTTGGTTTTGAGAATGTTCATCAATTACCACAGTGAGTGTAAAAATGGTAAATGCTGAACACAAACTTAAATCACATTACGAGGCCAAGATATTACTTATTTCTCCCATATTTGTAGAAGTTTTGAAAACACAAACTGTATGTGTTATAATGCTGATGGCTAATTCACTGTTAAAAGCTAATGGCTAATGAAGCTTTAGTGGTGCATTGGATGACCTGGCTGAAGACTATCCCCCTGCAGGGTAAATACTTGTTATTGCCAGAAGTCATGTCTAGAGCTAGTTTCTATTGATAGATCCCCCCCACCCCCCCCAAAAAAGGACTAAATCTGTAATAAAAGTGGAGACTTTCTTTATGGTGTTTTTAAATGGGACTCAATGGGAGCAAGGCGTCTTGAATGTTGTCTGCTTGAACAGAATATGAACTATTTACAGAAAAAAAAGAAGAAGATCTGAGTCCATGATGACACCGTTGTACAGAGTGCATTGTGTTGGGGCCCACTGCAGGTCCATAGAAATCCCTTCAGGATTAACCACTGTATATCTGCATGAGTATCGCTGATGCACAGTCACAGGGTGGGCTCAGCATACTGCTCAACTCCAATATGGTTTCTCCATTGGCTCACAGCCAGCATTTACATATGAATAAATATAAGGGAAAAAAATCAAATAAATAAAAGGACAGCAGGGAAAAATAATCCTGTTAAAGATCAAACAGCGGGCTCCCTTTCCCCTCTTCCTGCTGTTCTCCTCCTCCGTCAATTTTTCTCCAATTTAGACCTACAGTCTGCATTAAAAGCTTTACTGAAGCAGTTTTCTTATCAATTTTGGACCAACATGCTCCTGCCACCACTTTGAAATCTTTAATCTTTACTTCTTATTTTAGATTCATAACATAATATCCCTATAATATCTAAAACTGTTAATTTTTTTTCAATTACTTACAATTATTTATTTATACAGACCATGAAGTTCAACCCACATCCACAACACTTCAGTCTGTTTGAGCTTAGAAAATGCACTATTAAATTCCTATTAAATAATGTCTACATCCACATGAATGAGTTTTCATTTTAAAACAGCACTGCCATTGCTTGAAAAGTCTTTGTTGTAGCATTTGTAAAAAGTGGACAAATATGCAACAAAAGGTATGTGCTTCAGAGGAACATTTCACACATTGTATGAGCCTCAAAATCACTGCTTGATACTGTATATGACTTATGAGTCCCAGAGCATCAATTTGCTTGTTTTTAATATCACTGTGAAATGTAGTCACTACTTTGTGATTTAGAGTACAGTAAGAATTCAAAGAATAAAGATCTTCTAGTTACCTTTAATATTCTTCCTATCCACCTTTTCGTGTATGCCTTTTTAATGCTTCTTTTCCTGCCCCCATCCTTCCTCCATCTCCTTTCTGATTTCATGGCTAGACATATCTATAATCTTCCTCTTCCCCCATCTCCCCCCCTCTGCCCTCTCTCGCTCCTCGTCTTTCCTCTCCAGTGCAGAACTAAATGGAGATTAATGAAGGGAGGAAGATGTGTCTGTCATTCAGACAGTCTGATGCAGCCACCACGGCCTCTAAAGCACTGGATCTATTCAAAACACATGGGGAAAAGCTAGGCACTAATACTTCACCACAGATTAGCCCTCCACTTGTATTTGGATGATTTGAACATACTAACCATTGCATTCCTTCTGCTGTAATATGAAGTATATGGGGTTTATCTCCCTTGCTCACACACTTTTAGCCTATCATTGTGGGATATTCAGAGCACACCCGAGTGTCTCATTTCCTCTCTAAGTTTAAATCCTGACAACTGACGCCCGCACGCTGCTCCCACGCCAGTCAAACTATTCTGATAAGCCCCGCAGGAAATTGACTCATATTTTAGTGCCTCATCTCACACATCACACCTCTTTTCCCACCACCCATAATGCCCTTGGTTAGAGGTCAAGCAGCTTTAACTAATCTTGCATGCAAATTTGCGCATGGGACAGTGTGAACACGAGGATGATGTATGAAGTATGTCCATAATTCATGAGCCATTACATTTGACAAGTTACACTAACGTCTGAGCACAAGTTTATGCTGATACTTGCAGAAAGAAAAGACATTTTGGGCCATGTCTGTGCGAGCAGACTAAGAAATGGAACAACAAGAGCATGCTGAGTGCAGTCTGAAATATTAAACATGCCTGGTTGTCCTCTCAATGTATCCTAACCTCTTTCTTCTTTGCAGATGAAGTCATATCATGAAGATGCATGTATTTATGAACACAACAAAGCTCTCAAGCTAAAATGGCAGCACAATTGAAAGCAAACATTCTGATGAAGACGATGCAATGTAATTACTAGCTGAACTTAAAAGCCATCCATAAACAAGGCCACATTTAACACAACAATCAGCTGCTTATCCGTATACTCACTCGCTTATGAAGGCTTACGTAACCTGTGTGGATCAGCAGCTGTTTATGTGTTCTATATAGAGTATTTATCCAGTTTATTGTGCATCTTCTCTCAGCTCGGCTGGATGGCGCTTTGAACAAGCAGACATCTCCACTGGAGTTTTTTGTGTAGGAGTGTGCAGAGCATCCAGGGGAACACAGCAGGGGGATCATGTGACTCTACTACCATTGAAAAAAGAAGCAAAAATCCTGACAGGCTGCTATGAACAACAGGGACTCCAGTTAAGTCGACAGAAAGACTCCTGTGAGGCTAATGCAGATATGCTTGGAGGAACACAGCCGAACACATGAAAGCATCTGCTCAGCTCAAATGGCTCCCAGTTTTTGCATCTGTTTCCAAATGCAAGACAAAACCACAGCTTTAGCGGATGGACGAAAAGAAAAAATTACTAAACGGTGTAACTGTGCTTGGATAGATAAGATAGTGAGACATGAAGTAATACCAGAAGTACTAAGACTTTTTTCGCTTGAATGCAGACTTCTGGAGCTACCAAACATGGTAAAAACAAAGCGTTTACAATGTTTATTAACATTGCCTGGGATCCCAATATCTACCTTAACTTTATAAGATGGGATATATTATTATTATTATTGTATGCACAACCCTTCTCACATTCACGACGTTCACCATAATCATAATTGGACAAAATGTTGATATCACTTTGTAATGTGTATGTTAAGCTATCATGCTAATTAAATAAAATAAACTTACAACGAAACAACACTGTTTCATTTTAAATAGGTATAGGCAGGTATAGATATAAGATGTTGTGGTGGTAATGGCAGGTTCAAATTTTAATTTCAAAACAAAGTGTCTGATGGATTTTTCTACTTACAATAGTCTTATTGTTAATTGTGTCTAAATCTCATTAATGCCATGACTGTAGGCTAAAGCTGGGAGTTTGTGCAGAGTAGCACCGAGTGAACACACATTTCAAACTGATCTTTTATGAATGCATCCAAATATAGTATAGTTAGCCAAAGTCCTATCCTGTAATACTTCTTTTACTTACCACAGCTCTATTATCTCCCTCTATCCAATCACAGTGCTTCGACATTTTTTTGTATCACACTGTTGTATTCCTGCTCCACTTTGATTCACTCCACACACACTTAGACTCTCATTCATATGCTAATATTCTGGTTTAATTCCTTTTCGGCCTCCTCTTTGCTTGCAGTGTTCACGTTTTCATCTGCAGTGTTAATATTGGCATTGCCCCTCCCCCCGCCCATCCGCCACTGCCTTTTTCCTCCTCGCCTTCCCCCTCCTCTTTTGATCTGTGAGCTGAATTATTCCATCTTACCCGGGCTTTTAATTCTCTTGATTGAGCCAATTACCTTCTGGCTGGATCAATGTGGGAAAGGTAATGATTTAAATGGCTGACGCATGACGCCACATTACCACTCCAGCTGGAAGGAAGCAAAGACGCCACTTTAGCAAAAATGAATATCCTCTCTTTAACACAGCCATGTGATTCAGCATTGAGTGCCTCATTTTACCGCCATGCTCCTACCTGCTGTACACTACAATGAGAAACCATGACAGGGCCAGGCAGACTGTGCAACCAGTTTTCCTCAGGGATTATCTAAAATGTACGGGGTCTGCAGGAACTGGGTCAGTCTGATCCTAAATGCTGCCATCATTGCAGAAACCCACTAAAGTCAATATCCTTCAGCGTTCCATGGTCCTTCACTTTCATGTCATCCTTGCACTTACATTCCCCCCTTGTCCACAGACCGTGTAGACTAAGCACACACGAGCGCACTCATCATCCTTCTCTTGAGTGAGCTGTCCCATCTTATTTGGCCTCCCTCTTTCATCCTCATATTTATAATTGATGTAATGGAGCATTGTATCTAAATGCAGCTCTGTCTGTGACAAGCACTTGAGCCCGCAGGGATATGGGGAAGCAGGCCAGCGGCTGCATGCTAGTACTGGGTCAGCTGTGAGGGCGAGTCGCGGAGGAGATGAATGAACGATCGGGCAGGTGGTTGTCTCGGGCCCGGCCTGACACACTTAACTGTAGCTAAGAATCTACTCATCCTTGTAATTTAATAGCATTGACATTGTGAGGTTGTTGCCACATACCAACTCAAAAGATAATAAATGGAGAAAGGTAAAAGTGTTGATATCCTTAGTTCAAACTGCATACAGAATACGATTACATATAACAGCTTTGACTTTTACATGGAAGTGACTTTGGTCATTATTCATCCACAAGATCACGATGTTAACGGTAAATTCCCAAGATGACAGCGGTTAAAACAGCACAGTAAGAAATAAGATTTGAATAAGGGCAGGACAAGTGCTGGTGCTTAACATGTAACTCATGTCTGAAAGTAACCAATAAGCTGCCACCGGTCAGTCCTTGTAATTAGTATTTCTGCTTGTACTCACTGGTCAGTTTCTTGAGTCTGTGTGGGACGGGCTGCTCCAGAGGGAAGCTGAGCTGCTGCAGTAAAACAACACTGGACTCGGCTCAGCTCAGCCCTCGATCCACATAAGTGTTCTAGGATTTGGACTCGGACTAATTAAGATGACTCTGACTCTATTTGACATTTTTTTCGTGACTTGGACTTGTTCTTCAAGTGGTGATGACTCAAACTCGACTTGACCTTGAAAATAACTAGTTTGGATGCATATTGGTTAACTATATCGAATTCAAGTATTACGGACGGTCTGAATTGTCTATAGTAATATGTATACAGATGTTGCTCTGGTCAACTTGTGTGTTAAAAGTGTTCTTCTGCATTATTTATGCTATACATTGTTTCTGTATCTTAATCTGAATAAGAATCATAATAATCCAGACTTTTTAGTTGTTTTTTTCAAAAGCCTAAAAGAATAGATGTTCCGACAGACCTCACCACAACTAATAAGATGTATGATGAGTCTTAAGAAACTGGAGGACCATACTTGGGTGTGTGGAAAAAATAAGAAATGGATGTGTCCATATACAATTTATGCAAATAAAAGTACATTATGGCAGAGCTAGTCGAGGATATAGTCAGTGCAGTCTAGAGTCAATGTTTTAACAAGTTTCACCTCACAGAAACAAGATTTGAATCAACATCAGTACAGTACAGTCGGAAATGAAGGTTTTTTTTATTGTATTTTTCCTTCCCAGATTTTAGTTTTTTTGCAGGCTTTGGACACTTCTAAATAACGCCACACCAGTGACACCTTTCCACTTGCCTGCCTGCCTCCCAGCTCTGCTCTGTTCTCCAGCTCGGTTCCTGCCACTCGCCCTCAGATGGCATAATCCCTGTCATATTGTCACATTACAGGAGTTCAGATGCTAATGGCTGCTCCGCTAATCCAGTTGCTGGAGAGGCTGGACTCATGCCCGTAGCCCACTCTGCTCGACGCTAGAACAGCTGCGACCCGCTCCGTCATGCCAACAATGCACCAGAGATGGGACACAATGATAGCGAGTAGATACAACAGACCTCGAGGTTAATATGTAAAAGGTTTCATTTAATGTAGAACATCTAGATGAAATTTACCTTACTGGCTGGGAATAACATCATGAAATTCAAATAGAGAGAAAAAAGTATCCACACAGTCAGTATACAAAAGAAAGCATATACAAGCTGCAGTGTATTGAGCTGTGGATGTGAATGAGTCTTGGCAGGCAATTATGGTCATTACTGTCTCTTGCAATCTTTCAAAAACAGAAATTTTCCACTCTATGGGCAGCAGTGAAAGTACTTCAGCCCCAGAGCATTTGGTGTTTGCTGTTAAGTTGGTACAACAGTTTTCCCATCCATTCAAAGCAAATCTGTTTGCCTACAATCTAAGTAACACAACTCATCAAAAATTTAAAGTGAATTAAAACAGCTTCTTTTCAATAAAACATCTGCCCAAAAGCACCAGGCCCATTAGTAAAGAGAGGCCATTGAGCTGCTTCAGACAAATTCAGTTAATTTAGCTGAAATCCCCAGGTTCAATTATTGATGAATGAATGTAAAGATTGTAGGTCATGGAGACAAACTTGAGCCGTTTTTGTTATGTTTTTATTTATATTCTCATGACAAGCCTTATGTTAATCCTTGGAGAAGGAACACCATGAAACAGAGCAAGCCCCTACAAGGACACACAAACTCTCAATCTTCTGGTGTGCAGAAAGGAGTGACCTTTGACCCCCGCACTCAAATAGAGCAGAGTTTGGAGAGCAGCACAGCTTTGTGTACTCAGCCCTTCAGCACACAACAGAGAACCTCCTGCCTGTGTGTTCATGTTGTTTACCTTTCATTAAAACAGGAGATGTGTCTATAAAAGCCAAAGCCCCTGAGTTATACTGTTCACTTTCCATTATAATCTACTCAAGTTACGAAATAATAAAACAGGCATAAAACAACATATAGTCTGAATCCCATTTGGATCTGTGGATAGAGTGGTTGGGTAGCCAATGTATAAACATCTAAATGCTAATATTTTCAATTTTCAATGTTTTTAGTTCCTGATTAACAACTTCGACATCCTTAGACACAAAATGCATATATGTGAAAATAGGTTTTTAAAAGAGAAGTTTTTAAAAAAAGTGAAAAGAAAAAAGTAGGTCCTTTCCCATTATTGTCTGTTTTTATTCATGCTTTGAAGACGAGGTCTCAGGGTCACTGGTTAGAAGGGAATGTGGACTGAAAAGGGAAAATAGGAAAAGGGAAATGCCAGCATCTGATCACAGTGAGCCTGACTGACACACTGAGGAATAAAATGGTTCATAATAACCTTTGAGCACAGAGCATTTTGTGGGAATATATCACAATTAGACAATGACAGCAAAAAATTTGATTGTACATTCTTTGCATTGTGATTGTTTTTGACTAAGACTTTTTCTCTTCTCTGAAAGTTTAGAAAAAAATGTGGAAAAAATATGGAAATATAAGCAATGACAATTCCTGAGTTGTAACATATTTAAAATTTTTCACAACCAAAACCATGTTAAGACTTAATTAACATGGACCAAATACCCCAAACTACATCATGAAGAAATTCCTAAGCATTAAGAACAATTAATGCTTTGGAGTTATTATATTGTATAACTGTATTATCATTTAAACATCAATTTAAAACACACCAAATAATGTCCATATACAGTTGTCCATCACTATAACGTGGTTCACCTTTCCCTCGCTGTTTCGCGGTTTTTAGTGCAATTTTGCATGCTTTTTTTTTTACAGCGTATGAACGCGCATTGTGTTCTGCGTCCTGATTGGCTAAGGGAGAACTCACGCATTGTGTTCTGCGTCCTGATTGGCTAAGGGACTGTAGACCATTGTCAATCAATCTCCTCCGTGCCGTGTCTCCTGTACAGTACAGAATGCGTTTGGCCAAATTTACATAAATGTTCGATCGCTAGCAGTGTGACTCTGAAGTGCTGTATGTTTGCAAGTTTTCTCCGACAAAACCCACAAGTCTGAAACGCTGCACCCCAACCCTGCCTCCCCCCCCAAAAGCAGAGGAAGATTTAAGGTATTAGAGTGTTTAACATAGACAAATGTGAGAAAATGTTAATGCCTGTCTGAGAAAAGTGTATAAAGTGTGTGGTGAGGGGGTTTACAGCCTTAAAACATATAATAATTGTAAAAAATAAAGCTGACTACTTTGCAGTGGGTTATTTTTAGAATGTAACCCCGCGATAAACGAGGAACCACTGTATAGAATTTTGATTGGAATCAAATCTTTATGATAGACACAACAGTAATCTTAAGAGTCATTTATAAACATATGGACGTGGTGACACTGACATTTCCAAATGGTTTGACTATAAACTTTCAATTTTCTCAACTCTGCTAAACTAAAAATCACAGAAACAACTTAAGTGCCTTATTATGCCTGAGTGCACCCAAAGTGGTGAATGCACATGAAGAGATCCCACTAGTCCATTGTATGGTAAACACTGCAAGGTCTCCTTCAGTAATGAGGGAATGCAGAGCTGTATCGATCACATGCAGTGGATCAGAAGACCTCTGTCAGTCCCACAGAGCCCACTTTATTGCACCACACAAGGCACATACACATACATACACAAACACATACCCCTCTCATTTACCACTTTACATCTTCTTCTGCCCATGCGCTTCTGTACAACGACTTGATCCATTTTAAAGGTTCTCATTTCTCCACTTGCTTCCATGTATCAACCTCCTTATTTATGTAAATCCATTTGCTGTGAGAATGAAGCTTGTCTAATGTTCTGAACACTGCTGGATTTCATGCCGTTTTTTCCTGGTAACGCTAGAATAATGAAAATGTAAATAGCGTTAAGCTGGGTAGCTTAAGACAACCTCTTAATGAAGGCAAAGAGAGAGGGAAAGAGAGAAAGAAAAGCAAGACTGGATGCATTTTTAGCCGCAAAAAAGCCCTTCAACGCGGGCTAAAACATTACTAACATAAGGCGCTGTTGGAAACAGAAAGGGAAGAGACGCTGCAGGAATCAAAACTAATGCATAAAAGACTTTTGTTGTAATGTTGAGATATTACAATTCTATTTACATTTGTGTCTCATTGGCATGTCAGTCAAAAAAGAAGCTGGACCATTTCTGTGACGGCAAAACAGCCAACATCTAGAGGAAATTAATGCAATGTAAGCAGTGATGATATCAATATTCCCGTTGCCTCTTAGGGCTTGTGTTGCTTTTTTGCATGTGCACTTTTCTAAGACAGTGAGTAAGGGGTAGGTTATGTAACAGGGATACGGGAGGGGGGCTTTCCTTGAGCTTTTCATTAAAAAAAGTGTGAAAAAAAAAAAAACTAAAGTGGGGAGGTGTACAGGGGTGGCCTCCTTTGTGCTGCTGATGAAAAGATTAGAAAATGCAAAAAGGATGATGAAGTGATGACAACAATTAAAAGTGATAATGCAAGAATCGTTATTGAAATTAAGAAAATAAATAATAGTTAGTCACCTCAAATTCCGCATCTATACATATGCCTGTGTGTCCTTGCTATAGAGCTCAACCTTGGGCTCAGCATTAGCACATCAGGCTGTTAAGTCAATCCCAGAGCTACTCAGCCAAACAGACCATTGGCTTGATCTTTGATTGTAAAAGCCTGCCAGGCTGGCAAGTTAATCCAGGAGCATAGTAGGCCAATCAAGTTGTCAAGCCAGGCTCACTGTCAATAACACATTCAGGTCAAACACAAAGGCATGTAGCAATCCTGAACCTCTCGAGACGCACCTCAGTGCACATCAAATACAAACGATAAAGACTGCACAAGCACATTCCTGTATGCAGAGACAAAGAAAATCTATTTAGTAAAGAGGATAAAATCAAGCTAAGTCAAGCTTTGCAAGTTTGGCGGACAACTTGTTATAGCTTCTTTTTTATTGATCATGATCTGAGCTGAGCCACTTGACAATGTGAAGCAGCAGAAAGGTTACTGTGCAGTCACCAGAACCACCCACATCTGCAGTGGCACAGAAAAAATGAACTCTGGAGCAGCAGCAACAACTACACAGGGAGCACAGGGGGGACAGAAGGGGAAGGGAGGTGCCATAGTCCAAACAAGAAGAGTGAAAAGAAAGGAACTGGTGAAAGAAAGAGTAGAGGGAAAGAGGCAGACAGGGACGCGTCACTATTTACGGTAGATTAGTTGTTATGGTGATAAGCAGAAGGGAAAGGAAGGGATGTAGTTGTCAGGGTGATGGGGCTGCACTGGGCTACTAATGACATGTAAAAATAACTGTTTAGAATTCGCCCTACCTTTGCAAGAAAAAAGAAAAAAGAAAGACAAAACAATACTGACACGTACTAGGATGAATACACCCAAAGACAAAGCAGTCTCTTGAAGCAGCCTTCTCTCATTAGCATTTGGAGACATACTCAGATTCCTCCCCCACGTTCTCAGCATGAAGCACATTTTTTGCACAAGTTTTTGCCTAATGAGCGATGGTAGATGCACATGACGATGGTAGATGCACATGAACAGTGTGTGAGAGCGTTTATTCAAATGTGTGAGGCTTGTGCTTGTGATGGTCTAACAACAGCAAGCGAGGGCGTATCACTTTGACACGGGGAGATGACACAGGACTGCAGGTAATTGTAGTTTAAATGGCCTGAAGGGGTTTCTAGAATGCTGGTCTTTGTAGTTTTTTACCGCCTGCGGTCTAACCTCTGGGTTTTGCAAAGGCATCTGATGTAATCATCTGCATTTAAAATCACTGTCAAAGCACAATCAAGCAAGCCTCCATGTGCCAGACAGAGCTGTGGATCAGGATTGCTTTCATTAATAATTCAGCCACATATAATTAATTGATCATTTTGTTAAACACCTGTCATTTTGAAAAACAAATGTCACTTTAATTATTCTGAAACTTACACTTTCTCTGACACATATGTTTATTTACAAATAAGTAACTTAGGAGAGTGCATTTTAGTGTGAAGTGAACATGCATTAGAGTTTGAATACCTTCCATTTGTAATGCCAAAATTTACTGATAAATGAGAAGTCTTACACAAAAAAGCCTAGTCTCCAGAATTTCAGCTTTTTCTACTTTATGGTAGGAAATTTTAATCATACTTCATCAGTCTAAAGTTTAGATTTCATCAAACAATTCAAGATGCAGTAAATTCCTCATTCACAACACCTCAACAGCAGTCCAGGAAATACATCCCAATCCCAGAAATTTAATATTCCTATCATGTGTAAGGCAACAGAAGGCATCTGCAGCTTCTGGGGATTAGCTATCACAACATGGTTATGGGCAGAATGGAGGAATGTGCCTCCATATCACACTTTGATGACAAAATTACCTTAATGTTCATAAAAGCATCTAGCGGTACTCCTTCTCATTTACTATCATTTAATTACCTGGAACACTATTTCTGGGTTACATATAAACCTACTCACATGATATATCGACATATTTATGCTCCACTAGATAACATAAATATAATTACTCCATTATCAGGAAAAGCAGCAGAGCAATTTCAAGCATCTTCTTCATCACATGATTGCCATAGAATATGCTTTATTAGGTCCACACCCTTCATACACACATGCATATACACATATATCATGAGGCAGTTTCTTTAAGCATCCAGCCCATTTGTGGAATATAGAATATTATGGGCTTAATAATCATCTAGCAACCCCTCCTAAAAACATATAAATCTGAAATCATTTAGACATCCTTAATCTATTTAATGTTCCATGCAGACTTCCAGTACACGTTATTATTTAGTAATCCTGATCCATACCATTCGATTAAAAAACATTTTGGATGCGATATCATTCAGAGCCAAAAACAAACATGGGGCTAGAACAGGAAGTCTTAAGATGTGTGTAGGTGTGCAGTCGGGGTTAATCAAAATAAAAATGCATCATATTTCTGTCTGTGTTTATAGACTAATATAGATTTCCAGAGATTACATCAGCAAAACAAACCACCAAAATTGCACATAACATAGCAATACACCAGTCTAGTCTGGATAATACAACCAATCTTTTCTTTAAAAAAGACAGACTAAATATGCTTGCTGTGTGTATATAGTATATGGCTTGATTTCCTGCATAGCTGCCTTATCCCAAGGCTGTGCAGCTGTGGTGACTGGAGCAGAAAAAACAGGCTTCCTACCTACTCAATGCACCATCCAGGGGCAGTCTGGCTCTCCACAAGAAAGCCATTTAATCTTCAGTAGTCTGCATGTGATCAATCTCCTGGCCACAGTGTTACTGCAACGCGGGCCATTCCTCATCATTTAAAGAGAGAAGTATTGACCAGGCTGAGACAGGCCCTGTAGTGCATTTTGTAAGCCAACAGTAAAAGTTGAAGCATGTGTACAGTAAATTCAGGGCTTTGCATTGTGGACATATAAGTAACATAAATGTGCACGTGAAATGCTGAAACTGAAGCTCAAATTTGCATTGCCTTGGGTGAGCTTGCTTTCATGTACATGGCTTTTGGGCTAATGGCTAAAAAGACATGGACTGCACTGCTGTATGTCAAAAAAAAAAAAAAAAAGTGAAAATGGCCATAGAAGTAGCCTTGGAATACTCATAGCTGATAGATGAAGACCCTGACTGTAGACTTGCCAATTTAACCCTCATAACTCCGCTGGAGCATCAGTATTTTGCTGAATAGCTCTAAAACTACACAACAGAACTTAATGGGGAAAATTGTGTTTAGAAGCTTACCCTTTCGGCAATCTACAGTGGGCTTGAGGAAATTATATCCTTTCGAGAAAGTTTTCAATTCAGCCGCTAAGCGCGGCGTTTTTTTCCGGAAACTTCGTTCAGTAAATCCATCATGTTAACGCCGTCATAATGTGATTATTTATGACATTTTGTGATCAAAATGTGTAAATCATGATAGCGGACCTCCATTTTGAGGCTTGACGTAAACAATGATGACTTCTGGCCGGACTTTTGACCAATCAGATTCGCCCAATTATTCTTCTCCTGTTGTTATGAGGTTAGCATCCAATCAGGAGTAACCAAAGATCATCTTGAGGGAAGAAAGTTTACTACCAGTATCGAAAAGAAAGTTTATGGCTAAAAGAAAGATTTACACACAACCTTTGCCCATAAAAATGTACACAAGCTTCATGCACAAGCTTTACAGAGTGTATGGCACGCACTTATTGCGCATTTTGAATGCGCATGTGGCACATGTATGTTTAATTTACTCTGATTTCAAATAAAAAAAAAAAAGTTATTGGTTTTTTTTTACTGATAGCCAAGGCCTGAGAGAATAATAATTGCAAATGGAAAAGCTTGTACATTATTGTTCTCTGTGTTTTTTAGATTAAATTCTGTAAATTTTAATTTTCGTTTATTTTGTTTGTTTATATAGTCATATAACTTTTAATCCCATCATGTGACATAATTTTAGCATACATATTCTGATAGCCCAGATTGTCCTGAAAAAAAAAAAAGATGTGTATTAATTGATTGTGCTTGACAGGGTTAAGATTATACATGTATTAATACACAGACAGACCAGGCGGGCAAAAAATATGAAAAAATGGCTTGGTTCTTTAAGGGTTAAATGTTCAGCGTGCTCCATCATTTAACCTGAGGTGGGCTGCAGATATATGTAACATGCACAAACATCAATGTGATCTATCAATAAACTTATAGCATTCCTCTGCACTGGAAATGACAAGATTTGATGTTCGATGCTGGTTTGTGTAGGACTGGGTGTATGAGCCAGGCATGACAAGGAGAGACAATACGTCTTTTTTGTGTATGTCATTTTGTTCATCTGCTTGACAGAGCAAATGTACAGAACGGCACTTTTGGGCTTTGAAGTGTCTGAGAAATTGTGCCAGCATCATTTGTGAAATGAGAAGACAGCGCCTTGACAAATAAATTAAGTGAATGACTGACTTGTGTTCCCGTGCTGCACTTATTGTGAGGTTATTCAAGCGTCAGCGCCATGGAACTTCATCCCCCACACTGCCTTAGGCCCATGTCAGATTTACAGTTATCCATGACGGCCTCTTATCAGGGATTTGGAGCACGACTTTGCAGCGTCATCTAATATTGGCTGTCTCATTTTTATCCCTTCCTTAGAGAAACAGCAAGAGGCCAAGGTTGCCATATCACAAGTCACACACGGAGAAACCTTCAGATTAATACAATGCCATGCACATTTCCTTGACATGTGCTGCTGGGATCATTGGGCAGCAGTGCTCCGTTGTATCAGACAGTGAGCTGACAGCAGTGGCTTATGGGACACTACGCTACATTACACCAACATCACAGCTGGTTCCACTCTTTAAGTCCATTCTGTTTTAACTCTTCGAAATCCCTTGAACATAAAGACAGCTCAGGTTGTACAGGTCTATTAATCAGATAACCATAGTTTGAACTATAGCAGCACTTTCTGTTTAACAAGTGCTCGAAAAGACAGGCATTTATATGGTCATTTACAAATCATATTTGTTTTACAAAACCTTGGTAAGGTTAGAGGCAGCGATTTCATCAAATTGAAATCTAGGAGTTGCCTCAGTTGAACTACTCTATTATTTACATTGTACCTATAATGTGGGTTCAATAAAAACCTTAGGGGCAACTGAATAAACTCAAGCACTCCACAAATTAACTGCGATGGTGCCTCAGCTGGTGTTAAAAAAAGAGGTTCCCATTCTTCTGTTTGAGTTAAGTGCAGACTGTGTTTTCCACTGCAGCATGTGCACTCATCCCTGCAGGCAGTGTTTAAAAGCCATTACTCCGGCTAACAGGCCAGTCAGCAGGCCTTGGATGTGTTTAGTGATGTTCTTTGCTTGGCTCTCAACACTATTGGAAATATACAAAATGTTCATGCAGCGTTTTATTTCACGTCTTGGAATGGTGCGGCGACAACATCAATGGTGCCTAGTTGTAGCTGTGAGAAAATTATAACTGAGGCTATTGTCTGTTTATATCCAGGAAAAGAAAGTGGGTAGCAGACAAAACAAGCTGGACCCATGGGCCAAACACATGATGATACACTACATGTGACCTTTGACCAGAGAAGAGCAAATGGTAGTGTCCCAGAGCTGCCGTGATTAATGGGGGGGGCCCTCAAGTAGCTTTGGAGCATGAAACTATGTTTTTAAGGGCACTGTGGCTGCTAACAGAGGTATTGTAAAATGCACAGCTCTCAAATGATCTCATTAGCACAAGATTTATGGCTAACTTAACAAAATTAGAGTTGTCCAATAAGGGAGATGCTATGATAATTATTAAATAATTTTAAGCAAATAAAACATGCATGAAAACATGTTTAATGTAACTTAACAGAGACAGCTGTACTGTATGAAGCATGCAGTCCAAGCAGCTACACTCACGACTGAAGCTCTTCCGGGACAATTAACTTTTACCACCAATTATCAAGATCCACCACTGTGTCCATGGAAACAGGCTATAATGTGCTAGTGGCATGAAAACCTGGGGCCAATGAACATATTGATTTGATAAATTAATCTCAGAATTAGTGGCTTAAAATAATGACTTGAAGCTAAAAAAAGGCAGATGGTTAATTCATTCAGTTACATTTTAGCAGCTTCCTCAGGTTGAGGGATTCGTTCTTAGATATAATTCTGCCATATTCACTGAATTCCAAACAGAAAGTGGTCCAAACCTTAGACAATTATGCAAAAGCACATCCGTCAGTAAATGAAATTAAATTTTGTTCAATTGCCAATAGATTAACCCTCTCATCTGAAGGGAACATTCGGTTTGTTAAAAGTCTTTTCTTACCTTTCCAGATTTAGAGCTTTGAGTATTTTAACCTAATCCTCAATGCAGTGTTAATGAAACATAGTTTATCCTAAAAAGTGGAATTATTGTCTCCAGGCCAAGCTTCAGAAGATGGATTTTCCATAATTACTGCTCTTTGTGAGTGTGACTCAAAATTCAAATTGCACAATGATAATTTAGGTGAAAGATCTCACACATATTTCACATTCTTCAGTGGGTCTTTGAGCCTGCTACAAATTGGTAATTGTGTTTGCTAGCTCTAAAGAGTGCCTGTCCCTGCCCATTAAAGTCTCTTTCTATATGGGCTTATCTCCAGCGGAGCGGCTGAAACTGGCCTGCTCAGATCTGACTGGGCCAAGCTGGTCCAAGATGGACACAATTGGACTGTGATGGATGGGGCCTGACAGCTTGTCTCTGTCAGAGTCATCCTTAAAGTCCCTGGGAGTAAATCTCACACAGTGTCAGCCCGGCCTTGGTCACTGTGCTGAACTGTCCCACCGAGGTGAGGAGAAAAGACACACTAAGCCCAGCCTCAGTATGCGAACCAATGTTTCATTTTCAGCAATACAGCAAACAATACTGAAACTTGTGGTTCAAATATGATCAGTATATAAACAACCTACACAAAAGTATCACAATCTAGTCCAATTTATATCCCATGTTGGTTGAGGGGTCATTAAAACAAGGAGCAGTGCAAAGGTGGGGCACAAACAGTGAGTGAATAAGGGGCACATGGAGCTCCTACACCTCTGGGAAACTCATTAATTCAGGTAATACAGGCCCAAGCAGACTCCACATTGAATAATTATAGGATTTTAGAGAGCTACAACTCGAGATATTCAGTGTGGACACTGGGGGGAGAAAATCAATTGAAGTGCAGCTTTATCCAGTGCCTCTTGAGGGCTAATCAAGTCCTCATAGCTGATCCTTTATCCATAGCTACTCAAGGTTGTGCGATGAAATTCTCATGTATTTACACAAACCTGAAGAAATAATAAAGTAGTCCCACGTGAAACCAGCTGCACACAATATAAAACAAAAGCTATTTTTAACTTTTCACTTTTACACTCAACAATAACAGCACTGTACATGGCTGCTTGCTTCATATGACAACAAGCCAGAATGGTCATTTGAAGTTAATATAACAGCGGCCATGAGAGACCAACTGCTTCATCTCTTTCATCTCCAACACATGAAGACAAATGTCCCAAACCTTTGAACCAGAAAACAATCACCCACCAGGGGCTTTATCCCACAATTAATCATCTTTACTGCTGCATTCTGTGTTCAAAGCAGACACTTCTCAGAGATCCAGTTCAATTTGTCAGAGACTAATACTGCAGCACGGCACAGAACAAGTCAAGTCAATAAAGAGACTTAATTGGGGACCTCTTTTTATTGTTGCACATTTATAGACTATTTGCATCTTACCAAATTAAACAGGTTCTAATCTTTCCCCAATACTCAATACTACATGTTGTTGTGAAATTGTGTTCCGTTGCAACCTCGCACTAAAAAAAAAATTTAAAAATGCAAAGGCCAACATGTTGTTTTCAAAGGCGTAACAAAATGTTCTTCAACAAAGTTACATCCTTCTTAGTTTAAGTGAGGACAGGAAAAGCAGTGCAACAGTGGGCTGGAACACAGATAACTCGTTTAAGGTGAGCCTGTCCGATTCCTCACATGCCTCTATTTATAATCTTGGAGACAGACGGAGAAGCCTCTCAAAGAGCCATTAAATAGCTAAACTGCCTGCTGACACTCCATCACCTTTGACCCCTCAGCTGGGGGGTAATATTGACTTTACTGCTATCAATATTTGAGTGAAGGACCCAAAGGACCCACTTGATTGATCCAATGTGCTGTCCTAGATCCGATCTATATGGAAATCCTCCACAGACCGAAAACAACAGCCACATAGGTGCCACATACAGCAGACCACACAAGCAACAACATAGCCCCAATTCATAAGGATAAACAATGGGCCAAACACAGAGCCTCTCAATCAATACAGACAGAGATGCAGCTGAACCACATAACATTGACTGCAGAGGCTCTTTGCGTTAGTGTATTCTCCAACAGAAAGACACCATTATTACAGTTAATAACCCAAGCTTATTATGTATTATATACACTGTAATAATTATGCGATGGATTTTTTTTTTACTTGAAAATGATTTAATCAATTGTATTTGACTGACCTTCGTTAAACGGTCTGCAGAGCTCGTTAAATGTTGCGCTTTGACTGATAAGAGTCAAAGCACATGATAAGCTTTACTTAAACAATTGTTTTGTTTCCTGTGTCTTGGTATGTTTGTATTGTGTGTCACTAAGCACCTTGTCAGCAGTCTTAGTGCATTACTCTTTCATAAGTTGGTCTTCTGCTCTTTGTGTCAGTGTCTGCCCAGTCTTATTCCTTCAATACAAATCCTTAGCTAAAGGTCAGGCCTTAAGTCTTTAGATATTCTCAGTCATCTCTTGCTACACACTTGTAGCTGGAAAACGCAGCATGTGAAGAAACAACTGCACGAATACCAGCAGAAAAATATTCAGAGTATATATACCTAGCTTCAAGATGATTTTGTGTTTTAATAAAATGTCTGATAGTTTATCCATTGTAAACTAAATGTTATCTGTCAATTTCAAACAGTGTGAGCAGTGAAAGTTTAGCAAAACCACAGGCAAGGATTAGACTAAAAATTTAACTTGGTTCATACTGTATATTGTAAGTATATTCAATGACATATTTGAGTCCATCATTTTAATATTAGCTTTTGCGCAGCTCTCATTCAGCCAAAAAGTGTCATGTCTCTTAAAAATGTGCTAAACAGGAGACTTGAAAATGCAGTTAAATGGCAATTAACAAAGAATGTTATGCTATATATCCACATTAAAATGATTGTTGACTACTCTCTTTATGGACTACCTTTAGTATATCTTAAATCATTCATCTTTTCTATTGTAAAACGCTGACCTTTGCACAGGTTCACCGTTTGCCATTTCGTGCCAAAATGACTTTCATATGAACCCCCTTATGTCCTGGCACTGAAGAATTGAATCATTTGGTGGATGTCAGTCTCCCTACATTAGAAAGGTCTGCTCTGCTTTCACGAGTTACATGTTTTCATTGAGTCACACACTTCATCACATTCACAGCAGAAGGAAAAAAGCTGCTTTGGACACAATTAGTCATCAGTGCAAAGATTCACCTGCATAACTATACAATCTTTGTGAGCAATTATGTTTTCAGTAACAACACAACATCCCTATACATGCCCTATATAGAAAACAATTACTACATCAATTGTGTTAAAATGTTGAAGTTGTAAATGAGCAATATTATCACCAGTCTAATTATGCATATTTGTATATTTTTAATCCCATCAATTTGAGTTATTTTCTGCATGTTGCTCAGTGTTCAAAGCCTCTATAAGAATGACTTCCAGCCCAGTTTGTACCTAATTAGTGACAGACAAGTGTGAGTGATTGTGAGGTAAATACCTGAGCCCCTTTTGGAAACCACCTTGACGCTCTTGGACAGCGTGATGTAGAACAGGATCAGCAGAGGGCTGGGAGGTCTCATCTTCCCCCCCGGTCCTCACGGCCTGGACAAAAGGAGGAGAGAACTATCAGTCATTGTTGGTATGAGATCAAGTAGGTCCTTGTTGCTACAGACAAGTGTCACTGTATATGAAACCTCTTTCACATAGGGATACATGCTCACATCAAAACAGCAGCCTCCATCCCCCAGGGGGTCTTCCTTCTAATGATTTTCTCTCAGCGTTGCAACTGAGACAGGTTATCGCAGCATGGATATATTTCATGAAAACCATTCCCTAGGATGCTGATGAATCAATAAAGAAATAATGACATGTGTAAGAAACAGCACTTTCTATTGTCAGCTTCATTAAAAATAGGAAGGACCTTGAAGAGAATTTTAAATTACCACCTGGTGACTGGCACGGGCACAGCCCATAGCCCACCCATATCACTTGTGCACTCATATTTCATTTGAATTGATAGGACTCATTCTCCAGGCCTCATCCTGGCATCATAACAGGAGTAACTGTCTCCTAATAACCAGCTCAAAGAATGAAGTTAACACCTCTGTACATAAGATGAATGCATGAATCCTAAATGTTATTTATACTTCAGACAGATTTTTATTTCCCATTCATTAACTTGAAAGTATATGTATATATTGTCATACACACATTAGAAATGACAGACCAACCTGTTACATAAATACAGATTTCGTAGCAATACAAAAAAATCACATTGTTGACACACCACTGAGAGTTATTTCTAAAGACCTCATGGATACTTTAAAGATATCTGAATGTATTAGAAAGGCATGTCAAAGTCTACCACATATTACCATAATGTACTATTTTAACAACTCTTATGTCTTCATAGTAAAACAAGTGTAAGCCAAAAGACTGTCATAGCTAACATATTTTGTTTATGAAAAGGCAAAAACTGGACTGAACAATTCAAGCCAGTGAACTAGAAAGCCAAAGAGCACCTTGGCCTTTAGAGACAGACTCTCTCACACAGTGAAGCAGAGCCAGCCCGGACCCTGGAGTCTCCGGTGAGTCACGTGCGCTCCAGATTAGCATAGCTAATGAAAGAAGCCTCTCTCAGGACGTGTTTACACGACACTCGCAAGGCCTTCTCTGAAAAGACGCCATTCTCTCCTACTCCATCACTTTCCTGTGTTCAGATGATAAACACAACACTGCCAATAACATTCTGGCAAATGCAACTGTTGAAAGATGGTCATGTCTTTGTTCCAATAAAAGACCTCAAAAAGTGCTCGCCGATAAGCTTGTGGGATCTAAATGTGTGTTTTCAGTTGCAGCTGTGAACCCACTCGCAACTAAAAGCAGCCCCGTAGTCCAAGTCTCTTAGATATGATTGGATCCCTCATTACATACAAACAGAAAGTTGTTTTTTTTCCCTATAACTGCAAAAATCTAAGAGCTTTAGCATAATGGTAAAAAAATGTAAGACAGCAGAGTCCTGTAGTATACCATTTAGTATGGTAGTGGGATTTTTCATGTACAGACATAGACAATAGGTGAGGAAACAAGAAAAACAATGCTCTCATTCTGACAGTACAATCTGTTTCACAACAAACTGAAACCACCTGACTTTCTCCTCTGAGTAAAAATCCTCAATCATGTACAGCCCTCAACCCTTGGCTGCTGCTTCATTATTCGCTGGCTTGGTGTCATATTCTTGCTGCAAGAGAAATGAGCTTGTTGACTCCCTTGCATAGTGAAATAGTTTATCATAACATGTCACTGTTCTACTTTAAGCATCTGAGGATTTACCATGAAACTTTTTTTTCCCGGTGTTTATGGCAGAGCTTTTGAAACAACAATATTAAACCCTCTCTACAGTGACCTCACTACATAATAGGCTTGGCTAAACCTAAACAAATGATTGACAGATTTTCGAAGAGGCTGTTTCAGTCTCAGTCACAGTCTAATTGAACAGAACAAAGTCAGTCCCCCTCCTCTGTGTGGCCATGATGTTACGCCTTCACAAGCTCAGTGGGTATGGGTCCTGCCAGCCATGACATCACCAACCTGCCATCCTGAAACAGACCACTATTGTTCCTCTCACTGACCCCACACAAACACCATCAAACTGGGTCTACCATGACTTCCTGAAGCAGAAGCTTTTATAACCATGTAAGGAATCAAGGTTGGTCTCAAGTCAGCTCCAATCAAGTAATCATAATGTTCTTCTATCAAGTAATTAAATCATAATGTTTGGGTTTACTCAGTCTAGCTTCCAAATTAAATTTCGCTTTTATTTCCCGAAATGAGTGTAAACTTTTAGAGCAAGTTAATTAAACTTACACTTTACGACCACCGGAGTCAGATGTAAATAATGTTTATAGCAAAATTCTTTTGTCACACAAATATCCTGTGTGTCCACGATGTCTCTCAAATAAAAGCTCTTTGAGGAAAATAGTGATCTTTTGTAAAGTACACATGACACATATTTAACTTTGAGCTCAGAGCGTTAGTCATCATGGGAAATGCTGCAAACGTAAAATACTAACAAATATAAGTGGATCAGTAATAGGAACAAATATGCAAATTTACAGTGAAAGCCATGCCATAAACCTTGTCCTTGGTGTGTTTGGATTGAGCGACCCTCTGAATCCACTATCGTTACTCGTGTCATTAACTGCAGCCAAGATTTTTTTTTTCTCGGAGGCGTCAGGAGCAGGTGTGTTTGAAGAGGCGCACGCAGAGCCATGGCGCAATATCCACGCTTCAGCGATGCATGAAGCATGCACACATCATCACACACTGTGGCACACACGCCGTCTGCCCACTGCTTTTTACCAGAAAATGAGGGCCATGGCCTTGCACTGCCTGCTGACTCACCTCCGACAAAGGAGCACAGGAATTTACTGTCTACTGCCACTGTTACGGGCCTGGAGCTCCCAGGATAGCTGTGTCTGTGCCCGCCTTCCCCTAATGTTTTTCAATTATCACCTTGCTCACATTTTGTAGCTAGGCCTTTCACTGCAATGTGTGTCTGTATTTATTTGTCAGAAACTATATTTCCAAAGTGCTGATATTTCTGTAATTTAAAAACACTTTACCCGACCCAGATTCCCGAATGACAAGGAGAGGTTAAATTCTGAACTGTATTAATCTGGAGCTCTGTTATCGTTATGGTAGTTGTGCCATCTTAATGCAGAGAGATAGCTTCACCATCTTGGCACAGCGAGCTGTGGATGACTGTTCATGTGATTAAGGGTTTTAATCCAATTTGGAGGCAGCTTTTGGAGCAGTCTAAGGTAAAGTACATCTATGGCATTTACTACATTAGAGGTGGCTCTTCCTCCAGAAAGAAACAAATATGAACAGCAAAAATGAAACAACAGATGTTTAGTTAAAGTCAGGGAGTTAAAATACTGCAGAACAGTTGTGGATTCTGGTCTCTTTTTTCATTCTAACAAATTATACATGTATTTCTCATTAAAAGCTGTGGAAGGTAGGTGTTTTTGTAGCTTTGAAAGCAACATATTAAACTCTGCTACATATGCATCACAATGGCAGTACTGGTTTGGTTATATGAGTAATGAGATTTGAAATGAGACAATTTTAAACAAGTATTCTGATGCTTTATTGGCATGGTACCACATGATGAAAATATGATGATTTGTGTATACCACTCTTTTTTGAATGAAACTCTTCACAATTCTTGTGGTGAGTCTTTTGGGAAAGTATTTGAAGCTTCTGTGGCAATGGACCTGCAAATCAAGACTGGAGTCAAACGCAGCAATTAAGAAATGAATTCAAATTTGAAACCAGTTTCCATACAGTGAACAGTCAAATATCCTTTTTTTTTTTTTTGTTAGTGTAAATTTCTGTGTTTCCTATCACACAACCAAAACTGAGGGAACACACCAAACAAATGTGAGCCATAGGTGTTTTATATGTCACTGTGTCAAAAAGGATTCTTGCAGCAAATGGCACAGTGCACTGCATATACACTTTTGAATAGCAACCTGTTCTTGCATCTGTGCCACTGGCATGTGTGTGTGTGTGTGTGTTTGTTTTTGTGTTTGTGCTCTGCCAGATGTGTCACAGTGTGAGTCAGTTCCCTGGAGGACTACTCTGTGGCAGTAATCTGAGCGGCTGCTGCAGAATAAAAAAATCACTTGGTGGTAGGCTGAGTGAGCATTTGTTAAACGCATCTGACCACTCTTGACCATAGGCCCCTGTTAATCTCAAGAGGCTGGCCATAGGTGCTGAGTGTTAACGAGCAAGGTAGGTGAGCTCTGCTCTGCTTCAATCCCAACATGCACCTCCCTACCAGGGGAGATAAGGCCAGTCAGCCCCCTGCCATTTTACCAGGTTGGGACATGGCCTTAAAATCAGATGACTCAGCACAGCTGCCGCCTAGGCTCATGTACAATTTTGCTGTGCATGTAATTAATTTAAAGAACTTCAAAGCAAGCTAAAGCCATTTGCACATGACCAGTGAAGAGATGTGGAGTGTTGAGTGCAAAGTCTGAGTTCAGACAAGCATTTTACTCCTGTGGTTGTTGATTGCTCAGCCTCATCCCCTGTGACCAGGGCCCATTGTCAGCTGTCCAAGGATGACTGGCTACAGAGACGCTCTCATGCCTCCATTCAGTACTGCTGTTGATGGAGAGCAGGGAAAGCATGCTACTTGCCCACTTAGTGTACACATCCCACTGGGGACACTGGACCACTGCTGACAAATACATCAAACACTAACATACTGCCAAAATGAGGCTCGCCAACACACAATGCTTTACTGTGGCTGTAGACAGTGTTTAACATTAGTCCCAATCACTCCAGTCCACTAAGTTCAAATATCTATTCAAAAATGAATACTACTGTAGATACTTTTATTTCAGCCATCCCACTGCTACCAACACTAGCAGGAGATTCATGTGCAAGTTGTATTCAGCCACCTGCTGATAGTCCTCGTCTGCCAGCAGCTCCAGACTCCAGGAGGCATCTCTCCTCTCTGCCATCTTCACAGGAGATCAAGCTTTATGAAGATACAATACATCACGGGACTCAAGCCACTCTATGTCAAACACACATGTCAAAAGATCCACAAACCAACCAGTATCTACCCCTAATATTGTAAGGGAGGATAAGGTCAGTATTTATATTAAAATTACATGCTTTTTTAACTGTGTTAGGCTACAAACCTTTCTAAGATCTCTGACCTTGGTTATTGTAAAAGACAAGAACTATCTATTAAAACACAGAGAAAAAGCTTTTATCACACTTTCAATTTAGCGAAACCAGTAAAGTATTAACTAATTTATCAGCCACTCAATTTAACATTTAAAGTACCCGGATTGATTTGTGCAAGTTACTAAGTTTAGCATTTTAGAAAAGTAATGAGAATAATTACGTTGCTTTCAGAAAAGAAAACTGTTACCAAAGTCAATGTGATGACTGTAAATGAATAGTGTCTTAATGCTTTATAGTTTGACTTGAAGCTAAGACAAACTGTGAGGTATCTGTCAGTAAGGCACATCATCAGAGGTAAGCACATTTAACATAGGAAATGACTTTTATTACACACGCAGAGAGTAGGGACATCAACACAAACTGTGAGGAGTCCAGTCAATATTTTTAAATTAATGAGTAACCTGGGGCTAACTTAAAGAATTTACATGTTTCTAACTGGAAAAAATGTTGACAAAATGACACTATTTACTCTAGTGGTCTCATTGCATGGACCCAACATCTGTGGAATATGATACTTTTTCATGTATAAATCAAAAACAACACGGGTAAAATGTAATACTCTTCAACTGAGTCCAGAGGGAGATTTTCACCTGCATTATTTTAAACTATGGCTGTCCAGAGTGAACTATGACCACAAATGGTTCTTCTGTGAACTATTTCAATCTTGGATAGAGTGAGGACAGTTACTTGAGCTGCTTGACAGCTGCTGCAGAGGAGAACAGCTGCTGATGAGGAATCAGAAGCCATCGTTTACAGTGGAAACAGACTGCCATATGTTGCAGCCAGCACAAAAACCACAGTACTGATAAAAGTGAAAGGTGGCAGGCCGTGAGGAGCATGGAAAAATACCCATATATTTCTATATTCTGCTCCTAAATTGCCTCTGGCTGTGAATTGTGCTGGATGTGCCTACATTAGCAGTGTATGGATGCACTGCAGTCCATCCTCTCAAACCAACAGTCTTTTTCTTTCTTTCTTTTTTTAAAGTTCCCTGAAGACAGGAAATGCTGGCCCGAGCGGTTTTCAGCTGAAATGTGCATTTACGCTTTGGTATCCATGACACAGTCTATTCTATTGTCTAGAGAAGCCATCGTGGTGGCAATGGAGCCTAAATGAGGCCAATAATGGTCCTCTGCTCAGTCCCCAGAGTCTTGCCTGTTTAAAAATCGATTCTCTGCTTGACTGGGGACAGGCTGGGAATAGAGAGAACTGGAAGAAATGGAGAGAAAAGTGCGAGAAAAGAAGGGGGCTACAAAAGGTTACCACAGATACAAAAGACACTGGATATAATACAACACCCAGCTGCAAGTAAAAGCAGTGTAAATGGTATAAGCTGCTGTTGGGGGGAAAAGTATGAAAATTTGTCATTTGCTATTTTGTTTTATCATATTCACAAACCAAATAGTATTTAAAGCACTGACAGACTCTATTATGAGTAAAGTTGTTAATTAATCAGCTTTTTTTTAAATGCCATCTTTCACGTAGCAGCTGCTTTTGTTTGCTAGAGTAAGCCATATGCTTTTGTTTAAGCATAGTATACTTAAAATTAGATGCCATTATGTACAATGTGACTGTACAAAGCTTTAACAATAGGATTTAATGTACAACGAATGTACCACGAAGTTTTTAAACTGAAAGCCATTGTTCTTTTTTCAATTAGACTGTTAATCGATCCAGTTCCAAAGAAAAGACAATGAAATCAATTAAGCAAAAAGCAAAAGTGATGTTGTTCCATGTCTCCTCTTGTTGTTCCGGCTGTGTGCATATTAATCCAAAACTTTTCCTGGAATTTAACAGTACGCCCAAGAACTTTATGACCACTCTGACAATTCAACCCACAGTGATGGATTAGGCTCGAACTGTAAAAAGCGCTTTGAGTGATCCAGAGAAAATGAAGCAAGGCAGCTATTCAAGGCATGCACTGAAAACGGCGGCAATAAAGTTACTCATTAAGATCTCAAGCGACAAAACACTCCCCTCTTTACAAAGCCGAGCATGCACCGCAACAACACAAAACAATGGCAACTTACCAAAGTGAAGCTATAACTGTATATCAGTGTAACAGAGCTGCAAGGTAGTGGAACAATCCTCTCTTCACAACGGAGAAGGAGCCAAAACTCCCGTCACTTTTTGCCGTGAAAGATATATGGGCTTTTTTTTTGTAACCTGGACCAATGAGAACAACTTGTGGGTGTTACTAAACAATAGCTGCAGCCAACCAAACGTCCCAAGTTATTACACACTCTGCAGTGAAATGGGAATGAATAAATATTTAATTTAAACATGTGCTTTTGTTTACAGCATCATTTGGCTGTGCTCCTGTGTGTCAAGTATAGTCCATATGCAGGTTTCATTGACCTTCAGCTTTCCATCTACCCAGCCTCTCATGTGCACTCCACTGAGACACAATGGGGCCCCCAAAAACAAGGCCCAATTAGGACACTGTACAAACAGTGCTACAACAGACAGCACAGATGTATAGATTAATACACTTCTCTCTGGAGAGAAAACACAGGGAAAGTACTGTAAATTTTTTAAGGCACGTAAATAATGTAAGGATGAAAAAGTTCAGCTGCTTGTCATTTTAACATTGTATAGTTTAAAGATTCAAATAGTTTCCTCCACATTATAACAATACAACCACACAACAATTAAAAACAGCAAAATACTGCATTTCAACCCTATATTGTAATGATATATTTATATTAAAACAGAAGAAGGAAGCTGTTTCTACAATATGAAAGTCTTGGATGCAATTTTTTTTCTTTTTAACACAATCTTGCATGAAGGTTTAGAACATTTTTTTTTTTCTTTCTAATTTCAAAGAAGAATCATTATTTGACCTATTTCCATTGGGTTTGTCCATAGACAGCAGCATGTCCCTGCAGGGCTACTGTAGGTGCTCACAGGCTGTAGAAAGGGAGGTGTAAGCAACAAGTAGACAACGCACCATTTTCAAAAATTAGATAATTGGACAATAACAGTATAGCATTATGTGTCAGGCTAGAGCATCTGTTTTAATGACATTGTCTTGATTCATACTCTATGGTTATAACGCAGTTGTCCAAACTGTATAACACACCACCAAACGCACACACATTGACACACAAACTGAAAGAATCCCACAGCATCATTGATTGTTCTTCAACCAGCGCGGCATCAGTTGTACTGTGCAGCTGCTGAGGGTCTTAGAGGCAGGAAAAGGCCCTGCAGGGAACAGTACAGTTACCTCAGATGAAGTCTCATTATGGGGATTTCAGTGAGCAGAAACAATTGTGGGACAGTAAGCTGGAGTGTGTGCTCCTATACTGCAATCATTATTGAAGCGAGCTAAAGTTTTAACCATTAAAGTGAGGCTAAAAAAGTGACTGGACATCGCATACAGATTAGGTCTTAAGGGGGTTATGGGAGGCCTAAGTTTTAGCTTATGTATTGAACAAATTTCTGCCTTCCAATGGAGTCCTATTCTTTACACTGTTTTAGTTTGTCCATCCAGACAAATATGAGCATATAGAAACCATTTTTTTATACTAATATGCCAGAAAATGTTTTTGATTTTCTGCTACATTGAAAAACAGTAAAATATAGAAGAATGTCTCCAATGGTTATATGGACTCTTAGTTTGTCCTAAAATGGTTTTATAAAAAATATTGTTTGTGTGAATTTTAAAAATGTGATGAAAAGATGGCACACACCCGACATATGTAATCTTGTAATATGTCAACGGGTGTCCACACCATTCTATTTGGCACAGATACCAGTGTCATGTGAGCATTTCAGATCAAGCCAGAAATGTGGAGCCATACTGGGAAGAGTCCAATTTCTTCAAGCAGGACCTGGTCAGGCTGAACTGCCCCGGTGTGTGGATGGAGGTTTGGGGAAAGAAGGATAGGATGGAGGAGGGGAGGCGGTGAGAGGAGGTGGGGGTGGGTGCATGCCAGCGACTGCAGAACGAGGAGAAGAGCCAGGTCACGGCTGGAGCCAGGAGCAGGACTGACTGAGCCTGTGTGTGTCAGAGATCAGGCATTCACACACACACACACACACACACGCACACGCACGCACACACACACACGCACACACACACACACACACACACACACACACACACACACACACACACGCACACACACACACACACACACACACACACACACACACAACAGCTTGAATTGATGTCACCACTTGAATATGCCTCAGGACGTAAATAATATTTCCAAGCTAAAGGTAAATTCTAAACTAAGCTGGCATAGAACCATTCTTACTACTTTTATTCAGACCTGCTTATTTTTGATTTTTGGATTTTCTTTTATAGGAGTTTTGGTTATGCAAGTAGACTCAGATTTTCTACTAAACCAACATTCAGTACCAGATTCAGTCTACATTAGAAACAGCTCTACCACACAGTCAAACAGTTGTGCAGTCATTTCTCTGCAGGGACTCATTGCACCATAACAGAGACCACTGCAGCTGACAAAATAACAGACCCGAGTGTTTTAGCTTCAGGAAACAGCTGAAACACCTCTCATCATCTCCTCCGCTCTACTGTCACTCTGACCGTTTAGCACATCAGTTTTTGCTTGACCCTTCTGTTTTTATCCCATTTTTAAGCCAGGGCTAAACATTTCTGAGATGAGATGACAAGTTAAGTTTTGTGGGCTAATCCTAATTCAAGTATAATTTAATAGGGAATAGTGAAATTTAATGCTGTAAAAAATACATTTTGTTTTACCCTGCTCTGTCATTAAGAACAATGGCCACATTTCTCTCTTCCCGCTTCTTTTTAGCCGTATGGCACTGGAAATATTTATATGTCATCTCTTGTACATTGCCCACGGGTCACAGCCAGGATTCAAAGTGAACCTATTCAAAGTGACAGCTGAGAGAATGATTCCATTACAGCTGGTTTCTTTTTTTGCTACTGGAAAGATGAAATACTGAATTAGAACATGACCTGACCATATTTATTTAAGCCACAGTGAACCATCCACACTGTAGTTACGTATGGAAAGAGTCACAGAGTCTGGGATTATGCTTTTACTAATTGAGCTTATTTTTAACACAGTATTATTAAAACAAGAAGCTGTGAGCAACTTCAGAGGTTGGGGGTTTTCGGGTCAGCATCTAAATACCATTGTCCTAATTTGTGAAATGGAAACCTGATTTATTGCACTTCTTAGAGCCTTTTGAAGGGCAGTTAATCAAGCTCTGTTCTGTCTGTCTTGCTGCTTATTGTTCTTTTATTGTCAATCAATGTGACGAGGAGGAGATGGTCTTTATAAACATGCCCCTTCTCCAAATATCAATTTCTAGGAGCATGATCAAAACAATGTGCTTGCGAGCACAGGCCTGTGGCTAAAGTAATGAATTAGCCGTGTTCCTCAACCTGCCCTCCACATATCTACAAATCACTGACCCCTCCTGTGGGTCTTTATCAGATGACAGACAGGCTAAAAGCCTTCATTTCCAATGCCGCACTGCATTCTGATCCACATTATTATTATGTGATTGTATGCATCTGTGCATAATTGAACATTTTGAACCCTTAAGCCAATATGCCGCCAATGGATCCTCAGTTCCCACATCAAAATGATTATTTCTAAACAAACCGTGTTTAATCGACTGCATGCCTCTGCAGCTCTTTCCATCTGGAGGATGCTGTGTG
This sequence comes from Rhyacichthys aspro, assembly GCA_036850595.1. NCBI lineage: Eukaryota > Metazoa > Chordata > Actinopteri > Gobiiformes > Rhyacichthyidae > Rhyacichthys > Rhyacichthys aspro. The sequence goes on from CM072168.1 coordinate 11,155,957, forward strand.
ACAGCTTCCCTTAAATTACAAATATCAATCTGCCACTGTGGGAGCTCAGCTGCCAGTGGCCTCATGGGGGTCTGCGTCAAAGCTAGCAGCCTTCAAAACAAAGCCATCAAAATGCCATGCCATGTCGGTCAGCATCAGATAAAAGCCAGTGATGCACAGATCCAGGTTGATCTGACAAGCCCCTCATAATACAACACTGAGCTAGATTTAGTGGCACAATGAAGCTGGAGTTTACCCAGTGTGCGGTTCTGGGTCAACTGTGTGCCTGCCTCTCTCTCCCCCCACGGCAGGGACCGACAGACGCTAGCACTGAGGGCTCCCAATCTGCTGTGTGATCAGCAGGACTTTCCCTAAGCATGTCCCCCTGCCTCAGCGCCGGCTGTCGGCCCGTAGCACCACCACCACTTACACTCCATCCACCCGTTTATTGATACACTTCGCCGCAGGATCGCCCTGGAGTGCTTCTTGGGAAAGCGAGGGGTCTGAGGGGTGGCCTAATTTAATCAGTGGTAGGGGAAAACACACTTATCATTCATCACCAACACAGGATACAAGCAGACACACTCCAGCAGCAAGTCCCTCTTAGATGACTGTAACACACAAAGCAGATGATTTATAGTGTTACGCTGGACAGCTTTGTGCTCAGTGGCCACAGAAAAGCATGCAGACAGTGCCCTATGGCTCCCACAGGGTTAATCTGGTTTTTACATGGCTCTATAAGTGTCTGCTAGTGCATTTATAACAGAGTGAGTGCTGTGTGTAGTGTAATCATTGTCCCAACCATTAGTTTTACCAATTCCAATTCTAATATGAAGCATTAGACAACACTCAGAAGTAAGTAATGGATAATTGTGTCACCAGTAGTCAGACTTGTGGAATAAAGTCCTATAACAGTGAGATATTTATTATTGTGGAATAAATGGATGATGTTTATTACTGGTCCATCTTTAAAATCTAGAGCTGGCCTACTGTCTTCATTTAAATGATTTACTATGATTAAAATGCAGAACAGAAATCAATGATAAATCATTCATGATGCTTTAAGTTGAGGATGACACGCTCGTGGGACTTAAAGAGAGGAGCAGTGGGTTTCAGAACCACAGACAGCTCCGGTCAGCGCGCATCTGACGACTCATTAACCCGGGGCCGAGCTGATCCGAACGGTCCCGAACTATCCCGAACAGCAGACTCACGAGGCGTAGCTCTAGGCACGGACTTGACTGTAGCTGGTTAACAACGTGAACTGGGGAAGTGGCTCACCTCCAGCTGGCCTCTGGCATGTCGTCCCTGCCAGAACCGAGGGATATAGGTCACCTGACAAAGTAGAAAAAAACATTGCTTTGACCAGCACCGCTCGTGTGCTCCTAAACGCACCAACAGGACCCGTTATTGAAGTTAAACAGGGCTGTAAAGGCAGATTGTAGCGCATGTTTATGCCAACATGCAGTCAACACCCGCTTCTTTCTTGTAGCGCAGCCATTCAGACGTACAATAAAACGCTCCTGAAAAAAGGCTCGAGTGTCATCAATTATCATTCAGTGAGATTCCTGCGTCGGCATTCAGCACAGTTCCACCCAAGAGAACGCGCTGCGCGCTCCCGTGGGAAACTACTACAGTACAGTGTCCACATACATGACGTGCACATGTGTCATCGTAGTGGAGTTGACGAGACAGGCTAATGATAACGTGACTGTCACATCAAAAACAGTGAGAGTGATCGCGACACGTGAACGCTCAGAGAAAGGGAGAAGTTACTGTGGCGCAACCATTAACACAGAGCAATGTAGCCGGTGCTAAATCGTCGCCTCGGTACAAGCAGTAGCCTATATTCTGAGTATAAAGGCGGGATCGTGCGCATAATAAGGCTTATACTGGCAGACTGCCTTCAGGGAGAGCTGCCGCTTGGTTTGCACCTTTATCTAAATCCTCTCCTTAGTGAGCTCCAGTGAGCCCGGCGGCTTGGTGCGCGTGTGTATGTGTGTGTGAGAGAGAGACTGCACTGCAGAGGGCTTCTCCAGCTTCTCTGGCAATGATTGAGCTCATGAGCAAATATCAAATATGATACAACACACGAGGAGCCCGGCTATTAATGCGACACTCAATTTGAGGGCTCTCTCTGACATTCCTACGCGTATTCAGCTGACAAAATCTCATTCACTCTAACATCTTAGAACTTCTCTACCTTTTAGCTCTCCACAGTCCTGGCTTTTGAAACCTCAAATGCTATCCATGTTTTGCCGAAGGATTAGTTCAACAGAGATGTGTAAACTTTGTCAGAACATTTTAAAAAAATGTCAACAAGGCAAAGATAAAAAAAAAAAACAAAATACTGGCCTACCTTCAACTCGATTCCAAAAAACGTAGCGTGTCAGTCAGCGAGGAAGGCTTTGGACATCACAGCTCCAGGTCAGTAATGAGCAGAACACCTTGTGGAAAAACGAGCCACTAAGAGACTGTAATTTAGCGGCATCACCCATTCAGCCCAGCGGTCCGGTTTAAAATCCAAACGGAATGTGTCCTTTTGAAGAAGTGCACCACGCTCTCTCCTGGGCAGATGTCACTTGGCGCGCTTGAGCCCAAACAAACGATGAGTAGAAAGATAAAAAACACAACTAGAAGCGTTAAATACAGACATGTGTTTAAGAAAAGAGTGGGGCAAATGATGGAGCCAAAATTATGACAGCCGACTTTTACGCTCAAATCCTAATCATGGCCGGTGCGCTGGACCATCCCAGGCGCTCTTGTTGGTGCGTATCCAACTCGCCGCCGTGGAGATGGCGAAAAGAAATGTATGGATATAATGGCCAGATCCGACGGGGGTTTCCTCCACAGCTCCTCTCCGTAGTTGCAAATGCACACGACGCGCAGTATCTCTTTCTCCCCCCGTTTCTTCCTCTCTCACTCTCTCCTTGGTCCTAGTGCACCACTCACCGTCCTCTGCTGGTCCTAACACACTCCGTATCTGCACTCATCGATTAGGCCCTGAAAGGGAGGCGGAGGGGCAGAGAAATTCCAGCAGACGCATATAAGTCAAGTGAAAGCTCAGAGAGAATGAGAGGAAAGGACTTTAGGCTGTATTCTGTTCTTATCTTTACACCATACACTGGTTCCAGAAAGCTCAATGAAATCATATCATCTCTAAGGACTGAACTGATACAATCAAGCCTCCTGTTCAAGATGTGTCACAGAATAGTTTGGATTTCCAAAGGGACGCAAGTTTTGGGGAAAAAAAGACATTTCTTTGTGTTGGATTGGTTTCGTTGATCCCAGTCACTTGTGCCAACCTTTCAGCCGCCACCAGCACTTTTTATATTCCATATGTAACACACACTACCATCATGTCTCAGTGCCACTCCAAGCACGCACCGACTGTTTCTCAAAGGAAAGATCAACGGATAAAAGAGATTTAGACACGTTATTCTTAGCGTGTTGCCTCTTTACTTTGGCCTAAACGCTAAAAATGCTGAGGTTTTCCTGTAGATCACCAACCCTTTCTTTGTTTACGTAGAAGGCAGATTTGTGTGTAGCTGACAGATGAACACAGGTAGTTATTTGGAATAAAGATGGATTTGACTTATTATTTTGAGCATGAGGAACAGGAAAAAGGTACAGTATCCAAAAAAACAAACAAAAAAGTCAGTATCCAACCAAACCTTCACATTTACTCACACCATTTGGCACAGCGAGTATCAAGGAGATATATTTGCACTGGTGGGAGACCTGGGAGTTTATTCTGGAACATGCTTGTTTTTATATCTGCACAGAATAACAGGTAAAAGACAGAGCCATTCTAGAAACAAAATGAACCCACACAGAATTAGAAATAAGTACACAGGTTCTATGCAGGCTACCGCTCTGACTAAGTCCTCCTCTTCATTAAAATAAATAAATAAATAAAAACTCACCCAGTCACTCACAGCTGAATAGACACTGGGTATTTTGCATTGGATATATTTGTGAGCAATGCCATAGAAACTGCTGCCAGATCACATCTCCCTCCCACTCATGTTTTGTTTTTACTGCTGCTGTGCTGTGGTGTCCATCCAGGCTCCTTCTGTTCAGTAATCGGCACATCAGCTTCTGTGACAAGAACACTTTAACAGTTCCACTGAAAAAAAAAAAAAAGCATTTACAAATGAAAAATAAATGATAGGGCTAAAATAAATAAGTGAAATAAAAAATATACATAAATGTTCTTTACAACTTTAAGGACAGTAACGCTACACAAGACCTCAAACATAACTAGGCTATTCAGATTATTTTTAGGCGAAAAAATGTCAGACTGCAAACAATGGAAGTAGTTTAAGATTTTTATTGTTATTTATTACTAGCACATTATGGATAGTCCTTCATTTATCGTGACAGTTAAAATACATTTGAACAACTCGTTTTAACTACAATAATTCATTCAAATTACTCTTGGTTGACGAACCCTGTGAAGTGTCTGACATGACATGAAAAATAAGTTGGAAGTTGCACATGAGACAAAGACAGAAATCCAGTGAAATGGCCTACAACAAGGGCAGTTAAAAACCTTTACGATAACAGGATCTGGTCGTCTTTGCCTCAGGAGTGTCATTTGTTGAGACAAACTATTAACTTAAGTAAAAATAAAACGTGTTGCGCATCTCGATCAAGAACTTTGGTTCAAGCGAGGAGCAAGGAGATGAAAACAAAACCAACCGAGACGCACTTTATACCTTTGAGTTCCTTTGTTGTTGTTTCTTTGTTCAGCTAATAAATGTGTCTCCCAGACGAACAATATTCATCTTGGTGTCTGTTTTCTGTCTGTCTGTCAATTGTCCACCTTCGCTGTGATCCATCTTACTGTGATACACACATAAACATTCACACGCCAGCCTTAGAGACAAGCAGATGTTTCCCAGAGCGTGCTGAGTGATACATGCCCATTGCCTAATTGCAGGTCTATGAAATCTGCAGGTTGCGGGTGCCAAGTGCGTTTCCAAACGGATGCCAAGCGCTTGCCGTGACAGCAGGTCCTGACCTTCCTGTAATTGTAGAGATGATGCCGTTTACCCTGCTCATCTGGCGCACACATCTGTGCCCGCACCATCCCGCCCGGCGACAACAATCCAAATCCAAACCTGAGAGCAGCAACCACTTTATTAGCAGTTTGCGGATTCATCTGTCAAAACGCTTTCTCATAACGCCGACCCTTCTCTCTGCATCACCGCCACCAGATACACCTGACACAACAAAAACTGATAAAAGGCTCACACAAATAAGCAATCTAACGCTTCAGGGATGCTTGGAGACATCACTGTTTTTATTTCTCGTAGGATGTATAGACATTCTTCATCAAAGTGATTGGATGGGAACCAATTTGTTGTCTTAAAATGTCCTGGTTGTAACAGTAACTTGCCAACAGTATAGCTTTGCACCATTTTTGCATTTCACTGGCTTGTTATTTAGCTTGCTCCTCGGGATTTTGTGAGAATTTATTGTGTGGTGCAGTTGGAATTTTTACGCATGCTGAGTTGCGCTGAATATTTTACAAGGAAACTAGATTATTCCCACAGCAGCGCCCCAACAAATCATCTTGAAATGATCATGAATTTAAGCATGCGGAAGGGTTTTAAACAATTAAGAAGAAGAAATTAATGGCTAGTTAGTATTTTTGGCAGAACAAATACGAATTATAAGTGCTTTGTAGTTGAAAATGAAGCACTTTGTGTCTAATGTATCAAAAACTATCTTATAAAAGACATCAGATCAAGTCGAAGCAATGTGCCTTGTTAAGTTATCATTCACTCATCAACGTCAGTCTCATTACAGCCCCTCGTCCAGCCTTGAATTATACATCAAGCAGCCAATCAAGAGCTTCCATCCATAGATGTCATGGGACATTCCTGATTATTCCCAGCTGAGGATTTCCTTTTTAATCAAAAGACTGGAGCAGGATCAGTGTTTTCCAAAGGAATGCAGAGAAAGAGAAGGTGGTTTAAAGGAATCCCAAGAGCAGGGGTCGGCCATTCGTGTTTCAAGTGGGGAGTGAGCACAGTTGGATTGATGAAAAATACATAGTAGTGCAGAGGGGTGTTTGAAAAGACAAACAGGCAGCAAAGAATGGGAGAATAGTAAAGGATCGTGTAGAAAAGGGGTCATCAACTAAATTTGCTTTAGGGACAGCCTGTTATTTCTCAGGTGCTACTGGGGCCTGGACTTTTAAACTAAACTATATTTTTAAATAAATATAATAAAGTTAATACCATCACTTTTTCTTATTATTTTGTTTGATTTCTTCATGGTTTATCTTTTTGTGTTTTTCTATTTTGAATAAAAACTTTTTTTTTGGTTTTAGTTACTTGTGAGCCAGGCTCACTTGGGCCAGGCTTAGTTAAGACATGTTTATTTAAGGCTTATTCATATTTTATGCTTAAGTAAGCCATGCTCACTTGAACCTGGCTCAAGTAAGCCTGTCTTAACTGGACCAGGCTAAAGTGACATCAATTTCTGTACAGTAGATTAAAGGTTGCATGTCAGCTAAATGAGCTCAGTTTCAGTCATCTTTAAGTTATTTTAACAGCTATGGTTACCTATGTTTCCCCTCATGTTTTCTTATTTTGATTATGTGCTGGGGGGCCTGATGGTAAGCTATCTGGGGCCTGATGTGGCCCCTGGGCCACCAGTTAATGATCACTGGTGTAGAAGATTGAAAAGGCAACTTTAAAGGGAATAAAAGGTGAATTTAACACAATAATGAACACAAATGAGAAATGAAACTGCATCATGTAAAAGGCGTTAATCATTTTTTAACTTCTCTTAACACAAGGTTACTTAACAGCCTTTTGACCATGTACTTCTTTTGGGGAATGTCAGCGTTGTCAGAAAAACAATTGTCTCCTCCCCATGCCCCTAGTGTTCATTAACATAGAAATTGATTAGCCGCAATTGATGCTCTAAAGCAAAGTTAAGAAAGCAAAGTCAGCCAAGAATCAGAATTTAAGGCAGTTCTTAAAGTGTAAAGCTGATCTTCTTATTAGCGGTACAGGCCAGGATTTGTCCACACAGAAGTCAAAGTGAAAACTAGTAATTTTGTTCCATACTTAGTGTGTAAAACAATTATAACTGATCATAACCGTACAGCTCAGAGGGCTGCATTGACTCAGTGTACCTGCCTCCATCACAGACAACCCTTGTTTTTGCAAAATGTATATGTCAACCAATAATAATTTATTGTTCCAATGCTGACTAATACTTAATACTGGGGCTTAGGAAGTAGTTCCTTGATCCTATAAAACAGAAAGAGATGTCAATGACAGTTGTTCAGTTACAACATGTAGAATAAAATGGTTTCATCTTTAGGTTTGATGTTGAGACAGAAACGTTTCCATCTCAATCAAAAGGTGATGTCCGAGATTCACCATGATTTATTCAGTTCGAAGCAGCATGAGTTCAGGGCATTTTACACCAGTCAAAACAATGCCAACTGTCAAAGGATCAGTTCAAAACCAATTCAGATCATAGAGTAAAAGGATACAAGAGGTGGATTCCTTTTGATCCTCCCCTTTCCTCTTTCAGCAATGATTACTGCATGTGTTTTTGCTACACTTTCCTTATCTCTGTGCTACACTTTCCTTATCTCTCAGTTTTTAATAGAGGCCTCAGTATGCACATTTAGACATGTAATGATTTCCAGAACATACTAGATGAATCTAGCTTTCTGCCCATTGCCTTCCAGCCTCCTGTAGATATACAGTAGGCTGCTGTGATTAGCAATTTAATCTATTTTGACCCTTTGCATTTTCCAAGACATTTAAAACACAAGGTCTGTAATCTCTTTAGGTCCCATATGGAAAAAAACAGCAAATCTCTATTTGTTTTCATTACAGAACAATATGGCACAATAAAATGGATTGTCTTTATATACCTTCTAGTCTACTGTTGCAGAGACGCTTCTGATCAGACGAGTTTCTTGATGGATAATTGACCTCAAGACCTCTTTTTCATGAGATTCTTGAAATTGAGTTCTGTAATTGGTATTAGCCATATTTATGTACAATCTAATGTTATTACATGAAAAGTCAAATTAAATTCACCAGAACTGACTACATTTGACATAACATTACATGCAGGAACTGTTCACTAATCATATTACAGGAAGCAAGTATGTTTTATTACTATAAAAGCTTGTTGAGGGTGGGAATTGTTCTCTTGGGGTTAGGGCTAAAGACACAGAATTGATCCACTATATTTTATATATTACAGATGAAACTTAAAACGCCAAATCTAAAACCAAAAAATAAAATCCCAGTATCACAGTAAACAGTCCTATCTGGTGTAACAATTGTTGTCCTGAATAAGTCTTCTGGCACTATTGCACTACACAACACTCAAATGTAAAAAAAAAAACACAATTAACACCACAATTTTTTTCATTCAGTCCTTGGTATTGTATGAAGATGGTGTAATAACTAAGGCATTTTAAAAAGGCTGATTCTCAGTCCCACATAAGGGCAAATGGACAAACAGCACTCTGTGTTGTTGTGAAAACTTTTTCTGGGTCATGAACAGGGCTTGAAGGAAGGCTGAGAAGGACAGAACGAGAGCACTATTAGCCTACAGTGACAACAAGGAACGCTAGACGCTCGCCACTTCGTCATTTGGCTGTGAATGATTTTGCATGAATTTGTGTGATGACTCATGATGCGCTGATTGATTTTGCTCTGCAGCTAAGTGCTTAAAATTAATTACCAAAGCGAAAACGAAATAAAAATGAGCCCAAAAACAACTTTGTGAATGACTTTGGTGTAAAAGTTTGACAAAAAAGCCCTGTTGTTGTTGATTTTGGTGGGCCGAAAGCTGCAGTGGGCGTGTCATTAGTTGTAAGCTGATCTGCAGTGAGTTGGTACCACCCCTCGATGGTCCCAGTGAGACAGCTCAGAGATTAGTATGAAGGATGTTCTTCATTCGTTAAGTGCTGATACTAATCCAATTCGTCCAGGTTATATAGCAACACTCTGTCTTCATCTAGGCCTGGACAGTGTCTCATCGAGATTGCTACCGACAGATTTTCAAACCAGAAGCTCTCATTTACCCATCAGTTATCCACATCTGCGTGTCTGTGGTGCGCATAATATGACACTAATGCTACAAAGAAATGGCCTTTCCTTTACAAATTAAAAGTCAATTCACAGTCAGAGCAGCTGCAGTGGTGGTGTGTGCGCTCAAGTTAGCATCGTTGAGAGAGACGTAAAGTAAATATAGACAAACAACGCACATGTTGAAGAAGAGCGATTCACCGATCTTATTAGATAGGGCACACAGCCAAATCTGTGACTGGAATAGCACAGTCCAAATAAGCCATATCAAAGTAAATCTGAACTCAACTATCACCACAGGGATTTACAATGCTCTTGCTGTTCTCAGGAGAAACAGAAGGCTAAAGAGAATACATACTGTGTTAAAGTGCAGTGTATATGACAAAGGCGAACTGGCAATTTTCTTCTATCTTACTGTAACTTTAACCAGGCATTTTCCCACCTAAACACATCATTAAACAGTTCTCTTTTTACTCTTTTTCATTACTATTTTATGTTCCATCATTACTATTTATATAGAGCTAACACTTAAGACTTATTGTCATTGTTTGTTGTTTTATGTGGACCCCAGGAAGTAGTTTTTGCTAATGGTACTAATGGATTGCAACATTTAGTTTGCATTTTTATTATCTAAACTTGTTAATTCAATTGGTGTGATATCCTATATGGAGTGTGTTGATTATTTGGCAGAAGCAGAAGTCAAGACTTGCCAAGGAACACAGACGTCAAAGGCAAATATTTCTGTTTATGTTATCAATCATGATTTTTTTGAATAATCTTTGGATAATATTTCCTCTAAAATGGTACAAAATTCAGTCATGACACAATAAAAGTGCGTATTTTATGCAAAGAATTTACTGTATCACAAAAAATCTTTCTTCCGTCTGGAACTTTTGGCACTCGTTTGCTCCAGGATTAAATTTAATATCGATTTGAAGCCAAAAAACAAACTTATAGCTCGACTGGGGCCCTCACATTTAAGGTACAAAGATTGTTGTGATTTTGTGGTGGCTTATAATAGTCTCGTACTTTCACATGGACTGAGGGCTGGGAAGTTTTACTGAGGCTGATGAACGTAGAGGTTCCTTAGTGAATAAAGGTGTCGAAAAGTGGCACGGCCCTCCTCCACTGAGCGGCCCACACAGCCGGGACTTAACTCCACTTTATGTAACCGAAGGCAGTGAGGAAGTGAAGGAGGAGCAGGACAGTGATGAAGAGGTGGCGGGCTGGAAATGTGGAAAGATGATAGATAAAAACTATGCATATCACCAGGCACAGCTTCACAGTCCATATCTTTTATTCTGCAGGGACATTTGCTGTATTCAAAGCCGCCTACTGCATATTAACACACAGAAGGGTATGCATATATATTGTAAAATGGACAGGTTTCATGCCTTGATAAACAATTAAAGTAGTCAAGCTGGAAGATGTTTTTCTATAGTTCAGACTGTACTTATAACTGCATTCTGGTCAAATAAATACAGTGCAAGTATACGATTTACTTTAAAACATACCTACTGCCTCTTTCTGCGTTTCTCATTATAATTTTCTACTATAATGTACATAATGAGAACTGGGACTAGTGAATATGAATGCTGTCTGTGGCTCACCCCTTTACTGGAACAGCTTGTGAAGAAGTTTAGTTGCAATGCTTTGTTAGTGACTGTGATTGGATCAAACATCTTGATTTTGCAAAGAAAAGTCTGAAAAATCCATTCATTCAGAAGTAGTAGAAGTCTCATTTTTTTCAAATTATTGATATGAACTGAGATCTTTTTATTTTAAAGTGATATATGTAAAAAAATGTAGACCTGAATTTGTTGGCTTTGGTCTCCAGGGGAAATGTGATCACGTGTATTTCTGTTTCAGCAACAATAAAGGCTGTAAATCGATTTCCAATTCTTTTTTAAATTTTTATACATGCAAAATTGACAATTATGAGTTTAATACATTAAGAAATTACAATGACATAAATTCCAAAATTACATCCCATAAAGAATCGCACAATGATTTGGATTTTAACCCAGTGTCCTAATGCCACCGGAGAGAATTGAATTGCAGTTCTTGTCTGAAGAGGCCATTTGTCATTCCCCTTTTTTTTTTTTTTTTATTTTGTTTAAAAAAAAAAAAAAAAAAAATTATTAAAAAAAAAAAAAAAAAAAAATTTTTTTTTTTAAAAAAAAAAAAAAAAAAAAAAAAAAAAAAAAAAAAAAAAAAAAAAAAAAATAAAAAAAACCCCCGGGCCCCCCGGGGGGGGGGGGGGGGTGGTTGTTTTTGGGGGGGGGGGGGGGGGGTTTTTTTTTATTTTAAATTTTTTTATTTTTTTTTTTTGGGTGTTAAAAAAAAAAAAAAGGTTGTTTTTTTTTAAAAAAAAAAAAGAAAATTTTTTTTTTTTTTTTTTTAAAGAAAAAAAGGGCACAATAATTACATCCCGTACAGAATTACACAATGATTTTAACACACCAGTCCTAATGCCACCGGAAGGAGTTAAAACACTATACCATTCAACCTTTCTAAAGCTTTGTAAAGTGTTTACCAAGAGCAGGAGTCATGGTTTCCAGTGCACGAACAGAAACATTGTCTCCGTGGAGCCCTAAAAATAGGTCAGGCCCTGTTCTCTGATCTACTGCGTTACATAAAATACACTCCGCTTTGAACCAAATTCATGTTTCTTTTCACTGTCTCTGGCGCAGATACACACACAGCATCCACACTGAACCGTGATGACACGTGCAGAGACAAGTTCATTAATGAGATGTGGATGTGAGGGATTTAGGACACACTGACAAAGACATCATTAAGATTTTAGCACCGCTCGACTTAAGCGAGTAGCACCTATTTATCAGCATTCAAATTTATCTTCCACTGTTGGGCGTTTTATTTTGTATTTTTGTCCCAGTTGCCTTTACTCAACTAAGGCTTAAAGACTAATCAGAAATATAACTGGAGCTAATGCCATTGTTTATTTTCAGATGAAAGCAGTTGAGATGAGAGCCCAGCTTAGTGCCACTGAGAAAAGATCATCTGAACCCCTCAACCTTTTGTATTGATTCCTGAGCAACATGACGCCCATTGACTACCAACACCGTGATAAACAAACACAGTTTGATCACAACTCAAATACAGAGGCATGCCTTCTCGCTTTATCCCTCCAGACTCAGGTGAACTTGTTTTTGAGAATACACACGTAAGACTGTACATGTTTGAACCTTGACCCTAAGGTTAAATACAAATATCAGTTGAATCCCACGCTTTATGCTTTCACCCTTCTTAACTTCAGTGATAAAGTTGGGTGTGGGCGGCCAACAGTTTCCTATTCCGTTCATTTGAAGATGAAGTATACATTTATTTTGAAAAAAAAACAAACATCCAAAGATACAAATGGAAAATAATTGTGTCAAATTAAACAAACTGTAGTGCAATTACTCCAGCAGCTTTGTGTTAAATTTTGAAATGTGGTTTATAAATGTTCTTTTTGCTATTGTTACAGTTGTTGCTATGACTTCAGTTTAAGAAGGTATACCCCACCACACACCCGACCCACATACTATAGCTATATGATCACTTATCTGTGTATCTGCAGGTTTGATTAGATGCATCTTCTTTGTTCTGACCCCCTGGGGCCAGTGCTATTGCAGTGGATCCATGTCTTTATGTGTCCACTTGCCTGTTTGTGTTGTGACGAGTGTTGTGTGAGTGATAAGCAACAGAAGCCTTTCAAAAGCCAAAGAGAAAAGACAGAATGCCTGAAATAAACCTGTTCTGGCTTGATAAAAATGATATTCCTGAGACTAATAGTTTTTTATATTGACACCCTGTTTGTATGTGTGCGCTGTGTGTCTTTTATGTTAACAATTTGCAGAGCTAATATTTTAAGAATCTTAGATGCACATTGAGCTCACATGTAATTGCATTTCTAGTCACACAGTGAGCGCACAGCTGATGTAATAACTTGTAAGAAGAACAGTTGTGTTACTCAGTATCTACATATAGCAGAAACATACACAGTACATAGGTTTCCTGAGAGGCAGAGAAGATGTGAGTACTTCAAACATGTAAGTGGCATGTGTTCAGATTGTACCGTCCGTCATTGGAGTAACTGCATCACACTTACACTGGATCTGTCCACCTGCAGAGATATTGTTATCTTCACTGCAGAAACACTGGACACCTTCTGCTTACAGGCACAACAGGGAACGTGTACAAAAATCAATAAGAAAAAACAAACAAGAAGATCCTGTATATCTTGAATGTAAAGGACATACAAGGTTGGTAATCCCGAAATCAATGCGAATAAATGTCTTAAAAAAGGAAGAAAAAGGAGCACAAAAAGATTTTTAGCAAAGTAAACCCAAGAGCAAATGAAGATATGACTGTATTGAAAGGCCAGATAATGAACATGAAAAGGCTTAAATTAGAATATTAATTTAAAATATGTATGTAGTTAATCTACATACATATTTTAATCATTTCATTTTATTTGATATTAACACTGGGAGTGACAGGGATAATGTGGAGCCACTAAGGCACTCCTTAAATCAGTAAAAACTAAATAATAAGTAAACAATAAACCTAACCACATTGTAGGAAAGCCTGCAAAACATTACACTTATTCACAGATTTGTGGAAACCCGTGTTGCTAAATGGTATAAATAAATAAGAATTTACAATACAAAGTAAGTAAAAGTATTCCAACAGATACAGTATATGCAGAATACTTTTTACTTGTACTATGTTTGTGCTCATTTCCAATTGTTTCCCCTCCTTTAATGTTTTCATCCCTTTTTGTCAAAGCATCCCGAGACAGAACAGGCCTGCTCTGACTGCATTTGACAGAGGGATAATGAGCTAGTGACAACTGGAATATGCTGTGGCAAACACAACCACACAAAAGACGCACCCGGACTGTAATTTCCATCAACACCGTTACAATAAATACATACATTTCAGGATTATTCTGTGGAAGTGATCTTTACTACTTCCTGTGCCATCAATAACAAACACGTACTAACCTGTTTTTAAGCTTTCAACAACAAATCAAAGTATTATAATGTGTAGGGACATGTTGAAGCTGTAGAAAAGTAGCATCTGGTGTAAGGGATGGACTTAGGCTATTCAAGCATACATGACCTAATATTATCATAATTAAAAACAAGGTTGCCTGCTTTCAAACACAAAAAGCTAAAAAAAAAACAACAAAAAAAAAAAACTCCCCACACATTGCCGGGCTCCTGTATAACCTAAAGATCAACCAACATTGGAACTGGCTGATTCACTTGAGTCATTTACATTTCTCCAAGTGACCTTTCCTGCTCTCTTCCATCCCACGCATTCCTAAATACAGCAGTGCGTCCACACATATGTAGCACAATCACACAACAGAAAAGTGGCTGTTATCTGGAGAGACATTTTCAGCTCACTGCAGGGATTTAGGCATTAATGCATATCCGGCGTATGTTCTGTACATGTTATTCTACTGCGGGATCAATCTGCCAGACCCTTGTCATGTGTGGGAATAATCCCTGATTGTGTAGGTGCGGATGAGCTCCAAAAAAAAAAGTGTTTCTCTCTCCAGCTTCAAGTGGGGATGAAATGAGACTGGTAAGCTCTTTCTCATTTCCGCATGTTTCAGTTTCCCCGTGTGGTGTTTTAACTTTTGCCCCCTCCTTTTTACCATAGCTTCTTCTCATGGCTGCGTGATCCCCAGGCATACAGAACAAACTCATTTTCCTATTCTTGTCTTTCTGTCCTCACTCCCTCAACAGCCCCCTTTTCTGTGCTCTCACTTCACACTCCAGTCTTCTTCCTCCTATTTTTTCCCAAAGCCACTCGGTTGAATCCTTTCTATTAGAGACTGTGAGAGGGAGATTAGTGTTGTATCCGTGTCTATGTAGCCCCCGAGTGTGTGTGTGTGTGTGTGTGTGTGTGTCTTTGGGGGTGGAGGGCCGGGAGGAAGAATTTCCAAGGTATTCTGAGTAACAGTACGATGACAACCAGGAATACCATCATTGTCTTGAGGGGTTTGAGGGGGGTATATAAGCCCGGAGATGCTTTATATATGCACCTAATGTGGCTCCTTTACACAGTGTAACAATTCATATCATGTGCATCAGTAAACCTGTATACAGTTCTGGATTAATGCACAGGACGCAGACAAATGTGCACAGGCAACGTACATAACAACACCCATGATTGTGCACCTGCAGGGGCCGTCAGCCATGAGACAGGCGTGTTGCTTAGAGACCAAGAGGTCACCCCAACAACAGAGATCACACAAACCAGGTGTGACAACTGTTCCAGAGCAGTGGCCAGCACCGGGGCGCTGCCGGCTAAGACCATGCAAATGTACAAGAGCCAACAGTCGACCATATACAATACAGTCATTTGAGGAAAGAGTGACTATTCAGAAGCCTGAGGACTCCATAAACCTTGAAGGTCACCTATAATGCTATTTCACCTTATCATACCTTTATGGTCATACGAAAGGTCTGCAGACTAATTCCCTCAGCTTCCTAAACTGGCAGTAGGTGCCTTTGATTAAGGATTTTTTATATCTTTTTGAGGCAACACATTACTCCAGCCCAGAACACCATATACACCACCTTAATGAAATTCACTTGGTTGGGACTAAGAGGATATCGACTTCAAACCTAAAAAAAAATGCGGTGTATTTTAACATGTGTCTTACAATATAGAAATTAAACCTGCTTTATTAAATAAATAATACGATAAAGTGCAGTCAATGTGCACTGTCTGTAGAAACTGTATTGTTTTCAATGAGAATATTTAGGTGACAGCAGCTGATTACGTACTGTGTCTTTAAAATATCCTGTTTTGTTACCTCACATGCACCACTGAGCAACGACAATATGACCACTGACTGAAGTGAATACCATTGATTATCTGGTTACAATGACACCTGTCTGTATGTGTCAATGTCAGCTGTCAGCCTTTGTTCAGCTTTTTGGCATAAATACAACACCACCTCATCTGACAACATCTAAGTGAGAATTGTGAGGCTTTTTTTTCCTTAATCTTCAAAAGAAAAATAGGTTTCACACTTTGGACCAGAGTTGGATGTTGATGTTTTTTCTTTGGGAGTGGATGAAGAAGAGCATCTTCAATCCCCTCAGTTAAGCAAATGGCAATTACAGCTTATATCTGCATTTAGCATCTGCTGAAGCTGGTGAATTGGCGTGCTCACTGGAGCGTTTGAGAGACATCCATCTGCGGTGCCACTCCGGAGCGCTGCAGTGCGAACGCAGTGACAAACGCGCTGTCATTCAATCCCAAACACATACACACACAAAGTCACACAGATGTCCTCTCTTAGTTCATCACGTTCCAAACATTCTGTCAGTGTTCATTTCTGACATAACTCTTGACAGCAAGGCACTGAAGCAGATTAATAGATTCAGATAAGACATTTTTGGCATTCTTCATAAAGGACTTTGAACAATGTGATTAAAAAGCCCACACGATTCATGATCATGGCACATACACACACGGGGCGATAGAACAGGATTTGCAGCAGTTGCCGTAGATAATTGTGACTCATCGATTGAGTAGTCTCTAATTTTCCAGGCTTTGAGGAAAGCTTCTGCTGAGCCAGCTTTGTATAGGTTAAAGCTGATGTATTTATTCCCCCTTCTTCTTTTTCTTTCCAACAAACTTCTTTCTCCCTTTGTCAGTCTCATATTAAATAAAAGTTAAGCCCTGCATGTGCAAGCGAAACACATCTATGTGGTGGTTTGACCTCGCCTCATTCATCTCTTCGCCTCTTGTTCCCCTTTCCCCTGTTCTGTCCAGCGCTCGCAGTGACATCAGGTCTGCCAGGTGACCCCGCAGATGGCACTTTGACACTCAGATGTGGAATCAGGTGTTGCTCTGTGCAGGTCTGCATATTTAGTGTCACATTATACGCTATATTAACACACAATGTTTGTAATTCAAGGTAATGTCGAAGTCAACAGAGGCAGGGTAATGAAGGGAAGCGCAGACGGAAGAACAACTTTTGGAATAAATTTCTTTATTCCTCCTGTTCACTTTTCAAGGGTAAGCGTTTCTGCTGCTTGGGATCACTTACACATTTCTAATCTAGGCCAACATCCATGATGCTCTGATTCATACTGTTCCTATAGATTCTCTCATTAATGCATACAATACATACACACTCTGCAGGGATACAACACAGCAAGGAACAATTAATATTTTAGAGGTAAAAATGGAGTTGCTATGGCATTAAGGTCAACTATTAGTGTTGACAGCAGGGAGCATGAATGCCTCTGTAATACTGATCATATAAGACTGTCACACCCACAGTTAACATGGAGCAATCTTAAGACAAAAGATTATAATCTGCATAAATGCTGCAATCGTTTGGTTTTATTGTTAGATATTTTTGGACATTCATAAAGCACTAATGTGGAAGGAGATTGTCTTTGTACAAAGCTGTTTTCAAAAGAACGTGTTGATGAGGTCTGAAAATAATATGACAAAAATAATAGTTAAATATACTAAATATCTGGGTTTTTAGTCTGAGAAAATGAATTCAGTTAAGTGGTTTATTTATCAAAACACTAAGATCGAGGTTAGAAAATGACTATGTAAAAGACAGCAATAGTACAAAAATGTCTTCATGATGCTGAATACAACACAGAGTAATCTGCTTACTGTCAGATACAGAATAAGAAGAAATTTAATTTTGTAGCTTTTACAACAGCAGAAATATTCAATTAATTTCTTCATTGAGCCAAGGAGAAATGCAGGATATCATTAAAAACAGGATTGTTGTCATTCGTCTCACGCTGAGCTGTACAACTTTGCAGCAGATGAAACAAGAAATATATCACGGTTCTGTCAGTAATGAGCAAATGGTCAGAAGTTTCATTAGTCTACTCAAAATCCTTCCACTATCTCTGACTTGTGATATTGAAAATCTGCTGATAAAAACGCAATAATTTGTTAATAGAATCCTACTTTGTCGTACAAAAAGAAAAGGGAAAACCAAGGGAGGGAAGAAAGGTGGAGGATTTCAAGGGAAACATTTTAGTAAGATAAAGTCAAACAAAGATAAACGAGACAACACTCTACTGGCCTGTCTATTGTCTCGCTGTATACGTGGGCTGGTAGGAGGTTTCTGAAGATTTCAATGAGAAGACAGGCTGTTGGAACCACCTCCCAGTCACACTCCCACTGGGTCCTTCATCAATGGCAACAGTAATCTAAAATTCACATTGTTACATTACCTGAGGTGGTTACATGAAAAGCAGTGTGCAGCTAGAGCTTGGTGTGATCTAAAGCTGATCACTGGTTTGCACTGTTTGTTTGAGTTTGTTGAAAGTCACTTGGAAGCATCAGAGGCAAACAATAAGTGTGACATGGATAAGCATCTAGAACACACTAATTCACATTTGGCATATTTAAGGCTATAAACATTAAAATTCACTTATATGTAATTAAACAAGGTGGACATGACCAAAAAGTGGAAAGAAATATCCTTCAGTTTAGAGATGTCTCTTTATGACATAAAAAGGTGAAAAGATAAAAAGCTTTTATTACAACATGGCTTATTTCATTAAAATCATGCCAACATGTTTGGCCTCATGGAAACTGTTTCTGTTCCAGCCATATTGACCTTGTACTGATGAAGGCCATGAGATCGAAACGCGTCGGCATGATTTTAATGAAACAAGCCATTTAAATTAAATAAGCTTTTTATCTTTTCACCTTTTCGAGTACCTCAGCCCCCTTTTTTGTATGTCACTTTATATGTTTATTTATTAAAGGTCCACTGTCATTTTGAGTTGTTCTAGGCTTATTGCTGGGCCATTAAGTATCTGCCTTGTGGGTCTAACTTCGCTCTATTAAACTACAGGCTACAGTATTTTTTACCTCAAAGATCAGTCCATTTCTTTTTGGATGCTATAGGCACACAGCGTCTGGAGGAGTAATCAGACAAGTCAACCCTCTTTTTATTTCCCAATTTGAGGGTTTGTAGAGTTTTCCCAAAAGCTACATCTGTACCAGAAAACTATTTAGACTCCTATCAATCTTGTCTTACCTGTCACTGTCCACTAAAGGATGAATATTGGTTTGATCAGGAGCTGTCCTGAAAGAACATCCTCACCTCACCTGTCACATCCTGACTTATGGCTTCGTGCTCGCTGTTGCTCAGGTTTTACAGCCCGTATTGGCAGGGCACTTTTTCACACATTCAGCGTCGTTCTAGGTCCCTCTTTTGTTTTTCGTCTCCTCCTGCCTTTTTCCCCTGGTCCACTTCTGCCAGCGTGAATCAGCGTCCCTCTTCACCGACGTCCACAGTGATGCACGACAAGGCGAGAAAGAGGGATATGAAGAGGCAACCTGCTGTCAACACCTCGCTCGTCCCCTTCAACAGTCCCTACTCTGTCTCCATGCTTCACTCTGACCTTTTTCTGCCTCCTGATCATGTGACCAAAGTGTGTATGTGTGATACAGCACTGTTTCTCTCACTCGCTTAAAAAAAAGAGAGAGATGCAGAAACAGTTGAGTGCATCCAAGACAATAAAAAAGCCTACATATGTCTTTATTTATAGAACCCAATTTAGGCAATTAAGGCCTTTCCAAGTGCATATTCTGGGAACCATGTACAATGCTGGCATCTATTCTTTATCTTTTGTGAATAAATGATGCACTAATCTTGGCTTTGTGAAGTCATCTTCAGTCAATCAATGTAAACTGTCAATAAACCCTTGGTCCTAGAAATGGAACTACTTGCTTGTTGTGACAAAGCTAGTAATCAATGGTCACTTGTTTCTCGTTTAATACTTTGTTTTGAATGAAGGACACTTTGTTCCTCATTCAAGATTACTTTGTTAGTTCTAATATCATGTGGATTTCTCTACAGATTTACAATATTATGTTTAAGAAGTAAAATGGTGAAATATTTGGTGTTTGCGTTTGCCATTGATAAATCTGCTTTGTTTGCACTTGTTTTTTAAAAGAGAACAATTGAAATGAAACCCGTTTCCACTCTATTTATAGTCTTTGCCCAGCCAATAACAAAAGATCCAATGTGTTGTAGGAAACCAACTGAGATTCCTAAGGACCCTTTAGTAATAATAGTGAAGAGTTCTGCCAGTTCAACAGTGTTCAAAAAGATGGAGAGACAAAAGTGTTGCAGCAGCTTTCAGTACTGCCTTTGTTTACAAGAGCAGCCAACATCAGTCAGGGGCCGAGAGATGCTTGAAATGCTAAATCTACCCGGCATCGCAGCGTTGTAAAATCTAATGCGCTGAATGTTCACCAATCATTCTGTGAGCAGACAGGAAGTCAATTTTTACCGTCACTAATCAGAAAAGGCACAGGGTAAGGGCTAGGGGCTAGAGTGGTCAACTTATCTACATGCACTTTCCTGTCGAGACGGGCCACTAACAGACCACCCTATGGATCAATGACCTCCCCCCAATCTACCATAACTTGTGGTGCGATCACACGACGATTCGGAAGCACACACTGGCTCATTTGTATGTCACTGTGGTAAACATGCACGTGTTTACTCTCTGCATGTGCGTAAAGAGAAATTAATTTTAGTATAATTAATAACTTTTTCATGTTTTTCACTCACCATTTGGGAGAACATTTGGCAAGAGACAATGAAACCACAATGAAAATCCAGGGCCTTTCTATGTCGAGCTTCCATGTTTTAGCTTCATGGTTTCCCACAGTTTAAAAAACAAAGGTTAATGACCATTGGTCCAAATTGGTGGTATGTCAAAAGAAAACCTAACAAAAAACATTGATAGGGAAAAGATGGTTTGGGGAAATTTGAGAAAACACAAAATCTCATGAAAATTCAGCTGCTGTGCAAGGTAAAAAAAAAAAAAAAAGTCAAAACAACAGAAATGTACATAAAAGGCTATATATTTTGATGCCATAAAAGAAAAAATGAGACATTATAAGCCCATGTGGTCCAAGTTCTATGGAAAAGACTGCAATTATTAGACCGTGTATATATAGTTCTAAAGGAATCCAAAATTGAGCATGGCTTTTAGGATTAAACATCCTCTGTATAAATCATGAACTATCAGATATACAGATGCAAAGTTATATGCTCAGTATTTAACTATGTTGGTCAAGCTCAGTTCAACCTGTTTTCAAGTCTCAATTTGCTAGCACTGATACGCAGCTTTCTGACAGCTATTCAAAACGGGGGATGGGGCAAGTTAATTTTTTTAATATGATCTAATCAATTCTGCCACAGCTTAATCATTTCTGCCGGTCTGTGGTCACATGCCCAACCTCTGCCGCTAATATCATCCAGATTTTGACCAAATGACATCCAATTGCACACCTTTGACCTGGGATAGTGCTTGGCAAGCCTCTAAGACCACCATAAATCTGTGAATATGTAAACTTGTCCACTCAAATGTGATTTGTGGTAACCAGGGAGCTCTCTAATCAGAGATAACTGCACTTGACTTCGTTAGCTCAAGGGGGTTGGTGAAGCTGGACTCACTGATCAAAAGGGATCAATAAAAATGGAGCCAGAGGAGTAGCTATCATCTCAAGATCTGAAATAATAACAACCTTATGTAATGCACATCAGAGTTTTTTTCTTTGCTCTTTAGAACAAGTCAGTCACATTTTAAGATCAACAAACCCTGAAACAAACATGCAAAGATAAAATAAAATGAAAAAAATGTTCCAAAGGAGGATACTAGCCAACATAAACTTGGTCTTGCAGATAAGAAAGACATGTTGCATTTTGACAAACAGCTCACATACATAGGTAAACAGCATACAGTATATTTACAAGTGCTGTCTTCTGTCATTTTAAGACTCTTGGTTTGTAAAATTATTAAAAAAAAAATCCAGCCCCACTGCTTATAAAAGATTGATCATCTCTTATTTTCTCAAGCAAACCATCTGAACATTTTTCGTCCTTTAAAATATCCTCTGCTTAAAAAGGGTCTTTTGGGAGCACCACTGTGTCCTTTCTAGATATTTTCACAGGTGAGAAAACAGCAACTCTACCTTGAACAGTGTAACAGAGGGGAAGGTGTGGGAGTGGGTGAAAAATGCCCCTTGTCATGGGATACTCAATCGTACCTCGTTTGTGTTGACACATTAAAGCAGAAAGCAGAGAGGGGCCATAAATACAGTGGCCATGTTCTGACCCAACACTGCCGACCCTTGACCCCGTGAGTATGAGAGAAGAAGAAAGTCGGGAGGGAATGAAAAGCTGTTCAAAATTAGAACAGGGCTTTGGAGACACACACAGACTACATCATCTAAATACAGCAAAAAAATGTGCCAAAAACAGTGGGGTGTCTGAGTTTGTGCATTTGACTCAAAGTAGAGAGAGAAACCCTAAATTCAATGTCACTTTTGTTTTCCGCTCCACGTATTTATGCCTCGTCACGTGACATGCTCAGTTCCGGTGAGAAACAGCATCTAGTTTCGGGATGGCCACTAATCCGGATTACAACAATAAGTTTCCTTTCGCAGGTGGTGTGAAATTGCCTGATTCCCATATTGTCCCAAGACACGAGATTAAGAGCCTTGACACACTGAGCTAACCTCACAACAGAAGCACTAGCATACAAAGACCAAGTGATGTGTCTATTCTGAAGGCGAGCTGAATGTCCATTGTTCATTTACAAAAATAGTCTTTGCAGTTTCAAAAACCTATTCTGATGACAAAAAAAATGCAAAATATGTGTTACATTTTGGGTCCGTCATTGAGCAGATCATGCAATGTACCTCCAGAAAATGAAATTGTTTGCGTTCGTATTTTAAGTCGCAAGTTGTCACAGTCCAAAAACTGCCTGGAATCCAATAAAAAGAGAATGTAATAGATGCACAATACACACAGTTTATGCTTAAAATCAAAGGTGAGATTGCTCTAATCTTTTCTTTGTGTGAACTTAATGGCTTTTCTTGAGTAGAATGAACACATTAATACGATTAATAACTCCTTGATTACTGTAAAGCTTGTATTAGATGTAAATTACAATCACATAATTATCTCGTATTAATTGAGTACACATTAGATCTAGCAATGTTGTTCAGTAAATACAATTTTCTCTTATGTTCATTACGTTTGATTAGAACAACTCAATATAGCCCTGACCAAACCTTTTCTCGTTGCGATCACCTTTTTTTCTTCTCAGAATCAATTACTCTCTTTTAGACGCATGGGTAAGTGTGTACTTAAGACCAAGTAACAGATGTTCGTGCCTTAGAGTGTAAGGTATCTGGCCGTGACAGTGTGGGTGGAGAGCATTTGGTGAAGATGAGTGAATTCACCACAGTTGCTGATAATCCCAGTGCTTTCAGGAGAGCTTTTCAGACCTGGTCAGCCCCAGAGAAAGACGGCTAAAGGATACAGACAGCTGGAGGAGAAAAGAAGAGGCACGGCACGCAGGATTCAATCTACGAAACCTCTGCAGTTTATGCCCCGAATCAATTTACAGTGACAGGTCTGTCTCCGCCACATCGACAGGTTTATTGTAGAGTGGTTTTGGGGCGGTGACAATTTATAACTAAGCTTTTTTAGACCTTTTGGATTTCTAAATAGATGAGATCAGTAACACTCTATTCTGCTATTTTCTTATTTGAATTCTGAGACTAAACGTAACCAATCTGTAATAATCTTACCAGGAACTGAAGCATGTTAACAGCACAGTCTCCTTCCCTCTCTGACCCACAGTGCAATAAATATGCAAAGTATATTCCTAAAGCCATTCTCAACACAAATAGGCTTTCAAAGTCTTTGGAGAGAATTTGGGGTAAGAGTGTATGGCTGTGCAAGGACTTGACAGCCTCACAGGAGAGCTACAAAGGCCTGAAGAGGAGCGCTTTCAGGAACACTATGATTGAGTGGGGGCTGTGATTTAGCAATGCACAGCATCTTGTTCTATCTTCTTGTGTTTTCCGCCTTTTAATACCTTTCTGTTCCTCTGCTTCCATGGTAGCAAAAAGCATCAGAATGAATGCCCTTCAGTTCTCACGTGGAACAGTTTCAAGATAGTCCACCAGTTTGCACAAAAAAAAACCCCTCAAATCTCATGCATACCGTTAAAAGAATGGTACTGGTTGGATGCAGTTTGTGCTGAAGATGAGCCAGGAGGTTAATATACAAGTACATATTAGCGCTGGTGTTAAGATTAACTGTTAAAATACAGGAATGTGCAGGCATGCCATGGAAATACTGAGTAAAAGGCCAGGTATTTTCAAAAAGTTGCTATAACTTGAGATATTATGATGATAACATTGAAGATTTGGAGCGACTATTTTACTCAATTTAAAATAAATACAGGCCTATAAGCTAGAGTGTGAACATAACTGTGTGGACAGAACAGCAGCAGGTCAAAGTGATAGAAGGATGATGGGGTGCCAGCAATTGTGGTTAAAACAAGAATTTAAAATTATATAAAATTATATATGCCTATTTACTCCTACACACACTCTCTGTTGCTAAGACACTTTATAAGCACACAGAGCTACCTGGTAATCTTTACAATCACTAAGCAACCAGTGAACATGAAACGTGAACCACTCAGTTCCATCTTATTTATTAATCTGTTGACAGCGACACTTGAACTTATTTATAATTAAACTCAATGTCTGGAACAAAATATCGAAAGTGTATGAAAAGTTATGTGTATGTGTAAATGAGTTCCAATCATTTATCATTTTTATTTTTTTAATCAAGGATTGAAACATTCAACGTCTATTTGAACGCTTAGAGACCTTCATCCATTTTCCAAGAAGTTAACTTTTGCACCTACATCTTTCTTATTATATAAAAAACAAAAGTACTGAGAATAGTGTTACTGTCTCTGCCTTCCACTCTGGGTCCCAGTGAGTCAGTTGCACTAATGCAAACTCAGACAGATGCCACGGACTGACTGCATTTCACCTTGTGGAGTGAATGGAGAGGATGGATGCTGAGATTCCTCCATCCGCCCTTCAAACCCATGCTTTATCATGTCTCTGAGGCGAGTGTGCTGATCTGTGACAGATGCTGTTAGCGTTTTGCACCAGCGTCTCTGGTCGTTGTGTCGAAGCCTGATTGAAGTTTGCTCCGTCGAGGTGCAGCATATCTCTGGGCGGGCTCACAGGTGTCACACCCCACACCAGCTGTTCATGGTTGTCAGGACAATGTTTGCCCTTTTCTGGCATGTCATTATAGCTCTAAGCACCTGCTGTACTGTCACAACCGCAGATAGTGCCTTCGACAAAACGTTGATCTCATTATGATACAGTGTAGAGAAATAGCTATAGAATAAGTTGAAAGCTGGTTGTCGTTGGATGCATGCATTTTAAATTTTGTAAATAAATGGTTAATATATTTGTGATATTACAGAATATAACAGTTGACAACTGGGAGCAAATAGACAAAATAGATCCATAAATACAGTATAGTATGACCTACGTTAGTTAAATGAAAGAGGGACTCTCCTTTGGAATAAAAATGTTTGTTTGATGGACACATCTATGACATTGTCGATGTATAGAGTAAAGCTCAGGTAGTTGATTGCAGGATATTTGATTTGAACCTTTAGGACCTTTTAGTCAAGATTGTTACATGGTTTTATTTTGTGTGTTTGTAGACTGATTTTTTAGTGTTTTGTTTTGTGTGTGTTAAATAAATAAACAAACAAACAAAGAGTGGGCTGCCCAGAGATTCAAGTTTAGATACTTTACGGAATTAACTCTAATTTACATTTGCGACACATTAATTCTTCTATTAAGGTTTGCCTGAGGACACTGTGAATGTCATTCAAAGTGAGAAAACAGAAATTCTTATTCTTATGCATTGCTTTCCATTCAAGTAAATTATTGTTCCAGATGCAGTAATCCCTTTTTCGTACTTCGTAAATATAGAAGAGTGGTAAACTACCCTCAAACATTTGCATCTGTAAGATTTGTTTGCAGCTGATACATCATATTCATTAAACATTGGATTCCTCAACTTTGCCTAAAGTGCCGTCACAGTCAGTTAAGAACATTTTTCCCTGGCTCTGGATATTTACATGCTTTAGTTGTGCATATTTCAACTTATATTTTCCATTCTACTTCCCACAGCAGAGAGGAACTGCACTGACCCTGAATATTAGAGGCCCATGACAAGAGCTGGACACAACCCTGAACTCTGTCATTAGCCTAAAGTGATGGCTTCAGCGTGTGTGGTTGTGCAAGCAATGCCAAAGATGTGAGTCTTGCTGTCCTCTGACCCACTGTCATTTGCTGTGAGGTTGAAGGCGTAATGAAGTCTGTTGCTATGTCATTAACACTGTTAATTTAGTTCTCTGAAAGCTATCCAGAACAGTACTGCAGCGGGAGGATCACTTCAAGCAGCATTAAGTGGTGAGCAGGGTTAGTAGGAGCATACAACTTAGTCACTGGATTATGGACAAGTGCTGCTGCTTATGAAGTACACCAGGCAGAGTGTCAACAGGTAAAACAAGTGACACATGGGAACTTGAGCAAACAGGTATGTCAAAGCCAAAGTTTCCACATTGAAGCAGAAGCAGGCATCATATACTATTATAGTCATTAACACACTTCTATCTGATGCTGAAGGAACACTTTGGGTTTTATTGTAAGATGCATTTTCTATAAATCCCATTGTTAACTAGTGCCTTACCAATTCATCCATCGTCTTTTTATTCCAACGATCCAACTAGAACAATAGGTGCTCAACTAGTAGTCCCTTACAGAAAGCCTATGTCTTTATAAGATCCATTCACAAAGAAAAATAAGATTGTATAATATTTCAAATTATATTTAAACAAGACACGTTTAAATATCTCTCTCACTCTCTCCCTTTGTTTTGCATCATCAACAACGGCTGCAGTTCATCTGAGGCATTAAACACTTTTGAGTAGGCTACGTAACAATGGCAACACAGCAAACTCCTCCACACAACATAAGAGTGAAACTACATCAGGTGTCCAGCAAAAAGTGACTGTCGCTCTGCAAAAAAGAGGTTTTAGTTCAGAAATTATGGTCTTTTTCATGGTTGACCCCAGCAGGAACTGTACTGTCCTGTGCCGTTTCTAATCTGACAGAGGCCAGTACAGCCTGCTCCATCAGACCAGCACAGACCTCATACAGAAAAGTCGTCTTCCACCATTACATTTCGGGGGCATATAGAAACTAGAAAGTAATTGCATTGATATAGACACGATCCAATTCAAGAAAATGTTCTATAGTGAATGACATGCTTTTTATCGCTGTCAAAACATATCATTTTAATGCTGGTGTTAACTCAGTCTTTATCAATACAATCAAAAAAAGCATGAACCAGTGTCAACAGAAAAATAGATGACTGACACAAGCATTGCTCCTACTCGTTCAATCACTCAAGAAGAAAAACAGAAGAGGAGAAAGTCAAAGAAGAGAAGAATTTAGTTTTGACTTGTTCCACTTCACGACACATTTAGATTGTTACTGAAATCTTGGTTTGAAACTTATCCAGCAGATCATTTTTCTTCTAAACAATCTTCACAGACAGACTTCACATTTTAGGAGTTTTCTGGCGTCTGCTGGCCACAAGTTGCTAGGCAGCCACTGAACAAACCTTCATCAGGATAGTCATGTGGTTTTTTTACAATCTAATTTGTGGACATTTAAAAGATGTTTTGACGATAGTAAATATTGCTATAATTCTAATTACCATTGTGCAATTCTGTCTGTCTTAAATAGGGGCCTCATTTTATTGAAGAGGAAATTAAAAACTCTGTTTTGCTCACACTGACTTCTTGAGCACTGCACAGCTCCACACACAGCGCTGCACTGGTTCTTTATGAAACAAGCTCTCACTCACTTTGTAAGTCACTCGGCATCAAATCAGTGCAGCTTTAGTTCTGCTGCAGTAGGGCTTAGCTTAGCATGAAACATAGTGAGTGTGAGTGAAGACGTGAGGAAGCGGAGCTGATGCAGTGACGTGTGGGAAAGAAGACAGGGTCACATCACTGCACAGATAGAGGCTGGGAGACAGAACATGTGTGAACCCCAGGGGAGCTGCCAATATACAGGCTTGAATATCAACATAGAGATACAAACCCTCAGAGCCTCCACTGACAAAGACTCAGTCCCACATTGGCTGGAGCGCATAACAGCCAACCAATAAAGCCTCAGGCGCACATCAGAAGACCTGCACTCCAGATAAGGCTGCCAGCTTTCACTTCAAGAAGCTGTAAGCTCATTCAGCCACCATTATTCCTCATTTGGTTTTTAAAACAGCTGCACCCAAACACAATGATAAGCTTACCAGAATGAATGTTACTGATAAACAAGGGAATAAAAGAATAATCCATTGCATTGAGTCACAGGGAATTGTTCCGGTGACCTGTTCGCTACTGTTGTCTTGCACTGTAGAAAAAAACAAATTTGCTCAAAATACAATGCAAAAACACTCACAGTTTTGGCATAATGAGCCACTTACACACTGTAATTAAATGTAAATTAATTTACTTTTTTTTCTTCCTTTTAAGTGCACGACGTGAAAGCCCTAGTGCCAGACAAGAAAAATTTAGTAGAAAACAGACAACATGATCGAAATTGGATCTTCACTGATAAGTACAGTTTAAAGTGCTCAGAATTCATTATAAAAATAGTTTATCTTTGTGTAAATGGCTTGTAATGTGTGTTAGCTCAAATTTCTCAAGTGCATCAAACGACTCAATCTAGTGATGGTGTGTTTTACAGTTTATTGATTCATATTGCAGACATAATAAATTATATTCCACTTGTTTGCTGATAGTTTGGCAGAAATGCCTTTATGTGCCCCTTTTCCCAATGCTGCAGTTGGTGCTAAAACACATTGCATTAGACTGAAGACAGCTGTTTGTCCATCTCAAGCAGAACATGAAAAATACAGAATTTAAAATTTCTGTGAATGTTGCATAAAGGCAAAAAAAATAAATAAAAAATAAAAAATGTTCGATACAATAATGGATCAGTGTTGCAGGGAAAAGGGCAAGTTATCCTACTGAGAAATTGCAAATTAAGCAGCAAACAAAAATAAAAAAAATACCCCTGGATATCTAGAGATGTTTGGTTTTTTGTTAATATGTTGTAGGTTCTGGGAGTTGAGATGTATAAAGCCACAAATAGAACTCACATAATATGGAACAGAGAGGGAAATTGTTGGTTATAAAAAGATAATAAAATGAGACACAGCCAGCGAAGACTATAGAGGATCCAGACCTGAATATTAACTCACAGAAGCCCTATAGAGCTTAAATTATTGATCACCGATGAGCATTGGTTGCCGAAGCCTGCACTTGCTCTATGACCAATCATTTGAAAGATTACTATAAAGCCAAAGATCTGACGTATACAGTATTGAGGAAGAGTAAAAAAAGAAAAAAGAAATTATTCCTGGAAGAGAAACGTTATATGACATCAAGTCTTGAGAGATACAGAAGCCCCATGTTGCCTACAAAGAGAAGCTGTGAAGAAGACAGTACAGTAGCTTACACTAGCGCTTCTCAAGGCGCCTGCAATGAACAGTTTCCTCAGGGATACATTACAGCTGCTGCCACTATAGAACAGAAGGTGAAACGGTAATTCAGTCTACTTCTGAGTGATACTTCTCATAGCTGTTCAAGAAAGTTGGTGTTGTGTTTTGTTTTTTCTACCACGCTTGGATTCTTATTAGACCACTGGTTCAGTCATAGTGCACCATTCACTGCACATGGTTACTGGTGCTAAATTTAATTTGTCTAATTGGTCTAATTGTCATGTGCTGATGAGGGGGGCATCACAGGGGCCCTTAGGTAATGCCATGGCGCACTCTTCGTTTTGTGTTGTGCTGGAATTTAGCACAGCTCGAGTGGCTTCATTTCACACTTCAACTATCTTCCTTGTGTCCATTCACAGAAACAAACAGACCATGAACGCGTTAAACAGATAAACACACACAAATATCCAAGTGAAAATATATCCCTTTGTGTAAATGAGTTAAAATATCCTTAAAATGGCTCTTCACAGCTTTTTAAGTTAATACATTTATTTAAGATGTGGTACTGTTATAAATATACATGAAGCTTTTGTATGTAACTCTAATTATTATCTCCCAAAATAGCGTATCTCATCCTAACTTAAATATATGGATTTTATGTAGAGGCAATGTTTACAGTGTTGCATTCACTGCTTCAAACAAAACCTATAATGTTAATAAAAAATAACTATGGCACCTTTTGTGCAAATGTGAAATGACTTATTTAATGTCACCACACTGACTAAGGGGGTGAATTTGAGCAAATCAAAACAAGGCCTAATGCTTCTCACAGCTAAATAAAGTAAAGTCATAAAGTCATTCAAATGATAACAGCAAGGGTAAACAGCCAAAATTGGGAAGAAAGGATGATGGCCTTGAAAAACAGAAGATGGCTTTAGACATTATGAATTAAATTAGATAACATTTATTTTTTAAGCTTTCCTTGCTTTGTTCAGGAAAAAAATGTCCAGCTATGATTTGGCAACATGTTCCTATTTAAAGTGAGGCAAAACCTACAAAGAGGGTAGCCATAATGCTTGTGCAGTCCCACCCCATCTGTTCCAGAGACACTTGGACTGTACTGAATGTGTGCACATGATGCTGAGTGGCTTCACAGCACAGTGCTCATGTTCAGCCCAACTTCAGCGAGGCCATTCGGAGTCACACGGAGCCCTGACAGCCCGGGACAGAAAACACACAGGGTGAGGGAGTCGAAAAGTGTGAAGCCATTAGCAGCCGGAATGTGATCACGTCCTGTAATTATTCTGAATCCACACAACCAGCCCCGTCTCATTTGTGTAATATTGCATGTGGGATTGAGAAACAGTGGCGGTGATCAGTGACTCAGTGAATCTGGACTGCAAATTATTTTAACAAGATGACTCAGAGAATGATTAACAAAAGGAAAGCAGCACTCAACAGAAATGTGCTGCAAATGTGTGTGCAATTAAACAGTCACACTGGCTTAATATTTTATTTTGTTTTTACTTTTCTTTGGATAAATACACATCAGTGCTCCTGCATTAATGTAAGAAATTCAAATACAGCCCTGAACAATGTCTCACTGTTACTATTCATAGACTGGCAGCCTTTTTTTTAACAAATTAACTGGATTATGGCAGAATTAACTTTTCCAAAACAACTTCTTTTGCATCATTATTAATTCTATCATAATTCTATATACGTATAAGTTAGGTAGCCCTTGCCCTAAGTTTTTTTTACATACACTGACGAATGCTATAAATCTTGGTTTTATTAAAGTTTGCTCTAAGGTAAGTTATGGTTAGAAATAAATGCAAACCTTTACTATGTCCCCCCAAAGAAAAAAAATGTGTGTGTGTTTGTGTGTCAACCACCATCTGTGGCCTGGTCACCCCGCCAAATATTCTCAGCCAATGGCTGCTGGGGGCATATTGAGACTCCGCGGATGCCCTTTAACAGTACAGATAATTAGGGATATCGGAGCTCATCTAGTTCACTTTGCCCTGTTTGCAAAGCACTCTGTCGCATGAACTTTTAGGGTCATGTTTAAAAGGCTTGTATCAACATTAAAATCCTAATATCATAAATTCCCCTCTTTGCCCATTTCTTGTCACTTTTATGCCTGCAAATCTCAGAGCAAGACATACGTGTCAGGGTTTCACCCAAATGTTTTTATCTGATCAAAGAGATGAGTATAAACTTTTCAAAAACCGATTCCCCTCAATCCCATTTCAGCTCCACCGTTTCCCACACAGCTTTGACAGGAATTGTTTAGTAGAGGAAAAACGCCCCAAAATTGGCTCTAATGCAGTGTCGGCTCATAAATATGATGGCGCTATAAACGGTTCTTTTTACTGTTGACAGAACATTCATAGTTTTTTCATTATGGATATTATAGAGGGAGCTAATATTATAGAGCTGTAATGTTGTTGAGGTTTTTGCAGAAAGGGAGAAAGGTCCCAGTCCAGGTTTGAGTTCTCAACAGTATGGTAATGGCCATCTGTTGGTTGTGCAACAGTGTGGTAAACTAGCTCTGATAGACAAGGCAGTGCTCTCACACAAACACCAAAACATGATTCAAACACATGAATGGGATCTCTCTGTGGTCAGTGCATCCACACAGGTAAACGATTTGGGGCAGTCGATAAGGAGATTACTTGGGGCCTTTAATTAATATTGTGGATCAAACTGAATGTCTAGAGCTCAGTAGATATTGGATATGTTGCAGTACATGAATTCTTAAAGGTCATATATCGTACTATAGACAGTGGGCAGGCTCCATCAAAAAAGTAATGACTGGACAGGCTGCAGTGTATATATATGTTATATATTTCAATTCCTCATACATTATTGCTTCATTTGAAAAGATTTGACAGACCAACTTTAGGTCATATCTTATCTGTGTCTGACTACTTCAAAGTTTTTAAAAGCATAAAAAATGATTTTATTAAAGACACACCAGACACACTAAAATGGGCACTAGAGCTTTATGTATTACTCTGGTACGTTAGTGTTGTAGCAGCTAACTGCACATTATAATCTCACAGTCATGCTTTTCAAATTCCTGAACTTTATTCTAAATATAGGAATGTCTAGTTCCATATGTTGTATAAGCCATATTTTGACAGGAATTCTGAGACAAAGAGCTGAAAAGGCTCTCTTTTTGATTCAATGGGTGACTTAAAACATTATTAGCCCAGTTCTTATTTGTCCTGGATAGAGAAGATGGTTTCTTTTTTGATATACTGTACAGAAAAGAAGTAAAGGTCAAGATCTTTCCAGAATATACTAGGATATTTTGATAGAAAAATGAAAACACTCTTCGCCATTTGGTTGGTGTTGCCCTGCACTAGAAACAAATCCCTGTGAGTACACTGTAGTAGATAATGATTATTAAAAGTGGCACAACAGAGCCAGTGAGTCTGGAAGTGAATTAGAGAGACGATGCACAGCAATAAAAGGAAAGTGAGATTACACAGGCTTTGCACAAATAACAAAATGTAGATAGAATTAGGAATGGCTGCAGATTCATATTGGTGTGCAGTATAACAGTGATTCATCAAAATCCGACTGTATGGATTTGTCAGGGAAAGGTATGGATTTCACATTTACTTACTGTGGAAACTAAATCAAAACACATGGAACATTACAGTCGGTTTAATCAGAGAGAGTCATAGGTCAAACAGTGCACTTAAAAGTACCGTTTGTGTGAGCATAAAACAGAGCAGGAGAGAGAAAAAGAACAAAATCCAGCCACTTTGATCCAAAACACTTTGGGTCAGTGGGAAGTGTCTCACATCTCTGTCTGTGGCCCTCAGACACTCACTCTGCTCCGATTCACTACTTCAGCTTTTACCGTGAACTCTGTATAGACAAATCCCTATTATTACCCCTTTGATATAGTGTGGCACTTGGCAGAATGTCATGCCTCACAGAGTGATGTGACATCCATGAGGCTGAGACGCTCCACACACATTCATATAACCAAACACCACCTGCACCTTTGCACATTCTTCAAGCTGGAGAAAGACTTTTTTCAGATCCATCGTTTTATTGAGACTTTACAAGAATAGTTTGTTATAATCACCCTGAGCGTTTGCCAGTAAAAACTATCACTGCATGAGTCTGTAGGCTGCAAGACTGTGTCCATTCACAACTTTTAAATGACTGGACCTGTTTGTCAAATGACTGAGGAGTAACACTGAGTCCAATCTTCCCAGGAGGAAGAAGCCAAAGCATGTTCAGGTTGGTAGTACAATGACGTTTTAAGATGAGGCTTATGATGAGGTCAGGGGTGGTCTACGATACACCAGGCAGCAGGGTTGGGCCTGTTTAGGGAACATTCTGGAGATTGAATGTAAGTACAGCACTAGGATAACACCAGCCCTTTTGGTTTACTAGACTCAAAGAAACAAAAATCTATGTAACAAGGAGTAATGAGAGTCAATGTCCACCTCCAGATGAAAACACAAACACGCATCAGACTAACTTTCTGTGCTGGACGCTGATGAAATCTTGACCATCTCTCATCATCACTAACTCATCCATCATTAAAAGCTTATACTTCCAAGTCTCTTCTCTGTATTGTGCATGCTTCCCAAACACCAGTTGTCAATGAATCTCGGTGTCTATCATCTGCCTTTTATTGCAAGAAAAGACAAAGGACTTCCAAAATCCTTTGAAACCAAATTTTCAACCACACCACTGTGAATTTGAATTCTTTGTTTACTTTGTCAACCCTTAGCAGTAATGAAAGGTCGAAATAATATTGACTCCTCGTCTTTGTTATTTTCATATTGTTATTGCCTTCCATCTACTTCAGGCTGCATCTCTACAGCAGCTGTCTCTTTCTTTTTCAGAGTTCAACCTGGGAGACTGCCAGGCTCACATCCAATATGACAGTACTTTATGTAAAAAAAAAAAAAAAAAAAAAAATCAATTTAAGGACAATTTGTAGTGAAAAACATGCGACTGGGAATCATAAAAACAAAAGAAAATGCCATCTAAATTCTATTACAGATGTAAATATGTCAGACAGAGCACAGTGTAAATTAGACAAATTGTGAGTGAGATTGTTTGGAAATAAATTGAAGTCTCCTAAGCCGGTTTGAGTCCTCTCTGTCTCACTCTCTCTGTAAACATTCCCCTCTCCTCTCAGTTCTGACAAGCACAATTATGCATACATAATCACTGATGTTACACAACTAAATGGGTTACTGGTACATGAATAATTTGGATATGATACTAACTTGAACCAGAAAAGTTGTCATTTTTTTGGCAACATTTCCCTGCCCTGTCTCCTGAGTTATTACAGATTGCCAATTTTTAAAGTGTACATCTAGCCCCTTTGTGTCAGCTAAAGAAATCGTATCGAAAGAAGGTTTTTGAATTTAATGCACTTTTACAAAGCAAGCTGCATATATACGCCACGTGTCTAAATTTTGTGTCTCTGTCTAACATGACACTAATGAGGTGTCCAACTGTGGCGGCCATTTTTTTAAAAAGTGCATCCGTTATCCGTGCAGACTACTTTAGACACGTGTCAGTGAGGCCGTTGTGGAAACCGTGCACAGACAGGGCAGCTTCTAGATTTTGAATGGGTAACGCGGGGAAAGAGCTGGCCCTCTCCCTTTGCAGTGTGTAATTAGCAGTGCCATCTGTATGCTGTGGGCTGTCAGGGACTCAGAGGTGAGAGCGGCACAGGAGGAGCACGCCTGTCCATCCTCATTTACACTCAAATCATTACTTCAGCCTATTCATAGACATTTTTTTCTTCATTACTCAGTTTCTCTCTTTCCCGGGAAAATGCTCTTCCAAATTAAGCCATCAACTCCAAACTGCTCTATTTTCTCCCCACTTCACTGTAAAACATTTCTTTTACCTCAGAGGTGTCCATCACAGCTTCACACATCTCATAATTTCCTCTCCTAATCATAATTCGCTATTTTTCCTGCTATTATTCATAAGCCGTCCTTTTCCCCAGACCCCCAGGCAGAAGCGTCAGCCTCTCAGAGGAACAGTGCGGGTTTAAATGACGAGCTTGTTAACGGGGTTACTGATAATACTGCTAATTAGCCGCCGTATCACCTTGAGCCACGGGATAAAATGGTGACTAAGTGTGGTGGTAAAAAAATTCAACTTTAAAGATGTTAAGTGCATTCACTTTTATTTTCAGTGACGGCTGCGGTAATGCAAATGGTTCAGGGAAAGGAAAATATTCAATAAAATATTTAAAATACATATAAAGAAAACTGCATGTGGTGTGTTTTTGTTCCTTATTTATGTCTTTTTTTTTTTTTTTATCAAACACATGCATCTTGTGAATTGTAAGCTAAAAAAACAACTTGTCACTTATTTAACATGTTCCTAATCAATACGTCATGACATAGGCAAAAACTGGAGGTCATGATCCTCATTAGCGATGGATTTTCAAAGCTACGGTTTTCTCATACTATGGGCTGCTGGGGAAGCCACTCAACCTCCCATTGGTCGGTGCAAGTTGTTAATGAGCCTGACTTGTCCACTTTACTCAGTGGGATTATCGCAGTGTTTAATATTGATATCAGCGGTGCTAATTACAGCTTGTTAATTACCGGATAAATAATTGAAAGTATAAACTACACTCCAGCCGGTGTGATTAAAGAAGACTAATTAATGCATTAATTGATTTAACTAATTTCCATGACGCTGGAAGAATCTTGGGAGAAATGCATGGAGTGATGTGAAGACTGGTTACTAAAATTTACTGATTAACACAAATGCAACATGAGAATGCTGTAAAAGCAAACAAGTTATATTTGATGAAAGTGCATTGAATTGTCAGCTGAGATTGTACTAAAAGAACAGCCACATGCTCAAGTGTTTCTCATGTTTCTCCTTGTACTTTTTCCTAATTGGGAAGTATGCTTTATGATAGTGGCCTTTCATCAATTAGATTCCACAGAACACCCTTCCCAACCAGAGGGATTTTATTTCCAAAAAGCCAAAACACAGAAACAGTGGAAGTCACACAAATGAGCAGAATGCGGGCACATATCTGAGAACGAGATGAACCTTTGTTCTAAAAAGAGAAAAAAGATGAAACCCTTCTCCGCCTGGGATCTGGGTCACAGCTCTGTGTTGCGGCGCCGAGTGTTTCTCCGCAGCTTGGCACTGCTCTCTGTAATGACTGTACCCATCTCTAGATAGGCTATAAGATGAATCTCTATGGCAAAGCCTCTGTGAACCGATCAAGCAACACGCACTGCACTACTCTAGCAGCAATCAAGATGAAAATACACAGTCACATGCTAAGCTGGTCATGATACGCTTCATATAGAGTCAATGAGGTGAGCAATCATATTAGGTGATGATACAGAGAGGAGGCCAACAGAGGCAAGTATACTGCAAGCTGGTGTGTTTCCCCTGAAAAACCACAAGAGGGGTTCTGGGAGTCAGTTTTTCAGTCTGGCCTGGTGTCGGCATGAAAAAAAAAACTCTATTAGATTAGCAGCACAGTGAAGCAGCCAAACCTCCCTTCTCCAAACTGTATTACGGCTTTACATTATAAGGATGCCATGTCTGTGTACGACTTTGCCTTCTGCAGGTCAACGCTCTCATGTTTGTGGGCACGAGACTCGACTGCACCAAGATACATTCAGGCGCACACACACACAAAAGCCACTCTTCTGGTATTATAGAAGCGACAGAAACGTTTGATTGACATTAGCACAGCAACTGTAGATCTAATTTTCTCGGCTTGGTGGAGAGGAACAGCAATGGAAAACGCAGCAAATCAGCCTGTCAGTCAAAAAGCTGCTACCTGGCCCTACTCCGACACTGTTAGCTCGCTGTTCCCCTTCAGCGCGGCTACAGCTGGGAAAACTGCAGCACAACAGGTACATAGTCGCATTGGTGATGCAGAAGGGAGTAATCCATGAGTTGTTATCGCAAAAACATTTCTTTAGTTGAACCAGTGATTTGCAGCGACAGTAATGACTTTGGGAAGACAGCAACAAACAAGAAGATTATTCCATCTCAGAGACCAC
This sequence comes from Rhyacichthys aspro, assembly GCA_036850595.1. NCBI lineage: Eukaryota > Metazoa > Chordata > Actinopteri > Gobiiformes > Rhyacichthyidae > Rhyacichthys > Rhyacichthys aspro. Next base: position 11,193,528 of record CM072168.1, read on the forward strand.
TGTTTGTGGTCTTCGCTATCTTGTTTTTTGCAAAATTTCTTCAAAGATCTTTGGATAAAAAGCACTTTAAGCAATGTATTTTACACAAAGCTGATTGTATCTATATAAAGCTGTAGATTCCTTGCCATGACATAAGGTTATCATGGGATTTCGGATTGAATGGATTGTAGGTAAAGATTGTCAGATGTTTCGTAATCTTAAACAGATCCTCTAGGGGGTTAAACAAGGTGTAGCAGATCAATTTAGCTGCCTCTAGGGGGGTCTTAGCAAGGGAAAGGTAGCGCTGCGAAGCCTGCGGCACACAGAATAAGATCTCAAAGCTAGGTATCAGCGACATCTCAGCTTTGCCGGCAGGAACGAGGTAGGTGTCATATATTTTGTTATCAGCGGAGTAGGACTGTTCCACACATCTCTGATATCTGTGTTTCATCATCAGCATAAACAAAAGGGTCTTTGAACAATAAAGTAATGGCTCCAGGGTAAGAATAGCCATCCAAATGCCTTCCTTTTTTCCTCATTTATTGTCACCGTGAAGAGGCCAAAACAGACTCCCAACACTGTCGGGCCTCAGTGATTCTTATCGTCTCTCATTTGTCCTTTTCTGCTTAAGAGTCTTTTGTCACAGCTGACCACAGGTGAAGGACATCAGGTTCCCGGCTCAATCTGTCTTTTATTATCTTCTCTTTTATACCTGATAAAAGAGTCAAGCCTGGTTTATGTGGAAAACTATACATTTGTTTTAAAATGCCATTTAAAAACCAAATTTTGGGGTTGGATACAGAACAACTCGATGCTAATACTCTGTGTTTATGTCGGTGCGTTTTGACCTCCGGTTGAAGTGTAAACAGCATTTTAGGTGACAGAAAATGCTTGCACACTCGCAGTTTTGTTGTTATAATGCATATCCATGGCAACCAGGTTCACAACTTTAATCTGTACAGTTTTCTTCTCATGAGTTGTAAAACAGTGCTTAAACAAATCAACTCGAAACTTATTTCATCAGTCTGGCATTTTTTTGTGTTTTATCTCACTTATTTAATTATTTATGTACCTGTATTTGTTTTACTCAGTTTTACTCTATTCTTTTTACTGAGTGAAATACAGTGAAACAAAGCCACCACTGTTTTTAAACTGATGTGAATATTGTGTTATGTTGTAAAGCACCTTGAGTTGCATTAAGTTGTATGAAAAATGCTATATAAATAAAGTTTGATTGATTGAAATGTGTGTTGTGTGACTAGAGACATTGTAAAACATCCCTGGGAAAATACCCCTGTACTTTGAACATGTCTTCTTTAAATATGTGTTAAATAGCAGCACCTACAACTACAACTTCACGTCTTTATCAAAGTGATGATTTAAATGACACCCCTCTGTTTGTTGTTCCTAAACTGTCTCTTCAGAAGTTGCTCCGTGTGTGAGAGGAGCACTTACCTTGGCATGTTGAGACATCTCCTTGACTTGTGCTTTCATTAACCTCCCAGCTTGCTCCATCAGAGACAGGGGAATGTGCTACCATAATATCCCGGTGACGACACAAGGGTCAGGACCCCACTGATCCTGAGAGGGGAGAAGAACTCATTAAGAAAGAAAGCCTCTGGGACGCTAAAGCAATTTGACTCGCCCTCTGTTCTCAGGAACCAATTAAAGCATTAGGCTAAACTATCATAGCGCTCCTTGATGTTGATACGTACCTCAAACAGTTGTTCACAGGAGTAAAACTGGGACTGTGACTCAAAATGCTAAAGTTTGAGTACCTCTTGTTAGCTCCCCTCTGTGGTGACTCATTAGTACATACTTGTCCTGCAGCAGTAGAATTATTACAATGACGTCACTCAGCTGTTTCCAATAAACAATTAACAAAAAGCAATGTCCACTAATGATTGCTCCATTTGTTTTGAACTGTGTTTGAAATACTTACTACAGCACAATTCTTACTGCAGCCTTTATTATTTGATCTGGTATTAAGTATACTACATGCAAAAAAAAAAATGGATGGCATACTTTAATGAAATGAACTAAAAATGCCACGCTACTTTTATGTATATGTGTTCTACTTTTTATACAGTTTGTTACTGGCTCATGTAATATACAGTCTTGTAAATAAGAAGTACAACCAGGCAATTTGTAAAAGGTCAGTTTTTAAATGTTATTTACTTGTGTTCCTTGCCTGTTTTTTTCCCTGATTTCTAAGAACATACTCAGGAGGCTTACTATTTACATTTAATCTGCAATCTCAAATTATTATTATTATTTTTTTGACTATTTTACCTCATATAAAAACTTGGGAGTTTAAACCATATGAATTCTGTGATTCATTTTTCTTGTAGTTCTCTTTTTATGTAATGATCTCCAGCTTTACCAAAAACCTGTGCCAAATTAGACAATTAGCCACAGAATATAAGCCAGTTAATCATCCCTGCCGTATTGTTTGTAGCTGTGTGGCATGTTTCTCCATGACAATGCACCACTGCTGATTGTTTGTGCTTGAACCGAGACTGGCACTTTAGCCTGATGAATAATCACACCTCATTTTATGAAAAAATTAGACATACAGTCAAAATGCTGTGCAAAATGATTCTTACGGAAACCCATGATTGGACTGGTTTATTTGTGTGTAAGCCATTAGCACTAATTAGTCTTACTGTACTGTAAATACTGTAGTTTATAGTGACTAATAAGCTATTACATTTAGAAAGAATCTGTTGAGATGTTTTGTTAGGTTTTAACAAAGTTTCAACATGCTTTCCAACATCTTGTTCCACAACACTATATCAACACACACATATAAGAACAAACCTAATTTCAGACTTAATGTCTCTGTTTGCATTCTCCCACAGAGTAAGATTTGATTGTGTTCTGATAAACTATGCTTCTAGGCCATCGCAGAGTCTCAACAGCTTTATTCTGGGCTAATTAAGCACAGAGTCTGTCCATAACTGAATTTCACTTTATGAAATTTCTGGATAATGTTGGCTTGTGTAAAGACTGGTACTCAATCTTTCCTCTCATCTGTATCTCCAATCAACTATTACATATCTACATGTTCAAATCACAAAAAACATCAAAGAAGAAGAGACACTTATTCATGGGTGAAAACAATATTTACAACCATCAGGAAATACTGTTGACAGAGTTCGGCATAAGGAACATTTAAGGATCACCTCTGACTGGCCGCTTCCCTCGTTGTTGATATGATTGACAGCAGATGAGTGCAGAAATGCTGAGTCCACAGGCCGTCTCTACTGAGCAGTGTCACCAGAAGGTCACGCGATGACAGTGCAGAGTAGTGGGTCGACACCTCTGACCCCGCCGCTGAATAAACAGTGAGTTTCTGATGAATTGGTGCAGCCCACTGGAGGGAATGACTTATTGCTGCGCTGTCAGCTCCTACAAAATAAAAGCACTCAGCTGTTACTAAATGTTTAACACTTGGTTCAAGGCATTTCATCAGGGATTAAATTCAAAACAGATGATACCCCAATGTCCGAGCTGTTACACAAAACTGATCGTCCCTCTGGAGGTCACTGATCCGATCACCCTCGACCTCATGGGAGAGTTGTAGCTGGATGGTGGCCAGTGCTTAGAGGAAGGTTGGCATTTTACCCACAGTACTAGTGCCAAAACATGTCTTTGTCCAGGCACTTATCAGCTACAGATCAGCGCTCCAGACACACAGCGTTTTGGCTGACCCACTCTGTTGTGACCCTTTAACCTCGGTTACAGACATTTGTCCTCCAAAAACGATGGTGGTAAGATTTTGTTGGAAAAAGGTAACATCTGCACATTGATTTAATATTAGTGCTTCATATTTTACTTTTTGACCTGATCTGGACTGAATCTATTGTTACTTGGTGGATGAAATGTTCAAATTACTAATACATCACCAAATATTGACCATATCAATATTTACATACACTCAAAATGATTCAAATCCCATTGAAAAGCATTTTTATTTACAAAATAAAAACAAAGACAATGCTGCTTTCTAGAAATAAACCAAACAATTTAAATAGTCCAACCCTACAATTATGACAAATTATTTCTCCAAATGCAACAAAAACAACACTTTTAGCGACTCATTTTCTTATTTTCTTTTGAAATATCTTACAGATTTTTACAAATTGCATTAATTAATATGCAATCTGCACAGTCTAAAACAAATACAAAATGACCTGCTTTGGCCTTTTCTGCAGGAAAAAAAACATCACAGAATATAATCACAATTCACAATGAAGATGTAATATTTCTTAACTGAACCATCTACATTTAGTGTTCCTAATTGCTCATGTAGATTCATGTGTCGGTTAAAATGATAATTTTATGGCATTTGGTTGACCTCTGCACTTACATTACACATCATAACAATTCCAGGCCTAGAGAAAGCTGACAGACAGTTACACATTAACATACTAATTCCAACCATTACGCACTGTATGGTCAATTTGTAAATTTCAGTCTTTACCAACATGTTGTCTTCACTTGCACCATTAATGTTTTGAGTTGAGAGAAACCATGTTGATTAAGACAGTAATTAGTTTGTGTAGCTGACATCTTGGTATAATATACATGTACATTGCATACAGAGAAAAACCCACACAATGCTCATATATTCATACACATTAACATACACACACACACACACACAACACAATACACTCCCTCTTGGCAATCTATGACCTAAATCCTCTATGAACTCCTCCCTCTCCTTCAATTTTGTTTTCTCTCAGTCTGTCTCTCTGCAAGCCAACTGGGACCGTCAAGATACATCGTGGATCGTTTTTGCTTCTTAGGTCATGTTTCATTTTAAATTCATGCATATCAACAATGTATCTCTGAAACCCTTCAACTGGCACGGAGCATGCTATTTCCACAGTCAGAAATAACACTGTCCTTTTTATGTTATGGATTTCCCTGTGTATGAAGAGAACAGGTGTTCCGGAGGGAGAATGGCTGCTGGGGCTACAGAGGGTTAAATGCTGGCTCTGACCCCCACTGATCGGCCTGCTGGGTCTATAATGCCACCCATAGACCGAGAGCACACACACGAGCCTGTGCAGGGAGAATATCAACGAGGCACAACTCATGTGTGTGGATTTCAGGCGAGAAACGGAGCGCAGGGATTTTCAAAGGAAGTCTTGTGAGGGTTGCCATATGCTTAATAAGCCTTTTCTCTCCAGCACTCTTTAGCATAGGCCATTGGAAGAATGATACACAAAGAACGAACAATGAATGAAAGAGTGGTACTTTAGACAATTTGCTTTGAGGACCAGCTAAAGATAGACTTATGCTTTTTTTTTTATTTAAAAACTTTATTTTATTGAATGACAATACCCCCCTGCACTATGAGGACCTGATAGAGGAATAAAGGACCATCTCCTCAACACGTCACAAATTCAACCAGCGGCCACTCCCAGTACTGCCACAACATCATCAAGAAGGATTTCCCAATAGAAGGCAAAGAAAAGGAAATCTTTATGAAATGGTTCAAAGAGCAACTTCCAAAATTCAGATCCAGTTATAACGGTTCCAATTTTCCAGCTAAAAAGTAGATGTAATGTTATCATTGATCAGTTACTGTTATCAAGGCTAGAATTAGGGCTGCACAAAATATTGCAAATTTATCAGTATTGTGATAATCTGTGATGTACGTATCACAAAGAACTGACTGAATCACAATAATCTTTTAGTGTTCAATATGACACACATGGACACTTGGCTGGTCACAATAATTGGCCCAAAAGACAACAACCCCCTCCTTCAGTGTTAACCTGTGAGACAACTGCAGGCACCAAAAACAGTGCTGCTCAATGTTGTCTTTTAGTCAAGATTTTATCCTACTGCTTTCCAAGTCAATACTGCCCCCAAAAAGCTACTATAAATACTAAAAACATTAGTTATTGTGACAGTTTTATCTCCAAATGATAACATATCCAGCAAGAGTTGGTAGGAAATAGCCTTATTTCTACTACACAACAGAGTTACTCTTCCAGCGACATTATGCACATAGATATAAAAAGCTTTATGTAATGACATCACCATGGAGTAGAGGGAAGTGAGTGAAACAAAAATGTATGCACAAATGCCTGATGAGTATGCTCTGTATGGGCCATATCGGGCCAAAATGAATATCAGCTGCATACACCAAAGACATTCTTTACATTAAAACCAAAGAGCAGCCATCTTTAACCCTGGTTATTGGCCTTAAGAAAAGACCATTGAAAAGGTCAGCATGAATCTACATATTGTCCTTACAAGCAAAATTACCGGTTCAGTTACAAAGCACTCATCGGCTGCTCAGCCTTTGAGGAAATTATTCCATTAAATGTGCTACTCTCTGATGAAGGAGACAAGCAACACAGATAATACACCCTCACACTGCTGCGAGGTTACTAATATCCACTCTGGGCAGGCGTTGATAAATGAGATCCCCGTGTTATGCAGAGGTGTATTGAGTGCGAGGGAAGACAGGAAAAAGGAGGCAGAGAATGGAAGGAGGCAGTTGGGTGATTAAGCAAAGCCGAGTGAATGGCCCCGCTGATAGTTATTCAAGCATCTATTGTTACACTAGTGCATTACGCTGTTTCACTATGGGCTTTTATTATTTTCATGATGGGTATCCAGACACCGCAGAACATGGGGGAAGAGCCTTGTTACGAACTGTCTTTTTGGCTTTACTTGTAAAGATTTTCATGTGGATAAAGAAGTTGTTTTATATTCACCAAGGAGCAATCAATAATTCAGCACTTATCTCTAGCAAACGCACTTAAGAAAGATTCCACAACAGCAAAGACATCAGTGTAATAATAGCACACTGATCTGAAGTTACATATGACATAACACAAAAAGAAAGCAACAAAGGCTACAGATAATGTGTACAAAAATTTACAAATACATTTGATTTGGTCTCAAAAACATTCATGCCTTCAGCTAAAGTTCATCCTTCCAATTATCTTTTTACCTACCTGCTCAGATATACATATTTAGGAAGCCCTATTTAACCTCACAATGTTCAATTTATATAAACATGGTAGATTGTATCTGTAATGCTGGTTTAGATTTTTGTGGAGTGGGGCACAGAAAACAAATAGAAAAAAACAAAACAAAAGCAGTCTCTATTGAAGGTATGACATCCCAAAAGAAAAGCCCAGGTCTTGCTGGGCCCCATCAGTGACCTTGTCTACTATTATCTGACCAATCAGAACAGACTGGGCTCAGAGGGAGGGGCTTAAAGATAAATCAGGCAGCAGAGTTAAAATAATAAGTTCTTTGAAATAAATGGAAATAATAGAGGTTATTTAAACAAACAAGATTAGCTTAAATAAAGGCTCATTTTCTGTTATTTTTTCTTAACAATTACACTTTTACTTTCTTCTCAGTATTTTTATAAATCCCCAGAAAAGCCACTGAGCTAAGTATTGCAAAAAAAAGCTGTGTAAAACAACGCTCACAAACAAAACATGAGTAATATTCTTCACACTTTGATGGTTAACAGAGGAAGTCATCATCCAAAGCACAAATGTACATTGCCAGAAGAAAGAACACATACTGTGAGGTGCTTCATGTCTCTGACTCCTGGCTGGCACACTTCTGTCTGTTTAAAGTAAAGCTCTTCTCAATTTGACCTCATGGCTATTCTAAGGATGTGAGAGCACCTTCTCAGATCTATAAATGGTTGTCTCATAATGAGTATGATGACACCAAGCAGAAATACTCCACAGTTTCATCAGGGAACTTAGACAGTGTGATTTATTCTATTCTTCTGTGCCAGATGTGCTATAGGATTGTTCTTGTCTTCAAAAGGAATGATAAATCATCTTTGGAAATAGATGTGGGAAACGGTCTTTGGTACTATTGAAGTGAGAATGATGTTTTGAGGCCATGGTATTCAGGTACTGTATATAATACAACTGTTCTGTAAAAAAGCTGACATTTGACCTTTGGGGCCAGATCTACTAAGCTGTGCAGTTTTGCCTGGGACGCTAATCTGCGAGTGTGTGGCAGGTATTAGCTTATTTGGAGGCATATTTACAAAAACTGCGTAGGGTTTGGGGCAATGTGGCAGCCAGCTCATTTCAAGACCGCTGAGTCAAGCTGTGCAAAAACTGCACTGTCGCTTTTATCGAAACTTAGAGCACTTTTGTCGTGTCTCTAAAATGGCATAAGGAGCTTGGATGTTCTACATCATTTATGGTAATAATTTAGCACGACTCAGAATCATGACCTTCAGGGAGACAGGGAGCGGCACAAAGCATCACACACTCCTTACAGAAAAATGTAATCAGTCAAGATGCATATTTGGACAAGGTGAGAGCTTTTAAAAGAGTTACAAAACATATGAGGAAATGAGAAGGAACCAATGAGTAAACTTGTCTTATAGCTGAATAAATGTAGGTGTTTACTGAGCAGTTGGCCTTCTCTTGTTTTAAAGTCAGCATCAATAACAAATTATACACTTTAGCAGCTGTTGCATTCTCAACTTGACTTGGTTGAAGGCAGACGGAAACAGCTATTTTTTGGCAAAGAATTTTCACAACCCTTGGTAAATTAAGTTGCTTGTCTCATTTAAATACTTTCCTAGCTAGCTTTTGTGCAGTGAAATGGAAACTACCATATAAAACAAACGCAATGTGGCCTTTTAGAAAAGAAGGAAAGTGCAGTTTTTGCAACAAAAAGCTGTTTTTCAATGGCCCTAAAAGTGACCATTTTGCGAAGGCCAACTGATTCTAAAGAAGGGAGAACACAAGATGAGAAGAGATGAAAACATAATCTAAAGGTCTGATGTCCAAAAAAGATGATTTAGAAACTGCAGGAGTTGATTATCACAGACACAAAGGCAGTTATTGATAGCTATTTGCTAAATAAGCATCAGGGTGCATTTTATATTCATGGCTGCAGTTTGTGCATTGAGGCAGGTTATGATGATTAATATTGCCCATGCATGAGTGTGAGTAATGGAGCTTGGGAAACAGAGAGACAAGTACAGGACGTGAATGCTCCACTGCACGTCGGTCCTGGTTAACCCTGAAGCCACAGTGCTAGTGACACACATCACAGTGGGCTAATAGTTCCCTCCAGAGCATTGTTATCCAGCCGCTACATTAGTCATACTGTATCACGCAGCAGGACTTAATGTTGGGCCATGTTACTAGGACGTTTACACATTCAAGATTTATTAGAGGATGTGGTCAACAGATCGGAAAATGTCATTCTTTTGCAAAATGTGACTGAATTAAACAATCAGATCTGGAAAAAAAAATAAAAAATCTGATATTTGTAAAAAAATAAAAAAATAAAAAAAAAAGATATATAATTTAATAATTTACATCTTAAAATTACATTTGTACAAAATATTAAGACAGTAGCACAATTTAAGGGTCTGAAATTGTACTGACCAATCAAACTAATCTGACCATTTCAAATTCAGGCCAATTCCAGCTCACGTCTATTTGAGTCCCGTTTTCTTGGTAATGTTAAAGTACACAGAGCACAACCAAGACTACTAATAGTCCAACCTTGCTTACGTCTCTCCGTCTCTGTCTCTAAAACTCGCTTTTTTGTACAAGCCATTCACTCTCTACTTTGAAAACTGTTTTCCATTCAACGACCACTCTCTTTTCTCTTCAATCTCTTGCACTGGTCTTGTTTGTTTCTGCCTGGCTTTGATCAGAAGCTATGGAGGACAGTAATCTAGTGGAAGCCAACTCTGTATATCTGGGACAGCGCGGAAGTGGGTCACACATGATTTCTGATGCGCTAGGCTTACACAGTCGTTCGGCTCAAGGTTCTCTCGTGATTGCGGTGAGGAACCCAGGTTTGTTAACAATGACTCTGAAAGCTTTGACCTTTACTTAACCTGGAAAGTCACACTGAAAGTAAATGTAGCGTAGCAAGTCTCTCAAGATTTAAGATTATTTAAGAAATTTGGTGTTTTACGCTTTTTAAATGTGCTGCTTATGCAAATGAGAGACAGATACAATGGCACAATTACAATGCTTTTGCCACTCATAATGTATTCAGTCATATTCACTTTGGTTAAAGCGGATGATTGATATTTCAAAGCATCCTCAACAAAACCTATTGGTGTGTAGCATCAAAGACCACACTAAAGAGTTTCCATTAAACTCTCAACATGTTTCCAATATATTGTTTAATCAAATGGTGCTGCGAAGTGTGCCATGTGAAGATATGGCCCAGCAGGATGCGTAACTGTCTTGTTTGAAGACTTGATACCTTTTGTGACACAAAGAGAAGAGCTGAAATGTAGTTTCTCATAATGTCCTAATAAAAATGCCCCTCTGCATCAGTTAGACTAAGTGCACATAGCAGTGGGCTGTTGGGCAGTCTGCACCATGATGTCAGAGGGTCCAGAGCCATGTGTGCCTCCACAGATGTGCCGGTAATTATGGGCCAATGAATAGTGATGTTTTAAGAGGAGATCAGGGCCAATTACAGTGATTTAAAGCAATGGAGCTGAACACACACTGTCTAATTACGAGGAAAGATCACAGATTCCACAGTGTCCATGACAGATTCACCATGTTTGTATAATCAAGTTTATTTTTCACTACTTAAGAGGTCTTGATTTTGCCACTGCTTGATAGTGCATTTTGCTTCTGCTGCTACTGTTGCCACTGATAATGATTTTTTGAAGCTTGGCAATATATTTTGCTGCTAATCGGACAAAATTAATCTCAGGCCCTTTGGAAATTGGGTTGCATCACTATAGCTTGTGGGAAAGCATTAGCTGGGAATGCATGTGAGGGGGTATCCACAAGAGGCCAGAACAAGGATATAATTTCATTTGATTGCCACACTCATCAAGCCTAAATGAAGATTAATGAACACATGATGGAGGATTGAAAATAATAATATTCTTGTTGTCTTTAGGCCTTCTAATTTGTGGGAGAACATGCTGTCACGCTACAGAGGGCTTATTGGCATTTGTTAATGGGCTGCTCATTGTTATGGAGGCGAGGTGGGGGGTGTCTACAGTACTTAGACCAGCAAGGCCCCAAACAATAAAGATGTAAGAATAGAAAGTGCTCTGTTAAAGTGTGTGTTCCGTGCTAAGAAGAGAACTGTTCTACAAGTGTGAGTGGCAACAACCAAGTATATAAGCAGGGGGTGGCCAATTCCCTAAATAACTTGTCCATTGATCGCAGCAAGTAGATGCAGTATTGATAGTGTTGTTAGCCCTAAGGACCCAGATCCACTAATAATTAATTGCAATAGAATTAGAAGGCTGGGCGTCTATACTGCATTGCGGCTCACAGCCGTGTTGAGGGAGCGCCACACTAGCTTATGCAATTCTGATGATTTTCAAAGACATTTGATAACAAAACTGGCAGCCACATCAACATGGTAAAATACTACAGTGTAAATGCATACTAAGTGTATTTTATTTATCTATTAATTTATGTTTCCATGGCTTTAGTATCCTGTGTTGCATCAGAGCTGGATACATGAACATATTTAGCACAGTCTTCTCAAGTAAGTAAAAAGAAGAGTCGTTGTTGATAAGATAACAACCTCACACACTATAAGCAATACTACTGACATCAAGAAATAACTTCTTTTGGACAGTCAGAGTCAAGATTAAGCCTGGTGCCTTCTGGAGAACAGAAACAACATGGCAGCTTTTCAGAACAATATTTTGGCTTGTGTTAGCTTAGCAAACCAATTAAAATACTGTTTATTTGTGAATTCATTACAAAGAAAAACTTGGCCATTTTCCTGCTTACAATCACTGACAATATAATGCAGCGCCAACAGCATTAAAGCATATTGTTCAGTGACAGTGTGAAATAAATGTACACACTTTTGTTTACATTTATTTGCTCTGTTTTGCTCTCTAGCCGTGATTAGTTTCAAGTAGCAGATGAAACAGTTAGTCACACTTGTGTTGTGAAAAAACAGTCACTCAGCCAGAGATGTCCGAATAACATGAGAGTTCTATGGTGTTGAGCTGCTCTAAGAAACACAGCCTGCCACTGACAGCCCTTCAATCCTGTGTTGCATCGGGTTCAAAGCATTTACAGTTGGTTTTAATCAGTTTCACTAGGAGGAGTCACTAGGGAGTACAATTCAGAGGGGACACGCTTTTCTTATTGAATTCACTTAAACAGACACCGTTTTCATCTTGTTGTACAGTTCTTGTCAGTTACTGTTCTATGACAGTAGTGTGTGCTATATTGTTGTTATTCTGAGATCACAGTTTGTTATCACTAGAGCAGTGGTGTCAAACACAAAGTGGTGAGGGGCCAAAATAGTTAATAAGAATCTTTCCAGGGGCCGAAGATGGTGACATTTGGAAGCTTTTATTAAAGTTGTCTTTAACATTAATTTCTTCCTTTTATGGAAACTGTTCTTAGATGGATTTGAAAAGGTTTTAGTTGGATTTGAAAAGGTTTTAGCTGAATCTGAACAGGTTTTAGTTGAATTTGAACAGGTTGTAGTTTGATTTGAACAGGTTGTAGTTTGATTATAAAATTTTAAAACCTGTTCAAATCCAACTAAAATCTAGTGCCAAAAATAGCACCATTTAAATCTATGAAAACATTGCAAAGGGCCACATTTGGTGCCCAGGCCTTGAGTTTGACATATGTGCACTAGAGCAATTAATACCAGAATCATTGTTGGCAATATGATATAGCATTTAGGCCTATGAGAAGCGGGTTTAAAATGGTCATACCAAGGACAATTCTCAAAACGTCTTTCAGTATTCATAAGAACAATCACTTTAATGATTTAAAGTGACAGGCTGCATGAAAATACTATTAGCTATCATCTGTGATTGTATTTATGAGCATTCAGTTGCTATAGATGTTAGAGCTTGAAGACAATGCTCCATAGTGTACACTGAGTGCGCAGCCGGCTTGTTCCCCACCTACACAGAGTGATAGGTGATCTATACTGAGATGGAGAGCACTCACGATAGAACATTTACTTCACGCAGTATATTCACAAACTGCTCGATGTCAGTCAATGCATGTGCACACAACAACAACAACAACAACAACAACGCACAAAAGGCTGCATGCTTTCATAAATCAATAAATAAATCAGATGAAGTACTCCACTAGTTATACATACACCCTGTCACTGTATTCCATGTGTATTCATTGAATGTGAATCTCATAGTGACTCAAGCAATCCCTTACCTTACAAAGTATTTATTTAAAGAACTGACTGAAGACATTAAAGGGTTAGATTACATCATTCACCAGAATAAGGTAATATGTTGAGTCTAAATTATTGTGTCTCTCCTCCGATCTGTCAGAAGCCATTGCTTTTTGTAAGTGGCACAGCTCAATAACACCATGCACGAGCATATGAGTTATTAATAACACTCTGCTCTTGATGCTTGAGCTCTCTCTGGCTGTCACTTCAGCTACACACACACACACACACACACACACACACACACACACACACACACACACACACACACACACACACACAGTTCAATTCAGAGCTGTTGTCCAAATTGAAAGTAGAGATATGCTTGAGGTTTATGAGTTCTGTCACAGTCAGGGCCGAGGGATCATGTCCAACACACAACTCAGATGAAATATGTGATTCAAAAGGAAGGAGACGACATCCCCATTACTCCCTGAGTCATTGAGTATCTGCTGTGATACCTAGGCTCCCCTTGTTCCAGCTCCCTCTTTTCACTGTTGCATTTTGTTGGCTCTGTTGGTTATGGAAAAAGGGGAAAGAGCGAGCATGTTCAGGTCATGAGTGAAAATACAAGGTCTAGTGGTGTTATTTTACTCATAACCTACATACACACACTCATGCACAAGTAGCAAATTGTGTGGGCTGGCTCTTCAGCTTCTCAACTCTCACTAGAAAGAGAAAATAGCAAACAACCTGCCTGTGGGAAAGGTAAAGAGAGGAGAAGACTATGTAAAGAACAGGGAAAAAAATATATAACTTGACCTTTGGAAAGACAGCTTTGCCATGAAAGAGACTTATTCTTTTCTATAGGCAATAAGACTAATTAAATCATAGAAATCTGTTTCTAAGGGTAGTATTTTGCAAAGATGTGAAGACAAATCATAAGCCAGAAGAGCCTGTGCAAATGTGGAAAACAAGATTAAAATATTCGATTCAAAATAGGTGTGTTTGTTGTTGTTTTCTTGTTTTTAGTTTGTTTTTTTTGACTCCAAGGAAATAACATTTATCTCTACTTACCCATCCTGGTATTTTTATGTGACAAGTTTTGCCTTTCCTTGTTGGCTATTAGTCACATGGTCATGCAATAGCAGAAGTTCTGACAAGCAGCTGCTTGTACAATTCAACTGCATTGCTTTCAAATATATAGAGTTAATATAAAACTAAAGCTACATGTAAGGTGTCTCTCAGAAAAAAAACATGGAGGCCAGCTCTATTTTATAACAAAAGTTTAAAATGTTTTGGGGGTTTTTTAAAAGTGAGCTCTTAACCACTATAATACCAAAAAAAGACGAATAGCATCTTGTCAAAGAAAAAGATGAACAGTAGTCAAGTAGTTATAGCATATTGTCCCAGCAGCATGTAGTGTCACAATGCAAGTAAAAAATAAAATCAACACAAAATATGACTAATTCAGTGCTCACGGCCATGTGCTACACACAGTGAACATACAGAATCTTTGTGAAATACTGCTCTTATATGTAGAAACATGAGACTTCCCATTTAGTGAGGACACAAAAAGCGGTGGTGGGCTAGCACACAGGCTACCTCTTTATGTCAAGTACATTTGTAGTACATTTGAGTATCTAACCTGATAAAGGTAATTCACCTGATTAAGAAATAACTAGAAAGATATTCCTTATAGGAGTCATTGACTTGACTCATTGCTTGCTTAATTAGGTGCCATAGCTTTTTAAATAACAGCAGTCACTCAATCGCATGCATCTTCTCTTTTTCTTTAGAGAGACAGTAAATACAAGGGCAGGACATTAGAGACATGGCACAAAGATAAGGGTTACAGTGCTCAACAGACAGTGTCTGTCTCTAAAGCGCTCAACCAGATGGCCAGTGTCTGTCAGGGAGAGAGCCAATTCCCCTGGTTCACACGTGCAAATGGACCAACTCACACACACATTACACAAATATACTACAACATTCTGTGTTCAAAAGAAAAGTGTAAATCCAAAAATGAATTACAATTCACAAAAAAACAACAAATAGTATTTGCCATTGAAAACAGCAGAAAAACAGTTCAATAATAACTCCCTACAGTAAAGGCTTAGAGACATATGTGCTTTCTGTGGCCATATGCAGTTTTTGTTGTTCATCCCATTGTTGCCAAGTATTGGCTGTAAAATGGCAGCTACAGAGTGCAAAGCCAGACAACTGAAAAAAAAAACTTTATGTGCAGCCATATCTTCCGAAGTGCGCCATCTCTTTCAGGGGAGTTAATACGAACTGAGTGCTACACTCTTTACCCCACTCCAGATCCCCAGACAGATGGAGAGGCTCATCCTGCCCTCCCTATTCTCCCAGGCGGAGCCACAGAACATATGTGCTGCTACTAGGAGGAAGTGCAATATCTCATACAGAGGGCCAACTATGAGAGCTGGCATATTTCCCAAGGGGCTTTTTATTGTTCTCTTGGACTTTATGATATGATGGACAGGCCTGGATTTGGTGGCCAAGTAACAGACACTAACCATATCACACTTTACAACTTCAACTAAACATAAACACGGTAAAGCTTTACTGTTGTGTGAGTCTCTACCTTGAGAGAAAAGGCAAAATTTTGGAAATAAAATTGGTATAGAGCAACAATATGGAAGATACTTGACCCTTATGTCTATGTCTAGCTTACACTTTCACTTCTCTGCATTTAGGTCCTCTCCAATGTCCTGCTATGTTAGTTTGACACTGTTCTGTTAAGTTTCTGCTCCTTACAAGCAGCCACTAAAAGCCAATTATATTAACCAACTTTTTCACTTTCGCAGTGGCTGAGTATGATTACACATAATTTACATGCAGGAGTGAAGCCACAAAGACCTTGGCACTGCTGCTTGAATAGTTTTTTGTTTTTTTTTAAACATATTTTTTATGTGCAGTAAAAGAAAATGTATAAGATTCAGACACTTTCTAAAATAATACGTTTTGCCAATAAAGCCCATGAGAAGCAAGACCAGCACTAGACTAGAAGTAAACTAATAAAATTATGATAGTGATAATAAAGATAAAATTGCAATCAAGGGCTTGTCATATTATCAAAACTGAAAAAATTACCATGGATACCACAATATCAGTAAATGTTGTGACATTTTCCATGTGAGTTGAAAAATGAGAAATTTATTTTTATTTATTTGTTGACACTTTGAATATCTCCGTTTGAAAGTGATTGTTTAAGCATAATAATAAAATACTGCTGCTAGACAAAAAAAGAACAGAGAATGTTGGGGTGTAAAACTTGTTTTGTGTCCAGTTTGCATGTTTTCGTAAATACAAAGCTCCTGTAAATCAGGCCACTTAATCAGGAGAAGACTTTGGCTTAGCCAAGATCATGCAAGTCATCATGGTTCATGACTAAGTGTGATAGTAAGAGGGTGCATGGAAAATTACCTCACAGCAAATTAACTTGGTAGTGATTAAAAATAATTTTTATGAAACTAATTTGCACCTACTGTAGCATAAAATTAAGGTTGCTTTGGAACCGTTGGTTCAATTTTCAGAAGACCATCAGGACTTTTAAAAATTTAATGAGGATCCAAATTGCTTTTTTTCTTTTCTGTTCACATTATGTACTTGCAGCATTCCAGTGCTCCCTTTGTCGAAGAATTAACAGCTATTTAACAGCAACCAAAAAATACTTAAATATACCAGCTGGGTCCAGGAGAGAAGATTTAGGGGGAAAAATTCTAATAATCCTGAATTGTTTTCTTTTTTGTTTTCTTTTTTATTTTTTGAGGGAATATGGTAGATACATAAGAAATTAAATATTGCAATGTTGCTGGTCCGATCTTTTGTTCCAAGATTGAAAGTGAGTTCATATTCTACCTTTTTATTGCTTGGCCCACACACATTGGCCAACGAGAGATGATCTTTTAGAGCTTTTCATGATAAGGCAGGGAGATGTCAGGCTGACGGCAGCTCTAACCCATCTTCCTCATAGTCATCATCTGGAAGAGAAATGTTAGGAGATGGCAGCACAGAGAGCAAGCAGGACATAATAATCCTTTACCTCTGCGGCCTTCATCCTGACGGGCTACTCTTCTATTGTTCTCTGTCAACATCCACAGTTCCTGTGAAATAATAGGGTGACTGATGCTGATTTTTACAGCATGTATCAGGTGCCTGCCTGCTCCCAAACAAACTGTCCCAACACAGAGAGTTAAAAGCTTATTGGCTTAGAGTTGCTGTTTGATTGATGCTTAAAATTTTTCAGAAAAATAAAAATTATTTGATTAGATTTCTTGTAAACTGAATAATACAAGCTACCATTGGCCAGTAAAAGACACAAGTACTGATTTTGCCTTAGTTGTAGCACTGTCTCTGTCAAAGCAGTGATATCAGAGGCAGCTGATCGCAGATCTGTGGCTCTGACTAGCGTTGTATCTCCAGCTCAAGCCACAGGGGGGCTTGTTTCTGCCTGAGGCTGGGCTCCTGTAGAAGAGCTAGCTGTCAGAAAGCAATGGATATGGGAGCCTTAGCTTTCCAAAAAATAAAAAATAAAAAATAAACCTAAAAGAGGACATGCCAGTGGATGCAGAGGATGAAGGACGGTGGCTCCTATGCATGATTTATTCCGGCATTACTGGTTAGGAGGTTTTAAGCCCTTTGAGGCAATTGTCATTGTGATACTGGGCTATACAAATAAAATTGAATTGAATTGAATTGAACATAAATGTCAAATTAGTATAATATAAGTTCCCGGGTTTGTATTTTATATTAATCACACTTAGCTCACAAACACACTAGTTCCTGATAAAGATATTCAAATATTGTGTTGAGGAAACAAAGAACAAAGCACTTGCACATACATTATGCCTTTACAAAAGCATATCATTTGGAACCTAGTAAAAATATATGAGTCCCAAAACAGTTCTGACAGTGCTTATTGACAACTATAACCTTTTGCTCTGTGTGTCCAGCGAGAGCATAAGGTTTTGTCCCAGGCCCCTGTGGCCAGTCCCCAGCTCTCACAGCCACAATCATGGCTGATCTCAGCTTGTGTTTTTGTTCTCCTTGGTGACCAAATCTCTTTCACCCAAAGTTAATTTTTAATGACACACTTTGTTATGTGGGTCCATAGGGGGCCCTTAGTGGTAGTGGTTTAATAAAGAGAGTCTCACTGCTTGTTCCCATCTGAGAAGGCTTCATTAAAACCAGTGATTGAAAAAAAATGTCTGTGAAGACCCAGATTCCAGTTTTTTTCCACTTTGCACTTTGTCTGTTTGGTGTTTTATGGGTTTAGTTGGCTAATGCCAAACAATGCAACAAACAAAGAAAGGACAAAGGATGTGATCCCAGATTGACTACCAGTTGTACTGAAATTGTCTGTGCACCCCTCTGCTCCTGAGGGATGATTAAAATAGACATAATACAATTTAAAAGCAGCAACAATCTGCACTGTTATTTTAAAGTGGTTTAAGAAATGGCTTATGGTTTAAATTCCCCAAAAATGTTATGGTGTCTTAAAGCTTATAGGACCATTTTAGTATTTCCTCGGCAACAATCAATAAAACAAAAGAGACAAAGGCAAAACACAACACTGAATAGGCACAAATATAACAAGCTCTCAAATAACCCTTAAAAAGTATACTCATTGAGTAGAACAAATGCAAAGACATGCAAGAATAGGTAAACTGGTAACCCTAAAAATACCAGTAGTGAATGAATCTGAGATGAAATGAGTAGGCAGTTGTCTAGTAGTATCAATAGACCTGCCAAAGACTGGCAATCAAACAGAGTCATACAGCCCAAGTTTAAAATAAAATAGTCAAATGAAAGACAGTTAAATCACACCCACACTTTCTAGCCTCATCTTTGCCCCAGAAAGTGCTTATTTACAATCATTCCACCAGTACTTAATGCTTACAGTTTGTGTTTTTGCCAAGAAAATAAGGTACATTGTTAGATGAAGACTTAATTGTTCTCAAGTGCAGTGAAGACTTCTGTTCTCTGCCAAAGTGAACACCTGGCTCTTGGTTTGTTGTTATATTAATCAAAAGGAAAAAACTGTTCCAGCTTCAGCTATGCTAGAGTTGTATTTAGCTGGTAACTTAATAAATATCCTACAGCTCTACAACTGCCTTTAATCGCTGAAATTGATTGGACAGTTTATCAAATGTGTCTTCCCTTTCTTCTCCCATCTGTGGCGCCATTTTCTTTCCAGCCTGTAATTATGAAGCTAAATAATGTGAACTAAATGAATGCCATCTGTAAGACAGGAAGCAATGGCCTTAGTTTAGTATGGGCAACAGAGTGGTCTACTGCACTACAGTGAAGTGGATAATGGGGGCTAAAACAAAACATCAAAGTGTGCGCAACAGAACTTTTTTACTGTTTACTGAGTCCAGCGTGTGGTAACTACTATCTGTTATTATTGTGAAACTGAATCATGCTATCAACAGTGGACACAAAACTGTTTAGTATGTGACATTAACAATTATCTAATCTCTCACAAAAATGTCTTTCTGTTCTTACAAATTTGTTAATGAATTTTACAAACTGGTTAGTAAACACTGTTTTGCTTTTTAACTGGTCAGACAAACAATCCAATGTGCAGAAACTGAAATAAAAAACTATTCTATAATATACTTCACTATAGATACTGTACTTAGCATAATTACTACATTTTGCCTTGTCGAGAGTTAAATATGTATCAGAAATGCAACGTAGGAAATAAACAGATCATCAGATTAGACACAGGTCTTTGTTGAAAAGATCTGAATGAGCTTTGTTCAGGGTTTTGTAAGGGTTCTGTGTTGAGGCAGACTTCTGAGCGCTTGGTTTGGTCCCTTCCCTGCTAACAGGAGGAGAGGAGCTGATTGCAGTGTTCTCCTTGTCTTTTTTAATAAACCCGGCACTGTCGCCTCCTCTTTGACTCAAACCCACATGTGGAGTGACTGTCAAGCCTCCACGGCCCATTCACTCCAGCATACAGTGTGTGCTATAACTCCCCACGCTCTGTCTGCATCACTGCTCCTCCCAGCTTAGCTCACAGTCACGTTCCGCCGCTTTGAACTTGAATTTCGTTCACCTCCATTCTCTCTACCCCACAGCACCTTTACCACTTCTCCATCCTGACTCCTCCCTTCTATCTCCTAACCCCCTTCCTCCCCTGCGGTTCCACTCGGGGCTACATGATAACACACTTTGGAGGAACCGCTTTACCCTAGAGCATCCCAAACTGTGAGCATATTCACCCCATCACAACAGTACTGTAGCAAAACTGCTGTCATGCTGAATTTGCCATGCTAATGTGGCTGTAGGCGCCACTAGCCGGTGCCTAAAACTTACTGATGAAGGTGTCGTGAGACTGGCTTGTTTGAAGAGGTTAAATAACACACTTGTAGGGCTGGAAATGCATGGATTACAAGCAGTAAACACGAGGGTGTAGTGTATCACACAGCTATAAGAAGCTTAATTTCCTGCAATCTGATACAACAAGGCAAAACGTGACGCATTTTCTTTATCGGCAGCTCCTCGTATCCATCTATCCTTTGAGAGCGCCGAGAGAAGAGGCTTCAAAGGGCTTGACTGACACCTGGTTGTGCTTTGAACTCTGTCCTTGGACTGTCATACAAGAAGACAGACACTGCCTTTAATCAGCTACTTACAAATTTCATGTATTCAGACAGATGTACTCGATGTTCTACTGACTCAACATGGCTCCACACCTGCACACCCCTGCCTTTATACAGAAAGGGGACTGATTGGAGTTTTTTTTTTTTTTTTTTTTTTAAACCATTCTCCAAGTGACTATTTTTGTACTGGTGTTGCACTCATCGGAAAGAAACCTGCAAATAATGATGAGGGCAATCAGCCAGTTAACAATGCTGTTGCATTTGCTGTTAAATGACAAGAGGTTTACCTGAAACATGTGTGATGCTTTGCAAAAATATTCACTTTTTTTCTTTTATTCAGAAGATGAATAAAAGGAAAGATATTTTCTAATATAACACAAAGACCAACTTCAAGTTATTATCCAGGTAGAACATCAGGGAATGCTGATTGATTTAACTGTAGACTTCCCAATGATAAAATAGACCCTCATAAATTTGTGCTCCACATCTTTTCTAATTATGTTTACTAAACCACTAACTAAAACATATTTTTTTTCTATTCATTTCAACATTCAATTTTTTTGTACATGTTTTAGTGGTACACTGGGATGATGAATCTTAAAGCATATTTTCTTAAACAGCCTGAACTGATTGGGTAAGTGTCTTTAATGTAAGCCCTATATATGTAGTCAAACCACTTTTGAGACAGACCTGGAATCCAGGTCACTAGTCGTATAGCCTGTTCATCCTTGTACAACAAATATGGTGGCACATTAAGGCTCTCACTTCGCATGAGCCTCGAGTTTGTTTGCGTGATGAATAACCCATGCTGCCAAAACCAGAAGCAGGTCAGGAGTGAAATTAGCCATCAGGTTGTTGGTGGAAAAAAGATGATAGTTAATTCATGTCGCTGATGAATAAGTGATTGACTGAAGCGTTGGGGGCGAGGCTTAAAGGCACAGGGCATATGGGGAACGAGGAGGGGCACAGATGCTCCTCTGGGCCATAGGGCTCTCAGGCAAACTTTAAAGAGGGGGTAAGAATTAGCAAAGATAGAATACAAGAGACAAACAAAGCCTGCTGCAAAAGCTGCAAAACAAGAGAAACTGTAGTTGGCAAACTACCCCTAACTAAGTCTTTGAAAGCCAGTTCACCACAGGGGCCTGAGGAGACTCTACTTAAAGAAGTTTGCCTTTCAGCATTGGGTCTTGTCCTACTCTGACCCACACCAAAGTAAACAGCACTGAGAGAGAAACTTTCCTTACATGCAAATGACTAATGAGCTCATATGAACAAATTTCAGATAAAACCAAGCAGAAATTTGGAAGATCTCAACACTATAATGATGAATAAGCAGCAGACATATGCATAAACACACGTGTGCACGCTGCAGAGTTATCCCTAAAGCAATGGGAGGTTTATAGCTCCATCTACTGGTGGTCTTGTGAATAAGTCGCTGCACTGTGGCTAAGGGGAAATAAACACTCCTCAGTTCCCTAAAATCATTTCTTCTCCACAGTCTCTGCCAAGCCTCCCTCTCTCCATTTCCACCCCCCCTCAAAGCCAAGAAACTAATCTGGCATGATTAGATACAGTTTGCTACTGCAGCAGGCTCTATCTTTAATCATCTATACCGACTTCCCATCAAACCAAAAAACAAAGGAAAGTATTTTTATATTAGTTTTGACACAACATTATATAGAAAATGCTGCAGCCGATGACACCTTTTCATAAAGGGTAATTGGAGCTCTTGATAATATAATATAGCAAGATGGGCTTTAGTGGTTTCTATTGTTATTCTATTTTTAAATTGTAGTCTGAAATTCTGTTCTTGCACATGATCTTGCCCAATTTGCTAAATCCCATAATAGATTTCCGGTAATGTGTTTTTCTTGACACACACTCTCAATAAGAGAAATAATAGTAACACTATAATTGCCACAAACACCTACAAATGTGACTTGATCTTGGCATTTGCAGTGTATGTGGATGAAGTATACATATACTGTTGGAAAACATAGTTTAAAAGTCTCACTTAAATAGCTGAACATTTATTTTGACAGTGGAGGCAAGATGAACTTTTTGCCAGTTAATGAAAATTAATGAAAAGGTGACAGTTAATGTTTAAGTTGCCAGGAAGATTAAGCAATGTGCTAAAAAAAAAGGAATTAACTTGAGAACTATTGTCTTATACAATGCAGCTATTGTCTGTGAGAACTTCTCTATTTTAACAACACTGTGTGAAGTAGGCCTTTTATATTAGCTTGAAGAGACTTTCCTCTATTTCTTATCAAGGTTGACGGCAGAACAGCTCTATAATGAAATCTATTGAGTTGCTACTTGTAAAATTTTCCCCTCAAACGCAAGGGCCTGTAGTCAAAATGAAAAAAAAAAAAAAAAATCATAGAGATTTAACAATTTGATGCAAGATATTCTAATAACATTTACAAAATATTTCTAAATGGGCGCTGGATAACTGTCTTAGCATGGCATCAGCATTGCAGCTTTGAGTGTTAATGGACTCATCTTCCTACTATTATCTCCAAATACCCACATTTGTTATCAGTGGAAACAGCTGCAAAGGAACTGACGGATAAATGGTAATAAGCTACATTTACCTGTACAAAACAGTGACAAGACAAATCTTTTTGCTTAAGAACATCTTTTTAGAAACCATAGCATGTTCCTTGTAGTTACTATCTCAAGCTTGATCCGAAAATGAATTGCTGCTGTACAAAGGATTCTCTCCTTCCCCCTCACACTGCATTATTAAACTAAGCAACACACTGGCAGTTTCTAATCGTAGGTTGTCCTGTCCGGTCTGTCCAACAGGGACAGATAAACTATTTATGGTTAAAGGAGAAGGAAATCATGTGGTTGTGATAAAATAAGGGACAAACAGCTTAAATTTCAAATCACTGTTATGGTCTGTCTGTGCATTTAGAGGTTGAGAACATAGCCAGTGGAAAGTAGCAAGTAACACGTGACCTGTATTTGGTTAGGTTACGTTTTGGAATAATTAGTTTGAAGTAAATTAGCTGGTGCTCTACATTAATATTTTGGTTAATAGTCCACTTCTCCCATTCAATATTTTGAGCAATGAGCTGCTCTAAAGAAGCTGTTTCGTCAAAAGGTTTTTTTGAAAGAAAAGACATTTTGTGTTTTGTTATATGTGATAGGTGCAGTGCATATTTTACAATACCAGGGTCAAAATAAAATGTAACCACAAGCAATACATCAGAATACATGTTAATGCCCTCAGCCCCTCAGCTATTTGTCAGTCTCTCTTTTCAGATGATGTGAACATAACGCTGAAGCAGAGCATCCTTGATAACATCAAACTGTGGAATTAAAAACATGCACAGCTACTGGGGCCAGAAGTGAGAGGGTAAAAGTCTCTCGAAGGATGAGAGCCAAACTAATTTACACCATTCAAATTCCCCATGCGCTGGCTGCACCTACAACACAATCATATCAATAAAAAAAATCAATATTATTACTGCCTGCTCTCAGGGACAAGTAAACTAAACCATGTCTGTGCACGTGCAGAAAGGCAGATTCTTGATTTGACTTTGATATCTGCACGTTCTGTACCAAGCTGCTCAAATTATTCTTTTCTTTTATTTATGACCTGCTCTGGCACAGCTTTGCTCCAAGTCAAACTCACTCCCTCTGCTCACTTCCCAGTTGAATTCTCTTCATTCTTTCATTTCCTGACTTATCGTCCCCTGTGTGCGATATCTTGGTAAGCTTGTGCATTCAGAGTAATGACTTATTTACACAGAAGTGTGATACAGCATGGCAAGGTTAGAGTAGTAAGTAAGATCACTAGGATATGTTTTTAATCTCAGATAGATAATGTACTTGATTCAATATTCTTACATAAATTGCACTCAAAGTGTGTAAATAAACAAAAGAAACTACAAAACTACATTTATTTTTTGTCAAAGATTAACCCCTATCAATATATGGTCAATTTGCCAGTACTATCCCCCAAATATAAAGTCACTTCACTCAATGCACAAAAGTTACACGTTTTTGTTTTACGTGACATTTGTTGAGATGCCCATTAACCTGGTTCCTTCTCAATAAGTGACAGGGGTTTGTGTTTAATAAAAATGAAAAAGATTTACAAATGAAATATTATCCAAAATAGATACCCCATGATACTCTCATGAAATTGTTGACTGAGTTAGTTTCAACTGAGGAAAAAAAAATCTAAAGTAACAGGCTAATATATCTCTGTAGGTCAGGTCTACATACCAACCCCTGACATTAGCGTCATATAACATAAAGTGAAAACATTTAGCATTGCAGAGAAATATGTATAGCTACAATAAAGTGAGAGAAAGAGATTTTATAGTAAAGATCAAGGGCAAATTGGAAACTAAAGATCAGAACCTTCACTTTATAACGACATGCTTTCCTAAAGCCGACCACTAGCTTCATATTACTTGAGTCTAAATTGGGAACTGATAAGTCAGAGCTTAGTACCTTAGGTTTTACAAGTCACTGAGTCATGTATTCATCACAACAACTATCTGTATAGAGCGTATTCTATTTTGATCATCCAATTTCCATTCACTATTTTTAAATACAGTTTGGCAACTTCTGATTGTTATTTAGGATACAGAACACATCTCTCCAGCTAAAGTTCGTGGTCCAACAGTTTTCACAACAGAGAACATAAGTTCTGAAGCCTGTAATAGAGGAGTACATGTCAGATCTAATGCTAACTACAACTGATTGAAGCAGACATATGAGACATTTGGCCTTTTCAGAACCTCACTTTAATTCAATAAGATGAACGTTAGTCAGGGCTGATGTGGCTAGTTTGCTCTGGAGTACATCACCTTTAGTTTCAGATGTCACCTTTTCACATTTGCACTTTTTAAAACACACCAACTGTGAATTAAACTTATTTCATCAACTTTGTCCATGTCCAGTCCATGGATCAAAGAGCCTAACAGAGGGTTTTTTACAACTTCACATAAATATTATACTTGTGACCAAGAAATGTAACTATAAAAGCACCTATCAAGCCAAATATGAATACCTGCAGGTGCCACACAAGACAGCAATATACCAGAATTCAATACTGTATTGACACTATGACAACTTCTTAAATGACAACACAATGCTCACATTGATTGAGGTCATATGTCAGAGTGATATACTGTTTCCTAGGCTTTTTTTTTTTTTTCTTTTCTTAAGTGTGGCATACAATGAGGAGTCAAAACTCACAACTAACATCACAGGTGTTTGCTTATATTGCAACTGTCATGTCCTTTCTCAAGCGGGTCACCCAAATAACGCACTCGGAACAACAAGGTCCTATTTGACAGGTGCATTACACAGAAGTCCCCCTCACCTTGTTTTGTACCTTTGTGTCCCTCTGGTGATGTAAACAAAAGTATGCGTGTGTGGCTGAGCTCCCAGCTGTGTGGATGGCCCTCAGCCCTTTGACGCTGTCATTGGTGCAGCTGACAATGGTCATAGTAATTAGAGGCAAAAGGAAAAAAAAAAAAGTCATCTCACCTTGCTCACAGTGCTCTGGCGCATACAGGATTGGTGTCATGGGCTTATTCTGAGGTCTCAAGTTTTGCTTTGTTTCAGCAGGTAAGATGGTTCACTAAAAACAGACAGGATCATTGCAGTTAGACTTAGTTGGATAAGACATGATTCTGCATAAGACCTACTACTGTTAGCCCAATGTACGCCTTAAAACATCAGAAGCCTCTTGACTTGACAAACTACAGACAGTTCATCTTGTACATCTGACAGTGGCACTAAAAGTTATCATATTAACTATTAAACATGTTTGAATTAGCTTGAATAATGCCTAGATGGGGCACACTTGACGGTCAATAACGGTTGGTCAATAACACCAACAGTGCTGTTGCACATCCCTATGCTCTATGCAGATCAGATTTAGCCAGGTGCTCATGAATATATTAACTTTCTGGACTCTGGAAGTTTTGTGCAATGAAGTTTCTGAAAGCTCAAGGTCAGTGCCTATTTACTTGCATTTGGTCACATACTTGCTGTCAAGCCTTGCTGACCTCCTCGTTTTAGCTCTAGCAAAACCAAAGTGTGAACACTTGGGCTGGTCTGGCTTTTTGATGTGTGTGTATTAAATTGTCATTTCAACAGGTGCAGCATTATTAGAGGTGACTCTCAGATATGACAATTGTTTTATTGCAAATGCAAAAACAAACTGAACAGATAACATTAGCAAATGCAGACGCACGTGTTTGGCATTTAGGGGAGAGTAGGGTAAACTGAGCAATTTTTTGCCCAAGTGGTCATTGTGCCAATAAAATATGTATTTTAGGAGGTTGACTCCCCCAGAAAAAAATTTTTTTATTTTTTTTTAGTCCCCCAGAAAAAAAACATTTTTTTGAGTCCCCCAGAAAAAAAAAAAAATATTTTTTTTGTCCCCCAGAAAAAATTTTTTTTTATTTTTTTTGAGTCCCCCAGAAAAAAAAAAATATTTTTTTTTGACCCTCTTAAAAAAAAATAATTTTTTTTTTGAGTCCCCCAGAAAAAAAAAAAAATTTCTTTGAGTCCCCCAGAAAAAAAATATTTATTTTTTTTTTGAGTCCCCCTGAAAAAAAAAAAATTTTTTTTTGAGTCCCCCAGAAAAAAAAAATTTTTTTTTGAGTCCCCCAGAAAAAAAAAAATATTTTTGGAGTCCCCCCAGAAAATTTTTTTTTTTTTTTTGACCCCCCAGAAAAAAAAAATTTTTTTGAGTCCCCAGAAAAAAAAAAAATTTTTTTGAGTCCCCCAGAAAAAAAATAATTTTTTTTTTAGTCCCTCTTAAAAAAAATTAATTTTTTCTAGTCCCTCTTAAAAAAAAAAGTTTTTTTTTTTTTGAGTCCCCCAGAAAAAAAAATTTTTTTTGAGTCCCCCAGAAAAAAATATTTTTTGAGTCCCCAGAAAAATATATATTTTTTTTTGAGTCCCCCAGAAAAAAAATTTTTTTGAGTCCCCCAGAAAAAAAAACATTTTTTTTGAGTCCCCCAGAAAAAAAAATATTTTTTTTTAGTCCCTCTTAAAAAAAAAAAATTTTTTTTTTGAGTCCCCCAGAAAAAAATTATTTTTTTTTTTAGTCCCTCTTAAAAAAAAATTTTTTTTTAGTCCCTCTTAAAAAAAAATATTTTTTTTTAGTCCCTCTTAAAAAAAAAAAAATTTTTTTTTTTTGAGTCCCCCAGAAAAAAAAATTATTTTTTTTGAGTTCCCCAGAAAAAAAATTTTTTTTTTTTGAGTCCCCCAGAAAAAAAATTAATTTTTTTTTTGAGTCCCCCAGAAAAAAATACATTTTTTTTTAGTCCCTCTTCAAAAAAAAAAATAATTTTTTTTTTTTTTTCTGGGGGACACAAAAAAAATTTTTTTTGGATCTAAAAATTTTCTGGGGACTCAAAAAATTTATTTTTTTTTTAAGAGGGACTAAAAAATTAATATTTTTTGAGTCCCCAGAAAAAAAATTTTTAGTCCCTCTTAAAAAAATTTTTTTTTTAGTCCCTCTTCAAAAAAAAATTGAGAAAAAAAATTTTTTTTCTGGGACTCCCAAAAAAAGTCCCTCTTAAAAAAAAAATATTTTTTTTTTAGTCCCTCTTAAAAAAAAAAAAATTTTTTTTTTTTGAATCCTCCAGAAGAAAAAAATACTTTTTCAATCTTTTCTCAAGAAAAATTTTGGGGTTTTTTTCTCAGGGAACTTAAAAAAAATAATTATTATTATATTATAATATAATTATAAATATTATTATTATTATTATTTTGAAGTATATATTTATATTTTTTTTTTCCTATAGAGTTATTGTTCCTTACAGGTTGGTTCAAATTAAATGTCCACTGGGGTGCAATAAAACTCTGGAGTAGGTACATCTCTTTTGCAGGCGTCAAGTTTAATTACACACAAAGCTGCCATTTTGAGTCTATTGTCCTGCTTGAAAGTTGGCAGACCTTAGTGCAATGTGTTGACTGCATCCTTCCTTTCTCTTTCTGCATTTGTTTTTTTAACCATTGTAAAGCCTTTATAATTTCCCCAGTAATCAATCCATTCTTTTTGTGGCACAGCATCTACAAAGCAGAAATTTGTTATTTCAACAGTAACACAAAAAAGCATACAATTACTCCCAGAGGACCTGTCCCTCCTCTCTCCTACAGCTGCAGAAAAGAGGGCACTATTCCAAACAGAGCCTCCCTTTCTCTCTTCTTTCCTTTCTTCTGTGTGTCAGAAAAAGATCGCCCTGTCCGCCTATAATGACAGAGAAGAACATGGAGAACATGAGGTTACCCATTTCTTCAAACTATATTCATCGCCTGACAATGACTGTTACGCGCGCCTCGTGTGAATATGTTTTAATATTGTGTTTTTCTTTCATAGCTCCGGATTGGCCAGACCGGAGAGGCAAGGCCATAAAACCCGGCGGAAGCCGGGCTCTCTCTCTCTTTCCCAGCCGCGCCACATGACAAGCCACACACGCCACACTGTTACTCTTTCTCGTTATAGTTTTATTTCTGAGTGGGGAGACCCTGCCTCTCAGTTTAGTTGTTCCCACCTTTGTTGCTGGGCTCCCCATCTCTCCCTTTTGGTTGTTTGTGAGTATATTTGTGTTCAATAAATCATTGTTTAAGTTACTCCAGCTGTTGACCATCTTTTATGTTATGTGTCCCTTCAACACCCTAGACTTTTTGCCATAGGGACCGTAACAATGACTATCACAGCTTTCTTGTCATTTTAATGGTATTTTAAATTACGAAAAGTTAAAGAAAGTAAAGCTATAATCACATATAAGAAAAAACAGATTACATTATGATGTTATTATGTATTTACACGTGTTTGCTATTGGTAAATGATGGTACATATAGCCTTATTAGTAGAAAATAGGATTTGATAATTCCATTCGATGACATTATAGTGTTACTTTTGTTGACAGTGTGATACATTTGATAACAGTGATAGTACTGTGCCTTTTATGTGCCCTTATGTGAATAAATTGATTCAATGCAATGTATCCCAGGTCAAAGCACTGGATTGAATCAAATGGGTTTTTTGTACAGTACCATGAAGTGACAAGCCATTTCAAAAAGAAGTAGACTATTGCAAAAAAGTATATTGGCTTTTGTCTTACTAGATAGCACAGTTGAGTATAGATCTCATCTCAAACAGAAATATTTCTTCCCTAAAACATGCCCTCGTTATGTCAACATCAAAGGCAGTAGGGAAACACAGTGGGGCGTCCTGCTGATAGGGGCATAGGCTACAGTAATGCCACTAATAAGATGAAAGGCTTTCCTTTAAAAAAAATAAGAAAAAAAGGAATCCTTATTGCTGTGCACAATATGAAAGTGCACATGAACCAGACAAATCTGTATAAATGTCACTGCTCCTTGTGTCTGAGAGATTACTAAATGTACAAAATTGCAAGCAATAAGTTGGTCCTATTACATTTTTTTCCTCATATTTTCTAAACATGACATAAAGAAATTCTTAGGTGGATTTAGTAAACCCATGGTATACTGCTAATAGTAATGTTAGTTATTGCTGAGACATTTATGGACTGCTCGTTTATTTAGAAACGTATACATGTATTAGCCGTACACCTTACAAATATTTCATATGCTATGTAGATAACACAAGATATATGCACTTTAAACACGCAGACTTACCATAAAAGTATTGTCTTAAAGTAAGAGCAAGTTACAATGAATGCTCATGTTTTGTTCTAATCCACTTGTGATGTTTGTGAACGCAGCCCAGCACGCTCCTGTCTCTGTGGTACATTCAGATTAAACTGACTGCAAAACATGGGAGATGATTTAGGTGATGAATGGTGGACCCACGAAGAAAACTCAGGTATGTAGCAGAGGTATAACACTGCTCTCTTTAAACGCTTTAAATAGTAAAATAATAAGCTGTAGAAATAACGTTAGCACTTAGCTATCGCGAGAAAAGACTTTAGCTACACCAGAGTTAGCTCACCTTTTCCCCAAACCAAACATCTACTCACCAAACCTAGATGTGTCTTAAAGATTTAAATTAAACAATGCTTATGCACTGTTAAATTAATCAGGTTATTCGTGGTGTTGGCTAATATCATGGACCGCTGTGTTTTATTATAAGTTACGCTAGCCTTAGCTTGATGAAGAGAGACACGTGTTTATCTGTTTTGGTTCCTCGTCTGCTGTGATCGTAGTTTAACGCTGTATTGTGCTGTTATCTACGCGGATGGCACATCTGCGTGACACTGTTTACAACACTGAATTTGTCATTTTTGAGTTTATTGTAGCATCTCGGTGAAATGCACAAGTAAAAAAAAACAAAAACACAAAACTAGCCCCCTCCTTGCCACATGCGCAATAAAAACCAACAGAGGGCAGCAAGGTTAAATTCTGCTTAACTTCCTGAATGAAAAGATTTCCATGATTTATCTTTCATGATTTTTGATATTCATATTAGGATAAATTATGGGCAGACTTGTCTCCTTGCATACATTAAATTATTATTAAAATGACTACGTGTTATACTTTCCTCCCTAATCAAGATTTAATTCAATTTTATATAAATATCAGTGATTCTACCCGCCCATTTATTGACTTTACATTTTTACCATTGTTTTTAGGTGATTTGTACATCTCTTTTGTTTGCAGTTTACCCATAGAGAAATTAGTATGGCTTATCTAATATAAATGTATGCTGTTCTAGCTCATTTGATAAAGTGGTAGAGTGATAGGGTGTACTCAAAGTGAACTCACTCACTTATCATCATAATGTGTCATTTTTTATTTCCTTTATTAGAACAGAGTTGAATTTGCTCTTGATGACATTTATAAGAACTGCCATTTACAATCGAGAAGACACTTAAACTGATTGTACACATGATCATCTTTCCATAAAGAATAGAGAATAGTAAAGCCAGACTATAATCACAATACGCCTCAAAAGACAAACCCAGAAAAATGTATAGTTAAATGATATAAGAACAAAAAGAAAAACAACACTTTTTACACACTTTTTAAAAAAAATATTTACAGAATATAGGTGTACTCCTAGTCACACAGCCCACTAACTGTTATATTTGAGGAGTGTGAGACTGGAGAAGTAGCAGGGGAAATGGTGATGCTGCTGGTTATTTTGCCAACACCTTTAACATGACAGCCATTGGCAAGTACTTGAGTCCTTTGTTCATGTCTAACGTAGAATGGCCCTGCAGGATGTGGGATGCCGTGGCTCACTCCATTCAGGGCCTGTATATATGGGCTCCCCAGATGGATGTGTATTTTATTATCATCCAAACCGGTGACACTTGGACTTGTATCTTGTAGGCTGTTCTGACGCTCCAGAGTCTTACACAAACCAGTGGGACTCGCGGCCTCGAGCTCCGGAGAACAAGTCCTAACTGTCACAATTTGTATGGGGGAGTTGTTTTGGTCTGGAGTGACAGAACGGGATGAGTTTGGACTCAGTACACGAGCAATGGGTGACCCGGTAAGTGAAGAGATGGTGCGGTCAGGACTTGAAGGAGGACTCCTACTGTTTGAGTTCTGTATGATGGTGATTCTCTGCTTGGACGGGCCTGCACTGGTTGGGATGACCGCGGTGCTAGTGTAAGATGTGGCGGCGTCAGCGGAGGGACTGGTGATCTCCAGTGTGGCTGTGTTGAGAATGTGATGGGGGGTGACTTTGATGTGCAGAGGCTGCCCTGGTGTGTGCGACAGCATCATGACTTCTCTATTAATTGCATCCAAACTGGTGGAGCCAGTGCTGTTGCATACACTCATGTTGTTATTTGTACTGTTCAAGTTGTTGAGGTTTTGGATGTGAGAAGAGCTGTCCACTTCTGTGTTTTGGTTTGGGTCTTCCTCATCTTTGTCTTCATCCAGGTTTGGTGTTGAAGCACTGTACTTGAAGTCATGAGGCAGGCTCTCTGAGGGCTCAGTTTGGACTTCTTTGGTCTGGAGGAAGGTGGTGAATCGATTTGTGTCATATGTCAGATTTTTTATTTTTTTATACATCTCTAGCTCGCTGGACAGTTCCTGTATCTCTCTGGCCAGCTCTCTGTTTTTGGTCTCTTGCTGGGACAGTTTCCTCTGTAGTATGAAGTAATCATTTTGGACTTTGCTGATTGAGTCTTCTGTCCCTATCAGCCCCTGAAGTTTCTCCTTCAGTGAGTCCACCTCTCGGCTCAGGAGCCTGGACTTGACCTGCTCTCGCTGGAGCCGGCACAGTAGTTGGTGTTGCTGGTTGATGTCCTCCTTCTCGGCCTGCTGGTACCGTTCTACCTCACATTTGGCCAGCTCTAACTCCTGTGTCAACGCCTGGGACCTTCTCTGTTCCTCTTTGAACTTTCTCTCAAGAGACACGTAGTCCTCCTCCACTTTCATTAGCTCTCCCTCTAAAACTTCTTTGTCTTGGAGTGTCTTTCGCAACCGCTCTAATTCTTGGCTCAGTTCGTTCACTTTGTTGTTCTGCATTTGGCTTGGATGGTTAGAGTTGTTTGGGAGAGAACCATGTACGTACTTAACATTCTCTCTTTTCTCCTCTTTTTCTTTCCTGTTCTCCATAACCTGCAGCCTTCTTTTCATGATGGATATTTTAGCCTCTAATTCATTATTCCTCTCCCCCTCTGTTTTTAGTTTGGCATTGAGCTCATCCTTTTCTCTAGCTATGCTTTTAATCCTTTCCTCTAAATCTGCCTGAGACCTCGCTGCCTGTTGCCTGTCTTCTCTAAGCCTTTCAGGCATCATTGCCAAATTGCTTTGCTCATTTCTCCTGCCGTCCTTCCTGCTGAGTGTTTCTTCAGCTTGTCTAAGTCTCTCAGTCATAGTATTCCTCTCCTCCACCAGAGCTACAGTGATTGACCTGAGTTTGGCCAGGTCGTGTTTAATAGCGGCCTCACTCTGCTGCAGTTGGCCCTCAGACGCCTCAAGCTCTCTCACCATGACCCTCAGTTTGTCCAGTTCAACATTGAGTGTCTTGCCCACCTCCTTCTCTCGCTCTAAGCTGCCTCTTAGAGAACTGCACTCCTGCCTGCTCTTTGCCAAAGCGCCCTCTATCCTGTCCAATTCATTGATTCTTCTATGCAGCTTATCCACATCATCCCGCAGATTACCGCAGTCGATTTGCTCCCGTGTTAGTCTTTGATCCAGCTCTCGACACTGCTCTCCAATGCGTACGAGCTCCTCATCCTTCCCCTCCATTTCAACGACCCTCCTCCTCAGGACCTCCACCTCCGACATCAAGCCCGGAACCCCTGATCCTCGCTCTTTGCCACTTAGCTCCCAATATCCATCTGTTTTTCTCAGAAGCGGTCTTTTCTCATCATGTTTTGCCGTCATAGTGCAGTGACCTCTTTTGAGTTGTTCTTTCTCCTTTGCTCTGAGGTAAGATTCACCGACTTCCAACTTGGTGTCCCCTGTGATTTTGGTTAACTCTGTGACACGACGCCTTTGTTCCTCCAGTTGCTCAGTCAAACACTGGTGCTCCCTTCCAACCAGCAGTGCAAATGCCTTCAGTCTTTGTAGCTCCTCTTTTAGATCGGACACCTCTTTTTCACTCTTCTCCTCCTTTAATTGTTGGTATTCTTTTTCTTTAGCAATCACGAGCTTGAGTCTGTAGAGGGAAAAAAGGAACAAAAATAAATCAGAACGCCCTGCTGGCCCTAATTTAAACCCAAATAATGTCCTAAGCTGTTTATTTCCTGCATAAACAACTCATTAAGTGAATCATATAAATCATGTTCTTACTGGATTCTGCATACACCAACTGGGAATATTTTTGGCATGATGTGTGAGTCCACCTACCTGCGCACCATAACATATGTGCACCCATGTTTTTCTCGCTAATTTCTCTCTAGGCAGCATCTTTTTCTGTAGGATGTTTTGACTAGCGCGGCATATGGTCCCTTAGCGGGGAGCGTTTGTTAATTAAGAAGTTCCTCTACCCTTGAGTACCCTCGACACTGCATCCAATCTCCCTCCTTCTGAGCACCTTGAATGGCACATCATTTCCAGCTCGAAGAGACAGGAATTCCCCCCTGTTCCATAAGTAATTACAGACTGCTGGATTTACCAAGCGCTGTCACTCCTTACCTTTCCCCTGATGCATACCAGAACACTGTACAAATACACAACTGCACAGTGCGTCACATGTACTAAGTCTCAGCACTCAGTACTAATGGGAGCGCTTGAAACTATTCACTCTCACTTTATTTTATTTAGGCTGTAAGCTGTCTGAAAATATATGCAATACTTTCTTTATGTGACACTTGCTGAATTAGTCTTATGAGAGCTCAGATCTGGTGATGCTTTTAATGAACAAGACAAGTTTTTTAACTTTTTAGTTGTAGGGAACTACAGTGTGGTGTATGTTTTAATCTGGTAATGATAAAGTTATCTGATAAGCTCCTATATCAAGTTGAAAGTTGTTGTTCAAAAGTGTTTAAGGTCCATCTTGATAATTTAGTTTTAAAATGTCAAGAAAGTGTAACATTTTTAGAAAGTTTGAACTTCTTTTGTTAGCACAAAACTGTAAATTAGTCATGTAATCTCAACAGCATTGTTCAGCTCGTCTTGTAGCCAAAAACACTTTTTAAGTAACATGCTCTAAGTGCACATTGTATTTTGCAGGTCTTTTCGATGTGTCCTACCTGTGCTGCGCTGCCAGCGTCTGCGCGATCTAACCCTCGGAGAATAAATTGTCTCCCGTCTTTCACCTCTCCCGGTGATGTGAACATTCCATGTGGAAAACTAAACGCTATGAGAAGTACTCTGCACACAGAGTCTCACTCGCAGTCAGTGGCGCCCATGACATCATCAGCAAGTCCTTATAAGGAACTGTACAGGCTTGAGCGCTGTGTGTATGTGTGTTTGTGTTTTAAACTGGAGTTCAGCCCATTCCAGATGAGGTCATTGTGCAGCCATGCCAGAGTCTAATGGGAAGGACAGAGCCTATATATATGTGTGGGTGTGTGTGGAAGCTAACCTTTTAATCACAGCTCATTCTAGCAGTGTCAGTGTGCAGGATTACCCAGAGCAGACATGGTAATCGTGGCTATGATGAGTGTTTACCTGCTTCTCACAGAGGCTGTAGCTCATCTTAGAACATGTGTGTGTGCCCTCTGTTGTGTGTGTGTGCTGCTTTCCCTGGTTTTAAGAGGACAGAAATGTTATGTGCGCTGCAGCGGCTGCGCCTGGGGCCTGATAACCTGACTGAGATGACATCATCACTTCAATTACATCCATATGTTTCTCTCTTGTTCTTTCTCTTTCTTCCCCACAACCGCCCTATCTCTTTACTCTATCATTTACTTTTGTTGCAAGCCACAATTTAGTTCAGAACATTTTTTTTCCCCAAATGTCATGCACTTCTTTTGTCTCCATCTGTTATAAGTACTTACTGATGCATGATATTCATTTAGTCTCATTAATTAAGAGCCAATGGTTTCCATCACAACAAAAATTAAGAATGATAAATAATATTCTTACTCAATAGGTGATG
Organism: Rhyacichthys aspro; assembly: GCA_036850595.1. Classification (NCBI taxonomy): domain Eukaryota; kingdom Metazoa; phylum Chordata; class Actinopteri; order Gobiiformes; family Rhyacichthyidae; genus Rhyacichthys; species Rhyacichthys aspro. The sequence continues at coordinate 11,229,771 of CM072168.1, forward strand.
TTACTCCTGTGCCAAAAAAAACAAGCGAGATGGTGTTCCTTACACACGTTTCCTTTGGGTCCCATGACTTGCTTTTTGTACTACAGTTCTAGATGTTAATGCCAATTGATGTACTTTTCTGTTGAGCAGGGCCATCTAATACACATTTAAATGGGAACCATTCCCTCTATATTTTGTTATCAAAAATGTATATTCAAAAATGTCACAAAAAATCCCTGCCATTTCACTTTGCCTATGGGGCTCGTATTGGCTGCAAGTCCACCATCAGTTGTCACACGGTGCTCCTGTTTTCAGTCAGAGATATAGTGATTAATTAACTCTCTTTAAGTGTTCCTGCAAACTTCAGTTTGTAAAACAGCTTACCCCTGTTCAGTGGGCTCTCCTGTTCAGTGGGCTCTCCTGCTCAGGAATGTCAGTGAGCAAGCCTTCTTCTTTTTCACATTACTTGCCCAGAAAACTCCAAACCCCAAGTTCATGAGGGCCAGTTTCCCTGGCATCTGCTTTGCTTGTTCTCAATTACAAGCATGATCCGACCCTCAGAGGCTTTTCCAGGAAAACCCTCCAACTTTGTAATATGTAATATGGGCCGTATGTGAGGAGAGTACTCTTGTTGTCATCCAGGGGTATAATTTGAAGAAACAGTGTTTTTTAGATGCTTAATCTGCCAGTTACACAAAGATTTGCCTATAGTCTCAAACAAAATGCACACTGCTTCAACAACCTGTCCTGCTTTCTGCTTTTCATTTATCAACACATTCAATAAAACTTATCAAATTACTTTATAACCCTATACTCGCTGTGTTGTTAATAGAAGCAGCCAGAGATAAAAAGTAGCACTTCTGCTCTCAAGTGAAGCACTGCCAGACTCCTATAGTAATTTATGCACATCTTTTCCTGACACCTTATTGGCTGAGCGGACAGATGGTGGAAGTGTTTGAGAGTGAGGGAAGGACAGAACAGCTGTAGGTTTCCGCTATGTTAAAGCCAAGTTTACTTTGTCCTTTTTGATTGAACAGTCCACAAAATGTTTCTACACTGTTATACTGATGATTCTGAGTATTTTCTCTAAAGTTTTATATGGTCTACGCTGATGAAGCATTGATGAGGCCACATCAGTTGAGTGCAACAGTGATTCAAGCATGATGAGTTTAAAAGTGGTTTCTTGGTGAAGTGAAGCCTGTGAAGTGTCTGTGATTTAGAACTCAAATAGACAGATGAGAGCACTGATGCGTTTTTGTGTTGAACATGTGTGTGTGCTTAGTGCTGAGATGCTGTCAGCCCAGCGACAGCGCATAGGAAACCATCTCAGAGCATGTTCTGATAGCTGAGGTTGAAGCAGTCACTTCGCTGCATTGTGATGTGCACATGTAATCATCCTTTGACACGCAATGGGGATCTTAGTATGGCAAGTGATTGTATGGCGTGACTGGAATTTGGTATAGATCACAACTACAACAGGTCATCTGCTCGGCACATGGCACCTTGTGCAGCTTCTTCTATGGCGCAGTAAGAATGGGAGAGGCCTGCTATTTTCAGGCTGGCTCCAACTTTATTTATTATTTTTTTTACTAAAACAAGTGTTTTTGAAAGAGAATTCCGAGTGGAAATCAAGCAGACTGGATGGAAAAGCAGATGAAAGACAAGTATGCTGTTTACCCAAGAGATCAATGCAAGAACTGACTCAGCTCAAACCTTTTTGTGCCAAGCTCAACAAAGCTACATACATTTGGGATTATGTCAAAAGTATAAAGAAATCTGACTCTCGTTCAAATGGAGGAACGGAAAAGGAAATGAATCTCTGATTTGTGTCCAGAAGCAATCTTACACCTGTCACTATCTCCACCAAAGTCCTCTAACAAGTCGAAGTAAGGGATTTAAACACAAAGAAGGCATCTACAGAGGAAAAGTCATGGAAAGCCTTTGTGTTCAAGTATTCAGGAATGTATGAGCCACACAGGGTTTCCACCACACCAGACTTGCTGACTACCACTGTATTAATCATCATTAGGCCCAGATAAACCTGTAGAACTTTTAGAGGGCTTTGCATTTTGTAGCTGTTTTTAATAGACTATGATGTAGAAAACTTAACTTTCTTCTTCTTATTTTGAGATATAATTGTGTGGATCAGCAAACAACACACCATTGCTGACAACTAGTGTCTTTCTGAGGCTGAAAGCCCAGTGTGGGTCCAGTCTCTGCGCTGATTAAAGAGCACACTGGTCTGGCTCAATGCAGCCCTGTTATGGGCTTCAAATAGCATTGGAAACTTGTGACCACCTTCATGTTAGACCTAGCTGTAGACTTTGGCCACATCTAAATGCACTCTCTTTTGGAAAGGAATGCGTCTACCACTAACCGGTCCACAGCCCATTTACTTAATTTAGATGAGGGCTCCATGCTGAGCGGTGTGGTAGTGTTGAATTGGACAGTAGGGTGCAATTTGGGCTATACTCATAATTGTATGTGAGTGCATGTTTATATGTTTGCAAGGGAGAACAGAGCCAAGCTGGCCTCAAGCCCTTGCCAAGTCCAGGATGTAATGGAGTGTATCTAAGAGCAGTAACTTTTAAGTACAGCATTGAGGTCAAATCCACTGTCTGGAAGAAACACAGCGACCAACACTGCATTTGTTCTCTCACTCAGCCATGAAGAGCATTACGCACCAGCGTAGACTAAAAGGACCTAAGCTTGCCTAAGTGTACATCACAAAGCTCAGATCTGGCTTGCTTCATTCTGCCAAAATACTTTAATCCTTTAGCCTCTTTGTTGCTGGCTTTTAATCCTCATCTCTTAAAAATCAGAAGGGTTGCTTAAAGGCATGCATGGATTTCTACCTCTTCCTGGAATCTCAACCGGTTTAGTGGGAGCTATATGAAAGAACTCATACCAACCTCTGTCTGTCCTGCTCCAGTAGATGGACAAGGTTATTACTTTTATGGATGAGGCTCCCGTGGCTTTTCTCCTGCTCCTCCAACTTTCTTAGCGTGCCATTATTGGAGCGGGACACCATCAGCAGCTGTTCCATCATCCTTTTAGAGCACTGCTTGTGAGCCTTGACCAGGTGACTCAGCTGGCACAAAGACAAATACACAGAGACTTCACGTATGGACGACTTAAGATCTGCCAGTTTATGATTGTGTAAAGGTAGACAATTGAGTGAATTGTAGCCACCTGTAATACAGTGGTCCCTCGTTTATCGTGGGGGTTACGTTCTAAAAATAACCCGCAATAAAAAAATTTTTTTTACAATTATTATATATGTTTTAAGGCTGTAAAACCCCTCACCACACACTTTATACACTTTTCTCAGACAGGCATTAACATTTTCTCACATTTCTCTCTTGTTAAAACACTCTCAAAGTTCAAACCTTAGCATCTTCCTCTGCCTTTTGGGTGCAACCGCAGGTGCCTTTGTCAGTGCAGAACCTTTCGTCGACATTGTGGGTTTTGTCGGAGAAAACTTGCAAACATACAGCACTTCAGAGTCACACTGCTAGCGATCAAACATTTATGTAAATTTGGCCAAACGCAGTCTGTACTGTACAGGAGACATGGCACGCAGGAGATTGATTGACAATGGTCTACAGTCCCTTGGCCAATCAGGACGCAGAACACAATGCGCAAGTTCTCCCTTAGCCAATCAGGACGCATAACACAATGCACGTTCATACGCTGTAAAAAAAAAAAAAAAAAGCATGCCAAATTGCACTAAAAAAATCAGTGAGGCCGCGAAAGGTGAACCGCGTTATAGCGAGGGACAACTGTATACAGGAAAAAAAAGCTTTTGGACACCCCATGCATTTGTGAAATATTGCATTAAGAATCACTCTTAGTTCTTCAAGTGCATTTTTTTTGTTTATTTTTTGTTCAGATTTGAAACACATTCTCTGTTATTTGTTGACAGTTGTCAGTTCTCAACATTGTCGAGAACTGACATATTGAAACTGTCAAGAATTTAGCTTAAAATATAATTTTTATTTGTTTGTGTCTGTCTAATGCCGCTACACCTTTTGAAACATAAAAAAGATTTCTCCACAAATATTTCATGATAATATTTGAGATTGTGTCAGACACTAATGCATTCACCTCATTAAGTTTGATTATCTGCCCCATATGCTGCCAGCATTGTGTTAGTGGCTGTGGTACCTGAGTTGTTGGGCTGTGGTACACATCTTGTAGGAAGTCCCGCTGAGCGCGCAGAGAGTCTCTCCGCAGGGCCCGAAGAGCCTCGTCCGGTCGGCTCACTCCGTAGTGGGCCCCCAATCGAGCACAGTCTGTCTGCTCTGATTTCAGCACTGCTATGACCTCGTCTCGAGCCTGGCATGGGGCAAATATTTTAGATAAAACACTAGCTTTAGTTCTCTAAAAGCTGGGTGGTCATCACTGGTTAAATGTCAGAAGGAATAGAAAAAAGTGAAACCTGCAGTTCTCCCTCTAGGATGCTGAGAAGAAACAACAGGTCATCACGAGACAGGTGCTCCCTCGAATGTTGGCTATGTCTTCTGTGCCTCATGTTGTTTCTCTAAATGCAGGTTTTGAAGTTGAAGATGTTTTCTGTGACTCTTCAAATCAGTTCTTGTTGCCAGAGAGTTAATGCCTTGGAAAAATAGCAAACAAAAAGTTATGTCAGGTACTAGATATGGTTCATGTGTCTCCATTAATGTGAATGATACCAGTCACCGTTTGGCTTCTGAGCTTTATTCTTTCTTATGGGTATGCATACTCTCCAGTCTTTTAGTCTGTGGAATTTTGATATGAAAATAGTTTGAACCAGTATCTGTTATGCACTAGATCTGGTGTTGCATGCGTCATTGCTTAATATACTTTAGAAATTTGTCAACACAGTGAACTGTTAAAACATTTCATTAACAGCTATTATATGCCAAGCCAATAATACATAAGATAAACTTCATCGAGTCCTAATGTCATAACAGTTAGTGTTAAACAACGCCGAGGGTTGGATTTATTTTGTGTACAGCTTGTGGTCTGTCATAATGTTATCTATTAAAACTTTGTTGCCAGACAGAAAGACCATTTCTGACCATGAGAACAGTATTTCTATGTGTTTGTGCGAAATAGGAGCAGCCAGTGTGTTCTGACTTGTTCCAGCGTTAGAGAGAAGCAAGAAGGTTCAGATTAGTGAAAAAATGATGTCATCTCTTTGTTTTGCAGCTCTGCTCCTCTAGTCCAAACTTTCACAGTTGCTGGGATCTCCTTTTATTACCATTTTCCAGTGAAGTTTCCATTCCTGTTGAGAAAGGTGGAGGTGTATTCAGTGCAGCTTTGCCAGAGCTTTTGTTAAACTGTAGCATATTATAGAGTTTGGTTGTGAGCAAGAAGGCATTGTGTCATTCTTCCTTTCATTGACTTCTCTAGACTGACTTTGTTTCACACAAGCCCATGGACGTGATCACTGTTTCCAACATGAGAATAACCTTGAGACTCAAAACAAGATAAACACAGCTATATGAGCAACAAACACTGCATTACAGACAAAATGGCCCTTGAACGTCCTCAACGCCCCTTTTTCCTTCCTGATACCCTCTCTATTAGTATTAATCAGGAAGAGAGATGAAGCTGTCTTAGCTTTCAGTCCTCCTCTTGTTAGCTGCGACAGGGAAGGATGATGGAGGCGCTTAATAAACACTGGGGAGGTTTTATTAGCTCCCTCTTTAACTCAGAGCTCATGATTCAAATGAGCACACCCTGCCACATACATAAACACTCCTAGTTATGTGCAGTATAACATTTACTACTGCAGCAAATGACCAAAATTAAGTTTGTGGGCCTATTTTGCCTAAACCCCTTATTGATGATAATACTATGTAACTTTTTTTTACTTCAAGATATGGAGCTTTGAAATCATTAGAATATTAGGCCCTAATTCATTTGAATGTGTTCTTGACATGAAACAAGAAAAATGGTTCTTTTAATGACAAAATCTCCACTATCTAAATAAAATGTTAAATTTTAACATACAAAATATTTATTGGTCTCTGAATTCAATAATAGGTATACAACCAGAAAGGTTACAGTGTTATTTTTAATTAAGGACAGTTTCTGATACTTTTAGCTCTAGTGACAAATGTATTTGTGGAGATAGGGAGGGAGGGAAAGTCGAGAAACAAACATGTGTCCACGGTATGTTTTCTTTCAGTCTCAGTGTGTGCAAACATTTAATGAGAACAATCAGTGCGGGTCACATGTTGGTGTTTCTTTGCCATTGGGCTCTAATTGACTAAGCTCTGCACACTGTATCATGCAGCATCCACACGACATGAGTCAGCCTCTGTGTATGGCGTCTAGACTAGTGCAGACCCGCACAGTGCCAGACGTGAAAATCCTTTTCACCTGGCCCGGAGCCAGCTTCAGTAATGGCTGCCAGGGTTGCCCCTCTGAGGACCATCCACTGGCAGACGCGCGGGAAGCTGCACATGTGGCTAGCTGCCATTGTTTATTTATTTAAACGCTGCCCTGGACTGCATCGTTCTCGTCCGGTTCTTTCTACGCCAAAGGGCACCGTGTGTCTTCTGAATAAATCATTAACACTTCCAGAAAAATAATCTCGCCACTTGCACTTACTGCCATCTCAAATTTGTTCTACACATGCACACAGGTGTGATGGTAGCCTGCCCACATTTTTGACATTCTTTCATTTAAATGTAATCTGATATTTGATTACAACACTTCTTTCTGTGTTAAGTGATTGTATTGTTTTGTCTGAGGTTTCTCCACTTAAGCAACACTTAAATCAAAATGTGGTGACAATTTGTGGTAGGGGCTTTTTACACTCCAAGTGTTAATTTTAAGACATTATCAGCCTTGTCCATCAAATGCCAAGCAGTTTAAATATTCTCCCAACTTTCGAATCAAATTGTAAAGAAAAGCACAGTATTAGCTCAGGCAACTTGAAATCTTCCTGTGGGAAAGCAGAACATAGCACAAGCAGCAAGTCACTTTTGCCTTGACGTCATTGACCTTCATTGTTTTACTGTGTTTTCACTCGGTGCCAGGAAGAAGGTGTTAAATATTTGGGTCTCATTTGCCTTTTATAGCCATTGATAGGTGTGAAGTGCCAGATGTGGCTGTGTTCCTGCCTGCGCTGTTTAATATCCACCGTAATTTTGAAGGGCGCTGAACACTGGGTTTGTGTGGAGTGTATAAACCTGTAAAGGCCTTTTTTTATGACAGACATGCCCTGAAATGCTTTATTTATGATCCGAACATTTTTGCATGGCTGGGATTTAATTTCCTCCTCCTCTTTTGATCTGTGAACGAGAATCATGCGCTAGTGCCATCAGTCAACATGACGCCACCATCGTATATCTGCCAGCCGCCTTCATGCCATGTTTGAAGTCTTGATTAGGTTGAACTCCATATTATGTTGTGTAGTGAGGTAGTGTACGGTTTGACTAAAATTACTTTTACCTCACATTTAATTAACAATTGGTTGGAAAAAATGATGGAGCAAATGACACCGACGTGAGGCTCGCAACTAAGTTTGGCATTTGAATTTTCATAAAGCTGCATGCGTTGACTTATATAGTGTGCTGTTAAGGTGAGAGAAAATGGGGATTACTCATTTGGCTCTTGTTAAATCTTTACAGCTTAGTGTTATTTGCCTAACCTTTTGTCTCTGATTAGTACTTTCTCCTTGACATCACTGGACTGTGACACGGGATTGTCCTGATTTAAACATGTGCGTTCAGAGAGGCACCGTCTTCAGAATAAAACATGTCATTCTGTAAAAGGAGAAAAGATAATGCAAACAAATTGGCTTTTTTATTGCAAAAGGCCTGCTGTGTTGGACTAAATTCCTTTTGAGGTAACGTCATAGATATTTAAATAAACCCAAGCCGTAGTTTATGAGGAAGTACAATCATTGTATTGCTTCACTGCACATTTATCAAAACAATTGTTCTTGCACGCATCAGCAATGATGATGTGTGTTTAAAGGTATTCAGCTCATGTCACAGGAGTTCTGACCTCAGCTTGAGAGTAATTGTTCTTGCTTTACAACCAAAGCGCCTCCTGCTGGTCAGTTGCCACTCCTACACCTTTCTCTGTGAAAGAATTAAATGCAAGAGCTTAAATTAAGAGCATAAAAAGCTCAAAGAAACTTGTAACCAAAAGCCAGAGTTAAGTAAAGCCTCTGCTGACTTCACTTATTCCCACCTGGATTAGCCTTGCAACAACTAGCAGAGCAACAAGCTGTTAAATACCAAGTGAATTTTTAGGATGGTCAAAGAATACTGAATGGAAAAGCAAACCGAATTTGTAATCTGACTGTTGTGCTACCCTCGCTGACTTACACAAAGTCAGTCCACTAAAGCCTGCTGGTTAGATTTGTGCATACAGCCCTAATTCCCCATTGATTTAACAATAACACATGCTCAATTGTGGTTTTAGGGAGGAAGCTGCAGGACTCCAAAACCAATATCGGCAACAAGCAGCCACCTTTTTTCAACATCACCCATTTGTTACATGCCTCCAGATGAGTTATTGATTGTTGAAACTACTGAATTAATTTCATGAAAGGGATCATATTGTTTTTATAGAAGCACCAATATAGAGAGGGTGCCTGTGCATTAATATGCCGCTACTTTGCTAGAAATGAGTTACAGTAACACTATTTTAACTCATCTGCTAAAATATGACTTTTTAAGGTCACAGTTGGTACAATTCAAATGTTAGCACATCACTCACTTATCTGGAAATAAAACAGTTAATAATTTTGTGGACCCATTAATCCTCATTACATTGAGTCAGCATCATTGAGCGTCCATTAAAATCAGTCACCTCTATTGATCCCTCCATTAAAGATGACCACACTGGACCATTTTCCTGGATCTGAGGCCTCTCTAAGGCAGTGACTTCCATTGATTCTTGGTTATCTGAGCTGTAAACTGCGTTGGCTGATGTGTCTGAAAGCATTTGCCTGTCTCTACCATCTGGAGTCATTGTGGCTTTGACGTTATTGAGGTCAGGGTTAGGGGACACAAAAGAAACTGACCGCCCTTTTCTCATATTTACTCGTTTTACAATCACAAGGCTTGTGTTTCTTTTCTTCATCTGTTCGTTGTGTCTTAGTTGACTGGACTCATTACAAATCAATACATTGTTTAACATGTGAACGATTTTCCCCTGATTCATCCTAATGGAGATTACAAAGCAATGTCTGCACTCTTTTCTAAGGCAGTGATAAAAATTCAAAGTTTTCTAAAGCCTGAAAGATTCTGCTATAGCTTTATCTAACTGCACTGTCAGCACTCTCAACTCATCTCAGACCTAAGTGACCCCACAGGCCTTTTACAACTAATTGAACACAGAAAGGCAATGTTAGGTGATTGTTTTTGCGTTGTCAGCTCATCCACTTTTAGTCTGTTGTGTAGAAATTGCTTTACTTCAGGAGAAACTGTAGTAAACTTGCAGAAGACACCAAAATATTTACTTATTCACTTATTAATAAATGTTCAAGACTGTAGGCCGACCACACTACAATCTGCTCCACCTTAGAAAGCATTTATACAGCAATAAATCCTGAATCTGATGCTAATTTTAGCGCAGTAAATCATAATATAAGGAACCTAAGTAATAGGTAAAAACTACTCACACCTGCTTCACATGTTGTGACCGGTCATCAGCTCAGGCTTATCCAGTGTGCAAAGTTCTCTCTAATTTTCCTCCTCCTTTAGCATAAAGTCTTTACTATTTGTGTATTCTCACGTTTACTACAAGAGTCTGAAGTGACAAAGGGATCCGTGCTGAGCGGAGCAAGAGGGGGAAACGGATGACTCGGCTCATCAATATCGGGGATGGGCTAAAGTGCCTGCCTGGACCATAATGATTAGGTCTGATGTTAAAGAATAAGGAGATGTGGAGGATGAAACTGGGTTTGCTTATAGCATGAATTGCAGCGTGCTTACATTTTTATTAAAGTCAGCCAAACAAGTCTTTTCCACTTAATTCTATAACAAATGCCTGACTCTTTGAATCGTAGACACAGTTTTAACCTTTGAATTAAACAAGGTAAAGGATAATAAAAGCATATCACAAATATACTTTTGTTGTGACCTCAAGGCAGAAGATAAGAGGCTTCTAAACCGTAATTGCTACAAAAAGCAACCTCTAAATGTCATGCCTTATCTTCACTATTTGGTCTGGTGCTACTCACAAAAGAAAAGATTAATGATTATTAACTCTTTTTTTTTTTCTTTAGCTAACTCTGAGGCTGAAGAAGAGACTGATGAAACCAACCAGCCTACAGACAAAACAACTAAAGAGAAAAGAAAGAGAGTGACACAAAGAGACGTAAAGGCAAAAAAGAAGAAAAAGAATGAACAGGTTTGTAATTGTAAATAATTTTATTTATTTTTATAGTAGCAATACCTTTTTGGTAACAATTCTTTTTAGTGCAAAGAATGGATTGTGAAAAGATTTTATTTTGATGGTTTCTTGACATGAAACAGGGAGAAAAATCCTTTTATGAACAAAGTCTGCCTTGTTCTACAGATACTTGAGTATGTTATTCTGTGTGATGGGGCATGCTACCATCTTATGAAAACATACAAAGACAAAACCTGTCACAAAACTTATGAGATATTTAGGGAGAGATGACAGATACAGACATATATGAGTTTGCAACATCCTTTAGAGGATATACATCATGAAAAGTGTTGGTTATAATGGTGCCTAGGATTAAACAAAGACCTGAATTTTGTATGCTTTGTTTTCACAGAAAGAGCAAACAGTTCCCGAACAGAAAGAGCCTGACAGTGAAAAGTCAACCAAGCCCAAAAAGAAGAGGAAGGTGAGTGGAAGCCCCAGTGCTGACACCTGCTGTTTAAAATGGGCACAACAGTTACTTATACATACATAGTTACTAAGTAAAATTAATATGTGTTTTACAGAAGAAAACTATAACAGATGTCTTGGCCACTTCAGAGCCCAAACCCGGCTGTCCAGCAGACCTGCAGAGTCTAGTGACCCAGTACTTCACAGACAAGCGCTCTGTCATTGAGCAGGAAGAGCTTCAATTACACGGTGAGTCGACACAAATCCTCTTTAGTCTCTTATATGTTGATTCATTAAAGTAACCGCGGGGCATGCTTTTCACAGACTCTTGTTTCCTGTCCTGTAACGACCTGACACACAGCCTTTCCTCGTATCTCAAACAAAGTGGGTTACATTAAACATTTCTATCTTTTTTTATTCTGTTCATACACTTCTCCTCCTGTTAACTTGCTCATTTTATTCCTTTGTCCTTAGTTTGTCCCAAATGGGCGAAGATTCAGAAACAACATGCAGAAAAGAGTTCAGTAGTGCTGCTGATTGTCTGTAGCTCAGCTCTTCGAACCATTGAGCTCATAAAGTAAGAATAACATCAGGTTTTCATTTTGATGCATATAGTCCAAGATGATGTATTTTTTGTCTGTTCCTAGGCAGCTGACAACATTCAAGGGCGAAGCAAAAATACTCAAGCTTTTTGCAAAACATATTAAGGTAGGAATGATTCATTATAATGGGCTGTGACAGGATTCATCAGAAGTTATTTTGAGGTGTGTTTTCTTTATCATTTTTATAATTTATAGATTGAGGAACAGGTGAAACTGCTGCAGAAAGGTATCACACACATCGGAGTAGGGACACCTGGTAGAATCTCTGCTCTTATTGAGAGAGGTAAGTTTTATTCATATAGGTTTTGATTGGAACATTTTTTGAACTCTAAGCCTTAATGTTACTATTCCTCTAGAGGGTTTAAACTTGCAAGCCATGCGTTACCTAGTTCTTGACTGGAACTGGAGGGATCAGAAGCTCAGAAGGATGGTGGACATTCCTGAGGTAAGCTACTGCCTACTATCGATTTGACAGTATGAGAAACTTTTATTTAAATTTGTGGGTTTAGAATTTTGTGGCATTAAAATGAGCAATTCTCTTTTTCAGATCAAAGTGGACTTCATGAAGCTGCTAGAAAAAATTATTCGAAATTGTGACGAAGTGAAAATTGGACTATTTTAACTGCCAACTGTATGCTTCTTTGTATTGTAAAAGATCTTTCCTTGTCGTCTAATGCTCATTGTTGGCTCTGATAGTTCTATACTCTTTACCACTGTGATGAACCAAATAAACAGAAAAAAACAGTTGCTTCTTTATTGACTCTGAACTTGGGAAGTTGCTCTTGCTGACAGCGGGAGGTCAAAGGTTCACTCACCCACCAGGAAGTTTCAGTTAGCAAAACATCCGTTTATAAGGCATTGTAAAACAGACCACAAGGGGCCTAAAGTCAGCACATTAGCATCGATTGGTGAAAAATATGAGAAATCTTTATCTAATGGATCCAGAAAGGAGGAAATAGTTAAGAAGAACCTATAAGATCAACAAAAAATATAGAAGCAGCAAAAGACTGAAGAAGTATTGTGGTTAATAAGTAACAGGCCTCAACTGTCCCACCCTGCAAGGCCTGCTGGGAAAGTCTCTTGGCAGCAAAGTTGTGTGTGCTCTGTCTGAGAGATTGCAAAACCGAGAACAGGAAGAGGACAGAGGAGTGCCTTTTTGTCGTTATTGTTCGATCTCCAAGTTCATCTGCTGCTCATCAAAGACTGCTCTGATGGGGAAAGTGACCAAGGCTGGCCCACTGGCTCGGAGGCCAGACAACTCTGCATTTAAACAGCAGAGGCTCCCTGCCTGGTCCCCAATGCTAACAGCTAACACTGTGCTGCCTTTCTTTTACATCATGGCTATAATATGCATGTTGCTGGGAGTGTGGCTCCTGCTGACTGTACAGAGCACACAGGAAATAAAGGTAAGTTTGTCTAATTCTCTAATAAGAGAATTTTCAAAGCCAAAAGTGCTGTATTGCAAAAGCAGGGTTTTTCTTGTTTTGGTTTTGTTTTTTTACTGAGATAAGACTCGTGCTTAGTGTCTGGTAGTGCTTTTTACAAAATTAAATTGACTTTCTCTTTGGTCAGCTTGACTACACTGAGGCTGGAACATGTGATAAATGTTTTGAAAAACGCAAAAATGTGAGCCATGCAGCTGAGCCCTGCAGCTGTACAGTGGTTTTTTCACTTGAAAAAGCCTTCAAGGTAATAACATCAAGATTTACACTATAATGTAATTTTAATTTCATCTGCTATGGTGTGATTTAACAGTCAATAGTATGTTTAGATGAACTTCTCTAAGGGTCTGGTATCTGTTGTGTAGGGAGATGTCTTTTTCTACTACGGCCTCAAAAACTTCCATCAGAACCTGAGGAGATACATGGACTCCAGAGATGACGGACAGATGGTTGGCAGACAGGCTAATCTAAAGGTACATGTATTATATATATATAGTTTTTACAGCTTCTTCTCATCTTGGTTGTTATTCACACAAGCTCTCTCAGTCCATTATTTTGAACGTTTTCAGGATTTCGTCATATACTTACAGCAACCGTTTTCCTTTTGTGTCTTTTTATGCACTCTAACTAGGACCCCAGCTCATACTGTAAACCGTTTGACAGAGATCAAAATGGAGTCCCCATTGCTCCTTGTGGTGCTGTGGCCAACAGTATATTTAACGGTAAACACCCTCAATATTTTTATGCATTTTCCTCTAATCTTTTTCTCAATTAGCATTTCTTTCCAGACAGTTTCACTCTGACATACCATAACTCAAGTGGTGTAATGCAAAAGGTTCATCTTCTACGGCGCAGCATCACATGGTATACAGACAAAAACGTTAAGTACAGGAACCCTAGGATGGGAAACTTTACACTGCCTGAGGTTTTTAAAGGTAATAAATGTGTTTTAGATTTGTCAAAACACCACCATGTCTTGTATGTAAAATGGATGTGTTTGTTCCTTAGACACAGTAAAGCCTCTGTATTGGCAAAAGCCTGTGTATGACCTTGACCCACTGGACCCAACCAATAATGGCTTTATTAATGATGACTTGATCGTATGGATGAGAGAGGCAGCTTTTCCCAACTTCAAGAAGCTCTACGGCGTCCTAAACCGCGCAAATAGACCTTTTATTGAGGGTCTGCCATTAGGGAACTACAGCATCGACATCAGCTACAGTATCCTTTCCTAAAGTCTCCTGTTGTATGTGATTGTGATTGTTATTGTTAAATAAAAGCTGCTCTTCTCTATGACCATCTGTTTTCAGCCTTGACCTCTGCTTCTCTAGACTTCCCTGTGCAGTATTTCCGAGGCAGAAAGGAAGTGGTGTTGACTACACTGACCTGGTTTGGAGGTCAGAACCAATTCCTGCCCATTGCTTACTTAGTGACCAGCAGCCTAATTCTAGTACTAGCCATTGTCCTTACAGTGGTCTGGTGGAAGTTTGGAAAGGATGGAAACAACATGGAGGAATGAGGAAAGAGTAGCAATTAGGTTATAAGAAAAAAAATAGTGATAGTCATTGTTTTACACTTGGAAACTGGTTTACCCCGTCAAGGAATTCATCCGATACAGCCAGCTGTGAAAGCTTTATCGTTCTGCGTCTTAATTTTATATTTTGGTTGTCTATTAATGAACTTATAACTGGAATCCAGTGTTTAATTGTTGATTGAGGTAACATGCACTCCTTGCAGATATTCTAGGTTATGAAAGTCTCCATGTTTTGTGCTACTGATAGACTCATCAGATCTATTCATGTGATGTGAATGTTATAATTTTCTTATCGTGTTTTGTATTTCACTTAAAAATGTCACTTAAATGTTTTGTTTTAAAACTCTTTATTTCACTATATACAGTCAGTGAGAACATCAAAAGCACAGCCCCTTAGTGACCAGGGAGCACCAAAGCTTTTGAACAGAGATTGGTTTGGTTATTCAGCATAATCAAAGCATGAATGTGGCACAGCTATAAAGCAGTTTGTTTCCCGTCTATCTGCAGTTCACTAGTGTTTGGTCAAGACAGTACCACAAAAGGACAGAAAGGAATGCAGTCTGTGAACCGCCAGGGTTTAACAACCACCAGCATTATCAACAATAAAAAACATTTCCTACAACTCCACTTAACAGACTTGCACACACAGATGTTGATGAACATGGTTACAAAAAATACCCAGCCACATCAAAGTACATTAGAAAAGAGAACACCTTTTCATCAACAGAGTCACTGTGATACACAGCTAAAATCACACGGTCAGGACAAACAGAAACTTTACTAGGAAAGCATTTTAATAAGATTACTGGCTGTAACAGATATACCTCATTCATTGTACCTTCTGGACATAAATATGTAATTACATCTTGTGAATAATGTTTTTTCCTACATTAAGACAAACTAGGCTGAATTTGTTTAGGAACAATCGAGAAAAAAATGAAAAGGCAGGGTTTTTTTCTGTTATAAAAGGTATTATTTCTCTCTTGGGAAGCACACTGGACTGATTCCCCTGTTTGGCCTCTTCGAATTGCCTGATAACATTTTGGTCACAGGTTTTTGCTTTGTCTCACACAGTATTCCCATTACAACAGTGCAATTGTTCATCTGTTGTCCAAAAGGGCAGTGGAGACTGTTGTTTTTATCAGCAGGATGTAAAATAAAAAATAAATATCGGTAATTTATACAGGATTTTAAAATGTTTGTAGTAATGGAATTCCTAAAACTATACACAATTTCAAGTCATGTTTCCAGACAAAGTAAAAGAAACCGTACCTTTGAAAAGAGAGAGTTGTATTGTGGGGCTACATAACCAGGCTTACTCCTCCTAAAAACAAACTGAAGGGTATTATAGTTGAACCTCGTTCAGTATGTAACAGAATAATGACAGAATCACAGTTTAAAATGTCAAAAAAAAATCACAGAACAGGGAAAAAGTCTTTTTCAAATAGTAGTCAGTTCTCACGTTTCTTTCTCACATTTCCTTTAAACCTGGCACAAGCACATTCATCTTTGTGTTTTCAGTGATAGGACTGTAATGGCACAACACAAGCAGATTGTTGCCAAGCGCGTACATTTAGGCAATACAAACATCGCCAGATGTATCTAAAGCTAAGGTAGTTCATTCAAGACTGGAGCCCAGGCTCTGGAGCTGCTGCCTTCTTCTTCCTCCATCAACTCATGTCAGAGTCTATTGGGCTGAGCTCACAGTGAGGGGCAGGTAAAGACTATGTGCATCCAGACCCACTCCTCTTCAGCTCTGTGCTGGCGCCTTCTGAGTGCTAATCTGAGGTACCTGATAGGTCAGATCCTCTGTAGGTGTGACCTGTCCAGTGACATTCTTGGGTGTATCATATGCTGACCTGCTCGACTGACCGCTGGGTCCAGCACTAATGAAGCTGCAGACTGCTGAGGGCTGGCTCATGTCAACTACTATAGGAGTGGCATACTCAGCTCCTGATGCAGGCAGAGGTTCTGCATAGGCATGGTATATGTCAGGTGAGATGGGGGCATCATACAGGTCTGGATCAGAGTACCCTGGCTCTAACCCTTCATCTGGTTTAAAAGTTGAACGTGCACCCAAAGTTGTAACACCCCTCACCAGAGGCTGCGCATAGTCTGCAAAGAATAGAAAAAACATTCTCAAAATGAATACAAACATTTAGCTAAACACTGAAATGACTTGGAAAATCTTACTTTCCCTGTATCACTACTTCCACTTCAAAAAAATAAAATAAATTATGGTTTCTAGATTAAGAACAGATTGTGTCTAGATGTTGCAATTGTATTACAGCAACCTATGATTGGCTTCCTGTAAAGCTCAAATAATTAAAGCATCAACTGATCAGTACCTGCAGTTTCAGCATGGAGTCTAGGGACAGCCCCCCTCCCTGTTAGACGGCCCACCTCACTGGTACTGTACCGAACTGACTCATCAGTCTCCACCATCTTGGATGGCAGCAGCTGCTTCATGCTTTTCCACCAGTCTGTAGCAGACGCAAAGGTAAATATACAAAATAAACATTTGACTATATTTACATATAAACTGATCAACTGGTGAATACAATTGGATACCTGTGCGGTCCCAGTGAGGAAGATCATATGTGCCTTCAGTGTTCTTTTTCCTGTAGAAAAGAAAAAGGGAAATCATTCATCAATTCATCAAAAACATTATTACTTTGAGGGATGTTCTTCTGTGATTAAAATACCTGTTCCTCCAATGACAAGCACAGACCACAGTTAATATTAGAGCAGTGAGAATCATGAACAGCACAGGAACCAAGACTGCAATCAGGGCCACATCTAGAATCACAGCAAAAACACACACAGTAGTTTTTATTTTGTTCTAACAAATTATAAGAAGCACAGTGTAAAAAGCCAGATTCAAATCCTAGACACCTTTTCCAGTGTGTGGAGGCATCGTGGTGTTTCTGATGTCTGGTGTGTGTGTAGTTTGTCCCAGCCGAGGTGGGGGCCTTGTATTTCCGATATTTAGGGTTGGACATAAGGGGGCCAATATTCTCGGCCCTGGCCTTGCTGTACAAAAAATGTGAAATTATTCATATCATATCATGGAGGCACAGTTTCATTAGTCAATAAAGCGACATTTATTACCTGTAGGAATTTGGCAGCCAAGCAGCTCCAGCTTCAGTGCAATTCTTTGGTGCCACATTAAAGGGTTTATTCTCACAAATCTAGCCTCTATTGGAGGAATAAAGTTGTTCCTCACCTCATGCAGGTAGTTGATGTTGCCTTGAAAAACCTGTGTAAAAACATAGACTTGTATGATCTGATTTGACAAGACAGCAGTAATGTTTGCTGCAGTGACCAAATGTACTCTAAGCCTTAGGATGATTATTCCCAGCATTAGCATACTAATACTTTTGCTACTTTTGTTAAACACAATGAGATCTTTTATGAATGCCAGTGGGTGGACAACCGACAATACTTTCCACTAAATCCATATCCATTCATTATTAATGCCCAAGTGTCCTGAATTGTCTACCACAGCACTTAACTCAACCCACTGACTGCTCTCATTTCCTGCCATAAACATCCCTAAATCGATACCCGTTGCTATGGAAACAATCCAAGTATGTGTCTGTAAAGACTTTAAGAGACATTTTGTCCATTGATACAAAATTAAGAGGAAAAATCCTGAAAGCCAATGACGTAATACTTGAGTAAGTAAGACTTATTGATTTTCTGATTGTATTACCTTGTCTTGTGTAGAATCAGCTTCTCTGTAGCTGTACCACTGCTGGCCATTGCAACTATACAGGACACGGTATGCTGACACGTAGTACTGGTACTCTCTCAAGTTGGAACCAGTGGTAGTTATGCCTGCATTAAGAAAAAAGAGCATTATGATAATTGCATATAAAAGATTGATAATTATTATGTGAAATCTTTGATGATAAAATTGTATTTTGTTGTTTGCTATATTACAAATGATGCTAAAGAAACCTGTGATTTTCTTCTCCCTCTTGAGATCAACCTGCAAAAACTGCTGCTGGTCACTGTGCAAAGGTGCCCATGGTAGTCCTGCTTTTTTAAGCCGTGCTCCTGTTGGTGCCCAAACTCCATTCCACTCCCACACTGACGAAGCAGTAAGCTGGCTGTCTGCGACGCCACCAGACTCCAAACCTAGTGTTCCATAGCAACCTGCCAGTGTTTCAATCAATGTTAGTGCTAGTTTAGAAAAATGATGTCTAGCAAAACATTACACATTACTCACCACTGGTCCTGAAGGTAAAGAGGCTGTTTGATAAAGTTCCTCTGCAAAGACAATTGAACAATGAAATAATCAAACAACGTAAAGCAGTATAATCAATAACATTTAAAAAAAAATAGATGATGTGGTGCAAAGCGAGAGACTCTTACCCAGTGGAAGTGACATTATTTGCCAGTGTACCCTCATAATGAGGGATGCCTTTACTGCTGACCACGTTGATCCTCCCCCCCACAGCATTGGACACCACTCCTGCATGGATGGCTGCCACGCACAAAGGAGAGGACTGCAGGACAAAGGAGCACAAGAGAGAAAAAATAAAATAACTGAATTCCTAACACAGCCCTGAGACCTAGTTCACTGTAATGAAAACTAAATTTCAGTCAGTTTAGTTAGGCAGACAACACAGGACGTACATTTTTTATTATGCAGTCCGCAATATTAATAATTAGCACAAGACCTAATTCTATAATTTTTCAGCAATAAGAACAAGTCCAGTATGACATGGACCATTGAAAAGGGTGTAAACAGTGCACAACAGTACAGGCTGCAGCTAGAGCAGGAACATGCAGTACAGTGTGATCCCAGAGTGAGCGGGTATGATAAAAGTGGATGATTCACTGTGATGTTACTTTTAGAGCAAATCATGAGAAGCGCTGATAATGATTCACCAGCAGCTGCGTTCCTATCTAAACCTGCTGCCACATCATGGGGGAAAGAAACCAAACCTGACTACACTCTGGCCACAAGGTTTTTCTCATGAGCAGCTGCTTGAGTGAGGTGGAATTTTATTACTGGAAAAGGCCCACTGGAATTCACAGCTGACACAATTGTGGGAAAACTGGTGACCCACTAAGTGACAAGTGTGAATCAAGGTATGCTTATATTCATCTAGCTTGCAGAACACATGCACAGCAGTTAGAGTTGCCACAAGTCGTCAACACTTGACGACTTGTGCCCCATGACTCTTAAACTTCCTAAGAACACACACCACATCCTAAAATCACCATTCCAAACCACTAACACAAACACTCCTTAGTGCTCTAAACCACACTGGGCCACAATAACACACATATAAAGCCAACACAGCGAGACCCACCGTACAAAAATATATGAACCAGCAAATGATTTGCATCAAGTCACTCATGAAATTGAATTAAAAACTGTCGATGCAGGTCTGGTTTGGGTGGAGCAACAGATTCCTATGTGATCCAAACTCATGTACTGAAAGTATCATTATATATTATGTATACTATCAAGCCTGCACAATAACCAAAATACTACATCCAGATATGACCAGGAAAAACTAATGCATGAAGGGAAGCATGATTTGCTAACATTGTGACTGATCTTGTGAATCTTTCCTCATTATTTTTCTACATTTCAGAAGTTGTCCAAGAAGTTGAAGTCAACATAACAAATGCAAGAGGGCGTACACATAGTCATCTGAAGTTTAGGTATTTAAAGGAATATTACAAACCTAATAATCTAATAAGTGCTAGCATATCTAGAAGATACCTACAGCTACTATTTCTCATTGGTTACAAAAAAAATACTTGCTCAAAAAGTTCGGGATTAAATTGTGCACAGGGTGTATAGACTATTGCAGCAAGAAAATACACAGATTTTAAACTGCCCAACCCTTTAGGCATGCACCCTGGTATTTCTCCAGCTTCTCACTCACACTGACTCAATCTTGGGTCTTTTTTTTTTCAAAGTGCACACTCAACACGTCGCTCGGCTCTGCACCCTCTTGCAGCTGGACTGGATTAGTTGGCTATTATTTTCAGCCAAATTATTATCTCACCTCACATTCACCCCTTGACCTTGCCCCTCCTCTGTTCCAGAGGGGCTGATCGGTCCCGCCACCCCTCCCTGTACTCCCATCATCCACCTCTTCCTCCCCTTTCCCTCCATAACACAAAGTTCTGAGCATGAGGTCATCAACAAGAGACTCTGCGCCCATGACTTAACTCACAGCGGAGGCGTTGTGAGGTCATCAAAGCAGGGGCCTGCGTTTACACAAGACAGAGCAGTACCTTACCAAAAATTTAAAAAACAAAGAGACACAAATAGCCACTATGGTTGAATATGGTGTTACAGTAAATACAACATCATTTCATCTGTATCAGAGGCCACACTGAAGTAAAGCTGTGCCATATGTATGAGCACACAGGATACTCACGTCTCTATATCCATTAGGTAATGTTCCAGATATCTCCTCTGTGGATGGCAAGCACCCCGCCGGACAGTATTTACTAATATATAGAGAGAGAGAATGAACTTCAGACCAATTCATCATTTTCAAGACAAACGGCAACACAAAGCAAGCATTATTTACCTGAATTCGGCCTCAGGGAACTCGGCTCCTTTGTCTACACAGGTGATTATATCTGTAAAAGGCAAACAAACAGTGTCAGGACTTGTTTCTCCACACCACCACTCTATACCAACACTGCATTTTGTGTGTTACATTTGAGCAAATCATTAGCATAAATCATTTATTCACAAACATTTATTCTAATTTCAGGATGTTTAGAATGGTTAATGCCATTTTTGGCAACAAACACTGCTTGACAAAGCAGTACAATTCTATTTAAAACATTGATGGACCAGTGCCTATTTTGTGCTAGTATTGTTTCCTCACATCTTATATTACTACATCTGAAAGTGATAATGTAGGATATATTAAATGTTAAGCTTCCGTATTCATTACATACTTTAGGTCCCAAAACTGGAACCACTTTTCTTAGGGCAATGTACTGCTTATACTGGAATGTATTCAAAAAAATAAATTAACAGCATAGAGCAGCAAAACAAGTAAGAGCCTGGTGTTTGTACCCATTAGCTTTAGTTTAATCTTATTAAGTCACCACACAAGGGAAACTTGTGTAGTGATACTGGAAGGCTGTGTTTTGGAAGGAATTGCATGCATTCTTTGCCACCATTGTGACCAAAAGATTAAAAAGATGTGCCAAAAAATGAGCCACAAAAAATACATTTTGTGCTAGTTAAAGTGGGGATTGTGAAATGAAAATTGTCCCTGCCCTTCCATCGGTTTTATGACATTGCAATAGGATGCAGTATTGTCAATAAAGGAGAAAGCACAACCTTTGAAAGCATTCATTATTTATCAAGAACCACCATATATACTATATTAGTGCTCATTTCTTTGAAATAACTTATTTTGTACATTTAAACATCATGAATTCCACTCATGTTGTTCTTTACTAAATTTAATCTGACTTTTTTAATAAACTTTTGCTTTTTCATGCAATGATCAGAGCTCACATGTGTTTTAATGAATTAGTTTAGTCCTGTATGATACACAAATGGTTCAAATCTTAGAGGCAGTTACCTGTGTGTTCTGTCACAGAGTAGGACAGGTGGAAACCATGACCTCTGTGGTGGGTCCCACTCATGAACTGGACTGTGACCTGGTTGCCAGTGGACTCAATAAGCTCTTCAACCTTCAGACCTAGACCACAGTACTTGACTGCATCCCAACATCAGAGTCATAAAAAACACAAAGACATGGTCAGGTAACACCTACTTTGTAAAAATAATATATTTTTACATATTTTCCATCACCATTTTCTATTTATTGATAATGAAAAGCTGACATAAACATTTACAAAAATCTAAATCCAGCCTACTCTGGATTACCTCTTAAAGTATGAGCAATATATGTGTGGGGTATGAAAGATAGTCTCCCCATCACATGCTTCAATAACACACAGAGAGGGGAATAACAATAAAAACACTTCCTTTAAATAAACTAGGGTTACATTTAGAAAGCCTATCATGTTACCAACATGTAAACTTGTTAGTTAGCAAATAATCATTTTAAGCTGAGTGCAACTGTACAGCACATTCTAGGTAAAAGTGTAGTTATTCACAGGAGAGTTTCCAAATAAAGCCTGGTAAATCAGAGCAAATATATTTAAAACCTTGTAATGCAGAAACCCACTTACACAATGCTCATTTGCCAACAATCTTAAATAAATGCATTTAAATAATAACTGGGCACTTCATGTCCCAAAGTGAATAATTCTAGTTAGTTGGTTAATAGTATTGGGACTGGTCTAATGTGGGTAGTTGAGGGCATCGTGTGGTTTTTGACCAACTTTTTTTTGTTAATATTGGTTAAAATTAAATGTTAGTTTTGGCAAGAACTATAAGATCCAACATTTGTTTGTGGGTCTTACCAATCTCACTCCTCTCAGATCTGATCCCGTTGTAAAGGCGGAGGTAGTTGACCTGACAGTCACTGTCTTCTATGTCCAGCTCAGCAAATCGAAAGTGGATCCTGTTACCATGAGGCACACTGATCTCCCACTCACACACTGTGTTGTTGGGGTATGTCCCCGGGTAACCCAGAGAGGACAGAGTCCCACTGGTGGGGCCCAGCAAGCTAGGACCACAGCCATCACCTGGAGAAGAAAACAAACAATTACAAGTGTTCTCATAAAAAGTTTATTATTGAAACCTATTGTAATAGAGACAACCAAGAAACTAAAAACAAAGGTGGTATTTATTTTTACTGTAGAGATCGCCTGTAAATCAGCAGTTGAATACTTTGTAACAATGATAGTGCAGTTTTAGATTTTTGTACTTATGTAGCCCTTGTGCTGTAATACTAATGAGCTCAAATGCCAGATGACCATCAATACACAAATAATAATGCATTTAAACCTATAATTAGATTCTGCACAGTCTGGGTTGTAGTTTTACAGCCCACACTAAAAGCGCTGCTGAGGAGAAGAGGGATCAAATAAAAGCAGGTTTAAAGGCCATCATATTCAGTTCCTTGAGTATTTAACTACAGCACTACATAGGTCTTTTAGTGGGGGTCTACAGTTTTAAAAAGCAGTGATAGTGTGATTGTGAAGGCCTGGATTTAAGAGATAACACTCAACAGTCATGTCTCATGCTGTTAAAGTGGATATTTTGTGAGTCTGGTGTTATGTAAGAGCTTCTCTGTGGACACTATCCAGATGAACAGGACACAAACAAAACTGCACTCTCACTCTACTGACAATTGTTAAAGAACAACTACATGGTGTTCAGGAAGAGCCACCCCTCAAGACACAAAACAAAACTCTAGACTAAAGGTTGAAACTGTGGAGAGAAGTAACTAGTGTAATCATCATATCATGTTAGGAAGTTTTAACAGAAACAACACACATGAGCTGTGTTACAAGCACTGGGAGTTTAGTTATGACAAAGTGCCCACGTGTTTACACTCATACCCCCAATACCCCACCCCCACATATCCACCTGAGATTGGCTGCCTTCAAAAACTTCAAATCACATCAATTCAAAGGTTTACATGGAGCTCAATGGAGTCACCCAGTAATATATATGAACATGCAACATTGGTGTTATCAGTTGGAGGAAACATGACGAGAAAAAAAGAACATTATTCTCAAACAAGTTGTATACAAACCATCAAATAATAGAACAGGTTTTTTGTGGGCGAAAGTAACTATCACAACGTCATTTTACTGTAACGTACAATTGAAAGGCTCAGGTTAGCTAAATAAACAACGAGTAATTCACCGAAGATTATTGGTAAGGTTATTGTTCCACAATCTCAGTTTCGTAAAACCGGTTCGCCGAGTTTCGCTGCGCTTCACCAAAGACTCTGGAAACCAAAACTCCACGTAGCCTCCTCCACAGCCTCAGAGGTGTACCGTGGATAAGAATAAACCCTACTTTTGAACCACTCTGAGACCACGGGTCTCTGCTTAAACTCAGCTGCTGCTTTAGTCACAGCAGCTGTGAGGCACCAACCTTTCTGTGCTCCACAGCCTTCCGTGGTGAGAATGACGAGAATCGACAGGACGAGACCCCCGGCCCCTGTCGGTCCCCTGCCCACCATTACCACTCTGCCCATAGCAGCCTGCAGTCTGAATGCATAATGCTCGCGTCTCGACCGGCTGCACCGCTCCAACCAGTGCCACGCAGGGAACAACAACAGTACAAACTGGCCGTTAATCCACAAAGCCGAGTTAGTTCGTGGTTTTTCTCGTTGCTTATGGCCTTTCCTTTAAATCCAGTGGTTTGCGACACTCTCACTATGGAGGTAACAGCTCACACACATCTCTAGAGCTACTTCCTCCATCGAAGCCCCTCCCCTTGAGCCGGGCCCCGGGCCCCCAAGTGGTGGTAACCTATACACGTTATGATCATACATCAACAGATTAATTCAGATTTAAAGTCATAGCACGCATAATAACAGCAGAATCATGCTACAGTGAAAAAGCTATAGCCCATGTAGGCTAAATAAGGAAAACCATAACTCAAAACTATAAAGGGGAAGGCTATTCGTTATTTTGGCATAAACTTTAATCTTAAGCTTACTTTCATCATTGGCAGTGCACAGCAGAGGGAGTATGTACATATATATGTATATATACATACTGTACATGAGATGTAAAATAAGCGACCTTTAAATAACACAATATTATTGTGTTTTGTTTGTTTGTTTTGAAACACACATTTTACTAGTTTTGTAAATAAAACAGAAGGCAAAGTTGGTGATTGTTTCCCTATATTTGAGTCTGAATATTTTCTAGTTCAGTTGGTTTCAGAGTTACAGCTGAAGTCCAGGACTCCATCTAGTGGTGCACTGTGCACATTGATACAGGACATTACAGCTCAACAATGTTATCTTCTGTGGCTATTGTGTTCATGCTGACATCAGTTAGTATTAAACAAACCTTCACAAAAAAGTTAATTCCTTGAGAAACCTCCCTTTAATCTTTCTTTTCATGACACACTACACCCTGCATTGGCCAACTGTCTGGTGTGATGCAATTGTCAAAGTAACCAATAGTAACTTGAAGAAACAAACAGTTTCTAGCCTTTGGCCCTGAGTAATAAGTGTGATGATTTAGAGATACTTGATAAATGGGTGTGTGTGAAAAACACAGACTGTGTCCATGTATCTCTGTCTGCCTGCTCTAGTGTTTTACTCAAACAAGCAGCCAGGCATGTACTCATGCAGAAGCTGTCCGTTTCTTTTTTCTCTCTCCTGTACACACCCTTTGGTTATGACTTTATTCTATGACACATTTGCTCAAGGGGAATTCCAATATATTCACAGTACTGGGGTTATTGAGAAGATTTCCCCCAAGGACATCTTCAGAAATTCCTCTTGAAAATCTCACATAGCTACCACACTATCGAAATTACAATAAAAAACGATCAGTCTAACTGTGAATAGTGCAATATTTTTTGCTATTCTACTTAATCTGGAGGTGGTATGTGCCTAAAACTCAAATCAGAATAGTCAGTCTTGTAGATAAATACCATAGTATTGGGAGCAAAGATACTGAGTAATTTATAAATCAGAATAATGTGTTTAAGAAATGTTTCATCACCTATAGGCCTTTATTGAATCAATCGTAAATATAAAAAACAGAGGCTGCCTATTAACATGACGCCATAATCAACTTTCAAGTTCTTTTTGTAGTGTGAAAATAAAAGATTGTGTTCAGCTGTCTATAAAAGCTGTATATAAAAGGCTTAAGTGTAAAAAAATATGTAAAGATTAATAAAAACTTAGTATTGGTTTTCACTAACGAGTACTTCCACTAGGAGTCAATATAGTGCACTGTAAATAGAAAGGGGGCTATCTCTCTTGATAGTCTTAATTTTTCTGTTTACACCACACTTGTTTTTATATTCATATGGCCATACATGTGACCACAGAAAGGACAAACAGTTGAAACTGAATGAATGAATATAGCTTTAATCCAAGATTTTATTTCAACAGTTTAGAAATATTATGTTTTTAGCTACACGTACCATCAAACCAAACAAAATGTGAATATGGCCCATCTTTAAAAAACACAAGGGGATAGGTTTGGTCATGTGTGATTTTAAAATAACAATGCTATGACACTTTTGAGTAATATTGTATTACACTGACCAGGTGTGTAACATTCAGCCTTTCATCTGACATTTATCTTATTAATGTAGTGGGGTTTCTCAGACAACAGGGGCTCTGTGGGAGCGTTCAGTGATCCACAGTGTTTTCCATGCATGTGTACTTCTGTTTGTGTGCATGAGTCTCACTGTATACACAAGACCCTATGAGTTATGTGTCATCCTTCATCCATCATCACATCTGCTGAGCGAGGGAACAGCACCGTTTAAGTATTTAAGGAGCTGTGGCTGTCTGTGGTCTGAGAAATGTGGAAGGAAACACAGTTGGTCCACTATTTTTTTTTGATGTGTTAAGCTAATGATTCAGTGTCCGGTCTCCAGGCCTTATGGGAGGACACTGGTGGTGGTCTACTGCTGTGTATTGTCATTAAACACAGTGCAGCACAGCACCACCCAGTGGGACAGTGCACATATGTCCATACATCTCACTGTCTACTTCCTGCGGCCCTGTCACAGACACTGCAGCGTTTATGGAAAACATACCAGCAGCAATAATCACACATGAATGTCTGTTCACGTATTTGCTTTTGTATCCAACAGGAAAAAGACCCCTCTCATCTGATCTGACCAGACACCATTGTGCACCATGTATATCTTAAACAAGTGAAAAATGAGGATGTGGGCAATGCATGTGATGAGAGCTCACTGCACTGTCAATAAGCATTTAAGGCCACACACATTCAAATGTCAATATTCACAATGGTTGCTTTTTGACCTCTTATTGTTCTTCAGTATTTATTACTTAAAGTGAGGACACCATGTTTGCCGTTCAGCAGAGAAATGCCAATGAGACTCTGCTAATAATGGGACACAAAGATGATGCAGTCCTTATGTTGCCCGTCTGTTATACCGAGACCTGGATGGGCGAGCACTCTGAAGGCCTCCCAGCTCACATTAGCCTTTCTAGACACATTCCTTGTCCAGGTGCTGTGTGTTTTCTTTATCACTCTGCATGAGCCTCACAAGATGTCTCGATTCATTATAAAATCGTCACGTTTTATATTTGGTCAAAACCAGATTGTCCAGTTTGTTTAGAAGGAATCTATCGGCTTAGGATAGATTTCATTTGCAAATTCAACAAATTCAATGCTTATTTTTGAAGTATGCTTGCACACTTCAATCAAAATTAAGGCTCAGAAAAGGTTCAGAGGTCAAATCTTTAGAGGCCCTTTACTTTATTGTACATGGACAATGTTCATCTGAATTTTTTTCTACTGTAAAAGGCAGTGGTAGAAATGCAATATAGTGGTCTACCTCTGCATATATGGACTATAAACACAGTCAGACCACAGAAGGAGTTTTGCTTTGGTCGTGACTTTTCCCTCCAACTGACAAGAACCCATTTACTATTGTTTACAAAACCTGAAAACTAGGGCAAGGTTTGGGATATTAAAACAATTAAAACAAGATATTAAAACAATTTGACCAAGCTTAGGTTTTCGCAATCTTCTTTCTTTTGTTATTAATTCATGAAACTGATTACTGTTCATCCTCTGGCACTTCTTTCTGACCTGACGTTTGAAATGATGTATGTATATGTAATATGTATGTCCATTTTCATGTCAACAAGATGCTGCCAGTGCCGTATGCCCTCGGGCCTCAGCTCCCAGTCTTACAAACATTGTGGCTCTTGTTGAAGAATCCCTTAAACACCTGACAAACTGCTGAGGCCAGAGTTGTCTTGTCCCCATATGCTCAATCCCAGCATGCATCTGTTTGTCCCAGGTCAACAGTGACTCCTATGAGCATTCCACACATACTCACACCTCAATGCAGAATACCCTACCCATGATGCCTTTCACCAAGCACCTGTCTTTATAGCCTTGTACTTTACACTCTCACATTGTGACAAAAACATGGCAGCGCTGAACATGTCGTTAGGTTCAGTATAATGATAAATGTTTGTGTTCCAGTACTAGAGCCTCTTATGGACACGCAATATGATCAGTATAAAAAACTTACATACACATACACATACATCAGAGCTGAGAAATAATAACTAGTTTCTCAAGTTATGAGGTAATATCTGGCAAGCGAGTAACTTATCATTTCATACTTCTGTTTTTATGTTTCACTTTTTGCCAATGAAGCAAAACAGAGAAAGCCATTGCGCCATGTTCTCGCTTCTGACTTGGCTGAGTATGAACAGATGGTTTAGACCTAAGAGGATTTTCAAAGACTAGTTCAGAGCTTTTAATACAAGATTAATATCAAGATTTTTTATCCAGGAGGCCCAACAAACTTAATCGACAGTAGACAGTTCAAAAGTCCACATAAACTTAATCCTTTCTAGTAGTGTATTAAACCATCTACAACATGCATATGTACTTACAAGAAGACAATAAATCATAATCCATTTCACATCAAATTGCAAGAGATGACACAAAGCTAAGAAAAGTAGATATTACACAAGGGCAAACGTAAAAACAAATGTAGAAACCATTTGTGTGCTTGAAAACTGAGAGATTGCTTACTGTATGAATGACATGAGGATGGCAGAAAACACAACCATGATATACAAAAGGTGAGGCAGTGTGAGGCCTCTCTTAAGGGAAAGTGCCCCTTTTGGGCACCTTTTGTTGACCACAGTGGTCAGAAAAGCAGACATGCAGAAAGAACAGAAGAACAATTCAGAACTGTACTATTTTTACTATTGAGTTAAGAGTCATGTCATTGTTATTGTTTGGGAACAAAATCTTGCATCTGTCAAACACTTGTCAGCTCAATCACGTCGCCAGATCCGTTAAAGGATATTAATTCAGTTGCTATTTTATGTCGTAGGATTTGTTTTATTTGGCTAAACTGTTGTTTTCCTGCAGACCTAGACAAGAGGGAGGCTTTTGTATACCAAACCTGTAAACTATATACCTCCTTCTCTCAGTAAGATGATGTCACCTTTGGTCAGCCCTGGGTGACACTCAGGAATGTTACAGCCTGTTGATTGAGGCAAAGTATTGAGAGCTGGGTGCTGCTTATGTGTGTTTTTTTAACATGTGGTATGAAGAGACACGGAGGACTGTTTGTGCATGTGATTGCTCATGGGCATGTACAGGGTCCTGCTCTAACACTGCTGTATAAAGACCAGCTGTGAGAGGGGGGTGCCTGTACATTCACAGTAAACTCACAAAGCTAAATACACCCACCAGAGACCAACTCTTAAGCACAGTAACATGTACAGTGGTGTGACAATTATGGCATCCTGAGGGGTTGTGTTGAATGGACCCTTAGCATTAGCATAATTTCCAAGCTGCAGTTTTGGTGCCATAACGGCTGGTGAGATGGTTGGAATGGAACTGTCTCTGGGAGGATAAAAGACACATTTTGCTTTATTTTTATGGAAATGCAATGTCTTGGCATGTACCTAGTTTTATAATTAAGACCACACTAAGATGATGACGACCAAGTCAAGACTGAAATTTTTACTCAACTCAAACTAACTATAAATGCACAAACAGAAATAGGAGAGAACAGCTCCTAAATTTAAACACAATTTCATTTATACCATCTACGAAAAACTTAGACAATTGTCTGAAGTAGGGATTATCGAATCAAGCAACCTTTAGTACACACATCTCATGTGGCTATATAGGAAAAAAAAAGATTTATAAGATTTATACAATTCTAAGTGTAAGTTTTAAGAAAGAATGAATGCCCACTGCAGCTCATTGGGGCTAAATTTTAGAATGCCATTTTAGGAGTAGGATTGTTGCTGCTTTGTGAATATTTCTCACATACCTTGAGTTCTTAATTTACTGCCCTGTATTGTTTCAGTAAAGGGTTATGTTAAGATGACTTAGGGTCAGAAAAGGAAGGTCAAGGTTCACTTTCCTGGGCACTGGGTGAAAAGGTCAAGTCTGTCAAACTGTCTAAAAAGATCAAATAAAGCATTATCTAAATAGTAGCAATGAAAATGTACTTGATGGAGAAACATTCAGCCACTGCACCTGGACGTGATAAACAGGTGCCTGGTACCAGCCTTCATCACAGTCAATAAGACAGTGAGGGGACTGACTGAAGATTTGTGAATGATAATCCATCGTTAGATGCACAGGTCAGGGGTATGTAGGAACTCTCTGGAAGGCCCAAATTCCACACTGCTCTGTCCTCGTGCATGGAGTGACATGGATGCTTTGGGATGTTTACTCCTGTTTGCACAGCAAATTCCAGGATTGCCTCATGGTGAAGAAGGACAGAGTAAGGAATGTGGGATCCTTACAAACCCAAATGTCATAAACTCATCTAAAAACTTGACAGGACAGAGAGAAGCTACTCTTAAACTATTAAGAGATTCTACACAGTGAGTTAGTGCTGCGATGGGCTCATTGTTTTAGCTTTGTGACTGTAAAATGTAAATGGAAAGGCAAATATTTTTAAATGCATGTCCAGTTGCCATGAGGTGCTTGAGAAGGAACAGTGCAGTTCTGAGTGGCTTTTATTGTGTACAGTAGACAACATACAGGCAGACACAGCTGGCTTGGAGAAAGTCACTCAAAATAGAGTGTGAAGGTTTGAGAGTAAGGACAAGAGCAGAACCAAGACCAGCACTGTACCGCCCTTTCAGATGAATAAAGCCCATCAATGACAACTACTGCTTTCACAAACTGATAAAAAGCACATTCTGTCTTATTATGCCAATTTAACTTGTTGTGCCCATTAATAATCTGTATTTATAGTGGGGCTAAATGTTCCAATTGGAACACAGACAAAAAACACAAACATTCAGTCAAATTTTCATCGTTGACTCTGGGTAATGTCATCCATTGGTAATAAGCATCATAAACTTTCTCAGGACCAAAAGTAAACTTGCCAGCTTGTAAGAAAACAAAGCTTCCCATCTGTAATTCTATGTTTGGGTAAGTGTATGCAAAGTATGTGGGTGATAGGAATATTTATGTATGAGTCCTAGGTTTGGACTTAGCTATTCCCATAGATTTTTTCACATGGGGACCAACACATGTTTCTAATTCCAAAGAAGTGGCCAAATGGGAAATAAAGTCTAGCCCCTTAATTCTTTAATGTGATAATAATGTGCTGAAACCTCACCCACTTCAAGACTCCAGAGTTAAGCAGGAACTCATGGTCCAGAGCATAACTCTTTCCTTACAATCACAGTTTGACACAATATGTATTTTTACGGCCTCAGCCCCAGCAGGATATGCAATAAGAACTTTATAAAAAGGTAAAAATGAAAATAGTGTTCAGACTTTTCTTTTCAGTGTGAACATCGCCTAATTACATTGTTTGTACGAACAGACATTTCTGACTAAAGTTATTTAAACTCATAATTGCTGTTAAAGGCATATGTTAAATATCTCACCAACAGGTTTGAATGTGGGTCTCCTTTCTAATGCAGCAGCACACAACAGGTGCAAGCCGGATGGTAAGAGACATTTGCAAGGCCTATTGAGGCCTCATTAATGGTACAGGAAGAGAATTGAAGCACGAGGGCAAACACACACACAGCTCATTACCCCCTGGCTAACGTGTACCTTTCACACCGCAACTCAAAGTGTGTGCCTGTCAGTGTGCATGTGTGTGCTGCTTTTACTGCATTTATATGAGTGCAGTGTTTAAATGGATGGGGGAAAAGCCATTACAAACTTCACTAAAAAGTATTCATTATGTTTAAATCCAGAGAAAAGGACTGTACATGGATGGCATACTAATAATGGCATATTATTTAACATTTAAAATATTGTGTATTTTTTGTTGTAGAATTTGGAGCTGGCCTTGGTCTCAAGACTCAAACTGTTTTAATGGTCTCTGCCTAATCTGAGTCAATAATCTTCTCATTCAAGAAAACAGACTGAGACAAACAGACCAGAGTGTAATTCATGAAACTGCTCGCTGTATATCAAGTCTTGGCCTCATTACTAATTGTTGTGATTATGAATGCTACATGGGAGAAAAATGTAGAAAGACCCTGAGAACATCATCACATCAGCCATCATCCCAAAAGGGTGACAGGTCTCAGTTGCTGAACCAAGCCAGGACTAGTGAGCTGACTAAGCTGACACTTACATGCTGTAGATGGAACAGGACATCCACCCTTTTACACCACGGTGTCACTTCAGGGCTGCACGCACCTTCCATCACTGTACAGTCACACATGTGCCCACACTGAACTGCCTTTAGACCTGGACACACTGCTCGCGACTGTTCAGAATCTGAAAACGTGAGGGTGATTGACGCAAATTCACAATGGTGCAACAGTACAGTGGCTTGTGCTTTACCTGAAGTGAGGGGCTAGACACTTCTGAGTAAGTTGTTGTAGACAGGTGTCAAAACTGCCCTGGAAAGAGTCCGTCATCACAGACCAATAAAACAAGTGCGGAAAATGTTATTAGGGTATTTTTAGTCTACACTTGTAAATGGATGCTACTGTGAAAAAAGACAGCTTGTCATTATGTTTCATGCTGACTTAAATCCACACACTAATGCAATCATAGGTTTGACAGCAAAGATATTATTTTTACTTCATGGAAATTCTACTATTGAACTTGACATAATAGGGATTTTAAAGAAGTATCAAAAAAGTGGGACGATTCTGGGCGACATCAGCAAATAACTCGGGTTTGAGTGCAGTTCAGGCTTGTTCACTCACGTCATCTGTTCTCCTGTCTATTTCCTCGGTCATTATAAACAAAAGTAAAGAGACAAAAATAAAATATTAACATTTTAACAAAGCCTTGAAATGTCTTCCATACAAAGCAAAATATACCATAGAACAAACTTATAGTACGAACATATATCTATTATATCGATGTATCAGAACTATGGCCTAATAATGGCCTCACATTTGCTAGTTTTTTTTTCATGTTCCAGGCATATCCATAATTATGTCTTCAACTGTACAGTTTACCCCATGTGTTTGCCAGTGCATGACAGTCACCTCCACAGAATACAGACACCCACCCCAGATTAATAAAATTAACTTTACAGATATAATGAGGGAAACATTCCTGTTTATCTGCCATTCACTGCGCGCTCTCAGTTAGGGTATGTGAGCATGTTTTGGCACAATAAATTATGCTTGGAAGGTTATATTTACTCTTAGCGGAGTTGTTCCCATTCCTCCATCTCTCCCCCTACCTCTGTGTCTCCCACCCACCCACAGAGGCTCCACCCTCCAGCAGATATAAGCTTTGACTACAAGGTGTGCATCCAAGGGTTCACTCTGTGTGGTTGTCTGTCTGTCTGGGAGTCAGGCTGCTGTGATTATTCCCCCATAAACGGCCAGTCTCAAAGGTAAGCACTCATAATTTATGCCTAATGTATTTTAATATGCAATTTT
Organism: Rhyacichthys aspro; assembly: GCA_036850595.1. Taxonomy (NCBI): domain Eukaryota; kingdom Metazoa; phylum Chordata; class Actinopteri; order Gobiiformes; family Rhyacichthyidae; genus Rhyacichthys; species Rhyacichthys aspro. The sequence continues at coordinate 11,263,621 of CM072168.1, forward strand.
ATGGTGATTTTTTTATGTCTCTAAATGTTTAAGAACTTTTGGATGAACAAATGGTAGCAACATAAAACATCTGCTAAATGTAATCCTATGAGGATAAAATACTTCAGCACAAATTCCATATCCCATCATTTTTACTGAGGATCCTGTCTGAATTTTCCACCTAAATGCATTTACCTTTGGAAAATTAAGCAGATATGATAAGTATTTATGGCTGCTGTTGGATCAGATAAGGTGTTTAAATATTGCCTTCAGCTAAAGATTTGGCATAATTCTGCACAGAATTATGTCCTATACAGAGCGCTACAGGCCGCTGCATGCACGAGATCCATACTCAAGCTGCTTTTCCACTCTGTATCCCATCTGTTTGAGAATGGCTGGACTAAAGGCAAATATGCATGAGCTTGTATTGTGTGCATGTGCATCCTAATGGCTGAAGGTAAACTGTGAGAAATATAGGATAGAGGAAAGAGCAGCAGTTTGGTGAGAAGAGACTACTGAGCAAACACTAACTTTTGGCACTAAGCAGCTCTGTCTCCAGCTGATTTGATTTGTTATGTTTTTTTCCCCTGACATCCTTTTGATGCCTTGTCAGTCACGTCAGAGAGCTAACTGCTCTATGGTGTGATTTTCCTTACTCTGTCCTTGAGAAATAGTTCACAAAAAATCTAATGCCTTTTAGTATTTGGGGGAGAGAGCCTCAAAACTAATACTAAACCAGTTTTCTGAGTATTACTTGTACTTACTGTAAGAACTCCCCTTCAGAACTCTTCAAACACATTAAACTATCAATTCAGATGTGATCACAGACTATTTTCCTTGCTTTATTTCCCTAAGCTCTCTTAGATTCATTTGTGATATCATAATTTTGGGATTTTTTTATGCTAACTGCAATGAAATTAATAAATGAAAATCTTGAAAACTGAATTTCATTGGGATCATCAAAATAGCATCTAATCTAAGTTGGAGCTTTTTGTGTTCTCATTTGCATTTCAACAGCATCTAAGCCGCTCTGTCCCCTTCTACCAGCCATAAGACCTTGCTTTGTATAATATCGAATATCAGAGCTCTGGCCCTTTACTGACCTTTGTGTGCCTGTTTGTTTGTGTGTGCTAACAACACTGTTGCCTAAGTATGCACTATTCAGCACACTTTAGGAATGTATAGAACAAAAGGAGCCCATGACTGTAGGTTATGGGACTGGGGAAGAAGTAAACACTGTGGCTATTTAGCTGCACAGCTGTGCCAGTCCGTGTGCATTCCCTCTGCTTTTTGTATTAGGTTTGTTTGAGCGAGAGTGTTTGCAGCATGACTTGAAGAGGTGGTAATTTTATGAGGTGTGCTTTGTGAAAAAAGCTGATGGAGCTGAGGAACTACAAATGTTTTTACCCTTTGGCTGAGAAACCGCAGCATCACCCCTCAAGACTGACTGCTAGTGCACTTGTGGTTTAAATAGATCCTTTTGAATAATTTGTGATGCAAGGAGGAAGAGGTTACAAACATGTTGAGTGTGTTAGGATGTTTACTGTCTTGTTTTGGGATACAATTATTTTAAACATGTAATCATTCAGTAACTGGTTCTGAGTTTTTCCCATGAACACGAGAGCTTTTTGTTCTTCTTGTTTCTGGTCTGTTAGCATGACATCGTAGTAACACACACTTAACTGTAGACTTTCACTGCACTATACAAGGTCACTGAGTGGCTTAGGTCACTGACTTGGGATACTTTAAGCTGGAAGAGGGGCAGTAAGGGCAGGCGGGCTAACAGAGTCAAGAAGGAGTGAAATTAGGCAGAGGGTGAAGACAGGGCATAACAGGGACTGCTCTGTTCAGAGTGAAACAGGCGCAGACGGAGACAGACAGATGTGTCTGGGGGCAAGGCGATGGGAGACAAACAGCTAATATTTATGATCCTGGTTTTACTGTGCACCATTGACTTCTAATTGTTTGTATTTAGAATCCATCTACAATTTTTTTCAAAGTTGTATAGTGTTTTGATTCATAGCTTTCCTCTTCAGAACCAATCAAAGGCTAAACTGCTGTTGTGTTTCAGCCAAAAAAATCTAGCTTGCCAACATATGATGCCTAAGAGTCTCCTCAGACTACGCACCTGATGCACAAGCTGTATCACTCAGAGGTGTCAAAAAGATAGACATCTGGAAGTAGTCCAGGACACGTGAGTATAAAGCTCACACTCAGAAAGGAGACAACTTAAAGCTTTGATTATTTTTTGGACTGTCTGGTGCAGGCGCCATACTGACGTCTCACGTGCTTTTGGCAACACATGTTGAAAATACATTTGTAAGCTGCAATTGTTGGACTCACCTATAACTTGTACAACAACAAAACTTAATGTATGAATGGATCTACATGTGTCATTTGAGGGTGTCTCTTAAATGAAAACAGAACGAAGTCAATGGCACATCACTGGCACCTGGCTGAAAGTGTAAAACATGATCCTGTTTGTTCCTGTTTTGTCCCCGTCAAACACGGCAGTACCAGAAAGTTAAGGAAGTGACGTGATGCTGGTACTGAGTGTGAAATATGTCATAGGAAATCTTACATAAATACCAAACAGTAGCAAAATATATTTAAAGATATTTAAATCCCACTTCATGTGAACCTTCTGTTTGGAAATAGAGGAACAGACACTGGCCCCTTAAAAAGAAGAGCCCTCTTAAAGAACCATGTCTTCTACTGTTTTTTCTAATAACAACTTGTAATGTGGAATTTGCTGGTTAATATTTACTGTGAGTGTGTAACTGGGCTCACAGTATGAATGTGCCACTCAGGAACTATACATGCAATAATGTGTTTGTGAAAATTACATCAAGTAAGACAGCAGGTGTTTCCATCACTTGGTCATTGCCATGACAACTTGCTGCTTCACACTTAACAGACCCTTTTTGTTTGGGCCTCTGATCTGTAGCAGCTACTGTATGTTTGTCATATATAGATACATAGGCTACAGATGTCACTGCCCCTTTAGTAATTTTATTTCTTGCATGTGTCTTTGTATTATTTATTGCAAATACATGCAATAATGTGTGCTTAACTTAACCAGTATCCATCAAAATATTTCTGTTTAGTGGACCCTTGCCATAATGCCCTCATTATGTGTTTCAGGGGAGAGAAGCAGCAATGCTTGTTATTCCATTATACTTTTGAACCTTTTATAAAACTCAAAACACTTTTGACACAATTTTGTTTGCTTTTAATATCCATTTTCTTATTCAACTTCATCAATGTCTCAGCACTAATGCCTCTGTTAAAAGCAAAATGGCAACACAACTTTGTCAACAGAATAGGACATAATAGACATAAAAGATGGATATGAGGAAATGCATACCATAGAATGGAACTGAAAAAATAAGATGCATCTTTCAGTGGTTGGGTTCTGCAGTATTCTTTGGACTCTTTGGCATGTCTGGCTTGTGTCGCCACGGAAGCGACTGGGCTCCTTTCAAAGAGAAGCTCTCATCAGGGGAGTCAGTGGCACAACCATGTCAAAATCTCCAGTCTGTTGAGAAAAGGTCAAAGGCTTACAAAGAGCCAGTGACTGAGTGAAAGCTAAAATGTGTCTCTGAGTGTAAAGAAAAACTATATGATGATATAAAATATCACTCCAGTTGTCCCAGTCAAACATGGGCTAGGGTATATAACAAGGCTGATAAATTGAAGTAATCACTATGACAGAGTCCAAAGTGTTTTGGTTTACATCTGGTGGCAATCACGTAGCCACAGCACAGTAAGCATAAATTTGATACTAACTAAACTATAAGGTGACCTCTGACCCAATGCATGGATGGATTGTCATTATGGAGCAGTCTGATTTTATCTTATTGACATTTTAATCATATTGGTAGAAAAATATTTATCACTAATTTGTTCTTATTTATACTGCCTTTGCATTACTATAGTGTTGTTACTGACAACAATAACATTTTAATTTTAATAATCAATTTATTTGTGTGTATTTGTGTGTTACGTTAATGGACTATATTGCACCTCTCGACCAAAATGTATCATCTGTTTTTATAAACACTATTGTTTTTCCTAAATGTCACAGTAGTAAACTATTTTTGAAACATCTGTTTTTCCAACCCATGTGCAAGAATAACTCTTGTCAGGTCAATGGCCAATGTGACGTGTTACTATGCAAGTGAGGGAGCTGTGATGGGCAGTGGACGAGGTCTACTTGGTATTTCCAAAGAAAGTCCAGCAGGTGGAGGTGTTTTTTACAGTCTGCACAGTGAAAATGCCTTAGCACACTGGGTTAAGTCAGAGTGAGAAGGTCTGACGAAAGGCCTCAAGGCCCCAGAGGCCTGCTTCCAAACTATTTTAGTGTACAATGTCCTGAATTCACAAACCACTGATTTGAATCAATAACTATATTTTATATATTTTATAATTCAAATCAATCAACTCAGACCTGCTTCATGCAATATGTTTGTGTTTTTTTACTTCCATTACAGGCCTTAGCCATGACTCCCCTCCCTGCCCCCCTCCTCCTGTCCCTGCAGCTCGCAGTCTTTACATGTGTTAGTTATGGGGCATTCTACGGACACAAGCAGCATCCTCAACAATACCAGCCAGTACAACAATTTCAACAACATATGGGTTTGGGCAAGGAAGGCTTTCCTCAGCAACAGTACCTAGGCAAAGAGACACCCTATATGCAGTATCCCCACTATCGCAAGGAAATGCCGCAGATGCCAGTGAAGGGCAAAGTTCCCCGAAAAGGGGGCGCTTTTAATGGTGGACAGGACAAAGGTATAGATCTTTTTTACACTTTTACACAAATTTAATCATCTGTAATAGCATGCCAATGATGAATCATGTTTTATGTTATAAAGGTCAGACCATTCCAAGTGGTGCTGAGGGAATTCCTCAAGGTGAACCAGGTCCAGCTGGACCTCCAGGACCAGAGGGGCCTCCAGGTCCTCCTGGGCCACCAGGCAATGGACTTGCAGGACCTGAGGGAAGACCTGGACCACCTGGTCCACCTGGAATACCTGGAGTGGGCAAACCAGGATTGCAAGGATTGCCAGGCAGGCCTGGAGTAAACGGTGAGCCTGGACTGCAGGGTGAAATGGGCCCTAGTGGTGATTTGGGACCAGCTGGACAGCCTGGACTACAGGGACCCCCAGGGCCGCCTGGGATACCAGGAATAGGTAAAACAGGCGTACCAGGTTTACCAGGCCAGCCAGGCCCCAAAGGTGAACCAGGTCACAAAGGCCTTCCAGGTTTACCAGGATTACCAGGACCCAAAGGAGACAAAGGAATTGGCCTACCTGGACAACCTGGCCATAAAGGACTTCCAGGGCCAGCAGGACCAGCTGGACCAAGAGGACTTCCTGGTTTTGGAAAACCTGGGCTGAACGGGGCACCAGGACCGAAAGGACCACCAGGAGAAAAAGGACACCCTGGAGTGCAAGGACCAGCTGGGCTCCCTGGTGAAGGAGGACCTCCAGGCCCACCGGGTTTGCCTGGCCTAGGAAAGCCTGGCCCAAATGGCCTACCAGGACAGCAAGGTATGCCAGGCGCTAAAGGTCATCCAGGACCACCAGGCCTACCTGGTAAGCCAGGGCTTCCTGGATTTGGTAAACCAGGACTCCCGGGGCCAAAGGGTGATAAAGGCATGAGCGGTCCACCAGGACCATCAGGGCCAAAAGGAGACAAAGGCCATGTTGGACCACCTGGTATGATTGGACTACCTGGGCCAAAGGGTCCACCAGGTCTTCAAGGCCCTATGGGTCCAACTGGAGGCTTAGGTGCACCAGGTCCTAAAGGTGACTGTGGAGAAGGAGGACCTAAAGGTCTTGATGGAGCCAGGGGAGATGTTGGGCCTCCTGGTCTAGCTGGTAGAGATGGACTTCCAGGAGAAAATGGACAACCAGGACCAAGAGGACTACCAGGACCAGCTGGTGCTAAGGGAGAGAGTGGGCACAAAGGTCTCCCTGGTCAACTTGGTCCCCAAGGTCTTCCGGGACCTAAAGGACTAGATGGTTTAACTGGTGAGGCGGGACCTCAAGGTCCTAAAGGAATCCCTGGAATAGATGGTGCAGCAGGACCAATGGGGCCTTCTGGTCTCCCCGGCCCCAAAGGAGATATTGGCCCACCTGGTCCTCCAGGAATTGCAGGTGAAGGTAGTCCAGGTCTTCCTGGTCCCATAGGGCCCCCAGGAAAAGAAGGTCCAGCTGGAATCCCTGGGCAAATAGGTCAGCCTGGCCCTCCAGGACCACCAGGTCCCCCTGGAGCGCCTGGATTGTCCCCTGACATGGCTGGAGTACTCTCAGAGATGGGCCCTGGACTAGATGGTGTTAAGGCTGGTGCTTATGACAAGAAGGGCAAGTATGGAGCCAATGGGGCAGAGGTTATGGGAGCCAATGGATTGGAAATGCCAGCATTCACTGCTATTCTTACAACTCCCTTTCCACCTGTGGGCAGTCCAGTTGTCTTTGATAGGCTTTTGTACAATGGTCGGCAAAACTACGATGCTCAAACAGGGATTTTCACCTGTGAGTTGCCTGGTATTTATTACTTTGCTTACCACGTTCAGTGCAAAGGAGCAAATGTGTGGGTGGCTCTGATGAGGAACAATGAACCAGTGATGTATACTTATGATGAATATAAAAAGGGTTTCCTGGATCAAGCATCAGGGAGTGCAGTACTACCTCTCCAACCAGGGGACACTGTATATATTCAGATGCCTTCAGATCAGGCATCAGGACTTTATGCAGGGCAGTATGTGCACTCATCCTTTTCTGGGTATTTGCTATATCCAATGTAAAACCACAAACTGTTGATAATCTTATACAGCTTTTGAAATCAACAATCTCTTGATGTTTTCAACAGAGAAAAGAGGTTATGAAAAATCTTCAAAATAATCTATAGTTGCTTTGATCTGTACAGCCTTGAAGCCTACATTTTATTTAAAAAAAATACACTTTCAAAATGAAGCTATGTATGCAAAGAAGAAGAATAAAAAAACAAGAAAGAACAAACAGGCAAATTCTATTAAAAAAAAAAAGATTGTGCCAGATTATGTCCCTGGCACCCAATAACATGTTAGGAAAAGTGGCAGCTACCATGTGGTGGAGAATGTGAAATACAGCAAACCATGAAGATAGGTTTTGTCTAAAATTTAATAGTTTGTACAAATGGCAGTTGTCTCTTTGTTTATATGGGCAAAAATGACAAGAATGTAATTTACAGTCACAGTTACAAAAGTACACACAGTTCAGGGAATCAGAAATTTTAATTTACAAAGGACTGCTTTGTAAACAAAGGATGCAATTGAGTGTGTCAGGAAACTTGTAAATGATTTCGTAAATAGGACTATGTATGATTATGTACTTAACATACTGCAGATCAATGCCCAAAAACTGCTGGGTATAAAAAAAATACATTACTAAACAATATTATTTGTGAGAATGTGCTTTCTTGTTTGCCGTCACTAGTGGTGCATTCATTATTAAGCATTTAAGTAGGAAGCATAGTAGGTAATTCATTGTAAATTTTACAAGAAAATCAGGAAACAGGAAAAAAGGGAAACATGCTATAGTCTCCAAACTGTAAAACCACTCCTAAACCAGTTACCATATATTATTAAAATATTATTTTTACAATGAAAGAAGCACATTAGTTCTGATATGATGCCATGATTCTATTATTCATCTGATGTCTTGCTATCATGTTTGTGAAGAATACAGAATAAATTTGCTTAAAAATATTGTTCAAACTATGGACTCTAAGGCAGTGTTTTTGATATGTCACTGGAATTTATAACAGTATGTTTAATTATTTATTTACTGATCACCTATATGCAATACAATAAAATCATTCAAACTAATAAAGGAAAATAAATGTGTATTTCTCCTTTTAACCACGGTGCTAATATTTTATTGTAATCAAAGAACATAATTGTCTTGATTATTTTGATTTGTTAAAAACATGTTTTTTTTAAATAAATAATAAAATATTCAAGTCCTCATTGTTGTTTTTAAATTATTATGACCATGTATATTGATCTAGATGCAATATAAGCTACAACACACTTACGGGCTGTAGTGAACACTTACCTTGGTTAAGACAAGAATGTGGCCTGATGTTATTGCATTGGTTAACAGCAGCCCACAAACCTAAACCAAAATCATAGCTGCCACCAAATCTGCATTCTTTACAGTTACTACACCAAAGAGGCTTAAATAATTGCTACTGTTTTAAAGCTGATGCTGGACCCCGTGCAAAGCAGACAGATAATCCTTTTGTGAATCTTGTTATCTCTTGCTAATTTTGTTATTTGATTGTTGCTTTTGGTCCTATGGCGAGGTTCTGTGTCAGAAAAGTCACCTTAAGAGCAGGTTTTAATAAGTTTACAAAATTTAAAATTGCACGCATTTTGCTGTCCTTGGAAGTAAATATGGAGCAGGTGCTGATGCTGAGGTTCTGGAAGGGGTTTCCGGTGGGATAATACGCATGCGCAAAGTTTGTTCATCGTCTCTTGCATCCTGCATCCTTTGTTTCCGTAGATTCAACAACGAGCTGTTCTCTGACGTCGCACAATATATGCTGGCAATTCATTCTAGTAAGTATTGCATGTTTACACTTCATTTTAATGTTCGTTGTCGATCATGAAACTAGGTCCTATGGAAATTAGCTAAAGAAAATGTTTAAAGGTAAACGCTAACGATGTCGTAATGCTAGATTTAGTTAGCAATAGCCATAAAAGCTAACTCGTCTTGTTTCAAACAATATGTAATGCAGTCAATCTAACATCCTCTGTTACCATAGTTTTGATAGTTACCATGGAACTTTTATTAACATGAATTGGATGAGTGATAGTAGGAGGTCAAAGGTTGGTTGTTCGGGTTTTGATCTCCTGTTTATCCTATTCTAAATGCCTTAATCTTCATTATTCATTATACAGTTCATTTTTATGTTTTAAAGGGTTTTTTTTTCCAAAATGACATCCCGTGGAGGTTCCAGATCAGCTGCTTTGAATGGAAATGACAAGAAACTCAAGGAAAGGGTTGTCCCTCAGTACCAGATGAGGTAAACCCCATTTCTAGCTTTGTGACATCTAATCAATCAAACAATCAATCAACCAATCAATCAATCAATAAATGTGTATGAATAATTACACCATATGTACTCTCCTTTTTGTTTGCAGTGCTTCCCTGAAATCAGAGGTTCGGAAATTGAACTTTGTCCACCTTCTAATCTGGCTTCTAGTGGCAGCACAAGTGACTGTTAGCCAGTTCAACCTGGTATCCCATGACATAGTATCAATGCCATATCAGTGGGAGTATCCATACCTACTCAGCCTCCTTCCTCTGCTCTGCAGTAGTCTGTCACTTCCAAAAAATAATATCAGCTATCTTGTTATATCAATGATTAGTGCAGGACTGTTTTCTGTGGCACCCCTAATTTATGGGGGAATGGAGATGTTTCCTGTCGCACAGCAGCTTTACCGCCATGGGAAGGCCTACCGCTTCATTTTTGGCTTCTCTGCTGTAACAGTTATGTACCTAGTAATGGTGGTTGCTGTTCAAGTGCATGCATGGCAGCTTTACTACATGAAAAAACTGCTGGACTCATGGTTTGATGCTACACAGGAAAAAAAGAAGAAATAATCAAACCTGAATTTGTCTGTGACATTTTGTTCTCAGCATTTTTTATTTCTGCATATCCCAGACTCTTATGTAATCAAATAAATTAGCAGGTGTTTTCAGTAGAGTTTTTTTTGGGTTTTTTTACCTTACAGACTGTATACAATAAACTGCTACTGGGACAATTTGCTACACTGTGCATTCAAACAGTCTAAAATCTAGTCTTTTGAAATGCTATCATTATATCGTCGAATATATCTTTACAATTAAACTTTGCTGTCTAATAATAATGCCATATGGTTTACAGTGTTTTTATCCTCCACTGCACCAGACTCCTCACATTGTCTGTCAATAAGTCCATGTTTGTGGCAGAAACAGCTATATAACCAGATAATACCAACCACGTAAATCTAATTTTGTATGCCAATTTCATATTTGGTTCCCATACTGTCACAGTTGGATATTGCAATGCGCCTGCGCACAATGAATGCACAATGCCACGTACGAGTTGACGTTAACAGTCTGTAGGACACTTCCTGATGCTGGCACCCAGGTCCAGTTCGGCTAGCTAACATATTTGATTTTCACGGTTTGGAGAAACCTGTGAAATACAGCGTGGTCACGTCGTCTGATTCAGGTTAGTTACATGGTCGTCTCTTGAGTCGGGATGGATCGTAGATCGATTCTCGCCACCCAATACACTTTTATCAGATCACTATTGACTGCTTTTAGCTACAAAGCTAACTAGCTAGCTAGTGTAAGGTGGCTAATGTTGTGTTCGCTAAGGAGCTAGCTGACTCAACGCCAGTTTCCCCAAACAGGTGTCGGTATCGAAGTTAACCAACTGCAGTAACATTTTATATATATTTACAACTTGTTCATATGTTTGCCTATCTCACTATGCTTTTAAACGTAGCCGGCTAACTAGCTGGCATTTCCCCGACCCATGTTAGAAAGTGAAATTTGGCTAAAGACCCACAATAATATAATAACGAGTAAAGCGATTTGATTTCAACATAATACGTGTTTTTTTTTTAATTTAATAACAGCTTTAATAGAGCTTTACAGACTATATAGTAGTGCCAGTCTCTCACATTCAGGCGCCACTGACAGATGACTTTGCGGTTATTTCTAGTTAGCTATAGGCGTGTAGAGTTGTCGTTTTTGTGGATAATTTTATGGATTTTATGTGCCAAATCTTCATTTTTATTCTGCATTAGTCTGTTGATGTGCTCAGTGTCAGACCTGTATGCTAATGTTAGCACACAATCCCTAGCATCCAGCTAATTATTCATCTGGCCTTGACTAGGAAACCGCAGCGTTTTAGAAATATTTTCTGAATGATAGGCAGCACGGCCTTTCTCCAAATGAAGCCGTGGGTGTTCTTTCTGCTCTAACTGGTTTATTGTGACATCCGTGTTTGAACCACAGAATTATCCAAATTTACACCGTATTGTCTCACGGATCTGTTAATATAGCTCAGCCCTACATCTTATCTATGTTCAAAGTTCATTACATGTACAGGATAATAGATTGGACTTTGTCACTTCATTGTGATCACCTTTAGGCTCTGACATTGCTTAGTAGTGGGAGCAGAAGAGGGCGGACGACACCATGAACGGCCAGCTGGACCTGAGCGGCAAGTTGATCATTAAAGCCCAGTTAGGTGATGACATCAGGCGTATCCCTATCCACAATGAAGACATTACTTATGATGAGCTGGTGTTAATGATGCAACGCGTCTTTCGGGGCAAACTGCAGAGTAATGATGAGGTTACTATCAAATACAAGGATGAAGGTAAGTCTGTATTGGTCTTGTCGTCAAGTGTGTTGTTATTTACTATACAATTATTGTTGGGATTTACATGATTGCTAATTACATTTTTTAACTTTATAGCATGCCTATACCCAAGTGCTAAATATTTTAACTAATGGATCCTTTTACTTTTTATAGATGATGACCTCATTACAATTTTTGACAGCTCAGACCTCTCTTTTGCGATCCAATGCAGTAGGATACTTAAACTGACATTGTTTGGTAAGCTGTGTGTATTGTTTTAATTTTTAAACTTGTCTGGATTAAACCTTTTTTCTTGCTAGGAGCCACACATTTGATAGCTTGTTGTCATGATCCATTTACAGAGGACAGTCACTTGAGGGCAGTGTGGCTTTACATAGCAGCCCTTATTTCCCCTCTGCTCAGTAAACATGGGGAATGAGATGCATTCACTGACTGTCTAACAGATGGTGCTAGATAACCATCAAAATAATGAATTTGGGCCCTTCCTAGCTTCACAGAATTTACAGATTGTTAAAACAATCTTGTTTTTTTCCCATTTTCTTGATCTCACCTTAAATTATCCGTTTCTCTAGTAAATGGTCAGCCAAGGCCTTTGGAATCAAGTCAGGTGAAGTATCTGCGCCGAGAGCTCATTGAGCTTAGAAATAAAGTCAACAACCTCTTGGATAGCTTGGAACCACCAACAGAACCTGGCTTGACCCCTGCAGCTCCAGACACTGGTCAGAACTCAATATTTTTACTTACACACTATTGTCACTGAATGAGTCAAATATAGACATATTGTGAAACATGACATTTAACGTAAAATGAGTTTTCAGCTTGACTGTGACTATTAACATGGCTTTATTAAATAATCTTAATGGTTGCTACAGCAACTCAGGTTTTAAAGAGATTCCTTAGAAGCTACACTTTCTTCTGTCTTACAAAACCAGGCCATAATTATAAGATCTGGATTCAAGATGGATACTGGCATAGTAATCAGTCATTACAATTTAATAAGCTCTTCTCTCAGTAGCATTTCATTCCTGTTATGCTACACAGACACTTCTAGTTCAGTTCACATCAATATAATTATGCACATTTAAGCCAAAAGGCTATCCCATATGATAACTAAAACCAAACATTTACTTAAGGAGGATGTGGTGTCATCATGTATTTTGTTGTGTCTACAGCTAAATGAGAATTTTGCAAGGGTAGCAGCTGGTTTTGAATAGGAAATAATAGCATAAATCATTTTATGAGGCTCTGGCAGTTGCTCAGTCTAATTTTTGTGAACTATACCACTTTTCTACCACCATTTTTTCAAGCATATATTTTTCTTAACGTGATGTTTCTAGAAACCGTGGATGGCCGTGAAGGCAAAGTGGTGGTAGCAGACCCCTCAGTCAAACAGGCCACTCCAGTGAGCGCAGCTAGCATGTCAGCCTTTGACCCATTAAAGAACCAGGATGAAGTCAACAAGAATGTCATCTCCGCTTTTGGCCTGAGTGAAGACCAGGCCCCAGGTAAGAATGCTATCAAGCTACAAGAGGCTTTGCTCTGCTTTCCTTCACTTTGCATTATCATATGTCACCAGGAAAATGTAGATTGTTATAAAAAATATGCTGTTTTTAGCTCCTCCACCAGTTGCAACAGAAGAGCGCTCAGGAACACCAGACAGCATTGCCTCTTCTTCATCTGCAGCTCAACAACCAGGAGTGCCCACCCAGCCACAGGCTCCATATCCTGGAGTGCAGGCCCCCCCTGCTGGCATGGATGGTGAGACACTATTAGACAAATTAAGTGTAATTCTTGGACCTCTGGTTGCTCCTTTGTTGTGTTTTTAGTGACATCCATGATACCTCAGTTCAAACTACTGTATCAAGACCTTTATCAAACATTTATATAGTAATAAAATCAGCATTTTGTCTGTTATTTTTCTCAAGACATGTTGAAGAGGACAGCAAAACCACATGTTTTATTTCTCCATTAAAGCTAAACAGCCTTAGCGTGTGCTTCATGCTGTGAGTGCTCATGACCTATTGACATGAGGCTACACCTCCTTGAGCCACAGAAACCTATCCCTCCATCACACTTACATAACACCTTGATGAATTACAGGCGGAGCTCAACCAGAAAGCTCCCAATTTCACAGGCTTGCATTGTTGCACTATAAAAGCTATAATGTTCAGTCCAGTACGCAAGGTAACAGATGGTTGTCACATCAGTGCGCTGCTTATACCTTCTGTCCTAGTTTGTTGATAGTTAAGTATTAGTTGTCAAGTCTTAGAATGTGATGCTGTTGTCTGAGCTCATGTTGTCCTTTCCACAATGTTGGTACACCCAAAGAATGGAAAATAAGCACCAGTTCTCCCGTGTCTTGAAAAAAAGTTGTAGACTTTGGTGTGTCCCTCATTATGCCCAAGCTCTTTGCTTGTTATTTGTTGTCAAGTGTGTTTATTCAACAGGCCAGAGATCTGGGGGAAAGACTTGGGTCTTGTTAACAAAGATGGCTGGTTTGCCAAGTCTTGTATGTTTGCCGAACTTTAGGATTTTCAGTGGAAAAGTTTACGTAATTCTGAACTGTTTCCATATTTTGATAGATACTACACTATACTGTACTATTATTGTACTGTACTATGTAGTCCAGGTGTTTTGTGAACCCAAAAATAAAATGAAAAATAGCTAGTATCATTCAATAAGCCACTCAATAAATCTTTCTATCTTATGCATTGTGTCCCAGGATACTGAGAATGCATGTTCTTTTATCTTCAGGACAGGTTTACCAGCAGTACCAGGCTCCAGGAGGCTACCCCCCTCAACAACCAGGTGCCCCACCTCAGCATCAGTATGGTATGCAATATCCTGGTAAGAGCATGCTTTATTCACAGTGCACAAACGCAAACTGACATTTGCTTCCTGGTTTTGCCCAATATTCTTTTGTGGTTAAATAAAATAAATATTGTATTCATTTTCTCATGCTTTGCAGTGCATGTATTACACCAAAAATATTTCTACTCATTACAGGCTTTTTAAGTATGCATGGTAATGGCTGTTTCTTTCTTTATCTTCTCGCTATAACTATTTACTCATGAGTATTACCGTGTCTTTTTTTTCTAGAGAAGGTGTGCATGTAATTTGATTCTGTATGAGAAAAACACTGTTGCTCTTTTGAGTTAAGTGGAGACTTCTTCTTTATCTCTCAGCTGGATACAGTCATCAGCCTGGAGCCCCACAGCCGGGTCCACCTCAGCCACCGCAGCAGCAGTTTCAGAACTACGCACCTCCGTCATCCCAGGCACCTGTCCCTGGTCCAGCACCTGCCCCGGGCTTTCAGGGCGGGCAGCAGCCGCCTCACTCAGCTCAGGGACCGCAGCAGTATCCACCAGGAGCCTTCCCTTCCCAAAACTACACCTCCCAAGCCTCACAGCCTGCCAACTACAGCCTGCCGCCGAGCTCTCAGCCCAGCCCCGGTTACCAGCCTCGCCCGGCTTACACCCCACCTCCAGGCAACACTGTCACCCCCCCACCAGGAGCTGCTAACCCCTACGCCCGCAACCGCCCCCCTTATGGCCAGGGCTACACTCAGCCTGGCCCTGGATACCGATAAAATTATGTAACTAATGTTTTAGATCCTCTGCCCAAGCTCTCCCCTCTGTGTGGCTCCAGTTGTCTGGAGTAGGTAAGGATACCTGGTTTACTGCTCTGTACTCCCGTCATACAAATATCCAAACATGACAAGCAAATTTCCTCCGTCTGATGGTTAGTGTTTGTATGTTGTCTTAATATTGCCTCTCTGTTCTGTCCCTGGTGTATGTTTTTTTGTTTTTCTTCTGTCATAATTTTCTCTGTCTGATCAATCCTCTTGTATCTGTCAAAGTAAAAATATAAACAGTCTGTATGCACACACCTGGGAGACCAAAACAGGCTGTTGCACAAACCTTTTCCCCATAGTAACAATTCATTTGGTGGGTGAGATGAGCATCCACTGCATCTCCACCACTCCTATTGGTATAATAGATGCGTTAGTTAGACACGACCTAAATGAAATGTTACACCTTTGTGTTCTTTGCGTTTTGTTTTCTTTTGAGATTTTATCACCATGTCGGTATTAATGAAACTGCCCATGTTGGGAACACTAGCTACGTAATGGCACAGTGGCCAGAAAGGCTTCCTTTGTTTAGTTAAATCACCTCCTAAAGCTTGCTATTGCTTTCTCTTTATCTTATCATTGGTTTTTACTAATATATCAAATCAAATTCCACCTTCAGTGAGAGTAGTTGTTTGTATAAACTGTATGTATAAAATGTAACTTTTTTTCTTGAACCTAATAAATGATTGAAACCCACTTGGAGTAATTTTTTACTTTGTTTAGATTAAGTTGGTTTTGGCCCTGTAGACTTTGTGGTTTTTGAGTTCATGTCTGTGTGTTAAGTTTGGCTTCTCACTGCCCTTTCTTCCCAAGCTGGATTTGGAAAAAGTGTGGTAATGCTGGTATTTAGTTTTTCCTTCTTCTGGGTTATGGTTGGCTGGGAAGCGTGGCATGGGAGTATGTGGTTGGGTTTTTTTATGTCAATCTGCCTTACCAAGTAAGAAGTATTGAAAGTATATGTTTATTATATTTAATTAGTAAAAGTGTTCCAGGACAAAATTTGAGAAAACAAAGCTGTTTATCATTTGTTTTATATTGCCACTGTGTCCAGTTTGCTTAAGGACTAGGGACCACTCTTCACATGACCAAAATAAATAAAACAACCACACAACAACCAAGATTAAATAGATCCAACAAAAGCTCAAAAGGCTTTTAATTTCAAAGAAATGAAAACTATATACATTTTTTTGTTTTTGTTTGTGTGAATTGAAAAATCATTTTTTACTTAAAATATTAAATTTTATTCCACAACACAAGGTTTTCCTTATTCCACTAAATTTTCAGTTTTCTTATTATACACAATATACATAGTAATTCTTGACAAAAAAGGCAAACAAAGTGACATCAAACTTGGCCAGCCTCTGTACTGACAGAGTACAGTAACTCTGATGTACTGCATTCTCCATCACAATCATCAAAATACTATGAGGAAATATTATGTGTTTTTTTCCATCTACAGTCCTGTGATGAGTAACCCTGTGTGTTAAATAAACCATGTTTATTTCCTCTTCTCACCCACCCATGAAATGAAAGACTTAAACTGTACAAACAAAATAGTCTCATAAAGCCTCCTGTTCTCATCTGTTGCATTTTTACATTCATACAAAATGTCCACTTAATGATTGGTATTCCTTGTATAAAATGTAAAGGTTAAAAAAAAGGAACATCAGTTCACTGCCATGCTTGCACTGGGAAGAATCTGTCATTTTAAAACAGCACAAAAGAGCACAAAATAGTCAGTAACAATCCATTGATAAATAATATAATACAAGTTATTACATTTTGGGAGCCAGCTTCCCAAAGTTTTGTCTGATTATATTCAACTTTTTGATCACTCAAACCTATGTCTGCTGTGACATGTTTGATAAATAGATAATTAAAACCAATGTTACAAATACACCTTACGGACTTTTGTGACACATGTTGAGTTCATTCCTTGCTTAAAGGCCTATAGACTGTCCATGGCTAACCCACCTTTAGACCTATTCAGGTGTTGATAGTACTCTTGATAAGCCTAACCACCGAGGTAAAGTACTCTTCTGGGTGGCTCTATTGGTTCTTACCACTTTCCAGGTATGGGGGTACCACACTCATACCAACCCACATAAGTAACATGTGACTTTCCTCCAATCTCTCCAAAGCTGACAGGTTCCTGTCGCATTGCTCTGTAGAATCCTGAAGTAAATACACAAGAGTCAGAGTGTCTTTCTGAGGGTAATAAATATTAGGTTATTGCGTGTAGTTGAAAATATTACCTTGCCGACTTTGTAGCTGGTCAGCAAGCATCTGTGTCCCTGTCCATCCATCCAAGAAGGAGTCAACAAACTGACAGTGGTCCTCACCATATCCAGTCTGGTCTCCAATGTTGTAGAACTTTCCTAGAAAGCAGCGAGTAAATAATGTATGTGTATAAGCTATAAATAAGCTATAAATAAACATGTTATAGTCATTCATTTACCATTGAGTGAGTCGCTTAGGTAGATCTTGTATCTCAAGGAGTTGCAGAGCTGTATGCCCACAAACTTTCTGTACCAAGTTCTCTTCACATATTGTTTTCCATTGCATTCAGAGTAGGCATCAGCTTTAAATGGAAACTGAGTCCAGATGGCATCTTTGCCTTTAGGAAATTCATAGATGCAGGATTTCAATTTAAAGTAAAACAGACCAATATACAAAAAAAAAAGACCAAAAAAAGTATGAATTTAAATCAGTGATGAAGAAAAATAAAAGCTTTTCACCTGCAACATATTCACTCACACGTGGATCCGCTACAAATATGAAAAAAGGTTGAAATAAATTAAATCATTGTGAGTAATACAAAGCTTAACCAACCAGACTTTGGCATTTTTGGGATCATCAGATTAAGAGCCTAATTAAACTTCTGAGTGTAAGACGGGCTAATGGCAATGTGGTATTTGGCACAAATAAAGTGGCATTTAAATGCAGCTAATTAGCGTTTCAAATAAATAACTACACATGTTAAGCGCTGTACTCTGTTTAGGAGTGTTAGGTGGTGGGTAAAACTCACCTGATTCTGTACTAAAGGACACTGGTTCACTGGACGGCCCCGTTCCCAGCTCATTCTTTGGTGTTACCTTGAATTCATAACTGAAATAAAAATATACATATTGAAAGAAACATCGTAAATTATCCGATTCATACACAAAAAAATGTACTTCACTGAGATATTATTAGCATGCCCTCAACAGCACAGTGTTGTATGGGTCGCTCTCACACACACACACACACACACACACACACACGGGTGATGGTTATTCCACGTGTTTCTTTCACATGTCCTGGCAATAGAAGGATTCAAACCCAGCCCACATAAGGGTTCAGCTCAGTCTAGAGACTCCAGATGCTAATTAAAAACTCAGTATCCAAGCACAGGATCCCACTCCACCCAGGCTTCCTCAGTTTTTGATGTATGCGCACAGTTTGACACAAATAGGGTGCTTTTAAATTCATGTCCGGAAAGGGAATAGAATGTTTGACATTCCCAAGAAGTTTGCAAGACATAAAATATTATTTGTCGAAAACATGCAATTTGCAATACATCATCATTGGTCCAGAAACATAAAA
Source organism: Rhyacichthys aspro (assembly GCA_036850595.1). NCBI lineage: Eukaryota > Metazoa > Chordata > Actinopteri > Gobiiformes > Rhyacichthyidae > Rhyacichthys > Rhyacichthys aspro. The sequence goes on from CM072168.1 coordinate 11,282,249, forward strand.
ATATCTGGCTCACGTCTCTTGTTCCGTGACTATGAGCTTCATACCTGCTCTCTGGTTTGAGATTCTCCACAGCTGTATGTGTCTGGTTAGTTGTGAGTATTGAGATTTCCTGTCCATTTGGCCCTTTGGTGGTTGATACGACTTCATACTCTAAAAAACAAAACAAAAAACAAAACAAATATCAAGTTATCTAATCCATCAAAACAGATTTTACATTTGATCACATTTTAAAAACAAATTACTATCTTCTTTTCAAATCTTTAGGCAGTACTTCCGGTTTGTCAGTACCTCTTGTTTCATTGTCGGACTTCTGCCAGTCCAGAATGACAAACGATGGACATCCCTCCACTGTGACCACTGTGAGGTTTGAAGGTGGGACTCGAGGAGGCCCAGTGACACTGATGTCATTTCCTTCCTCATCAGGAAAGTAAGTCAAAGAAGATGTGATGGAGCATGGCTCATCTGGCTTCTTATCAGTCTTATAGATCACATGGGGCGCTGTGGAAATGTTCACAAAGATTTACTTTTTTTGCTAAAGTTCCGATTTATAAAAGAGGTTTTTCTTACCAACAAACCGTTTCTTGCCCATTATGTCTACCTCCGATGCAGGTAAGGGTCTGAATATAGAAGAGTTTTCACCTATATCGAAGCGACTGTCTGCAAATAAAACAGCAGAAAGGTGGTAAGGTTCACATGATGTGCCAGCAGCCTCTGGCAGTGCTTTCTGTCCTTATTTTTACAATCCTGGCTGCAAATACTCACAGCCAACTGAGCCAATCTGGCTTACACTCATCACTCATCATATTTTTACTTTTCTTTCTTCATTTTTACTCACCTGTAAACTGCATTACTGCAAACCAATTCTTAACATATTGCTGCCTTGGTTTATCCCCAAAAAGCTTGTCTATGCTATCCTTCACATGCAAGTTATCAATGTCCAAAAACTGTTAATAAACTATAAAATTTCATTATGGTATAATGAAATATAAGTTAGTCATACTGTTTACTGCCGGGGCAGAGGTGGTTGTCTGCTGTCGGCGCTCTTGCTTAGGCTTGGCTGTAACTAGAGCGAATGGCTTCAAGATGGACTCCTTGTCTCCTTGTTTTAAATCCATGGGTTTATCTGAGGACAGTGAGAAGTAGGAACATAAGAGATCAACTCAGAATCATCTGACTCACAGTCGTGCATAGTTGTGATCCATCTGCTCTGGCCATCCTCACTGAGCAACCCAGTGGCCTTTTCCTGGCGCCTGAAAGATCAGAGATTGCTTGTGCAATAGCTCCTGTGCTCTTTAAAGGAAAGTGAGATTTGCCAGAATACACCAAGGGTGTCCAGAAACACAGTGTCGTGCGCATATTGAGTGCAGTGTGAGCTTAAGCCAAATATGACTTTGGTGCAAAACTGCCTTGTTAATATTCCCCTCATAGTCTTCTGTGTTTTTCTTTGGTGTCTGAAATGCTTGTTGTTCATATAACAGAGATAATATGCCCAAAGCACAATTTGATTTTAGACATTTTTCTCCAAAGATTGTCTTTCTCTCAGATCTTAAAATTGTTCTCTGGATGTTATACAGTGAGGTAGATAAGTAATACTAAGGGCCCCTAAATTATAGCAGTTACTCTTACTCTCTGTAGGCAGCTAACCAAAAAACTGGACCAGATACTTTACCATGGACCTATCAGAGCAGGGTGGGCTGAGAGCTGTCTCGATAGTTTAAGGCTGATGTTACTTTTCAAAACAAAATTACAAATGTATTCTTCAAGTGATAAACAGAAGAGAAAATGGAGACCTAATGCACCATGTACATTTTACTTCAAGCAACAACATTTAAAGAATTGATACTGTTGATTGTGACAGTGGTTCTCAAGCAGTGGGCAGCACCACCTCACTTGTGTGTGATGGTACAACTGAGTTAGACTAAAACTTAAAGATAGGCTTGTTTTTGACAATAGGAAAACAAAATGTTAGATGTTTTCTCCTTCAAATTTGAAGAGTTGTTTGACCCAAAGTGAGAACCACTGACGTAAAGTAGCTGAAGCTGCAGTTTCTATTATGTTCATGCAATGACAAACAGTACATAGGTGCAGCTATGTTTAACTGCCCTCACCATGGTCACTAGGTTTCCCAACCAGGTTTGTTCTCTTGTTGACTGGGACAGATGGCTGCAGAACTGCTGTAAATCATGGAAAACAATAATCTTGTAAGTGAAAACTGAAAGAGAAACACGTGGTCACTGAAGCACAGCACTGAAAAACATGGCGATGGTGAGCAGTGCAGGAGAGAGTGATGAAACTGCATCCTTGAAAATAGGTGGACATATACACAAAACAAAAAGCACATAAAAGCCAGGCAAATTATCAGTGAAATAGTCATATGTTGCTATCATGGCATAGCCTTATCTATAATCATGAATGATGCCAGTGGTTTCAGCCCAAAAACTAGACACAGAAAATAAATTGTCTTTGGACTGTCACTATACAAAACATATCTCATTTCCAAACACAGCACTGATTTATGTTCTTAAACAAGCACTGTGTTAAGTTTCTGCTGTGGTATCACAGAAGAAATGGAGACACTGTGGGAGGCTTGACACATGATATTTCCTTTTCATACTCCCAGTGCTCAGAGTTGCCTGGATATTGACTTTATTGTTGTTCATCACTCTCTTATCTCAGTGTTTGATTAACAATTATTTTGTTGACCAGATTGTGTAATTTTCTCAGCTATCTATGTCAAGTCCAAAACACCTACAAACATTTGTGTTGGCTGTGATTCCATCTCTCGTGTAGCAGACCTCCCCTTTGTTGACATAAAATGAGGGATTTTTGGCAAATAAACTTCAGTTGAGGCTAGCAAGAAAAAAAACTGAAACATCAGCCAACATCTGTAGAAAGAAAAACATGCATTCTAGAAATGTTTCTGCCTCTCACATGATTACCTAATGGCCAACATGTGCTCACAACTTAAGGCCCTGTCTCAGCCTCCCATCTTATTTCATCAAGTTGTTCTTTTATTTATTTATTTTTTTTATTTTTTTGCCACACAGTGGTCCTCGTAAAGTCACGACCAGCCAAGTTTGTTTTTGCCAGCTGTATGAAAACTGGCTTTGGTTACCTGTAATAATACGTGCAAATAGAAAACTATGGTCTGTAATAATTTCCTAACACATACCAGAGACCTTCATTTTGATGCTCCAACATGCACGGTCTTCATGGAGAAGAGTGAGTGATGAAAATATCTTTTACATATCTCTGCCACTGATGTACCAACTGTTGTGCCAGTACCACTCAATATTTCCTTAACATTGTTTTTGTTTTAGATGTGTGTGGTTTTGCTGGGCTTGACATTTTGTAGAGTTGCTTCCACAGAGCCTTGCGACTCCTTGAAGACCTCTGAAACTGTCCAAGTTTCCAGAAATAACACACACCAGCTGTGACATGGGACTGAAGCACAACCTCACAACTCCAAAGAAGGAGCGAACAGAGTGTCAACATTAATAATATACAGTGCATGTTCCAGACGTGGCTTGCATTGCTACTTCAGATTGATTTGATTACTCTAATTAAAAGAGCCAGTCTGGTAGACTAAAAATAATATGACTCTCTAAAAAGGGCAAATCACATTCAACCTTCACCACAACCAGACTAAACATAATTCAATCAAGTTTCTTATTAGGGGTCCACATGTGCAGTACACTAATATAGTATAGAGGCGACTGGAAGGTGATGAAAAGGAATTTACAGATGGCTTCAATCCCAGTCAAGCACAAGCCGCTGGGAATATACATAATGGACAACACAGACCATGACCAAAATGTCACACTGACAAACACACAGAGGATCACAGAGAGTGACAGAGCTGAGCTAAAAGCACAGATCAGTGCAGCTGTGTTGGACGGGACATAATGGTGCCTTTGAGGTTAGTGCATGAGGGAGACTGAGCAGGGGTTATCTTGGTTGGTCATTACCAGGTTTCTCTTTGGACCACACCACAGGTTTAGGATGAGCTTTGCCCCTATGATGCACCCCACCAGCTGTTGGAGGAAAAAAGGTTTGTTGTAAAAATCAACTTGGAAGAGAGTCAAAGTAGGAAGGAGTAATCAGTCTGTGTCTAGGGGAGGTTTAACATCTGGATATAACAATGGGACAAAACACAAAGACATTTTTTTTTTTTAACTTTTACTAAATAACTCCTTGAAGTGTTTTGGGATGGTGAGTACACATGACTCTGCACAATGCCAGGCTTGGCACAATTGCTGTAAAATGTGGTGCTGGCCAGAGTTATGGTTAAACTAGCCATCTTCAGATACCATAAACCATGTCAACAATCGTAAACCTTAGAGAAAGAGAACAAAAGACAAAGGAATAGGAAACCACAGGTATTTAAATGAATGTTTGCTTTTTAAAAATGCGTTCCTATAGCTGCAAAAGAGAGTGTTGTAACTGGAGGTGGCTGGAAGAAAAGATAGAAGTTTACAGGATTACCCCCAGGTGTGTTGGAGGAGTGGATAATCCTCAGTCTGTCACCATTACGGGTGGGATTAGGTGGAACACGATTGCGAGACATTACAGGTTGTCTTCCTGCTGAAGTAATTGTTGATGAGCTAGTGGAAGAATGAGGCACATCACCAGTTGATGTTCCGCGAATGCCAGTACCTACATGAAAAATAAATTCATTTGTAAGGTTAAGGGTGACTTTTTGACCGTAACAGCTCCGGCCTGGATAGAATAAATCATAGGATAATGTAAAAGGTGAGGAATGAAGAAGAACTGAAATGATAGAGGCTGAAATGAAATATTAAAGCTGGACACAAATTAAGCTGATGAACACGATTCAGAATTGAGCGGTGGATGGAGGCAGCGGTAATAAAGATGTGTGGCATGGTGCAATGGAGATGGAGATAGGGAAGCAGTGGACAACCAATGAAGTGCTTCTTAAAGCACTGTTAGGTTCGTGGTGGTTGACAAAAACAGACATAGCAATGGGACAAACTTGACACTTGACATTATGACGTTTACCCTGATTGTTACTACTGGCCTTCTCTGTAGCCAGGGCAGGTGGAGGTAGAGGCTTGCCCTCTTCTGGAGCACTAGGAGCTGCATAAGAGAGAACTCACTATTTATTTATTTTATTGTAACTTCTACAAAATAAATACAGATGTATCTTTACTTTTAAAAGAGGCACACTTTCCTTAAGTGATTTAAACATTAAAAGGTATTTGATGATCAAACCTACACAAAAAAGTTTCCAAAAACCGAGGCTTGGTAAATTTAAAAATATATTTACCTGTACTAAGGTCAAGCAAAGTTGTCTTTGATGATAAAAATATTAATAAGATGAAAATATGAAATAATTCCTTTTGTTACTTTTTTTTTGTTTTGTTTGTTGTTTTTTAGATGGTCTTACGCACCAGTTCTAGGTACAAATCAGGTGCAAAAAGCTCATATAGTGCACAAAGACCACAATTATCATAAAAAATATGCCCCTTTTAAAGTAGGAACACTTCTATTAACGTTGGGAAGTTTACCAGTGGGGGTTGAAAGCCTTGGGATAACAGGGTCAGTCCTGGTCTGAGGCTGACGCCTTGGCGGAAGCTGTGGTTGGGGCTTTGGCAGTCTCTTGCGTTGTGCTTGGCCATTGGGGAGGATCTTTGGTTGTGCCTGTGTCTTGGGTATGGGTAGGACACTGTGCACCTTTGATGTGTGTGTTGGCTGTGGCTTTATTGGTGGTTGGGGTTGTAGCTCAGATTTGAGAGCGGTCTTTGCTTGAGCTCGTGTTTGGGTTTCTGTTTGTGCTTTTGGTTTTGGCGTGGGATGAGAGCCTGCTGCTGGAGGCTCCACTGAAAAAGTGAATGTTGCTGAAAGGGGATTTGGTTGGTTGTATGGTCTGGGGTGTGGGGTTGATTTGATCTCAGGTGTTTGTAAAGAAGACAATCTGAAATTATAAAATGCTTGTGTTGCTGATTGAATGTTTGGTACGTGTGGTTCAGTACTGGTTAGTTTGGAAAGCTGGGAGTGGGATTCTTGGGCATTTTTCTGTGGCTCACGAGGCAAGATATAACTGAGGAGGTCTTCTCGTCCTGGGTTGTTTGAGAGAGAAAATAGGTCTATAATATGCAATTCACAATTTTTGTTAATACACATTTTGTCAATAAAATTGGACTTAGGCTAAAACATGAGTTATGCAATACCCTGTTCTGAGCTTAGTCTGAGACAGGGTGTCCATGTTCAAAGGCAGACAGCCCATATGGAAGCACTAGAAATGTAACAACCATGTTACTGCCAACAGACGTGACTACCAGGTCAAGAATGGCTTTGAGTGATGACCATATAAAATCCATTGGTTTTGCCTCTACAAGCCAGGTTAATAGTTGCTGATTATTGTTTGCTACAAGGCTTTGATGGACAAATCAAAACTTATCAGTCTGATCAAACAACCTCAGTAAATAAAGGAGAAAGAGAGGAAAGTGAAAAGAAAAGAAATAAGGACAAAGCAAGAAAAAAAACATGAAAGAAATTTATAAGGGCCTCTTCTTGATCCTGGAAACAAAAGTAACAACAAACACACATGAAAACGTCTGGTCCATGCAGTCTGGTCATGCAGACTTCATACTGCACTGCACTGAAAGCACAAGCAACATATTAAGTCAAACTGTAGGCTATTCAGTAGAATTGTACAACTTAGAGAGAAAGTGTCATCAACTGCAGAAAGAAGGGATGGAAAAAAAATAATGATACATTTATATTATGTAAATTAGATTTTACTTGAGCAAGTGCTGCAATTAGTGTGGCAAATGGGATCAATAGACACCAGTGTACAATAATGTTCCATCCTCTGATCCTACATCATAAAAGGTGACTTTAAAACCATCAAAAACATATAATGCCATGCAGCCAAGGTCACCTACCTCATGACAAACTAACCAACTGCCAACTCCATCATCCTTTCCACAGGGAGGGTCTAGCTACTGGACTTACTGAGAACATGCTGCTGAGCATGCACCATTTACACAGGCCATTTTAAAGCACCCACTTTCTTCCTTAGTATCTGCCAAGTCTATGATGGCACACAGCTGCTACTAAAGCCATGAAGCTTTTAGAAAAATAATCACGTGTCAGATTAGGATTGTTTACCGATGGCTGGCTGTTTGGTCACAACAGGTAGTGTGGGCCACGGTGTCAACACAGAATCCTGCCTAGTTGTGGTTGGAGCTGAGAAATATTATTGGAGTTAGAAGAAGTCCTGCATAATGTTCAAACATGTTATGTGAAGAGGCAACTAAGACTGCTTGTAGGTTGGTAGCAAGGAAGTGGGGTGTATGATTTGTTGTAAGGAAAAGGGTTTTGACACTTGAACCTAAGGTCAAAAAAGTGATTACCAAGAGTTGTCTTTGGAGCTAGGTTCCGGGAGAAGGGCGCTCTGCCCTGGGTCCTGTTATGTGAAACTGACAAGGACAAGGGAGCAGAGTTAGAGTCAAGGGTCAACACTGGAGATGGCATCAGAGCCTGAAAAAGAGTTCTGTCATGCGTTATGTAAATACATTGTGGTTATATTTTTTTTAACTATGTCCAGTCTTCAATGTAAAAAGGCACTGTACTGAAATAGCACAATAAATAACTTAAATAAAAAACAAAACTATACATTTCAAAGGGTGAGACGGTGTTACTAATTATGACATGATAAATCAAAGGTATTGTTAAAATTCTTTACACTGAGACTTAAGACAAGGGTCAGTGAAAGGGGCTGAAAGAGAAATTTGTAAGCAACGATAAATTATAGTATCTTATAAAAGTCCTGCTGCTGCAATAAATGAGGCACACTGGGCTTAACCACAACCGCTCTTGGCTTACCATGACGTGGCGTGAAGGGGAAGGAGTGTGGGCCTGTCGTTAAAGGTTTCTGGTGGGCAATAGACAAGGAGACAGAGGAAAGAATTTGTCATTAATGTCATGTCTCTGTTCACGTCATAATATATACTCCTAAGCATTATATAACCCTACTTTGTAACCTCTGCTGTTGAGAAACAGCTTATTTGAAGTTTTTTTTCTGTTTTCAAGTGCATGTGTACTATTAAATTACATTACTAAAGGTGGGTGGCAATCACACCAGACTGTCTGCACACCATTACATACTCTGCCTTGTTTCTTAATCTCATCAAAGCCATCAAAACTTTGTTAGCCACATACTGTTCTGTTGGCTTGGGCATGCCCTGGCTGCACTCACGCTGTTTCCACTCCGCAGCTGGATGGAAAATTAATGAGGCAAACAATCCAGAGAATACTCACTAGAGTCCACATTATAAACTTATGAGACAGTTTTGAATACGCACTCTGTTCTGAAAATTTTAATTTGTTTTTGCTGTGGCACGTTTTCGTTAGAACCCTTTTTTCCAGTGATTAACACGTGTATGCATACAGTATAAAGGTATAAAGGTAAAGATAAGTAAAAGGTAATACATACCAAGGGGGTCAGGGGTCGTTTAAATGGATTCCTGATATGAGTCTTGTCTAAAATAGCAAGAAAAGTTATTTGTTAGTAGCAGAAAAATTTACATTTTCAAAATATATCCTGGTGAAAATAGAAAAAATATTAGTGCTAAAATTGTTGTTACAGTAGCCTATTGGTTGAAAGCTAATAAACTGTAAGTCTATTTATCAGTCTTTAAAAAAGTACACCTGTGCAGAAAAGCTAAGAGGCTACTCGCCCAATCACGTTGCAAAAAGGTCACGTGACAGAAGCACTTTTCAACATGGACGCCTACCCTCTGCTCCCCCGCTGCTGATGTTATGGATGACCGGTTTGCTCCAGTGTCCATTGCCATCCTTAGACTTGGGCTGAACTCCAAATTCGTACTCTGCGTTGGGTTTTAGATTGTCAATAACTGTATCACTGGTGGGGCAGGTTTGGTAATTCCACTTCCTGTTCCTCTCCCGATAACGAACAATGTAGTGTCTGGACCAAAAAGAAAGAAAAAATACTGTAAATGCTGCGTAAATGCTCAGAATTGACATGGTACAGGTGGATAAAATCTGGGTCATTACATTACAAAAACAAGTTCAGATTAGATTTATATGGGAAAATTTATATTTTTCGTAAGCTGAGTGGGTGGACTCTCTCAGCACCTGTTTGCAGTCTGTCCTGGATCCACTATCAGTAACCTGAGATACTTAAGGGAGCCATATATTGTTTGTCCAGTTCTAGCATCTGCACAAAGACAGGCCCCAAAATGTATTTCCATGTTATGTGTGCTTTTCTCTTCTTCAGCACATCTGTTAATCATAGTAGTGTTTTAGCTCACCCATCCTCCAGACAGTCATTCATGACATTAGTCTCGTAGGGGGTTTTCAGCAGCGTGCCCCAGGACAGCAAGACCGAAGTGGGAGTCACAGAGCCAATTACCAAGTGCAGCGGCTTGTCCAGTTCCACTTTACCTAAGAAATTGATGCTTCGTTTTAATACGTGGCCAGAATTCACGTTGTTAGCGTGTAATGTACTTGAACACTACCTGTGCACTGCTTTTTCACCTCATTGGCTGGAATCGGTTGGACAGCGATAAGGTATTTGGGCTCAGCATCTAAAACAAGACATACTTCAGTTGACATAAAAAAAAATAATAAAAAATTGAAGACGGCTACTTTTAATGTGACTTACCAAACTCAGTTTCATATGGTTTTCCATTCTCAGGCAGCTGGATAAACTGTTTGGAGAACATACTGCTGCCGTAGCCCAAAATGTAACCTTCGAGTTTGGTGTCAGGGTTGGGACGCAGAAACTTCATGACAATGGTGTCTCCTGTGGCGTTGATACGGACTTTCATGTTCTGCCGTCTCACTGGGGAAACAAAGAAGGCCTTTTTTATTTACGCCATCTTGTCAGGGTAATAAATTCTTTGTCTTTGTTAACAGTGTTTCTATCTGGCCAAGCTACTCCTTCTCAGATCCTCCCAACACAAAGCAAATGCATACTTTCAGACAATTTGAAGGTGCAAGTTTTACTGAAAACTACTTCATAAATGAGGAGATTTTTATAGAGCTGGGGTTTTGTGCTCAAAGGCATTGTAACCTGAGTGTTAGTGCATGCCTGCGTGTTAACGGTCATGCTTGTAGTTTATAAAGAAGTTGGGTCAAAGCTAGTTTGCAAGTGCTCAAAGAAACTACTCCTGCAAAAGCCAAACGATATTTGTTATTTTCTTCATTCTTAATTGCCCCCATGTGAACAGAACATGGAAACTATTAGCCGTCTTACAAACCACCATGTTAATCAACATCTGCACATTGGGATCAGAGCAGCTGCGCCAGCCGTGTGACTTTTGACATGGCAGCTGGTTGGCTCACGTGTCAAACAATAAATCTTCACACGCTGCATGACTTTTGTTTGCTGCAGTTCCGACAAAAAAGTTTTTTGATAAAATGTTAGTCAAACAACTCTTCAGCGTTTCAATAAACAGAATAATTTTTGGCATACGGTTCTGTTTTGTCCAAACAGAAAAAAAGACTTATCTACCAGCACCGGTTTAGCTGTGTGTTCTTGTGCAGTAGCTGTATTAGTGAATGGAGGCTAAGTGGGCGGGGTTTGTTGTCAATGTTTGGTTGTTGTTTGAGGGTTAATGGTGAAATGCAATGCTAATGTATCCTTCTTCCTCTATACAAGCCTTTCAGAGAGTTCTGTGGTAGGCTAAATGCGGTTCTATAAAAACAGATTGTATTATTAAGTACAACATGAAAGAAGTGGGATTATATAAAGTGCATTTAAAAACATTTCCATCAAGTGTTCGCTGTCACTTTTCTTCCATAGTGGAAATAATAAATGAGTCTGTGGGGCCTGAAATTCCACCTAAATCGTCAACACAGCTTAAAAAACAGAACCGAAGCTTGTACTGGGCCTATATACTCTTCAGCAAAGTCCCTGGCTCATTTTTCAGTGTTAAATGAAATAGTGGAACTTTGCACAAGGAATATTGCCAGCAGCCTCCAGATGCCAAAACAGACACTAGAACGAACGAGAGGGAAGCCCTGGATTTTCCAGCAGTGTTTCCTATCAAAACGCCATTTGTTTTGTTTCCCCTATCAATATTTCCGATAAAACATGAGAGAAACTGTCTCCAAAACAGAGTACTGAGAATATATGAAACATTAGCAAATTACTGGCACCGTGTTTCAGTCTTAAGCAAGTACAAGCAAACGCTGGCTCGGCCCCACTATAGTGCAGCCATTTGGCCCACACACTGCTCAGGGACTGTTAAGACTTATCAGTGTTTCCAGTGAATAAAGCTTTAAGAATGGCTCCGGTCACAGTCCTGATAATCAATCACCTCCAGCTCAAAGAGAAACATTCGACGTTTAGCTAGCCAGAAATACTGCTAAGCTGCAAAGCTGAGTTGTTTGTATATGTCCTTTCACCTCAGGAGTGGGCACAGTGATGGATTAGTGGAGGTATTTTTTCTGAAGCCAGTCTAAGCTTGTCAAAACTGTAAGATGATTTATGGCTTCACCAAATGGCATGTAACTGCATTATAACTGCATCCATATTTCTATTCTAAATACCCAATCACTCATAGATATTGCATTGTTACGGCATGTGTCAGTGCAGTGTGACCCCCATCGACCAATTACATGACGCACTGTAAATCTCATTGTCAAGACTTTAATGAATCAACAGTTTGGAACTTGCAGCCTATCCATCTCAAGAATCCCAGTCGTAACTATTTAATTAAAAATTCATCTGTCATTTTCTATTATTGGAGGACTATAAATAAATATGAACGGTTATACTAAACAATACCACACAGTTCAATAAATAGTTTTCCATTGCATCCATCCTGTTTTGCACAAGTGTGTACGTCTCCTGCCCTGGAAAGAAGAAACACCCTTAAACTGAAACACAGTCTTGGCTCTGGGCAATGGTTTTCTTGGATCCAGTGATGAATGATCCTAAGGGAAAGGGAGTAGGTTAATGGGGTTGTCAGCGTGACGCACTCCACTTTCAACTGCAGCACAACACGATATTTTTTCTCGTCGCTGTTTGCAAACAAATGTTAAAGTGCGCAGCTTAGTGAATCCGACAGGTGTTTTAATTGCACGGTTTCATCTTCTAACGTGAAATGGGTGAAAGTCCGGCGAACATCTGTGATCGTAGCGTGTGTAAACCAGTGTCACTATAAATATCCAAACTAAAACCTCAAGGAAAAGAAAGAGAGCAGAAACAAGGCTTGCTTTGAAAATATGTAATGGAAAAGAACTTTTTTTTTTTTTTTTTTACTATTTGTTGAAAATAACACAGACGTTCTGGTGGAATTTGTTTGGAGTCGAAAACCACTAAAAAAAACCACTTGGCTCTCCAGTCAGCAAATCCCTCTGACCAAATGAGGCAATAACTCCTCGTGTTAGTGCAGTATATTGGCCATAACTCTTTATAGACGATATGACACTAGCCTAACAACACACATATACACACACACTGTTGCGCCTCAGGGTTCTTAAGTGCTTTTAGGCACCTTTGGAACAACCTCGCCGAGTTAGATCTGAGGGAGATGTGGAGAAGAGATTTGGCTCTGTACACTGTGAAAGAGAGAGACAGATGTTTAATGGCCCTTGCTAGGACAGTCACCTTCATTTAAAGCAATGAGGTGTGACCAAACCCCACAGCTTCTGCCAGGTGAAATAATCCCACTTTTATTATTAGAAAATACCTTAAGTTTCTACAATTACTCTGGCTTCAAAAGTGGCATGGATTGGATTTTTTTTTGCTGTCGATTTCACACTGGACTGAACAAATCTGAAATGACCGTATCAGATCTGAGGCACACAGACCAGTATGAACGTATCCTCAGATTTCTCATGTATTTCTCTCTCTGCTGTCACACCATACATATCCCGATGTTAAGACTCACCAGCTGCTTCTTATTCCCCCCTGTCTCTTTCACCTTCTCCATCTCCACTGGCCTATATGTGTCACGGGCCGTCTTCCAACTAAACCCAAACGCTTCTTCCTTAAAACGTCTTGAATCCGTCTCGTTTGTTTGCTAATTTACTGCTGTTTTGTCTGGCTCACATTCTGAACTTTACTCTATCCTGGAACCATTAATAGACTTGTTGTTTTTTTTTTTCCATTCGCGGTGTTATCAATGACACAAGCGGTCAAGCACATTTCAACGAATCAATCTCAGCCCAACTTGTCAATCCAAGACGAGCAAAGATGTTACAGTCTCTCCTCAAAGTAAAAACATACACATGGCTGCTTTTATCTACCGTCCAAAGCTGCACACTGAGATTTGTCCGCAGGCCAACATCAGGTTTTATTCAGACGCCAGTCGACTCACCTGAGATCACTATTACAGCCATTACAGACATTCCCATGATATGTTGCGCAGAAATAAATGCTCTGTCACGCCCAGTGAGTGATACGAAAATGAACAGTGAATGATCCTTTTAATGCAATCCAAAGACATGTGTTCGTCTCCGTTGGATGTTTTTGGACTCAGCCATCATAGTTATTACAGAACAAGGGTTACAAGCCAACTACAATGTCTGCACAGTTTATTTTTAAATAGCCTATTCTGGTGGTTTGGTAGAAAATGACTGAAACAATAAATAATATTTTCCCAAGTGCAGTAAGAGAGTATGACTGGCAAAGTAAGCACTCAGGTGGTTAGTTTTGGACTTTTCCTGGGTATTGAGTCATTCTGAGGGTTTATACATGTCAACTCAAAACAGAATCAGGTTGCAGACTTTCTCCCGAGACAGACAGAAATAACAATAGGTAATGAAATTAGATTCATTTGTGCATAGAGAACATTTATACACCTGTGATTTGCATTAAGTCAAAACAAAAAGAAGCTCTTCTCTGCACTCTTGCATGCATTTATCACCTACCTCTGCTTCTGATGGGAATCGAAGGACCAGACAGAACTATTCCAGCGACAAAGAGAAGGATGAGTGGGAAGCTGTTGGAGCGCTGCATCCTCATGACGACTGCGGCCTGCTTCAGTTCAAGGTGCAACACTATCTGGTGCTGTCAAAGAGAAGTAAAACACTCTGTCTGTCTGTCTGTTGGAGGAGGATGTAGCAGGATGTGGATGTAGTGGCTGGTCTACTTCACTGAGAAGGGGCCTCTCAGGACTAGAGCAGCTCACTGGACTGGACCAGAAGTCTGGATGCAGCAGGCTGTTTCTGCAACATCTATACCTACCTCCACGGCAGAGGGAGGGGAGCGATGGAGCAGGACTCGCCCACTCTTCTCCCCCCTCCCCTCTCGGTCACGCTTCGTTTTCAATATCAGACTCTTTGAAAACGTCATCCTTTTTGATCTTTATTATTCTGCTCTTCTTTATAACAGTCTATTAACACTTGGACGAAAAAGCTATTCAGTAGTTTCTCAACTTTCAACAAAGCTGCAAACAGTGAACACAACAGAGATGAGTCCACAAAGCTACATCACTACATCACATATATATGTTTTCCACTGACATGCATGTTTATGGAACTTGTGGTTTCTCCTGACTACAACGCCACTGATTAATTCTTGTACTTGGAAATGTTACCCAGTTTGCTTTAAATGAAGTTTTTGTTCCGAGCGAAAGGTCACTTGACATAAACAGTCCCCACAATGTCATAAAAACGCCACCGGAGCGAGAAGGACTTGAGGAGTAATTGGAACCGTCATGTGAGCCATGTGCATCCAAAAAGTTTCGAGTACACAGTAAAAGTCTTCCATTATATCCCATGGAAACAATGTCTCTCATCACTCTATCTATAAATATAGTTTTTTTGCCAGTGACATGAAAAAAAAAAAAAACACATAAGCTTCACACGCACGACTATGCATCTGACTAAAACGTGCCATATTCCGAATGAGACCAGAGAAAGAACGCATATAAACTCATGTCGACATTCTTTGAAGTTTTACAGTATGATATTGTTTACAGTCAATGAATGTCCAGAAGAATGAATGTTTTCGCCAAGCCCGGTTTAATCGTGGTCGGCCATGTCTCTCAAGGACAAGCCATGTGTGTGTCTCACATGTGCCTTTATGTCTATTCCAACATCTCCACCCTCCAATGCACTTGATTATGGCCCACATGTCATCACACGAGACAGGAAATAATGTCACCCGCCAGAAGAGGTGTGTCTTCCGAGGAAGTTCCTCGAACACACTGTTGTCGTGGAACCCCGAAGTACTTCAGGCCAGAACCCATTACACGTGCACTCATCGCCGTCTGCAGTGTGTGATAAAAGGCTCTGGAAACTGATGAGCTGGACTTTTCTTGTTTTGGAGACGGGACAGTTGAGATGTGAGATGTCAAAACACATGCGACTTTTTTTTGACAACATTTGATAACTTTCTCGTTTGAGTACTTCTCGTCACGCTATTTTTAAAAGAACATTTACTCCAAATCCCAGGCAACAGAAGAGTAGGCCATTCGCGGCTTTCTCTGCTCACTCTGCTTTTGTCATTTCTTTTTCTTTTATTATTTTTCAACACATCATCAGCTTCACCTGCCAACATGCGCCACGCAGGCGGAAAAGTGTGTCACTGGATGGGTACAGAAGGGGAACGGAGTGGTCTTACACACTTGGTATCAGTTTACGTGTTCATTCACCTGGCAGCACAAGCCCTGTTTCCATATGGCAGAGGGTTTTAGGAGCCTTCTATTATTTGATGAATAAGGGCCACATTGGACACTGCTTTCTGACTTTCTTTATTTGATCAAAATCCTTAGAATATCTTTGGAAAGTTTTTCTAAACAAATAATATCCATTATTTCTTCTTGTCATTAGTGCCCTCTCACTGTTTTTTGGGAATTATAATCACCAGCAGGACTACATCTGCTACACAGGAAAGTAGGAAACCTTCAGGAAAGCTTTTATCTGTATGAAACAGACTCAGATTGCTTCTTTTTTTGAACTAATTTTTTTCTCGTCCATTTTGTAGGTGATTGGAAAACATTTGTTGCCACATCCAAAAGATGAAGGTCTTTCAGAGTCGACTTTGCAAGTTTCCTCACTTGGACTGGTTGTGATTTTGAGGATGGAAAAAGACAATGATTTGGATTTTTTTCCACTCACATTTTCCAAAGGCCACTTCATGTGCTGGTGCCATGAAAGAAAGGGCTTATTAAGTTACAATGTTCCATACCAGGTCAGACTAGTTCGAGGATAAAATGGTGCAGACATTAAACAATGCATACTCTTCATACTTCATGCTCCAGAAAAGTAAGGCCTTGTTGTCATCACCACTTCTGTCCTTCTTGATACATTTATAGAAAGAAAACTTCTGACCTAGCTCTGTTTTTATAAATTTATGATGTGCCTGTCAGAGTGTGTGGTAAGGCAGTGAGTCTGGTTTTTCTGCCAGATAACCAGGATCTGCATTCTGTACAAAAGTGGAAAATATTATGTATGGACTTAAATATTTGAGCAGGTCCTGGGTCAAAATCTCATTGAGTCGCATTTATTCCTCAAGAAAGTGCACACATGCACACTGTGGCATATCACAGAGCACTTTGGCTGATGATAACATGAGGATGACTTCACTGATGATTATTGTAACAGTTGTTTCTGTGTGTGTAGTTGCTCAATGCCCATATCCTCCCCCCTCCGACACATGTGTACCTCTACACATCTGCTAATGTTTATAAACCTACACAACATGACAGTTCTCCACTGGTATGTTCAATATGTTCACGCTTACACCGCACAACCACTGATTACTAATTGGTTTATGATAATAAGACCACAAGGCGATGAATTTTGATAGACAGACTGTTATTGCCAACTTCCATGTGGCAAAGGGCTGTTTTGGAAAGCCATGGGAGACAGAGAGATGTGCATAATTGAACAAAAGGATTTAAAAGGACCAGAGGTTAAAAAAAGACGACTGAGAAAAAAGAATATAATTCATCCAAAGAGAGAGAGAGAAGACCAAAATGCTCAATGTGTTTCTCATTTTGTGTGCCTTTTTTGCGCCTGTGTGTGTAATAGGCTCATTGTGCCCCTTATGTATGGATGGATCCTCCATCTGAAAGATAAATAACCACATTACATGGGAGGATCAGGCACACATCTTAGAGCTGACAACCGATAGGCTAGAAGACAAATCCACAGGCATAAAGTAGGTATCTGGCTGAGCATGTCAGCACAATAAAAGTCTTTTTACACCATTCAGCTACTGCACTGTCATTTTACAGTTTTCACATTCAGTGGAGTGAAAGACAACTGACATTTTAACAATGAAATGAGTGGATTATTTAGTTTAAGACAATCAAACAAACAAAGTCTAATTTGAAGAGGACTGTTCTTTCTCAAATGTTAGATCAGCTCCTCAGACTTCACTGAACCTATGTCTCTATATTAGCTGGAGTTCACAAACTCACTAAAATCCATCTTGTACAGCTCCACAGCCCACTGTTCAGACCAATGGTGTGACAATACTGACAGTTGTGGCCGTGTTTCAGATTTGAGACTAAAGCTTGACTGTCATTCAACCAAACACTGACCAGGTTTTCATCTAAAGTACCTGATCTTTGCAAACACTTTCTGTTGAAGCCCTCCCAGATGGTACACATTTGACACTTCAGCTGAGATCAATTTCCTGCAAATATCTGGCTCATACATTACAAACCAGCCTGATCGGACTGGTGTGAAGTAAGGTCATATAGGGAATGATAGCTTAGACCTGGTTTTGGTTGGTTAATATGACTAAATAGGTAAAAGTCTACACAGATTGTCCACTATCAAAACCAAGCCATCCAATCTCCTCTGAGGTTTGTCCCCACCGAGCATTTCCAGTGCAGTTGAACCACAAAAAGCTTTAAAATGTTATTATAATAAGACGCCTTGGTCATTTTACCTCCAGACACATTATTACTGGAGAGGTTGGACGGTTCAGAACTAAAATCCTCCTCGTAAGCACGTAAGTAGCTGTGCAAAAGTGTTTCCGATGTGGAGTGCTTAAAGGGCGCCCAACATAAGGCTCTGTGATTCCCATTCCCGGTGACATTTGCTCTCACAATGTGTTTCCTGTGTCCAAAGAATACACTACCTTTTTTTACAGGAATCAGAGGAATTGTCAACTTCTTGACCTAAAATAATGAAGAGCCAAATGCAGCTTACTCACTGAGGTGTGTTATTAACCACTCAGCCGTCATATATTACAAGATGTACTGCTTTCTCTGCAATTTCACCAGTCCATTAAGCTCCCAAATGCAAAAGGCAGACAAGTAAAAGAGAGAGGAAGAGGCTCTACTGATAATAGTTAAAACAGCAATGCTTTATGTGATATGCATTATGACGAAAAATCACATCGCAGGCTCAACTGAAGTCGTTTCCAGGCCATGGCACACTAAAAATCACTCATCCTCATCTATCTTTGAATAAAAACGAGGATATTACTTTGTTTTAAGTTTAAAATAACGTTTTATAGAGGACACACTGGCTGGAAATTATAGGTAAGGCTGGACAGTGCTGCTTGACGGAAATAAAGCACACGTTTCTACATCTTTATCAAGGAGCGGCTACATCAGATGACCCCTCAGATCACTTTATTTGACTCGTGGAGACAGATGGAGAGAAAGGAAGAAAGCGAGGAGACATAACCTCTGATTGGAGTGAGTCTGTTTTCCTGGCCGGGGTCATCTGACTGCACTAAGCCGTCTTTGGTCACAGCTCCGTTTTTGTTCCTCGGAGTGATTAAGACAAATAAACCACAGGCTCAAACTAAGACAGGCCCTGGAAGTCAGAAGCGAGGCCGATGAGAGATATTTGGAAGTGCGTAGTAGGTCCAGGTTATGGGGATGCAAATGTGCTAGACCGTGTCAAATAATCACCCAACAAGACGTCGAAAGATGCCAGTCGTAGCGGATGATGCAACGGCCTGAAAATTGGTAATAGCAGACCCAGATTAGTGTGAACCTGGTGACAGACCAAAGTAAATCAACACGTGTCACATGATAAAGTAAGACGCACAGCAGTCCTTGTTCGACCTCAGGACACACGTCTAACTCCAAACAGGTGCCTGCGAAGGGCTTTGTCTCTTTGTCTTGATGTCAGAGATGGTTTGTGTGTCGGATTGGCGCGCTCGTCGCAAAGTGATAAATTGAGGGAACAAATGTAGAGCAGAGAGACAGAGGCGAGTCGTTTTGCCATCGAAAACAGTAGTGGGAGAAAAATTACACACTGGCTCCTGTGAACAAGATAAATTCCATCTGAAATTATCCAAATTATGTATAGAAGAAGACCAAAATGTGCGCCTCAGTTTTTCCAGATGTTTCGTTTAAAACAACTTGTGAAGAAGTTGGATGAAATGGATGAAATCAAATAAGTGTAATTAAAGGTCCTGTTTGCGACTTGGGAGAGTTGTTGCAGCTGCTGTGTTGGAGTTATTCAGTCTTGTACAGAAGCTGAATTTGACTTTAATCAAGCATAAAGACAAAATATAAACACATCAGGTCTCAATGTAAGCAGCCAAGGAGGTAGGTAAGGTCCAACAGCATCATACAATTATATATGCAGTCACTAAATCTAAATTGGTGTAGCTTGGAAACAAAAACTAGCTGATTATGCTGATAAGTGGTGGAATTAATAGTTGATCTGGTTTGTTTTCATCAGAATATTTTTGTAGGCAGTAAAAATGAACAGCTAAAGTCAGCCTCGATAACAAATGTAGTCTGGAGCAGTCGAGCAGTGTCTGACAGAGTGTTGACAGTAAGTGGTCAATCACTTTGTTAAGTCAAAAATCAGAAATGGCATAATGTTTGCAGCAAAGGCCACACTGCCCACAGCCTAAACAGTGTCCAAACGAACACACACAGAACTGTCTCTGTGAAGCTGTTGTTTACAGCGTTTCCAATGGTCTCAGATGACAACAACATTCCACATCGAGTTTCTACTCTACAGGGAAGGATTATAAATCATACAACCCTTTTTAGGCACCGTGACTTGTTATTTTACAACAATTAAACCCTCTGATGTTTGATATCTCAGCAAAACCCCGCAGCTTGGACATGAAAGAATAAATTCTCTGTCACACACGACGTAGAGGGATGTGTGAGATTACACACACATTCGCTGCTCCAATGGTTCCCATCTGGATGATGTTAGAAAGATGCAGTGTCATGTTTCACGTTCTGTAGCTTTTCACGTGAACAAAAGACAAAAGTCAAACTATATGAAATATTTACATGGAATGAGTTTTAAACCAGAGCTGATGGCAGTAATCCTTCAGTCACAAAGGATGATAGAGACAGATTACGCCGCTGTAAGACCACACTGATCGTTCTTACACCATTAACTGCAATTGATTGTGTATATTTAACTTTACTGACGAGCATTTTCCAGTGCACCAGAGTATTTCAAAGAGATTTTCCTAACTTCAGGAAAGTTGGAATTCTCTCATGATTTTATTAGTTTGTATGTGAAGTTGTAGCACATTACAAAAGACTATGTGTCCTTAGGCTTCATAATTGCTGAGAAGAAAAGGACGTCACGATTCCTGGAACAAACCTTGACTCTTTCCTTATGGGACACAGTGAAGGGCAGCAAAGTTAATAAACACACACCTGAGAGACTCTGGCAGTAAATGGAAGTCCAACGCAGCGCAGTGAACTGCTGTTAACCTGCCATCATGTGCAGCATGTGGGACACATTCTCCATGGCGGCACTGAGGGCCAGCGCTCTAACGACCATGCTAATGCTTGATTGCATTTAATTTGATACAAATGAGCATATTATCCAGCAATTTACCAAGAGTAATTATTGCATAATACCCACTTCTCCTAAAAGGCTAATTGGGACTGTCATGTTGCGTCAAACACAAGTGACAGTGCTGAAAAGGGATTTTCCCCCAAATCCTCTGGGGACTGAGATGTGCGACTGGTGCAATAAACTGTGGATTCCTGAAAACTGCTGAAAGGTTCCCGACAGAGCAGCATCTAATTGGACCTGGAGAAGAGGGACGTTCCACCTCCTGCCTTTTTTTTTTACTATTCACCCCTGTGTTTCCCATTAAAATAGTTTCCAGTGACTGAAGAGAGGATTTGAAACAGCCACCCTCAGGTAGTACCTGCTGCAGCATCAGCCAGACAGTTGGGCTGAACTCTATAGGCCCCAGCTCTGGTGTTGAACTCCTTCCAAAACTCTTCAGACCAGCAGCTGCCAAAACTCTAAAGCCACGCTTTTATTTCTTTCTGTGTGAAAACACACAGATTGCCTTTATTTAATATCTGTTTGAGTCATTAGTGGCGATTGTTGACTAAACCACCAAGTTATAAACGGTGAACTATTACGCAGGTGGTTTGGATTGAGTTTTGGAAGTCTAAACAAACAGGCTTGAGATGAACATCTGCCAGTTATACAGTAGGTAACAAAACACAACCTATCCCTACAATTCTGAATGAACTGCTGCTAGACCATGCAAATGTAAAATGCTACCAAGACTTGTGTTTCCAAAACAGTTGAATTCACAGTGAATCATTGCCATCCAATCACTGAGCTTCTACTGTATGAAGTTAAAAGCTCCTCACTTCACAACCACTCATCTTGATCTAATGCAGCTGTCTTACAATGGCCCTAATGCATTCAAACTCAATTTTCACAAGGCTCCAATATTTGCCCAGTTACTCTGGACCATTTTGGTGCAATAATAGATAATTTTTCTTTAATGCCTCTCAACTACTCCTGTATCAAATTAACAATGAGGAAACATCTGATATTTGGTTTAAGCACATTCCACATGAGCACACTGAGAGTCCCTGGTCACGGATGGATGGATCATTTGGTGCAACTCCTTTCCACTTTTTCAGTGTCTGCACTTTCCACTTTTATGTCCAACACAATAACTGAAGGCTTCAGATGTATTTAAACTACCTTTTACACAGTGGTCCACTTAACACTTTGGGAAACCAGATATATCGTCCTGAACACTTTTGTCAAAACACTGCACTTTGATAGCTAGATGTTAAAGTTCAGTATCCCTGACGTGGAGATGGATTTAATTGTGTGTGCTGGCCTGTCTGGACAGTGATTTGAGAGGCCACTGAGGAAGAAAGGAGCACAGACATCCAGGCCTAATTGTGAGCAGGTGACCCATCAGGCAAATCCCCCTCCAAAAACCAGTCTTCTGCCTCACAAGCCTTTTTCATTTTCTCTTACATTCCTTAATCCACCTGGCCTTTTATGCACGCACCAGACACATACAAACCTACCCAAATGTATGCAGACTCACATTTTGCCCCAAACCTTTATTAGGTTCGTAGCAGATGTAAGTGGGCAAGTGTTGCACTGACAGACTCGTAAACCAAAACAACGGAGAAAGGCTGGCACTGATTAAGCCAAGGACACATTTAAGTCCGCTACACGAACAGATACGGGATGTATAGATTGTGTTACACTATGCAAAATACAGCACGCTGCATGAAGAGGCTGTTTATTTCCATATGACAGGTTAGTCTCCTGATTACATGTGCCGGGCATCTGGTTTCCATATGGCTGTCAGAATCAACTCCTACTATTGGCCGGAAAGTACAAAATATCAGCGTTTCTAGGATCGGTCGTGAGCCAAGGGCCTTGTTGCTTCCTGAAGAGAAAAGAAAGCACTCGGATCCGTTTCAACACTAAGATGGATGCTTTATGCAGGAGATTTTACACCCAAGAACGATGACGGAGAACACGTTCAGCAGCTCATTCAAGTTAGGCCTCTAATTGTTGCAAATACTTCTACTGATGCTTGTTGTCCAGGCTTGCTATGCTATGTTTTACACAAACAGTATAACTTCACTTGCCTAAAAGAGAAAAAAGTCATGTTAATGTTTCCAACCACTCATTTTAAAAACGTTTTTTAGATTTGAAAACAACAACAGGATTTGAATTGAGAGGAGAAATCACAGACACAGGATCTGAAAGCTTCCACGAAAGCATTGGTATGATTCACAGTGATTTAAAACATCCTCCTCTGTTGAGTTATGAATGTGATTACTTGGTAAACCACAGTTTCCTCCACACAGCTCTAAATCTAAAACATTATCACTGTGGACCGCACGTATGAAAAAAACATACCTCCAACCATGACGGCCAAGCTAAACAGAGCAAAAGCCCTAAACACAACACGCTGGGTAACTCCTGACTTATCCAGACTCTGAGGATGATGCTATGATCTTTAGTCTGACGTAAAAAGTGTTGTGTAACAGCATCAGGCTGCAGGCTCCACTCTGATATGTTTTTGTGATCTTTTAAATGATAATTGAATTAGTTCCTGATACAAAGATTAGAGGAAGAAAACAAATCTTTTTCTTATGTTCAGTGACAATGTTTTGACAGCTCCACACATGTTAAAGCAGTGGTGTCAAACTCAAAGTGGTGAGGGGCCGTGGAAGTTCCTAGTAAGAAGTAAGAATCCTTTCAGGGGCCAAAGATGGTGGAAGACATTTGGAAGCTTTTATCAAATTTTGAATATGAGATTTTATCTTCATTTGAGTCCTACAAAAGTGGTCACACAAACAATAATTTTCTCCTTTCATGGAAACTGGTTTTAGTTGGATTTGAACAGGTTTTAGTTGGATTTTCACTGATTTTAGATGGATTTCAATAGGTTTTAGTTGAATTTGAACAGGTTTTAGATAGATTTGGACAGGTTTTATTTAGATTTGAACAGGTTGTAGTTGGATTTGAACAGTTTTCATTTATCTTTGTAGCAAAATAAAATCCATCTAAAACATGTTCAAATTCAATGAATAAAACCTAGTGCCAAAAATCTCACCTTCTAAATGTATTGAAGGGTCACATAAAACATTGCAAAGGGCCACATTTGGCTCCTGGGCCTTGAGTTTGAAGCACATGGAATGAGGTACTAATGAATGATGACTATTATTTGGATAATATATTTGGAGATTACCTGCATAGAGAGCTGTTGAACCTCTCCATGTTTGTTCAGAACATTACATGGTCTACATCTGGTCTTAATGTGTCAGATTGGACAATAGGATGTGGAGATGTCACCACACCACTGGAGGTTTAACCAAAAACAACAAAATTGTTTACTCTGTGCTGCAGCTGGATTCTCACAACTTCACAAACTCACTAAAATCCGGTTTCCGCAGCCGGTTCGGACCAATGCTGTGGCAACATCAACAGTGACAGACATGTTTTATAGGTTCATCCAATCACCGACCAAGTTTTTATCTAACATTTTCTGTGGAAGCCGTCCTAAATGGTTCTGGCAAGTCAGGTTACAGCACAGCAACAAAACATCACAGGGACAGGGATCAAGGATTGCAATTTTCCTCCAAAAGACTCTTTTCTTAATGGGAGTTTTCTCCGCTCTCTAGTTATTGTGTTATTGATGTGTTATCATTTTCAGTTCAATAAAAATGATAAATAATGAGATTTATACAGCGCTTTTCAAGGATATCGACGCATTTCACAATTGAGTCCACTATTCATTCAGTCCACTTAAACTGTAAGTTAATTGTGGATAACCCTAACCCTAACCGCGCGTAACTGCAAGTTCTACTGGTTCTTTACAGAAAAAAACATATTAATGAAGGTTTTTTAACTTTTATTCATCTGAAATACAAGTGAGAAATCAGCGTAAAGAAGAAAATAGCTGTGTTTGCTGAAATAAAGAAGTGCACAAAGAGCATGGGTCGACGCACTGTGACACAAAGCCCCCATTTGTATCTGCTGTCTCCACCTGCACACTGTCTATGCCAGTCTCTGTCTCTGTCCTTTTCCACACTACGTTCTTTGATCCACATTCTGGCGCGATGCTCCAGCCGGCGGGTCAAAAACACAGTCACAAAAACATATGCAAGGGTTAAGATGGAAAATGGGCCCTGCAGCCAATCCCCAACACTAATTTTGACATAAGTTGGGTACAAAAAGGGGGCTACTTGAATTTTTTTTTCCATGAGCTGTCTGAATCAATAGGGTCAATATGGTGAACATAGCCGTAGAGCAGTCTGAGTTTGGCTTGGATCGATTTACAGAGAGAGTGCAGGGTAAGGAATGACTATTATTACACTGCACTTACAGCTGACCAAAGCTTTCATGGCTTTGATGTAAATGTGTTCTGCCGTGTGTGACACAACAGTCGTTAATGGTCCAAATGGAGGCAAGAAAGACAGCCAGACAACCGTGATGACTTCAAATCCCACGAACTGAAACACTGAAAACATTTCCAGTGAAGTTCAGACAAAATGTAGATGTTGTTTTGGGGTTGTTTGTTTTTTGAGGGGGTTTTTGCCGTTATTTGATATGATTGTAGACAGACAGGAAACAGAGTGAGAGACAGGGGAATGACATTGGGTAAATGACACTAGCAGGAATTGAACCTGGGTCTCCTGAGTAAATAGTCCGTTCTCTACCAGGTGAACAACCGAGGTGCCCCACATGGCATTTTAAATGCTTATTTTGAACATATTTATGTGTATGTTGTTAAAATTTCTAGAATATCCTTTCCTTTTCACTGGCTAATGATAAAACTACCTTCCAGCTTATGTTTTTAAATGTCCCGTACATGTCATAGAGTAAAAAAAGTGTCATTATCAAGATGGCAAGATTAAAACAACAACAAAAAAAACCCCACACACATCAGTTAAGCCTATATTTCTTAAATACAATATTCACATTAAAATGACACCCGTTGCCTAAAACACAAAAAAGACATTCCATGCTTCACAGAACCCAGTGGAAAAACACCTTTTCTTTCTGTTCCCACAGCTGCCCAGAGTAGAAAGACATTTCTGTTCAGGCTCAGAAAAACTGCTGGTTAAACGTTTGAGAAGAGTTGAATTGCAATCTGAAATTTCACCACCAGATGCTGCCAAAAACAACACATTGCACCTTTAAAGCTAAAATGGACGCCACTTTTGGACGCATGTTTCTTAGCTCAGAGGGAAAAAACGAAGCAGCTAACATTTCTATCCCCAAAAAGCAGACGATCAGACTGTTTCGCACAAGAGCTTGTTTGTTCCTACTCATTCGGACTGACAGCTGAGATCATGTTTTTCACACTCCAGACTAGTTCCAGTGCAGCTATAAATAATGGCATTGGGTAATCATTCCCTCATACAGTGTCACTAACCACTGGAGGATAATTGGGGAAAACCATGCCTTCATTTTTTGAGCATGTCTGAGGGGACAAATGTCTCATCGTGGTTTTTACATCAACACAATTCCAAAACGTTGCTTGTTGTGTTTGAACACCACAACAACAATCACCAAAACAGAGGAATAACCTGCGCCAGACGTCCAACTGATACAAGCTGGGGAAAAGCCAAATGGTTCATGCTGCTGCCAAAGAACCTTGTCTGGATATAATGATTAAAATTGATGATTGCTTCTATTGGCTTTAACGCTCCTTCTGCAGATCTTATCCTAAAACATTCTTTTTTGGATCCTTACTGTCTATAGTAAAAGCAACAAAATGTACAAGATTTCCTTCTCACTCTTCTATACACCGGCACAATCTTTTCTCTCAGACATACAGCAGGAAAACTGTTCATCCCCAAACATCTGTGCGGTATAAATCAAGCCCGAGAGAGGTTACCTCAGAAACCACTGGACCTCAGAGCGACACACACAAGAAAGGGTCTTTTGCAACAAGGAATTTTAACTAACAAAAACTGCAATGCATCATTTTTAATCGTCAAAACACAGAAATCGTGCTCTCAGAGGGAATTTGGGTGCGAGAAAAGAAAGAGCGTAATGACAAGATGAAATCAACACCGCATAACACTTAATGTAACTGCAAAAGGGGCTGTTAACCTGACCCTGGAGTGAATTATATATGCATTTAAAGTCTCAACATATGCACCAAAATGGGGGCAAATATTCCACACAGATCCGGTGCTCGGCATAAAGTAAGTGAAATAAGCTGAACACAAAAGCTATGGTTAATGTGGACAAAAACAAAACTGCATGTGACACTAAGTTGATCAGAACTCAGAATGTATTGGAATAAACTTTCTACTGCTTTATGGTTTATGGTAGCTACATACATGCCAGTCAGCCTCCAGTAGCTCATCCATCTCCACAGCAGGAGGTGTCACATTCCTGTTATCATGTTCTGTGCAAAAGGCCTGTCTCTGCTGCCTCACATCTCCCGCATAAGCATCTGGAGTCAGCCATAATACTACAACTTATTTATCCCATTTAGGAGCAATATCTTACACTGCAGACACTGAGACACTATGGTTATACTTTTAAAAACTTCCTAAAACAGGAAAACCTCTAAAAAGACTTGAGGCACCTGGTCAACATTGGATAGGGTGACCATATTTCCAGACCTCCAAACTGGGACACTTTTTTTTCCACAAACCCACTGGCAGATGAAAAACATATTTTTTTAGTTTAAAACAATGGTTATTCCAATGTATTATATAAAAAAAAAAACAAATAAAACAAAACAGAGCATGTTTATGTGTATTTGAACATGAGCGACTAAAAAAGCTCCAAAAAAACAGACACTTTTCAGACCATAACCTAAGCATATTATAGATGCACATGTTCCCAATGAATCTGAAGGCTGTTTATAAAAAAAAAAACATGGCAGGGCAAATGGATCAATCGACAAAAGTCTATGGAAAACTGCTGTAAACTTTGCAGCAGTGACTGGCGTTTGTTAAAATGGGGACAATAGGGACAGGTCTGTTCAAAACTGGGGCATATTTGTGTTTTTACAGATATTTGTTGGGACATGGGACAGGGAGAGTGGAAGTGGGACAGTCCCCATTAAACAGGGACACATGGTCGCCCTAACATTGCAGCCTGCAAAGAGCACTTGTGTGTTCAACTCCAGTGCAACGTTTTCCTCCGACACATTTGAGCGGGCCGCTGCGTGTCACAAGGCGATATGACTGAGAAGCTGATGATGGTTTGCACACTCCTATCAGCCATTGAACTCTTGGTCACCCATGACTAGTGCAACACTATGAGTGAGGCACGTGGGCCCAAAACAGAGCAGTACTCCAGCCACGTGCTGCCTCCAGTCTCTCTGCGACACTCCAGTTCGACCTCCTCTTCCGTCCTTCTCCTTATGACGCTCACACACACAAAAAAAGCTCCTGAGACATTAATTGCTCCACACACAGCAGGGAAAGAAAACATAGTTAAATGGCATAACCTTGACAGTAACTTGGCGCTGTTTCTTCTCACAGTGATGGGAAACATACAGATAGTGTAGGTAAACTTCATGGTGTGTGTGTGTGTGTGTGTGTGTGTGTGTGTGTGTGTGTGTGTACTATTTCACAGCCTTTCATACAGCTCAGTCAGGGCCAAGGTTGCACTTCCCGCTCTCTCTGTCATTTATCTGCTCATAAATCAGCAGACCTTTATAAGACACTTAACAAGAGTCTGCACAGGCACGAGGGACCGAGCTGCGCACTTGACTTATAGAGATATCAAATAACACCTCAGCAGGCTTATCAGTGTAATTACATGCTCCCATGCCAAGGCAGGCGACGGGAAATGACTTATTTAGTCAATGAATCCTGTCAGGTCGGTGCTATCCAAAACCTGAGTCCCTCACGGATTCACGAATGTTATTAAACTTCCAATGTGTTTAAGCAGGAATAACATGACCAAGCCCATTTATCCGGTTACACTGCACACACCCACACAACTTTACTCCAGAAGCGCAGACATTTAAATAGTCTTAACGCCTTAACTCCCTAAGTCTCAATTGAGAAGTTCACTTAGATGTGATTGAAGCATCTGTTGTGATTTACAGACAGATTTATGGCCCCCTCGTGGATGCACGAAAAACACACATTGACAAAACACATTAACAACACAACAACTGTTCCCCTAGAAACACTCCAGTTTGTAACTTCAACATAATAGCATTTCCCCAATAAAATATCTGCTGCAAAATTTGGAATGGACACACAACCAGAGCTGAAGAGTGAGTGATTTACATTTATTTACTGTAGCTTGCTTTGACTTGAGTGCATCTGTGAGAGAAAATGTTGTTATACACACCAAAGTATTAACAGGACCTTTCTGTTGAATCCAGATGTAAAATACTGCGTGTTAATTGAATGACATGGTGCACCACTTTCCCGTCACTGGTAATATATAATAACTGAAGCCTTCACCCAAATACATGCCTCATTTATTAGTCCTCAACACAAAGAAAGTCTGTCTCTACAATCACTTTTTCATCATCTCTCATTTTCCATGTACTTTCCAGAGGTAGGCCCCGTGGGGATGTGCGGTGCCACAAATTATATGGTGAGCACTTTGGATTGCAGCGAGTGGAAGTCTGAAACTGAAGGCAGATGCTCTTCTTGGTCAGAGAAACCTCATCCCACCTGCCCGGGAACGAACTTCTCTGTAGGACGCCTCATCTGTTCCTCTCTCCCTTGATCCAAAACTCTTCCTCAGTGTGAAAACATTACACGTCAACCTGTCAGTACACAGTAATGATTTCCCCTCTAAATGGATCTCGCTGCCCTGCACTGTAATGACATATGGGTAAAATGAATTAGAGATGCAAGACACTGCTCTAGCATGGTGATTTTTTATATTCTTGTATTACACTGAATGAAATGACACATTAATTGGCTGCCAGCAGAGCCCATGACCTCACCAGCATAAATTATACAATAAAACCTCTTCTGAAAACATAACAAAAAAGGCATCTGTGTCTAATATTAAACATTTTAAGTACTTTATTTTTTTTACCAGTACAGCCAATTTTTACACACTGACCTTACGCTGGTGTTGACTAAACAACCAAATCCTAGCACGCGCTTGTGACGCAGGCCGATTACTGCTCCATGCTCTTTTAGAAACTGTCATGGCCACAGACGAGCCTAATCCATACTCACCAAGTTTAATCTGCTTTGGATTATCCTCCAGTGGCTAAACACCTAGCACAGCGGAAGAAGCCAATATATCATTCACTAAAGATAAAAAATACAGAGTGCATTTAATACAAAACAGTTTATTCTGTACATGTAACAACTTACACAGACACAAGGTGTTGTCAGTATAAAAACATTGTGAGAGCACATGCAATTAAATGTACGATATATGAGTGACACCCTAAAGCGTTAGTAATCTTGTATTTACATACTGGTCGCTGTGGAGTTTATGGAAAATAGAAGTGTATGCAGACATAAAAAAACAACACACAGGTTGCACAAGGCATGACACTGTTTGGCCAGTGTTTTCCTTACTGTAGATATTAGAGAAGACGAGAAGCATGTAAACATGAAGCTAAGACATGATCTACGGATTTGATTTTGGCCTTGTTCAAGAACTGACCGTCACGCTGGCCGCCAACACGCCGAATCAGACTGTAATGGGCTGCAGATGTGAGGGTCCACTTGAGAGAGGTCAAGGGAGGAACACATCACAATACCAAGAGAAATATTAAAATTCTCAAGATTGCAGCTTGAAGAGCAGTGTCATGGCCAACCAAGTAGTCGTAGGGCAGAGTTTTTCTGGTTTTCTTGTAAGTTTTGACAAGCAGGCAGATTTTCCAAGGAGCAAAAGTTGTTTATCATCTTCTCTGTTCTTTCAATTTTCTGCATTACATATGGCATCTGAATGCAGACGATTTGATCAGATCCATGAGCCGCTTGCCCTGAAGTATTTTTCCACTAGAATGTGTTTTCACTTATTTCTAAATCCCAGAGCTATAGGCGGTTTGTGCTCTCTGTCTTTCTGCCGTCACCGCTCACTTTTTGTTCCACTCGTTTGAAGGCTACTAACATTCACAAACACACAAAGCTTCTGATCAATTGAGCCTTTAAGGAAGCACAAACAATGCCTGCTGGTAAAAAAAACCATCTGGACTCACCTCCCACTGACACAATTTGGCTACATTTGGCCTCTTTTACATATAAGAGTTCTCTAAGATGCCTAATTTACCTACATTTTTACAGTGTTACTTAAATATTTGAATTACTTCAAACCAGTTTCCATAGAGGTTATTAACTCATGCACCACTGTCTGTTAAGATAGCACCATTGCCTCCATCTTGCTTGACATTCCTCTTTGAGAAAGCCTAAAAAGTAAATTTGAGTTTCTGAATATATATATATATATATTAGATCTAAAGGTTTTATAATAATACTTACACTATGTACAGATATTCACAGTTTATCAGTGTTGATTGTGACAGTTAAACCGTAAATGCCTCTAAAATCAGTATGACTGTTTCAAGTAGTAGGATGCGGTCCAGTTTTTCCCCAAATGGAGATGTCCAGAAGTTGAGCAGCAAACGTTTCGCTTGTTGTTGCAGCCAGCTCACCCTGTCAAGTGAAGGCACAGAGGAAAGAGGAAGGAACGGTCTGGTATAGTCCATGTTCTGACTGCCATGGCCAGGAAAAAGGTATCTTGACAGGAAGCATCACTTCTCAGCCTTCACCTGTACAAAAACAAGGCCATAGTCAAAATTATAATAAGTCTTGAAGCCTCAAACAAAGCAAGCTGACAAGTAATCTTAACATATCTTGTATAATAATGTATTCACTCTTTTCAGATTTCTAAAAACATTACCTTGTCTTTGATGAAAGATTTCAAGTATGCACAGAAGAACTCTCTCTGCGGGTATCCAGGACACTGCAACAAATATACATTTGATTATTTATAAGTATCTAAGTAATATTTCCTCACTAGTTTGGTCAGTCTATTAACTTGTGTCTTGAAAACCTCTTATCTCAAATCTGGGCAGAATACTCACGCTTGATGCTGCCGCACAAAGTCTGCAAACTGCCGGTCCTTAGCGTAGAGTTCAATAATGCGTATCCTGTCTTGGATTTCCTGTAAAGAAGCAGATATCCAACAAATAATTCAGTACAATGGTTCATTAGAATAAAGTCTGATGATGTTACAAACCACTGAGACTATTGTTATGTTTTATATTAATGCCATTGAAAATAAAAACTTAAGGGAGGGTTTTACTGATTAGATTAGAACAGTGGTGTCAAACTCAAAGTGGTGAGGAGGCCACGATAGTTAATAACAATCCTTTCAGGGGCCGAAGATGGTGACACTTAAGAAGCTTTTATTAAATTTTAATTGTGAGGTTTCATCTTCATTTGAGTTTTACAAAAGTTATCTTTAACATTAGTATCTTCCTTTTATGGTAAACTGGTTTAGTAGGATTAAACAGGTTTTAGTTGGATTTGAACAGGTTTTAGATGGATTTGAACAGGTTTTAGATGGATTTGAACAGGTTTTAGATGGATTTGAACAGGTTTTAGTTGGATTTGGACAGGTTTTAGATGGATTTGAACAGGTTTTAGATGGATTTGAACAGATTTTAGTTGGATTTGAAGAGGTTTTAGATGGATTTGAACAGGTTTTAGACTGATTTGAACAGGTTTTAGACTGATTTGAACAGGTTTTAGATAGATTTGAACAAGATTTAGATGGGTTCAAACTGATTTTATTCATCTTTGTGCAAAAACTGGCTTAAGATTTCATAAACAAATCAAATAAAACTGATTCAAATCCTTCTAAAACCTGTTCAAACCTGTTGTGTCAAAATATCACCAACTAAATGGCCCCGGGCCTTGAGTTTGACATGTGTTGATTAGAAATACTCTACCTCCTTGGTGAGTTCACTGTTTTCATAGATGTGTCGTATCTCCTCGCTGCTGAAGTCAGTGGAGGCCTCGGCGCTGGCACTGCTATAAACCGGGACCTCGGGGTAGCGGCGATAGTAATGGCTGTACCCTGTGGTGGCCTCACTCTCGTACATGGGGTTGTACTTGGTTGCTCTCTCCATGGACGGCAGACTCTCTACTTGACTATGTGACAAATAAACAAGACAGGAACACGTTCAGATGCAGTAACTAAGACTTAAGATTAGCAAAGCTGCAAGTAGGCAGATGATAAGAGGGCGTTGCTACCCTATTAACCTTTTAAACTTGTGCAACCTCCCATTGTTTACGCTAAACCAGAGATAATCAGAAAGCGTACTGTCCTGTAAGGTGGTTAGGTCTTATTCAGAGCAGGTCAGCCTCACATTAGGTCAGGTAATTGGCTGAGGGGCCAGAGAGAAGGATACGAAGAATGAGGCAAAAGTAACTGGCTTATACTTGGAAAAGGGGTCTTCGCTTCTTTATCAAAATACATTAGAATAATACAAGTCATAAGGGAGAGATAAGGATTTCTTTGGACACTACTACTATTAGGAACTGCATCAAGTATCTGCTGCATTTTGAGACCTTTGGCACTTTCTTTCTAACTGTGTTGTGTTAGACAGAAAGTGTGCTGTCTAACTGTCAACTCTGTGTAACTTTCTCTCACTCAGAGTCAGTTCATAATTCGATGGCGTATGTTTTGGTTCTTACTTGCACATTGAAAAACAAATCATCATCATTATTATTCAATGTCATTGTGTCTGAGCTCTAATGTAAAATGCCCAAAGAAACAAAATAGCACTGATAATCTCCATAAAATGTAAAGTTAAATGTAAAAAGATTGAAAAACATTATTATGATAGTGCTCACCGTATTGGTTCTTCTGACTCATCCTTGTCGTACTGATCCCGTAAGGTCCTGGCCAAGAAGAAAATGACTCCAGAGGCCACCAGTAAGAAGCCAGCCACAGAGGCTATGGCTATGCCAACCACCAGTGGCTCAGACACATACTCCTCACAGTGCTCTCCTCTGTACCACCAGTTGTCCCCGACCCGGCACCTATGATGAAGATGTGTGTTTGATAAACTTAAAACTTTAAAACTAAAACTTTTTTTTTTTACTAGTATGTTGCTGGTGAAAGTGAATGAAATAACTTTTTGTCCTCATTCTGCTTAAATACTGAACAAAGATAAACCCTTGGAAGAAATATTTAAGTCTGCTAAACTAAATATAAAATATATTTTGTTGTCACAGTACGACTTCCATCCTGAAGCTAGCAGGTTGAACAGTTGTACTGTAAGAGTGTAAAATGTCATGTCAGGAAACGTTTTAAACGTGAGCACTATATTGTAATGTCTATTATTGCTTGAGGGTTTTGCAGGTTTTCAATTCCATTTGGAGATTTTTCCTGCTGGACCTAAGACTATGATTTTGTGTTCACCCACCTGCAGATGGCTCCTTGGCCAGGGATGATGTCACACTTGCCATCATTGAGGCAAAAGTCAGTCTGTAGCTCACAGATACTTTGACACGGCAGTCCATCCACACTGAAGTAGCCAGCATTACACACACACTCCGCCTCCCCTGACCATTTGTTCACCTTGCACTCTGCATACTCATTGCATGCCTGGAACTTACAGGGGTCAGCCTGGTCACCTAGGAATAAAGAGCCAAAAAAGCTTATTTAATTAAATTAATCAAATTTAAATAAATACAGCTAACATACAGATGTTACTTTGAATATAACAATATCATAATATATTTTATGTTTGTAGAAACAGTCATATAAACACAGCTTTCTCTGTCACATCAAAGTTAATTCATGTAGGGATTTTTGTAAAATGCCTTGGGTGTGATTTAAACAGATTAAGACAGCTCACTTATTATTTTAAGCAAAGGCAAGATTCATGATATTATGATTACAAGCTGACTGACATTCTCACACAGTAGACTAAATACATTTCCTCAGTGTGTCTTGTCGGGTCTGTAGCTGAGACAGATGATGAGAAATGAAAGCACTGTAACACACTGTGACAGCTGCACCGAGTAATCACTCAGTCAAAGTGCGGTTAATGATGTTAACTTGAATGCTATCCAGGGAAGCCCTGATTATCTGATCCCAGCTGATGTGACCTCAGAGTTCACCTCTTGAGAAGTGTCACCACAGACGTTTAACACCTGCTTTCCCAGGCCTCACAGTGACTCATAATACAAATCATACAATATACAATACAATTCAACGCTGTTTAAGAAACATTTGGCATTGGCTGCTCATTGAAAACCAACCTGACTCCACATCCAGAGAGTATTTATCGATAGCCAGGTTCATGGTCTGGTAGGCTGTGTTACAAAAATCCTCCAGGATTAAGTAGACTGTTGTGGTTGTCTCCCGCGGCACAGGCTTGCCAAATTTCATGCGGCTGTTGACTACAATGCTGCCATTCCTGAAGTTGAGAATCTCAAGGTTCTCAAAGTTAGTAAGATTGGACTGCAGATAGGGTACGAGCTGGAGAAAATTCAAAATACACAAGTTCATTTTAGAAAAATGTCACCACTGAATGAATACAATAACATAATTAAGTTTAAGTTAAGCAGAAGATGTGTACCAGTTCAAGGAAACGTTGCTCCAGTGCTTTGTATTCTGCAGAGCTTTTGTTAAAAAGATCCTCAGAGAAGATCATGTTGGTGACCCGCAGGCTAAAGAACACCATGAGTGCCCGGCCAGGATTAGCAGGCATGGCAATACTAGCCTGATCTGTGCCAAGTGGCCCGTCAAATGGAAAGCCAGTGCTGCCCTCCTCTGTGTGGTTTATAACACCATAATGAACCACATTAAAGCCCTGGTCTCCAGTTGTGGCATCATCCAAGCCGAGATTAGGGGGCTGGATCTGGAAGAAAGATCATTAAATAAATTCAAAGAGAAATTTATGGCATAGATGCCTAAATTTTCATCCAATTAGTAGTGACTACTTTGATAAAATAATGACTATTTTTTACCTCTACAGTTGAAGAGATGATTATGTCAGGCTGCACATCTGAAGAAGGATTAACATCAGAGATTCGTGTAAAAGGAGACTCTTTTTCTGGCAACAGTGCAGTTGGTTGGGCAGGCTTTGATGTATCTGTCACCTCCACATTGACCAGTAAGATCTCATCCTCTGTCAGATCCTCTGTTGAGATCATTGGAGCCTCAGGGATTTCCTCCTCTAAAACTTCAGGCTCCTCTTTCTTTTCTTCAGCCACAGTTGTTTCACTCTCTTCAAACACAGCCTCATCAGGGTTGGCTACCTCTACACTGGTGTTGTCCGCCTCTTCTTCAGGTGAGTCATCTGTCAGGTTGGGCTCATTCACTGTGTCTTCTTCTATGGTTTCAGTCATGATAGTTGAGATTTCCAGCTCCTCGGGAATTTCAGATTCAATCACCTCTTCCAGATTATGTTCTTCAAGAACAGGAACATGCACCAAAGGTGGCTCTACTTCTGCCTCCTTCACTTTCCCTGTTTCTTTTTCATCAGTATTTACAATGACTTCTTCAGAAGCAGCCTCCTCAACAGGCACTTCTTCTTCTACTGTAGGTGTCCGAAGAAGGTCCTCCACATTTTCAGCCCCTGATCCGGGCTCCACTGGTGGTTCAGGCAGAGACGTGACCTCAGACAGCTCTGGGGAGGGCTGCTCTACTGGGAGCTCCTGTGGTGGAGGGCTCTCTACATCAGGAGTCTGCACAGTATCTTCGACCAACAGACCTTCCTCTTCTATGACTGGAAAAACACGAGATAATACGCAACATGCTTAGCAGTTTCTGACTGACTACATCCCAAGTCCACAGAAAAAAACAGGGATGACTTCTATTTTGAAGACTGATGAATTTAACTTAATTTAAAACTACTTTCAATTAAATGTTAAATGTTGCAAGGTTTAAGGCTTTGTTATTAATCCAGCACTATCAAACTGGCATATGAGCGAAAAAACTCAGCTGAATAACACCACTGTTTTAAATGAAAATCCTTACTGGCAGGTTCAGGGGCAGCAGTGAGAACATCAGGAGGTCCCACTGCACTCTCCTGCAGAATAACGACATCATTTCCTGTTGTCGCCATTGTGCTGATTTCAAATGTTTCAGGTGGGGAGTCATCTTTATCAGTGTCTTCAGCATCCACATCTACTGAGTCAATAGCCTGCACAATAAACAATAACTATTACATTTAATTCATTTCTGTACTGTAAATACAATTCATTCACAATTTTCAATTTAGATTTCATGATAATATAAACTATTGACCTTAAGGGACTCAAATCCTCAGTTAAATGTTGGAAGCTCATTAAATATGAAAGCTTTGATTAAAAAAAAGCTTCAATGGACAAAAATGTATTATCTTGTAAAACAATATGAAATGTAAATTATACCTCTTATAACCCTATAGTATATCTATGTAAATGGTGATGGTTGTGTTCATAAAAGTCAAGGTCTATACTTCTAATTTTACCTAAAGTAAAGTCTGAAATGAACAGAAGATTACATTTTCTAAATCCAAACCAGCCAATTGCTTTTGTGGCACAGTAGCTCTGTGTTTTTGCCTATGAATCATTTACTGATGATAAGTTTGTAAAACTTTCCCAATTCATATAATGAGTCAAATTAATCATTTAGAGTACTCGGGTATAAAGCAAAGCCGCAGACACAGTTAGTGCAATTCAAATCGTGATTAGCATCAAAGGACAGAGTCAACCACAAGTAAAAATGAGAAATGATGTAGACAGATGATGGCGGTACTTGTCCCAGTGAACTCATGTGCTGTATTGCTTCTCTACTCACAGCATGGCATACTGTAACCTACCCCAAAATAGCAGTGGATTATTATGGCAAGAGCCAACCTAATCCTGAAAGCCCCAGTTCATCCTTACTGGAGCCCTCATCCCCTACCTGCACTGGTGTGGTCTGTTTAACGTCAACAGCCATCTAACTGTTACCACAACATCACTCCTACTTCTGTCAGCTACCCTAAAGAACAATGATTTATGAAGGGAGGTTTTTGTCATGATAGTTACAGAAGTAACTTAGTTCTCACCGTGGCTCTGTCTTCGGTGTTGACAGACTCTGGGACCTCAGACACTGTGGAACAAATAGAAAAACAGATTAATGCAAACTGACGAACAAAGCTAAACATGCCCAATAGTGACAGCTTTTATTTTCTCCTCACTTTCTGAAAGCCTTCGTGATGACACTGTTATTTTTTTCCATGCAGAGCTTAATGTTTCAGCTGATATCAGCAGCTTTCACCGAAGCCAAGCTGCATCGTAGCAACATAATATACCCAAGCAGAGACCTTAAGTTCCCAGCCACATATGTCATCCATATGTAAGTGCTTAAGCAACTCTTCATGTGTCACAGTCTATAACTAAAGTGAGCATTACATGGTATCAATTCACTAGCTCCCCAAGTAGATTGTAAGTCCATAAAGTCAGGCTGTATGTCTAACACACACATGCTCTCACAAAGCTCACTAGAAAAGGATAATCCACAGACATCAATACATCCATCAATGTAAAATATGACTGAATTTTGTACAAATGTACAGTAGGAAGTAGCTAGTGGTGGTTTAAATTGAAATATTAGGAAACCAAGGTTTATATTGGAGTAAAAGAAACCCCTGGGATGATAACTTCACACACACAACAGGCTACTTACTAACAGTGATTTAACTGTGTCTGAAAAATTACAATCCCCCATTAACTAATGACTCATATTTGTTCATTTCAAAATGTCCCACTTTTAAGCTGAAATTTCTTCCAAATATATCCCTGCAGTCTTTGACAAAAATGCCAACAAATGAAAAACAGATGAGACCACTGAAACCCAGAAATATTTTAAGAAATATTAAAAGTGATGTGGCAAGTTTTATAATACAAGGTTGAACGTCCATCTATTTGATATGACACTTGGTGGTTTTCCCTGCATTATATGCACTACCTGCCCGCAGGCATTTCTTTCTTACTACCAACTCCAGTTAAATAAAATACTATAAATGTTCCATATGAAAGCTCAATTTACTTTAGAATCTTTAAGTCATTACCACTTTCTAGCTCTCCAATCTGCAGGGCTTCAGTCACCACGTTTTTGACCTCGCTGATAGTGTACACCATAGTGGGCAGTTCCTTCACTTCATGGTAGGAGCTTTCCACCAGATTGGACTGTAAGGTCAGATAGTCCAGTTGTTCAGTGGTGACCCCTGTTCCATCCACCACGACTGTGACTGCATAGTCAACTACTACACCATCCAGCCTATGGACAAAAAACATTTCATTTAGATACACATACTTGAGTTGCATGTGTTCTGCACCATGAGATTTTCCCCATTCAATGTGATAAACCCTACAGAAGGTTTAAATTAAAAAAAATATGGCCCTTAACCCATTCCCCAAAATGCTGTCAGTATGCTGTTACAGGACTTACAGTCTGTCTTTACCTAAATGTCTTAGAAAACTGTCTTTGATAAAGGACCAGCCTCTGGAAAAAATCAGTTAGGCGTTAGTTTGATTTAGCATCAACCCTCTTAGAAGACTTAGAGCAGTTGCAGATGACTAACGACTTGGGTGATTTAGTCTCACTTGGAACGTGGGCACTCAACTGTATAGGCCAGAAAAATAGCAGCGTCAGCACAATGATCAATATCATCATAATAAACATGGAAACCTCACACGAGATTCCAGACATTGGAAAAAGCCATCTATCAGCATTCATTTGACTACTGGGAGTCCTCCACTCTGACCTACTTTGTAGGTTTTCTGGCGGACAGCTGAGCATGTGACGGCATACAGTCGACCACATTTAGAACCAAATCCAGTTTTTCCACTTTTAGTTTCACTTATGGGGACAGAGTTCTGGTCCTGCTGTGCCCAGTGATCTGCAGTTAGCAGCCGCATGGACAATTTCACAGCATCCCTTTCTGAATGAATTACACTTCTAACTAAAAATTCCTCTCTCTTTAAAACTGGACAATGAAGAAGTTGTTTACTGCTGCCACAATAAACATTCTTCTTCATACATGACATGAAACTGGGCATCATGGTAATTGCCATTTCCATCTGAACTAAGGCAGACTGTTGGAGACCTAAAGCCAAGATAATCGTCTCTATGAAGGTGCACCTGGTCTCTCAGTTGGACCCGTCCTGATCCCACTTAACAGGTGAGTGACCACACTAAGATCATTAACACCTGCAGCTAGTGACACACCTTAACACGTGCCCACACCAGCAGATTCAGAGTGAGATGAAGGTGCCCACACACAATCACACTGTACCCTGGCTAAGTAGTAGCAGATAAGGATCTGAGGGGTTAAGAGCAGGACATGATAGGGAGAAAAGGACGACACACTTTTGAGAGCTAATCAGTGCTAATCTGTCACAATTAGTGCTCACTACTTACCCTTGGGGGTCCTTGTGGGGTCTACATTAAAAAGTAAAAACAAAAAAAGAAAGTTTTAGAAAGATATACAATAAGTAATGCGTTTTTAAATATTTAAAATCAACTTACCTGAAGTCTAGCACAGACACACTCTTAAATCCAGGAAGGCCTTCCAAAGCTTCTTCTATCTGCAACAAAGAGCAATCTGATTCAAGCTACAGCAACAACAAAGTTAGTCTAAAATTCCACCAGACTTCTTATTGAGTCTTTTATGTCGTGGCCAGAATGATTTTCCTGGAGACAGACTACTGCTCTGCCACTAACACATACAGAACTCCTAATAAAACCGTAAGATCTGGTTTCTGTACAATTAAACAACTGTGTGAATACAAAGCCCAGTGCTCCAGTTTATTTAATCTAGACAATGGGTACTACTACTACTACAACTACTACAACTACTACTACTGCTGCTGCCTCTCAACTTAAATGTTGCAGAAAGCCTAAAATAAAAAAGCCAATAAAAATAAAAAATCGCATCAGTGATTAGGAGATATGCCATTCTTTGTAAACACAGTAAGTATTGATGTGAGCATGTGCTGAGTTTTATCTACTCCCAACACACATCATAAAGCTGTTCCCAGCACTTTTTTTTTTTTTACTAAAACCATGTGTACCGCGCTTTTTGAGCCACTGCCCAAAAGTTTGGGTTTAACTACTGCAGCTCCTAAAAAGTCAGTAAAAAAAAGGCTAAAAATAACAATGCATCTATAAACTGGGAGATACTGCGGGCCAAACAAAGATGACTGA
Organism: Rhyacichthys aspro; assembly: GCA_036850595.1. Lineage (NCBI taxonomy): Eukaryota > Metazoa > Chordata > Actinopteri > Gobiiformes > Rhyacichthyidae > Rhyacichthys > Rhyacichthys aspro. Next base: position 11,323,049 of record CM072168.1, read on the forward strand.
ATCAGTCTGAAAAGACATAGACCTTTTCGGTAAGCTGTCTGCTGAGTCTTTGATATAAGAGGCTAGCAGGATTGTTGAGTTCATCGCTGAACATCTCCCCGGTCAGAAGGATGCTGAGCTCCACCACCTGCTCCAAGACGATGGGTGTGGGTGACTGTACAGCAATGTCATTGTCCAGCTGCAAAAGAACACGGAAGATGCATTCAGTTGTTTCATTGCAGATGCGTTTATTGTGATGTTGCTGTGACGTAGGATGTGTGTTGTGTACTTACTGAACTCTCCTCTGGGACACTGACAGCTTCCTTGCCAATTTCTCCTACACCCTTTTCACCTTTGCCTTCAAGTAGAAATACAATGGGATTGCTGGTTTATTTCAGGTGTTAGTGATCCTAAAACCTTTGGCAAATGCAATGATTCCTGCTGGTTTTGGGGATTAGCGCTTTTTAAATCTTTGGCACAGTAACAGAGAGTTAGCATCATGCGACTATGTTTTAAACATATCGTGATAACAAAATCAAAGTACTTATTTATGTCCTGGTCCAGTCACAGTCATTCTTGTTTACACAAGGGCCTCCATAAGACAGAGCTATAAAATATCCCCAGAAATAGTGGTAATTGTGTTCTGCCAGAGCATTGTCACATGTTGTACTCACCAGGCTCAGGAGCCTCAGCGGTGTCTGGGGCTGGAGTGCTGTAAACAGGAAAGAGTTATTCAATTATATATTGTAATTATATATTATTGTTACTACTATATTTGTCTTACTACTGAACACATACAACTTGAAATGATATTGTGCGCAAATACAAATGCATTACATAAGATCAGAGTTAAATGCATTATAACATACAAACTGTGTCACTAATTCGGAAATCATTCATATAGTCATAAAACATTCATACAATTGTGTCATAAACAACACAACTCTACTATTGTGTATTTTTAAGTATTATGTGTTCAAAAACAGTCCACAAATACAATTCATAAATCCCTCACATATCCATTGTTATCCATCTAATGTTACAACACAAAAAGAACCATAGCAATAAAAAAGTTTGTTTTAACATCCTCATAGGTTGGTTTGGTAATTTAGAAAAAAAATACAGTCTAAAAATGACACAAGAATTAATACAGGAATAGTATGGTTCCTTTAAAGTTTGTAACTGTTTACAGACAACAAAAATACACAGAGAGCTTGGATATATTATCTATCCAAGTGACACAAAGTGACACTAAAATAAAGATTAGGTGTAAAATATTGACGTCCTGTGGATGAGCAGGAATATGAACAGGTAAGGTTGAAGAACCTTACCTGCACATATGTTGCCAGGACCTGGTGGGCTCACTACAGATAATAGGAAGAATGACACATCAAACACAGACTTCATGATTTAAACAAAAATATATGATGAAACATAACATAAAAATGGCCTTTTACCTTTTCACACCTGTCAGGGACATCCTCTGAAATTTAAAAAAAGTAATGTTTTTATTTTTCAAAAAAACAAAACAAAACACAATGATACTAATTATCAGTAATCCTCCCACCTTTTTAACCAGAGCTTGGTGTTCATCTGATTGGCTGAAGTAGTTGCCAATTTCTTGTGCTGTGATGGCACTTTCCTGGCATTTGTTCATCCAGCTTTCGTACTCCACTTGCTCAGGGAGTCGGTCCCAGAAGATTTTAAAAGCCTCCCATATGGTCTCCTGGCACACTGTTCAAAAGAAACACTGGATATAAAATTCACAGATCTCACATCCATAGTAGTCTTTTTTAGAGACTGTGAGAAGTAAAAACGGATACTAGCCACTAGTAGAAACAAAGGCCCACAGACGTTCACCGCTGTGACATAACTCTTTTTCATGAGTCAGCCGACTGGGCATTGGTCCAAAGTAAGCTTCCAGACATATGTTTAAAGTTCCTTCCCTAATCAGCACTGTCTTTCATTCCCAAGGGGCCCAATGGTCACTTTCAGATCCACCTTATGTAACAAATCTAAACATTTCACAAAAGCAGACACCTTCTATCCTGTCTTTGTCTGTGCAGCCCAAGTGACTCAGAATTTCACCCACACCTTAATCTCTGCCCACTCACTCAGTCACTTACTGAACCCTCATCACTGATGAAAAACACACATGCTTTACAGGTCAGATTTCAGGCACTAAACCATCCTCATCATCAAACAGTTCGGTTTTTAACTTTTGCAGCACACCACAACCTTACATTTTGGATGTAAACGCAAATATTAACACAGATAATGAGAATTTCCAATATTTGACTAATGTAGGGTGTTTGGTTCAAACATAGAGTTAGACCAAGCACTTTTAGCACCTGGTATAAAGTGATCAGGCATCACTTCCTGGTCGTGCACAACCCAAGTACTGGTTTATGATCTACTTTTTCCTCACATAAATCTTACCTCGTAGATGAAAATAGCTGAGATGGTTGGCAACGACTTGCGGCATTGTCTCTTGTGCACAAAGTCTGACACCACTTGGGAAAAGGATGTCACGTTTTCGCCGAGACACAACTGCATGGCCTCCTTTAGTGACCTTAATATCGGATACATGAATTGTGTGCTGATATAGCTCAAGTTCCTGACTGTGAGGTACATCAAGGTAGCCCATAGAGGAACCTTCCTGTGCCTTTTCTAGAGAAACAGATAAGGCATCACATTTAGTACATGCCAAATCACACACAAATACTAGTATGTGCAAAATGTATATTACTTGCCTGTCCTTAAATCCACAGATAAGACGACAGAAGTTAACACAACAGGAAAGAAAACACATCTCCAAGATATGATGACCATGTTAAATCCGTGATAACTTGCAGATTTAAATCAGACTCAGAAAAGGGTCTGGGTGATATGTTCTTCCTCTCAAGTCACGCAATGGCAATGTAGATGTCTTACAAGTTTGCATAGCTTAGCATTTCTCTGTAGTGAAAATAATCACAAACACCCTAAATAACAAAAAATGTGATGCTCCAATTACATATCGTCTTTCTGCTTTCCCTCTGCAGAGGTGTGTCCCATGGTGCTAAAAGGACAGCTTGTGTCTCAGATAGGGAAGCAGATGGCCATTAGAAGAGAGGGGGACTTTTTAATGCTCTCTAATCTTGTTTAGCCTAAGCCTTTTAAGGAACTAGCCAAGAAGTTACTAGAGCAACACTAGAGAGGGAGGGTACTTGATGTAAAGAAGAAAATGTGCATAATAACAAATGAAAAGCTGTTACTGTTGAGGTTTGAATGAATACAAATGAAGTGAAGCAAAAGGTCAAATCAGTGTATGGATGAAATCATAATACCTGAAAGGCACATCACAACTGATGCTATTTTTATGAAATCCCTCCACACAGACGGTCCATGCACCCAAAATACAGTGATTATGCACAAGGCTGGTGTAGGAACTGAGTGTCGAGCTAAGGAGCGTCTACTCAAATCCTCGCATGTACACACTGACAGCAGTGAGAGTCATGGGCTTAGTGTGGGGTTGACCTTTGACCTATACTCTATACATCATTATTCCACTTCTACTTGTCAATGGTAACAGGAGGAGAGGTCAGGTCTTTCCAACTGAAGGGCCTACTGTAAATGTTTCACAAGGGCAACAGCTCATTGACAAGAAAAAAAATTACACCTTAAGTGGAAAACCATTTGATCTAAAAATGCAATTACTTTTTTTAATTTTTTTTTATTTAACAACTTTAAGAGTGGGGTCTGAGATAACATTGTTACCCTTGTATGTACATGCACCTGTGATTGGTCCCTTAAACACCCATAGACCTCCTTTCTCAGCTCCCTAAAGTAAATGTTAAAATCAAATGTTAATGATATCAGTACAAAACATGACTTAACAAGTGTTTGAGCAAAATCTTATAAAGCACCATAGTCCAAACATCATACAGAATAACACTAGGCGTCAGTGTTAGCTGTACATGTTAAACCTAATACGAATAATGGGCCTAATTGATTGAGGCACTTGGCGTCTATTGAAGTAAGTCTTGCTTCAGGCTTAAACAGGGAGGAGCTAATAGTCTTTGGTTAAAAATCACAGTTCCTGTGAGCAGGAAGTGGCAACAGGAACCCTCACTAAACACAAAGTCAACGAATGTCCAGTATTTCATCCTTCTCTAACAAAAAAAAAGAATACACAGAATCTTCACTGCATCTTCAAATTTTATTTGAATAAATAACTAAAATTGCCTTTCCATTAAAAAAAAATAAAAAAAAAATAGAAAAAGTCAAAGAGTACTGTACATAGATTTTGATGTCATAATACTTCATTTTTCAGATCGATAAAAAGGCTTTAGTAGTAATTCAAATAACTGGATCAAGAAACTAAAGGTTCCACATTACATACATTATTTGGAGTGACTAGTTTGTTAAAAGCACAAAAATAAAATCTAATTTTAAAGAAAAACCTTTCAGCTCAGATATTAGTTGCTCAGTATGAGCAGAGGTTTATAAAAGCTACAGGAATGTAATGCAGCGAATGCAAGACGTGAGTAGAGTTGGAATCTATAATGGCATTTATCTTTTATCTACATTTTGACATCGATAGAGTTTGAGTACCAGATCTCTGATTTCATCTCGTTTTCTTCGCACTTGGTGTCGTGAGAACCAATGTTTTAGGTGAAGAGGGAGCTCAAAGTGTACCAGGGGGTCCTACAAAAAACACATAATTCATTTATTTTTCAAACTGGGCACATGCATTTATGCATTAGATAATGCAGTCTAGACACAAGAAAAAAGATACTCTGAGTTACCTTCAAAAAACATTCAACATATTGCAGCAGGTAAAGGCCACAATCACTGCTGTTGTCCTGAAGGGGAACTTGACAATGAGAGCTTTCCATCTGGTCAGGACCAAAGTCCTTTTGTGAGCCACGACGGGCTTCCCACTCTGATTGCAGGTACCTGATGACAAAAGAATTAAATACATGTAACTTTGCATGGGTACATATTTCTGACAGAATGGAGATTCTATCACTTACTCTCGTAACAATTTGAAGACTCGCTCGTGAGGAGAACGTTTGAGAGAATCCATTACAAGAATACATGGCCTGTAGAGACACATGGACGTGTTTCAATGTGGTTTACAGTTCTGGGTTTTTATCTTATCTACAGAATGAATATAGATTGTATGGCTTGTTGTGCATTCACCTTTTACAAACAGTCTTTCTTTGGCAATTCTTCTCAGTGCAGCTCTGAAAAAATAATTAGGTGACAGATATGCAACAAAAATGAAGATATTCAAAATGTGCAGAAAACAGCTCTTACCAATAAACCCAAAGGTGGGTCTTTGGTAGCTTCTTCTTGAGAATTTTCTAAATATGGTGTGAAAAACAAGTAGTTATTTTTTACTACTACTGTTAGATAAATATGTCAATAGTTAACTATAATTTACAAACAAACCTGTTTCTATGTTATCACTGTTTTTATCATTTGGGCTTTTAGACCTTCGGGACTCATCTTGATCCTGAGTCTTGTCCATCTTTACTGACGTCCAGGTCTCAACTTTTGGCTTATCCAGTCCAGGAAAGCAAATAACAACTAAATACCAATGAGCCCTAAATGGTGGACAAAATGACATTGTTTGCACCAAAGTGACAAACGCTCTCTGCAATACATTTTTTCAGAGGATCTACTTACTCTTGATTAACAGGCACAAACAGAAAGTCCTTATTGAAGATATCCACATGGCGTGTCCACGTCCTAACCCGCTGGTACCGCTTCTGCCTCTGACAGCTAAAAAGACACATAAAATATATATTACACAAAGGTTTATCAGCTATTCCAAAGTGTGATATTAAAGTGAACATCCTAAACTCACGAGTCACTGTTGCTGCCTTCACTGACATTATCCCTGCGTGTCAGCTGTTTGTAAAAAAAGCTGCTAAAGATGTGCGAGCGCCCAGCTACAGACTCAGAGGCATTTTGGAGGAGGTACCTGAAAAAAGTGAACAATCTTAGGATCTCCTATGTCTTACTACTTTAAAAATCTTGTGATTAAGCTTTTGTATAAACATGGAGCCCTTACTTAAGGTAAAAGTCAATGATGACATCATTGAGGTACTGTCCACTGTCAAGGCACTGCAGGTCTTCCATTGTAACAGTGATTCCACCTTTTAATGGGGGAGGAGGAAACTGGATCAACCTGAAGAGAGGAGAAAGTGTGAGACTGTAGCACAGATAGTGGGCAATATTTTACAAATGTAGAAGTAACCTAGGGACTTTTTCAGATGTTGAATTCATAAACACAATCCTCTACATTTTTTCATTCAGGGGATATCCTGCTGGCTCCCTAGTGCCACCTTCTGGTAAGTAGAGTCATATATCAACAATATTCAAAGACCCTCAGAGAAGCAGCAATCAGGATTGTAACTGATGACGATGCATTATATCTTGTGACAGTCCCATAAACAGAGTGCATGGAACATGGAAGGCTGCTTTCCACTTTTGGAAGTAGATACATGAAATCTTATAGCCCATGTGAGTTTACCCAGCCCCGTTCCTAGACAAAATCACCATCCACTCACAACTGCTAATGTATATCATGCAGACATTCTCCTGACATATGCTGCATGCATAAACACGCAGGTCGCAAGAAAGTCTAGTAGTGAATCTCCTGACATCCCCCAGAAGTAATGTATAAAATAGGATTCAGAAAGGTTTCAAAGAGGCTCTGGCACCGAAGCAATGCTTTATTGGCACCAAAATCGATCCAAACTACTCACCTGCGTGCCAGCCCCTGATGTTTATATTTAACCCAGCTGGAGTCGGGTTTGCACATGGTCACAGAGTAAGAGTCTTTCAGTCTCCGATGGCACAATGTGTATACAGGCTCTATTACGCTCTTCTGTAAAGAGAAATAAATAATACAGAATCGTATCATACTAAATAAAAACTTTATTTACATTTATTTGTTTACTAACCTCGGAGGGGAAATCAAGATTTTCTTGAGGCTGACTCGCTTCTTCAAGCTGTGATGGCATTTCATTCTCTGGCCCCTTGTCCTGCTGCAAAACTATCTCCTGTTGTGGTTCAGTGTCTGGTTCATTGTATGAAGTGTTTTCCAAAGAATCTAATAGTCTACAATCTTTGTCTGTGCTAGGTTTAGAACTCCCTTGGCTTAGAAAAGTTAGCAGGTGTGGATCCAGTCCGCTTGTTTTAATAAGTTCCAAACTCTCTTCCAGAGTAAGAACTGGGCCAAGAATTGTATGATCATATTCTCTTAAGGATTTTTGTTGATCAAGAGAGTTGAGACAGTCCATGTCCAGAAGGGAACGCAAAAAAGCCCCCTCCATTCCCTCTAAAGGATATTGCAGAAAGATTAAGATGAAAGGGCTGGGAGTTTCTAGAATACAAATGGAAAAGATAATGTGAACAACAGATATCAACAGGAAGCACAATAGACAGATTTTACACAATCATGGCAGAAATCATTTTGGGCATTATGCACTGACACTGACAGTAGCACAAATCGTACCAGTGCTTTTGGTTCCGTCCTGTCCATCACACAGCTGACTGAGGTCATACTGGACGCCTTCTGCAGCATTATCTGACATGCAACACAAAAGGCCAGCAGCAGGCATTGACTCCATATTTCCATTACAAAAAATATTCAGGGTTTCCAGTTCCTGCTTCTCCCAAACACTGTATCTCCTTAGCTCTTTCCGCTCCAATGTCAACATCAAATCCATTTCTTCTCTAATATCTGCAGGCACAAAAGGTGGTCATTAGGTTAAATACTCATTTTATAAATTGAACCATAACAAAGGACAGACAAAATCCATTCCTAAACAGAGGTACAATTAAACTAATGGGATAAGTGCCTTAATTCTTTGCTATGGAGATTTCACTGACTCAGAGGTGAAAGTTTACAAGAAAAAATAGAACAGTAAGCTGGAAGCACAGTAGGTAGATGGACAGTTGACGAAAACAAGGAGACAGGGTAAAGGTTGATCCAATTCAAGCCAACAGTCAGAGGAAGATCAAGCTTCAGTTGGCACACAACTTTACCTTTAATGGGTATGATGATGTTTTCATCTGTTATCTGAAGAAAAAAGGAAATACATAACAACAACATTAAAGCCAAATGTAAAATGTGATGCAAGTCGTATCCTGAGTCTTATTTGACATACCAAGATTTCCCCATTTGCCTTTCCTTGGTATCGTCCACAGTGTAGGGTGGTGAAGGCAAAACACAAACAAGTGGTTTTCATTGTATCAGCATGCTCATTTACAACAAGCTGCAACATCTGAAACACACAAGAACTGTTATAACTACATTCTGATACCTCTAACATATTCTGCAGCATTGCAGAAAGATATAATTCTTAATAAGTTTTATGAGGTAGCCTTTAAAAACCCTTTCATAATATGCACTTTTGTCAAAATTTAGTGCAAAAACAATGGCACATGTGTGACATACCTGCACGTCCTCTATGTCATCTGCCTTTTGTAGTGTAGAACCAGCTATCTGTGAGATTTGCCTCCGGTTTACTCTGTTTTCATCACCCACTTCATCATCATCACTGGAGAGCACAACTAAAATACAGGTAAAATAAAGTGTGATGAAACATGCTTTTTGTAATGTTTTAAACAACAACAAAGAATCGGTTCATGGTGCTGTGTCGATACACTTACTAGGTTCAGCCGTGGTTAGGGTGCCATTATTGTCATTTGACGACAAACGTCTAGGAGATCCAGGAAAGTTACCAGCCTCAAAAATAAATGGAATTATGGGTTCAGCATTTTTTTCATCTTCACCCACCGTGAACTGCAAAATACCACGATCAGGGTACTCCAGATCCCTGTCTTCTGCATTTGGCTCCAGGCAAAGTTTCATGGTGTGTTCACTATCTCTAATGTTAACCCCAGAGAGGCGCAACACGCTCTCCCTGGGGCGTTTGGGGCTGTCTGGTCCAGTGCACTCTGGCACTTTATCACCTATTTTCCTTTTCTGCAAATACAGCAAAAAAAACATGGTAGTTTTACTGCTCATGTTGTCATATAGTCTCTATAACAAAATGCAAATCTAAAAGAAAGCAACAAGGGCACCTATAATAGTTTGATGATCAAACTGACCTGCAATTCATTTTCCGATTCTTTCCATGTGTCCTTGATCTTAGTTGGAGAAAATTTACAACCACCCCTATCTTCTGGTTCCCAACTCACAGATAATCCACAATCTGAGTGAGACAGACATAAACATTGACATAATTTACTGGTGGAAAAATATTCAATGATTAAAATTGTAATGCAAAAAACGTATTTTATAATTGCTTGTATTAAAGATTGAACTTGTCAAGTTACACTATTGTCACATAGGAATTTTTTTATAATTACTTACCTACAACTTCAGCAACTTCAAACCTCTCACTTTTGCCCAATAGCAACTCATTAATACCTCCTTTTTCTTCCTCGTCTTCCTCAGTCTGTGTCCCTCTTTTTAATCTATAGTTGGATGATATACACGGCAGTACTGAATGAAAACATACACAACTTAACATTTCAACAACAAAAATAAAATGCTGAACCTTAAGACGACTGTTCATATGGCTGAAAAATGTCAAGAGCCAAATCAAATTCATGGAAGCCAAACAACACTAATGCAAAGTATGTTTTTCATGCAATACAATACATACAAAATGTGGGCAACCAGTGAACAAGACAGAAAATCATTTTTAGTCACAAAGTGGTCTATACTCTGTCAATGGAAACAGTGTTTTCCTACCTATGAGAAGACGACGAGTTAGGAGCATGCTTGTTCTTTGGTGTTACACTCTTGCTTTTCATGTTTCTGGCCTTAGTTTGACTGGACCTCCTGTCTCTTGAACCATTGGGATGATCATTGCCATGACCCTTCTCCTTCCAGTTTCCTGATACTTGTTTGTTAGCTCTTAAGTTTAAGCTCTCTTTTATCCTTTCCATGTACGCCTTGCCCGGTTCAGTCTTTAGGACATCTGTCAAAATTAAACAGGGCCTTCTCCTAATGGATCAGACAGAAAAGGAAGAAGGATTATAGACAGCTGCAAGTTCAAACTGATCTTTGACTTACATCACAGTGAAGTTCAGACTTCTAGTGCACCAGCTGATCGAGGGTGTGGCAGTGGCAAATAGTGCAGATAAGCGGTTTCTGGAGTAGTCCTGATAAGAATATTTGATTTTTTTTTATTTTTTTTTTGGGGTGGTGGGGGGGTGGGGGTGTGTGCATGATATTGTTTTCTATCTTGTAACAGCGTTGTAACTCTCTTTTTTAGCAATGGACACAAGTTATCCACAAAGAAGCTGATTTCTATTGACTATAACATAGAAGAAGAGCTCCACCTTGTGAAGGATTAGCAAAATACACTGTTCGTATGAGCATGTACTTATTCTTTTTGTAGACAGTAATTAGTAGAAAATGTGTGCTTACACGGCAAGACCTTACCTAACCATTGCTGCATGGTTGTGGTCAAACAAGAGAGATCCATTTTTGTGCTGTGAGTCACGGTGTCTGGATTTGCAATCTGCATATGCATTCCAGGAAACCTAAAAAAGAAAAAAAAAAGGGTTAATTTTGTCATATTGTAGAATACTTTATTATGACTGAACAGATATATCAGTGTACCTTTTTATTTTTTCCTAATTTTCCACAATCAATGTAAGATGTGGGGATTTTGAGTGGGTTTTCCATCTAAAATTCACAATGAAGTGGTTAGTTAGTATCAGCTAAAAATAAAAGTGAATAATCACAGATAGTTAAACGCTTTACACCTATTTTAGGCAAACTATACTTTTTACTCACTAATGCTAAAGAAAATTTAACAGACATTTAAATTAAATGTATAAAGTGATGGGTCATTTTAAGTTAAGCAGTGTTTTTTTTGTGTTATAAATACTGGCACACTTAGGATAATAGCCTGTCCATATGTGTGTAAGTCTGTATAAAGACTGGTTTTGAAAATCAACAGGTTATTATCTTCATAGAAATTTCGAGAGCGATAAAACACTTACCAGTTTGTCCTTGTCAACATCAAATTGGATAGTCAACGCTTGTTTTCTTTCCATCATGGTACACGGCTGGATAAGGCACTCTGCAAAAAATCCCCCCAAAAACATCACACATAAAGAGTCACATGCAGTTGCAAATGCAAATGAAAATACCAGAAATCAAAATGCACAAAAGGAACCATTTTATGCACATGCAAAACAAAAACTCTCGCCTTAGTAAGTTTTTAGTTTTTACAAATAGACAATATTTTCTTATAAGGGTTAATAAGTGTGCCTTTGTTCTAGGTTAAGTGTAACATATTGAGATTTTTTTTATTTAAGACGTGAAAAATTACTTAAATTTGTTGTATAAGTAAAGCAATATGAAATAAAAGAAGAAAGAATAAATATTTGCTATAGGCTATGTTTTTACGTACTAATACATTTTGTAATTAATAAATGGTTAGGGTATGCGAGTTATTTCAAAACCATACTTAAATACAACACAGCTGAAACAGAAAATGCAAAAAGGTAGTCTTTTCATATAATCATAATCATTGTGGCCTATATTGCTTTCACTATGTCTTGCGTCCCATGTGTGATCAAAAAAAGCACTAACAATCATCTGAGTAAGTTCAAAACTCTGCCTGTTTTCTAGTTCTTTTCTTGAATAACACGAATAACTATTGCATTAAATAAATAATCTATACTGTGTACTGTTGCACAGAGCACACAAGCGAAAATAAAATGTTTTGAAAACGCTAACCAATAGCCACTTATGCTAGTTACATTGTCCCTACTACTTGCTAGACGTAGAGACATGAAGCTTATCCTATGTCATGGCTTTGTTTGCAGTTACCTGAGGCGACGAAACATCAAATAATTTCTCTCCATAGGATAAAACTGCAACCTTACAGAAAAGCTGTGTACATAATGTTGTTGAGCTCGATTCCACCATTGATGTGTATGAGACGCTTGCTCCTTCTACGTTTGGTTTAACCTCACTGTTTATTTGCTTTACTGCCACCTACTGGGCTGACGTGGTACTACTGAGGTGCTGTCAGCGTGACTTTTCAGGATATTTCCATTCATAAGGAAACAAACTAGAATTACTTCTCAATAAATATTTTATAGCCTATAGTTAAGTTAGTTAAGTTGCGATGTACGTTTGTGTGGATGGGACAGATTCAAAACACTTTTCATGAGATGGTAGCAGGCCACTCATATATTGTGGAGTATCTATTGAAATACCTGCACTCAATTAAAAGAGGCATTATTCTCCCCATAATGCCTCCATCAAAATAAATATAAGGCTTTTATTTTTGTCCCTACTGTTATATAGGCCTATATCATTTAGCCTACTCCTTTAAACCTTTTGTTTTGCATTCTACTAAGGATGATCTAATTCACACTTGTCGGGTGATTCAAATTAATGAAATCTCTGGGATGTGAGGTAAAATGTGCGTTAAAAGTGTGTACAGATGCCCTCTTCTAAACTACACCAGTATCCCATTACCATGATAATAGAGAGCCCACAATTTCCTACTTACAGCTGTGGTGCCTACATACTATGATGTCTTAAGTAATTAATTTAATAATCAATAAACAGTGGGTGTTTTTTTTATTTATTTTATTATTGATGCAGCAAAAACATCAGGCCAGCTCAGCCTCTGGGTAGAGGTTGGTGAGTTAACCTTCAAAAACTGCATTAGTCACTAATGGTAACTAAAGTAAAACTCTGTCCAGAAGATCATTTACATGCAAAAATATTGTTTGAACATTTATACATTCAGTTTGTGTACAATTACAGAGGTGTTAGAAGGTACCTAAACTGACATCTTTACTTCAGGTCCAGAGTGATCTTTTAGCATCAGGAGCCACATTTCTGCACAGTTGTCCCAGAGGATGTCCTGGAGTCAGCTGCTTGAACGATTTCTTCTCCTGGTTTGGACATCCCATCATCTTTTGAGAGAGCTTCAAACTGCTGTCCTTGCACTCTTCTTCTTTCAGCTTCAACAGAAAAGAAAAAGTCATTAACATGAGCACTCTATGAAAACGGCGAGCATTGCATAAACAAAGTTGTAAGCCTATGTTTTGAGTCTCCAATCGGCCAAGATCTGGATTATGTTCACCCCAGACATTTGTTTTATTTGTTGTACATTCATTTTTTCGGTAGATGTAACAGTAACAGTAACAGTAATAAGTGTTTCTTCTCACCCAGAGCACTACATGGTGTTGTGATGGGTGTTTCCAGCTGCTCTCCCTCAGCAATGGAAGCCCGGATCTTCCTCACCACGTAGATGCTGGCTACAAACAACAAACACAAATAAGGCGAACAGCTGTCCATGTTTTATTTCCAATTTCGAATAATTGTCAGCTTTCATTTCATACATGTACAGCTAATAGGAGGGTTAGCTATTGAAAACATGTTCGAAAACTTTAAGAGAAAAATGGTTTTAAAAAAACCTACCTTTTATCAACAGTCAGACCATGGCTGTGTTATCTTTTTCTGACAGTAGATTTGACAATCTTCTTTGGAAAAGCTGCTTCTCTGAGCTGCTTCCTATATTTACCGTGTGCAGTTATGAAACTGTTACTCAACACCAGTTACATAGCGCGGATCAAGGCAGAGGCGGGACTTAAAGCGGCCAGCGCAATGTGATTGGTTCTCACTGTGAGCGGCGCTATGACGCAGCCTGTTAGCGGAAATAACCTATTAGAATTCATTCATTGGGTTAAATATTTTACCTTATGAATTCAAATAAATAGTCTTAATTAATGTTTAGTTCATAGTCTTCTCATGACATTTATCCGTGTAATAGCAACATCTCTAAATATGCATATGTTGATATTGGATGTTCCTTTTGTGGGGTCATTCCCCTATTTTTTTCTGTGCCCCTTTACAGCATCTTTTTGGATGAATTTGAACAAACCTCATACCATCCGCAAATAAAGGGTTTATTAGAATATAACAAATATCTCTCTCACTCTCACTAAATAATTTATTCCATAAATAACAATTTTGAGTTTTATTGTCAAAACAATTATCATTCATTTGTCTTCTTAAACCTTGGGTACTTTCCAGTTTCATTTTCTACGATCAAAAATGTTTTTGTAAAAAGTGCAACACCTACTTCCCTTTTAATAACAAAAAAAAGAAAAGAAAAAAATTTATTCTACACAAAACACAACTCCAGAATTAAGATAGTGAATGTAATTGTTTATTGCATTTTGCACTTTACACAGCCACATTTTAATATAGAATAATTAAACATGTACTCAGTATCAGCTCAACTCTGAATTGCACAATTTGATTCACAATAAGACTCCAGTTCTCATGTTGCATTTGTATATTCAATATATACACATAATTTATAACTTATTTCCATACAGCAAGACAAGCACATCACACAGAAACCAAATAAATGCATTTTCTTCAAAACATTACAATATTTATACAAAAAATAATAAAAACACTGAACACACAATTGCCGTCACTAGGGAACAAAGAATAACAGGAAAAAGCTCATGTTTTATGGAATGATGTTAGCTGTTGGACTGAAAGAAGGCGCTCTTTTTCAGTGTATTCATTAGTCTGTAATGAACATCATAAACCAAGATCATTTGCCAGTGTAAACAAAAAAGTCATTTGGAAATAGGCCCTTCCTCCAACAAGCAGAACCAGACACATAACACAACCATTCTTTAGAGGGATCTTGGGAATAGATGGGGGCAGACAGGGTTGCCATCAGGATTTAGTCCATTCTGATTTTTTGATTGGTCATCCTATAGATTATGCTGTCATATCCCGGGTCCATGTTCCAGAGGTTGTATGCAATGGCAATGACAGCGAGTGCAAGAGCAATCATCAGCCACAGCACGATGTTGAACACAACTGCATACTGGAAGTTGTATTTATAGGCCAGGTTGTAAGGGCTGCCTGGGTTGCTCTAACAACAAAGATATCAACACAAGGTGTTTAAGACCAATCCTGTAGAACCTTGCAAGACCTTAATGTGCAAATAAATTCTAAAATAACTTTTAACTCAGCTGTGATATACTTACAATCTGCTTTGATTCCAGAATTGAACGGGACTTCCTGGTCAAAGGAGCCTCAAAGGTTTTCACAGTCACAACTTCAATCACTGCACTGTTACCATAGAGACTATACACATCCTCTGCAAACTACAATGACAAAGCCACAAATGTGGGTTAGGTCAGGGTTCACACAAATAATTCATATTTCCTAGATCACTATAATGTTTACCTTTTGCAAGACAGAGGAAAGAATAGAAGTTGCATCCCTGTACTGTGGGGAGTCCTTGCCATAGACCCTGCTCAGCTCCTCTAGGCCAGACAACTCCAAAGAGTACAGGTCAGGAGAGTGGTCCTTGGCTAAATGTCGGTGTCTTTGCAGCTACCATGAAGAAAAAGATATTTGAATCACCAAAGTATCAAATAAAATCCATAAAATAAAGCTTACATTTTGAAGACAAGTAGTAAAATTGGATGGCTCACCAGAGCTGTGATATCATGAAGCACTTGGACCTCAGACAGGAAGAGTAAATCAGCCTGAAGAAAAGGCAAACAGGAGAGATGTTTCTGTGCTCTTGTAAAACAAAGTTCTATATTTTCTTTAAAAAAAACTGACCTCTGAATTTCTGCTGAGGGAGTTAAGCGGCAGGGAAGCCAACACTGAGCCTTCTTGGGAAAGACGTGCACGAATTTGCTGCAGAGTGACCGGGAGGTCCTCAAACACAGCATTTGCTTTGCCGAGCATATACAGCCTCTGAAAGAGAGGATAGTGAGATTATTTTGACACTTAACAGAAACAAGGTATTAGTGTTAATTAGTGGAGTGTTGATTACTTCTTCACTGGGAGCAAGCTGCAGCACCACAGGAGTATCCTCAGCAAACAAAGAGTGAACAGTCTCTGCAACACTATCCAAAGTGAAGGGGACAGCCTGCAAAGAAGAAACACAAATAACCAATCCATTTACATTGGATAGAGTAAATATTATAGACTGTATATATATATATATATATATATATATATATATATATATATATATATATATATATATATATATATATATATATGATGTACAATGTTTTGTCATATAACATTACATATGACTTACATTCTCCAAGGGGTAAGTGGCTACATTCTGAGGCAGAGCCAGGTCATCAGCTCCTCTTACCACCACCAGAACATTTGCTCGAGGACGCTGAAACAACGGACCCGCTTGCAGGCCTGGCCAAGACAGATCCTGCATAAATGAAAACAAATTAGCAAGGTCAGCATAACGTATGACATACTGTGACCCAACATCTAAGGTTACACAAAACAAATACCTCCTGAACAGAAAAGCCCATGGTTAAAGCCACCAAGTCAGGAACCTTCTCTCCAGAGATGGGCCATTCTCCTTTTTGGAAGGACACAAACTCTGGAGCCTGTAGAACTGTCAAGCTGTTTCCATGTACACCTGTGGGAAAATTGACTTTTAGTATTCAGCAACACTGCAGTAAAATCCATGACAAAATCATGAGTAAGTACATTTAGCGATGTGGGCTAAAAATTACACATGGGAAGGTGCTGTAGTCATGTATTTTCTTTCACTTGTCCATGTATACAATATGAGCATTTCTGCATACATCTGATATCGGATGATCTTGAAATGTAAGGATATGTTACACGCTTACTACTTTACTATGAAACAATCATTACTATTGTGTTTATTCGGTATGCCTCCTGTCTAGTAAAAGAGTAACCAGTGTCTTGAAATGTCAGAGGCCATCTACCAGTTTTGCGCAACAATTAATTATCACTAACATATCAACTCTCTGACTGTGCAACACCAGGAACATAGGCTATTAGTGTTAGGGCGCTTTTATGGAAAGATACACTCGTGACACAGAGCCATGACCAGAGCTGGAAAGAGAGGAAGTACCGTGAAGACTGCTGGTCACGTGACACTTTTAACATAAAACTGTCGAGACACTAGAGACATTTGTATCTTTACTTCATTTTTATCTCTGTTTTATACACACAGCTCATATAAGCTCATAAGCACAAATAGGACAATATTATAGCAATGTATAATCCTAGCATTTCACATTATCCATGGTTAGTGTTCTGTTGGTTGTTTTTTCAGTTCGCAGCATAAATTGAATTACTTAATACAAATATACTCACATTTTTTGCATTCGATAACTGTTATTCAACATCTAATATATGATTTAGTTAGACGCATCCGTTGCCGTAAAGGCTAAAGCTAACGTTTAGCCTGGTGCATTAGCCATCATTTTGAGATGCTACTCAAAATTATTATAAGGGAATACCCTAACCTACTTACAAAAATATAATTAATGTATGTGTTTTCGGGTATCTTACCATTAATGGCTAGGAGGAAGAGGACAAACCCTGCGGTGAAAACAGCCTCCATTCTTGGCCAGTCTGTCATCGACATTCTTCTCCTTCAGCAGAGATCAGCTGACCTATTCTGACGTCATTTCCGCAAGGCCCCACACGTGAGCGGAACGGCGCCAAGCCAACAGTAATAAAAATAAAAAATAATAATAAACCCCTAGCACTATCGCATTATTTATTGTTTACCCATTAAAAAAAAAAATTCATTCTAAAAATATATTTGCCATGAAGCCTGTCCACTTTTGACATTGTTTTATTATTATTGTTCACATTTCATTGCAAACTTTAAATGTCTTATGATCGTCACATTGTTGTAGAGTCTGACTTGAAACTATCTCTACCGTATTAAACTGAATCTTTCCAGCTTGTCAGGTATCCATCTATATTAGAGACTTTAGCTTGTAATACACCCACCTATTTCCTTTGGACACACACCAATCAGTGTGATCCATTTATTCCTTTTGGATGTCCAACAACAGACTTAATAAATCCATGGCTCCTGATCCTATAATACGACTATTGCAGAACGAGCGTAATGTGCTTCTCAAATACTCATGCACTAAACCTTTTGCACATTGGAGGGCGCTGCAAGCCACGTGTTTTTCATTTTAAAAAATCAGCGCTTGTCGCTGCAAGCGTGTGAAAAATGGAAATATAGGTTAACGCTAGTGTTTTATAGACACCCACAGTCAAAGTTTAGGACGGTACCTTGAAGAGGCATCCATAAGCAGAGACACAGTTAGAAACTGAACAGGTTTCATATGCAGTTTGTATATTTATTTTAAAGCAACTTCCTTTGTAAAATATAAATACAAATTATGAGATATTTTAATTACAAATTTAAAACAAAAATCAGCACACCAAAATTTACTTTACTGCAGTAGCCTCCATGTTATATACAAGCTCTGTGGCAAAAGGTAATTATCTACATTGTCTTAAAACTTTATAATACAAACAATTTTAGTTTTGCAGTTAAATTACAGACTAAACAGGAAGCAGAATCTAAACAAAAAATACAACCAAATATCCCCTGAGGCTCAAGCAAGCGCTAAAGTCTGAGGAGAAAAAAAGGATATCATGTGCTTCTTATAAACACAAATACCACATTCAATAGCACAGTCTCAGTACTATTCTGTACAGCTACACACATGCTCAATGTGCGTACCGACACACTCCGCATAAAGACAGCATGACTACTCTCTTGCTCTACAAAATCTTGCAGCGGAGTGAAAAGCGACATCCCAAAAACAAAAATCTCTGATATATTTCTTTATATAGTCATTTTTACATATATTAATTTATAAAAATAAGACCATTATTAACTTAAGGAGTCCCAACTTTGATAACAGGAAAACATTTCAGCAGTCCTGACAGCCAGCAGGTCAATGTTTTTGTATAGTGCACCAGTGCTGGACCAGAGCAGGGCGAAAGTAGAAACGAAGGGCCAGGATAAGGCATCAAAACCCCTGTTTGGCTCCACAGCAAACTGCAGTCCTTAGGGATCGAGGTCAGTGTTTAGTGACTCCAGGGGTCAGGATGAGCCCAACTTCCCAATAGCCTTAATTTTATCCTTCAGTTTGTCTCCTGGATGGTCCCAGCGGTCATCCAAGCACTCCAGTGAGGAGCCCAGCAGGGCGGCCAGTTCGGCACTGTCTTCCACCAGATCCAGCAGCTCTTTGCTGTCTGAATGGAAACCCTCTAGTTCTTCTGGGCAAGAAAAAAGCTGTGACAGAGATGCCTGACGATAAAATTCTGCCTCAGCAACTGTCACCACCTCCATGTGGGGGAAGGCCTGTCGGAAGCTGCGAGCAGACATCCGCAGTCGACGTAGGACATCTGAGAGAAGCAGCCAGTTTCTTGGCCTAACAGAGTAAAAACAACCAGTGGTTAGGAATCATAACACACAATTGTAACTGTGTATAAATGGTATGTCCGTCCCTCCAGGCCACACTTACCCCTGGGAAAGAGACACTTGGATGTTGTAGCAAGGCAGCAGAGGTCTGTCAGAAAACTCAAACTCAAAAACTTCTCTCTTATCATCTTCATCGCAATCATCTGGGCCAGGGGGGTCAGCTAAGATGTCATAGACTCCACACTCATCAGTGGACTCTAATAGACAAAAGCAACATAATTACAAGATTCAATTATTTAAAAAGGCACGGTCACATTGGCACAATCTAGAATGCTTCAAGATATCAGGAGAATTAAAAAAAAACTGTGCGCCAAAGTGCTGATTTGTACTCACCACACACTGCACTGCCATAGAATTCCCAATAAAGTCCTGGGTCATCATCTGAGTGGCCCTGAAGGTCAGCAAAATAATCTATAAAAAGAGGAGTAAAGCACATTATTCAAGACGTAGTGCCTGAGGGACAAGCAACGAGGCAAACAGGGTTGCCCTTGGAGAATTCAGCAAAAAGTCGTAAAACGGACGAATGCAAGGAGCGGCAGTGTCGAGAGAGAGGGAAAAACAACAGAACAAATGTGGTGGGAGGCTGCATGGTCAGTGGCCAGCGGCTGTACCACAGGGGAGGGGAACGACCGTCTCCGCTGGGTTAGAGCTGGCTTAGTTCAGGCCAGGGCTACAGGCGGCTGCCAGGAATCAAACGAGAACCACACAGAGTCTCTGGGTACACACACAAACCAGGCTGGAAATAAACAAGCAGAGGGAGCAGGATAAGCACACACAGAGTAAAGTGTGTATTCAGCACACGCACTCAGACACACACACCCACACAGAATGAAATCTGGGCTTGGTGCCAGTGCTGAGGCGTGGGGCGTCTGGCGTGTGTTTGGGGGGATTAACGGCCTCCAGATGAGTGGGACCAGGTGCAGGGAGGGCAGCGATCGCTTGCTCGCTCTCACTCATTTTCTCCGGTGCTCAATCTCTCCTCGCTCCCCTGCTCTGTCAGTCTAGCAGCTATCGATCTATCCATCCTCTCCCTTTTCTAAATTCTGTGCCGTCTTTCCAACCGCCGACATAATAAATTTCCCTTTTGGTAAACCTGTTCACCCCTCATCTGAACATACACCTGCTCATCTTCAGCTCATGTAATATTGTCTTGCTATTTAGGTGATCATGTACTGTTAAGCAGCAGGTCACAGAGAAAATGTGTGCTTGTGTGTGTCTAGGCATGCACCTTTTCTTTCCTCTAGTTATAAACAAAACCACGTCTTCACTAAAAACATTCAAGCAAATCTTCAAAAGACATCTGACCCAAACAGTGACCACTTCAGCATCATTAGTGGCAACTTCACAGAAATACACACGCTACAGCAAGAGCAAAGCCCATTTCTGCATGTATGCTGAGCAAACACAGTTGGCGTTGCTAAGTAACCAGAAAGAGCAGCTCAGAGGCAGCAGCACGCACCCCGGCGGGCTGAGACTCCCTGTCTAACAGGTGGTCAAGGGAGGGGCAGGAGAGCAGAAGAAGGGCACCAGAGGGGAAACAGGATGACAGAGACAAACACGTCTAGTTGGGGTTGGGAGTAAAAGGAGGACTCACTCCAACAGGTTGCAAATAATACAATTTAAATACATTTGGAAAGTTGCTGTCCCAGACTGATGTTTAAAAATAAATCTCCTCACTTAGTGTCAAGTTTTCACCGTCAAAGTTTAAACTGTATTCTCTAGATACTATTTTTTTAAAAAGCTAATTAAACAAAGAAAGCCCAAGACAAAAGAGTAATTTTTCAGTTTCACAAGCTTGGCCGTCTTCACATCATGAAAGCTCAGTTACTTAAATTACAAAGAAAATTAACTTAAACTGAAGTTTAACAGAAAAGCATCATAGATAACTAAAGGTTTATAAAGATGCTGAAAATGTCTGACAACGTATGTGTGACCTTATTAAGGACTCGTCTTAAAGAATGAATGTACAAGATCTTACCAGTGAGGAAGCGCTCCATGCTGTCACTGTGGGTCATCTTCAGCAGGCCACGGCCAGAATATGTTGCCAGGGTAGGATCGGCGCCGTAAGACAGCAGCACACGCACTACATCCAGGTGGTCATTCTCCACAGCATCATGGATTGGCCTATACAAGACATCACATACACTGACTTAACACTGTATCATTTTAATTTAAGTGTTTCATGTCAGGCAAAAAAAATTTATCAACTAAAACACCATATCTGAATTATCAAACCAAGAATATTTATCTTTTAAAAACACAATCTTTTTGTGCCTAAATTTAAAAGAACTACGAAAAAAAAAAGCTTTACGACATTAAAAATGCATCTTAATAAGTACCAATTCCGTAAAAAAAAAAGGTTTGTAAAAAGAAAACTTGCAGGGACATACGTGCCTAAGTTCTAACTTGCCCTGTTCAGCCATGTAAAAATAAATTATGTCTTCACTGTTTACAGGAGATGTGTTTATCCAAGCACAAGTTTCAGTGATTTTAAGTGCATAAGTGTGAGGTTATGGTTTACCTGGTGCCATCCTGGGCGCTGCAGTTGATGTCTGCCCCATAATCCAGCAAATGTTGGACTATGTTAAGCCAACCCCGGGCACACGCCTCATGGAGGGCGCAGTAACCAGCGTAGTCACGATGGTTCACTTCACATACTCTGTTTTCCAAACAGTACAGCACCACTTCCTGAAGAAAAAGAAATGAAGGGACCTTTTCAGCACCTTTTCAAGTACTGCAATATAGAGTAGCAGCAACCCAGGCCAAAGTCAAATGTACGCACAAAAGGACCCTGCACAAGATAAAACAAAGCAGACACCAACCGCTCTCTACTTTATAGTTCTTGTGGGGAAAAGAGAACAAAAGAACTGTGGACAAACATTCACACGGAAATGCTCTATAACTGTAGAAATTACACAATGAAGGTGAATTTTATTCAGTCTGCCAGAGGGTGCCATGACCTGGACACCTCACTGGCAGCCTGTTGCTGGGCTCTGACAGCATGATGGCTATGGGACAAAGAGATGTGATAGAGGCTTTTGCATGCTCTCTGGTTGGAGACTGTGACAGTTGGGCCTCCAGCACTTAGTAGTCAGACTGGTTTTTTTATTGGACAGCTGATCCCAAACAGAGAGGAGACATAGTGAACAGTTTAGCAGCGGGTTGATACAGAACCTCACTGAGACATTTGTACAGTATTTCAACACCTGGTGTGTTTGTTTAGACATGTTTCTCATAAAAGATCCATAGACACTAGGGAAAACAGATAAAAATGTACATTCTTTGTTGTATATACATATAAGACAAGAATAGAACTGGGCTTATACACTGTCCTTCTACAGCCATGTGCAGAAGGGAAAGGAGCTGCTCATCTGAACCTGGGAAATGACTCCAAACTTCCATTTCTATGCTAATTCTAGTCTGCCATCTAGTCTAAGTGTTTATCTCCCTCGCTCTCCATCTCTCTAGCTCCTTTAGCGCAGCCTGGGAGTAGGACAAGGAAAGGACAAGGAGGCAATGGAGAGAAAACAGACTGACAAAGAGATGAGCGAAGGGCTAGAAAGGGCGGAAGAAGGGAAGAGGCGAGAAGCAACACCCCAACAGATGACAGATAAATGAATCTGAGGATGAAATCTGTCAGGGCCGTCCTCCAGGCTGCAGCTGATAATAAGAGACGAATGTGAAGAGGAGGAGGTAGTGTGACGTGCGGGTCCGAAAGAAAAGATAATGGAAAAGGAGAACAGTATAAACAGAGATCAAGAAATGAGCATCTTTGGGGAAAAACAGAGAGAGAATCGGGTGTGGGCCAACCCTCCAACTGGTTTTCACCCACTGCCAAGTGTGAGTTTCCCTGTTAGAGAGAGATTCAGAAGCTCGCCTCTGGGGGATTCCACTTGCGGTGTGTGTGCATCTCAGAGCAGGCGTTGGCAAGACTGACGGGCAGAGTGTAGGGATATGCAGTGTGCCTAAAATGATGATGCGTGTCTGTGCATTTGTGTATTTTGTGGCGCTGACGAGTTTATGCATGAGCGCACGTATGGCAGCGGAGGAGGCATTGCACTAAACCTCCAAAGCCGTGTTTAATATCGCTGGGAGAGAGCAAGGAGCTTAGCACGAGAGCCCCGGCTTCCCGCCAGACGCGCGCACAC
The DNA here is from genome assembly GCA_036850595.1 of Rhyacichthys aspro. Lineage (NCBI taxonomy): Eukaryota > Metazoa > Chordata > Actinopteri > Gobiiformes > Rhyacichthyidae > Rhyacichthys > Rhyacichthys aspro. Next base: position 11,346,519 of record CM072168.1, read on the forward strand.
ACACATACATACACCTCCCCAGAAAAACGAGACGCCTCTCCTCTACCCCTCTCCCTCCGTCCTCTAATCTGCCTTTCCAGAATGCTTCCCTGCGCTTGCCTGCAATCAATGCATCACTCAGACATTTAACCCCTTGCAGCACAGCCTAGTGTGTTCCTTGCATACAACGGATGTGTTGGAAATGTGCAGCACTTGTGTAGGTGACGCATGTGTGGATTTCCCTGCACAGGTGTTGGCAGTAAAGTTTGTGCGTGCTCAGACAAGTTAGAAGATGACACTTAAGAGAATTACAGAATAATGCAACATGTTAGAAGTACTTTAGTTTGATATAAGACAATAATGTTCATGCAGGGGCCCGGGCTGTCATCAGTTTTAGTTATAAGCAAATCAAAAAAACTCAAATATGAATTATCTGTGGGGGCTGTGGGGGACTTCCAGCTCTATCAGATTGAGATTTTTAGTCAAATTAACTTCTGAGTCAGTGCAGGCTTATCACACAAGTGAGTGCAGTGTAGTGCTCTTGAAGATACCACTTTAGCAGGCCACCAAAAAAGAAATTGAGTTTCTCTTTGCTTAGATCACATCATCTCATTTTAGAAGAGGAATCAGAATTGATTAATGTGAGAAGAGTGAATGACAGATTGCACCTTTATCTGTGCTTTCAATGGACCGAGCTGGAGGGGCCCTGAGCCGAGGAACGAGAAGGATGAAGACATCCGTAGAATCTCTCCTCATTACCATTTCAAATGCTCAGAAAGTGAGGCAGACGAGGGAGCGCAAGAGAATAAAGGGGAGCAAGAAAGGAAGGAAGAGAGAGAAAGAGAGAGAGTGGGCTTTCATGTGCACAGTCACGGATCGCAAAACTAAACGAACATGAAATATGCACAGTGTCGGCTGGGCATTGTGAACATCGGAGAGCGGTGTGTTAAATGACATGCGTGTGAGGTGTGCATTAACATGCACAGGTCTGTACGTACGTTACAACAGCGCTCTGTTCATGCTCGCGTGTGGGTCTGTGCGCATGAGTTGATTGAGAATTTGCATGTGCAGACTTGTGTGGGTGTGCAACAGCAGCTAGCAACGATAGTCATCGTTCTGTGCAGCATATGGACACGAGCACGTTAGGATGTCTGTGCATGTGCCTACTGGGTCATAACGGGTGGTTTTCTGTGCACGTACGGGTGCGTGAGAGACGCGAGTGAGAACGTGCCTCTGTCTCCCAGGCACTCATATCTCTCTGCCTGTGTGTGATAAGCCCAGCGCTCGCGGCTCCGAAACACCAGCGTGAGACAAGCGCTCTGTGCGTCTACAGGCTTGTGCGTGCGTGTGTGTGGAGCGGTATGCATAAATTGGTGTGTCTCACAGCACACGTCTTTGTGTGTGTGTGTGTGTGTGTGTGTGTGTGTGTGTGTGTGTGTGTGTGTGTGTGTGTGTGTGTGTGTGTGTGTGTGTGTGTGTGTGTGTGTGTGCGGGAGCCCCAGGGGTCTGCCCCAGGCTTATCACACACAGGCAGTGAGAGACGAGCTTCCTGAGAGGGAGAGAGGCAGAGAGAAAGGGAGAGAGGCAGAGAGAAAGGGTGGGGGGCTGAGGGAAGGTGGGGGGTGATGTTTGCGCAGCGGTCAGCGCCTTGTTTGTGTAGTCTCAGGTTTTCTCCCCTCCTCCTTTCCCTCCCCACACGCCGAGCGCAGGAAGGGAAAAATTCGAAGGGGGATTGGGGGGAAAAAACGGGAAGGGAGGGAAAAAAATGTTCGAGAGAGACGCATAAATCAGAGAGACGAGCCAGCTTCTCTCCAGCACGGCTGACTGAGCCCTGCTGCTGCGCTGCTCTGTGTGTCTGTGTGTGTATGAATGAGCGAGGGAGAGAGAAAAACAGCCGCCGCCACTGCTAACCACAGTCACCACGGCACATTAGAGGGCCATTAGAACACGATTATACTCCCAGTGCTTACCTCTCATTCACACTCTTCCCACTCTGACTCAAACACACCTCATCATCATAAATGTGAACACACCACCATAAAGCAATCGGTTAATGGACAACAAAAGATGCAACACCTATTTACAGTTCTGTAAAGTTACCTTCTCTAGTGATAAAAAAAAAAGAAAAGATAAACATAAAAATCAAGAAAATGTTTGGAACAGAACAAAGTGTCATTTAAACTAATATCAACAAATCAACAATTAAAAAAAGGGAAAAAAACGTCCAATACCAGAGAGGCTGCGCGCATCCGTCTCTGTATAATGATCCCACCGAACCCTCACGCTGTCTGTGCATGCACGTGTGTGCGCGCCTGTGTCTGCGAGCGTGTCACACTTTGCCTCACGGAAAATTAATGAGATGTGAGAGCGGAGCGAGGCGAGGGGAGCTAGAGGGGAGCTAGGGGGGAGTGTGTGTGTGTGTGTACGTGCACACTCGCTGGGAGGAGGAGGAGTGGTGCCAACGACAATCTGAGTCACAAAGAGAGGAAGAGAAAGAGCGCCGAGAGGAAAGAGAGGGGAGCGGAAACCTGCGAGTGGTGGGCAAGAGAGGGGAAAAAGACGAAGCGCTATGAAAGGATGGAATAGGAAGTGATACAAAAGAACATTAGGACAGAGAACTAGGACGAATACAGATGCAAGAGAAGAGATAGTGAGGGGAGAGATTGTGCTCACTTTAACAGGAGGATAACCCCTTGTTTAAAAGAGATGTGGAAGATTGCAATAAGTGCACAACGCAACAACAGCCCATAGGATATTACCTCATAGCCGAGCCGCGCAGCTCTCTGAAGCAGCGTCTCGCCGGCATTCTTGTTCACAATCAGCCGGCGAGCCTCAGGCGGGATTGGACGCAGCGCAGGAGGCTCAGCAGGGGGTGTCCTGTGCGCCACGGCCCCTTCTGTCGGTGGTGGGATGCCGCCCACTCTGCCATTCGCCTGGGGTTGCAAGGACGGAGGACAGAGTGAGGCGGGAGAGCACGGCTTAACTGGAGAGCAGGGATAATGATTAGGAGAGGCGGCTCGCTTCCTCGGAACGCCACACTGCTCACTCGACTGCGGAGAGAAAGAGAGAAAGGGAGAGGAGTGTTAAAGCAGCTGCCACAGAGCAAGCACGACACAAGGTCACATATCAGCCGTTTGTGTAGATGTAGTTTATATTTGACGGAATGAGTTTTAAGGGATTTGCTTTAATCCTCACCTCATCACATTACAATCAGCCCTATATAGTGGTATGTATAGAAGCATTTGTCATATATCGTTGCAGAAAAATATGAATTCATGCCTCATGCACACATGGTTGGTTTCTTTAACTGCTAAACTAACGGCAAAGCCAGCCTGATTGCGAGCAACACTTCAGCTGGGGAGTTGCCAGCGTGCGTGTCCTCTCAGTGGAATTCCATGTCAAAGCAGTTGTCTGGCTGAAGAGGAGCAGGGGAGGATAGCAGTGTGGGCGGAAAACAACTAGGTTGTTTTTTTTTCCCTCTCCCAATCTTTCCCCGTGCTCTTTTTTCCTTGTGTTTTGAACTCCAGCACTTCATACGCTCCACCGTGGCTACTACATTCCTTGCTCAGTTATGTGTGTGAGGAGCCTTGTGCAGAGTGCAACATTTAATTGCTCCAGGGTTTTGTTGTTATGTCAGGAATGCTCACAAACACTATACACTCACAGTCCTGGCACGTACCTACACACAAAACACCAGCGATGACACACATTTAACAATTAAGGCCAGAGACAAGCGCACATGGAGACCCGCTCCGCAGGGAGTCAATAAGGGCACGAGGAGGTCAAAGCTCCAGCAGTCCGCCAAACATTGTAAACATACTTCCTTCCTTTCGCCCAGCTGCATAATCAGAGGCGCCGACAGGCATACTGAAACAAACCGCTGCTGCAAATATCCAGACACCCCTATCCTTGCCAGACCATAGAAATAAAAAGGTAGCTTGTTTGGTCAGGTAAAGGGTCGCTATTTTGTGACGGTCCACTGCACTGCCTCAACTAGACAGTGGACAAGATCGGAGGATTTCTGAGGTGAAAATATTACACACAGAAATAGCACTTTTTTTACACTTGATTTATCCTGGTGGTATTAAACCAAATCAACTCTTACCTTGTCATCTTCTGCAGCTCCCAAATCTGCCACGCAGCGCTGTCCTGGACTGTTTGGTGTTGCCTCTTTCCTTCTCTCCCGCTCTCGTTCCCTCTGACTGGTATGTTTGGTCTTGCACGGCCGCTTGCCCTTGGGTTTGTCTGCGTCACTATGGCGACGAACCTTGAGAGGAGGGGTTCCTCCCACTGACAACTCAGAATTAGGAGAAGAAGGGCCCCTCCTGGGCTCCTTAAGGCCACGGTCACCTGAGAATGGGCTGGGCAGTTGCACCCTTTCCTTTAACTGGCCGGGAGAAAGTGAAGGAGCAACTCCTAAAGAGAGAGGAAGAGGAGGAGGTGAGGAAGGCAATTTTGAGCACTTGATAGTTTGAGAGCCGCATGGACGGGAGGATGGGAAGATATTGCAAGGCCATCGCTCATCCTCTGTTGGTTTATTAATGAGCGCACAGAGCTGTCTGGGCGCACAGCATGCCTGCTCGTGCAAGGAAAAAAAACACACACACATATATACACACACACACACACACACACACACAGAGAGAGAGAGAGGCTTGGATTGTGACATGGGCAAACTTAGTCACTGCTTCAAGGACACTTTAACAAATGTGGCTGTCTGGTGTTAGCCTCTTTTAGTGCATATTTACAGGTAAAGTACAAACACACCTTGTAATGCAAAACACTTAATGAGGTCTTGTAATCAAGCTTTTAACATGGTCAATCAAGAACGACCTAAAAACAACCAACATAGCAATGCTCTACTCTGTAAGTGTCTATAAAGAAACATTGCTCCAGTTAAAATTGATCTGAATGCATGAACCTGAAAACTGATCTCTTTGCTTGACTTAAAACTGAAAAATACAAGACCACTGTGAACAGTTACATGTATTGTAATACCCTGGGTGTTGCTAGGGTGATATTATCTAAAAGGGTAAAAATGAGAAAGAAAAAAAGGCAGCTGCCAATCAATGCCTGTGGTTTCTGCAGGAAACCAAAGACTCCCCTGCTTTATCCACTTCCCTTAATCTCTTTCCTGCTCTTTATTCTCACCTCTCGTCTGAGACACAGCTTGGGCGCATGAATAAGGGAAGCCCTGGTTTTAATAAGTAACCCCCCATATTCTCTCTCTTTTGCTGTGACTGGTCTTTAGGAAAAAAAAAAAAAAAGAGAAATTCATTGATCACACATTAGTCACACTACACCTGCCCACGCATCTCTCACAAGCCACTTGTCTTTTCACTTTCAGAACCAGCTGTTGACCAGCTGAACAAAAAGGCCAAGCCACAGGGGTAAAAGCATTTTAGGCTCATGGCCCTGCATTCCTAGGCAGGAGGAAATAGTCACTACCTCATATCCGCTGCCCCCATCCCCAAAACCTCTTGGGAAATCCCCTAAAGACAGCCGTCTCAACAAGAAAGCAAAACGTGAGCCAAAGATAGATTTCCGTTACCCTAGCTGAACTCGAGATATAGCAACAGTTCGCATGGCTGGCGGTTCATTCTTACCATTAAGTAACTTCTCGCAACCCCATTTCCTGTTGATTTCAGCTCGCTGTGCTGCAAGTCTGTCATCTGGCTCGCTGGATTTAAACTTGCGCTCATGTGCGCTCTGGGCTGAAGATACTAATCTGGACTGAGGCCACACTCTCTCCTGCTTGATCTGGGCCCTGTCAGGTGAAGCTGCACCAGTGGTGGGCTTGCTCAGTCTGAGTCCTTTTAGCTCAATACACACTTTGAGCTTGTGAACTTCATCATCGTCGTCGTCATCATCATCCGGAGGGGCATGATCATCTGTGAAAACACACAAAATACATGTCACATGGGAGTCATACCAGAAGTAAATTTGAGGGTTATAAAAAGCAAAGATAAAATACAAAAAAAAAAAAAAAGACTCAATGGAATTAATTACACAAAGAAAGGGGTTTTAAATACAAATACACACACGCAGCAGAGGTGAGGGGTGGAATGAGAATCTGACTGGGGTAAAAGGGGAGAGAAAAGTCAAGAGCCAGACAAAGAAACAAAGCAATAAAAACTGGAGATGCAGAGGAAGAATCCTTCGCTGGAAATTCACAGGGGATGGATATTTGACTCGTCTGCCAGCACTGTGGAGAGCAAGCGGGATACCACATGCCAGGGAAAAAAGGAAACCCAAACAGATGAGGGGGAAAAAGAGATGAAAGGGGGAAAAAAAGAGCAGCTTTGAAGAGGGTGGGTACAGGAACGACAGAGCTGAAAATATACAGGGAGAGAGAGAGACAGAATGGCTGTCCCTCTTATTCGCTTCTCTCGCATACTCCGCTCAAAGGCAGGATTAAACACTTCTCTGAGCTGGCTGCCACACAGAGCGGAAAGATGGGACAGTGAGTGGAAAAAGGGGGTGGCTGTGGCAGAGTGGGTTTAAGGTGGATTTGATTAGGAGGGGGAAGTGACAAAAGGAACGGAAAGATTAAAAAATAACAAGGTTTGAGAGAGCGGCTCCGTAGCAAGCAAGATGAAGAGAAATAAGTGGCAAGAATTAAATTAATGCATAGAACGCAGATGAGAAGTGGAAAACAGGAGTGGCGTGTTTAGGAAATTCATACCAGTAGACATCTTCGCTTTCTTCTCTGGATGGCACACTCTCTCTACTTCATCCCTATCTCTGTCATCTGGCTCAATCTTGGGACGTTTTCTGGTGGGTGCAAACCGCTCTTCAGGATGCGCTTTAGCTGATGTCAAAGTAGGCGGCACACAATGGCCCTCAGAGTCTTTAGTCAGCTTCCTGTTCAGATCTTTAAGTCCACACTGGCTGATGCTTCTGACTGCATCATGGTTCACCTGTCCCGGGGATAAAGGCTCTCTCTCGCCACCATATTTCTGGAGAACTGGAACTCTGTTAGCATATGCTGGACGGCAACCTGAGTGAGATGGACAGACATTACAAATGTTATATAAATGGAGACACATAAGGAAGGACTTCAGACAAACCACAAATGTGAGACAGGGTTAGAGAAAGAGATTGACGGAGAGAAAAAGCCCATTTAACACCAGCCAGCTTTTATTCTGCTTTTAAGACGGGCTGTAAAACTTTGATGGGGTAAAGACTTTTTAATCTGATGTCAGCTGAGCCAGTGGTCTGAAATTTTATAGCGTGCTGCACACACTGTAGGAGAGAAGAAAACATCCCACAACTCCTATCCCAGCATCTCAGTTTGTTTTTTTCATTTCATTTATCATTTTGCTTTAATTTATCAACAGCTAGGCTACTAGCATATAACCAGTTTCCATTGACAGCTAACACACATTGACTCAACTAATTTCCATCAGCAAAAACTTGGGATCATTTGGCCCTGTTTAGCCTTTATTTTGATCACAAAATTATTTATCTTAACTTTACCAACATGCTGACATCCAAAAGAATTCAGGTTTTAAAATGCTATAAAAGAGTAAACTAGTTGATTGTGTGGTGACGTTGAGGCCGCTTACACTCTGTGCCATTACCGTGCCATTTCCCTACTTTTCCCCGAGTCCCTCTGTGTCTCTGTCCATGCCAAAATTAGTCTCACACGTCAGCCACGGCCTCGCTCCAACTCACAGCTGGGCTTCGAGCCAACGTCACTAACCATCACCTCCCACACACCCTCCTCTGTCTCCCTCTCTCCGTCTTACCCATTCGTTTACACCACACCATGGGTTTCACCAAACCACTTTTTCCTGCTGTGACTCTCTCTCGCCTACCTCCACTGCCAGTCGTCTCCGAGCGCACAGACACACACAAAGGGCTTCTACAAAAAAGAGGCCTACTTGCTTGGCTTGTGAAAACTCCGTCTAAGCAGTCTGTCCTTTAGAGACCCGGTCTTGCCTTCTGATTCAGTGCAACTGTGTAGCCTGTGTGCTCCTTTTGTCTATGTGCCGTGTGTGCGCGAGTGTGCGAGTGTGCGTGTGTGGTGATAGGGCACTCACCGTCTCTCTCTCCCTGCCTGGTGCTGGCTTGGCAGTGCTCCAGCGCTCGCTCTCTGTGCTGGCTGTCTGCCAGCTCCCGTCCTGCTGCCGCTGCTGAGGCAGACACACACACACCGCCGCCCTCCTTCTCCTTCAACTCCAGCTCCGAAAACCGCATCATGGCCCGCTGCACGCAGTCACATAGGACACAAATACATAGGGGAAAACCGTGAAAACCACTCGTGATGAGCACATGCCACAAGCAAACCCTTCTCTAAACCTCAATCCTCAAACAGCTACAGAAGCAAACAAATTAGAAATTACATTATGTTCAAATTATAACAAGTAGAGAATAGACCCCAACATACACAACACACACAGGACAAAAGGTAAGACAGATAAGTCAAAAGCATGGCATTAAGAGGTTAGACTACAGCAACCACTGTGAGTCCATGCGCTCTGGGGCTTAAATCCTGGCTTCTCCCTTCTTGAAACATAAACATGTCTAGAACATCTAAGCTCTGAGACACAGAGAGGAGATGAAAGAGAGAAACAGAAGGCAGCGGGAAAAGCAGTGTGCAATGATAGAGAAGGACAGAGAGAGCCCATCAGAGGCAGATATGATAAGAAATATAAAGAACTGACCTCCCAGTTAGCTGCAGGTTGACTTATATTACTCCCCTCTTGTGATAAGACTTCCATCTAAGCAATTAGAATGGGGGGCTCAATATATCTGTCCAGCATTTCTTTTTTATCAATTTCTTGTTTCCACATCTTTTTGTTACAGCAATAGTAATCCACAATCCAACAAAACAATCAAACCAAAATGAATGAGTGGGTCAATTAACACTGCACCAAAACCATCATATGATTTCTAAAGAGCATGATTAATCAAATGTGTAAAAGTTGTGTTCAAATTCTTAATGCCAGTGTGATTTAAGCACATTTTAGGAGTCAATTTATGATAGATGTCCAATTATCACATGCCCAGAAATACAGCTGTTAATAGTTTTGAGTTGCAGCTGCGCATTGACAGGTATGACAAAAACATATCCACAGTTACTGAGGTGCGTTTACAACAAAGACAAACATGTGCAACCTATTAACATATCTGCCTCTGAGCAGGTGCCTCACATAGCATATGTTGTTTCTTCTTAAGGCTGAGCTAAGAGGGTTGTAATTAAACACAGTGAGCTGGTAAAATATTGCTGTAATATCAGTACAGTGAAATGTGTGTTTAAAAAGCGGGTTGGTGAGAAAATAAATGACTCACAGCACAGCATCTAGGCAAGGTAATACAGGCAATCCAAAGAAGGAGTGTTGTTAGAAAACAGTGTCCAGTAGATGGGGGCATGCAGTAGGCACAAGAGGACACAGACTGGTTTTTAAGCACAGTATGACTCCTCTGCTGAAACTCACCTTGGGGTTAAGCATAGCCAAAGGCAGTGTGAACTCTGAGGCCACCACAGTCATGCTCACAAACTATACAGCGCTACAGCACTAGCACATGTTTTAGCCCCGAGGCAGTTGCACAAGGACAAGCACGTACAGACACACAAACATGCACGCACAGAAATAACCTTTACAATGACTGTTCACTAATCAACATACAGAGATGGCAGTACTGGTTAACCTTTGATCTGCCATCCCTGACAGAGGCCCTCAACTGGCCTCACACCAGCTCGCTAAGACAATTATGGATCAGGGGGAAAGGTCAAGCTTAGCTAGGACAGTAGCTGAACTATTTTATGTGTTGTGAATGCAAAGTATGTCAATTTCATGCATGAGTTTGTTTCACTTGAGAATAATGCAGCCAGAGAAGGAAAAGATGAGCTTGTTGGGGTTTATCTTTTAGTGAATATTAGAACTGAAAGTATGATTCAATTGTCAGCACAAAAAATAAGTCTTAATTACCTACAGATTCAACAGCGCTGCACCGACCTGAGCCCTGTTATGAATGAACACAAACACACAGAATGAAAATGGCCTCACCTGTAATGCTCTTTGTTCACGGCTCAGCTTGCTGGAGTCTGCATACAGCTCAGTGGTCACACATTTAAACCGATCACCAACATAGCCTGAAGAGTTGGCGATTCTTTTTGCCAGGCTAGATCTACGAGCATTTTTAGAAGAAGGGTGGTTATCATCCTCTTCCTCTTCTTCTCCTTGAGACTCCCCGAGATCCACAATACTGTCCTCTTTCTCAAACTGCCTGTCTCTAGTCTTTTCTGGGTCTGACTCCTTCCACATATCTGTGCTCTGAGGAGTGACCTGAAGACTTCTGTTTCTGTCCCCCTTATCTTTGCTAGAATTCCACTCTCCAGATGTGCGTGCACAACGCAAAGTGCTCTGGTCTTGTTCATCAGGGTCTGGACTAGGACTGTGTTCCTCCATACTCTCTTCCTCTGCCTGGGTATCCTGCCCTGGAGAACTTGGGGATTTGGAGCATGTGTCCTGAGGAACCTTTGTTTTCCCAAATGAATTTTCAGACAGTTTTTCACTGAGGTTTGGAGTGGTGACATGTCCAGAGTGGACTGAATAAGAAAATGAAATGTGTTTTGACTCATAATCAGTCTTTGTGGGGGCAGAATTAGTCTGACAACATTCATTTTGGTTGTGTTTAGTGCCAGGCTCAGCAGAGGGTTGTTGGTGCACGGTTGGGGAAGACTCTGTATCAACATCAGTATCAGAGTGTACAAGATCAATGCAAACAATTTTTTCTCTGGATGTTACAGACTGAGTTTTGCCTTGACTGCCCTCCTGATCTTTTAGTCCTAAATCACGATTAGTCTTTATTTGGCCACCTTCCTTCATTTCTTTTCCGTTGTTACGCTCTTTGTAACATTCTTCAGCAGCAGTCCGTAATTTCTCCTGTCCTTTACTCTTTGAATCTCCCATTTCCGGGGGTTTGTTGTCTGAATGAGGCTGCATCAAGGGATGAGCCATCTCCTGTGAGTTATATGCAAGGTATTCCCCTCCTGGCCCAGCTGGGAGGTTGTGGTAGGGTAAAGGGTGTTTTTGTGCCAAATGCGCTGGATAGAGACTGTTGCTTCCAAGCAATACTGGGTGGGGGTAGACTGGGCTTTTCCCTGTGAGAGACAAGGAATGCAGAGCCATACCATCAGGGATGGGGTAGTGGAGGTATCTATTGGCATAGGCCAAGCTGTGGTTTAGGTAAGCCTCATTCTGAGGAAGGTACAAGTGGCCAGAAGGATGGCCATTTTCCAGACATGGCCTCTTGTATGATGAGACTTCTGGAGTTGTCTCATTCCTCTTTGTAGCTTGTGTGGATTTGTCAGGCCCTTCTCTGTGTTGATGCCCAATGACTGATGCATGCTCATATTGGTTAGAACTTTGTTTAACCCACTCACCACTTGGCTTTGGAGAAAGGGGCCTGGAGGTAATGTAAGAAGAGCCAGTATTTTGTGTGGAGGAAACTGTGCGACTGGGCTCCCCTATCTTTGGACAGGACGTGCTACGCTCTTGTGGGGCAGTTCTCTCCAGACTTTTGTTTTTAATTACAGAAGGTGAGGAGCTTTTACCTTGTGACGAGCCCAAGTCTGTATAAGGCCTTGGAGAAGTGGGCAAGGCTGAAGTGTGGTGTGAGGGACTAGGTACTACCCAGGAAGAGTGTAAAGTGCTGATCATTTCAGGCCTTTCTGAGACCTTTGAAGAAGTGCTGACCACAGAGTGAGCATGTGAGGAAGGGGAGAGGGACATATTGTCCTTAAGAAGCTCTCGGCTGTGAGGCAGCCCATAACGTGTACTTGATGCTATGGCTTCCATCTTAACTGGGAAGCCATTTGGAGGAAGTCCAAACTCCAGCATTCGTCCAGACAAGTCTAAGGGCTTTTCTGCTGAGTCTTTGGTTACTTGAGGTTGGTGGGCTGGCCTTTCCGCATGGGGTTTGGAGGGTGACCTACTAGATCTCCTTTCAGTCGCCCCACTTCTGTGCTCAGGCACAGCATCTCTTGGCCTCTGTTTGTGAGGTCGGGCAGGGGAGGACTGGTCTGACGCAATACTGGTTACAGAAAACGGATGGGGAATGGACTGTGTAGAAGACGATGAGGCAGACACTGAGGCAGTGGTTGAGACAGGCAGTTGCCCTATTCTGGCAACTGGCCTTTGTAAATCCAGTGAAGAGTCAGTTAGAGCAGAAGCCTGGGAAACACGAGACGACGCATGGGGAGAAGAATCAGAAGTAGACAAACTATTTTCATTTCCGCTAGTTGTGTTGGTAGAGTTAGAACTACTGCTGTTGTTAGAACTCTTCCTAGAGGGAGGTCTGCTTGGTCTGCTGCTCCTGTTCGGGGACCTGTCCCTGTCTGTGGCCTGATGATGCTGTGGATGAGGGGACAGTTGGTGAAGAAATGGCGGCGCAACACCCAGTCCCTTGTCCTGGCAGTGTGCCAGTGATGAGGGAGCCACAGTAACTGCAGGAATCCTCATAGGCGGCGCCACCATGGGAGAAGAAATGGGAGAGGGTGGATAAGGGGGCATGTAGTAGAGCCTGTCAGTTGGGGAGGGAGCTGCAGCTGGAGTAACGTTGCCCCCTTGAGCAGCACACAGTGAAGGATAGGCCAGGTGTTGGGGAAGATAGGGGTTGGGTTGGCTCAGTAAAGAGGCTTTGTACATGTTAAGAGCTGCAAACTTGGATGAGTCCATGAACGGATACATGCTTGCTTCATGGTAGGGGCTAAGCCAGGGCAGGCGTAGGTAGCTGCCACCTGCACCTGCCAAGCCCAGTTCAGATGGCTTTTCCCCGGGCCCCACTCTGCATTCCAAACCCAGCCCTTCAGCTCCAGGAACCATCACAGGCTTGTGGAGACTTGGAGGGGTTCCCTTGTACAGGCCGAGGTATCCATTAGCGGTCTTACGACTGTCCAGTGCACTATCAGGCTTATAGACAAGTTCTGGGATTCCGTCCCTGCTATAACCGAGGGGCAGGGCAGGTGTATCTCGGCTCTTATCAGCCGGCAGAGCTCTAATCCCTGGATATACAACGCCACTATGAAGCCGTAAACCATCATGAATCAGGGCGCCTCGGTCCAGCCCCATCGCAGCCAGGGGCGTTAATCTTGCATCCACCTGAGGCAGGTTAATAAGTAGGTTAATAGTTATAGGTATTGAGAGGTTAACTTATCTGATATATAAACCATTACGATTAACTCAGTTGACTTGCCATGTTATGTGCAATGTGGTTTCCTTGACTTAGTTCCAGGTTGATTTCTGTCTTGACATCACGAACAGATGTTGCCCTGTGAAGAGGCAAAACAGTTAGAGGTTTGTGTCTCATCTCTTTCACAAATACTACAAATAGCTTGAATATTTGACTATAAAAAGAAAAAGGACAGAGACCAATATTATGAAGGTAAAAAAAAAGGCTATAGTCATCTGCGCCCTTCTCTCAAACATATACAAGTGCAGTCACTGGAGATGAAAGCACTCCATTCCTCCTGTCTGTCAACAGTCCTCAACAACCTCCTCCCCATTCTAATAGACCCCCATCTTGCCCACCCCGTGGACTAGAGCATTGTGGGGCTGCATCTATTCAGTCACGTTCCCCACACACTGGTTTTTCTGTGCCCTCTTTGACCTGCTCTGTACTCTCCTCAGCCAGCAGAGCGAGTGAAGATTATACATCAGAGACCATTTTGGTAGGAGCCCATTTACCGCCCACCAACACAGAGCTACAAACAGAGGAGAAAAAAAAATACACAGGATTCAATTTTAGAGCAAATGTGTTTCTTGAGATCAGTGTCCAAATACAATTCATACAATGCATATTTACACATTTTTGTGTAAAAACAATGTAATTTTTGCAGAAACTTATTTTTCCATTTCTTTTATAAAAAAAAAATACATTCAATAAAAATACAATAATAATAAAAAAAACCTCTGCAAAAATTACATTATTGCCCACTTTGGAATGCCTTAAATGAAAGCAATTTTTTTTCTAACACAAAACTAAATCAGAGTTTTTGTATCAAGAATTTAGTAGGCTACAAATGAGCTAATTTTGCAATATCCAAGTAGTGTGTAACACTGTTAAACTAATATAAACTACTTGAAACTGTATGTCATTTCTAGACCAGAACAAAACGTACTCTGTTACCACTACTACATAATGCTTAATGTACCCTTGGAGTCTAATTGATGATACACAAACATATGTATAAAGACTGGAAGCTTTGCTTCAAAACAATCACTGAATTTATGCTCCCATTTGGCAGATTTAACGTCTTTAGATGGACATCCTGTAAACCAGTGGTGAACAAGACCCAGACAGGAATGGAGTGGGAGGTAGTGGGGGAGGGAAGCACCTTTAAATAGTCAAAGTGTAAAGCCTCGCCGTGCTCCGCAGCTCTGAGAGCAGCATGAAACAGCGCTCCTCGATCATCGCAGAGAAACGCCTCTGAGCCTCGCTGCCGCGCCACTGGCACGCCACTTTTATTGCCGTGACCCAGGGCCCATTAATCAGCCTGCTGCGGGCCCCTCAGCACAGCTCCTCCCCTGCCCCAGCGCTCCCTTCCCCCAGCTCCCCAGGGCCAGGCCCGCTTTCAACAACATCCGCATCTGACGGAACTGAAACACTGTGAGCGGGGAGAGCGCTTCGAACGTATGTACAACCACGTGTGCATCGTATCTGCAAATCAAACAGACATGGCAAAGACATCGCTCCCGTCTCCTGCATTTCCTCAAGCACTTTAGCTGCCTCCCTTCTGCGCCTTGCCACACGAAAAGAAACTGTGTGCTCATTTCTGCATGTGCCCAAAAACTATGAAGTCTCGCCAGATCTCGAACTATTTCACAGTAGCGTTGACTAAGCCTTAAGAAAAAAAAAGTGACATTAATGTGGAACTTAACTATAAACTTAAAATGCAAACGTACCAGTGACAAGCATCTCCTCCTGATGCCACAGCGTGGTTTAAAATGGATCCTTGACTCATTTCTCAAAATGTTTGACACGCTGTTTACATCTACTTTTATTCAAAGGAACCATTAGTGGCATATATATTGAGCCAGATGTCATTCCCAGGAAAGGTTTGGTCCAGCTGAATCCCTAAGGGCCTCAAGGTCAGAATCGTGCGCGTGCGTATGTGCGCAAATTGGCGCTTGTAATAAAACTTAACTGTTTGCTGCCCACACGCAGGTCTGTGTGAACGTGTGAGCCCGATCCCAGCCTACAGATAGCCCTTATTTCCTGTATTTAAAGCCTAACAGAGATACACGTGTAGTTACCACATGACCAGTGCTGCAAGGCTCGAGGAAACAGAGGTCACTTTGTAAGGTCAGTATCAATAATTATTTTTTATATTATCCTAAAATAAATGTCATCCACCAAGTCAGGAATATCTGACAGCAGTTCAATCCTTTTGGGCCTTTTCCATATGATGTACGTTAGAAGAACACCTTGTGCTAAACGTCACATTAAAGCGGAAGAACAGCAAAGGACAGAACTGGGTAAAGAAGGAAACGGCAGTGTTGACGCCCATAGCCGCTGCTAAGAATAGTTTGGGGCAACAAACAAGTCCCGATGGTCCTCCAATCTATCACAGTAGTCAGCAACAGCAGCAGCAGGCAGAGGGGAGGAGGGTCGCGGCGGTTGGACCACGTTTACAAAGCAGACCGCTGGAGCGAAGACCAGACTCGCACCATTAAGCACAAAACCACTGGGTATTTTGTCTGAGTGGACTCACACACAAAACATATTAGAGCTTTGGGTCTCTTCGGGTCTGAGAACAAATATAAGATGAAAACATGAAGTCAAAAAACTTCGGCCTCATTTCGTGTTTCTGTCTACTTGAACTCTTTGTGACCCACCGCGCGCACCGGAATAAACACAGGAGCAGCTCAGTTTCCCTCCAACCCAAGGGCCTCTTAGTCGCTGCACGGAGCAGTGGTGTAATTGGAAGCACAAAATTTTAAAGGTGCTTCACAAGTTGGGAAATTACTCAGGTTTAACTAGAAACGTAAGTCTAACGTCTTACACACTTCCCGGCACAGCGTCTGTCTCATATCTGCACAGAGCAGCGCGGCGTAGCTCTCGCTGTGTGTATCTCGGTGTAGGCGCCCTCGCTCTTTGTCCCTGGAGCTTTGCCAAGCTCTCTGAAGCGCAGAGCTCCGATCAGCTCGAAAAAAATGCAGTGTGACGCAGGATAATCTCCGCAGCGACGGGGGTGGGGTGGGGATAAACATGGATTAAATGCGAGCGCGCGCACACACGCACGAACACAGCGCTGGGAGGGTGTGTGTGTATGAGTGTGTGTGAAGGAGAGGAGCGCCCTAACAAGAGGAATAACCCCGTCGGTGAACACTGGCGCGGAGGGAAAACATTAGAAAGCGCTGCAGCCTCGAGCCATTAACACCTGGCGTCATAAAAGGAGCGTGCCAAAGAGACCCGTGGAAGTGACAAGGCGCTGCTTCTTGTCACGACTAAATATAAAGTATAGGTCTACTTGGATAAGATTTCCCTTTATGCTTTAATTAGGACTAAACCGAGGTCTAAAGTTTCGACTGTAAACACAGGACTAAACCGAATTACAATAGTACTCCATGTTAATACTGTCACAGCAATTTGTGTCTATCCAAATTTACACATAATCACAGATTAAAGAAATAAACCAAAGTTACATTCTAATGGCTATTTTAAAAATTAGGATTACCCACTCTTCTTGGGGCGTTCCCACTATTCACTAAACTATCTAACAGCCATATTTATTTTACTGCTTTACTCTGAATTTGGTAGGAACTGAAGCTGAAAGTGAAGCGTTGAAAAAGCCCAAACCTCTCACTTCCCCATTTAAAAGTCAAAATTCTAATCTTATACAAAGGGGGAAAAGTCTATCCCAACACTAGTCTAGGCTGCGCAGCGGAGGTGATAAACGCAGCACACACACACACGAGCGGAGCTGAAGTACCCAGTAGCGTCTTTTCATCTGTCAAATTAGTGAGCGAGCTGTAAACAAGGGGCCCTCTGCGTCCTCCCGGGCCGCTGCACAGACGCATGCAAGTAGGTGCGCGCTTCAATCCCTTCCCTCGGCAACAACGGCGACATTGTGAGGCCCCCCACAGCCCTCCCTCCTTCCCTTAGCGCTGTCACTGGGTCCCGGGTGGCGGCTGCTGAACTGGCTCTATTCATCCCGGGCCAAATGAGAACTAAATGGCTCTTTATGGCACCAAAGTAACCGATTGTAATGGAGGGGCGACGCGCATGCATGTGTCCGCTCCGCTCAGCAGTTCGCTTTCTTGACTTCACTTTGGAACAGGCTGGGGGTCGCTTTCATGTGTTGGATGCTCCTAATGAAAACTCAAGGACCGACACCCCCCACCCATAGCCCTCCTCCTATCTGTATACGGGCCCGCCTCTGTATACTCACTGTTTAAAGAGGGGCCCTAATTGTTTGTGTTGCGAGAGGGCGTAAATTACAGGCCAAATGAACGTCACATTAAACAGGTGAGAGCGTTGAAACCTCAGACGCGCAGCCCAACGTGAGGCTTTTTAAGGTCACACGTTGAGCCACAAGTTGTGCTCTGCAATTTCGTCTATATTTTTGTCTATATGCTTGTGTACAAACTTTAAAATTGCGTTTTTTTTAAGATAATGACTGGATTAGTTCCATTTGATTTCTGTGTACTGGTAAAAGGTAAATAAACTACGTCTCTATTGCATCTTTGACAGCACTGTGATGGTAGCTACTAGTTTCCCCTTAAC
Source organism: Rhyacichthys aspro (assembly GCA_036850595.1). Classification (NCBI taxonomy): domain Eukaryota; kingdom Metazoa; phylum Chordata; class Actinopteri; order Gobiiformes; family Rhyacichthyidae; genus Rhyacichthys; species Rhyacichthys aspro. The sequence goes on from CM072168.1 coordinate 11,364,237, forward strand.
GTTGAATCTCAACCCTTCATTCAGCAGATAAGGTTGTCTGTAATAAAGGATTTCGTCAGGCAGTACATGCTAGAGGCAGCGTCATCTAAAAACAAACGAGGATGGTCTGATCAAGACGAGGCCTGCAGAGACGCAGCGGAGGGAGGCAAGCTGTGTCATCATCGTTCTGTCGCTTAATCAATCTTCCACAGAGCCGATATGCGGGCCACACAGAGGTCAGCCAGCTTCAGTTTGATAATGCTGACAATTTTAAGGGCGTTGCAACAACTAATGATGTAATTGTGTCGTGGGTGATGTCAAAGACTGAAAAGTCACACTTAAAGGCATTAATAGAAATCGCGATGGTGTTTAGGGCAATAAAGGAGCATTGTTAGTTTGCAGACACTGTCTACTGTCAGAGGTGTTCGTCTGTGCGCCAGGGAAGCGCTCGTCGGCCGGCACGTCTCTGCAGGAAAGTGATCCGTGCGCTCGAGTCCTATAGTCGAAAGAAAAAGCTTTGTTGAGCGCAGAGAGAGGGAGAGGCTGGGGTGGTGTGAAAGAGGGAAGGGGGAGGGGGGGTGCTCTCTCGTTTCATCGCGAGGTCCCAAGAGGCCAGCGCGGAGCATAGCTTCAATCAAACCGTGACGTCTCCTCGGGGAGCAGCGCAGCGCCTGGAAAACCGATCTCTCCTCGGCTTCTCTCTGTCGTGCCGAGGCTTTTGTTCACACGCACATCGCCTCGCCTCGGCAGAGAGCGCAGCGCCGGCAGCGACAACACTGTTGTTTTATTTCCAGGCGCGAGCGAGGAGCGAAGAGAAGAAAAAATACAAGCGCGACAACAGTAACAGAGCTCGACCGGATAAAAACTGAAACGAGTATATTTTTGACGAATGTTTCCCCGTGTCGCAGCCACTTTCCAAACATATTAGAAAAGCTTTGATATGTAAAAGTGGCCTCGTGATTTAATGACTATGTGCCTGTTATAGCCTTGCCCCAGCCGGCCCCCTCCTTGAACGCCACACATTAAAAGGCGGACAAACAGCAGGTTAATGGGTATCGAAAGCGGTCGCAGTAGTTGTCTTTATAAACTCAGCACAACTCCAAACCGCCCCACGGAGCCCCACGCTGACATATCCACTGTCACACATCACTCAGCATGACAATATCACACAGAAGGGCCTCAGCTGGTGGTGCCTTCAGGTGCACCTTCACAGAACCCCCGATGTATGGCAACATTACGCAATCAAAAACTTTTACGCATTGAAAATGGTTTTAAAAACTCTAAATTCAAGTGTTTCACTGCAGTTCCAGGATAACAATATAGAACCTCGTGTTGCCCACTAAATGCACTGTTGAGAATCATACGCCTGAAAAATAAAAGTTGAAAGAATTAGTATGTCAGTTTAACAGCCGCTCTCTCCCTCTGTGTTCCAAAACCTGGAAAATACATCAGCCTCTCTCTCTTTGACTTTTCACACCGATGGAAAAATGCGCAAAAACAACGGACTTCGCTGGATATAAACACACTCGCCCCACGCACGTAAAGTATTTGGTAAGCTTGAACAACGTTTTCCACTTGACAAAACAACCTCTTTGAAAATATTACCTAAAGATCGGGGCATGTCGAGTTTAGAAAGCAGCAGAGGTCTTGTTTGCTTTAAAGTTTTGTGGAAGGATGTGAGGCGTGCCAATGTCCTAACCCGCTTCAGTGGAACAGCCTGAGGGTGCGCAGAGACGGAACTCTTGGTGTAATAAGTCACATCTAGATCGTCGAGGCTGAAGTGCTCTCCTTCACTAAGCTCGTCAATGAGCTGGAGCCAGCCAATATGAAGCACATCGATCGTCCTGAGAGCGCGTCCTCAAATTAGTGTCTGCGTGGCTCCAGGACATGCAGCACGGGGCAGGCAAGGGCGTCACTGGAAGAAAACTCCGCGCACATGACGGGAAGAGAGTGTTATCTGTGTGGTAGTTTATGGATAATGGGAGTCTTTGTCTAAGTTTGGAAATGGTGAAACTTAGATGAATCATGAGGAGACAGTTTGGAAATCCAAATCACCTTAGTGCAAATAAACGAGAAGTTTCTACTTTTAAACCAACAGAAATGACAAATTGAAGCATAACCCACAACGTGTAATCTTAATTAATGTAAAGTTAAGCGCTTAGACGTTTGTGGCTCTGAGTCTCGTGATTCACTTTCTCCGAAGGAGAGAAAAAAAACATCGCGTGTCGGATCTGGAGGGGGAGGGGAGCTCTTAACAAGCTCTGTACGTGGATTCTCTGCGCACAGCAGAAGACGTTTCCCCTCCACCACACAGAAAGACTACAGCTCGAAAGGACGAGCGTGAAGTCGTGTCAGCGAACACCTGCGAGACTGAAGCCAGGCAGGTGTGAGGGTGTCGTTTGGAGAGACACATTGTGCTGAACTTTTACTGTAAACAATTCCACGCTTGTTTAGGATGGTCCTGATTAAAATACTGGCTCTGTCCTGGTTTACGATTAGGTTACTCCTGGTAAGTCCTGGCCTGAGTCTGGTTTCAAACAACCTCTGACTTTAAAATCCTAAACTACTTTACATTCATCTTAAAAGTGTTAAAGATGTCATGGGATAGCAATGTATTAACACATCTATACAAATACATTTTGACTGTGGGACAGTTGAATGTAAGGGCCGGGGAAAGAGTCCCCATTTAAAGTGTATTATGATCACGGCCATGCGCTGAAGACAGCGGGGAAAGAGAAGTGGCAACGTGCCAGAGCGCTTTCCTTTAAGCAGACAGGAAGGTGATACACACACCTTTGATGAGATGAGCGATCAGGGTCCACTATCTTCAAACAAAGCCCCGAGTGTCACACACGCGCGCACGCACAACGGGGATGCCCTCCAACTGAACTGAACAGCGGAGCAGCGCCGCCACTCTGCTTCCCTTTGGCAGGGCGAGGCTTGGATTCCGTAACCTTGTTTAGCGCAGAAGCTCCGTGTGCGCGCACGAACACAACCCACACACACACGTCACAGAGACACACAAACACTCCCCCAGCCTCCCTCGCGCGCTCTGTCGCCACACACAGATACACACGAAGACAGCACACACTTCGTCAAACTGCAGAGGGAAAAGCCGGAATATTGACGCCACTTTCCAGTCCGCTAATGTCTGGGACGTCCTTCTCGCCTCGGCTCTGAGGCTTGACAGGACAATAGTAAAAAATAACACGTAAAGGGAACCAAGCTCAGGCTGGGGTTCGTTACGTGCATGCGTTGTGTTATTTATCAAGCACATGCCACTGGCCCGTCGAAACGCACAAAGACCACCCTATGCGCTATTCTTAGAAGTGGCCGTTCCTCTCCGTGACTCTCCACGCACACACAGCACCGGGCACAGCGCGTTCACATCCACACACGACAGAACCGCTTTAAAGCTCCCTTTGTTAAACAAAGACAAGACATAAATTCATTTCTACGTGATGTGGCTCACCTTTGTAATAGCTGAAAGTCACTGTCCTCGTGTCTCCGTTCGTCCCGTTTTACCAAGTTAAAACTACGAGGGCAGCGAGCCGTCTGACTGCTTACGGTCCTGTCTGATCCGCTCACAAAACAGCCCAAAGTGTCGTCTAACAGGTTACCCACTTGTCACAAAACAATGTGTTTAAAGCTATCGTCTGCAGTCCAGTCTGGTCCACAAGCTTGGATTGAAAGGACTTCTCTCAGGTGCTGCCAATGTCACTTCCAAAAACAAACAAAAAGTGATCCTGCGCGGAGGAAGGAAAAAAAACGCGACCAGGCAAATAAATCCAAAAAGAAAATCCGCTCGGGTCCGTTCAGACGTGGGTCGTCTGCCGAATGGAAACAGATGGCGAGGTCGGTGGACTCGCGGAAAAATTAATTCAGCTTGGCCGTAGCTCGCAGCAGCGCCATGTTGGGCTCGAGCAGAGCACGCCGTCCTCGGAAAAAACCCTTTCTCCCGCTCTCAGTCACTCCATATCCTCAAAACGGCGGATTTCGCGCCTCGTCTAAAGCTTATTCCGGATCGGGTTCGTGTACGCGTTTCGTGGCTCGTACAAAGAAAAGCCCCTCGATCGGAGCCTCCCGGTTCGCAGTGAGGACGCGCGGAGCTGCACGGGGAGTGCCGCACACAGAATGGATGAACGCTGTCTGAGACCGAGCGACTCGCTTCCACTCCCACTCGCGCAGACTCTACCCAGAAGGCCAGTCGGGAGACCGCAATTACCATAAGCCTCCAGCTCGTGCACGTGCTGCGCATGCACGCACACACTGAGACACACACAAACAGAAAGAGACGGCAAGGAAAAGCACACACACCGAGGCTCCGCTGAAACTCCAAAACAGGAATAATCCAAGTCTGAGAGCTAGAAAGTCGTCAGATAAACATCAGAATAGAAAAATGGCAAATGGCTAATGTTTAAAACTTAGTTAATAATTGAGAATATTGAATTTAAAACACAAAAATATATGTACAGTTTGAATTAAAAGGGAGCAATATGAGATTATATTATGTTTAGAAATAACATTTACACACATTTCAATATAAAGTAAAATGTTGAACAATTGGCTTTATAATACAAAATAAGGCTACTTTTCGTGAATAGTAACGTGGGCATTTTTCCACTACGGCAGATAAGGTAAATCGGTGAAACACGAGGCTGTGCGGAGAGGCAGGCTAAGGGGGAGAGGCGGCTCAAGGCTGGGGCACATCTGTTAAGGCTCCCATGTCAAGTGAAGGAGGAGGCGGCGGCTATGAATATCAAGCCTGAGGTGCGTGCATCGTGCGCCTGCCTGCCCGAGTGTGTTTGTGTGTGTGTGGGTCAAGAGAAGAAGCGTAACGTGCCCGAACCACAAAACTGCATTAATGCCTTGATTCTGTTTGTTCTACTTTGAGATGGACACTTATCTTCTGATTGGTTTCCATTTTTTCAAATACGTGTTAGATTTGGGGATTATATATGGACAGTTAATCAAATCCTGATTCATGATAATGAAGTCAAACGTTGATATAGATGTTAAAAATAGTTCAAGGCCAAATTTACAAAAGCACTTATTCACACATCACATTTAAATAAGTAACCTTTAATGTTTCAAATGTAAAGATTGCTATACCATTATATAGATGTCATCCATCCATCTTCTACCTCTTATCTGGGGCAGGAGCAGCAGTCTAAGCAGCGACGACCAGACTTCCCTCTCCCCAGACACCTCCTCTAACTCTTCTGGGGTAATACCGAGGTGTTCCCAGGACAGCTGAGAACCATTGTTCTTCCAGCGTGTCCTACGACTTCCCCAGGGTCTCCTGCTGTCCTGCTGGTGGGATGTGTCTCTGAGAAGGCGTCCAGGAGGCTTCTGAAATAAATATCTGAGCCACCTGAGCTGGCTCTACTCGATGTGGAGGAGCAGCGACTCTAGTCTGAGCTCCTCATCCTATCTCTAAGGGAGCAGCCAGCCACCCTACAGAGGAAGCTCATCTCAGCCGCTTGTTTCGGAGCCATAGGTGTGATATGCCCAGGTGTGATCCAACCATGCAGCTTGCTCATAAAACAAAATAACCAAAGCTCTCTCCAACATTTGGTTCAATGTTGTCAAAATACTAAAGCAATGACACAGATGTGAAACACTTTAAGGTGCACATCTTTAGTTAGAAGCTCATATCTGTGGCCAAACAGTGCAATGCCAAAACAATCATTTTAAATAAGCCACAAAGTCAGTGATGGCATAGCTCTCTCTTTGACTTGAGAAGGAGAATTTAGGTCAGGTTTGTTGATACCCTCTACATTTCTGTGCATCTGACACAAGTTCTGTTTTCAATGGGCCACCAAACAGCTAAAATATGTCACTGGCCAACCTTTCAACTATGAACTTCTTTTGCTGCACTGTTACTAAAAATGTGGACACTTTGGAAAGATCTTTGAAACTTTGGAATCGTTTATATGCAACTAACAGATGAGGTAGATGCTTAAAAGACCTGCCATGACAACTGAATCCTTCTGTCTGATTCAGCGGAAGTAGAAGCAAAAGCTGTCCATCACTCTCTGGAAACTAGATTATAGAATGAATACTGCTCTGAGGTTTCCCTGGACAAACTAAATCAACACCGAAGCACACTCTGGTGGATACAAAAAACACCTCTGCACAGGGTGACTGGGAGACACAAAAACATGTGTGGAGCGCAAGCCTTTTTATGGCTGCACTTTTACGACTGTGTGAACTTTGTAGTTTGAAAAGCCCGTCTGAGAACAGCATGTGCCTTAGAAATGCCCCGGCCAGTGGATAAAAATGACGAGAAAATCCATTCGTATCACTGAACTTGTCCCCCTTTAGTGGTATTTTGTGTTTCTTCAAGAACTCGTGTAAATCTGTGAACGTGAACACCGGTGAAGACCCGGTGTAAAGGAAACCACGCTCTGGGAGGACACCATGATCCAGCCATCTGCTGCTGCAATCAGACACCAACACAGGGACAAACACGCTCATATGAATCACCTCAAAACACCTTTTCATGTGTACAGTCAGGGGGCTATATGCAATGTACTTGAATATATGCTGAAATGACTGCAACATTGAACCTTTGCACCATTCTGGGAGGCTCAAGTGTTCTTCTGTCACAAACTAAACACATACATAAGACAAATGCTGTTGATTTACTTCTCAATATGGGCTGTGGTCGCTTTGTTCTGATTGTTGTTGGAACTAGGCACTTTATTTGTGGATAGTCTCTCCGTTTTGTTCACGAGTGCCTTAACTGCATCTCGAGGAAAAGCACATAAAACGACAGAGTAAATAACAGCAAAGAGGGGAAGGATGAATAAAACAGAGTGATTGTGTTAAACAGAGAGATAGTAGCTATTAATGTTTGTCATGTAGGCTACTTCCTGTAAATCAATCCGCTTTTAATTGATATATCTTATCTAAAAAACAAAACAAACACCAACTTATAAGCCCCTTTCCCCAAGAAACCCAGTCAGTGTTCAAAGCAGACAGAAACCTCACACGCGGCTCTCTGACATATTGTAAGAGGGCCGACTGCCAACACACTGACACACACACACACAAGTGCGCGCACACACGTACTGGCTCGGATTGCAGGAAGCTCTTTGCACGCAGCTCGGTCCACAGCAGCCGGTACTAATCAGAGCAATCCACCTGCAGATCGTTATGGATCGCTTACTGCGTCGCGCGCACACAAACTGGTCTAAACATGCACGTCTCCATATGTAGATAAAGAAGTGTTTGAAATGTCCACATACTCTTTACGCACAGGTTATAAAGTCACAGCTATTTGAAGTGGGCTGGTATATTCTGTAGCTTCTTTTTGATTCAAGAAGAAGACAGGAATTGCACTTTTTTTGGAAGTTTGTGCTGTAAATAAAGAAACGTTACACCTAACCTACCCCAGAATGTGTTAAAAACATAAAAATATCTCTTTAATTATAATGCTTGACTGTTCAAAAGCGTTATTAAATCTGTTTGTTCTGACTGTTCGTTCTTTTCGTGTTGGGGCTCTGTGAGGTTAGACAGAAAGGCTACAGTACAGAAATACCAACAACTCGCGTTCTTCCCGGTCACTCAAAAGTGTGTGCACGGGGCACACGCGCCCGCTCTCCCCCATACCAGTGTGGTAAGGGCTAACCGGTTCCCCACGGGCGCGCCACGCTGCGTTAGCGCGGCCTCACCGGGGATAATTACAGCCTGTCGCGGCAGGGTGAGCGTGGCTCTGAGCCAAACGAGCGCAAGGGAGGGGGACCAATTATTGGAGAGCTGAGAGACATGGATCTATAGATTAAACTCTAATCAATAGACAGCTAAATTCATCGATGCCATCAATCAGTGAGTGCTAGTGACAGGAAAGAACCAATGCGATCAATCACACTTATCTTATTCGGACCTGAGGGGATTGTAAACGAGACAGAGCTCTTTCTAAAACCGACAGAAATGGTGGTTCTTTTAAAGATTAAACCCTCCAAACGAAGGTTTTCTTGGAGGAAGGGGAAGGTAGGTAGGAAGGAAGGGAGGTATACGAGAGGCTCTCAGCGCAGCACAAAAAGCTCTCCCCCTCCTCTCCCCCTCCTCTCGCTCTCTCTCGTCTGTCGGCCTCGGTCGAGTTCCGCTCATAACCTCGCCACCCACCCTCCCAGTTCCCCGCCTCTCCCGCTTTCCGCTGCTGGCGAGGCGAGAGCACACACACACAGACACACACACTCAGACATACACACACACTCAGAGACACACACAGCTCTTTATAGCCGCTCGCGCTGCTCTGACGCACACTCCAAGCGCGCACGTTCTTGCGAGTGCGCACACACCGAGGACACACAAACACACAGGCAGCGTCAATAAAAAGCCCAGCGCTGTGAGAGGCCGCCGGCACTCCACTCCCCCTCCTGCCACTGCGATTAGCGGAGGCTGGCTGGCTGGGGAGAGGCGCCCCTCTGTTATCTGGGGCGGTGGCAGCCTGTGTGTGCGTACAGAGAGATTAGTTTAACTCTTTCGAAGCCGGTTCGCAGCTCGCGTAGCTCCGCTCGCTCTGAGCTCCGAAAGCAGCTGCGAAGACAGTAGTAGCGGAGCGAGGCGGGTTTAGGCACAGCAAAAGAGAACGAGGGACCTTTGACGCGTTTCTCGAGAAAATGTGGGAGGTTGAGCACATGTTTTTGATAATATTTCGGGGAAATTGTGGGTTCTTCTTATTTTACGCACGATGGATAAGAATGGGGATTTTCAAGTGTGATTCATAAACACGCGACAGCAAGACGACACAGTGTAGTTATAGTCATGCCAATACAATTAAAGGTAAAACAGTATAAAGCCTATATAAGCCAATCGTAAAACCTATATTTAAATCAACTATCTAAAGACTTTTAGCCTGTAGGCCACGGACCAAGCAGGGATTTTTAACACAAATTAGGGTAACTTTACTTACACTTAATTGACTAAAAAATGATTGAAGTCATGCATGAGAAGCACTGTCACGACTGGCATTTCAATGGCAAATCAATCATCAACACATTCAGTCAATCTAGAGCAGAATCTGTAAACTTTGTTTACCTGGACCTTTCATTAAAATGGTGCAGCGGGGTGTTGTGAGTGTTGGTGACGCGTGTAAACACTATAATGGTATACATTTCTGACCTGGGGAGGTTAATCTGTTGTGTTTCTCGCTCTTGCCCAAAGATTACTAAAACGGTCTTTGGGTCTGTAAAGACACATCTCCTAGTGCTTGATTAGTCTGCGCGTTTTGAATTAGGTCGAGACTATTTCGCCATTTGGTTGCATTTTTTTGAGCAAAAGCAAAACTCAATTAAGTTCACAATCCCGTTCCAAGGATTATTGCTATGCCTAGGTGTCAGTTCGAGACGCCAGATGTTATTATCCTTCAACACTACGCATCACTGCGCAGGAAAGCCAAAGGTTTAGTTTAACTGCCTCTTCGATGATTGTTTTATACTTTTAGAACGCAATTCATGCAGTAATCTCAACGTTAATATCTTCCAGCAGCTTTCTGTTTACAACACGCGCGGGGTGAGCCCCGTTTTAGTAGGGGTTACAGCCTTCACCACATTCCCGCCAGTAAATACTGCTGGGGCCCCAATAAACAGCAGGCATACGTCCGCGTGGAAGCAGCGCAGAGGAGCGACAAACAGCTATCAGCCGTGTGCACGAGCTCAGAGGAGTGAGGTTGTTTTTCAGCGTCTGGGCTGCTGCTGTCGCCTCTCCCTTCTCTTCCTCTCCTCTCTTTCCGTGCGTCATGGCTAGGTCATGGCCGAGCTCCAACAATGGCTCCGGTTTCTCGAGCCATGCGCGCACAGCACACACAAACACACGCACACAGAGCGGCACCAGGAGCACACAGATCTGACAAATGATAGGGTGGCGAGGCGAGGCGAGCTAATAGTAGGCAGAGCGCCTGCCGACATGCCCGTGGGCCGCGGGTGTTAAATTGTATCCAATTACGGCACATGCGACGATATGAGGGGGGAATAATAATTCTTCTTGCGTGACAGGGAGATTCGCTTATTTCCCGGGCTCTTTATTTCGAGGGGGTTTGAAACGCTAGCTGTGTGTGTGGAGGCAAAGTCTGGTTTTCTGGAGGACACGGTGTGCATATTTCATTAATCAAAATCCAGTTAACCAGATTTGGAGACACGGCAGGAGCCAGCAGGGTCCAAGCAATAATTAATATCCATTATTTAGGCAGCACCAGTCTAAGACGTGCGCACAAACTCAGAAACGGACAGACACTTGATACAAGGTAGGAATGGGTCTGCACGATGGTGAAGAATGACGAACAACAGTGTTAAAAAAATGAAATAAACACGACCAGATTCAGTTTTGTCATAAAACAAGGCTCCTGCCCATTTATTCAACTGAGTGAAAAGTCAAGTAAAACCAGCAATCATTACAAAAGAGTGTAAAGGCAAAGTGTATATGTGAAATACAACAGTGGCATTCGGTGAACTGCAAAGTCAAGTTGCACTCTGGTGTCATTGACGACCAGCAGAAAGTTCAACAACTCAAGGGTAAAAAGGGTCAAGTGTCAGTTCATTAGTTCAACGTGTCAGCAAGGAGTCTGACAGCGGGCAGTGTGCTTCCACAGTGATGCTACCACCGAGATATGGAAAAAAAAAAACACTGACTGAGGTGGAATATAAAGTGACGATTATTCTGCCAGTCCCACCTTGGCTCTGACAGGGCTTAAGATGATGAATATGTCATGAGTGCCATATTTATGTCTTTTTTTTTCTTTTTTTTTTCAGTAACGTACTTGTAGTTGTTCATAAGGCTTTATATTTTAGACTTTGTCACAGGAGAATAGGTTTGGACTTTATATTTCAGTTAACGGCACATACAAAAATAGGATACTCTTAAATAAAGCATATAGTAATTCTGCTATAAATATAATAAACTGCAACTCACAAAAATATAAAACAAGTCACTTGAATAACTGTAAAACAGTAATACTGTATTCAAACACTGTCAGAGGATAAAGGGACTGTGTGTATCAATAAACAAGGCCCTGGGAAATATTTACTTACTCCTCTTCAACACTTTTAAACTGGTTTTCTGTATTTTCATTTGCTTTTACCTAAAACTGTTCAGCAGCAAGCTCAGGCTCACTGTTGGGAAACGTAGTTGTAGATGCTTTTAAATCTGACACATTGCTTTTCAACTTATCTCCTGCTGAGAAGTGAAAGGATAATTGCTTTGAATGCTTAACTACCACCTTGTTATGAATGCCTTTCAGCAGTCTTATTTTCTCTTTTTTGATTTTTCCAAGTTCTGCTCAAACGTAGCAGAATGCACAAGTCGAGTTAGTGCCGCATAGATGAAAATCCTTTGGAGACCTTTGGGATGCGACAGATGCCTTTAACATTAGCGGGATCTTAGCAGCTCCTCTTTGTTCCTAAAGCTTCCTGATAGTAGTGTTGCAGGGAGCAGCAGTTCTGTTCTCTGTGTGTGTCTTTAGGATATTAAATAGTAAAGGATGGGGATTAATAATGAAACCTGACAGCTCATCTCCGGCTTCTATCTGGCTGACTGTCCCCCAATCTTCCCTTTCATTCCCTCCCTACCTCTTTTTCTTGCCTGGGTTTCTAATCCGTGGCATTTCGGTCTGGATGCGACCCTCCTTTGTGCTTCGGCTCCTTTCATTTTCTCTTAGTCCCTCTCTCCAGCTCTGTCCTTCTCAGGGCCCTCGGTCTTTCAGGGTCATGTCAGGAGAGTAGAAGAGCACATTGGTGTCGTCGTCGTCATCGCTGAGGTCGACCAGGTCAGCCTGCGTGTAGCGCACCGCCCCAGGGTGGTACTCTCCAATTCGAGTCCTGTCACATAGTCTCGACTGCAGAGCCAGCTAGTGCACAAACACACAAACAGTTTGGAATTAACTGATTTAGAAACGAACTGTTTGTCACTCTGCATGTTTTCAAGTAAATCAGTGTGTCTGAAATTCTAATCCCAGTATAAGTGTCATACATTGATTTTCTCTGGCAAATTTGGATTCTACAGCAGCACTGCACAGTAGCATAGGTTTGCCAGTTGATTTAATTGCCAGAAAGGCATGAACAAATAATATAAATAAATAATATAATAGAAAATAAACAGAGCCCTACAATATGAGCATAAAGGCCTATGTAGGAACTCAAGAATGCAAAAATAAAGATGCCATGTGATGCCCAATACACTCAGATTTAATTGTTTGGAAGTTACTGTATACAAAAATATCTTGGAAGTAATGGTCTGCCATTGTTGGGGAGAATATGGCCTATCATCTTAACAACTTTGACCAGGCTATTCCAAAACCATCATTCTTTGCTTTTTCAGCCATTCGAATGTCAATTTGCAGGTGTGCTTCAAATCATTGTCCTGTTTCATGATCCGATTTTGCTGTGACATGCCTCACATATGCCTCTAGAATACACTGGTACTGTATACAGGCATTTATGCAAGCAATGTGGTGCTTCATTGAAAAACAAAACTTGGCACTAAGTACCGAGTCTAAACAACTGCACTTTGATCTCGAAGGACAGAGTTTGTTCAGTTACCTCTCACCGCAGCTGGATTCCTGAGTTCACAAACTCACTAAAATCTATCTTTTACTGCTCTAGGCAAAGTGTCTGTTCATGATCAGCTGCCAGTTTGAACCAATGGCATTATGCACTAGCAGTTATGGGTGTGTTTGACAATGAAGCAACCATTTAAAAGTTGTTAATGCACACAACACGATGATGCTTTGATTGAAGAAAGTTTGGTTACTGACTGGCGATTCATCTACTCCCGATCTTTGTTTCATCTATAGCAAATGCTCTGTGTGGGAGCCCTTCTAGATGGTTCTGAGGAATAAAACAACTGGCAAGCCATGTTCTTTGTTCAAATGTAGATTTGCAAACCTTGGTGCTTGTTCTTGTTCTTTAAACAATACATATTTGTTTTTTTTTATTTTGTTTTAAAATTTACCATGCTCAGTGAGGCCTGTAGGCTCTGAGATGGTGTAGATGCTGTAGAGTAATATTGTCTGAATTGTTTGGAAATAGTTTGATCACTTTCTCCAGATTGATGTGCAGCAATAAATACTTCTTTAAGGCCATTGCTTGTCTTTTCTTGTGGGCATTCTGTTAACAGACACACCTGAATGCTCCAGAATAGCAACCTGCAAAAACCTCTGCTGATCAACAGGACTTGGTGTCAGCTTCTAGAAAATTGCCTCCAGACTTTCTTCTTTGTGCGTTCACACATGCACCAAAATTCTAGAGCATTTTCAGGATTTGTGTTCATACATGTCAGGAGAGAGTCCATGTAGTTTCACTGATCAGTGGGGGCAGGGAAGCGAGTGGGAGCAGAACTTTTTCAGAATTGGGGTTGTAACAAGCTGCACAGAGCACATAGCTTTGGCGCACCTTGCACTCCGCTTACAGCGCCAGCCCCGCGGCATATGCGTTGTTAGTTAGTCGTTAGTGAAAGACGCTTATGCCGGCACACAAATGAACGATCGAGAGGTGAGCTCACTGCAGAGCCTCAGCCGCTTGAGCTTTATGGCTGGAATGCAGATCAATATCAGGAAAAGACAGAATCAAAATAGGTGGAGATGTAGTGAGAAGGAGAGAGTACACAGGTGGGAGGAGATGCTACACCAAGACGAGCCTCAGAAATATTGTATGGGAAATAAATGCCACAGATGCTCTACGAATGTACAGGCAACAGAGCAGGTGGAAAAAAACTAAGAGGCACACAATGATGAAGAGGCTGATAGGAAGACAGAGTAGAATGGTTGTAAAAGCTAGTAGTAGAGAGAAGCAACTGAGGACTTGAAAAATTGTACAACAATGCAGAAAGACAGCTTTAATATTTGAGTACATAAAAGAAACAAAGGAGTAATTGGGTTTCAAAGATAATTGTGCAATAGAGCCAGTCTGTATTTATAAAAATTTGAGTCCGGGGCTTTAAGCTTTTTTGTCAAATCAACTATAGAAATTTTTGACAAAAAGGGAAGAGGCATTTAATTCTTTTGCTTTTGATTTGACAACAACAGGAACACAAAACTGAATGGACTGAAAAGGCTAAACTAAACTACTAACAAATGAAAAAGCAACATTTGTTCCATAACACTGACCAAATTCTGTGCCGGTTCTGGTTCTAGCTCTGGTTTGGTTCTGGAGCCTCATAACCATGGTGCTTTCTGTTGAATTGGTTTGTGTTCACACCATTTCAAGCAGAACAAACTTTCCACAGCTCAATTAGCACAGTGGATGTAAACAACAGCTGGCAAAATGTTGTACTTTTAACGTTTAGTATTTCTTTTGTCCAACTATGCAACTCTTCACTGCAGCTGATGGAGAGACATTAATGGAACCGGCCAATGGTATGTAAGGGCCCATATGTGGCATAAACATTGCAACAAAAAAACACACCTCTTGCTTTTCTTTGTTGTACCATTTCATGAAAGAATGACTACCATGTACATCAAGTCTTTTGGAGCATCTTTGAAAATCTGATCAGCATGTTAGTTCTTCCTCTAAATGCATCTAAATACTGTGCAAAGCAGAATAAGGAAGGATGAGGAAACACAGCGCAAGTGAGCGAGAATGTGTGACAACTGCGAGTGGAGGCACGATCGTTCGCGATGGCGGGGGGTAGCAGGGGTGCCGAGGTGGAGTCTGGAGCGAATGCGGAGATTCGTTCTGCTGAAGGAGGAATGTTTTGACGCTGTCACAACGCCCTCCTTCGCTTCCCCTTCCCCTCCTCTCCCCCCACCAATCTCACACCTGATGTGTGGGGGCTGCTGGGAGTAGCATGCCAAGATGAATAACAACCGGCTGTTAGTCACGATAGAGCACGAACACACACGCCGGCTGCCTGTTTCTCTCTCTCCTCCCCTTGTATTCAATCCGCTCTTTACTCCTTTCCGCTCTTTCTTTGACACACAAACAGCATTTTCTCTGTGATTTACGAACGCACTGAGATTTCATTTCACTCCTCTGTCTCTCTCTTCCTCTTCCCACTTACTGCAGCGCAACATTGACATTTGGGTTGAAGGTCATACCGCACATTCCACTCGTCCACGTAGTGCTTCTGACCCGTTATCAGCACAGCCACTGATACTAAATAGGTGACAGTGTTTGTGCATGCAGAAACTAAGAGCACACAGGGTTTGTTCCACATGGTTCACTATCAGCTCTGGCTCACATTTTGTCGATGTTTGTTGATTGAGACAAATCTGTGGAGAACAATATTGATTGTGGTGTTCGGTGAAATAATACCAATGAGGTTTGCGGCACAAATATAAAACATCATGCTTCTGGTAATCCTATTCTCTTGCACTTCACCAAAAGCTACATTTATTTGTGAAAAAAATGTTTATTCATCTAATAGCATATGTTAATATGAATCATCTGTCAAAATACAAGACTTTAAGACATCATCTCGACTTTTTTATCAAGGATTTTAATATATGAGGATGTTCAGCAAATAGCAGAAGATTTGGCCAATCAGATGTTTGCTCTCAAGGATGCTCCCATTGCTCTACAATGATGTCAACAAGGAAGTAATGACTCAGATACATTTTGAAACCTCAGTATGAGTCTACGGCTGTAAGATTAATAATATATTAACAGATCAAGGAACATAAACACTGCATTTCTTTACTGTCTGTTGTTCTACTTGCTTTTTGTCACCTGCGGCCAATAGCTTTCCAGCACCACGCTGGGACATAATTGTTTCCAAGGTTAGGTTATTTTGCTTACGTTCAAAGACATATAGTATCCATTTTAGTGCATTAACTAGCTGAACGCATTAATTACGCATCATACCCCACTCCCACACACTCTGCCCATCCCCCACAGTCAGTATCACCACCCGGACTTACTGCTGACAAGTATGAACGCAAATCCCGTGAACATCCTCAGCGCATGTGTGAAGGCAGAGATCAGGAGAAAGTCTGGAGGCAACTCTCCAGACATCCTCCAGAGCACATGCGTGAAAATGTGTACTATACCTGCATGCCAGTGGGACTCAGCAGGCTCCACCAGTCCCTGTCCAGCCCAAAGACAAAAGCGTTGGCCAAGCCATGGAGTGGAGCAGATAATACGTGTAATAGGGTCAGGGAGAAGGATGGATCCTGAGGGTAGAAGGCATTGTGGAGCCTGGTGAGACAGAAACAGTAGCATTGAGTGCATCTATGAAAAAAGAGACAACCTGCAAGAGAACTTCAGAAGTAAAAATAGACTAATTGAAATAGAAGTCAGAGAGAAAAACACAGGAAAGTCCTGAAGTGAGAGGTTGATACAGAGAGAAAGAGCGCAAGAGAAAGACGGGAACAGGACAAGTGAGTGACAGTGTGAGGGACGGGGTGAGAAGGAGAGGTAATGAGAGCGGGCATGCGGCGGAGGCAGCGAAAGGACGGAAAGCGAGGGAGGAAAAGAGGAGGGTGAAAGAGCGAGTGAGCTTTATATCAGCGTTTAAGAGCCCATTAGGCAGCGTGAGACGGCTGGGCTGACACATTCTTGGCTGCTGCTTCGACAGCACGCAGCACTTTACAAGGACAGGGAGAAGTGTAGCGCTCAACTCCCTTCCTCTTTTCCTCTCCCCAGTCTCTCATCTCAGTTTTCTGCTTCTCCTGACAACAATTTTCACCGTCCCATCATCCCCTTGCTTTTGATTCTATGCACGTTCTCTAGTCGCTGCATGTCCTTTCTCCAGTATCTTTTCCGTTTCTTTGCATTTGGCCTCATCTGTGTGGATATCTCATTTTCATCATGACTCATGAGAGTGATCCTCAATTCTATTCAATTCCCATCGATGTGTGTACCGTCCTGAGAGCCTGGGGCATGACTAGGAGGAGAACCTGATATTGTGTGGTATAGCTGCGAACTAATGGCAGCCTCCGAGAATGATGCTGCTCAGCCATTAACCCTGGATTAACCCTGTATTAGTGCTGCTCGCCGGGTTAGCCTGCCGCTAATGTCTTTTATTGATCTATTAGCAAGAGAATCAAACCATGCGCACCTCACAACATTTTCCATGTGTGCGTGGTTTCGAGATTGGCCGAGCAAGGTGATCTAAGTGACTGTGGTGGCTGACCTCAGGGTCATGAAAGTCCTCCCTGAGCTTCTTGTATCACACAAGAGAATAAGACAGAAAAGCCAGCCATTTGGGGAAAGCATCCACTTTACTAATATGGTTGCAATGAATTGCGTGAGATTCTGTTGTCACTTAACTCAAGCTGAGTGGCATTGTCAGTGTATGCCACAGTGTCAGGTTAAAAAAAATGTTGTTAGTTATGTAGAGTTAGAACCATTCTTGACACAAACAACTTCTGTCTTGCCAGTAATAGTTAAATCTTGGTCTTGAGTCTTACAATAAAGCAATTAAAGTAATACTTGTCAGTAACCAAGTAAATTCAATCTCACAAACATGATTTGTAACATTTTAAAACCTGATTATGGTTAGCGAAAGACTGAATGGCATTATGTAAAAACAATGTTCAGTCTAGAACAAAAACGTTTCAGCTTACCTTTGTTGTTGGGGAGCTGAATAATTAAGACAAGAGATCAAGTCTGTATAGATTTTGCCCGAATCCCTCAGTGCTATGTTTTTAAGTTACTGGGTTAAAGACACTTGTGTCACATAAGGCATAAAGATTATGCTATGTAATTTCTTTACTTCTCTAAAAATCCCGAAGAGAACTGCAGGTGAACAGCACAGAAGATTATTATGGAGATTCTCCCACAAATCTGGTTATAATCCCCTCTTATCCTCTTTTGTGGCATGAGGTTGGAAGGTTTATTTGCTATTAATCTGTTTCCATTTACCTTGAAACTACCTTCTGAAATATTGAAGACACCGAAGGTCACGTGGGCCAAGTGGTGAAGACAAACCTGTAAGGGGAATGCACTGCTGTGAGGACATCAACTAAAACAAGTGGTGTTGCTAGTGGAGCGTAGAGTGGCGTGTCCTAGTGCTCGTCAAAGTAAGTACCATTTTAGAGCGGCACTGCCTGTTTTCTGGGTTAGCCTACTGCTGTATCTCCGAGGACCAGACCAGCTGCTGCTCACATTCATTTCACTTCCCATTAAAGGTGAAATAAATCAGGAGTCCCCACACAACCTCCTTAGAGATGCAGGAAAAACACACATTTACACACATGAAGGAAGTCGGACACGTGCAAACTTGCAAAACACACGCAGATCATTCAAGGTGCAGACAGAGGTGTGTACCGTCAGCAGACCTCAGGTTGTATGCGTTGAGGATGTGAGGTGGAAAGGAAACGCTGTGGGTGTGTGTGTCTGCCAGAGTGTGTGCGCGCTTCTCTGACAGCGCAGCCGAGAGAGTGAGTGGGCCTGTGTAAAAGAGGGGCTATTTCTGGCGTCTCATTTTTTTCCCTGCTGCTGCAAAGAAACGCGATCGGCGTCCGGGAAACGAGAGCTGGCAGCAAGCAATCATCTGCCTGCCACACACACATACACACACACAGCACCTCGCAGCGCCGAGCAACACGCGCCATGGCAACGGAACAGCCGCAATTAGAGGCGAAGAGCCTTTCCTCTCCATCGAGGGAGAGACGGAAAGCAAAATGAAAGGAAGAAAGAAAGAGCGGGCGAGAGAGGGAGAGAAAGGGGGGGGGGGCAGAGATAAGTGTCGGAGAACAACCCAGTCTAAAAATCAAGTATTTCTATGCAGCATTAACTGAAATTACTCATTCATGGCACAGTAAAAAAAAGAAAAAAAGTGCAGTGAAGCATATACTTTCCAAAGCAGTGCACATCAAGCTTTGTTTTAGAGATTTGTGGTGTTTTATGATAAAATGACTTTTATGATTAGGCCTGTGTTGAAACAAGAAAAACACCTGGTTAAGGTTAGGAAGAATGGCAGTGTTCCACAGCATAGAGGCATAGAATAAGGTCCTCAAAATTCAATAAAAATGCAAATAATTATATATATTATATATTCGCATACAGCACATACTAGATAAATGGAGGGACCCAGGTTCAATTCCTCAAGGACTCTATTGCAAAAGATGTGTGGAGATTTGTCTTTCTCTGGCCAAATATTCTCATGAGATGGTAACATGCACACTCTCAGGGGCAGTTTACACATGAACACTGGCCAGGAAAACACAAATCATGCCTTTGCCAATTCTCGTTCACACGTCAACGTTATGACTCGATCCGCTTATACATGGAGCCACCAAAATGATCAAGTACATATGCCTGACCAGTAGGGGTGGGCTTTCTTTTTGCTACTTCTGCTACCCCTCTTTTTGAGACTTTGCTTGCGCATGTATGTTACACCTATCACGTCATTGTTTTCAGAGAAGACGCTGGTTTCACAGTTTACACAAAAACGCAAACACTTTCTTGGCCTGATTCAAAAATTTGCGTTACAGAATCATTGCAGTTTCAGTAAAACACATTGTGGGGTATTGTGAGTCTTTGAAAAAGAGGTTGTTGTTCCTTTTCAATGTTCGGTAACAACAGAAATGACTTTGAGGCTATATATATAATATAAATAATACTTTGGCGGTTCGATATTTACTATACCATTTTACATAATGTGGCTTTAACTGAAAAAAGCCATTTCTTCCTCTAAACAAAACCAAAAAACTCTTACTGTTGAACATAACCACTTCATCAGTCGACTACAGAGTCACACATAAACTGCAGTCTTGAGTTTATGCACCATTCAACTCAACAAAACATAATAAATGACAAAATTGTACATGGGAACAAGTAAAAATGCTGTATTTTATGTGATTTTAGATATCCAACACATTAATGTGTAGGATGTAATCCACATACAGAGGATACGTAATGACATTAGAGGGAATGACATTTTCCAGAGTTTGGGTGGTAGAGAAATAGCTTTGGAGACGGAAGAGGACCACAATAGAAGGGTAAAAATATGTAAAAGTAAGGCTCAGAAGGGGCATGAGGCCTGAGAGCACTGAAGTAAATGCTGAACAGGAAAGACTAAAAAGCTGAGCAGAGGCGAGGTATCCAAAAAGACAGATTGTGAGAAACGGGCGCCACAAACAAAAGGGATTACTTGCAAGAGGAACCGAGATAAGAGGTGAGGAAAAAGGCCGGGGTGGAGAGAGAGAAGCCGGAGAGCAACGGAGATACGGGCGGAGGTGGAGAGGAGGGGGAGGTCGGCTGTTTCTCCTGTGTGAGCCAGGCTAATGAAAGATGAATGAGGGAGGCAGTGGTGGGAAGGGGAGTGTAGCTGCGGGCGATGCCTGGCTGAGCTGCTGTGTGGGAGTGTGTTTGACCAGGTTTGTGTGTGCAGCGTAGTCAGACAAGTCTCGCAGTTGGCTCGCTGGTGTCGGACAACAGGGATGATGTTGTGTGCACTGTATGACTCATGAGCAAATGGTCAACAATAGTACGCAGCTATGGAACTCTAAGTCTCAGTCTGCCACCACCTGTAAACAAACAGTCAATAGCTGGTCCTCGCACAGCGTCTCCGAGCCCTACTTATTTATTCAGACCGTCTATCTATCAGGCTGTCAGTCACTCTTAGAGGCACCTCTCTCTTACGCTACTCTGCCTCTCACCATCCCTTCCAATATCCCACCCTGCCAGTCTATAGCACCTTTCCACCATCAATACGCTGCACACTTTCTCTGCCGTCAGCCCTCTGCAGTTCGCTCATTTGTGTCTCTGTGCGTGTGCTAACAGCTTGGATGGTTAGCACACACATCCTTCCCCAGCGTGGAGGGCAGCCAGACAGAGAAGTCGCCCTGACCCTGATCACACTTCCCTCTCTCTTCCCCTCACGGCCAGACTTTTTTTTTTCCTCTTCTTCCTTCAGACAAATCACACGCTTCGCTGTACTAAAGCGAGGCCCTAGTGCTGGCCGCTTTGCCCCCGTCAACAGCATTTATCAACAACTGTCAGTAAAAGTAAAAGTCCCCAAATGATCTTAATGCTTTGTTTTATTTAAGGGGCAGCTTTTTTTGAGCTCCAAGGAGAAGTAGTGAGAAACTTTTTCCTGCTTTAACAGATTTTACATTTAGTTAATAATCAGTTGTGACAAAGGTTAGTTTATGCTTCCTGTTGGCAAAGGACTTTATTTAGTTAGTTAATATTTATTTTAGCAGAAAGTTGATACTGTCACTTGTCAACTCTAAAGCATGTCTGAATCATGAAACAGATAAACACATTACAGAAGCCTAATTGATAAAAAAAGAAAAAAAAAAAAAAGAAAAGATTTTTATCAAGTAACATCAAAAGGTGAAGATAGCCTGGTGAAAAAAAAGGTTCTACTGTCCATGTGTCTGCCTTTGAGGCTGCAGACAGAAGACAGTCCTGTCCTTGTTTCAGCAACAACATGTGATCTGTGGACTTAATGTGGAAAAAAGCTCTAATAATTGTGGGATTTCTGCTGTATGAGCTCTATGTACTTTGACATGGGAAAATTTTCTGCACAGACTGGAAAAAAATACCATGAGTTGTATTGTGGTCATATATCTCCACACTACAACCTAAAACCGCAGCATAATGTACTTTGAACACCAGGTCAACATGGGGATAAACTGTATCTGTCAGGGGTATGACTCCCATTACACCACCCCCTCAACAACAAAAAGACATTTCTTCTGAAGCCTGAATATTTTACGGAATGGACTCAAAAAGTAGCGAAACAACACATGTAACAAACAAACATGTATAAAAATGCATAAACACACCTGCACTGATTCATAGACAGACAAAAAAAGCACACACAGGGACCCTGAGGACTGAGGCGGCTAACGCTCACCAGCAGAATAAAACCCAAACAAAGAGACATCCTGTTTCCTGGAACACAACACCACTCTACCCTCCGCGCTTGGAGCCGCCAGTGAAGGCACACACACAAGCACGCGCAAAATCTCTCCATTGTACATTTCGGCGCATGTGCTTGCCAGCGTCTCGTCCGTGTCGCGGCGTGTGTCTGAGAGTCCGGCAATGCCACAGGCTGTGCCTTTGAGTGTTTGTGCACGTGAGTTTATCCTTGCGAGTGGCTGTGGTGTGATGTGTGTGCGTGTGTGCGTGTTTGTCTGTGTGTTTGTGTGTTAGAGAGAAAAAGAAGGGAGGGTGGGAGCAAGCAGATGATAGAGTAGGCTTTAGCGATTCCCTGGAGTGTGAGGCAGCGTTTACAGCACTCTCAGAGCAGCCAGAGTGATGAATATTTAAAGACGTGCCTGAAAGAGCAGGGGGGAGTGTTGCGTGTGTGACTGTGAGTGTCTGCCAATGTGTGCACATGCCTAAGTGTGTGTGAGGCAGGTTATCTCATCTCTCTTTAGCATTTGTGTGTAAATGAACGTATGTATGTGCCCGTTTGTTAAGTTAAAGTCTGGAAGACTATATACAGACTATAGACATATATCGGGCTTTGTATCCAGATTTATATGTTGGTATGTTTTTAATATTTTGTATCAAAGGGATACATTGTATTTTTATTTTGACCAATCTTTTGAGTCACATTTAGTCTGACACAAAATGAAAATGTTTTTTATTTTTAAACCTTGCTGCTGCTGGAGCAATGTAGGTCAGGTCAGTTTCCACAGAAACAAAAAGTCCCATATAAGAGTGTAATACTTAATGATGCCTAGACTACTGGCTTCAATAGTGTTATGAATGTTAAGGTGGCTCTAAGAACAGCAGAAGGGAAAATGGTAAAAGAGAAGGGAAAGGAAAAGTCAAAACAGAGAAGTTTCACAAATGAAGCAAATCTTGTTTTTGTGATAAACATATTCCAAGATGCATGCTCAATATCGCACTTTTTGTAAATTTAAAACATATAATATAAACTGTCTATATTGCATTGGAGACAATGAAAACTTGTGAAATTTAATTTTCGGCCCTGAGATGTAAGATCTTAGTGCCACTGTCTACTGTACAACAGTATATGACTACACCTCAATAGTAACAAAAGTAGTGCACTTTTTTTAAGTTGTGCAGGTAAAAACTTTTGAGCTTTACTACAGGTTCTCAGATTTTACTACCGTATTTTACTGCCTAGTGTTGATAAATAGCACATTTTAAATAATTCTACATAAAATAACAATGTGGTGTATGTTGCACTATAAGCAAAAACTCCATGGTTTTACAGTACAAGTCCACCAAAATACCTCATACATTTAGCACAGTTCTGAGTCTTCGGCCTCATGTTTGTCCAGAATTTTGTCCTGTGTATGAAGGTGCTTTACCCAACCCGGCTGGCCACCTTTTGGTCTCACTAAATCAGGATGAACAGCAAAGCATAACTGCTGCACAACATGAGACAAATGACTACAGGGCTCTCTGTCTCTAGTTACACACCAATCAAGGCCAAGACACACAAACACACAAAGCATTTGTGACACACAGTAGGCACGGTCATAGATTTCCACTCCAATATTATCTAGGCCACACAGACACATGTGGATGTGCCATCAAACAGAAAATGACGGTGTTTTAAAAGAATGACCCCAATCCCTGCAGACAGATTTTTGGAGTATTTCCTGTATGTTTAGGGAAAGGAATAAAGATTTTTAAAAGATAAAAGCAAGTCATTATTTACGGCCAGAACATACAAAAGTCCTATATTAAATCAGATGAAGAAAATTTATATGGACAAAATAAAGCATCTTTCTGAATGAATGAAGAAAAAAAGACTTTGGAAAGGAATTCTTTTTTTGGGCTTTATTGATATTAAGCAGTAGCTGGACAGGAAATGGGATGAGAGAGAATGGGGAATGACATTGGGCAAATGACCCGACCGCGACTTGAACCCGGGTCTACCGCGAGCTGGGCATGTGCTCTACCTGAGCTGCCAGGGTCGCCCCGTTCCTCCATTATTACAATATTTATCAGTATCATATATTTCCCAATATAATTGTTCTTCTTTGGTTCTTGGCATAACATTTACTGCCATCTTGTGGTCTGGAGTGCCCGTTTTTGAAGTACACTTTTGTGGATTGACATATTTAAAAAAAAACAGAGTGAGTGAAAACAAAAAGCTAAATAAAACAGATGAGAGCTGTAATACTGTATACCGAATTTAAGGATCTGAGGAGCCAACTTGTTGAGTAAACAAAATACAGAAGTTATTAGGGTATAGTACAAACCACAGCAGTCTACTCACAGCACCACACAAACATTTATTCACAGCTCTTGCAATGTATTCAGAGCGCTGAGAAACGCAAAAAAGTGTAGGAAGTCAAGAGAAAACGGATGAGAAAGAGAGGGCGCGTATTCTGGGATGCAGAATGCCGAATACTGTGAGATAAGAGTTAATATATCCCCCTACTTGGTTCCTGTCTTTCTTCCTCCCTCCATCCCTCCTTCCATCCTCCTCCTCCTCGTTCTCTTTGAGGGATGAATAATAACTGCTGCTTTGAGATTTCCTCCCTCGTTTTTCAAAGCGCAGAGCGGAGATGGGGAAGGTCTGCCTGGCCCGGGCTGCACACACACACTCATTCAGAGCCGCGCTGAAGCACACACATACACACACTGTCTTGTTCGCGCTGCTCGCCTGGAGCAGGGAAATCAGATCTCCTCCAGAGAAAGGCGGGGGGTTCAGCCGCTGTAGGGAGCCCATACAAAAATCCGCTGCAAGTACATATAGGTCTATACAAACCGCGAAACCCTTTTGCAGTATTGAGGGAAACCAAAATAAGGATGTGAACTGCGTCCTGTAGTGACAGGGTGAACTCAAGGTTAGAGACACATCATTGGTTCAAGTCACACTTTAAATCCATTGCTAATGGCAGGCAATGTAACCCCAATCGCTCAAAGACAACTAGATGTAGTTTTCGCCTTATAGACAAAGCCCTAACGAGAAAGAGAACGACATTAATAGGAGATGCCAGTTACAGCCCTAGCAGGTATCGGAAGGGGATGGCAGGGGCTCGCTTTAGCCATGAAGTCCTGATAACAGATGAGCATGCTGTCCAGGAGGAGCACTCGCATGTCAAGCTGCGACGCGCCACTGAAATCAGCAGCTAGATTCCAAGGAGAGGGCTTATTTATGCAAACAGGCGTACAAGCGCGCACAGTAGGAATCTAGACAAGCCTTGTAAACAAACACACACCCACACCATAAAGCACACAGGGGAGGCGATGTGAGAAGCAGACTGTGAAAACTCTAGTCGTGCCCGCGCAGTGCTCGCAAATACGCATTCACACAAAAAGCTGGGAATGAGGGTCCAAGCGGCAAGATGAAAAAAGGGGAGAAAGTAGAAGGACGAGTGTGAAGGTGTTGGTTTGTGCTGCCAGATGAGAGCAAATGATGGAGCAGAGTAGGTGTCAAGGGACTGAGAGAGGACTTGTGTGGTAAAATCCAGTTTAAGACCTCTCTCTCCGTTCACGTCAAGGCTTGTGAGTGTGAGTGAGTAAAAGTAGAAGCGCTTTCCTGTTTCAATTCGCAACAGCTGGTGTCGAATTAACACATTTACCAGTGCGCATTTGGAACAGATTAAAATTGCGTGTGGCGTGCGATTGTGTGTGCGCATGTTTATGAATGTGAGGAGCAAGATGAAGGCCAAAACTGTGTGTTTGTTGTGTTTGTTTGTGGGAGTGTCTGTGCTTTAACGCGATGGATCAGGGCGAAATAGAGGGGAAGAGTGCGGAGGAGTGGGGCGCAGAGAATGAGGGAGCTCTACCCGCCGGCTTTAGCTGCTGCCCTGGGCCGTCTCTCTAAGCCCTGTTTAGGAGGCTTTGGAGCTCAGATAGAAATAATCCCCCACTCAGACACACACACACGGCAGGCACGCACACACACATAACGGGACAAGCGACTGCACAGGCTGAAGTCGACGCGGACAAACAAGGGCGCGCACACGCAAGCTCATGCACGCACAGCAACAAGCAGCACATTCGCCTCGACACGAAACCAAGCGCCCGCCTACACACACACACACACACACACACACACACACACAGAGGCTGTCTGCTGCTTCCACACGGCAGAGCACAGCGACATCAGCACGGCACCGTGACAAACACTTTACACACTCCAGCACTCAGGAAGAGGGGAGGGAAGGGAGGAGAGAAGAGGCAGAAGAGGATATGAGCCAAGCCGAGCGAGGGAAGTGGGGAGGGGGAGAGGGGAAGGGGGAGGGGAGGCTAACAAATTAATAGGAGCCGGAGATATATACAGCCTGCGCTGCCGAATGGGGGGCAGGCGGAGGGGGGATGAGAGAGCAATTCATTCCTGTTTTCTCCTCGGTGGCTCTCTGGAGAAAGGCAGAACGAAGCGGAGCGAGCGAGTCAGGGTTTGCTCATAAGAGGGAGAGAGGTACGTGCGCATAGGGCTCACGTCTGCAGTGATTTATAGGTCAGTTTGGACTTTATTTGCCTATATATTTTGTGTTAATGTTTGCTTTATATACATGCACGTGTGGGGTATGCCTGGTTTGCATATGGAATACACGCAAGCACATGCATCACTCTGTGTAGCAGCTTTTCTTTCCCACTTCCTGACTTCCAGACAAAGAGAAGTATAAGATTGTGTTTGGCATGACCACACAGTGTTCATTCAGTGACAAGTGTTAGGACTGAAACTGAAACCTGACTCACTTCAAACAAAAGGATCAGAACTCAGACTTATGTTACCATGGAAACAATTACCTTCACCTACCAAGACCCAACTACCAGCATCAAGCAGGATAAATAAGGCAAATAATTTGTAATTTTCTGATTATTATTTTTACAAGTGGAAAATTGCTTTGAGAAAATGCATTTACCTTCTGGAACACTAGTATGAAGAAAATGATCGATGGTTTTTGTTTACCAAATTAAACTATTCTGGGACTGACAGAAAAATAAAAAAAATAGGCAAAATTGGAGTCCAAGGACTTTTGTCAGGAGTCAGGTTGAGTTATTGTTGTTGAATCCACTCTTGAGTAAATTTTCCACTGAAATATGTTACAAAGCAAATTGTAAAGTTTCACAGCTTTAGTACCATTAGATTAATGTAATTTTCCAAAACACATTTCAAACCAAATCAAAAAATAGAATCCACTGCCTCCCTGCCCTCATTCACCAAGCTCTATCAAACCCCTCTCATGAGTTTGTCAATAGACTGAGACGGACTGTGTGATCTTTTCCCACTGGTTGTGGTCGCGGCTTTGAGTCACTTAGAATCTCTTAAAGTCCTGGCCTTGTCTTAGTTAATGTGGCCTTGACTACTGTGCACTAATACAGACACAATACAATACAACTGCTTTGATTTCGGCAACTCCAACCTACCTGCTGAGAGAATAATAATAATAAAAAAAAGATAAAAAAGGGGATTATAACAAAGACAAGAGGAAGAGAAAGTGATGAAAAGAGGGGAACTCGATAGAGGGTTGTGAGGGAGGTGGGCGGCTTAGGGGTGAGCGCAGGACGTAGTTTGTCATCTTCATCAGTCGACAGCAGGGGCACGGGAAGGATAGATGGAGAGGTGGGAGGGCAAAAGGGCCGCTCGGGGGGGATGGGCAGTGTTTGAGCGGTGCCTTTGAGAGACGTTGACCCTGTAATTGACCTATGTCTCCGCCTACATTGCCGTGGCGACAAGCAGAGCCGCCACAGCTAATCACTTAGTAACCCTGACCTGTCAATCACACCGGTTCGGAGCACGGTCGGGAGGAAGCTGGGGGCAGGGATGAAGGGAAATGAAAGAAAGCGGGAATTGGAAAGAGAGAGAGAGATTGGAAGCAGGAGCACAGGAAGGGAAGGTAGGAGTAATAACAGCATAGGAGTTATCATTTACTGGACCACCCGCCTCCACCCACAAACCCTCGGCCAGTAAAGCCTTTGTTTAAAAAAAAAAACAAAACAAACAATAAAATGCACTACGCTTGCAAACACACATACACATACTTGCGCTGCTTTGGAGAGAGCGCAGGAGAGCAAAGCTTTCCGAGAGTTGAGATAAGAGAGAGAGCGAGAGGATGACGGGAAAAAGCGCAGGGGAGGCGGCTGCGAGAAGATAAGATAACTGGCGAGGCAAACATGCAAATAGTCTGTCTACCTGATGTGTCTGTACAGAGTGGTGTTTGTTACCTGTTGATGAGGGGGAAGATAGACACCAGCAGGTAAACGGAGGGATACCACTTCAAAGGTTTGATCTCTTCAGCCAAGGAAACCTGGAAGACAGAAAGAAGACTACTGATTCAAGTGGAGAAACTGAATGGTCATATAATGTTTTGTGATTAGATGACCATAATAATTGGAGAGCGAGTGGTGTCTTAACTGAACATCACTGCACCAAGGCAAACAACATAGGGTAATTCAAACCTAATAAAATATTAAATGGCTGATAACCTGAAATATCCACACTGATATGAGGAAGAAACTCAGGTTCCAATTAAACTAGAAGCCAATATTCTGCTGTTGTGTGAATAGGGTGAATTCTATATCTTGTGGAAAAGCAGGCAGGCTGGAGGACAGAGAGACGCAGGAGCGGAGCACAGCGGAACGGGGGAAGAGCCTGGCGGTGGAGAGCTTTTACAAGCCGTTATAACTAATTCCCAGGAGAGGAGGACTCTTGCGTCCGGAAGAGGCTGGGAAGCGCGGCCCCCGGATCGATTTTCAGCGCTGTGCTGTTTTTACCCCTCCTCCCCTCAGGCGAGCACGCTGCTGCCGGGGCAGCGCAAAGCCTGCCTTTCTCTGCATGCCTGTCTCTTTCACAGCCAAAGCTGCGAGGCAGGCCCAGCAGCGCTGGTCTCTACCCCCACATGCTGGAAATTAATTACTCACCAGAAAGACCCAGAGGCGTGCAAGCCCTAACGCAGGCATTTTAAAGAATTCTAATGAAAATCCCAAAAGCCTCCCGGTGGTATTTTATCAGTATATGTGTGCATCTATCAGTGGGGGCGGGGAAAACAAGACGCAAGTTTCCACAGCGTTTCATATGCTGACCGTAGCTGATGAACTGAATAAAAGTTGGTCACTTAGTGGATTAAAGTCTTTTATGATATGAAGTTGTGACACTGGCCGAGCTCTGCCTATTCTGCCCCAAAAGAGCAGAGTGCAGACTCTGTGCTCTGAAATGAAGAAAAAATAGATTTTAAAGAAAAGAACATTAAACAAATCTGTTACAAATGCATTAGTGGTGATGTTATTATGTATTACCTAGACAAAAATAATTTTTGTAGTTACAACATTCGACCATTGACCCTTAATAATGCAGATTTATTATTGGGTGTCCTTAAAAATATGTACAAAAATACCCCAGTCTAATTCATAAATAAGACAGAGGAACATACACTGAAAGTGAAAGTTTGCTCAGTTGTCCCAGTCAGGTAAAAAAAAAACATCAGTAAATAATTAATACAGAAACTGCTGGAGACTAATCAAAATTATAAATTCATTCTAACCTACAGTTACTGCACTTTACTGTTGTTTTAGTGTCAAATGTGTAGTTACTGGAAATGTAACACCAAGATTTCAGAGAAATAAGACATAACTTTGTGAATAAATAAAACAAATGATATAAAACCCATTTTTAATTTTAATTTTGATCAAATATGCAGATATTGCACTTTGCTTCTGTAGGGCAGAATTTGAATCTTAGGTATGTGTGTGTCCTGGAAGGAAAGTCTAATCGAGAGTAAAAAAAAAAAAGAAGAGGTTGACCAAAATTTTTAGGTTTGGTAAAGCCTCTTGCATTAATTTCTACATCTACAAAAAACCCAGTGATGTGTAAAAGCAGGCATTCAAGAAATATGAGTGCACAAGAGACAGGATGTGGAAAAGTGGAGAAAGAGGAGGAGGAAGAGCCTCGTGTTTTTAATCACAGTCCTCCCGTGTCAGAGGCCCCGGCACTGCTCAGGAGGCAGAGGTGAATGAAACTGTAATTATGTGCAGCGAGCCTGGCGGTCCCAGCGTTAATGACGCAAGCTAGATTACAGACAGTTATCAGCAGCAGGCCGTTCCCTCCACAAGCCTCACTCAGTCATCTCAGTAAAGCTGAGCCAAGTTTTCACATTGGCAGGATAGTATTTTATCTGTGCAATTACCAATATATGCACAAAAAAATGACTCATTTGAACTGAAATATTACTAACCCAGAATGATGTATTATTATATTATTTTTGATTTATTATATATTTTGTTCTTTTAAAGCAGAACTGTAACTTTTCAGCATTTGATTTTAAATGTGTGCTAGCTTTTAGCAACTACAGTGTTATAAACACCCATGGACCTGTTATGCCTCAATATAAAGTTCAGATATCTGGAGTGCTGAGTCAAAGAGATGAATTTTAAAGACAAACTTGTGGGATAGTACATTAACATGGCACATTTAGAAATGCAGTAGAAGACAAATTCTTTTTTCCTCAAGGAAAAGCTTGTGTAGATCAGAAGACTAAACATAGAAAAAATAAACAACCAGCTCTCTGTTTATACAGCCAACTTATTTTTCAGAACTGACCTCCTCTGTGTGCAAATGCATAAAAAAAATCTCTGTAAACACGTATTAACCAACCTATCCTCTTGCTGACATATAATTTAAGGTGAATCTGAGCTCATGCGTGACCACAAACCACTCGAGACACTCAGATGTGTCACAGCTTTGTGACTGACGGTGCAGATAACTGTGAGCGCTAGCGGCGTACGTCATCACCTCAGTCAGTTCTACTCTGTGCATGGACAGAGGATGACTGTGGACGACTAAGTCAGAGGGAAAAAAAAATTGGCCAAAGCAAGACTGAACATGTGTGAGCACAAAATGTGAGGTGGGGACATGTGTGTGAGCCACAGGGGAAAGGAGACGAGGTGAAGGGAAATCACAAAAGCAGTGGACGTCAGGAGCCCAGCAGGTATTGCTTTACACCTGCTGTGGTGCACACAGAACAAGAGACACATGAAAGAGAGTTTGCTGGCTTGGAGAGTTTCAATTGGGAAAACTGCTGGTGTTGTTAGGGCAATACAATGCATGCATAAAAGCTCATAATGTGACATGATTGTGGCTTGCTGGGTATGAGCACAGGAACAAGGGACAGAAAGGGGAAGAGTGAAGATTCATGTTGTGTTGTTGCTACATATAATATACATCAACTGAGTGTGTAGTAATTAAATTTGCCTCTTAGGGGCAGCATCCACATAACATAACCTGTCCTCCCCACCACGCCCTGTTGAAGCAGACCTAAACCTGCAGGGTGGAGCTGGAGACAGGTAACTCAAGGTACAGTAAGGTGGTTCTCCTGTACTATGATTAAGATTAAGGAAGACACTTTAGCCTTGTTTCCACTGAAGCGGTAGACTTTAGAATCACCTGACAAAAACAAAGGTTTTAACATCTACTAAGAGCAACTGCAACACAAGTGGATAAGTAAGGGGCATAAAGAAGTATACATAGAATAGATTAAAAGGGCAACTGCGGAACTTTAAGCTGGTAGAGGCCTACTACACGGACGTCATTTGTTTCCAAGTGGAGACTATCCAAGTTGGCAAGTTTGGAAGTTGACCTATTGCTTTAATATGAGTAGTGTGGTGTAAAGTGCGCAATAAGACAGGAAAGTTACACTGGAGGTTTTTTGTCCAGCTGAGGGTACTGTGTCAGGGAGACAGGCATGATCCTACCGACCTCATGTTTATGACATAAACATTAAAAATGATTATGAGAATGTATATTTTTGCGTTAAAAGTCCTGCAGTTAGGCTTTAAATACAAATGAGAGTAATTAAAAGCCACTAACAAAAAAGGTAGGTTTTACTGTTCTTATGAGCTTTGAGTTCATTTTTCCCCTTACTAAACAATGTAATATTGAGCAAGGTCAAAATCAAACAAGTGGGACTGCTGTGTGAATATACAGTATAAATACATGTATACACTGTCAGATGGCTCCCTGCTGCTGACAGACCACAAGTGTAGGACTAATCCCACTTCAAAGTTCTTCATGTAGTATGTAGTGTTGTTTTATTGGCTTGTATGTGTGCAGAGAAAAGCAGTGAACTGATAAAGGGCCATTTACCTTTCGTCTCTCTCTTTCGGGGTTAAATGTTCCCAACCATGACTGCATCTGTGTAAAAGACAGCAAAGAAAAAGGTGAAAGTACTTTAGACACAAAAGAGAAAGAAAAAGTGGCATTTAGTATAAAGGATAATACCAAACTAGACTGCATACATCAATTGTCTGCATTAATTCCTTTCATTTTACATAGTATTTTTTTTACTTTACAGTGTATAAAATGAGTTAAAAAAAAAGATGTTTGGGTGGTTTTAAGTGCTAAAGAAAAGTGAAAAAGTGGAGCAAATGTGGCAGCTCTGAAAGATCCCCTGAGAGGGACGTGGGAATACTTTTTTGCTCTTCATCTCTCTGCTCTCTCGGGGGAATGAAGGGAAAATGTCAACACACACAAGCCAAGGCGCACGCATGCACAAGCACACTGACGCACAAGGCTGGGATTTGTGATGGTGGGACGCGGCTGGGAGGCCATAGGAAGCCAGGGGGTTTTTGTAACCCGAGACATCAGAATGCAAATCTCTGGAGGCCAAGTGTGAGCTTCACGCACACAAGGACAAAAAGGCTACACGAAGGATATACCACTAACAGCTCTTCTGCTTAGCTATTTATTAACACTATGTTGCCATGGTTTCTGTGCTCTGACGAGACTATCACAGTTAATCTATGTATGACCAGGGTGTGTTTGTGTTATGCAGGGAGATTGGACAGATAGCTATTTGGTCATTAGATTAAACTCAGCCAGCATCCTTGACTGTCCAACTTAGAATAAGAGGCATTTTAATGGCCCTGATTCTCGTGTGTGTTGTGTTCTTTGGTCACAATATGAATAAAAATGCACCACTAAAAGGTACGAATTCAGTTAAGTCGCACTTAGACTTGTATAAATAACTAATGAGCTACAAATGTGGTTCAAATCATTTTCCCTTTTGTTCTCGTGTCACTGCTGGACTTACAACTTACGCCTCTTCTTTACTTCAATTTTTTTTAAATGTCCATGTCTTTATCCCTGACTCCTCTGCATAACCACCTACCCTGCTTTCAAAGCCTTTGAAATTCTTTCAAGTAAGACAGCCTGCAGCTGACAGAGATAAGGCCTGAGCTCTTCATAAACATGACAGAGAAAGCAAAACGTCAGAGAAGGGGTAAGAGAAATTGAGGAGGATAAAGGGGGGTAAAATGAGAAAGAATAGAGACAGATGGAGGTGGAAGGGGAAAAAGCAGAAGGAAAATGAGAACGACTTAAGGCAGACAGTACAGTGAGATGGGAAGAGAAGGCGAGACATCTCAATAGCGTGAGCTGAATGAATTATGAGATGCAGGGTACAAACCAGCTACATTCATTTACTCTCTTTATCACATTCATCATAAAGAGCTGTGTAGTCCATTCTCTCCTTTCCCTTAAGCAACTCAGTGTCTGCTTCTGATTTTGTCCATCTGCAGCCAAACTATCTGGACAACAGCCCCACTGCCCAGTCCTTCAGTTCCCTCAGGAAAAGTAAGGCCACCATTTACAAGAATTTTCTCAACCTTCTTCCCTGTTTTTATTTGAGGAATCACAGCAGAATCTCTTATATTTTTATGAGACGTCCTTCCTGTGGTGCCACTGATAGTGTGCTGAGTCGTCAGATCTGAGGACTGACGGCTATGTCAATTTTGTGGAATGCTGCCTCTGGGCTCCTCCTGCACTCGTACATAGGAACACTCGAGCAAACAAGGCTTCAAACAACTGACCTAATAATTGATTTAAATGAAATAGGCACTAAATGTTTCAACAGTGCATTCAATAATGCATCCACAAACCAACTTCCAAAAAAGATTGTAAAAAATAACTATATGCAATATGTGCCCATAAAACAATATTTTATTCACAATGTTTCATGAAAAATCATCACTCATTTTGAATTTGATGGCAACATGACACTTTCACTACGTTTAAGATAGTCATCCCCTCTACTGTCTGTAAACATCTGTGAAGTGAGAAGATCAGCTGCTAAAGTTTTGAGAGAGAAATGTTGTCATCCTAGCTGCTCTACAGTCCTGGGTCTTCTTTGCCAGATTTTTTTGTTTTATGATGCACCAAATGTTTTCTATTGGTGAAAGGTCTGGACTGCAGGCAGGCCGGCCTCTTCTATTGCAAAGCCATGTTGTTGTGATAGATGTGATCTGTGGTTTAGTATTGTCTTGCTAAAATATCTAAGGCCTTTACTCTAAGACATTGTCTGATAGGAGGATAATAAAACTTCTAGATAGTATAGACATGGGTCCATGTGGTCCAAAAAGAATTTTGTACATTATTATTCATCAGGCCATAGAACAGTTTTCCATTTTGCCTCAGTCCATTTTGTGTTGTGTTCACAGACAATGACTTCTGGAAGCATTCCTGATCCATGCAGTGATTTCCAACAGAATCGGTCCTGTTTTGTGTGTTTTGAGTTGACACAGTTTTTTGCAGATTGGTGAACCTTTACCCATATTTACTTCTGAAAGATCCTGTTCTCTAAAACGCAATTTTTTTTACTCAGTCTTGAACATGATTAGTTGCAAAATGCTCCTTCAGCTGCTTTTATTAGTTCCACTTACAGCCTTTAGTTGCCCCCATCTCAACTTTTGTGAGATGTGTTGGTGCCATCAAATTACAAAAGAGCTGATATTTTTAATGAAATGGTAAAATGTCTAAGTTTCAACACCTGATATATTGTTTATGATCAATTGTTTCTATTGTAGATTTGCAAATCATTGTAGTCTGTTTTTATTTACATTTTACACAGTGTCCCAACTTTTATGGAATTTTCATAAGTTTAGTTTAGTTTACATTATACACCAATTTATTGTTGTATTATTTAAGCCAAACAATTATTGTATTTATTCCCCTTCATTTAGGTATAGAGATGCACTCTTAAAAAGTTTTAGGTTTCACTGAAACAAAAAAATAAATCACCAGAATGTATTAATTTGTATTAATTATTACAAAAATATGTCCTCTCTAAAACTACTACTACTGATTTCTTATTTTGTTAGTTATCCTTAATTTGTTTATTATTTTACAATTCTACAATTTTTGAAAAAGGAAACTTATCAAGAATGTGAAGAATTATTGATGTTATACATGTACACAAGTGAAGAGAGAAACACCAGTCTATTGCATTGTACTTACCCTCTTATTGGCCACAAAGATAATCCTGGCGTAGCAGCAGATCATCAGAAAGATGAGGCTGAAGAGAGGCACATACCATCTGAAAACCAGTGGAAAAGTGACACTGTGTTAAAAAGTGCTAAAAACTAGAACTACTATTGCCTTGAATTATTGTTTTAAAATGCTAATAGACTATTTATGCAGCTACACTGTTGGTACTGCTATATCTCAATATATACATGTAAGATGTGCAGTCTACTAAAATAACACAGCACAAACATGCTTATTATAACTGACTTTGTAATTTTGATATCTTATGCATGTCAAAGAGGTGAAAACAAAACGCAATGCCATAATGTCATCGGAAATGCATGACATTCTTGGTGGATGAAGTGGTGACAGCTACAATGTGCATGAAGAAGAATACTACATATGGTATTTCTGAACTGTTGAAAGACACAAAGGTGAGTGGGGAAATGAGGAGTTACTTAGGTAACTTTTATTTTTTTTATTTTTTTTTGGGGGGGGGGGCTAGTGTTATGTAACCTCCTGGAGGTGATGTAAGCTCAGTGGAGTTTTAACCTCTCCCTTTTAATCACAGAACAGCCTTTGTCTTGCACGGATGGACAGGTTCCTTGTAACCTCTTCTGTTCCGCCTCAGTGACTCTGAACTGTCGGCACCAAGCTGTGCAACACCCTACCTTTCAAGTCACATATAGCACAGGCTGGGAAGCTCAGGTCAAAGTCAAAGCCATGCATTAAGGAAAGAACAAGTAAAAACCTAATCAAATAGAAAGGAAGAGAATGCTGCAATATATTGAATTTTAGGCATTTAAAAGGCCATGTTATTTCAAAAATCTAAAAATATCTCTAACCTATTAAAAAAAAAATTAAGCGAATAGCAAACAAATTTCCAAAACATGTTTATGATTCTGCTGATGTTGGCAAAACTCCACTCTACAACAACAAAAAAACATCCCTTATTACTATGCAAAATTGTGTGTGTGTGTGTGTGTGTGTACATGCATGTCCAAACTGGTTCAATAATGGCAGTGGACAATGATAAAAGCATTTCATGGGAGACCTGCACTAGTGTTACATCAGCGTGATTTAATAACCCACTCCTTGGAATAAACAGCGTCCAATTACGCCAGCGCACGTCCCGTGATGATGGAGAGACAGGGTGAGGGTGGGCGGATGGCGGAGAGGGGCAAGGAGGGGGTGGCCTTTTTAACGATAGCGTGGGGGGCGGCGAGGAGGAGAGAAAATGACGGGCGGCAGCTACAAAGTGCTCTAATTAGCATGATAATGATCTGCCATTAGAGTCCGCTGTGCTCTACAGCTGAGCACTACCCGGAGAGACAGCGAGAGCAAGACGGGAGGAAAGAAGAAACGTGATATTGAAGCACTGAAAGACGGACGATTCAGTGCAGTGAGAGGAAAACAGGTGGAGAGAGGATGGAGAGATGAATAGATAATGAAATAATTGGGGTTATGAGCAAAACCAAAGGCAAAGGCACAAAATAATTAAAGACAGAAAGAGGTTTGAGAGAACGAACTGTAGAGACTGACTGAGGACTATAAGCAGGGGTCTGAAAGCTGGAGTGAAGTCAATACTGATACTGGGGTAAAAAAAAAAAAAGAAAAAAAAAAGAGTGACATCAGAGATTCAATCTGTCAGCCTCAGCATGGTCCCTCTACCAATGCTGCTCTAAAGTGAAGGATGAGGCTCAGATGAAAGAAGATTTATCTGAAGGCCTAAGTGTAAAATGAAACTCCTACATTCAACTAGGGCCTACGTAATCCTACAGCCACACAGAGATGATTTACCTGCTCAACCACTTCGGCAGGAAAGGAACAGAGGGTGTGGATTGGAAAACTCTAGTACACTCAGCTTGAAACGCAATGGAAAATTAATTTTGGTTCACAGTACAGTAAACACAAAAGTTTGACTGAAACACTATATGCATTTCAAATAAAATAAAAGATTAAGAGGAAACTTGAAAATGCCCTGTTCTTGCTGATATAATTGTTATTTTCTATTAAACAAGTGCATTTATTCCAAATATTACTTAAATAATAATAATAATAATATTAATAAAAAACTGCTGAAAAAATAGCCACAATAACCACTTAAAGTCAAATCTTTATCTTCAAAATCCATGAATGTCAATAAAAACCTTGAGGCAATCAATTATGGTTTGCAAGAGTTGACTGCCATCTGTAAATGCCTTTTCAAGCACAGCTAGAACACCTCTCATTTGTAAAGGTAATCTGAGGTGGGTCAGAGGTATAGCATACAATACACACCAAAGGGGAACTCTCAGAGCAGTGAGTCAGCTAAGCTTGAGTGCTTCCAACTGCTGACTCAACCCCTGAAATTTTGCACCTCCGTCACACCGCTGCGCTGTCCTCTGCTTTTCATTTTCCATCCTCTTTCATCCCTTTTAATACCGTCTATCTCCTCCGAGTCTTCCCACCCACCTCTCCTGTCCTGTCCGCGCGCTTCGCTGAACTCTGATGAAGACACACTACGAGGCGTGGGCAGAGACAAGGGCAATCTATTTCTCTCACTCTCCTTCCCGTCAGGCAACGACGCCCGTCTTCCCTTTTCTCCTGTCGAGTAATTCTCTGTCTCTCTAACTGTAGCCCGTATGTCTTGCCTCCCTCTTTTCCACCTGTAAAACTACAACCTCTGCCCTTCTGCGCTTTTGCCTGCCAGCTGTCAGCGGATGTTGCACATTCAAGTAGATGTGTTTCCTCCTTGATGGCTGGTGCCTTGGCCTCTAATCTCTTGTCTGGTTTGATATAATTAGAGCTAATGAAGATTCCCTGATCCTCCAAGCAACCTGTCCCTCTGGGCCACAACAGCGTGGAAAACTAGAGAGAACCAAGCACAGAGGAGAACAGATAAAAGACACACAGGCTTGTTTAGAACTGCTGATAGCAATGTGTTGCTCTGTGTGTGCGTGTGCGCTGGCTTATTTGTTTAGGAAGATTGATTCCCTGCTGATGCTGCGAGCGGCAACGCGATTACCTTGGCTCATAGCAAACTGTTGTTGTGTGCATGGGTGGGTGTGTTTGTGTGGTGGGGCATTTGCGGAGTCCTTGCAGACTTGAGGCCAGTTGCAAAAAGCAATAGACAGACATAATCCTTCATAGCCACCTTAAATACTTGAGAGCAGCAACTCCCCTCAATCTGACAAGGCTGAAGCAGACATGAGCAGTCATGTGTATATGGCACATGCACATTTCTTGGCCTGGAACCAAGGGGGAAAAAATACAGGCTCCCCTGACATGCAACCCTTCACATTTCCCCATAGAGACAAACCCTCCTCCCCATTTCCCCCATTGGGGGAAGCTTTGATGGTAGCGCTGAAAGGGTCTACTTACATCCCAAATCTCCAGGCTACGTGATCGTCTGTGATCCAGCTGGGGGAAAAGAGAGAGAGAGCGATCAGGGGTTACAAAGAAAAGGGAGAGCGTGAGCGGAAGAGAGACTTGTGTGACTGCGGAGGGGAAAAGCTGTGCAGCTGTAGCTATTAATAAGCCCAGAGTGGAAAAGGAGCCGAGCCGAGATTACGGCTCTGTCCCAGTTTGCCTCCTCGCCTCGATCCCTGGCCCTTTTCCTCACCTCTTTAACAGCCTCCAAATAAAAAAAAGTCTTGGCATTTCATCACAAGACTGCAGTGCCTTCGTGAGTCTTTGGCTGGTAAAAGATTTGCTGATAATTGCTCATTTTTATCACATAAAATCTACTGAAGTAAAGATTCCGTCCTGATACTGGAAAGAAGCCAGGGATAAAGCTCTACATTTAGCAGAATAAATGCTGTCATTGGCTGCCACGGCAAAAATGATACAATCAATAGTAGGAGTAGCATGCTGGACTTACCACCAGGCTCCTGCAGGACCATAATATCCTTTAAGCAGTGGCAGTGAGGCCATGACCAGAGGTACCCCCCATGCAGTCAGATGGTACAACCTGATAAAAAAGGGAGATATTTACAGTATTTCATTATGAGCACTGACACCAGGGAGCTTAACCCACGTGGATAGACACTAAAACTAAATCAATTCTTTACTTTACCAGTTCATTCATTTGTTGGCACCCATTTCAGGGTCATTTTTCAGAAGCAAACAAATGCCTACATCCAAATTGCCAATTACTCAAGGTAATATAAACCATAATTACCCACACAATTACCATTCCTGCAGAAGATGATTTGCAAGGATGATGTCTACATCAGACCACAAACAAACCAAGCATGTGCAGTAGTAGTAAATTAATAAGAATTAAGAAAATGTAA
Organism: Rhyacichthys aspro; assembly: GCA_036850595.1. Taxonomy (NCBI): domain Eukaryota; kingdom Metazoa; phylum Chordata; class Actinopteri; order Gobiiformes; family Rhyacichthyidae; genus Rhyacichthys; species Rhyacichthys aspro. The sequence continues at coordinate 11,403,566 of CM072168.1, forward strand.
AAAAAAAAATACTCAAGTCTTTACATACTGCATGTCTTTGTATTGTTACGTGTAAATCTTCTGTTTTTGTGTAACATTTGTGGAAGTCTTCTCAACTTTAAATTGTGAGGCTTCAGATAAGGACTGGAGAAGGTCATAGCTTTTATTTTTTCACACAAAGAAAGAACACATGTGGCAGACAGATGAGACTTGTGCTCTAGTGTCTTTTGGTGAGAGCGTCAATACTTAATAGAGCGCATAGCGTCAGCCATTCAATAGAGTGGAAGACCTGCCCCTGACTTGTTCAAAATGCGGTCAATCAAGCTGTGGCACACAGCTGACAAATACTTGATTCTTCCCTAGTCTTGCCTTTTACTGGAGCAGTCTACATTAAACTAACTCTCCCAAATGATGGGCCACAACTTAAGAGTGTGCCAGATGTTAAAAGGATGCAAATATTGAGTTTTTTGTGTAGATGTGGCAATAAAGCATAGAAACATATAGATCCCAAAAGAGATGACATGAAGAAAGGGAATGAAAGAAGAAACGGATAATGGTGGAATGGTGGAATAATGGAAAGCAGGAATGATGGACACAGAGAAAGAGAGACTACAGTTATTGTAGTAGGGCTGAGATACAAACAGTGAAATCAGTGCTGCCAGTCTGTACCGTGACAAGTGGTGGTGATGGGAGGGGTTGCTTGCCGGAAAATCAATGCTGCGAGCTCAGAGACCGAAGCCTCACACATACAGGCGCTAAAACACATACACGGCACACCGGCAGCGCTGAGCGAGAGAAATGACGAGGTCCGAGGCAGCGCACAACATGGGCTTAATGAGGCACAGCAGGAGTGTTGTGAGCGGCACATCTCACACACCTACGCACGCATCTGAGTCCGTATAGACGTTTCTCTTGAGGCTTAATCTCATTTCTCACCTCCATTCTCAGCCTCTCCGCTATCCTCGTGCCCTGAGCATAAAACAGATTCAGAACACTCGAAACCTCCTTCCAACAGACACACATGCACACGGACACTTCCCCTCCGAGCTTGCACCCACTTCAATCACTCTTAGATCATTCAGCCTGCGTTCTCAGTTCCCTCTGGTGATTTGTTCATTCATAAACTATCAGACTGTGCTGTGATTACGTGTATGTGTGTAGAAGAGAAAGGAGAGGAGGTTAGTGGGGCTGATTGTGCATGCATGCAAAGTCACATAGCCGCCTGTCTAAACACATACAGCTTATCTATCCAGAGTCGATACATGACAGCCCCCTGACGCTCAGCCTTCGCTTCGCTCTAGCCTATTAAGCGGTGTGTTTTTTCCCCCCTCTGCTCCATGTATGACCAGCCACACACATAAACAGACATATCCTCCTAACACTGGAGTCCCTCTAGACTCATGAGAGGTGTGCAGCTGATAAGGCTCTGGAGCAGACTGATTTTGGCCCCCTAGCAAGCTTCTTCCCTGAGCACATAAAGCTGTCTCCTTCTGAGTTATACCACCATTTTATTGTCTGGCTTATTGCTAATCAATGCAGGGAAATTCCCATGAGGGGGGCCATCTCCTTTTACCACCTTATACCCTTACATTCTACATCGTAGGAGGGATGTGCACACCTAAGCACATCTACAGCGTACAAGCATGAACAATCAACTTGACTTGAGCAAACAGAGTTGCCACTAACTCGTTAAAGCTTCGTACTTTTTCCCGCCTACAGACACATTTATTTTTTAAGATTGTGTGTTTATGTCACAAAGCGTTGTGCAAGGCACAGAAAATGAGAAAATATCTCTCACACACACACCAACAAACTCACACTCAGTCTGTAGAGAGTGCTCATGGGAGTTTGAGCGACAGAAACACAAAGCCACAAAGCGTGAAGACGGGCGTGCGCGCACACACACACACACACAAAAACACACTTAACGGCTGACACTCACTCCCATTTCAATTAGAGCGTTGACTGCTTGGAACAGAAAAGGAATAGGAGGGGGAGAGGAGGGGCTGTCAGTGCTCTACGGGGAGACACATGCTCTCGCAGACCAAACACATGCGCATGAACAAACACACCCAGGCTTTTCACAACTGCCAGCCTCCATGCCGGTTCGGTTTCCAGGACCTAATTTTGAAATACTTTTACTCAGAACCAGAAGTTAGTCTACTGCCAGAAAAGACTCATAGTTCTTCTATGGTAACCAACTATCAAAATAGTCATTATGTTACATGAAGTGTTAATATTTGGCTATTAGCTTGCTCTGGTGTAAGCTAAAGCGACATCTACAAAAAATATTGTTAAATTTATGATTTTGTAAACATTACTAAACGAGCTTGTAAGTCTTCTCATCACCAAAAGATGCATACTGGAACTTTGGTCAGGTTCAGGTAATGTGAGACAACAAAGAAAAAGGACTGGCCAGAGAAAACCGATGCATTCAAAGGAGGTCTGATCGACAGTATCTGACTCACATCTCATATCTCTTGGTGCTTATTTCTCTAACCAGGTTGAGGTACAGGTTCAGAGTGATGAGGCAAACCCAGGCCAAGGCACTCCAGTCTGTAGAGACACACAAAAAACAACAAGGTCAAACTACAACACAGCTCCTCCACACAGCATCTATGAGAACACACATGTGTAGATGGTTCATCGGTTCCACTTTTTGATAAATGAGGGCACATTCTGCAGTAATATGAGGGAAACCTGTGGCTTAAGGTGATGGATGAGAGGGGGGAGCTCAGAGAAAGATAATGATGAACTGTGGAAAAGCAGAAGGTGATAACGCATGAGAGCGGCTGATGCAAAAGGGGGGTTACATGCAGTGGACTGGAGAGAGTGTGAGGCAAACAGGAAGAAATGAGACTATGGATAAGGCTTCTACTGTAGTAGACTAAAAGCTCACTTCCCTATTCTGTCTTCAGCCAGTTTTAAGTGTGTGTGCGGGCTCTATTGTGTGCATTTTTGTTGACAGAACAGGCAGTGCGAGCCATGGCAATGATTGATTCTCAGTGCTACATACTCAGTTTTACTCAGTTTCACACCCACATGCATACATAGTCTTTATACAAAAGCTTTTAGAAATAGTGCCCAGTGACTGATGGCCATCCAAGTCGTTATCAAAATAAATCATTGTCAATGTCATGGAAGGTGCATCTTACATAACATACAATAGCTATAGCACATGTGTTGACTAATCCACTGCTGGTATAAAGTGTCACGTACCAACATCTGAGCCTAAGGTTACTGCTTGCTACTGTGTGTGTATCTGGGCATGTGTCTACCTGTAAGAGGAGTAAAAAAAAAACTCAGTAAAATCTGCCCTAACTTCATTTGTAGTGTTAAGAAAACGGTTTTATTGTAAATTGATCCCCAGTGGATCTACAGATAAAGTGCTGTGCTATGATTGGAGGAAAATCCTCTCCTCATACAAGAGGAGTGATTCACAGTCCTAGGGATGATGTAACGCTTAGCCTGGTTTTTAAGAAGTTATGAATTACTGATGAGCCAATAAATACAAAGAGTCTCTACGCATTCAACTATCACCTTGGGTGTGGTGCTTGCCTGGGTGTGAGAACATGACAAATACGCAAATACAATAAAGTCAAGTAACAAATAGTCTCATCTTGCTGAGTTAGCATAAAAACTCGAATTCATTATTTCATTATTCATTTTTCTATATTTTCCTTTAAGTATTACGTCACCCTCTACGTTCTGTTATTTGTAATAAAAGAAAATGTATAGCTCTAGTAAATAAGAACAATAGCTCCCTTTACTGAGAACCTTTGTGATAAAGGACCCCTAATGTCCTCATGTTTTGAGCTATAGCTATTTATTGTTATTTGTCATCTTCTGTATATGTTAAATGAAGGATTTCCTTTCTACATCTTTCAGAGACAGTAAATAAACTATTGAGTATTAAATTAAATATTTCAAATTAAAAGCGCGATGCTGGGCTATAAATTCCCTTGGAGTAGAGCTTTATTATAACTTGTGATATCACTAATGACTAACCATTTCAAAAAATGTGTATGTATTTGTGTAATTCATTATCTCTCTAGGAGTGAGTGGTTCAGTTCAGGAGGTGTCTAGTTGAACATCAGCTGTGAGTAATCTTACCAAAGTATGTTAGCCACCAGGCCTGAAAGTCACAAAGCGACCCCTCTGGATGGGACTCACCCTGATGACGACAGGGAGAAAAACACAGCAGAATGTTGAGAGTGGAAGTGGAATTTACAGGGAGACTTCACAGAAAGAAACAGTGACTCACCATCACATATGCTACACTGTCAAAGAAAGCAGCTATGGTGAGGCTGAGAATCATCTTCTGTACCAAGACAAAACAGTTATAAAGTTACAGGCAGTGTTTTAGATACAGAGCTAAATGTTACTGATCCAGGGATAAAATTATATGTTATATTGTTATTGGGTGTTTTTTAAAGAACTCTCTGAATAGTCTGTGCACTCTGTAATTTTAGGAAAACAGTTGCTATGCGAGTTAGTTATCTGTTTTAACCCATCAGTTGTTACACTGACATGTAAATAGAAACCAACATAGATATTCACAAACACACAGCCCTTTATCCAATTGTTTCCAGCAGTGACCAGGCCAGGAAGAAGCTACAGAAGAAGAGGGGGTGGGGGAAAGCAGGACCTGGATATAGAAAAAGAGCGTAGGAGGGCCAGAGTGCACTAAAGACTATTGACAGATGGATAACCTTTGTAAGGAGATGGAGGTAAGGAGAAGCTTTATGCGGTCTAAGAGGAGAAAGGGAGGAGGAGTAGATGAAGTGTGTAGAAGAGCAGGACGAGGTTAGGCTCTGTGACCTGGTCCAGAAGTAATAGGATCCATCAGTCCAACACTAAGTCATTTTCTTCCGATTATGAGGATTCTGTGAAGCATTGTTCAACCTGACAGACGTGCTAGACGAGCCTCAAACATTTAGAGCATTCAAACACTCTTTCACTTACAATCGCAAGAATTTACTGACGTCAAAGAATTATATGAAGTAAAGATCAGGGGAAAAATAAAATAAACAAAAACAATACCAAGTTAAAAATATCATGCAAAATATAAGTGAATGTAGAGCAGGTTTACCTGTGCTAAAGAATGGTACCGCCGAAGCAGCCAGATCACAAACAACATCCAAATGCTGTGTACAGAAAAACAGAAAGAAATGTTTCACTATATTTACTGTTGCTATTATGCATCCCTTTCCTTAACATAGAAAGTATTATTTGAGATATATTAGAATTTGAATGAAGCATTTACCATCCTACTAAGGAGAAGGTTCCTGTGGCCCGTTTCACTGTTAATATCACCACCTGTAAAAGAGAACAAGCAAAATTTTAAAGCTGTCTTTCAAAATGTTTGTCTTGGTATACATGCATAGGTTGTTAGGATTAGTTAGTTGCTATAAGCATTGTGTATTTAAGGCCACGTTTGAATAATCTGATTAAAATCCAAAACTAAATAGGATCTGACTATTGTAATCTAATTATCTCCACCAAGATCTTAAAATCAAAAAAACAAAAACAACAAAAAATCCTTAATATCAAACTAATCATGTGCTTCCTTCCTGAGCCTTGAAGACCAACCTACATATGACCTATAGTATCTTGCAATAAAAAATACATATAACGACAGTGGAGTCAATTACAAGACATATCTCCAACCTGACATTCAGCATATTTCCACAATGAGGCTTCACTGAGTTCTACTTGGGTTGAAACTAGAAGAAAGAGTGTGTAGGTATGAAAAGAATTAAGAAAGATAAGCACGCTCTGCACGCTGCAAGGAAAGCAAAGGGGTCAAACCTCTGGGGCAAGGCTTGTTCATACAATCAGATGTGGCTTTAAATACACAACCCTTAAAGCAACTACAAGACACGCTATCACAATCTGTCTGATCAGTCCTCACTGTACTCACCATTACAAAGAAGTGTGTCACTTTATAGAAACAGCATGATGATGTCATTAGACATGTGACAAATTTTCAAATTGAACTCTGTTAGCAACGTTTAAATTAGGCTACTGAGCTGCCCTGCTAACTACTAATTAGCAAACTTCACTTTCACGTTACATGATTGATGACGGTTCGTGGGCTGATGATGGATGAGTTGATGTGTTAGTTAGATAATAACATAAAATGTTCCAATGACTCAAAACTGACACAGGTAGGCCAGGAGGATAAATGATACCCCCGGGCCCCTTTCTGTTAGCATGCAAAGTGTCATGCTAACAGACACTTTGCATGCTAATACATTATAACGGCAATACTACATTGTAGCATTGCATTACAAATCAAAACCACAAATCAGAATTTTGAAAAACTACAGCTTGTGTGTGTTAAATCCATTCTAGCTTTGATAGATGGGTATCATGAGAAGATGCGTTTTATACTAACTTCCTCTTGAATGGACAGGCATCCTTTGGACAAACAACAAGGGTTTATTACTCTTGAACTCTAAACTTGGACATGTGGGTAAAATAATAACTAACTGCTTAACCTGCCTATAACTTAACCTAACATATCTTGGTGGTTTGCTTTTTAGTTCAAAGTCTAAGTACTGTCATTCTTTAAAACCACCGGGCTAGCATGATGAATTGTATTGACATTTGCACTTTTAAAATGTATCCGCGGAACCACAAAGGTATTTATATCTACTAATTCGCCTGTTCCACTGGAGACAAGTAATTACCTTTTCTATGAAATTATACTGCAGTTGTGCTAACAGCGAATCGTAGGAGAGCTGTTAGCTGCTACAAAATAAAATTTGAAATGACAACGACATTTCCTACTTACACATCGATAGTCTTCTGAATGTGTGTTGAAAAATACACAGCGAGAATCGTTGATGGATGTACTAACGCTTTCACTTTCCATTTTATGAAATAATGATATTAAAATGATGCTTGAATGTTTTGTTTTCCTGGTATTTTCCTCACACTTCCTGTTTCTACTGTGCGCTAAAAGGGACAAAAAGTATCAGCGCACTTGGATTCGGTCGTTTTACACCAGAGGTCCTGTTACGCTGAGGTGGTACTGTTGCACTTAATAAGATGTAGGCATAGCGAGTGTAACTAAGTTGGATAAATGAAACAGTGTAGTAGGCTATTGCATCATATTTTACAAAAATAAGGTGGGTTATGCAATTTATGACACTGCTTTATTGCATCCTGTCAAGGCCACATAAAAAAGATCCAAAAAACAGAAACACTATTAGTTTAATTTCCAAATCCGTAATAACACAATTAGAAAGAGTAGATAGATTTATCAAATAAATTTAGGCTATAGAGATAAAGTTGACTGTTGGCTAGTTCTTTGACCAGCACTTTCTTATAAATGTTTATGCTCTGTCTCTACTGTCTTTGTTTGTGCCCGTTTTGAATGTGACTTTTGAGATCTTTTGTCTTTTGTTACTGTGGGTGTGTTGTTCATTTTGACCTGCGATACTGAAACTCAGCTAAGGCTATTTTATTTTCTGAATGCCCTTTGAGGTTGCCATTGTCATTTATAAGCATCTTGTAAACAAACATTTCCACCCAAAAAAATACATATTATGTAAAAAATTATGTCACATAGCTTATTGGATATGGGCCTTTACAGAAAACCACACTTGCATCTCAAACACCAGCACACTCTATTAGGCAAGACACATACCATATGATTAAAAAAAAAACAAACAAAAAAAAAAAAAAACATAAAAAGGTGCTTAGGTCAATGTCTGTGTGTCACTTTTAAACAAATTGTGTTTTATCAACTACTTAACTCATCAGTTTTTAAGTAAAGCTTGTTGAAGGTGTTGTCACTGTGTAGTGTAAATGACAAGCAGCATTTCAAAATTTAAAGGTCATTCTGCATCCTCCTCCTCCTTAAATCATCTATTGCCAATCATACTTTAGACTTAGAGGTTGTGTATTACTTTTAATACAGTGTAGCTTACAAGAAGTCTTTTAATCTAATTATTCTGTAAATACCACACTGTGCACTGAATAATCAATGTTATGTAATGCAATGACAATATATCATCATAGACTTATGAAGTTACTGTGCATCTAACTAATAACAAAAATGTAACCTGAATGCAGTGTACTGAACATAGACCTACTTCATCCTTAGGAAGAAATACCATAACAACCATTTTTTTCTTTCTATTTCTATATATAATTGTAAAAATAATATCAAAGATTGATAGAATGGTACAAAAGTTTATTAGAAACAACAATAAGTACAAAAAGTGAATACAAAAGTATGTGCTTTCTGTTACACACAGGCATCTTAAATGTAGTAATACAAATCAGAGAAACAACATTAGATCTCAAGAAAACACTGAGCTCTATGTTCACCAGAACTTAGTGGATTCCAGTTCATTGACCATGTAGGACTTCAGGATATCACAGGCAGCTACTGTCTGCTGCTGCCTCCATCACATTCAAAAACATTTCAAAGACATAGACTTATCCAAATGGTAGAGTCAATGGTCATTCATAGACACTCTGAACACACTGACATCATCAGCATTAACATAGAAATGCTAAATCATTGACAGTATCCTCCTGCAACAGGGGCAGTTCAGGTCAAGTATCTCATGCAATCTTCTTTTCCATTAACATTTGGAGCTTACAACATGAGGTAATAAATAGTACATTAAATAAATGTTTAAATATGTTTCATTTGTGTGTCACTGCAGCTGAAGGCATGATGTGTACAACACTCTGGAGTGCAAAAAGTGGTGTGAGATATGGTGTTATGTACACAACATGCTTTCTTAAAGATCAACACATCTGCAATAAAAAACATAATGTAATACGAGGCTGACCAACACCATACAACAGGCCTGTGCGTAGAAACTGCTGCCCTCCCTCCTCTAAAAAGGCCTATAGATGAGCAAAAGTTCAATAAAAGCGGCTTTCATTTGTTTTAAGTTCAATCTTCACTGGCCCCATCCTCCGATTCCAATCTCTTTTTTGTAGCGCTTGGTGAGAGACATGGCTTGTTGTGTGAGCTTGGACAGGACACCTTGCAGTCCCGTCAGATGGTACTGAAACTGTTCGTGCAGATCTTCATCCTCTTCCTCGTCCTCCTCAGACGAGCACGAAGCAGCGGAAGAAGTGGACGCGGACGAACTGGTGCGTGTAATCTTCATGCTCTCCTTGCGCCTCTCGTCCGCCGCTGCGCACCTGACACCCCACTCGATGTCTCTGCGGATGGACTTGAGGAGCTGGTAGTAGCTGTACATGTCTCCTTCGTCCATGTCCGACTTCAGGGAGCCCAGTTCTCGGTCCTCATCCAGTGGGACGTCCCTCAACAGGCTGGGCACCATGATAGTCTGATCCATGTTGTTGACTGCACCGATGAAGCGGTTCATGGCGTTGAAGAGGGAGTTTTTCTGGTTGGGGGTTTCTGTCATTTGCATCATCATTTTGGCGAGTTTGTTCTTTCAGAGACAGACGGGAGAGCAAAAGTCCTTTTCTTCGCTTCGCAGTTTGTTATCTTCCTTCGTGTCTTAAATTCCGGGATGATCGGCTTAGAGAGGAGCTGCTGCTTGTCTGGAAGGCTGAAGTCAGGGATTGGCTGTCCAGCAAATCAGGCGAGTGCTGTGCTTCTTCTTGGCTGTTTCTCTTGGAGACTCCTTGTGCGTCTCTTGCTGTTCCTTGTTTGCCTCTCTTCAAAAGTTGCGTCTTATATACTTAGACTAAGGAGGGTGGATGGTTTCTGGGCGGGTCACCATAACCTGTTTGTCCAGTCCTCACTGCCAGTTGTAACAGGACCTCAATGACCTGTAATAGCACCCAGCGAGACTGAAACAGCGTTCCTAGCACGTTGACAGGAAGAGGAGTGGCTTCATTGTGACAGTTAAGGGAATACAGAAATGTTAGCATAGATTAATGGATGGAAAGCACTCTATTGACTTTTGATGCTATTTAATGATGAATGTAACTGAACACACACAAAATAGACAATATATTGGACTTCTGCTTTGATGATAGGCATAAAAAAACACCGACACATTACATCACTACATCATACATATCATTCCGATGACACAGAAAGTAGGCATCCAGAGCGAGATCGCAACGACATGAATATTCATGAACCTAGACATCAGCCCACAGCCTGGCTCCTGGTTAAACCAATCCGAAGCCTAAATGTTCTTCCTCGAGGTGAGTCTCACAAAAAAAGACCAGGAACTCATAAAAGAACTCTCAAACTTCTCAAATTCCAAATAATAAAGAGACATGGAGTGACATGGAGTTTTCTTCCTAATTCTGCAGGTGCAGTAATCACTGTCTTTTTGTTTTGAATTCAAAGACACAGTTATTGGTGACCTTTAAAAGTAATTGCCATGAGAACGAAAAGCCCAAGTTTAAAACATTACCCACTCCCAAATGTACAAGTATAGACTCTAGGCCTGCTTCATGGCAGTGGAAATAAATGTTGTACAAATTCACTTTGTTCACTATGCCCCTGCAAAATGATCGACCCTTATAAACAATTACGATACGTGTTTTATTTTTTCCTTTGAGTTACTTCAAAATGGTTTATTTTGAAAGGTTGTTTGGATTGTGCCTAAAACCCAATTGTTGCACCAGCCACTTTGCTGCACTGTTGTTGAGAGGTGATACCCCCACCACTTGTCTAAGTATAGCATGCTGGTAAACAGGGGTGCTTCCACCAAAGCACTGCGTGATCACCCTTCCCAACCATCGTGAACCACGCACACAAACATGTGGCTGTGTTGTATCTGAAATTTGAGCCTCATTCAGAGACGGTAAACACTTCTAGTACCGTCATTCTCCCATGTTTCTCTCTCTGTTTACACAAACAACAGGAATCCCCACTAATAGTTTCGCGAAATGAAGGTTAATTCAAGGGATAGGCTCTGTACGGAATGATTAAAGCATAAGAAAGAATGACTTAGGGTGGCACATGAAGGAAGCCTGGTTGATATTCATGCCAAAGAAGGGCAATCCTATGTGCACAGCTTGTTCTAGAAACTAAGAAATGAATCACTGTTGTTCAGCAGGAATGGAGAGAATGTGAACAGAGAGGACATGTAAAACCTGTTGGATGGGTTTTTGTTACCTAGCACCAGCCCTACTTCCATGTCTGTTTAGAATGTCACTCTTATGCTCCATTTTGTAGATACAGGTTTTTCAGTGATCATTGTATTAGACCTGTTCTGGCTTATTTTTTTCATTTATAAGTACAAAGTAGATAGGAATCATAAACAGCAGAATGAATTGACAATAAATACTGTATATATGAAGCCTGAGGAACCAAAGCCTCAGTGTTAATGGGTTTATGGAGCCAGACATTATCATTTTGGGAAAAGGATCAAAGCATGTAGCACAAGGGTCACGAAGTTAGCAGTGGATGACTATATAACTCTACAGTAGGCTACAAAAAATGTATGCTTTTATTATACTCCAATTGCAGGGCTCTCACTCTTCCAGTAGAGTATAGTTGATGGCCTGTTTAATATAGTTTGCCTGCATTTTAAAGATGACACTCTTTCAACAAAAGTCAAAGAATGTAAGTTATAGATGTAGAAATATAGAAAAATAATTGTGTGTCTTGAAACTGCACTAAACTCTTTTTGAATCCACAATCTCTACAGTCTACATTTAATCAGACAGTTTAATTTTCATCTTCTTTGCATTTTCTGCTTTAAATCACACCATGACATAGGGTATACATACAGCATTTTGGTTCAGAAATCCTCATATTCACGTGTGTACTGTTTGAAAAAACATTGTGGGTCTGTCACAATTCAAGAATTTACTTTTTTTAGTTATAAATTCTTACATAGCTGAATATGCACTTCATCCACTTAATATCACACCTGCCTTGTGAGAAAAAACTTAAGATGACCAGTCTTATAACCACTTCCTGATGATTAATTATTCACAGATCCGGTTCTTAAAAAGCAGGTCAGCAGAGCAAAGTCACACAACTACAGAACAAAGATCAGATAGAAAGTCCAGCTTGCTTCCCTGCCTCAACAGGGCTGTCAATCACAGCCCCTCCTCACTGACAATGCCTTTTCACTTGCTTTTCACTTGTCAGAGGATGCACTATAGCTGAATGCAACAATGAAACCTGGACCAGTTGGAAAAGGCTTACTCAATTGTATGTCACGTCTGAAGCTGAGCATCTACCGATTACGGCGGGTGTCATCATCATCATCCCAGCAGCTTCAAAGAGGCAGGAAGAGGAGGACGAGGTGGTGGGAGAAAGGCTGGGCCAGGGCCGTGCCTGTTCCCACTTTCAGACTGAGTGGGAACTACTCCACACTGTTAACTCTTGTACTTGTCATCGCAGCTGCATATTACTAGCAATTAGGAAATGTGTTTTATAGTTTTATTTAATATTATTGCACTTCCACAGTCAAAATCAACATCAGTGCCATTGCATTTGTTTTGGCCTGGACAAAAACTCCTGGACCTACTCATTCAGTAACCCTATGTGGCATAATACTGAACTGACTTTTTATTTCAGTGACAATTGCGTAAAGATCTCAAATCGTCCATTCACAATAAGCAAGCATTTGCCATTTAGACTAAATGTATGCGAATCTATGTGAATTGTGCTACACTAGCCTAGTAAATGATCTAAAAGGTAGCCCATTTGCCCCTCTCATTAGATTTAGACAGCTTTTAATGGCCTACATGTGAAATTGTGAACAGGAAAGGCAAGAATGTTGGAGGCTGAGTTTATTTCAAATATTGTAAATATGACGACAATGCAGCCCCCAGGAGGGATGAACTTCTCCTCCTTGCTCTAAACCTCTTCTACGTCCTGTTTTGTCCAGCTGCACTCAAAGCACGTAGCCTATTCATTTGTTTTCAACTGCTTACTGCTTCAATTCGCTGAAGCCGATTCGCAGTCTTCTCCACAATTCCGCTGCCTGCACTTGAACGAGTCCGTGCCCTTCGTAAATCCGCGTGTGTCTGTGTGAGTGAGTGAGTAATAGCGCTTCCCCGGTGGATGACTCCCTCCAGCCTATAACCCATTAAGCGTATTCAGGAGGCGGAGGCGGGGAGCGTGAGGGGGGTAAGGCGCGCCTCTGCCAGCGGCACGCACGCTCCATTAGCGGGCCCACTGCCGCGCCGCTCCGTCGCTAATTTGCGTAACGAGATTGCAGCGAGGACGGTTTTGCGAGGTCTCTACGAGTGCAACAGCCTCGTGTCACGTCTCTACGCCGCTCTTGTCTTCAGTGTCTGCGGCGGCGAGCGAGGGCAGGCGGGATAGAGAGTCAAAAAAAAGGAAAAAAAAAAAAAAAAGAAAAAAAAAGAAAAGAGGAGGAAATGGTGCGATGTCTCTCACACGGCGCTCAATCGTTTTTCCAATTCACAGCCTCGCAGCCCGGGTTCGTTTTTGGACAGTACTGAAGCGCCCCCATACGGTCGAAGGTGGTAGGCCAAGCTCACATATGGGTTAGTGCTTCGGTAAATGCATTTTAACTATTAAGGCCAAAATAAGAGCGCAGCCAGGGCAACAAAACTGAGAAATGGATGGCGTCCAGGTTGTATTTTGGTTTTTACAGATTGTATTTGGCAGTTTTAGCTCCTGACTGCCTATAATGTAAAGCATCTTTTGTAAAAAAAATAAATAAATAAATAAATACTTTCAGACTAAGTCTGTTTGCAGTGGTTGTAGTGTTCAGCTATATGCACCCCTCAAACCATAGTTTTTATTGGTTATTTCAATGAGACTCCATGTTTTTCACTTATCTAAACACAGATTTGACTTTAGGTTAAAAATTGCCTTTTAGTATGAAACAAATTGATCTAGTATTTCTTTATTGTGGGCCTATATTATAACAATACTGTATGCCAAACACAGGTTTCAGTAACGTAATGTTTCGAAACATTGCCATATGTCTGTAGTTTAGACAGTTTGCTACAGTATGTGTCTGTATAAGTAGAGTCGCATCTTATTTTACAAATAACATTCAAGTACTGCATATTAATAGTCATAAACCAACAACCAACATTGTAATTCTGAATATTTATTGATAATAAGACCACTGATGGTGACTCAGTTGATGGTAGACGGCATGGTACAATTTCTTTTTGAGGTACTAGTGACCCCATGTGTAAGCGGGATGGTACTACAATTTAGTATTTACAGGTCAAGATCAGTTTGAGGAGCAAAAAGAGTGTCAATGTGATTACATCATACATTCACCAAAGAAATGTACAGCTTTAAAAGCAATGTGATTGTAAAAAGCCACAACTAAATACTGACCAAAGATGAATAAAATAATAGACCCCAAATGATGATACTATCACTCAATCCTTTTCATAAAATAATAAGTATTCATACACACAGACAATCAAGTACATAAAAACCTACTAAAATACTTGATGAGACAAAAATATAAAGTAAATAAATTCACTAAATTGAAACAACTACAAATTGCACATTACGCTCAACAAAACATTAGCCACTATTTTTCAGTGTGATTTGTTCTATCAACTATCAAATACCTATTAACAGCACAAAGTGCAGATTAATAACTGGAACACAACATTGGTTAGCTTGTCAGAATGAGAAACATTACATCATATAAATTACATATCCAGTACATATCTACAGATTCAGATGGAGTGAAGCTGATGCACTACAGAAATGACTGTAAATACTACATAACATTGTTTAATGAATATGTCTGTGCTCTGCTACTGTTGACTCACACAGAAACTCAAACTAATTCATGCCCCCGTGTTTAACTCTTTGTTCTTCAATTACATTATCACTACCTCAAGTTGTCCAGTGGACTTAGGTTACTCCTAACTTGAGTAATACATATAACGAAACTAAGTAATAACACTCATGTTTTAGTGCCTTGTAAAGAATAATACTTTTAGGTATGCTTGTCTTTAAACATAATGTTTGTCCAGAAAGTGGTTAGATATGTGGGGAAAAGAATTCTAATTCTTAATTTAATCTAATTGTGCGTTTTTGTTTTGTTTTTTTATCACAAACTCAATACTTTCAGTATTTACATGCCTAACTGTGTGACAGGGATATCATGTTTGAAAGTTGATGAATTACACCCAAACATAGCCATGTTAAAATTGCATGAATATTTATGCTTTTAAATGTATTGTGCAAACTCTTTAACATAACATTAGCTTTGCTATTAAGATAACTAAGATTTTTCCAACACCTAAACCTTGTTAAACATTAGAAAGTTTTGTTTTTAATGAACTGACTTTGAAAGGAGCCAATTCAATTATACTGAATTTAATCATTTAAACTTGCACTAATCCATGATAAGGTTGAAAAAATACCATGCCTAAAATATTCCTTTATCTTCTCTCATTTACTTTTCATGACCAGGTTCCTTCCTTTTCATACAAACTTAAGATGTCTTCTTCGATACGAAACATAATCAATTCACAAAATATCATAACAATAGTAATATACAAATGTGTAAATAGCAAAGTCTAATGCTAAACTCAAACTATCAAGTATTACTTTCAAGCTTAGTGTACTGTACAAAGATGATTATGTAAGTTGACCTGTTCAGTGGAACATGCTGTAATGCCTGGTTGCTTCTAGTCACGTATGTGAAACAATACTAGGCTCCAATCCAAAATATGTGCTAGGGGCAACATCTACAGTATGCAGGTGGGAAATGTGTGGTATCAAAAGCTTTGATGCATCAGCTGTGAGTCAAGGAATGATGCTTTACAGTAAGATACATAAAGATATTACATTAAGAACACAGGCAGAGAGATATTGTTTTGGGAAATTTACTTCTCTGTCTCTTGGCTCTTTGTTTCTTCTTTTTTCCATCTCCTTCAAAAAGCAAAACAAGATAATTTAGTGCAATTGTAAAAGATGTGGGTGTTACAAACATTTGTGACATATGTATACCTTTTTCTCAGTAACTACCTCACATCAACTACACCATCTCATACTGATTGGCTGTGATGATCCTGGACAGGCAGCAGGCCAACAGCATGCCAATCAACTGAAAGACAAAACGAATAGCTTAGTTTATAGAAATGACCAACCCTTTTGTCTTCATGTTGCAAAATGTGTCCAAACAACACACAGACAGTGGGTTTTATGTTTTATGGATCTCATACAATGTCGATGATTCAGCTGTGGGACTAATCATTTCTCAATTAAAAAATCTCCTTTACCCATTTATAGCTGAAGATGACATGGTATATAATGGTCAAAAGCAACAAAAAAGGTCTGTTGTTTTAAGGTTGTAAGTCACATTATGAAATGTGGGTCCCCAGAACAAAAACTATGGGAAACACCAGTCTAGAAGGCAGCTTACTTCTTCTCATTCAGCATTAAAAAAGGTATTGAGGAGATAAATCATACAGAATGCACACTGAATGTACACTGAAGCTAAAAAATGGACAATAAATCACTGTATAGCATAATACATTACTGCAGCACATTGTATTAAAGGAAATGCATTTCATTCTTTGCAGCAAATTTGCTTGTTATTGGTCTACAGAGTCAAGAAAATGCTTATACCAACTTACTGTATATTGGTCAACATTGTCAGCAAAATATATTCTTCTGAATTCTCACCTGTGAGAAGGCAATCCCAAACGTCACTCCAGCAATAATGGCCATGTTCGTTTCCATAAACGAAGTGACCAGCTCATAACATCCCTGAAACACAGTGGGTAGGTTTACGTTAGTTTTCAGTGGGTCCAGGGAAACATTAAACATGCAGGTTAGGGGCAAAATGGATATCTGAAAGGGGCTCTAGGGGAAATATTAGTGTGTAGAGAAACAAAACACAGTTAAAGTAAACTTTACAAGCTTCAGCACAAGATAATATGCAAAACCCTGAGTGTAGTCACCTGGTGATAGACTTTGTTTGGAGCTAAAGTTGCATTACGGAGGTCTTCTGGGCTGCAGTCAGAGGAGTTGGAGCAGCAGCTGGGAGGAATACCATTGGACGGGTAATAGACACTGGCAAACCAACTGGTGTAGTTATACACTCCACAGCAGCGCAGCTAAACATGTGTGGACAAGAGAGAGCATTAGATCCAGGCGGAAGTTAAACTACTGTGTCATCCAACACAACAATTTTCTCTCTCCATGGTTCCTCACTCATTCTTGTTTATATTGTAAATATTGTTGCAAGTAGCTCAATTTGCTTTGGTATTTTAATTTTTGGCAGAGCTTTATACAGGGATTACACAGCTGGGCAGTTTTGTAAACTTTTAAAAAAGCAATAATTTGTGAATTTATGAAGGATTATTTCCATTTTCAGATTTGTGTCTGCTAGATTAAGAAGTCAGAATATTCTGTAAACAAAATAAAGGAATATGTACTATAATTAATAATAATAATTAATACAAAAAATTATCATACATACCCTGTGCTGCAAGTTGTCAACAGCACGGCTAGCTTCATCCTCAGCATTGTAGTTCAGGACTGCATCAGTGTATGTCCTGTGAAAGGTTCCCTTTATCTGCAAATAAAAAAAGAGCAAATAAAGCATATACATAAATAGACATGTATTCAAAACAATAACGTATTATTTATCACATATATTTTCTTTGGTGAAGGGCATTTTTACCTCATGGCGAAACACAAATCCAGAGATCCCAGCCACTAACTCCGCAAGGAAGACCAGGGACAGAAACATGGCGTACTACCAGAGGAGAGAACCATTAGGGACATGTTGCATAGTTTGCATTGTAACTTTCTACTCATCATTTGATCACGCTTAAACAAACACACTCAAACACAGACACAGAGACACTTGACCAACACTAGCTGAACGAATAACCCTGCTGGCTCTCCTGGATTCCTGATGCTGTCAAACCGATAGAGGTCAGCCATTGCTCCCCCATTGTGTGACCTGAGCCAAACTGATCAGCCTTCCCCTGCAACCTAAAACCACTGCTTCACTTCGATTGTCTCTCACCAGCTTCAGCATCCATGGGCTTCCTCTGCAGGTGGCGAAGCATCCAAACAGGCCAAAAACGATGATGACAGTCCCGGTGCCAATGAGAACGTACGGAGCGTTAGTGGAGTTATCAGCGATCAGGGAGATGTACGGGCCCAGCATTAACTTCCCCCATACTCCAACTGCCAGCAGGATAGCTCCAGTTATCTGTAAGGTCGAAGACAAGAGTGAACAAGGTTTTATCTCTGCAATTCTGCCATATTATAAGAATGTTTCAGCTTGGTGAGAGAGAGGAACTAAAAGAAGATCAAGGTAGAAGAACAGTAATTAACGTAAGGAGGAGGAGATGGGGGACAGAAGACACAAATTTATCTGTACAGGATAGCAATCACATGCTTTATGAATATTGGTGCATACACACACACACACACACACACAAAAAGAGAAAAAGGGGACAAATCAAAGAAGGTCTTTGATCCGGGGCGAGACGCTTCCTCCTGTTGCGCCTCACTTAGCATTTCAAATGAAGGCTGCAGATAAAAGAGTGTGTTGTATGAAGCAGCTGGACGGTGTGTGGCTCAGCTGGCCATGTCTTACTGGCATCTGAAAGCCAGCAGAGTGTGGTACTACTGCTGCAATGGCCAGCTCATTGTGCAGCCTCCCTCCTACCAGAACCTGTCCAGCTCTAAGCACTTTGATTCAGGATGCATTTAGGCATTAATGTACATGAAAAACATATTAAAATGCAGTTTTGTTAGTTTGCCAGAAATATTTTAAAATTCTAATTCCACATAAAGATTGCTCAATTTATTTCTAGTTTGCCTTGCTCTGTGCCTGTAGCCCATAACTCAGATTTACAATTCTTTTAATAACATTTACACTTTGCTCTGTTGACAGGGCGTGCACACCATAACTGGGCAAAGGTTTTTCCTCTTGACATATCACCAGCCACTTGTCTGTTTGTCCTTAGATCGCAGAAAGGAGTACTTATATAAATATTAATGAAAAGATTTTAGACAAAAGATTTATTTCCGACACTTAACACTGTAGTTAACAAGAACATAGAACCTATCTGGCAACCATTATGTACAGGGTCATATTATCATAATTTAAAAATTATAAACTCTTCTTCCCCTCTGTAAACACATGAATTCTGTGTTGTGTTATGCAAAGTGAAAAACCAACATGTAGTTAAGCACTATGTAGGTAATGTATATTACAACTTTTGACCACTTGAGGACAGTGGAAACAAGGTGAGGATAAATCAGAGCAGTGAAAAGATTTCCTTTATATATTTTCTAGAAGACCATTAGCTTTCATCTTAAACCCCAATATTCAATATTTTAAATATATAATATTATATAAAAAAAAAGCCTAAATGAAAGTAAATGTGAAAATATTATGCTTAACTGATAAACTATAATGAACAGAAGGATCCTGTATCATTTCAGGCTTACTTCTTTGTGTAATTACATTCATTTATTAAGTAGAAAACACAACCCTAACAAGCTGTGATTTCAGAGAAGACTCAAGAATCACAATGTGCTCACTGTTTATGGCCAGTGTCAGTAACAAAATGTGTCAGCGCTTTAGAGCTGCTGTTGCGTACAAAGAAAATAGAACCTGTCACAACTTAGGGTTCATTGTAAAGCCAGCAGGAAAACCGGGTTCAAGTAAGAGGGGTTTGTCATCTAGACTTCATGTCTGTTGCTGAATTCCAAACAGCTTTGGGCCCCCTTCTCATCCACCACGGTGCCGAGAAGCCCCCTGCTCGTTTTGTTTGAAATTCAATGCCAGGCCGGCCACCCTGGTTACAGCAGAGGGTTTAAAACAGGTCACCCCCTTCTTCGCTCCCCCTCTGCTCTAATAAACAAAAAACAGAAGGTGCAATGATAAAATATGCTGGCAAGGACACAACACAGACTCCACCACCTGCTCTGCATTTAACCATCGCATGTGTTTAAAGTACACGCCATTCACACATTCAGACATTATCTGCCACGACAGGCCGATGACAGTCTCGCCAAGGCATGACATCGATGCGGCCCCCTCCACTTCACCGACCGCGCCAACATGCTCTCTTTGCTTTGTACCCTCAAGGCTCAGAAGCACCACTGAGCTATGAGACACTTCAGACACCTGAAACCTGATGCAGTGGATGGACAGCAGGGATAAGAGACCATCCAATCCTTACTAAATATAAAAGTTCATATCTGTGACACCAGCACATGGCTACAGCGCTGCCAGTTACCAAGACCAGCTCCTCCTTAAAATGATTAGCAGACATTACTTTTGGCTTAAAAGGCTGGAGTTTGGACAAGGACAACAGGTGTAGCTATTTTCACCTCCTAATTTAATAATGTAAAATAAAGGGGGGTTTATTTGGCTCCAATATGACTTCTAACAGAGAAACAGTAAGACACTGACATACCACTGGTTTAGATAAGATTGTGGTTGACTTAATATGTTGTCTAAGATTTTCTCTGTTGTTTTCACTAAATAAACGACTAAATCAAGAAACAACCAGAGCCAAAATGGATCAAGAAACCCTCTAGTCTTTACTAACTTATCCCAAAATTGGAAGCCGTCTCACCAAATGTTTTTTTTTTTTTTTCAATCCTAAAGACAAGAAGCAGTACGGTGAAATTCTGGGACTCCAGTTAAACGCATTTTGTAAAGTTGCCAAATTTACTTATTTACATTGCAAATTTCAACCAGACTTTTAACAGTTCACATGCAAAAATCCCCAAACTTACTACCGTAGGCTACATTTGACACATTTGCATAATTGTATTGTTTGTGCATGCTATAACGACGCCTTTTCAATGCCAAAAAGAAGGTAGTAGTTTCATTTTGTTAGAGGCTTTTGCCGCAGTAGCCTTTCACTGTAGGTTAATGATAACTGAGAACCTGTTGTTTTGTTATTGGTAATGTTAAATGGTGCAAGGTCTCTTTAAGAGCCTATAGGGACGACCCTGCATGTATTGGGGCGATAATGTGTATTTCAAAAGCCTTTACAAAATAAATGAGGCCTGTTAGTGTCATCTCTTCTTCTAATAAATGCCAGATAAATCGTTGCGGTGATGTTAATATCCCATAGCCGCGCTAACGACCATGATGCTATCTGTCGTGTGCTATGTCCTGACACTACTAACGCCCAGCAGACAAAAATAAAACACTTGCACGAGGCCATATCACAGCACCACACGCACTAACAGCAAAAAAATCAAAATGTGTGGCCTTTAGCAGACACCGGGTGCGTTTATATCCACACAACGGCTTGTTTTTTGTCGATGATGCTGCCTCTGACCACCCTTTTATCATACGCACAACAAAAAGCCACAGCAGCGCGGTGTGATAAATTACAGTCATCTCTGCGGGATTATTCAAACAACAGCGAATAGCTACATACCCAGAAGACGAAGGAGTAAACGATAAGGAGGGTTTTAAGGCAGGTGATGACCGGTTTGGTCTCCATTGTGAGGATGTGTGATGGTAAAGAGAGAGGGGTAAAACGTCTCCTCGAGCAGTCGCGCTGCAGCCACGCGCTGATGCAGCCACAGCGTCACAGGGCGAAGCATCAGCCCACAGCAGCAACCTCTCTACACTCTGCACTTCCTCTGTTTATCTGTAAAACACGCAAACACCTGCCCAATTCAGGAACAAACGGTGTTTTTTCCCCTAGTGTGACATTACAAAGATAATTTCTAAAGGCTACAAACAACAAAGGCATTGAGGTGTGGTTTTTTATCCGACAGCCTTTATATTCAGATTTAACTGTGTATTATGTATTACTATTCTGTAGTTGTTATAGTCTATGCATATCTAGACTACCTAAAATGTACATATTTCTAATACATTTAAACCAATCACAAATAACATCATGACCGAAGAAAGCTTAAAATTGTGTGAGTCCCCCTTTTGTCCCAAAAAAAATGAAGGGGTGGTCTCTGAAAGTAGGCCCATGTGAGAGTGAAAGTGCAGGAGTGGGGCTATGACTGATTAAGGTGGATTTTCTTGCACATCTCATTGATGCACTATCATCTTTGAACCATTGTTATTTGGGCTACTTGCACCACTGTGGCTATTGCTGGGATCAATTTGGCACAATGTGGCCCCTGTAAAAGTCTCCTGAACTCTGTGGTTGCTTATCACCCCACTTCTAACACATCAATTTCAAGGGCAAGATATTCACTTGCTACTAATATCTCCCACTACTCACACAGTGTGACAGTAATGAGATAATCAAGGTCATTATTTTCACCTGTCTTTCTCTCTCCTTCCAATTTGGTGTCTGGGTACTGTAACTACTTTGTTATAATAATGCAAAGTGCAATGGAAAAAATACTGAGAGAACTTCACATGTACCACATGTCCATAGTAATATTGTTATGGCTGAATGCAGAAAATTCATATTTTAAACACACATCCAGAATTCACTTTATACAAAAGGTTCAAAAATATATAGCGTGCATCACATAGCAACAAGATTTCAAAGGCATTGATTTATTTCACGGGACAAGGATATTATTTGCAACAAATAAATACATTAGTAGACTGGAAATTTAGGGTAATCGACAACTACAATTTATTACAAACTATGCCAATGTACGATTATATTTACATACTATATTATATGTAAATACAATAAGTAAACAATTTTTGATTGGGCGATGAAAGTTTTGTATGAAGAAAAAAATCTTGATGAGGGGGGAGAAATGCTGTGAAAAGGCCTTCTTTAAACAACACCAAACATCACCAGAAATTACTTGGTAAAATGGACATCATTTCTTAAATGTAAACATTTCAAACTGGAACAAAGTACCACCTGGAAAAACATAGGAATATAAATGGTCTTTCAACAGTGCAAATAAAACACAGGAAAGAACAGTGTTTCATAAAACCTTAATGACATTCATGAAAAGAAAATAGCCTTTATAGCCAGTCTGCGCACCACTGGCCAAGCACATAACAAGGCACAGTCACACTCTGATGATACCTGAACATCCTCCACTATAGATAATACAACTCAAATTTTCAATTTCCTGGATGTATTCAGACAAACCTGCACATAATAAATAAGTCTGCATTACTTTTTCTACAAAAAATACTTCTAATATTTTGAGATTCTATAATACCAACTTTAGACAAGCAATAGCCTTTTGGGACCTAACTTAAACACAAGCCATCATTAAATATAAATGAAATGCATTGTTTTCTCTGTTTTGTTTTTCACCCTGTCATGGTGAAAGAGTTATTTAACAGCAATGACAGCTCTTTTCTTAAGTATAGCTTTGGGTTTAGTTACTAGTATTTAATATCTTAAGAAAACCATTTTAAAAGGCTAATTGGACTATGTAAAACCTTTGAAACAAGTTATAAATTAAGTTTAGTTTTTTATTTAAATTTAGTATTTGCCAAAGCAAATGACACTGACATGAGTTTAATACTAAAGAGTGGTGTGAAATCAAGTCCTACACATTGTTGTCATTTTGTTCTGATGGTTGATATATAATTATTCAAATACCACAGGACAAAGGTGAGAATTAAAATAATTAAATAGATACAATTTCCGTAACCTGGCCAGCCAGATCTATCTAAGGGTGGCTGGCCAGGCCAGAGGACTTTAGTACCTTCAGAAAACTCAACTGCATTTCTTTCTAAATATCACTTAAATTAAGTAAAAAATACAAGCTTTATGTCTAAGAACCAAAATAAGTAACACAAACAATGGAAGTCTTCTTCAAGTATTAGCCATCAGAAGTACAATAAAGTGTGCAAAAACAGTTTATATTTGTCACTGAGCAGCTGGACTACAGACCAACACAGCCACAATCAACATACAGAATGAGGAAGGGGAACGTTCTCTCAACTTCAGGAGCTCGCTGACTTGACTTGAGCACTTCTATGATCTCAGAGATGTTAGATCAATTTGTTTTTTGATGTTAAAGTCTGTCACTGTTGCATTTTCTGGGTAATATGGGTTCAAAAAGGTACCTGTCTTTGTTTATACTGAACCAAACTCAGCCATCCAGGCTTCATACTTTTCCAGATCAGCAGCAGAGACTGATTTTGAGATTTTCTTTAGTGTGAGGGTGAAATCCTCCATTGTCACAGGCATCTGCAGCTCTTCTTTAGACAGAGCTCGGATCTCCTCAGGGCTCAGGCCTTGGATACGACGACGCATGGCCATCATGGATGCATCCCTAAACACAATCACAGACATACTGTATTCTCTGCATTTACCTCATTACTACATGGCATAAGTACTACAGTTTTTCTGTGGTCTATAATCAAACACACAAAGTTACCATGAAAGTATGACCGCATAAAGACAGGGCAAAATAAAATACCTGCCATTCCCAGCAAAGCTATGGCAGGAACAAAGTCCTCAGCAATGACAAGGACAGATGTTTTTGGTCAAATAATGTCCTTCAGCATATAACGACATCATGTCACATGCTTTCAGTGAATTACTGCTGTATATGTATGGTGTTTTCCCAATAATCAGATTTTCAAAACACTTATGATGTGATTCTATGCTCATATATGTTATACATTTGATTGTAACATCCTTTTAAAGAGCATTTTTGGTTGCAACTTGCAAGTTTGTCACACATAAAAAATAAACCCAATCACAATTCAAATAACTGTAACAGTAAGTGGAATGTTTTTTAACACACCTGCAAACATTGGTAATGTCTGCTCCAGAGTAACCCTCAATCTTTTCAGCAATCAGGTCCAAATCCACGTCATCAGCTACCTCCACTTCTCTCAAGTTAATCTTCAGAAGCTCTACTCTACCCACAGCTAGGCACAATTAGACACAGCAGCATTATTCACACGTTAGACCATTAGTACTAGTTAGACAGTATTATTAATATCACATCACATCACATCCTATAAACAAATTTATTAACACAAAATGCTAAAACATAGAGTTAAACAATGGATCAAAGTCCATGGATACCTGTGGGCAGTGGAATGTAGATGCGTTTTTCCAGGCGTCGCCGTAATGCCTCATCAATGTCCCACGGGAAATTTGTGGCAGCCAAGACCATAACCATCTTTGAGGGGTCATCATTCTCCAGTGCCCCACCGACACCTGTTCAAGACACACACAAATACCATGTCACAAGAGGATATTATATATCTATTTTATTATTTTTATCTTTGTGATACCGTATATAATATAGAGAGAATTAGTGTTACTGTCAATTCTTATTGTTGTAAAGAAAACAATTGCCTCTTCTTGCTCCACACACAATTTATGAAACGCTTACCATCCATCTGAACCAAAAGTTCTGATTTGACCCTGCGGCTGGCTTCATGTTCATCAGATGTCCCTCTTCTGCCACAAATTGAGTCAATCTCATCTATGAAGATTGTTGTTGGTGCATAAAACCGCGCCTTGGCAAAAAAAGAGAAGCAATTTACCCTGACTGTACTTATAAATGTTCTATACCTTTGTATTGTGATGGTAAGTCACATGGTAAATACATACCATTTCAAATAGCAAGCGGACAAGTTTTTCTGACTCGCCCCTGTATTTAGAAGTCAGTGTGGAGGACGACACGTTGAAAAATGTAGTTCCACATTCTGTTGCCACAGCTTTGGCTAACATGGTTTTCCCTGTCCCTGGAGGGCCCACCATTAATACACCCTGAAATAAAATATTACACCGTGTTAAAGGAGAAAAAGCATCAGACCTTTAGACATGACTAGTTGTTGATAATAAGTTCCCTATAAGCAGTACTGTTGTGAAGTTTTGGATATTAATAGAAAAGACAGCAGTGAAGCATAACATAACAATGATCATAAGAATACAAATCACTTCCATTATATTTTGTTTTTATTCATCCATCCTTTTTTGTATGTGACTTTTTGTCAACTAGAGTGTGTCTGCCTATATGAGCACAATTATACATGCATACATCAGACAAATAAGGAGCTCTGTGCTGTTTTAATAGCCGATGAAGAATTAACTCTCACATGGTGGGCCTAAGGGGAAGAGGCCTCACATGATAAAACGTTCAACACATGGTGGTGCTGAGGAAAAGTCCTAACTGGTCATTCACACTGCTAACTAATATTTGTGAAACATATGTTAAGGCTATAGTATCATCTGTGTTCACTTCAATTATTTACATTATTTTGTCAGTTGCATACGGCGAGTGATAACCCATGCTCTAAAAAAGTTAGAGCTTAAACTTTGAGTGTGTACCTTCCATGGACGACGGATGCCCTTAAAAAAATCAGGCATCCACATGGGTAGGACCACTGCTTCTCTCAGCAGCTTCTTAGCATCTTCAAGATCTGCAATGTCATCCCTGTATTTTATCAAGAGAACTGAGTCAGTGTTATGAAAAAAACAAACAGCTCTAGCAGTAAAATTTGTAAAATTGCAAAAAGTGCATACCAGTGTACATTAGGGTTACGGGAAACAATATCTCTTTCCAGTGAATCTACTAGGTCACTGTCATATCCTGTGCCATCAAACCTTTTCTGCTCTGATTCGCCTTGTGCATCCCCAGACCCTTTCTTCGTTGGCTAAAAGAAAAATACAAATATTGAATATTTAAAAGAGCTTTCCATAAAGATTTGGTTTCTTTAGTGCTTTTATAATACTAAAACTTGCAAATTAATTGTTCATAATACATCAGTCACAAATCAGTCATTGCTGCAGTATAACCTTATCATCTTTGGACTTGTTGGCTCTGGCATCTCTATATCCTGGTCGCTCTGCTTTTGGTTTGTCCTGAACCCGGTTTACAGGTCCTGCTCCCCGATGCTGCAGACCAGGCGAGTCTTTCTTCTGTTGTTTTACACCACTGTTAGGGCGCTTTAATGCAATAGGATTTCTGAAGGCAGACAAAATTTGACACTGTAGATTGCCACAGCTTTCAAAACAGAAGTCTAGTAACATGGCCTCTGTAGTGTTGCCCTTTTTGCTATAGTTTGATTTGTATGAGAATAGTCTGTTACGTTACATATGCAAATATGCCTGTAGTTTAAAACGCTTCCTCATAGGCCTTTTCCTCCAAGCAGAAAATTTTGTAACCTGCCATCTTACTTGAACAGCTGAGCCACATCCAGTAGAATGCTCCTACGTAGGCAAGTGATGAATAACAAATCTTTATGTAGCACAAGTGTTTGAGTGTGACCATAAAATTGATAAAAATTAATATTATTAAGATTATGGCCATCCAAAGGCAAGTACAGGTGAAATGGCGAATAAAAAACAGCCCAAAGAGTATGTCTCCACGTGTTATTAACTGGCAATTGTCCAGGGCCCCCCTCACACCCATAGTAGCAGCTCCAGCCCTATTAGAAGGGATAAGGTAAAGGTAGAAAATGAATTAATATTGTTTGTATAGCCTACTTTCTTCTTTTGGTACCACAATACAGAAAAGTAAAATTATATTTTTGCTGATAGTTGCCAATTTTATTCATAAACACACACTTGTGTTCCGCTGGAGTGGGCGGGGGCCATACTGCTGGGTCCTCTGATCTCTCCTCTGGTTGAGGGGTAAGGATATCAGCTGGCTTCTCTGACTTAAAGCTCTCAAGCGTTCCCATGATAGCTTTGACTTGCTCATACTCCTCAGTTAGTTCCTGCCTCACCTGGGAACAGACAGCAGAGACAAGCATGTGAAGTCACCATATACAAGAGCACAGTGTGAACAGAATAATAGCATGGTCAACGGATCATATGTACCTTACCTGCTGCCACTTGACTTTAAGAGCAGGGTCTTTGATGGACTGACAATGCTTGTGGATCTGCTGAATAACCCCTTGGTAGTACACAATGGAGGAGTCATAGTTCCCTAGAAGAGCATACTCACGGCCCTTCTTGGCGTTATCACAAATCTCTGCTAGATTCATCCTGAATAAAGCACTAATAAAATATATATATATGTCAACGTGTAATCTGCAAACATTTGGACCAGGTTTAAAACAGGCATTCAGAGCAGCACTGTTTCATTTATTGAAATGTGTTGGTATAGAGGTAATATGATAAAATGACAATGTAAGACATAAAGCTACATAGTATGAGTATATTTAAAATACACAGTTACACATTACATTATTCAACTGAGCTACCATTCACAACTTGCATACTGATAACGCTACAACCCGCCAAATTTGGCTTCTGCTAGCTATGCAACGAAAACAGATCGCAATAAATAAGCGTTAGCGGTACTTAGTTAGTTAATCCTCCCCGCACGTTATATCTAGTCGCATGCACACAATGAGAAATAAACACTCTGAACTATACATTTAAATAAACAGACTAATGCAGAAAGCATTACCTAACATGCATGAAAAGCACTTGTTCGTGTTTGATTAGTAAAATCCGAGGTCTGTGTTGAGGCAAGTGTTACCATGGCCGCAAAGACACGCCGTGTGGAGCATACAAAGGGCTTGATTTGCCGAGATGCCTTCACGAACATACTGCAGATTGGTACGTCTAAAATAAACTTAAACATGCCTCAGGGGCATTTCAGGCTAAATCTAAATAATTGTTTATGGAATTAGTTTTAATTGACTTTGGACTGAATATTTATCCAAGTGTTGAATATAATTCGTCAGTTAATCTTATAACAAAAATACCACAGGTTTCGTGAACACGTCATGTGAACTCGCGTCTTGCAAAAGTTGGCCACTGGTCGGCGCCAACGACCTTAAATTAAACTACTTCTGCCGCTACAGCGCAATGAAACACGGTAACAGAATTTTAGAATAAAATGGGTAATGTATTAGGAGAATAAAGTGGACTAGCCAAAGATAAACGTTTGATATCAATGATTAGAAGAAATACTTAGGAAACAACGCCTATCAGAGTCGCTACAATGTATTATATACCTTGAGCAGCATGTTGTAATGTGTTATCGTAGCCTATGGATTTGATTAATTCCCATTTTTTCATTTAACTTGCCCCAAAGAATGCTTTTGTCAGGCTATGTGAACATTTTTATTGTATGGTATTATAACAGCACCAAAGAACACGCTACACAAGAGCTCAATATTGCTCACGTTTAAACAAAAATAAAACATTTCTTCACAAATCCTTAGTCTCTTTACTCCAAATTAAACCTGTAATACTGATTGAAAATTGATTACACATTTCTGACTTAAAGTGCACAGTGAGTCTTTCAACCAAAGATGCTTTTAGCGTAGTGTCTTGCTGTGGTATTACATTTAACAGAAAGAAAGGCTTCACAAGCTTTCCTTTTTGGATTTAGTTCATTTGGAGGCTATTAAAATGTTGTGAAAAACAGCATGTAGCTACACAGGAAAATGTCAGCAATGACAGCCTGTTTCTTGCACTCTTTGGCTACACAGATCTCCAACATTGCTGGTACTAGCTTGCTTCAGCCGCAAAGGCTTATGGTTCTTAAGTTTATAAGCCAAAGTCAGAAAAATGGCTTCAACATGTTCCTTCTCAGCGGGGTCCTTAGCTGAAGTCTCAAACAGTGGTAAGTTGTAGCTGTCAGCCATACATTGGGCAGTCGACGTGAGGACCTCCTGGCGGTCCCTCAGGTCACATTTGTTTCCCACAATAATGCGAGGCACCATGGGTCCAACAGAATGACGCCTGCATTCTTCAATCCACACAGGGATGCTCTCAAAAGAGGACATGCTGGTCACATCATAAACAAAGATTACAGCATGAACATTACGGTAATAGTGGTCCACCATTGTCTTTCTGAAACGCTCCTGACCTGCAGTGTCCCAAATCTGCAACTGAGAATAACCAGAGTCAATGAAATAATCTAGTAAATAGTACGTTAACAGATACCATTTGTTGTTGTAAAACGAAATAAAGTCAGGTTTTGCTACGTTTACCTTTATACTCTCTCCATCCAGGTCCAGCGTCCTCTCTCTGAAGTCGACCCCAATCGTCGCTTCGGGGTTTTTCAGGAACGTCCCCCCACAAAATCTATAAGTCAAACATGTCTTTCCTACATTTGAATCTCCTATTACTATTATCTTGAAAATACGAGCCTGTACCGTGTCATAGTCATAATGCGAGGACAGCTCTAAAGAGTCGCTCTGGCTGAAAACTGTGTCAAATCTCTCCCCAGGTTTGTTTTGTATTGCCATGTCTCATCTTCTCACGGTCTGAATGTGAAGTGTCCAAATCTCGCGAGACTACCGGAAATGTCGGCTGGTACCTCTTCCAATGTTTTAATGGCTTTGCCACTAAAATACGTGTAAGAAACAAACTTATTATTATTGTTAGTTGACTATATTCATGAACATACCAATATACTACAAATGGAGCTAAATATTATTTGAGTATTTATTTTTTTACACCACATACTATAAATATCCTATGATGCTGGATCTATGGAGTTTATTTGAAATAATCGGATACACATAAATACTATAAAGTCCAGTGCATTCTGTTGAAGTCAAATAGTTATTTTACTTTTGCCACGAATACCAAAACACTTAAAACAGAACTCAGTGCCTTCTCCTCTTTACAGTCCAAAGGATAATGGCTTTGTAAAATATAGTACATGCAGAAAAAGGCAAAAGCAATACAATATGAGATTGGGCAAGTAGATTTTAAACACACAAAACTACAATAAAAACTCAAAGTAAATTCAGTAACACTGTCACCAAACTACCATTTCTCCCACAATGATATTAATCATGGCATTCTGGCTTTCACCAAAGTCTAGTCCTGAGACTGTTTACAGTACAATGAGTGTAATATTTAAACAGTAGGTCTTACACACAAATGTTAAACATCTATTAGCCCTGCAACTGACAGTTTTAGCAAGTTATAAAAATTAGGCACTTAATCTGCCAGATGACCCAAATTTCCAATTTATAAAAACATAAACTAGCAAGAACAACACTTTTTTCAACATTTGTAATATAACAGAGCTTTGTAGTATATACTCCATAGCTCTATTATCTCCACCACGTTTTTTTAGCCTTAATTTTGAGGTAGAAACAATTTCAACACAATAATTTTTCAACACTTTTTAATAATATATTAACTTCATCATTATTCTTCCTACATATTCCAAGTGATGGCAGAGGTTAGTTTTCAGGTCCATTTAGCTATTAACATTCTCCTGTTATGATGACGCTTAACATATTTATTTACTTTAATTTTAGTCCCTGCTTATACCAGAGCTTCAAATGGCAAACAATAAAAATCATAATACTAGGCACAGGAAGAATTTATAATGGCTATAATGGCTTACTTACAGAATCAACACAATCAATGGCATGTTTTGAACCGTCTATCCCAGTGTTTTGTAGCCTGTTCCTTTTACAAAAGTGAAGTTTAAATAGAATTTTTTAGAGTATATTTTTTCTCTCATAAGTCCTAAGTCTGGAAGTACCTTGATAAATATTTAAATTATCCCATACTGTGCAGCTGTGCAGGTTGCCTCTTAAATACTGACAAACAAATTTATGTTGGCATTGTGATCAAAAAAATGTTGATAGTCAAATCTATTTAGATTGGAATCTTACACTCAAAACCCTGTAAAAGTAATCACAAAATAAATAAATAAATTAACCCTCCTTTTTAAGGTTTACGAAGTTCCACTACCAGTTTTCATCAGAGAATGAGCTAGAGCTGCCAGAGTCAGAGTCTGCATCGGTCAACCCATCAAAGTCCCAGTCAGCACTAGAGCCACTGTCATCGTCCTCCTCTATTGAAAAGCTGCGGGCAGAGCTTAGGCATGCTGGGTAAACGCGCATCGAAACACAAACAGGCCCTAAAGTGGACACATAGACTGCCATAATGTTCTTCCAGCTGTCCCTGGCAGGATCATATTCATGGATGAGAACGCGATTTTTGTTATGCTGTAACAAAGTTTGTGTGAGGAGGAGGAGTTTGTTGTTGTGCTGGATCACCTGGTAGTTTAGAGCACGGCTATCTATAGGAATGTCTCCCAACCTCCTCCATTCGCCCCTTGTAGGACTGTAGGCCTTCACAACCGGAATGTCACACACGCAGATAATCTGGTCCTGAAAAACGCAGGCCTTGTGGAGCTTGTCTCGTCTCAGTGACCCACAGTGCCGCCAGCGGTTTCTTTTAGGATCGTAACAAAGCATTCTTCTTTTATTTACCACATACAAGTGATCATTCAGTGCCACAACTTGCATTTTCCCCAAAGAGTGAGGCAGAGGAGCTACAAAGGTCCACTGGTTCCTTTGAACACTATAACATTCAACTTCCTTTATTCTGGCGTCAGTCACTGGATTTCTTCCTCCTAAGAGGTACACATGACCATTGAGGTAGCCCATTCCAGAGTGTATCCTCCCAAGTGGTCTCTCTGCCAACTCCTGCCAGGTGTTTTTAACAGGATTGTACAACCAGAAATGTTTTGACAGGTGGGAGGCTAGGTACAGGTTATTTTCTGGGCTAGCACAGGCAATTAAGGACTCCACAGTAGACCGTTTATAATCCTGGCTGCTTAAGTCTTGAAGAGGAGGAGACATAAAGTAGAGGTCTTCTGAGTAGGGATCACAACACATTATGTTATCATTTGGCAGACCAAAGAAGAGAATCATTTCTTTGGCACTCACACCTATTCTGTGTTTTGGCAAAGGTACTGGCAGCACACAGCTGCTTTCTGGAGGAGAGTTAAAGATTGAAGCAAGATATTTATCAATTACTGGCCTTGCCATAAGGCCCTCCAGGTAACACTTGTCCTTTTCTGAAAACAAGTCCCACCGTACACACTTGAGAACTTGCAATGCATCTTCTTTTTTCAGTGGGGCATTAGCCTCAATCCACTGTAGAGCTGCCGAACATACTTTTCTTTCACAGTCCACATCTAAAGAATCTAGAGAAAGCAGTTCCTTCAGTTGCTTCATGTCCAACTCACACAATTCCCCACTGTTAGACAGAAGACTGAAGTTCCTTGCTATGAAAGCTTGAGCATTCTGTTTAAGTTCAGGGTTGTCATAAGTGTCTGCAAATTTTAAAATCATAACACAGTTGGCGACGTCCAGCCGCCTTGTCATAAAGCTGGAGCAAGCTTCTCTGATATATTCAAGCTGAAGCATATTAGAGGCTGCGTATAGTCTTTGAACATTGCTTTCCGTGATAGTCACTCTGCCTGTATAACAAAAATCTATGATGACAGACATGGATTCAGCGTCCACTCCGCGGATGACCACCCTCTCTTGCATACTTTCATTTAAGCCTCCAGTGAACATACTTTTAAAGTAAGGACTGGCTGAAGCGAGGACGATGCGGCTACACAGGAAAAGTTGATGTGTGTCTCCACTGGCAGCGTCGCCACTGTGCTCCAGTAACTCTTCTTCGCTCTCTACCTCGATGGTCACGTCCCCCAGTAGCCGACATTCGTAGAGCAGTTTCAATTGCTTCATTACACCCTGAGCGTGATTTACGTCCTCCAACACCTCCGGACCACCGAAGCAACTCAACACAGAAGCCATTGTTGCGTCAAAGTGAGCAATTTTACCAAAGTCGGCGTTTGGCTCAAACAAGCCACTGTCATTGGTACAGTAGAAAATACATTACCAGCGAGTCAATGCCTGAACGAGAGCCTGCATCCCTTAAAGCCAGCCTTTCACGTCCCTCAAGCGGTCTTTGTGAGTTAAAAGCAAAACTGAAGTCATCAAGGGGAAGCAATAGCAGTCTTCTTGTTTGCTTGTTTCTTGAAGGCTATCATACAGGGTTAGATTTAGTTAGAGCAAGAAGACAGGCGTCTGTAAAAACAGATGGCCACCTTCGCACTGGATTTCTGGAAGGCATTACCAAAATAAATGCATATTCTTGCAACTGTTGCTAATTTTTGTAAAGTATCCCTTTCCTCGCTATGTCAGGACTTATATAAAGTATATTATTCAGATTGGTTCATTTACAATCTACATTACTTAGATATATTTATATAGTTGTACTCACTTAAAATACGTGTGCTTTATTTTGAAAATAACCTCCCTTTTCCGTTTTGGCCCAGTGCTCGCTCACACAACCTTTGCTGGTAAAGTCTGATTGGTCAGTGCAAGTAGGTCGATTAAAGTTTGGTTGGTTGATCAAAATAAATAAATAAATAAATAAATAATAACAACAACAATAATGATATATATATATATATATTATATATATATATATATATATATATAATATATATATATTATTAAATTTCTTGATAATAATTTGAATAATAACAACCTTTCTTTACCTTTTCTGATAAATAAATTGACTTGGCACGCTATACCAATATTGCTTGTTACACTTTATTATTTCAGATTATTTGCAGTGTGTGTATTTACAATTGAGATCATTAATCCTCCTGAGCCCCTCTTGGTTATGGATGGTCTTGTGCACAGTAATAAGAAAAGGGAAGGCGGAGGGCAGCTCCACCCTGCGGCTCAGTTTCTGGTGTCCCCAGTGAAGGCAGCGTATTTTCTCAGCCAGATCCCTTCTGCCTGCTCGTTCCAGTCCATCTTGTAGCAGTTTTGTTTTGTTGGACTTTTCCCATGACCTTTCATACCTGCATTCAAATACAGTCATTTTAAAATACATTTTAATTCTCATAACTCTCTATTAAGACAGAGTAATGCATAGACAAGTTTTACACAGTTTATGTGGGTTTTGTTGAAGTGAACAGTTCGTTAATTCAAAGCCTGTAATAAACAAGTGTGCTGTATTGACAAAGATGCAGGCACACATTACCAGCTTTCAAGCATTACTCTGGCCTGGGCTTTTTTATCTGTGGTTTTGGTGTGAAATCGCGCAATCTCAGTTCTGTTAAAGCCAAGCTCATATGCAAGAATTGTCCACTCAAAACCAAGCTGCAAAGATAACTCCTGCAGTGTCTTTAGATTGATTACAGCATCCTAAAAACACACAAAATACCAACAATAGATTAAAATAACATAAACAGTCATTCGTAAATCATTAAGATTACTATAGCAATTTTAAAGCTAAATAACAAATTAATCATAAACAAAATATTTACCTCTTGTGCTTTGTTAGGCATTGTCTCAAATGCATAAATGTAGATGTATTCCTCTCTAGTACACTTTAGTTTTATTGCTTGACATCAGACAATAACTTAATTGTACTTTCACTAAGGTATGTGAGAGTGAAGTGTGGAGTGTTACTGAGGAGATTTAAAATCAACAAACTAGCCAGTTAAACATTAGTCCTTTTAGATCACTGTCTCCTGTAGAGAATAAACCACCTAAACAGTAAACTCTGCTCAAACTTTCCAAATATTCACTGAATATGCCTGGTGTATACTGCACAACTATATATTAATTTTTGAAAGGTTTTTTTTTTAGTTTTTTTTATTTTTTTATTGCCAATATTACAATACTTGCTTTTGTTTGTTGTATGCAAACTACAATTGATGGATTTAATACATATTTTGAAAGCAGTTTTATTCACATTAAAAATGTACTTCCATTTTTAATTCTTTAACTTACATACATAAAAAGCATCCAGGCTCTATGTGCAATATCACTCCAGAAATCGTGTTTATCAAACATTAAAAGTTTCCATTGTGCAAACAACACTTAAAATAAATAGCCCAATCCTTTGCACACCTTCTAAGCATTATTTGTCACTTAGGAAAAACATTACTTGTTATTTTGATTAAAAGTGCTGCCAAAAACTACAAACTCACTTGAATCATACAACCTGGACAAACAGGACAGGATGTAACAAAATATCAAACAGCATGATTCAGTTTTAAGTAAAATAAAACCAATACAAAACTTATACCAATGCAAAAGCATGGGTTGTAGCATTTCCAAGAATTTAGCTGCACAGAAATAAAGTAACTATCCACAATGGCAAAAACAAAGCACAAATCCAAAAGTATCTAGTCCATATTTATTAGTATTGCCAGATTAGTGAAATGTCTGCATCTAATCAGTCTGTTTATGCATGTTTTAACCTAAAGATCCAGCCTGCTGGACCCATACCACTCTTCATTTTGTCCTTCACTTAAAAGAAGTGCTTTTAAATGTTAACAGTCTTACTATTTTTGGGTCATCGCCAAAGACTGAACCCCACTGACAGTATAATTCTTTAATCACTTGAGTCCTATACATTGTTACCCTGTCCACCATTAACATCAGTTTGCTTCAATAGCAGCCATCTTTCCAGCTTCCATCCCTCAATGCACTTAGGGCAGCAATGCTCTTTGGAGGAGTCAGTAAACTGAGGGAAAAAAATAAACTAATCAAAAATACTGATATTGAAAATTTTAAATATCTATCGGTAAAATAAAATGACCAGTTGATTAATTAAGTACTGTATCTACTTACCTCCGAGTGGGCTGAGCAATTTTGCTTGAGCGTAAACTTGTTCCTACAAAGGATGCCGGGCGAGGAAGAGAGCTGCGTGGAACAACCTGCTGGTTGGAGCTGACCTTTAGGGGCAGTGGTGCCAAACTGCTGCTGCTAGGTTTGAGGGGCTGAGGCAATGCGGCACTGCTTGAGATAGAGTTCAGACTGGTGGAGGTGGTAAGGCCCGAGGAGGTTGGACTTTGCTGGATTGTTGGGCTTACATAGGCAGTGGCTTTAAGCGGGTGCCGAGGCATTGTTGGGAAAGTGCCCACACTCTGGACTCGCTGACTAAGCTGGCCTGGGGAGGGAACTGAAAAAGGAATATGTTCGTTATTTGAAACTGCTGAAGGTGACTTGCTTTTCAAATTGCCACGCTGACAAGAAGTGAACCTTTTATTGTTTATTCAAAACAAAGTAAGTGTCTTACTGGAGGACTGAAGTCGTGCAAGCCCACTTGAGGAGTCAAAACTCTGGCTGTTCCGGAGGGAGGGCATTGAAGGCAAAGATGAGGGACCATGTGCAGGGTTGACAAGGGATGTCAGACATGGGATACTGGGAACACTAGGCATGCTTGGAGCACGGATCAGGTTGGGCATGCTTCTTCGTAGTTTATCTATGCAAGCATATTAATAATTAAGAATAGATCCTTTAGATGTGCACTAGATTTGAATTTAAAAAATGATAATATAAAATAATATTCATTCGCAAAGGAAGGAGGTCAGTTGTTATAGATGGGGGTACATACTGTAGGATATTGCAAATACCTTCACACTTACCAGTGGTATTGTTGTGTGCTGTGTGTGCTTCTGTGGTCAAGCTAGAGGGCCCAGAGTACTGTGAGAGTCCATTGAGTGAAAACTGAGAGGTGAAGGTGCTGCGTCTGCAGTCTCTTATACTGGAGAAGGTGTGAGAGTGGGGCAAGCCAGCCCGCTGCATAGACCCTGTACGAAAGAGTCGTGGCTGAGGAGGAGGAAGCTGATCGTACCCTTCATCCTCCTCATCTTCTTCCTCAAGATCCATCTCGCTTCGCCTGAGGGAGTGTAAGGAGAAGGTGGAGCTGCGACGACTAATTGTGGCTGTCGTGGCTGAGGTAGAGGCATAATCCTGCCGGAGACCTAACAGAAAAATGTTTTATCTGTTGAAAATATTATCTTGCAGCTTGTGCACAATATATGATATAAATGATTCTGGTGGTGCCCTTTATCAATTATTCAGGCAGTAAAGAGGTTGAATAGACTGATAGAGGGAAGTTTTTCTTTGATATCTCATGCATAATTTAACACGATACAGACATATCAAGATATTATTGCCAACTCAAGTTCGACAGCTAAAAGGGCAATCATTTATCTTAACTCTAAGCATTAGAAATATGAAATGCATCTCTTTCAAAACATCAAAATCAGAAACATGCTTAAATGTAGTGCACATTGATCAACACCCAACCACACATTAACGACAGTACTCTCAATAAATAAAAGCACAAAGAAATGAACAGATTTATCAGTTGTAACAGTGGAGAGATGACTTACTCTCCTCCTGAAGTCGTGCCATGACCTCCACGTCTGTCATGTCCTGTAGTTTGTAGCTCATAGAAATAGAGTCATCTTCTAGTTCGGACACACCCACCTCACTGTCTAAGGAAGACTGTGGGCTGATAGTTGCATGTCGACGTCCCACATCTAAAAACACAGAGGAGCAACATCAGGATATTCTTTGACTCAAAGTAGCACAGAGAATGTCATACTAGAATGTTTAAAGACAGACAGATCACTCTCATGTTTTAGATTAAATTGACAATACTGTGCAAGAGCTCATTGCAGACAGCAATACACTGTCATACAGTTGTCAGAGGGGTCTTACTGTGTACAGTGGAGTTTGATAGGAAGGTGGGTGCTCTGTCACTTAGGCTGCAGCTGGCTCTTGGTGGCAGAATGGGCTGAGGAAAAACTTGACAAGATGATGGCAAGAGAGCTAAAAGGAGGGGGAAAAAACATCAAAAACTGGAAGAACTAGAGAACCATAAATTAAACATGAAATTTGTGAAGGGGATTTAACATCTTTTTTTAATCTGGTGGCTAACAGTTCTTAACAAGTTGTTAAAGGATCTGGGTTGTGTTTTTTGCTCTGTGCTCCAAAATTGTTTGGAAGCAGATTTAGATTTGACTCAGCGTCCACGTGACTTTGGATTTAAAATGGAATTACTAGGGGAAAAAAATAATATTGGGTGTTGGTTCTTTGAAATGTTAATGCAATGGCAACAAAGTCTGAAAAATAGATGGAAGACTGATTCATATCATGATGGTACTAAAGTAACTTTCAGATTACTTTCTTCTATTCTACAAAATTACTTTACAGTACTACTAGTACTAATACTGTATGCACCATCTCTTAATAATATAATAATAGATTATCCACATGGTGAAAGTGATACGCGGCAAAGGTGACATGAATTGAATGAGTGTTACCTGTAGGTTCAGTTAGTGCAGCAGGTTTAGAGTAAGGTGGGACAGGGCAGCTAAGAGTAGAAAAACCCTCTATGCAGCTGTATGGACGAACAGAAGAGACTCCTCGCCACCGCTTAGCTAGAACAACATTGCAGTGAGGAGCATGTTAGTTACTTATTATGTATTAACACACTCTAAACATGTTAATCTGCTTTTTACATTTTTTGCATGGATGTTTTAGATGATTGGGTCAAAGCTTGGATTGAAGCAGCTGATGCAGCCGTTAGCTTACCAGTGTGGTTTATTGGAAAAAAAAAAACCTATTTTATGAAGTATCTTTTCATAAGCAGGGATTGGGCTTGTAGCCTACATTTAATTCCAACATTTAGAATGGACTCTAGTCTCTATGCTGCCTTCTACTTTGCATAGAACATTCGGCTTGAAACTACCAAACATTTACATCTAATGACAGCATCAGAAAAATATAGAAGAACTTTGAAAAACATCAAGTGGAATATTTTTACATGTGTGTTATCTAGTAAAAGTAATAAATACTCTGGATAACAGGCTGAACATTACAATGTATATCATAAACACTCTCAGTGATGCGCCTACAACTACTATTCACAGCATTGACAAACTGCAGGAACCAACCACTAGGATTATGGGACAAGGATATATTTATGACCTGAGGAAATAAGACAAATGCTGAATACAGCTTCATAGAAAGGACAAGACCTTCAATTGTATACTAATGAGCATCCTCATAAATGGGATAAAACATGCAACACACAATTACAATGTGGATACAATATCAGAGTAGCTGGTTTGTTTACAAAAATCTCTTTTAAAGTGTGTTTAATCAGTAAGTGCAAGGCAAATCTGACAGAAAATATAAGCATGGTTTCTAAGGCTACCATATCTGCTTTTATGACTCTGCAAGGCCCATCGAAACACACCATCATCATCATAACGCCAACGCCATCATGACACACCTATATTTTGTCTATTGTTCAGCTTTCAACAGCTATGCTATCAAATTATTTTGATACATATGCTAGTCTGACAGCATTAGGGGAAGATGAAGTATAGGTTATATGCTACTTAATCACACACATAAAATATAATTAATGCAGATGGACACTATATAGGTATTTCTTTTTCTTTTGTGGGTATTTCTTTACTACTTCACTACACAAAAGAGCCACATTGTGCTGATACTTCATGGAATTATTTAGCTTTAAAATTTTATCAACATATCTCCAATTGACCTGGAAGGACCATACCGACCAGTTCAAAAGGAGTTTGACCTTTGTAATCCTCTCTGTACATAAAAATCCTCCAGCACGTGGAAGCATTTTTTGTGTGTATGCTGCAGCTTATGGTCACATGTCATTGGCTAAAGTGTCGGATGTCCAGATGTTGCCACAGATGAGATAAGCCAAGGCTGTTAATCTGGGTAGTAAAGACACAGAATCTCTACCTTGATCCAGTCGGTGACATAGCGTCATCCTGGCCAGCTCCACTTCAGGCCCTGGATGGTCCAGGACCTGCCTGCACCACTGAAGTGGACTGATGGCACTCTCAACATTCAGCCTTGCCTTGGGACTCACATACAACCTGCAATACATAGCAGAAGCCAACAGATAGATTGCTGAGTTGAATTACACTACAATGCAAAGCCCAAAGTGCATATTATAAAATGTATCAAAATTGATCATATTTCTTCTGATGCCCAGTTCCTTCCTTTTAACCACACAGAAAATAGGACATCCCTGACAGAGCTACCAAGTTAAATGGGTCATTTTGACACAGTAGTTATTTGAAATGCTGTGGGGATGGTAAATACTGGAGCTGTGTGCTATATTTTCTACATCATTACATCAGATACATAGAGTCGCTTCACTAGTCAGCAGATATACTGTGTTGTTAAGTAGTTCAACCTGGCTGCCTGGGGCTGAACACTAAAGCTTTGCTGTTTGAGCACAGGCTGAAGGAGGTCATTGTTTCTAATTTCATTCCGTATTCCTGTCTTACTCAGCAAATGCACAGAGCATTCTGGGAAACTCTTGTTTTTTCTTTTGTCAGATATGACTTTGTGTGCCTACAGGTCGCCTCCAGTGAAAGATCAATGCAGAAATCAATAAGAAGGAGGTGCAAAACAGGGTAGCATTACACATAAGGGACATCGTTTAAAGCGGATCTGATGGCTGTAAGGTAATTATAGAATAATTAGAGAATATAGTGTAGTCTATAGCCTCAAATCAAAGGACTACTTCGGTAGAAAAAACACAGCATACGGCTTATTTGACCAAGCAATCTATTACCATCTATCAGGCTCTTCAACAGGGAGCACACTGTTCAGGTCTAAAATCTCAACCTCATCCAAGACAGTTTTGGGTTCGGCGGCCCCGTCGTCTTCTTCGGCCGCATCAGGAGACGTGGAGCTCGGCTGAAAATAAGCGAACGGCTCCTCGGGGGAACCTCGACTTGCAGCGGTGCATTGTTGGGCCTCTGTCGGACTCGAAATACAAAAATTCTTGGAGAAACTGTCATTCGGACACACTGTATTGCCACGCAGACACGACAACGAGGTCTGGAGATGTGGGCCCACTGAGCAATTGTTTACAGCGTTAGCTCTAGTCCGCAATTGTTCGTTTTGCTTTTCTAATTTTCGCACCAATTCTTGAAGCTTTAACACCTCGAGCTCCGCGTTGGTCATTTTATTGTTGCCGTTAACGTCGGCCATCATCTGGGGGCTCACCACCTCTGCGTCCATTTGGTAAAAAGCACATTGAGATGCGGACAAAAAGGGTCCTAGTTTGTTTGGAGAGGGTGTCCAGATTACGTTTTAGGCTACTGTGCAGACACTGATGCTGCTGCCGCTGCTGCTGCTGGGATGACTGCACAGCTCTGCTCCTATTGGTCAGCAGCATGCAGCTCAACTCCCATCACACCACAGCCGTGTTAGGATTTATTTCATCACACACATTGGCACGGTTTTATGTTTCATTTACCACACTGGATGTAAAAGTCACATGTAGGTTAAAATATGGGATTGAACAAAAATGGCTTTGTACTGTGTTGTGTTGTACTATTGCCAAAACTTTATTTGCAGTTGAGAATTGATTTGCCCAAAAGAATACTTCCCAATGCACAAAAGAAACAGAGTCTAATACCATAATAGCATAATGAATGTTTCTTTTTTGCACCTAAAACATTTGCTATTATTGCACACAGCAAAAGCCCCCGGCCCTAAATATTGCATTTACTCCTACCACAAGAAAGAATAAAAGCTGCTGTTATAAATGTGTTAAATATGTGTGATACATTCAAAGAGCTGATTTAACCAACACAATTTGACTTTTTATGCCTTCAGTGTAACATTACCAGTATATAAAACCTAAAAAGAAACCCCTCCTCAGCAAAAATGCATTGATAATGATTAGTAATCAGTGCTATCGTGTTGAAAAGCTTTCAGAAGACAGATCAGCGCCTCCATTTGTCTGTGAAAACAAGTGACAAAATGAGAAACAAGTGACAAAATGAGAAACAAGTGACCAAATTTTTTTTTTTTAATGAAAATCTAGTGGTTATTTAGACTTATTTTACCTCTGGTGACCTCGAAGCATCTCTCGCAGTGCACCATGCGTTTGTAGATCCACATGCTGTCCCCAGCTTTCAGATGGCCCAGAGTGCTGTTACACACCTCACACTGTCAAATAAACAATCACATGAACACAGGCACATGAGACACATGGATCTGCACAGTTCTCACATTTTAGGGTACAATACTAATGCCCCCTTCAACAACTGTATTAGATGCTGTGTGCAAACAGGGCAGCTCACTTTAAAGCAGGAAGCATGGCAATTTATCTTCATGTCATCCAGGATAATCTTTGCATCAGCAGTGAAGGGTTTACGGCAGGAGCTGCACAGATCTTTCTCAAGCACTGTCCTACATAGGGCACAATAAAAAGGGTTAAACAGTATTCCAAAAGTTGCAGCTGGTTTGATTCAAAGTAAGAGAGTCATCTCACGTCTTTCTTTCTGGTGAAGCGTAGACACTTTTGAAGGAGGATTTAGAGTAAGTGTCTCCCAAAATGTCATCTGCCCTGCTGTGGAAGGGAAACAGGAAATATTTTGTATGTAATGAGAATACTAAAGTAAATCATTGCTTGTGTTAAGATGAACCATTTTGACCAATACCTGC
The DNA here is from genome assembly GCA_036850595.1 of Rhyacichthys aspro. NCBI lineage: Eukaryota > Metazoa > Chordata > Actinopteri > Gobiiformes > Rhyacichthyidae > Rhyacichthys > Rhyacichthys aspro. The sequence continues at coordinate 11,446,411 of CM072168.1, forward strand.
TGCTTTTGTATGTTGTTGAGCTATAGCTGCTAGGACTTGTGATGCTGGTGTACTCATAACTAAACAGGTATAAATACAACAATTATTTATGTATACATGTTTAATATTACTTTCATGATTAATGTCAGAGTGTTACCTGCTATCTGGCTTTGAGTATGTGTAGGATTTAGTGTCAGCACTTATGTCACCACTGTGTTGAGAACAAAGTTGAACAGATTAAATGCTATCCTGATTAGTGTGTGGAAAGTTCTGCTGTTAATATTGAAATTATACCTAGACTTGATGGTGTAGGTTGAGGTGCGGGTCGAGTATTCATCAGTGTACGAGCTGTAGCTGTGGAATTGAATACAATATGTAATCTGTGGTATTTTACACGGTCTTCTTTGACAGAAATCCTTAGAAACTGCAAACATTATGGCATTCTTACCTGCTGGTGCGGGTGGTGGACAACTGAGTTGGGCTGTCACCCCTAAATAATCACATCTACACTTTAGAAAAATATGAAGTACATTTAATAGTCTTCATTTTCATTGCTTACCCACTGCTGCTGACTGTTATGATCTCTTTCTTTGAAACGCTCGTGTTGCTGAAAAATAGACATGTTGTCTTACAATTTTTTTTTTATTTTACAAATTGTTTAGTGCTGTCATGGTTCATCAAGATGTTGTACCTGGTGGGAGTAGATGAATTAGATATAGCCTTTGGCAGAAGAGTATCGTACAATTGATCCTCTGCCCTGCATAGACAAAAAGTCATTTTGTTACGAGTATATGAGTTAGAAGTATAAAAAAGATAACTGACAGTAATTCATCTTACTTAGAGGAAGCATTGGTGGTTTTACTTGTAACAGCTTTCCTGAATAAAATACAGTGTTGTCATATGAGTAGTTTTCACTTACAGCATTTATAGATTTGTTTTAAAGGTGGTAACTCACGGATCACTGCTGCTCTTAACTGTTATAGTCTGAGTAGTAATTATTTGGCTGTAATAAAAAATTGATACCGTCTGATTAAATGCCACACTGACTGATATAATCCTGTTTTCTATTGGACAAACTGAGCCAGTAAATGTTTGAAAAGAAAATATACCTGTCGTCCTTGACTGATGAGGGAGTGAGCTTGTCCTCAGGTCTGGAAAGAAAGATGGTTTTTATGTTTGTTTTGAGTTCATTGTATGGCGTCACAGCAGTTTCTGGTACTTACGCGTCACTTTGGCTTTTGACAATCACAGTCTCCGTTTTTGAGACAGTTGTTTTGCTGCGACACAAAAAATGAACCTCAGTACTTGTGTTTAATAAGGTAATACAGTACATATGAAGCCAGGACAAACGTTTTACCTGTCTATGCCATCCTTAATAGCGTCGGGGAGAAGTTTGTCATAGAGTTTGTCCTCAGCACTGCACAGACAACCAAAGTGTTTATTAACAAATGTAAAATATTTGTTTCACATGAAAAAAAAACACTGAATCATGATCATACTCTTTAGTGCTGGTGACAGTTGTCTCGGTCACTGTGGTTTTTTTAGATGGTGAGTAGCTTGTGTAAACTGACCTGTGTGGATAAAGGAACACATTTATTTTCCCAACAAACTTTGGTGATTTTAATTTTGCCTATTTAATTAACAACAAAATAGACTCACCCTTTAGTCTTGTCGGAGAAGACTCTATCCATAAATGAGTCCGTCTTGGTGCTTGATCTACAAGAGAGCAAACATTCATTATGTGTAAAGCATGTGTAAAGCAATGCATGTAAAATGTAGATAGATATTTTACTTTTGGGTGGTGGTGGTGGTAGTGGTTTCAGTGGTCTTGCCATTCTGTGTAACTGTAGTTGTGGTGGTGCTAAAGATGAAATAAAACACCAAAAATGTATGATTTTTTTCCATGCAATATTCTTATATGCCTTGAGTTTATATATATTCATATTGATCCCTTCTTTGTATGTGTAATTTTAGAGCTTCACATACCTTTTGGGAGAGGTTACTGATGAGTAAGTGCTAAATACCAAAGACAGATAAGTTTGTTTAGTTTCCACAACAGTCTCTCTCTCTCTATATATATTATATTATATTAAAATAAAAAAAAAAAAAAAAAAAATAATATATATATATATATATATATTATATTATATTATATTATATTAAGACATACTTTCGGGTGTAGGTCCCACTGGTAGGGCTGCTACCGAGAGAAGAACAAGAAGAAAAACAAGAATGTAATGACACTGGGAAAAGGCCCACATTACTGTAATAATCATGTGTTATAGTTGGCCATGAATGGGAAAACTCCACTAACCTGACATTCAGATCATCCTGAGTTGTAGTGAATCTGCAAAGGAAACCAAATATTCAGTTTAAATCCTACTATACCCTTTATTTAATTAATACATGCATCAGCCTCATACCTCTTGGTAAGAGCCTGAACACTTGAGCTGCTTGAAGTTTTGGTGCTTGTTGTTTCTGATGGCCCTGTACTATAAGTGAAAATTATATATATGAAAAAAACCATATGAATGCTATAGAGAGTGGGATTTACTCTAATATCAAATCTAAATACAGGTTCAGCCATCTGTGTTACCTCACAACAGTTTCAGTAGTTTTGTACCGGCCTCCTAAAACACTTCGGCCAAAGTTTGGATCTCGGCTGAGGACAAGAAAAGTGAAATTAATTAACACAATGACACATTAAAAACAACAACAAATATTTCTGCTTTTTTTTTTTTTTTTTTTGTCAATGGTACCATGTTTGAGGAGTTTACTTACTCAACGGCTTCATCCTCATCATCTGGTTTTTTGATCCAACTGTTGTCTTTCAGGAGAGATGTTTTCTTTTTGCTGTCATCAATTGCCTGACTAGGACTGGTATATGAAGCTACACGTGCAGAAAAAACACACTAACTGACTATGAATCTTATATTGTGTAACTGTGAAAAGAATATTCACCATTTTAAACTATTCCAATTGTTGTTACACCACATTGATTTTCTCTTACTTTGACATACTCACTAGTGTGACATGTACTTACTCATTTTGAATTTTCACCTGTCAGAGGAAAAGACAATTCATTGCTGTGTGTTCATTATACAAGCCACTAGATGGTACTGTGGGTTAACAACACACACTTTATTGTAGGCAAAAAAAATGAATGAATCGTTTTCATGGCTGAAAGACTACTGTAAGTTTCACCAGACTCATCGATTAAAGGCCAAACTGGTTTGTCTTGATCTCTGTCTACCATGAGGGCACACCTACTCTTTATAACACACCTTTTTCAAACACGCCATTGACAGCAAAACAGAGGAGCATGTCATTAGCTATTGATGATAAAGACTGTGCCCTTTAAACTACTTTTGCTCTCTTACTCAACACGAGCTGCCTTATAGAAACAAGTAAATAAGAACATTTGTCAAACTAAAAACTTACACCTGGTTTGTTTAATTGATTCATAATTTTTGTCTGTCATTATCAAACTATAAAAATGTATTGGCCTACCTGTACATTTATAATTGCCTGCAGCATGTTATTAAGAAGTTGAGGAGAATAGAATATAGAAATCAGAAATCATATTCAAACTCTGAAAGTTTTGAATTCACATTATTTACTTATTTTTTTAACTAATAGTTTCAATTATTTTAGCAACATATATAATAATAATAATATATAATAATTGTACTGTTCAGGTGCCTCATCAGATCAATTTGTTCAATTCAAGCTATTGTTCAAACTTTACATTTTAAGAGTTAAAAAGAAGAAGAAGAAAGAAATACACATTTCTGTTTAATGTGTTTAAACAATACAGTCTATATAATCTATATTTCAATTTAGAACCGTACTATTTTGTCTTTTCCAAACTTCAAGAAACGTATAAAAAGACATTTGGGGATTTGGGGAAAAATGTTCATATTATTATGTAATATCATTAATGAAATCACAAGAAAACGCAGTACATACCTTGACAGAGAGCTCTGGGCTGAGGACTGTTTAAACTCTTACTAGCGGCAGCTTCTGACACCTGTGTAATAATCTGCAGTCTGCAATCACAGCTTTTGCATTTCTCCTGTTTTAACCCTGAAGGAGGTGATTCCAAGGCCACCCAAGGGTGTGGCCTGAGACAACAATCAAAGAATTCTGTCTTTCAACATGTTTTTTCTGCTGTCGCTGCCGGAGTACTGTCTAAGGACTAAAACAATTAGCAAACATTCTATACCACTGTTCACATATAAATACCTTATATGAGCTATGAGAAATTTAAGATAAGATTGTTCTAGAACCTGGCTATGTTTCAATGCTATAGATATTGTTCATATGGACTTTACACAGCTGGATAAGAACAGGAAGTGGAGTTCAGTGAGAGTGAGAAAGTCTATTAATTGCTGGGTAAACACAGTACCTTAAACATGATGAGTGTAACATCTTACTGTGGTCCTATGCTAGAACATAGTAGTAATATAATACTGATGACCTTGAATGTATTATATTTCTACTAATAAAAAAGTAGTAGTTGAAGTGAATGTATTAACGTTCTGTAACAATACTCTTTCACAAGTTCCATCTGTTGAATGTTTTGACTTTGGGTCTGGTCACAGGACAGCTATATATGATTGTGTGACAATCATGAAAATGTGTAGAAAAGTCATATAAATTTACATACCTTTGGCCAATAAATAAAAATAAAATAAGCGAAACCTAGACACCAGGACAATAAACACTGGGAGTGACCGAGATAGGTTGATCAAAAGTATGAGAAGTGCATAGCATGCCGAGGTGTGACAGATGATTATGACAGGCAAACCCCTCCTAGGCATGACAGCAGGAAGGAATGCAAACTGCCCTACAAACACCACAGTGTCATTTATTTCAAATGAAGGAACCCGATGTTTTAACATAAAATGACATTATTACAATGTGCTAATGTTTACTTCAAAAACTACCACATCAACATAGAGACCTGGTGGCGCTAGAGCCATGTTTATATCAATTTTGTGCAACACAATAAATACAATGTGTTTCTTAAAGCAGTGCAAACAATCACTTTTTGTCAATAATGTCAGTCAGCCAAGTCTCAGATAAAACTTTTCATAATTTAACTAAACACACACAAACACCAACACAAAATTTAAAGTAATAATATGTTCGTCTGAACAATCCTAACAGTAAAATCTAGGGGAAAGTTTTTTTTAATCTAAATGTAAAATGCTATCATTTATTTTTGTTGCATGTTCTTAACCCATATAGGCTACTACCTCTCCTCCCAATCATGTCAACAAGACAGATAACAAACCATGGGGTCAAATGATTAATCAGAGTACATTCGTCATTAGATCGAACTTTTCATGCCTCAGTGCTCAGTCCTACCTAAACACTAGAATGAAAAGAACACTCTTCCACATAGGCAAACTAAATTAAACCAAATCCCAAATGCTTATCCAAAAGCTCATTGACAAAAAACCTTGAAAACATACCCTCCAATTATGCTCAGATTCATTCCACTTCTAATGGTTAATCCTAGAATCATACAGGTCTAAAGCTATGCCTCACTGTGTTTGCTAAATTCTTCTGTAAAGAGTCAGCTGTCAATACTGCTGGAATAGCCGGTTGGCATCATGCTTCCTGGGTTGCTGGGAGAAAACACTGTAGACTGACCTCTCTCCTACCATTGGGCCACAGCAATGCTTTACAACCAATAAAGGTTCACTAGAGCTGCTTTAAGTCTCTTTCTCAGTATAGGCCTATATGGCTGCAAATACACACAGGCCTGTGACAGGTACTAATCTTTGATGTAGCATATGTGTATTTGCACATGTGAAATGGTTGTGCATTGGAGAAATCGCAAAAGAGTGAATCAGATAGGCCTTCGTGTGAAAATCCTTTCAAATTAGGCATTTGGGTGTCACCAGACAGATCTAATAACATGCACATATCCTACCCTATATTTGGTCTAATGTTGTGGGCCTTTCACAGTTTGAAGATGTGAGGCATTAAAGCATTTACATATTGACAAAAATATATCAATGTATTGCTCTATGAGGCATTTGCTTATAGTGAGATTTTGGCCTAGCCATTAAACAGATCAGTTAGCCTATGTTCCAAATCATTCAGGGTGGGGCTTTCTGTAGGATTGGCACCTACAGTAAATTATACTGGAAGCCTATAGTCTACTCGTAAGTGATGTAGAAGAAGGAAGATTATACAAAATGAGAGCAGTCCAAATGAAGTAAGAATAGAAATTAAAGAAAAATAAAAACAGTCTGCTAGTTTTAGATAAAACTGGGAGGGGCTCTGGATGGATGACAGTGAATTAAATGTATAGATATCGAATTTGCATCACATGTTTAAAATAATCTGTGGTTCTTATTATTGTCCTCTCTTTTACCTATACACTGGTAACCTCTGCTATTATCAGCTATTATCAGCCATAGGTCATAAAATTAGAATGGAGGGAATGACAGAATAAGCCTATACTAGCATCGCTCAGTTTTGGCGTATGAAAATATACGGGTGTTACACAGAGAACTGTGACCTGTCGATATGTTTCACTGCAGGGGGTGCAGTTGGGCATTTCAGCGAATTGTCTGCCACACCATAACAGGAACCTTTAACCCTAAACTTAACCATATCTTATAGTTTATCAAAACCCATCTTACGAGCCATTGGGGTAGGTGTAGAGAATAAAGAACAATCCTTTCAATGTTTAGATCAGTTATTGCACAGCTACTGTCAGATTTGGTGACTTGTGCTTTCCTGCCTTTATACAGACCACAGATAGAATATGGTGTGTCCAAAATAAAAAAAAAAATGCTTGGAAGAAAACTGATTAAACAAAGAATTCAATATAAAAATCAAGATGTCTGCGTAATTGTTTATTAAACAAACCCTTAAATGTACAACAGTGCCCCCTGCAGTCCAACATATCGATAGGTCACAGTTCTCGGTAGCACCTGCATGCTAACGACGCAAGACTCTGCTAGGGAGGGGAGGGATGATGGAGCTAAGATGGCAGCCCAACTGAGGGTGCTGCCTCTCCAGGCTCAAGAAATAATCTGGGGACGATTACAACCAAGACACGACAAGGCAGTTCATTGGAATCCGTGTTTTCTGGAATTTTGCTAGAGATGTTGTTATGGCTTTAAAAGATTTACTCGAGAGAAAATTGCGACGACTATTCGGACGGATCGTAGTGCTGTTGCTGCAACACTAGATTGGCTGCAATTTGCGCTTACAATAACAGCGGAGCCAGGGTGCTATTTGTGGTATTAATACACCTAGGAATGAACAAATAATGTGACGCTGTTGGATTTAATGACAAGTGGTTTACATATGATGGCTAGATATTGTCTGGCTGACATAACATTTATTTGATATATGCATTGTTCTCCAAAACGATGATGTGTGCTGCTGCGGCAGCGGCCGCCGGTGGAGGTGTCCTGCCCTCATCCTCGCCGTCGATGGCGCTGGGTGTCCGGGTTATTTCTGCTGCTGGAGCCGATCTATCCTCCATCGGTCCTGGGATGGGGTCTTGTGCCGCTCCCGGGCCCCAGTCGGATTGTCGGACTCGGTACCAGCTTTTACTCTCAGGGCGATCTTTGGCGGAAAGATACAGGAGGATTTATACCACCGCTATCAGCGATAAAGAGCAAGGGATAAATCAAGGAAGGTGGGTGGCTTGTGCGCTGCATATTCTAAATGTTAAAAACTGGAGATGGGCTGTCATTTGAATGGCTAACAAAGCTAATAAGTGTTAGCTATGATAAATCTTGGTTCAAATGTGGTAACTATTAGCTTAGCGCTCGCTGCTCGGTTATGCTTTAAGTAATTTCTCTAGGTTTAAAGTCGTTTGTCAGAGATGGCACAATGTTGTTTCTCAACATTTAGCAGAAGAGAAACGCTGAGGGTGCAGGCTGGTGTAGGGGTCAGTCAGATTGCTGGGTAGCATTATGCCTGACTTCCCTAGCACTTGTCAGTCAACCAGGCTAACGCTATGGGAGAACAATGTACAAATGAGCTTGAGCTCATAGCACTTGGTGTATAACGAAAAATATAAATATTCATAAGGACATAATAGACACCACTGTTTTGCGACTCAAACAACTACACAAATTGTTTATACTTGACAAGCTAGCTCTGTCATCATAGATTTGGTGCGGTGACGTTAGCTAACAACTAAGCTAGCTCAGCATGTCCTGACACTGCCCAGGCAAAACATTTAACTCACTAGTGGTCACAGATAAAATACCCTTTTATTTTATTTTAGCATAATTACAGCTTTTGTATTCAGGCCCAGCGGCCTCACTGTTTAGATAGAAGTTATATTCATTATGTTCTATATATTCTATATATATTCTAGACATTAGTGATTTATATTCCTAGAGCTTTGCAGAGGATTGTCATAAATGTAAACACATAAAATATCACATAAATGTCTCCAAAACTGGACTTGTTTTTGGACGTGTCTGTTTGGGTGAGGATGAGTTGGACTGTGAGCTGGTAACACACTTAACTTACATCATTCTGTCGGGTTGTAGACTCCCTATCTGTAGGTTTTCAGAACAGTTGTCTATCTTAGTATCGAGGGCTATTTTTTGTGATGCAGAGCATGAATGTCTGGCGCATGAAAACACATTTTGTGAATGTGTATTCCGACTATTAAAATAAAAGTGTATTATTATAGAATAATGTGAACGTTCAGATAAATTGGTTCCTAAATTTCAGTTCATTTTGTACTGTAAACGCTAAGTTATTATTTAAATGTGACATTCATGTGTGATGAATCCAAACATGAATTCTGGCTTTATGCTAAGATCAAATTATTTTTTAGACTACAAAGTGTTTGTTGTATGTTTTCAGGGGAAAGAAAGCTTTGAGTAAGAAGAAACTGAAAAGACGTCAGAAGGTCAAATCAAAAGTGAAATCAAGAACAAAGGTAAGAAATACTATTGTTCGGGGAGGTATAAAGCCTGATGTTAGGATATTGGTCTTGGGCTCACTATAGAGACTGAGGATCAGTGTTGAGGGTAGATTCTTTACAGTGATGTGTTTTGAGCAGAATGGCTGGTGAGATGCCAGTATGCCAAGCAATAAGCCGTTCAGGAGAGAGATGGGTAGAACATGGGAGTGGCTCTGACTTGTGCATGATGTCCTGTTGCTGAGCGACCTAATGTGTTTCTCATCTCCACGGCAACAATTGCCTGCCTCCATCTCTATCATCTATCCAAAGAGGGAGCCTAGTCTGTAAAAGATGTTATAGCTTACTTTTTTATAGACAATTTTATTTGTACACATTGTTTCTTTGCTTCAAACACAGAGACTGCTCTATGGTGTATTGGTAATATTAATATAGCATATGATACATCTACAAAGTCTATGTGACTGTGTTATCTTTATCAAATTTCTTTAAGGCAGACAAATAAATGTAGAGGTGGCTAATCAGTTAACCTCTCTTCAGAGTGCTTTATTCAGCTAGTTCTACAAATGTTCTACAGTGCTTCAGTAAAAATTTGTTTGCAGGCAATCTTGCTGGATTTGTAGGCATAATACCCACGCTTGCTTTGTCATATCACCACCAGAATTTGAAAGATTGTGAGCTTTTTGGATTCAGTGCTTAATACAAGAAATCAGAACCAAAGACAGCAAAATCCATTTTGAAGAGGGTAATGTAATGTCTTGTTTACAGTAAGCCTGCAAACTGTACCATACAGTTAAGGACACAAATAATAAACAGGACATTAAGCATATATTGGACTAAAACAAAACATGAAACACATTATTAATAAGTTTCCAAACAACAGGTTTGTTAAATTATTAAAGGTTCCAAACAATTATTATTTCTAACTTATTAGCCTTAGCCATACAAAATTAGCAATGAATAAGCACTTGCAAAGCTTGCTGTTGCTTTCCCCTCTGACCTACAACTCTGTTATGCAATTTTTCTTTAATCTTGACAAAAAAAAGACTCCAAGCGGTAAGAAAGAGAACTATAACAGATACATGGCCCTTGTCAAATGTAATTATTGAATGGTAGCAAAATTTTTACTTGGAGATTTTCTATCTGTGTGCATCATTTAATTGCTTGAATATGTTAAAATAGAAATGTAAAATCTTTGCCAAAATGAAGTCCAGCAAGTCATCTGCTGCATGAGCCATGTGACACTGCTTTAGAGTTGCTTTTCAAAATAAACATTTTTTTTTTTTTTCGCTTAATAGGAAACAGGACAAGAAGGGATTGATTACACAGTCTAACAATCAGTCTTAGGGTTTCTGTTTGTGTCACCATAGTACAGGAATGAAAGCCTATATATTTGAAGTGCTCAGCCTCAACCTACAGTTTGTCTATACTTGGCCTCTGTTATTACTGCTGTGGATTCAAATTATTACAAAGATCTCTTGTTCAGTTGATTAAAGAAAATTTAAGTGCCTCTTACTGATGATGTGCTCAGCTTAGGGTTACTTTGCCATTGATGCAACCCAATCAGCAAGAGAACAACAGACACTGCAGCCAGCTAATATCCACCCCACTGGTTTGAACCAAGAATGAATGACCTCTCATCACAAATAAATGACATCACCTTCTGTGACTGTTATTTCAAAATGCAACAGTGCAAGAGAGGCAAACTAATCAATACAATTCTCAAGAGGTTGTCTCAGGATAGTAGCAAGAGGCCTTGCCTGGAGGGGGCAGGGTAATCATATCAATGACTTCATGTGTTGTGTACAGAATAGTATGATGCCCAGTTTATTGTGACCTGAAACACAATCGATTTATTATAAATAGTAATAACTAGATGCTTTGTCCACTTTTTGTAATTCATGCCTTCTTTACTTTCCTTGTGTAGCCCAGGATTTTTGCTTATGTGTGAAAGGGCATTTTGTAAATTACTTTATATTTCTGTAGGCTGAGAGTTTAGATGGAGCCCTGTGTGTACCAGACATCAAGCTGCACAGCAACCCTTCTGCATTTAATGTCTACTGCAATGTGCGGCACTGTGTCCTGGACTGGCAGCAGAGAGAGGCCTCCCTGGTGTTGGCCTCCAGGAGCTCAGTGCAGAGTGGTGACTCTGACAGTGAAGAGGAGGAAGAGTACCGTGAGCCAGCCGTCAAGCTGCCAAAGGTAAGTGTGTGGCCATTTAACATCGTCAGTGTCCACTTTCTATATGAAAAGTCAAGAAAAAGTTGGAGCATGACATCTCAACACCTGTGAGGGTCATGAAAGAATAATGAAGCTTTAGCTCTGAATAAAGTTTTTGAGATACACAGAGCTAAATATTGTCATAATTACATTTGACCCTTGTTGAATTTAAAAGATTTGTCAGTTATGTTTTGCTGTTTAAATTATCTTTTTAATTTTTAATTCTGACTTAAAACTTTAAATGAACTCACTTCAGCTCTTTATACTTTCTGGGTTTGTCATTTAGAATGTTTTATATATCCTGTTGTAAACGTGTTTTAACTGGAAGAAGACTAATAGGAAATTAATTTTTTTCTCTGTTCACAGATTATTGGTATTGGCCTATGTGGGGTATTTGAGCTAATAAAGGAGACACGGTTCTCTCACCCTTCACTTTGTCTGCGTAGCCTGCAGGCATTATTGGATATGCTACAAGGACAACAGCCAGAGGGCTTTCAAACGGAGCCCCCTGATGTGTTAGGTAAGACATACAAAAAGTAAAAATATTTTACTTTAGCAAAAGAATTCCATTGCTTAAACAGCTGATAATTAACTTTTATAATAATTTTTTTTTACTGTACTAGATTATTAACTTGAACATAAAAATGTTTTCTAGAATCTTTGTTCCAGTTGTTGCTCGAGACCACTGTACGGAGCACAGGGCCCAATGACCCAACCGGTCAAGCTATTACTGCTCTTTCATGTGCCTGCCTCTTCAGTCTGGTGGTGTCCTGGGGAGACACTGGCAAAATCCTCCAGGCTGTTTCTGCCATCCTTACAAACAATGGTAGCCATGCCTGTCAGACCATACAGGTAGTTTATAAATTTCTACTGATAAACATAAATGAAGTCTTAAACATGTGTTGTAATCAGACAAAATAACCTCTTATAGTCCTCACATGGCATACTGCCTTTATTATGGCAAATAGTTATTTAAATCTGTTTTGGTCTCTACTTTTTTTTAAATTTCAGACTGCTTAATGAACCTCATAGTGTTTGGGTAGAATTATTGGCTATAATGTTTACCTGGATAGTGGAATGTCTGTGTTTTGAGTCATCTCTGAATGGTGATTCTCTGCACTGACTCATAGCTGCAAAAAAGGAATATTCATTTCATTGGAAAAAAAAGCTAACTGGACAGAATGAAAATGAATCTGTAGCTTCGATTTTGTCATGTATGAAAGTGAATAAATGCAGCACAGGCACAAATCATTTAACTTATTCCGTTCTCTTTCACGCCTTGCTAGGTGCCCACTATCCTGAATGCACTACAGAGAAGTGTACAGGCTGTCTTGGTAGGAAAGATTCAAATTCAAGATTGGTTTAGTAATGGCATCAAACGTGCAGCCCTGATGAACAAATGGGTCCTGAAAGAGGTCTCTATTGATGAAGATGAGCACTGTCTTCTACAAACTGATGGATCTTTCCTATATTTGCTCTGCAAGGATGGTCTTTACAAAGTGGGCTCTGGCTACAGTGGGACTGTCAGGGTACGTGTTACACGGAGCTCCAATTAAATGTGTATATCTGATGTGTGACATTAGAAAAGTATATATGTTTTGTTATTACCATTATTTGTATTTACCATTTGAAAGAGTAAATAATTAATATTGTGACCTAAATAATAATACAGAAATCTTGCTCCTCTCGTTCAAACAAATTTTTGATTGGTTTCATGGAGATTGCTGTGTAATTAGTTAGGGATTTGTGTTAATCATGGACTACTGCCTAATTTTGTAATGTTTTTTCAAAGCATTTGCATTATGTGTTGTAGGGCCATGTATACAACTCCACGTCTCGCATTAGAAATCGAAAGGAGAAGAGGTCATGGTTGGGCTTTGCTCAGGTGGTGTATCTTCAATTTAACAAATATTTATAGTTTTCAATAGTAGTCAAGTATATCAAGGGTCTAAAGTGAATATCTTGTGTCTGTTTGTTCTCTTTAGGGGTACTTGTTGTATCGGGACACAAGTAACCATAGCATGTCAGCCATTAAAATCAACCCTGAGACTCTGGAGCATGAGGGGGCTGTTTCCATGCCAGGTGCTGAGAAAATATGTTGTGTTTGCTGTGATGACATTTTACCAGATGAGTACGGAAGATTTAAAATAAGTATATTAGATCTCAGCAAGTCAATTTTCTTCTCTCTACAGGCCAGCATTCAGATGGACAGAATATCATCTTTACTGATGGAGAATACATCAACCAAATTGCAGCTTGCAAAGATGTATGTTTACCTAATAATATAGTAATGACTCAGCCACCACATATGGGCATTCTACAAAGAGTCTAATCTCTTAGGAGTTGTCTGCTTGTAAGCATTGGGCAGTGTGAGTGGGGGAGGGGAGAGTATTCAAGTGCTGTAGCATCCATGCACTGAATCTGCCATTCTCGCGATCCTCTCGTAAATGGTCAAATTAGAGCAAAAGCTAAAAATTTGGGCAGCACTGATTACAACACGCTTGTTAAAAACTCTTCTTTCATTAACATTCAATATTATTAAGTTTACCTAATGTTCATATAGCCATGTTTTGAAGGGACTGTATATATTTTACATCTAGTAATTGTAAGACAAATAATGAAATTGCTGTTTTGCTATACCTAGTCACTTAAGTAAAACCATATTGTTCTTGTATAAATTCAGTGCAAGTAAAACTTTTGTTTGCAATGTTATTTGCTAGCAAACTATGCCTGAATCTGTTGGTCTTGCCTCCTGCAGGATGGTTTTGTGGTTCGAATCTACACAATGAGCTCTGATCCAACCCTGCAGCAGGAACTGCAGCTGAAGCTTGCAAGAAAATGTCTGCATGCTTGTGGCATATCACTTTTTGACCTCGAGAAGGATCTGCACATCATCTGTAAGTGATGCTGCTTTTGTCACGCCACAATAGACAGAGTTGCAAATTTGTAATAAAAATTTTAATTTAATAATGTTCATGTTCATGTTCATAACTAGTATGTGTCTATATCTCAGGCACAGGCTTCGATGAAGAGGCAGCACTTATTGGAGCCGGCAGGGAGTTTGCTCTGATGAAAACTGCCTCTGGAAAGGTAAGCGTGAACATTCTCTCTCTGCTGATGTGTCACAACAGTTTTTCAGAAGATGTAAATCATTTGTAATCATTTGTTTTGCTAATGATAAGAAACACCTTTGTGCCACTGTGGGTATAACAAAATGAGTTGTCTTTTATCTTCTTCCCCTAACTGAGAATCTCCTGTGTTTAAAACATATGTATTCATTTAGATACATCACTATACAGAAATAAATGATTTATTGTTTTAAAAGTATCTGGTGGTGTTCTCATGAACATAATCTTGTCGTCTGCACTGTATCCTAGAGTCAACTCTGTATTTGGGAAGTACATAAAGTAAATAAAACCTGACTAGGCATTGAACAAAATAACTTGACTGTATACTGTATATTGTACAATACAGCCAGTGAGAGAAAATAGGCAATGCATTACTCCAAGTTTGGTTAGTCACTGTATGAAGTAATGCTTGGTTGAATAAGATATTAGACATTTTTTTGTTGGGTGTACTGGTTTTGTAAAACAAGAATGCCAACAATCTAGGCAGCTTGGGTGTGTGGAGGGTGTGGTATAACGCAGTAGGTGTGGTGCACTGTGCTTCTTTTGTAGATAGCAGTTCTGAGCAGCTGCTTGTTTTACTTTTCTGTGTCTGTGTAGCAGTCTAACCTCAGAGTACACTTTATCTTTAGATTACCTGGTGACTAAAAATAGGGCAGTTTACCTGTGTCTTGGCACAAAGTTCACTCATTACTTACCACAGGACTTTCTGACAGTCATGTGATATAAGTGACAAAAGTCACAAAACTATTTGTATTCACATATTTTAATTTATATTCACTTGGGATTGTGTGGGTTGTTATGTAAATAGAGTAATAATTGTTATACCTATTAGTTGTGTTGCTAATTCTGATAAAAAGTCTGGTAAACTATTCTTGTATTGTATTTGGCGTATATAACCCCAATTCCAAAAAAGTGGGGACACAGTGTAAAATTTAAATAAAACAGAATTCAACGATTTGTAAATCTCCATAAAACTGTATTTTATTCACAATAGAACAACAACATATCAGTTGTTTTTTACCATTTCATGAAAAACAATAGCCCGTATTCTATAAGTAGGGACAGGGGCAACAAAAGGCTGGAAAAGTAAGTGGTATTAAAAAACAGCTGAAGAAGCAACTCATTAGGTTTAATACTGAGTACAAAAGGGGTGCATCTACAAATTGTGGAAAAATGTCATGGTTTATGAGATTTGCAAATCATTGCATTCTGTTTTTATTTACATTTTACTGGGGAATTGGGTTTGTAATAAAACAGAAAAAGAAACATTAAAAAATGGTTAAAAACTCAAATGACGGCAATATTTGCTTGTAGGTGTATTGCTCATTTAAGTATATCCCCTGATTTTTTTTTTATTTCAGATATACTACACAGGAAAATATCAGAGCCTTGGTATCAAGCAAGGTGGACCCTCTGCAGGGAAATGGGTGGAACTGCCAGTGACCAAATCTCCTAAGATTGTTCAATTTTCAGTTGGTCACGATGGCTCCCATGCACTGCTGGTGGCTGAAGACGGAAGTGTGTTTTTTACAGGCTCTGCCAGCAAAGGAGAAGATGGAGAGTCCAGTAAGAAAAACTAAAAATAAACTCTAGTCTTTTTGTTAGATTTAACAAAAACACATGCAGTGATTTGTTTGACTATTTAATGAAATCAAAATTGGAGGGAGCTAATCTGTATCGTCTCTCTCCATTCTGTTCACAGCTAAAAGTCGCAGACAGCCTAAGCCCTACAAACCTAAGAAGATGATCAAATTAGAAACAAAAACAGCAGTTTATACAGCATGCAACAATGGCAGCAGCAGTATTGTTACAAAGGATGGAGAACTCTACATGTTTGGAAAAGATGCCATTTACAGTGACAGCACCTGTAAGTTGTAACTTGTAACCCATGACAAATATTTACGTATTTGTTGGTATGTTGTTGGTCCAAAATTATATTTCTAGATCGGTAATGTTTTACTAAATATTTATCATTGTATGTTTTTTCTTTAACAGGTCAGGTGACAGACCTGAAAGGCCACTTTGTAACTCAGGTTGCTATGGGGAAAGCCCATACATGTGTCCTGACCAAAAGTGGTGAGGTGTGGACTTTTGGGGTCAATAACAAGGGTCAGTGTGGCAGAGACACTGGAGCTATGAGCCATGCAGGAAAAGGTAAGCAAATGTACAAACACTTCCAAATCAGTACAGTCACATAATAATGTATGTGGCATACCTGGAAATATTGATTTTGTTGCCTTTTATATTATTTTTTTATTAGCATTTGGTGTGGAGAGCATGGCCACAGCTATGGACGAGGACTTGGAGGATGAACTAGAGGAGAAGGAGGAGAAGAGCATGATGTGTCAGCCAGGCATGCATAAATGGAAACTGGATCAGTGCATGGTCTGCACAGTGTGTGGTGACTGTACTGGTTACGGTGCCAGCTGTGTCAGTAGTGGACGTCCTGACAGAGTACCAGGAGGGTGAGAAGACACTAGTTGAATATAGAGCAAATAATATAGTCATCTCCTACTGTGTTTTTATTTACAAGGGCTGTAGCAAGTTTAATTTGTTGACTGTCATCTTTATGTAGTTATCAGAGTTAATATGTTGTGTTTGTTTAATGTTATATTTTGATCTCCACCAGTATCTGTGGCTGTGGATCTGGAGAGTCTGGCTGCTCGGTGTGTGGATGCTGTAAAGCTTGTGCCAGGGAGCTGGATGGTCAGGAGGCCAGGCAGAGAGGCATCTTTGATGCTGTGAAGGAAATGATTCCACTGGACCTGCTGCTAGGTATGACAAGTAATGCCTCAGCCTTTATCATGTTAAATCTAACAATATTTCTCTGTCATCATATGTTTAATGTCACACTGAACTACATGTGCATGCAGTAAAGCAATACATTTTAACCTGCATCAAATATGAATTTGTTGTCATTATTGCCTGCATCTTATACATGGAACAAACTTGATGCTCTGTTGTTAGGTGCTCTGCCACCCTGTTGCTTTTGCTGCCTGTATTTAAACCATTGTTTTCACTTGGATGCAGTATTTCACACTTCAATAATCAGTATTTATTTGTCTTATTTGTACGTTGTTCAAAATAATTGCTTTTCATCACATCTTTCCATCATTCATTGATGTGTGTCTGCTCTGTCTTTCCCCACTTCTTTTCGTCTGCGACTTGTCTCGGCTGCCTGTACTTCGGGTCTTTTGTATTTTAGCTGTGCCTGTCCCTCCCCCTCCAGGAGTTAACATTGAGGAGCACATTCAAATTCGCCAAGAGGAGAAGCGACAACGGATCAACCGACGGCATCGACTGGAAGAGGGTCGAGGTATGGATTGGGCCAGTGTCTGGGATTGGACTACAGTGTGTGATTTTGTTGCTTTAACAAGTTATAAACTCCTACACTGCATAATTACAAACATAGGCAGCCAGAATTAGAAGGTGATGCTAATAGTACCCTTTAGGAGGCTGTGTGAGCTTGGGTGTTGTACCTTGGTGACTTCTCCCTTGCTTGTGTCTCATAATTTTTCACTGTGTGTGTATTTTTGTGGTGTAGTATTATCATGTGTTCTTTCCCATTTGTGAGCATTGTGCATGCATGTGAAAGTTTTTTTCTCCCTCAGGCCCTCTTGTTTTTCCTGGTCCCATTTTTATGAACCAGCGTGAGCAGGCCCTAGCCAGAATAAGACCCCTTCAGGCACTAAGGCATAAACGGGACAAGCACAAAGGTACTATGGTCTTCACTAACTCAATGGGTGCAGAGACACCCCTTTGACTCATCTCCCAATCTGGCTGTCCCGCCCAACCTCCTTTCTCACTATACAAAGGCAGGATTCTTGTGTGTCTTCACCAGGTCTCATGATAACAGTTACTGCAGTCAATCAGCAAAAAGCTCTCCCTTTGACTTACAGCACATTGAAAACATTGATAACCCTTTTAGACAAGGATCAGACTGGCTGGGCACCCTTCATATATGTTATTCCACAAGTTGTTGGCTGCATTTGCTGCCATGTCTTTAATAGAAAAACTTTGGATAGTTGATAAGCTGACAGATATGACACAGGGGAATTATAGTTAGTATTTCCCTAACTTTAGTATGTGTGTAGATGATGACCTGTACAGGTGCTTTTCCGTTTACTGAGTTGTCTTTTTTAAGTATGTTCTCACTATATTTTCAGAACCTGCAAAACAAGAATTAGAATTATTTATTTATTATTGTGTATGCATTATAATGTAATAAATACAATTTTTTTGTCTGACCGTTTGAGTGTGCGTGAATGCAGGATTAATAGATTTATTTTGGATTATTTCCCTTATTCTTTTTCACATTTTACCTCAACTGTACTATGAATCTTTGCCTCACAGGGCCATCTTTGATATTTAAAAATTAAAAGTACTTATGCCAGCCTTTCAGTGTTGTTTAACAAACAAACTTCTTTGGGACTTGATCTACAGCACATCTGGCATGACCGGATTCAGAAGTGCTGTTAACTTCTGTGCTAGGTAATGGGTCAGTTAGGTAATAGTCATAACCTTTAGTGTAATGCATCTGTCAATGAGTCTTTACGCTGCTGTTTGCTATAAAGTTTGCGACATAAGCAGGCCTGAGAGTAAACCCGTTTTTTTTTTTCTCAAACTGTGAGTGACAGTTGTTATATTTTAAAGATGAATCCTTTGACTGGTTGGTTAAAGCCTTACTGAGAGAGGTATTGTTTTCACCTATTTGTCCTGTGCTTCTCTTTACCTTTGTCTTCTGGGTCCTGCCACCACTTTATCCTTTTTTTTCCCAGGAGTTTGCAGAGACATCTTGCTGGCTAAAATCTCTCTCCTTTTCGTATCAAAGAGGCTAACTTGAGTTTTTGCCTTACAGATGGTAGCAGTGAGCGTGGAGAAAAGGATGCCAGCAAAATCACCACCTACCCCCCTGGGGCAGTGAGATTTGACTGTGAGCTGCGCGCAGTGCAGGTCAGCTGTGGTTTCCACCACTCAGGTAAGGTATAATTCTTCACAGATACTTCTGCAGCTTTGATGAGAATAAAAATAGAAAATACATTTTATGTTGTTTTACAGTGGTTCTTATGATAAATGGGGATGTCTACACATTTGGTTATGGTCAACATGGACAACTTGGACATGGAGATGTCAACTCTAGGTACATAGGATTTTGTTATATACTAACATTATAGCAATCTTTTTTTTTTTTTTACAAAATCTGAACTTCACAACCTGAACTACATTTTCTTCAGGGGTTCTCCAACTTTAGTTCAAGCCCTCCCAGGTCCCAGTGTGCAGGTGACAGCAGGCAGTAACCACACAGCTGTTCTTCTAATGGATGGACAAGTCTTTACTTTTGGCAGCTTCTCAGTAAGACGATTATATAAAGTTTTTTTGCTTTATGACAAAGCTATTTATGTGTGCAGGGCTTCAGTGTTTGGGTTTTAGTCAGACAAATATTATAAGAAGGATTGCCTCTATGTTTTTAGAAAGGGCAGCTGGGACGTCCCATCTTAGACATGCCCTACTGGAATGCAAAGCCATCTCCCATGCCTAATATTGGTGCCAAATATGGACGAAAAGCTACCTGGATTGGTGCCAGTGGAGACCAGACCTTCCTGCGGATTGACGAGGCTCTTATCAACTCCCATGTCCTCGCTACTTCAGAGATCTTTGCCAGCAAACACATTATTGGCCTTGTGCCCTCTTCAATGTCTGAGCCCCCTCCATTTAAATGTTTGCTTATCAACAAAATGGATGGAAGCTGCCGTACCTTCAATGACTCAGAGCAAGAGGATCTACAAGGATTTGGCCTTTGTCTTGACCCTGTCTATGATGTTATATGGAGGTCAGGATTTTTTTCTTTTCTTTTATTTATTATTTTTGTATTATTTCTATTATTATGTATGATAATATATCCATGGTTTAAAATATTTTGCATTTGCTTTCTTTGATCATTTTCAGGTTCTTGCCTGCCTCAAGAGAAATGTGGTGTTACAATGCAGTTATAGCTGATGCCAGAATGCCTTCTGCTACAGATCTACAGTCTCGCTGCAGTATTCTTAGTCCAGAGCTTGCATTACCCTCTGGATCTCATGCATCGACCACTAGGTCTCATGCAGCCCTTCATATCCTTGGTAAGCACTTGTATCAACCGTTCATATTTTTTATGCTTTTTGTAAAACTAGGTGTAGGTGTATGTAAATGTAAATCTAAGTCAATATAACTATTGTTTGCACTATACTTGAATTATAAACATTGATGTACACACTGTTTTGTTTAAATAGGCTGCCTGGATACGCTGGCTGCAATGCAGGAGCTAAAGATGGGTGTAGCCAGTGCAGAGGAAGAGACTCAGGCAGTAATGAAGGTCTACTCCAAGGAAGACTACAGTGTGGTGAACCGCTTTGAGAGTTAGTAGGCTCTTTTTGAATAATGCGTATCTCAGTACACTGTGCTTTTGTTAATGGGATTCCTGAAGAGCCTTACTCTGTAGCTAATTGTACAATTAAAAAACATTGGATGGGATTGTTTTAAGTACTGTTCTGTATTTGTTGTTCCATGTTTTAGGCCATGGTGGTGGTTGGGGCTATTCAGCCCACTCTGTAGAGGCCATCCGCTTTTGCGCTGATGCAGATATCCTGCTGGGTGGACTGGGTTTGTTTGGTGGACGAGGGGAGTATACTGCCAAAATAAAGGTAACTGTTGTGTGATCTTTGAGTAATGTATTTTACATTTCCTTGTTCAGTGTAAATTCTGAAAATAGACATTCAATATCATTATTAATATTTTATAAATTTTCAATCTCCCTTTTACAGCTTTTTGAATTGGGACCTGATGGAGGTGACCATGAGACAGATGGTGATCTGCTGGCTGAGACTGATGTACTGGCCTATGACTGTGCCGCTAGGTATAGCCAGTGTGTGCAATCATTTTTTTTCTAGCTGTGTATATACATATAGATTAGACTACTGACTTGTTGGTTTTATAACTCAGGGAGAAGTATGCAATGATGTTTGATGAGCCAGTGCTTCTTCAACTGGGTTGGTGGTATGTGGCATGGGCAAGAGTGTCCGGCCCCAGCAGTGACTGTGGTTCTCATGGACAGGCTACAATTACTACTGATGATGGGTAAAATAAATCAATATCAATTAATTATCTCATGTGTCATTCATTTAAAACAGTTCAGTGGGCACACTTGATGAATTATTTTATATATTCATTTTTTTAGAGTGGTATTTCAGTTTAAAAGCTCTAAGAAGTCAAACAATGGTACAGATGTTAATGCAGGTCAAATACCACAGCTGCTCTATAGGTGAGTATATTTCTTTAATTTGGTGGTTATTTTTTTCTTACTTTTTAAAATCTTTTTAAATATTTGTATATTTCTTTAATTTCAGGCTTCCATCAAATGATGGCAATGCATCTAAAGGAAAACAGCAGACTAGTGAGCCAGTCCATATTCTCAAGCGCTCTTTTGCTCGTACGGTCTCTGTGGTAAGTAGTGTCTTATTATTTTAATTCTATTTTACAATGCTGTACAATTTGCCCTAAACAATATGTCTCTGTAGGAGTGTTTTGAATCATTGTTGAGTATCCTTCACTGGAGCTGGACCACCTTGGTTCTTGGAGTAGAAGAGTTGCGTGGCCTTAAGGGCTTTCAGTACACAGCCACCTTGCTGGATCTGGAGAGATTGAGATTTGTTGGCACATGCTGCCTTCGCCTTCTCAGGGTTTACATCTGTGAGATCTTTCCTATCGCAGGTAGAAATCTTGTATTTTTTGGTCTGTTGTGCTGTCTTGCCTGTAACAAACATCAGAGATTGCACAAATTAACTATTTTAGAACAAAATTAAATTGTTCTTCCTTTTCTTTCATTGTGTTTCCAGCCAGCACTAAAGCTGTTGTGGAGGAGTCAAGCAAACTAGCAGAGTGCGTAGGAAAGACACGCAGTCTGTTAAAAAAGATCTTATCAGAAGGCATAGACAACTGCATAACCAAGCTGGACAATGACCCCCAAGGCTATTTGTCTCAGCCCCTTACTCTACTAGAAGCAGTGTTACAAGAGTGCCACAACACATTCACTGCCTGCTTTCACTCCTTCTATCCTACTCCTGCTCTGCAGTGGGCATGCCTCTGTGACCTGCTAAACTGCTTAGACCAGGTAATATGTTATTCATTGCAAAACAATACATGTTATGTTGTTCGGTTCATATCTTGTTACTTAAGCACACACAGAATAAAGGCTACTAAGCTACGAAATTGATAATTTCTTTCTCTTTTCTTTAGGATATTGCTGAGGCAAACTTTCGCACATCTAGCAGTCGATTACTTGCAGCAGTAATGTCAGCTCTTTGTAACACTTCTGTGAAGCTGACATCCATCCTGCCTATAGCATATGACGGTGAAGTGCTTCTGCGCTCACTGGTGAAACAAGTTAGCACAGAGAATGACTCTGCGCTTGCCCACCGCTTTCCTCTGCTGGTGGCCCACATGGAGAAACTAAGCCATGTAAGTTTTTGTAGTGCTTTTGAAGCTGCTATAGTGTCCTTGTACTGTTGTGGAAGTTGACAGTTTTTGTCTTTCTTTAATGCTCTCAGACTGAGGAGAATCTAATGGGCATGACAAGTTTCCGAGAGGTCCTGGAAAAGATGCTGGTGATTGTTGTGCTGCCAGTTAGAAAGAGCTTGAGAAAGGAGGTGGAACTGTTTTCTCCACATTTGGTCTCTAACACCTGTGGCCTGTTAGCTTCCATTGTTTCTGAACTCACTGCATCTGCCCTTGGTTCTGAGGTAAACAGTTTATTTTATTTAATTGATTAATTTTTTTTTTTTTTTAACAATTTTGGTCGTTTTTGGTCATTGCTAATACTAGATTGAAAAGAAGAATTGAGAAAGAAAGGGGAGGACCAGGAGCAAATAGACTTGAGACACCAACCTGGGTAGTCCATTAAAATATTTTTTGTAGTTTTTAGATCAGATCAGATCAGAGGCGAACTGTACGCTGTTTTTTTGTTTGTTGTCAAACTTTTGAAAACAATTGAATGTCCTAGAAAATATGTCACAAAGTAAATAGGGCAAATGTGTGCCACTCTTTCTTTCACATGTATATAATTATCATCCCACCATTTACATGTCAACTCATTTTGGGCAGATTATGTTACCATAGCAATCAGCATTTTGTGGCAGTCCATGCCATCCTTTTTTCCCTGTCTGTTGCCAAGGAAACATCTCCTCTTCCCCAAAGGACCTACATAGCCATGGCCACAGATGTGCCCAGCTTTTGTAAAATAGAGTATCAATTAGTATTTGTTTTTAATCATTATGGCTCAATGTGTTATGGTCAAAATGGTCGCATCATTAAATGATGTACAGCAGAAATTTGTTAATGTTTCGTACAGATGACAAAAGAGGTGATTATGCCTTGTTATGAAGAAAAGTTAGACTTATATACATAAATGTTGTTACTTATTGTATTATTTTCTGATTTTCTCATCAGGTTGATGGGCTGAACTCTCTTCACTCTGTCAAAGCCTCTCCTAACCGTTTCACCAAAACAAGCCAAGGCCGGAGTTGGAACACAGGCAATGGTTCTCCTGATGCCATCTGTCTGACAGTGGACAAACCTGGTGTTGTTTTAGTGGGAGTCTGTGTGTATGGCGGAGGAGGTATCCATGAGTATGAACTAGAAGTTCTTGCTGATGATGTAAGATATAATGATTTTATTTAAAATTTTAAATACCTTGTCATTTTGACTAGTTTTGCATTTGTATTATACATCTGTATCACTTGCTTTTAGGCACAGACAGAACATTCTGGAGATTCAGCTCATTCTCATAGGTGGACGTCTCTAGAGCTGGTAAAGGGCACCTACAGCACAGATGATTCTCCCAGTGATATTTCTGAGATACGCTTGGACAAGGCTGTACCACTCAAGGTAAGACCTTAAATGAGTGCTGAGATTTTTCCATGTGCATAAAACTCCATGTTTATGCCATTATTTTGTGGTGAATAATAATTTTTTTGATGATTATGTTGTCTTGCAGGAAGGGGTGAAATATGCAGTTCGTCTGCGAAACTATGGTAGCCGTACAGCTAATGGAGATGGTGGAATGACTACAGTGCAGTGCTCTGATGGAGTGTCCTTCACCTTTAGTACATGCAGTTTGAGCAGCAATGGGACTAACCAAACAAGAGGACAGATCCCACAGATTTTGTACTACAGGTAAAAATTATGGCATTTATTTAATCCTTTATTAACTTTTAAATTTTTTTTCTGACTGACATTTCCTTGTGTCTCAAGGAGTGAGTATGATGGAGATCTCCAGACACAACTACTAAGCAAAGCCAATGAGGAAGACAAAAACTGTAGCAGAGCTCTCTCTGTGGTCAGTGCTGTGGTGAGAGCTGCAAAAGATCTTCTGCACAGAGCTTTCGCTGTTGATGGTTAGTGTAGTAAAGCTATATTATATAGTAATAATATAGTAAATACTAATTACTAGGAAGATGGATTGGAGGGAATTTTCTACATGTACTGTCTTCTTTTTGTTCTGCAGCTGATGATATTCCAGAGCTTTTGAGTTCTTCCAGCTTGTTTTCAATGCTTCTGCCCTTAATCCTGGCCTACATCGGACCAGTTGCTGCATCTGTGCCTAAGGTATTGGGTCCATCTGACATGTGTGCCCTCTTCTCAAAAACTGTTTATCTCGTACTTGACTTTTTTTTAATCATTTTTTGGTCCTGCAGGCTGCTGTTGAGGTCTTTGGGCTTGTTCAAGAGTTGCTACCTGCTGTTTCAGCCCTCAACCAAAAATATGCTCCACCCACCTTTAATCCTAACCAGTCAACCGACAGCACCACTGGCCAGCCGGAGCAGGGCCTCTCAGCTTGTACCACCTCAAATCATTATGCAGTCATTGAAAGTGACCATCCTTACAAGCAAGCTGGTGTCACACAGTATAAGGTAAAGTATTCATTGACCCACTGCTTGCAAAGTAACCTAATAGTAATTGACTGAGGACTTATCTTTTATTATTACCTTGTTTTAGGTATCATTCCCTGACTGTGTTCGGTGGACTACGGTTGAGTTTGATCCACAGTGTGGCACGGCACAGCCAGAGGATGCGCTCCGTCTTCTTATTCCCAGTCGCATCCTTCACCTAGCTTGCCTTGGAGGCAAACCACTCATTCATGACACTATCAACACATGGACTGAACTCAAAAAATTTTCTGGCTCCACAGGATGGCCAACGACTGTCCTAGTGCTACCCGGTAAGAACATAAAATGCTAATAAAATGTATATAAAATGTGTCAGTTTATCAGAACTGTGATTAATAATACATTTCCATATAGTTTGTCAAAGCCCACAGAGGGGCTAACCATAAATGAAGTTATTAGAAAATGTGCCCTCAGCTTCTGAAATTTATTCCATAGCCCCATTTTCATATTTTATTTTCCCAATACTTCACTAATATCTTCTCACAGCTTCTATTTTTGTAACATTGCAGTAACTATTCTAGTTTTTTTACACTCTACTTACAGGAAATGAAGTTCTGTTTTCACTGGAGACTGCATCAGATTATGTCAAGGATGAAAAAGCTTGCTTCTATGGATTCAAATGTGTAGCAGTAGGTTATGAATTCAATCCTGGTCCCGATGAGGTGAGAATAGCATTCCCCCATTATTCCTCTGTTGTTTTATAAGGCATAAAAACCTTTGTGACAAATAATTTTACATGTTTCAGGGTATTATCCAACTAGAAAAGGAGTTGGCCTACTTGGGAAGTGTGTGTGCAGCTGCTCTGATGAAGAAAGACCTGGCCCTTCCTATTGGTATGGCAAAGTAAAAGCATAAAAAAATAAACAACATAAACAAACAAGATATGTCTTGAATGAACATTTCTGCTACGTGTCCCATTACTTTTTAAAATAAAATGTAATTTCAGGCAATGAATTGGAGGAGGATCTTGAGATATTAGAGGAGGCCTCGCTTCAGGTAAATCATTCTCAAACAGAAAAACAGTTGTTTTTTCTTATTACATTTCTTGGTTTTCCATAATAATTATCCTCATTTCTTTCTTTCTCGCCAGGTGTGTAAGGCACACTCAGGAATCTTGGGGAAAGGCTTGGCTTTGTCACACTCCCCTACTATTCTGGAGGCCCTGGAAGGGAATCTGCCACTGCATCTCCAAACCAATGAGCACTCTTTTCTTGAAGATTTCATTACTTGTGTACCAAACTCAAGTGGAGGACGGTTGGCTAGGTAAGTGTACAAGAATCTGCTTATTTTCAATGTAAAGTAACTGAGCAAAATCATGACATTTTAGTGTTCAGTGTACAGTAGTAAATCTTGACATAGTATGTTAGTTTATTATTGTCTTACCTAAGTGCCTTTGTTTCTTTTTTGTCCTTTATTACAGATGGCTGCAGCCAGACTCTTATGCAGACCCCCAGAAGACATCTTTGATCCTAAACAAAGATGACATTCGCTGTGGATGGCCAACTACCGTGGCTGTACAGACCAAAGACCAGTATGGAGATGTGGTTCATGTTCCCAACATGAAGGTAAAGAAATTTGGACCATTCTACAAAATGATATAGATAAATTTCTTCTAACCTCTTAAATGATTGAAAGTTACTGTTAAGCTGTAAGTTCTTGTCTGTCTTTTTATCTTAAGGTGGAAGTAAAAGCTGTACCTGTGTCACAGAAAAAGTCTGTGCAGCCTGAAAATGTAAAAAAGTTGCAGAGGCTACCAGGAGGCTCATCTCCATCATCTTCTGGACCCGATCTAACATTTGGAGGGCTGCCAACTCCAAAATTAGAGGCTACATATGAGCCAATGATTGTAAAAGAGGCTCGATATATTGCTATAACCATGATGAAGGTTAGCTCAGTGCTATTAAAAAGTAATGTTACATTTAAGATAAAGTTAATTAATTTTCTAAATATTAAATCACTTGCAATCCCTTGCTTGGATAGTTTTGCTTAATCAATGTGTGCGTGTGTGTGTGTATTAATATGTTTTTAGGCATATGAAAACTACTCTTTTGAAGAACTACGCTTTGCCTCTCCTACCCCGAAGAGGTAAGTGAGCTGAAGAATCAAAACACTTGAGTGAGATACAATCTTCTTATTGATTTGCTCTTACTTAGGCCCAGTGAAAACATGCTGATTCGTGCCAACACCGATGGAACTTACAGTGCCAACTGGACACCAGGAGCTGTGGGCCTCTACACCATTCATGTCACAATTGATGGAATCGAAATAGGTAAATTAATTTAAAAAATTTAAAAAAAGTTACCTATTTTTAACACAGGAATACATTGATCTATCTATAAGTTGATCTATATTTTGCCTGTTCAACATACCATACCATTTCCTCATCTTTCTGTGGCCCTTAAACATAAAATTTGTGTGAACACGTTTAACTGTTAAATGCTAAATATGGTTTATTTTAGTGCCGTTCGTAAAGTCTGCTTTTATTTTAGATGCTGGTTTGGAAGTGGAAGTTAAAGACCCTCCAAAAGGCATGATACCACCTGGAACTCAGATGGTAAAACCAAAAGCTGAACCCCAGCCTAGCAAGGTAAGCCCTTTTTTCATCAGCAGGTGTGACCATGAAGTGCATAGAAATCAAGACAGAGACATGTAGATGTCACCTCCAAAACAGTGCAATAACTTGAGAATGTTAAAGCAGTATTATGGTCTCAAAAGCATTTGCTGTAAAGCTTATGTGATATGGGTATTTTGTGGTCTATAATGGGCAAAACAAGCAACACATGCTAATAAAACACTTTTTACTCACTGCTCTTTGGTTGACCAAGCACCAGTCAGTCTAAATGTAAATAAGTACATAATCAGGAAATCATCAATGTGGTCATATTATTAGACCTAAATGAATCTAATGAATTACTTTTTTTCTTTGTGCAGAAGAAGTAGGAAGCAGGGTTTTGTGGGTTAATGCATGTCTCCAACTTTCATCTTGTCCTTTTCTTTGTCTTTACTGCTGCACTCATCATTACTTTTGACTTCTTTGCTCCTGCTGCTCACAATCTACATCTCCCCTTTGCTTCTCTCAGGTCCGCAAATTTGTTTCGAAGGACAGCGCAGGTCTGCGTGTGCGTAGTCACCCCTCCCTGCAGAGTGAACAGATAGGCATAGTGCATGTCAATGGCACCATCACTTTCATTGATGAGGTAATTGACTGCAGACAGGACAGAATGTAGTACGGTGTTACAGTGACTTAAGACACCCATTTTTTGGTCATTTTATTCACTTTTGATCATTTTTGTACTGTAAAAAACTTTCTTCTGTTTACAACAACTTTTCTTTCCTAAGCTATTAAGTGGTCCTCTTACCTTATTTTGCTTCACTTGCTTGCAGGCACTCTGAGGCTGCAGAAAATAAAACAACAAACCAATATTTTTTACTTAGTAATGCAACTTGAACCATTTGGCAGTAGCTTGCTTTACAAACTATATTTCTAAACGATTAATTTCTACTCAGCTCATAATTTTGATTCAAAATGTTTTCTGTGGCCTCAAGTGATGTGTGTATTGCTTCTCTTCTTGTAGTAACAGGGTGGAATGGCTGCTGTTGCTTGTTTTCCCTTAGATCCACAATGACGATGGTGTGTGGCTCAGACTCAATGATGAAACTGTTAAGAAGTACGTTCCCAGCATGAATGGGTACACTGAAGCCTGGTGCCTCTCTTTTAACCAGCACTTGGGCAGGAGCCTACTGGTCCCAGCTGACGTAAGTAGAAATCCCACTGAATAACCAGCATTGGTTTGATCACAACAGAAGCTCCTGTGCTCTTTATCTGGGGAAAAGCACAGAGAATATCTACACCTGTCATCATATTGAATAACTGTGCTTGAAACTAACTTCCCAATGTCTTCAAAGCATGGTAATCTAAGATCATCAAACATGATTTGTTGAGGTGTTCACTTGCATGAAAAGAGCAACACTGAAAATGAAAATGCTACTAACCCACTGTGCAAAAGAGCAGCACATGGGGGGTTGCATGCATGAACTCCAAAGCAGAAAAGTTTATATATATATTGACCATATGTTTCATTAGACAAATTAGTAAATGTTTATATGCATAAGGCATTAATAAAAACTCCATTGAAGTATTTAAAGAACAAAAGTGCAATTTCTTTCTACGATTAAATGTGTCAGTTTGCATTGTGTTAGCTGTCTTTTCCACATTGCTTTTCACTCACAATCCATAAACAGTTGCTCATTGCAACATGATAGCTTTTATCAAATTTTGCTCCATGTCACTAAAACCACTATGAAAAGTAGTGAAAATAGAGAGAGTTATGACATGGTGTAATTTTAAGTTGTTGTGTCTAATAAAGCTTTCATTGCTGGATCTGTAATGGCATCATGAAATTAAGGTGGTTTTATGTCATGAAGCAGTCACTTGTTGCAATCTTGGTGAGATATACCTCTCCTGCTCTACAGTTCCACCCTTGCAATTGGTACGCTGTAGGTGCTAGATAATTGCTATGTTAGGTCTCTCTGTCTGAACAGCATGACACACTACATTATTCAAGTGGGGAATTTTTTTGGAAGTTTATTCTTTTAAAGTTGTCTAATCTTTTCATTTGGTCATGGATCAGAGAATTAAAACTATGAATGGTTTCGGAGAGAGAGCTAGATTTCCTTTTCCTCTTCATGTATCTTTTGTATTCTGTCTCAAATTAATACCATGGCCAAAATTAGTTTTCTTCCAAAAAAATATATCAGCTCTTGTCCCCATCCTCTTCCTTTCCTCTCTTGGGTCAAAGGCTTTTCTTGACTGTTTCACAATCTGTTGCTCAGAATGTCTTTAATGCTAGCCAAGGAGTCAGGGATATCGGCTTTTTGTCATGGACCCCCTTAACTATATTTCCACCACAGGTGAGTTATGTAACTGAGGGAAAAAGTACATTGACTACCCTGTATAGCTTATAATCATTTTGTTATTTTGCTTGCCTCCTTGAAATCCTTGTGACTAATGTGGTCTCCCCACACAGTATAAATAAATGCACGGTTGAGCCACAGTTGCATGGTTGCCTGCTATGTCTTATTTTTAAAAAATCCTGTGGTGAAAAGTAAAGATAACAACAACAAACAATTCACTAATATAATTGCAATCAGGATTCATGTTGGTCTATACTGTTCATGTTGCATGGGGTCAAGGCTGAGGATGGTCTGTTGCATGAGGTTTTGGTTCATAAGCTGGTTGTGTAGTCCTGTATCCTTGTGTATCAACACAGTATGCTTTTGTTATTGAGTTTATGAAATAAATGTCCTGCATAAAACACTTTAATTTGTTGATCGTCAACTGAATACTGTACATCTAATGATAATGTAAAAACCCATCTGGCACTTATACCATATTACCCCACATCATATAGAGCCCCTCCAAATTGATCTGCATGTGTTAAATTAATTCTATAAACAAATGTACTAATTGTTTTAGGTAGTCAGTGCAGTGTCAGTGTCTTGTTCCATCCACAAAAAAACACAAAAATCTTGTTGCTTTTATTATCTAGAAATGAAAAATGATGTTTAGTTTTCTAATCATGGTTAAACAAAAATTATATTTTCTGAAAGAGGCTTTTGGCTTTAGTTAGTCCTCACCCCGGCCACATTAGCCTCTTAATTTAATCTGACTCTTATTTATTTTTTTACCTCTTACAGGAGGTCAGGGGCCAATCGGAGGAGAACGTAAAGGAGGTGAGCAGCTGCCCTTCCCAAGAAGCCCCCATTCGGGTGCAGAACAGGGCAGGGCAGGGCGGCGGCCCAGGGCTTTATAAGGTAGTGAAGACTGGCCCCTCTGGTCACAACATCAGAAGCTGCCCAAACCTTAGGGGTATCCCCATTGGAATGTTAGTACTTGGCAACAAGGTCAAGGCAATAGGCGAGGTACGCACTCACCCCAAATAATGCAATGTGTTTTTATGGCTTAGTTACCCTTTAATCAAATAAAGATTTAGAACAGGAAATGTAGCTGCTAGTCGTGTTTTTGGCCATAATTCTGTACTACTAATTTGGGTGCTTTGGGTGATTTCTGTCTTTTCTGCTTGCTGGGATCCACTTTAGTGGCTGCAGGCTTTTTGACTAATTTCAGTTTGTCCATTAATGCATTGCAGTTTCAGGGTGTCATTTGTGCTGGCTGAAGACTTCACAATGGAAGTCTGCTCACAAAATCCTGGAGCCATTCTGTGCCTTCAATGTTTATTTCTTGCGCTTGTAACAATACTGTCCATTACTGGGTACTGTGAACTTTCTCAAGTTTCTATAGCCTT
Organism: Rhyacichthys aspro; assembly: GCA_036850595.1. Lineage (NCBI taxonomy): Eukaryota > Metazoa > Chordata > Actinopteri > Gobiiformes > Rhyacichthyidae > Rhyacichthys > Rhyacichthys aspro. Next base: position 11,477,942 of record CM072168.1, read on the forward strand.
TTAATGAGGTTTAATCACCCCCTGGGATCTGATCATTGACTGCAGTGGTGTGTCATGCTGTTCAGTAGTTCCTTCTTTGAATGGAATGCCTGTTTTTGTCAGGTGCAGCTTACTCATACTAACTCTTTTACCTATGTCTTTTTTCTAAAATAATAATATTTCAGGGTATTGAGGAATAATCAACCTCTTGCACTTATCTTTCAATATGCTACCCGTTTTTAGAGTAAGTTTTATCGTCCAATGTCTGCTTAAAATCAAACAAAAATAACTTTGTGTTAATCAAATGAGTAAAATGTGAGAGCATGTGGGTGATCAGTAGTGAGGATTGTGCTTTATTTATACTGAGTCAAACAGGTTTGACTCAGTATGTGTTGTGGTTGGTAGCACAATATGTGAGAATGGATAAAGAGTGTTTTTTATGCATTAGGTGGTGAATTCAGAGGGAACGTGGGTACAACTGGATAAGAACAGTGTAGTGGAGTTCTGTGAAAGTGATGAAGGAGAAGCCTGGTCATTGGCTAGGGACCGTGGAGGAAATCAGTACCTCAAACACGATGAGGGTAAGCCTCTTACTGTGACCTTTAATGACAGAAAACTTAAATATTGATGACCCAGAAGATATAGTTGTGAGATATTTTTTATGTCCTCTTACAGAACAAGTTCTACTTGAACATGGGACACAGACTCCACCGCCTAGCCCTTTCTCTGTGCAGGCCTTCAACAGATCTGCAACTATGAATGGAGCACAGGGCTTTGACTATGGAATATCCAACAACAAAGGTGAGATCGACTAGTAATAAAGACCACACACCACACAAATATACCCTTTATAATTTCATTAGCATATTATCTTGTTTCTCATATTTACATTGAATTTACATTGCATCATTTTCTTTCTCGCAATTCTGCCGTGCATCTTATGTTTTACTTTTCTCTGCCATTTGTCCTTTGTTTCCCTGTGTTTCTACAAGCTACATAAAGTATGCCAGACTTCTGTGCTTTTTTGATTTAATATTGATAATAGCAATGTCTATAAACATACATATAAAATCACTGACAATCAGTTATTTTTGTTGCAACACATATGATCGCATTATCATTTTTTTTTGTTTATGCATGCTTGTTTAATGCATCTGTCCGCGTAAATCCATGCCTAACATTGCTGCAGTGTCAGGCCTGTGTTTTGCCTCTGTGCATAGAACCGTCAGTTGGCTCATGTGGGTACTATCAAGGCAGCTTAAAGCTCGTTTGGATGGGCAAGGCCATTGCTACAACCCTACAATTAGATGAGAAAATTATCCAAAAGATAATATAATTCCTTGTCATTAGGAGGAGCAAGAACATAATATGCATGCATGTGTATGTAAGAACAACTGGTGTAATATGTAGTTGGCATTCAACATACTCACTCTGGCTCCCACTGAACTTCCTGGTGGTTATGTAAATGATCTAAGAGAGTTCATATCAAATTCATATTGTTAAATTTGAGCTTCTTTTTAGTAGCAATGAAGCACTACAGCATAACCTGTGAAGTCAGTCGAGATTACAGCTGTGCAGCTTGTAATCTTCAGATGATTATTATTGGAAAACAAGAATTGGCTGCATATGCAGTTGAGCTTTATGCTCCTTGAGAGTCATAATGTCCTCATGCCTGACTTGTACTTGTGTCTTTTTTGCCAAATTGTGGCCAAAAATGTTTCATTTTGCACATCATTTCAGTTGTGAGCGAGAACTGAATGATTGACAGGGAATGATCCTCATTGCCCTTTGGAACTTCAAGACTAGAGTAAAAGCTGTGGTTGTTCCATTTCCTTTGTCTCCTGTTTGCAGGTGACCGGTTGAGTGCCATACTGAATTCCATTCAGTCTGGTCCTTTCCTCTCTGCAGCTCCCTCCTCCTCCATATTTGAACAAGCTGCCCAACCTCCCTCCTCCTCTTCCTCCCTTGTCCACAGTCCATTTGTGTTTGGACAGTCCCCTTCCCAACTGTCTCAGCCACAACCACAGCTTCTAAGTAAGTCTGTCGTGCCTTTTGACAGTGCCTGCTTGGGCAGGTCTTGATTATTTATTCCCACCTTTAGTTTTTTGTCACCTGATGCAAAATTTGTTTTTGCAGGTGTTTTCTCTTTTTTTGTTTTTCAAACAAGACATTTAACGTGCTTTCTAAACCGCTAATTTTGCCTTGTGCAGAATTAACAGACAGTTGCTTGCTCTCTTGCTTAGGCAAGATGTGTCTAGTTTCCCTTAACACCCTCATTACTCCTATAATTTATTATCAACATAGACAGTGTAGCTTTTCTTCATTTACCACTTTTCCAGCCCAGGAATTCACTGCGAACAACAGTTGTGTTACTCATGAACAAAAAACAAAAATTTAATTCTTTATTTGGGATTCTTCATTAGACAACTTATGACTATACAATTTGAGACTATGAGTCTTTCTGTTTTTGTTTTTTTGTTTTCAATTTTCACAATTTTCCAAAAAAAAAACCCAAAACATTGGTTATATTTATTTCCTGTCTGTGCTACTTCTACCAACCGACTGATATTTTTCATTTAACACAGTGTCAAAAGTGTTGTCTCTTTTGAGTTTGTCATATTTCTATTTCTCTTTATTTCTATTTTAATGTTTCGTCCTTGGTGTCGTATACCTGCTTTCGTTCTCTCTTTCGTGGCCTTTTGCATTTCATAGCTTTGTTCATGGTTTACTTGCCCTTTTTTCGCTATAGATGGTTCATCACGCAGCCTTGCTTCTCGTGAGCGTGCGCGCAAAATCTCTGTGTCTGTGGCTGGGCATGGTACTGCTCTCTCATCTCTCGCTTTAAAGCAAAAGGGTGGGTAATTACAGCATGTTGCCCCCCTCAGACTGATCAGAGCTTGGGTAGGAATTAGGAAAAGAAAAGGTATATTAAATCTTCATGAACAGTATTGGCATCTTACACATTGTAGCTAGTTATTATATTGTTAGCAGAGGTTTGAACAGGACTGGGCTGGAATTCATCTTTCATCAGCTCTTCCATAGTCCACAGCCTTTTCTCATCCATCTCAAAGCTGAAATACAGTATAAGAAAAATCATCACAATTATAGGGATTTCAGTTTATTACACATTTTAGTTCTCTTCCTATATCTGCATAATTAGGTGCTCAGCTTTTCAATATTGCTCCCTTTCACTGGTGTAACTCTTTGCAATAACTGACCCCCAGGTGAACGTGGAAACCTGATGTCTGGTGCAAGGCCAATGTCCCCATCCTCTAAACACCGCCTGGAAAATCGCTCACCCAAACAGGAGAACCGTGGAAGCCGATCATCTGAACAGAGCAGAATCAAGACAGGGGAAGGTGGACTTTCAGCAAGCGAAGCCCTCATTTTGAGATCAGACACTGCCAAACTGAGATCGGACTCTCACAGTCGTTCCCACTCTCCAAATCACAACACTCTACAGGCCCTAAAAGCAGATGGTAGAAACTCAGGACTGAGAGCAGAATCACCAAACCCTGGATCTCGCTCCTCATCCCCAAAACAAAAAGGTGTATCCTCTTCAGGAAGGTCAAGTCCTTCCAGCACCTCCTCCCAACACACCTCATCCCACCATGACAAAAATCTCCCACCTAAAGTTAGCCCTTCTTCTAAAACCCGCCTGGACCCTCCCAGAGAAAGATCCAAATCAGACTCATACACCCTTGATCCAGATACACTTAGAAAGAAGAAGGTTCCACTTACAGAGCCTCTTAGGGGCAGGTCTACCTCACCAAAGCCTAAACTGTCCCCTAAAGATCCAAATAAGGGTTTGATAAGCAATGTAGAGAATCGTATTCCTTCTTCTCATGTGACCCAGGAAAACTTGCACAGTGAAGTTGTGGAGGTCTGCACGTCAAGTACTCTTCTCTCCAATGAAGATGTCAATGATGAAAACGCAGAGGCCCGTAATGCAGAGGAGGGCTCAAGTAAGGTACACTTTAGCATTGGCAAAGCACCAGTCAAAGAGGAGTTGGAGAGCCGCTCATCGCCCAAGGTCAGTCGCAAAACCTCCAGCAGACACACGCGGCCTAAGAAGGACAAATCTGGTCCACTGTTCAAAGCTGAGAGCACCGCAAGGCTTGCGGAGCCTGCAAAGCAGGCCATGTCTCCCTCTGTGGCTGAATGTGCACGGGCCGTCTTTGCAGCTTTCCTTTGGCATGAAGGTATTGTTCATGATGCTATGGCCTGCTCTTCATTCCTCAAGTTTAACCCAGACTTAACCAAAGAGCATGCACCTATTAGAAGCTCTCTTGGAGGACAAGGTGCTGAGGAGAAGGAGAGCAAATTAAAGAACCGGCACTCTTTAGAGATTTCATCTGCACTCAACATGTTTAACATAGCACCACATGGTCCAGACATATCCAAAATGGGCAGCATCAACAAAAACAAGGTCCTATCAATGTTGAAAGAACCGCCATTACCAGAAAAGTGTGAAGATGGAAAAGCAGATGCTGTGTCTTATGAGATGACATCTCATCCCGCTATGAGAACAAAGTCAATCTTACCTTTGACATTACAGCATCTGGTTGCATTTTGGGAAGACATATCAATGGCTACAATTAAGGCTGCAACTCAAAACATGATTTTTCCAAGCCCAGGTTCAAGTGCCATCTTAAAAAAGAAGGAACATGAGAAAGACAGTAAAAAGGCAAAGAAAGAGAAGAAGAAAAGGGAGAAGGCTGAAGTGCGCCCCAGAGGGAATCTATTTGGAGAGATGGCACAGCTTGCTATGGGTGGGCCGGAGAAGGACACCATCTGTGAGTTGTGTGGGGAATCACATCCCTACCCTGTCACTTACCATATGCGACAGGCTCACCCCGGTAAGAATACAAAATATAGAGTGTCATGTTAATTAGTATTTACTACCTGTTCATTTTGTCTTTAACATGTCACCTTTGCATTTCTATCCCAGGGTGTGGTCGCTATGCTGGTGGCCAAGGTTACAACAGCATTGGCCACTTCTGTGGTGGTTGGGCTGGAAATTGTGGAGATGGAGGTATAGGAGGTAGCACCTGGTACCTAGTGTGTGACCGCTGTCGGGAAAAATACTTGAGAGAGAAACAAACTGCAGCCAGAGAAAAGGTACCTTTATCCTAAAAGAGTAGCAATAATGTCTTATCGGCTATTTTAACTATTTATAAATTTACTCTGTAGGTGAAGCAGTCAAGAAAGAAACCACTGCAGGTGAAGACCCCAAGGGCTTTACCTACTATGGAAGCCCACCAGGTGATTCGTGCAAATGCTTTGTTCCTGCTGTCTCTAAGCAGTGCTGCCGAGCCCAGCATGCTTTGCCATCATCCTCCCCGACCCCCACATTCGCAGCTGCTTCCCAGCCTTAAGGAGGGTGTGTCAGATGACCTCCCAAATAAAATGGGCTGCCTCTACCTACAGACACTTGCAAGGTAGCTGATAACTCTGTTAATGTCAGGTCTTCTCAACAGCAAAACATACCATAAAATGTTTTCACAGAGTGGTTTATTTTTAATTTGCATTCCCCGCTTCAGGCAACACACAGAGAACTTTGGGGCTTACCAAGATGATAACCTTTTCCAGGATGAGATGAGGTATTTGCGCTCCACATCTGTCCCTGCCCCCTACATTTCAGTCACACCTGATGCTTGCCCTAATGTGTTTGAGGAACCAGAGAGTAACATGAAATCAATGCCCCCCAGGTAAAACATCCAAACAGCGTTTTTTATTCCATTCTCTACCTCTGTGTGCATGCTTTCTCAGGCTAGACACACTATAAACATCCATCACTCTGGAAGACTGAGAGTAGGAAATGAGACTCAAACTCATGAATACTAACAATTGAAACCAAATACCATTTTAATTTAATTTCATTTAATTTTAGGCTGTTTTCTTGTTTTGCTGTATATTCTGTGTAGCATGTAGGAACCAGTTTGGTTACATTTCTGTCTTTTTTGTCTTTCAGTCTTGAGACTAGTCCAATCACTGACAGTGACACAGCTAAACGCACAGTGTTTCAGAGGTCATACTCTGTTGTAGCTTCTGAGTATGACAAACAGCACTCACCATCACCAGCCCGGGTAAAAGCTGTGCCCAGACGCAGGGTCCACAGTGGTGATGCAGGTAAGTTAACTATGTATTCCTTATTGAAACTAGGTATGGATGAGTTACAGCAGTGTTACAGCAGTAACTTGGACCTGCTCTGTCTCCTATATAGAGGTGGGATCTTCCCTGTTGCGACATCCTTCTCCTGAGCTGTCCAGGCTAATCTCAGCACACGGCTCTCTCAGTAAAGGAGAGAGAAATTTCCAGTGGCCAGTCCTGGCTTTTGTTATACAGCACCATGACCTGGAAGGGTTGGAGGTGGCCATGAAGCATGCATTGAGGAAGTCTGCCTGCAGAGTATTTGCCATGGAGGTGCGGCTGTTTAGATAATTTGCTTTTTATTTTTTGTTTTCGCAAATTTATTTGTCTGTATATAATTTAGTAATTTCATTTTTTGTCATAAATATATTCAAATTTCTCCTAACAGGCTTTCAACTGGCTTCTGTGCAATGTAATTCAGACCACCTCCCTGCATGATATCCTCTGGCATTTTGTTGCATCTCTCACACCTTCTCCCTTTGAGCCAGAAGATGAAGAAGATGATGAAAACAAAGGCAACAAAGAAATTGTGGAACAGGTTTGGAATGGCTATAAATGTACTGACTGAAAACGAAATAAAAGTTCATATTTCTCTTTAAACAAACTTTACTTTGTCACACCACAGGAGAGAGATCTTGGTGTCTGTGAGCATCCTCTGTCAGACATTGTGATTGCTGGGGAGGCAGCTCATCCTCTTCCTCACACTTTCCACCGGCTCCTCCAGACCATCTCTGATCTTATGATGTCTCTTCCCAGTGGCAGCTCACTTCAGCAAATGGCTCTCAGGTACACAACCCAAGTTTTTTGCCTAAAAGAAGTCCTTTATGTGGTTGCCATTCCTAATCTTTAACCACATTGTAAATGTATGCATCTGTAACATTTAGATGTTGGAGTCTTAAATTCAAGCAATCAGATCATCAGTTCCTTCATCAAAGCAATGTTTTCCATCACATCAACAATATATTGTCCAAATCAGACGATGGGGACAGTGAGGAAAGCTTTAACATCAGTGTGCAATCTGGTTATGAAGCAATGAGCCAGGTAATGCATTACGCTTGAAAATTTTGATTGATGATATTAATGCAATGAAACTTTGTTTGGAGTTTTACATGTTCCTCATATATCTATATAAATTTCACAGGATCTATGCCTGGTGACCTGTCTAAAAGATCTGACAAGTGTTGTGGACATAAAGACATCGAGTCGACCTGCCATGATTGGCAGTCTCACTGATGGTTCTACTGAAACCTTTTGGGAATCTGGGGATGAAGACAAGAACAAAACCAAAAGCATTACCATTAGCTGTGTGAAAGGCATAAATGCTTCAAATGTATCAGTACATGTAGACAACTCTAGAGATATTGGGGTAAGAAGGCAACAGAAATCCAAGCATTAATAATTTGAAAATACTATTCATTTGGCATGATTTGTTTTTCTAAGTGAATTTTAATTTGTTCAATGTAATCCCTAGAACAAAGTCACTTCAGTAACATTCCTGTGTGGAAAAGCAATGGAGGACCTCTGCAGGATAAAACAGGTATTGTCAACAAACTGCTAAAACTGAGTTATAAAAGATTGAAAATTAATATAGTAGCATTATTATGATTTCAGTTGTGACATGGGTCAACCAAATATGTATTTTACTTTCCTCTGTTTCTGGGTGTTTCTTTTTTTCCTGTAAATTACAGTTGTATAAAAGATGTAGCGTAATTAAGGTCAACTTTACCAAAAAGATTGTCATAACAACAACAATTGCTACATCTTCTCTCTAAACAGGTTGACCTTGACTCGCGACACATGGGCTGGGTAACTAGTGAGCTTCCAGGAGGGGATCATCATGTGATCAAAGTGGAGCTTAAAGGCCCAGAAAACACCCTAAGGGTTCGCCAGGTGAAGGTCCTTGGTTGGAAAGAGGGCGAGAGCATCAAGATTCCAGGTCAAGTCTCTGCCAGTATGGCCCAACAAAAGAACTGTGAGGCTGAGACACTGAGAGTGTTTCGCCTCATCACCTCACAGGTATGTCCAATTTCTTGATCAATTCTGCAGCATACTGAACTGTTTGTTTCTGAACTTGTTTACCTTTACCTTAACATCCGTTCTTGAAAAAATAATCTGAAGCTGCAATTGGACTAGTGAAAAATCCCTTCTACCACTCATTGTGTTCATTTAGGTCTTTGGAAAACTCATTTCTGGTGATGCTGAGCCTACCCCAGAACAAGAAGAGAAAAACCTGCTTTCATCACCAGAGGGAGAGGACAAGGTCTGCTTTTAACTGTTGTTATATCATGTTTTAGAACGTTCTTAAATGAATAATTTGTTTGTGTTGTGAATAGGTACCATCTGATGCTGACCTTAAGGAGCACATGGTTGGCATCATTTTCAGCAGAAGCAAGCTTACAAATCTACAGAAACAAGTAAATATCTAGCTCAACAACTATATAGATGTCCTGTAATAAATGAACACCAACTAAGTGGTATAATTACTTTTCAGGTGTGTGCACACATTGTCCAAGCCATCCGTATGGAGGCCACACGAGTCAGGGAGGAGTGGGAGCATGCAATTTCCAGCAAAGAGAATGCAAACTCTCAGCCAAGCGATGATGATGCCTCTTCAGATGCTTACTGCTTTGAGCTCCTGTCCATGGTCTTGGCTCTCAGTGGCTCCAATGTCGGCCGACAGTACCTAGCACAACAGCTAACACTAATGCAAGATCTGTTTTCTCTGCTTCATACTGCTTCTCCTCGAGTACAGAGACAGGTGGGCAATGACTTGGAGGTTCAGTCACACATACATTATTTAAGATTATAGCAAATAATATGAGTATCCCCAAATTTTATCTTATTGTAAAAAACATTAAAATATTTTATTCCCACAACTAGTTTTGGTTAAATCTCTAATGCCCCAGTAAGCTCATATGTTTCTGTACTGTTTACTCATCCTAGGTGACATCATTACTTAGACGAGTTCTTCCAGAGGTGACACCTGTGCGACTTGCCAGCATTATTGGCGTGAAGGCCCTGCCTCCAGCAGATATCAGTGATATTATCCACTCCACAGAGAAGGGTGACTGGAACAAACTAGGCATCCTTGACATGTTTCTGGGGTGCATTGCAAAAGCCCTTACTGTCCAGCTGAAGGCCAAAGGTACCACCATTTCTGGCACTGCTGGCATGGCTGTGGGCAAAGGGGTGACAACTGTCACTCTGCCCATGATCTTCAACTCTAGGTGTGTGGGTTCATATGAATGCTGACTTACTTTAGTGATTGACTTCCTTTGTAACAGTTTTTTTTATTAAAAAAGTATTACCCCTCTCTGTTTTGTTAGTTACATCCGCAGAGGTGAGAGCCACTGGTGGATGAAAGGCTCCACTCCTCCACAGATTGCTGAGATCATCATAAAACTGGTTAAAGACATGGCAGCTGTAAGTTTCCAGTGTTCTGTTGTGATCTCTCTTTTACTTTGTCTGTTTTGTTATCTAAACCTGCAATTCTTTATTTTTGCTTTTCATTTTTGTTTGCAAGGAAGGCCATGGTGTGTCTCTAAGAATTTTTTTCCTTTTTTAAGGGTCATCTTTCCGATGCTTGGTCCAGAGTAACCAAAAATGCAATTGCTGAGACCATCATTGCCCTGACCAAAATGGAGGAGGAGCATCGGTCACCTGTAAGATGTATCGCCACCACAAGGGTATGAAATCAGATTTCTTTTTGTGTGCTCATTTTATGTGTACAAATTCAGAAAGCACTAAAGTAAATTATTTCCTCTGCTCTTCAAAGCTTTGGCTAGCCTTAGCTTCACTTTGTGTACTGGACCAGGATCACGTAGACAGACTGTCTTCTGGTCGATGGATGGGCAAAGATGGACAGCAGAAACAGATGGTATTAACTATAGAAAATTACAATGAAAATGATATATTTATAAATGATTAACTATGTGTGACCTTGTTATATTTTCTGCCTCACAGCCCATGTGTGACAACCATGATGACGGTGAGACAGCTGCCATCATCCTGTGTAACATCTGTGGCAACCTCTGTACCGACTGTGATCGATTTCTCCACTTGCATCGACGCACACGTTCTCACCAAAGACAGGTTAGAGGTCTTACTTTTTTGTTTTGTTTTAGGTAAAAGTGTTTACAGCTAATGATAGAAATATTTATATTTGTGGCTCAGGTGTTTAAAGAGGAAGAGGAGGCCATAAAGGTGGATCTCCATGAAGGTTGTGGGAGGACCAAACTTTTCTGGCTTATGGCTTTAGCTGACTCAAAGACTATGAAGGCCATGGTGGAGTTCAGAGAGCACACAGGTAACTTAGAATTAAACTTGTTGGTAAATAAACGGACGTTCATCACGTACTAAAGTAAAAAAATATGAATTGTGAGACACTGTGGCAGAGTGTTTGCAAACCAGCCAGCCAGCCTTTCCATTTGAAGATTGTATTTTTGTATTGTATTTATTTTTTAGTGTGTATTTGTGCTTTTTCCCATTAAAGAATATTATTTTGAATTGGTAGGTAATGGGGGATGAATGAATGTGTGAGAGCCCTGTGATTTATTGTTGCAATTGTATCCAGGATGTATCCAAAGCAGTCAGGGTTTACTGTGCAATTTTGTGTATTTTGTAGGAAAACCAGCATCCAGCAGCTCAGATGCATGTCGGTTCTGTGGTACCAGGAATGGAACTGAGCTCTCTGCTGTTGGGAGTGTTTGTTCAGATCCAGACTGCCAGGTACTTTCCCATCTTCAAAAATTGATACCTTACAACTGGCTTGACTGGATCAGTCCCTGATTTCCCAAATTCTCTTTTGGCGGGTCCTATAGGAATATGCTAAACTTGCCTGCAGTAAGACACATCCTTGTGGACACCCTTGTGGTGGAGTTAAAAATGAAGAGACCTGCTTGCCATGTCTGCATGGTTGTGACAAAAACACTGGCTGCCTGAAACAAGATGCAGATGACATGTGTATGATCTGCTTCACAGAGGCTCTCTCAGCTGCCCCTGCTATACAGGTAGACACATTTGTGGACATTGTGGTGGCCCTTTTGAATCATAAACATTTGTGAATGTTTAACAATTAACTTTTTATTGTCTTCCCAGCTCGATTGCACCCATGTATTCCACCTTCAATGTACCCGCCGTGTTCTGGAAAATCGCTGGCTTGGCCCACGAATCACTTTTGGTTTTATGCTGTGTCCTATTTGCAAGGTAAATCTCTGCTTTGACCTTTTGTTTTTTAAGACTTTGGCTAAATTTAAGGTCATCACCAAGCTCATCAAGCCTATTTTTCGTGGAAGATATGTTTAAGATTTCGGTTCTTTATTGATTATATTTGCAAAATGTTTTTGGTTTGATAAATTGTGCGGTCATGTTTGCTTATATTTCCAGAACAAGATCAACCATTCTGTGCTTAAGGACCTGCTTGATCCAATTAAGGAACTCTATGGAGACGTGAGGAGAAAGGCATTAATGCGGCTCGAGTATGAGGGTCTACATAAGAGTGAGGCAATAACTACTCCAGGGGCACGCTTCCACAATGACCCAGCAGGCTTTGCTATGAACAGATATGCATACTATGTCTGCTACAAATGCAAAAAGGTAGCCTAAAATGTATTAACAAACTTTAACAGTAACGTGTGTCATTTTAGAGATTTAATGTATATCCATATAATCTGTATTCTTTCCCCAGGCTTATTTTGGAGGAGAGGCTCGCTGTGATGCAGAAGCAGGACAGGGAGATGACTATGACCCCAGTGAGCTCATCTGTGGAGCCTGCTCAGATGTTTCCAGGGCTCAGGTGGGCAATTTACTCCCTAAGGATCCATACCATAGTCCAAAAGTGCAAAGTGTAAATCTTCTCTTCTTGTGTCATGTGTACTTTTGCTAGATGTGTTCCAAGCACGGCACAGACTTCCTTGAGTATAAATGCCGGTACTGCTGCTCTGTGGCTGTTTTCTTTTGCTTTGGCACCACACACTTCTGCAATGCCTGCCACGATGACTTCCAGAGAATGACGAGCATACCCAAGGAGGAACTGCCTCATTGTCCTGCAGGTGCCTGACTGTTGTATTAACTGTGCCATTTGGAAAAATGATAAACCAATTAAAGTGTGTTCATGTATACTTTGTCCTGTCTTCTTATAGGACCCAAAGGCAAGCAACTGGAGGGTACAGAGTGCCCTTTGCATGTGGTTCACCCACCAACTGGGGAGGAGTTTGCCCTGGGCTGTGGGGTGTGCAGAAATGCTCACACTTTCTAAGAATTTAAACTGTACTGAAAAGCAGTTTCTCTACTGTGATTTCTGGCTGCTGCTGAAGCTCACCCATGAAGCTTGGCTCTGGCGTTGTCAAGTTTCCTGGACACTGGACCAGGTTTCTGCCCTAAGCCGAGAGTGTTCGGGTATGATCCTAACATCAGTAACCATGCTCTGCTACAAACATGAGCGGTGGCTACTTTGGATTCAGAGTAACCTGAATGAATAAAGAACAATACATTTAAAAAAGGAAAAAAGAAAATAACTTGTGACGTGTTTGCATGTGGCCGTTGTATCCCCTCGGCTTCTTTAGACGTTGCACACCTCCTGATCATTGAAGAACAGTACAAGATTACAGTAACTATAAAATAAAATTACCTAAAGCAACTTTTAATCAGTGTGGGGTTAAAAAAAAGGAACAGGCCGTATTTTCAGCTTCCTATAAATTTAAAATATTGTTGTATGTAAACTTTTCGTAATCTTGTACAGTATTCTCCACTGTCAAGTGCATCATGGATTGACAGAAAAAAATATTAGTTGGTGAAAAAGACTGTTAAAATATTATGTTTGGAGGAAAATAGTGTACGATTTATCTAATCTTGTATATAATGATATTATTCAAAATAGCTGTATTACAAAGTTGCTACTCTTCACTTCAGTTTTGTTTGATATTCTGGGTTATGTTTTGAGCCAGAACTTTTATTGAAGTGCAATACTGGGTGTGCCTCCTATTTTGCAGCTGTTTAACCCATGGAATGTATGTTGATAAAGCCACTGTACATTTTTATACAGTAGACAGTATCCCCTAAATGTCAGATCTCTTCTGTCGGAAATGAGAAGAAACTTGGCACAAACAGTGAATGATAGTGGATGTAAATTGTGTTTGCAACCCTTGTTGAAAGAAAAAAGTAAAATAACAAATATTCATAAACATAAAACCCTCAGGAGGAGAGTGAATACAGCTGAATGAGGTGAAAGGGCCGTTCTTCACACCAAATATAATTGTGCACCCGTTTTCCTTTTTCCCAGTAGGAGGCAGGGGGTTGGGGTTCAAAGAAACAGAGTGTAGAAAATAAGAGCTGCTGTTATATAAAAAGCTTAATACACGTGAATCTGCTCTGTAATATCTGTGGTGGATGGAGTTGAATGGTAATAAACCAGGTTCTCTGTTTCGCAAGGTTTTGTGTCTTTCTTAAATGAGATTTAACATAAACATGAACATAAACACAAACTAATAGTAACTAACGCAATATAACTGAGCAACAGAGAGTACATTATTGTGTATCTATCTACAGCGTTGTATAAACTTGAACAAATTTGCAAATAAATAGTCTCATGGATTTTCCAGGACTATGTATAAACTTAAAATATAAGTAAATGAAATGCCTCATCAGTTAAATGATTATTCATCATTAGTAATGTCATAAAAGGGGGACAATGAAGATTTGATGAACTATTGTTACTCCAACGTGAGCCATCAATCTGCATAGACGAGCTCAACCAACAGCCATTTTGCATTGTATTTCCCATAATGCACCGCTCCACTCACAACAACACTGCGCCATTTCAGTGCAAGGGGGGGCAACTCCCGCGAAGAAATTAGGTCAACCAAGCGGCGGTGCAAGGCTCCGGCCCATTCTTCATTGAAAACATCTCCCAGTCCTTCCATCGTCAAAAGGCCCTGCTGTTGTGCCCCGATGCGTGTTCTCTGCTTTGTACGAATGAGCTTTTCCAGCGTGGGCCCGGGCTGAAGTGTCAAGCTAGTTGTCGGATTTTCCTGCTAAACAGCTAGTGAGTTAGCTAGCTGAGTGTAAACATCAAGGTAGGATGGGTGGTTAAAGTGGTTCACAGTTTTGTATGGACTCACAACTACACAATTTGGTATTTCTGCATTCAACAGTAGAGTAAGGACAACGTGCTGTACATTTATGTTACGTACTAGGACCATGATTCAGCGAGAAATGCAGTAGCTACATCGCTCGTACCTTGTCCCTGTGTTGGTAATACATAGTAGCAGCATAAGCTATTTCATTTATTTATCTTGACTTAAGCAATTTTACAGCTGTAATAAAGCATAACTGATCATCTGGCCAAAGACGGCGTCTGGGTAATAACCTTAATATAATAGGTTCACTTTCATTTTACATTTTCCTTATAAAGGTTTATTTTTATTTACGACAGCACCTACCTTTAAAATATTTGGTTTACACTCCACTCCATTCCGTGAAAGAATTTAGAATAAAATGAAAACAAAGGTATAGGATTTTTTTTTTTAAATCTGTTTGTTTTGTAAATAATAATAACATTTAATTTTATTTCAGCATGAAGCGAATGAAAGGAGATGAGGAGGACTTCGACAGCTCCTCCAGTATAAGTCCACCTGAGGCGTGTAAAAGGGTGCGAAAGCAGGGCAGTGAGGATTCTGAGACAGCGGTGACCAGCGATGCATCAGACTGTGACTGGGCACGGCTGCCTCAGGAGCTTCTGCTCCATATTTTTCAGTACCTTCCCCTGCTGGACCGGGCTTATGCCTCTCAGGTGTGCCGTGGGTGGAACCAGGCTTTCCACATGCCTGAGCTTTGGAGGTGCTTTGAGTTTGAGCTCAACCAACCAGCCAGCTCCTATCTTAAAGCCACACATCCAGATCTCATCAAGCAGATCATAAAGAGGCACTCCAACCATCTACAATATGTCAGCTTTAAGGTGAGAATGAGTCTCAAATACTTCAATCAAAACATGTATTGTATTTAAGATGTATCAATGTTTACTTGGCAGGTGGACAGCAGTACAGAGTCTGCAGAGGCAGCATGTGACATCCTTTCACAATTAGTGAACTGCTCTCTGAAGACTCTGGGGCTCATCTCTACAGCTAGACCCAGTTTCATGGAGGTCCCAAAGGTAGAGTTAACATGTGCACATGGGATCTGATTTCTTTAGAATCTTGAAATTAAAACAAAAATGTCTTGTTGTAGACATTATCCTTTTAATCACTCTTTGAAAATGTTTTTACACTGTGTTTTTTATGAGCGCCAACAAGTTGCCTATGTAGTTATCCAAAGACAAGAAATTCTTACTCAAAAGTTTTATTGTGTCTGTCTGGTGAATGCTAAGCTCTTTACCCAAACCTCAGAAATCTGCAATACCCTTGAAAAGTTCACAATGCAAGGCAAGCTTTTGGTCACGTTCACCTGCACACTTGTAACCACAAGAACATTTTGGTATTTAGTCAATTGGATTATAGAAATTTCTTTTCTTTTTATTAATATTACAGTAAAATAATTATGGAAAGATTTCTTTCTCTTGTTTTGGCTGTAAAACAACAAAACAAATGGTAATTCCTCTAACTTGATGCTGTTGTATTTTTTTTTACAGTCTCACTTCATCTCAGCTCTAACTGTGGTGTTTGTAAACTCCAAATCATTATCTTCACTGAAGATTGATGACACACCAGTGGATGATCCATCCCTGAAAGTTCTGGTGGCAAACAACAGCGACACTCTGAAACTGCTCAAAATGAGTAGTTGTCCTCATGTGTCCCCAGCAGGTACCATACACTGGTTTATATTTTTACTTTTCAGTATTCCATTAAGGTTGCTTAGAAAAGCATGGCTTACAGTTTCAATTCTAGCTTGCATTAGCGCAAACAAAGGAGTGGATACTAAATCGGCTTGATTTGTTTTATTTTTCTTTTCTTGCCAGTTTGAATTCAGCATACATTTGGGAAATCTGTGTGTATTTACAGGGATCCTGTGTGTAGCAGACCAATGTCATGGCCTGAGAGAGTTGGCCCTGAACTACCATCTCTTAAGTGATGAGCTCCTGTTGGCTTTGTCCTCTGAGAAACATGTTCACCTGGAACACCTTCGTATTGATGTTGTAAGTGAGAATCCCGGCCAGCACTTTCACACAATAAAGAAAAGCAGCTGGGACGCAATGGTGCGACACTCACCCAAATTCAACCTGGTCATGTACTTCTTCCTGTATGAAGATGAATTTGGGCCTTTCTTTAACGAGGAAATTCCTGTCACACATCTATACTTTGGTCGCTCTGTTAGCAAGGAGGTCTTGGGACGTGTGGGTCTCCACTGCCCTCGCCTGGTGGAGTTGGTTGTATGTGCAAATGGTCTACGTCCCCTGGATGAGGAACTTATCCGCATTGCCAAGCACTGCACCCAGCTGTCAGCCATCGGCCTGGGGGAGTGTGAGGTTTCCTGCAGCGCATTTGTGGAGTTTGTTAAGATGTGTGGCCGGCGGCTTTCCCAGTTGTCCATCATGGAGGAGGTGCTGATTCCAGATCACAAATACTCCTTAGATGAGATTCACTGGGAGGTGTCCAAGCACCTGGGTCGAGTCTGGTTTCCAGACATGATGCCGACCTGGTGAAGAAAAAGCCACAGGGGCACACAGTGCGTTAAGTTTGCTGTTGATAGCGTCCATGTTTGCATTAAATGCAGTTGAAATGTTTGGTGCCAACATGGAGCCTATTTTCTGAACTCCTGTGTGGAATCAAGGGGAGGAAATATAATGTGTAACCTGACTGCTGCACAGTATTCTCTCGATGCAAACACCTCAAAAATCTCTGCTTATTAGCTTCAAATTAGAATTGTGCTTCATCTAATCCTGATGCTGCAACAGCTTCACTTGAACAGTCAGCACACAGGCAGTGCACTTGAAGAAATATGACTTAAAAACACAGTGTATATGGATATTGTAGCCTGATTATATCATCTTAATTGTGTGAAATGGTGGTAAGTGTGTGTGTGGGTGGGGGTGGGGGGGGGGGGGTGAGCATGGGATTTGAGTGCTTTAATACTTGTAACATTGTGGAGTAATTTGGGAATATTGGGTGCACCAGGGCATGTTGTGACACTACCACTTTGCCTACTTCAATCTGCTCTGAAACAGCAGCTCCACTCTGTGACATTGTGCCATTTTTTGTGCATATTATGTGACACAAGGCATAGTTTCGAGGGATTCCTGTCTTTTACAGATGGGTGGTTGCATCTTACACCTCATCTAAACTAGAGCAGTAGTGTTAATTACATCTCATCATTCAAGCTCGAAAACGTGATATGATTCCAAGAGCAATGTGTATACTAAAAATAGAGCTCAATTGTGTATATAGGTCTATCTTTGTAACATGAAGGTGTACATTGTTGACTGATTTAATTTTTACTTTACTCTGTGCAGATCATTTTGTTTTCGTTTCACCCTCTCGTTTCAAATTGGAAACACAAGTTTCCCATTTTTAAGATGGTGTCTGTAAAGAATACATTTCTAAGCACTTTAAAAAAACCAAAATATTAATCTGGGCATGTCCCTCTGTTTAAGGGCTCTGATGCCTAACACAGTTTTGTCTTAGAAGAACCCAAATTTTAATGGTCATACTATTCTGATTTGTCAAATCAGGAGAGAATATAAATCAACGCTCACAAAGAATCAGAAGTAATTTTATGTATATAGATAGTGCACAGGATTGTCTAAATTTGAAGTTAGATATTGAATCAATCTTTGGTCAGATTGTTGTGCATTCTTTTAACAATATGCTAGTCTGCAGCTTACAATGCACGCTGGGAGTGCACAATGAACACTTGTTCTCTCAGGTGCATTTTATGAGTATATATTACCTATAGGTTTCGTTAATATCTTCTGCTATTTGCCTGTTCAAAATCTGAACCTATGCTCTCTCTTGTGAATATCTGCCCTCCTTTTAGTCTATTTTTGCTCTGTTGTGTCATCGTATCATGCAAAAAAAAAAAAAAACCTAGGAGAGAATGCAGTATTCATTTTGTCATTACAAACACTGTTTCTATAGCTTTTGTCAATGTTCCTGTCCAAACATCCACTCGCTTCTGTTGAGAGATTTGGCAAGTCAGATGAATGAAACAAACTTTTTTCCTTTAAGAAGGAAGTCGATTGCATCTGTATATAAAATGCTGTGTGTTTGATCATTACAAATAGAAATGTACTTATTTCTGTATTTCACCCTCTGTCAGGGTTCGAAGTTTCTTTAACTAATGGCTCGTGTCTTTTATAAACCAGAGTGCGAGTTATTCTTTACTAGATGGATCTTTTTCATACTTAAGTCATTAGAGATGATAAGCAGTATAATTTATTGATATGGGACTTTTGTAAATATTTTTTGTTTTCTAGTCTAAGAAAAGAAGCAATCATGAACTGCAACGTGCAAATAGATCTGATTACTTTGGAGGGCTCTGACTTTTCAACCTGATTGTTTTATTGTGTTTCACAATCCAAAAGTTTGAATTTACTACCAGAGACATTAACCACTGAAAAATAATAGAGTTTGCTATTGTATGTCTGTAGAAGAGACTTTTTTTAAATTTTATTTTCAGCATAACAAATATTTGGAGTGAATTGCAGTTGTCTTTCAAACGAATTTTACATAAGGGAAAGCCTGATCAATTTGGCTCCAAACACTAATATCCTTTGCATGTATGTATTTTCAAATTATTTGACAAAAATGTGTTTAATATAGCCATTAGTTAAAATGGTAAATTGTCTAGGATGCTCAACGCCTGCTTTTTCTTCAAGGCTTTATTTCCAGTAATAATAAGTGAGATACATTCACATAGCCATTGGTGATCGATTGAACTAAAAGTTGATCCTGGTTGTCTTAATCACAAAGCTACCTGTGCTGATTGTCCGTGTTCATGTGCAGTAAGATCTTTTCAGATTTTGTGCTGTGCATTTAACAGTCGCCATGATAGCACTTGTAAGGTCACGCTTCAGTTGTAAATTTTGAAGGTTATGTCTAACAATCATATGAAAATGCAAAAACTTAAAGCCAGAATACAAATTCACATGTAAAGAGGAAAAGCTATTGTATTTTTATTACATTGCCTCTTGTGAGTTACATTTGAATTCCACCTCATTTACTCAAAGAACCCTTCATGTTTATTAGGAGTAAACTGGTATTGTCCTTTAGTTTTGCTTCTGTATGGCAAATGCTTTGTCTGCTTTGCTTTTTGGTTTCTTGTCTGAAAATTTTAAATTGTTTTGGACATGTGATCTTATACTGGTAATAAAGTCGTGAATGTACACATTGTCTTTCATTCAAATTTTGCACTGCATGTGGTACACATTTTATTGTTTAATAAAAGGTAAAGTTAATCAAGTCTTTTCCTTAAAAAAATTAAATCCATAACATTAAGAACTGGTGTTAGTACTCCATTCAAATACAATTGCATAAAAGTAAGGCCAAACATTAAGATTCTTGTAATAATTATAACAATACCTTTGCATCTGGATCTGTATTTGTGGTGTAATACTGTGATTAAGAAACACTTGAAATGTTATGGTAGTGGTACTTCCTCATATATAATTTGCACAAATGGTGGTTTCATTGGCAGATGCCAATATTCAAAGTTGTAGTAAAGATAGAAACTTTTGTCTAGCACAACTTTTTCATATGCCTCCAACAGACTCACAACAATATCTGTGAATGACTGGTGAGGTCTAAACGTGTGGTAAAATCTTCGAATGTCCATTGCCAAATTTTTCAAGGCAGGCTGGCCAAATATAGCACTGTCATTTCCAAGGTATGTAGGCTCTCCGCTGTACAAGTAGATCTTTGTGTAGTTGGTTTGTGTTCTGCTCGATAGTTTGGCTCCTAGTTCTGCCATTTTCCTGTATGTGCGATGGACAAACTGGGAGCAGTCATAGGATTCAAACCACACTGTGGCATTTGGGCTTGGTTCAGAGCGCACAGTCCAAGTCTCATAGTATATACCAGTCTGATTGTCTTCCTGCACCCACTGGGCAATGTCATTGAATTGGTTCCCTACAAAACAACAAATTGTATTGCAATGTCACATAAATTTACAATGTATATTAACAAAACATCTTATCACCATGAAAAAAGTAGCCTATATGTTCTATTTATTTATTGACATCTTACCAGTAAGTTCTCCTATTTTCTCTAATGTGCCATTTTGTGACCAGTGTAAGTCATCGATGCCTTCAAAGAAACAGGCAGCTCCCTGGTTGCACCAAAATGGGGCAATGACCTCCGGTCTAAGGTGAGGGAAGGTGCAGTTGCCCAGCTGGAAAAGCTCATACCACTCCATTGTGTAGTTGGTACCGGTCTCTAAGCTACTGAACCCAATGGCATCATGCATAATATGCTGTGAAGAAAACAAAAACAAATGTCTGATCAGAAGTGCTTAAAAGCTGTTACAAGATTTTACCTACTTACCAATTTTCCAAGGAGATCCCCATACTTGAATTCCCAAACAGGAGTCTGTAGCCGGTAAACTGAGATGACATCACTTTCTCTCATGTAAGGTATTCGCCCATCTGGGTCACCTGTGGGACAGAAGGAGTACAGGGCCTGACAGTAGGAGTCCACAGTGGGTCGATAATCAAACCTCCTGTTAATAAAATCAAAGAAGAAGAATCATTTTTTTAAGCTGACCAAAAATGACCAAATAAGATGCTTCATGAAATAGAACTAGTTTGATCCCTGAAATATGACAAAACACTGAGACCAAAAGGGCAGGATAGATTGTGTTTGAAACTTAATACATAGAATAGCCTTATATTGCAATATATATGTCTAGTGCACTTCTTTCGTGTTGATATGGTATTAGTTAAATATAAAATAACGGAATAAAAGTATTTGCAACAAATGCTACTTCAATCCTGTGTAAGGATCACGTGGAAGCACTTTAAGCTCTGTCTGGGAAGCTAGCATTTTCGTAGCCTACAACCAGTTGCGTCAAAAATGAACACAGTTTATGTCTAAAAGTTAAATGCAAACAGTTTTCCCGTCTGTGTCACATGACTGAATGTTCTTGTTACTTACTTGTATGGAACAGGCCACTTCTGCCGTCGCTGTTCATTATTTCTAAATTTCTGTGCACAAACAGTAAAACATATTAGCAGGTTTAGAAACAAAACCACGCAGTTTGTCATTTTTGTCATTTGAGTCTTGGATAAAGATCAAAAAACAAAAGCTAAGACATCGGTCTCCCCATATCTACAGCCTTCCTTATACTGTGGTCACATGAAAACAAGCTAGTTGTAATAATAATGATGATGACGATGATGAGACACGCGGTGGCGCTCAAGGTTAACGTGAACATTTAATCAGAGCGTAGAAGAAGAATTAAAGCGCCGTGCGTCCTCTGTCCGTCAGTCCGCCATGCTCAGCCTGCTGCAGCAGTGTGGTCGGAGTCATCTGACATTCAGGACTCTCCAGACTCTGAACAGAAGTTACTACTCCACAGGAATGTCCAAACGCGTGGCAGTGGTGCTGGCGGGCTGTGGGGTTTATGACGGCAGTGAAATACATGAGGCCTCAGCTGTCCTGGTGCACCTGAGTAGAGGAGGGGCCAGTGTGAGTTTGGATTTGTATTATTGTGTTCTGTAGGCCAGTGGTTCTCAAACTCTTCACATCAAGTACCACCCCAGAAAATATTTGTCTTTCCAAGTACCACCTTTATGCCAATACGGATCCATTTTAACTTTTAAATTAACACACAACTATCTGATATGATGTTATGAAATGCATTTTATTTGTTGTTCTGCTACTTTGAACTCACATTTTGAATCCCACTGCTTTTTAAGAGTCCAAACTTCTTGTGGTATAGTAAAGTGTATTATAGAAGAGTTGTAGCAGAAATCAATAGTCCTACATTTTGTAGTTACCAGAGATTCTCAAGGACCACCACAGAGAGGCAGAGTACCACCAGTGGTACCTTTACCACAGTTTGAGAACCTCTGCTGTAGGCTGTGTGTGTGCGTGCACAAAAAGGCTAGATATATTTTATGAGTTAAGAGCTTGTGGTATGACCTAATTTCCTCTTTTCTTCTCTCTTAACTCCCTGAATAGATAATAAAATGTGATGATTTATAATCCTGTAAGAAAATTGTAACAGCTGTGATAGCAAATGAACTTTTAAGCTTCATGAGGGTGACCTTTGTTGCTTCTCTCTGCAGGTTAACATGTTCGCTCCTAGCATTGATCAGATGCATGTCATAAATCACCTAAAAGGGGAACCATCTTCAGAAACAAGAAATGTGCTGGTGGAAAGTGCCAGACTGGCCCGTGGAAACATCCAAGATCTCTCCAAACTCAGTGTCAAAGATCATGATGCTATCATATTCCCAGGTCAGGGCATATAACTCATTTCTAATAAAATAGAAGCTGGTTTGACTTTCAGCAAGATAGGTCTGTGCTTGTGATGTGTACTTTTTAAATTTTGTTTTCAGGTGGTTTTGGTGCAGCAAAGAACTTGTGTACCTGGGCAGTGCAGGGAAAGGACTGCTCTGTGAATGCTGAGGTCCAGGCCGTGCTGCAGGCGTTCCACAGTGAGGCCAAGCCCATCGGTCTCTGCTGCATCTCTCCTGTTCTTGCTGCCAAAGTGATTCCAGGATGTGAGGTCACTGTTGGCATTGAAAAGGATGAAAAGTATGTTTTTATTTTCCAAAGCAAACCAAACATGTGTTGTCTTTTACAACTGTGTTTAACAATGTGCATTTTTATTTTTTTGTCAGTTCTTAATATGTAATGCACTCTGATTGTATCACACTATTGATGTAACACTGCACTTTCTCTTTTTTCCAGATATCCAGACACTGCTGACACTGCAGCCGCCATTAACCAGCTGGGATGCAAGCACGTGAGTAAGAGTGTCAGTGAGAGCCATGTGGACGAGAAGAACAAGCTAGTCACTACCTGTGCCTTCATGTGTGATGCTCCCATTCATGAGATATTTGATGGGATCGGGGCGATGGTGAAGGATGTGCTAAAACTTGCCTAAGTCTGATTGAAAGCAGTTCAAAATAGTGGACTAATGCGTTAGCAAGCTTAGTTTGTAAACACTTGGTGTCATGTTAGAATACTTGATCATAACAACGTCCAAAAACAAATCACAGTTGTGGGTTTGTGTCAAAAGCCATACACAATGCCCTTTTCAGCTTTTTTAACATTAGAAAGTGGAAGATTAAATGTGAAGTAAATAATGTGTTAAATAAAGAGCAATAAAAATTATTAATTTTCTTTTATTTATTTTGTGAGAAAATATTTTCTGTAAACATTTGTACATATCCCGAAGGAACATTCATTAAATCTGCTTGTCTGAGCTTTTTGTCATTTGCAGATATGAAAATAATGAAGCAATGTTTTTTTCTTTTTCAATTTTTCCTATCATATCAATAACTCCTTCAATTCCCTCTGAGGTCAACACTGTAGAAGCATTTGCCTTAAACTTCTGCTCCAGGTCCTCATGACTCAGTGGCTTCCTCCAGTGGCCGTAAAATGTATTGCATCTTGCTTTATAATACTGTCCTTCATTTGTTTCTATTTCAACCTCGCTATACATTTTATCAAAGCTAGGTTTGTTATCTGCAGGTGTCTCCACCTTGACTTTGGACAATAGCTCTTTCAAAGCTGGTCTGTGTATTTGTGTCTTGCTGAAGGAAGCTACTGTCACTTTGTTATCCAACAGGGCAGAGCAGGCATTGAACTGAAATGAGTGCCTGGCTTGATGCTCAGATGTAGGTAAAGGGCAGTTAATGTACTTGGATGGTGGTACTTTAAGTGTGACAGTCTTTATCTGATGGGGTTCAAAGTTCCTGACCGCCTGAATCTTTGCTCGAGCTGCCAATGCTGCATCTACGACCCAGTGCATCGCCAAATGAGCTGGAATCCGCTTGAAGGCAACATCCTGGTCTTCTAGAATCCACTCAAAGGCACCAGCAGCACAATTAGACATTGCAAAAGGACTGTAGTCTCTGTAAAAGACCCCAAAGCCACAGTCCATATCTAGAATAGCTGGGTTCCCTTTCAGTCCCATTTGAGCCAGCTGGGCAGCCTCAAGACCTCTCCTTGTGGCGTTACCTATATGGAGAGGTTTGGTTTGTGTAGCAGTGTTGGCTAAGGGAGCCCCGGCTGAGGAGGCAGCCACAGCCAAAGCGTGACTACACTGTAAAGAGGACAGACCCAGGAGTTTAGCTGCAGCCGCAGCACTGCCCATCACACCCACTACAGTGGGAGGGTGAAATCTGAAGAAAGACAAAAAGCAGAAGCAACAAAGCTTAACATCAAGTCAGGCTAAATAACTGCTGTTTGTTTACAGTACTTTTACAGTACAGTACGTTTTTACCTTTTAGGGATGTTGTGTGCCTCTCTGGAAAACCTCAAGAGTCTGCCCTGCACCTCAATGCCAACATTGAAAGCCAGAAGCAGATCAAGTCCTGAGGGCTTTCTGGGCAGTGCCTCTGAAAGGGCCAGCAGGGCAGGTAGCACAGCTCCAGAGGGATGGGTAGCAGGATGCCAAGTGTCATCAAAATCCATGGAGTGAACCTATTACCAAACCAATAGAGCTAATTAGAGGGTTTTCAGGGATAGGCTGTCTTTACAAAAAAGCACCATGCTACTTACTGCGATGCCGTTGACAAAGGCAGCATAATGAGCTGGGAGACTTATGTCTGATTTTCCCCAAATGCTGCTCTTCTCCTCAGATTTGAATAACTGCAATTAGACAGACATCACAAGAGGATAGGCACGTAATTAGACTTGGACACAAGTGTGGTCTCAGGATACAGGTTTTAGTTTGTAACAGTTTGCATAAAGACTTGTAATGAAACGACTGTTTTTTTCAAACCTGTTATCCAAATCAATGTAAACTCTAAGGTCACACTTTATGGTCACAAACAACTTAAAAACACACTGAAAGTGACAAAATGATTGCATTCACTTTGGTACATATAAAATATCGATCATGTGTAATATTAACAAAGCTAAAAATCTAATCTAATTTGCAGCACTTTGTAGTCTCTGGCACCTGGCTGTATTTGAGAGCCCTGTTAAAGACAGCTGTCCTGGTTCCTATCAGCCCAACACCCAGAGTGTCCAGCATCATCCTTTTGCTCCTGTTAATCACACCATCTGTCAGCTGAGTGCTGTTAAGAGCATGGATAGCAGATCCAAAGCTCTCTGTAATACCCTGCAAAGGTGAAATGAGGCTGGTCAGTCCAAAATTAAAAAACACACAAGCATTTCACTCCTGACAAAATCAGATGAATAAAAAATCATAATAATAAAATAAGATTACCTTGCGCAGCATTCTTCCTGATCACGTCTTCAAGTGAGAAGACACTACATACCCTGGTATATATATGCACTTCCACTATTTGAAAGCAGGTCTATAAATTTCCCTAATTTCTAAAAAAAAAAAAACACCATGATGAGAACTGGGAACTTTCACAATGACTGATAAGACTCATGGACAAAATACACCACTCCTGTCTTTCACAACTTGTGCTTTTTTTATCAAACTGACAGACAATGGAAGTTTTATTTTCTCACGTGAGACATTGTCAACAGGGAAGTTATAAGAGCTGACTTGACTAACACATTTGGATGTGATAAAATATAGAGAACATCATGGAGGTTTGCCTGTAACGTGACTAACCAGCAATGAAGACATTAACAAATTATTATTTGGGGGAAAAGGACACTGGTATAAGCCTGGACTTAATATATTTTATTTATTAATTTAAAGACTGTAACTAAGACTGGCTCAGTTCAACATTAGTTCATTAGATACAGATATGTGTTGGCCTCACACATTATTAGCTTCAGAATAATTTAGTTAAAAGCCTACATTTTTCATTATCCAACTGTTACTTTACCAAAGCAAAGACAGCTGTGACAGATGTGTGGAGGGGTAACATCAGATCAGGTTTGTGCATTATCTGGTTTTACTTCATTTATTATGTGTCTTGTAATATATTTTTTTAGAGGAAGTTTGGGATATTTGTTCATCACATATTCAATCAAGGAAGTAGTCTACCAGACATAAGGGTGCAGTAAGTGTTCTCAGGGTGCTGTGGCTGCGTTTCCTGCAAAGAAACAATGGGTGTCACTCTTTACATATCTTTTCTTTAATGAGTGATCTTTGGTGCTCATGATGGTCACTGATCTGTGAAATCAAAGAACAACTAAAACACTCTAAACCAAATAAGATGATAATATA
Organism: Rhyacichthys aspro; assembly: GCA_036850595.1. Taxonomy (NCBI): domain Eukaryota; kingdom Metazoa; phylum Chordata; class Actinopteri; order Gobiiformes; family Rhyacichthyidae; genus Rhyacichthys; species Rhyacichthys aspro. The sequence goes on from CM072168.1 coordinate 11,504,330, forward strand.
CTGTTATTGTTTTCTTTTTGTTATTATTTAAAAGCATAATAAAATGTCATGGTCATAGTGATGTGTGCGAGACACTGAGAGGACTAAGACTTGTCAACAATGTGTTTTCTTGAAGCAGACACTTAAACAGTTAAATGATAATTTAGCGCTCGCTGTTCCCTACCGTACGTAACGCACGCGCACTTGCGCACGTGGTGAGGCCGGGCTTCATAAACAAGCCGCTGCCACATTTCTGCTCACTTCTCACTGATCAGTGCTGCGCGCCTCGGAGCCAGACGCAGGGAACATGGCACTGGCCGATACCGAGCGCGGAGTGTCCAGCAGCGGCGACTGCAGCTCCCCGTTCTCTGAGATCATCGAGCTGAACGTGGGTGGACAGGTCTATGTCACCAGACACAAAACTCTGATCGCTGTACCGGACTCGCTCCTGTGGAACATGTTCAGCAAAAAGTCGCCCAAGGAATTGGCGCGAGACAGCAAAGGACGCTTCTTCTTGGACAGGGACGGCTTCTTATTCCGCTACATCCTCGACTATCTCCGAGACCTAAACTTGGTGCTGCCGGACTATTTCCCAGAGAAAAGTCGACTGCAGAGGGAGGCTGACTTTTTTCAGCTGCAGGACCTCGCAAAACGATTGAGCCCACGGATGAGTAAGGACAACTCCATCAGCGAGGAGATCAGTCAGAGCGATACGGAGGAGGGTGCGCAGCAGTGCGGATCCTCTGGTGCCATGGAGACTTTACGCACTATTTCTTCCAGCGGGGCAATGCGTTCCCCATCTTTGGACTCCAGAAGATCTGGCTATATCACAATAGGATACCGTGGTTCTTACACCATTGGCAGAGACATTCAAACCGACGCCAAATTCAGGCGAGTGGCGCGCATCACCGTTTGCGGTAAAACGTCTCTCGCCAAAGAAGTGTTTGGAGAAACGCTTAACGAGAGCAGAGACCCCGACCGACCCCCAGAGAGATACACATCCCGCTACTACCTGAAGTATAATTTCTTAGAGCAGGCATTTGACAAGCTGACAGAGGCAGGCTTCCACATGGTGGCCTGCAGCTCAACAGGCACCTGCGCCTACACCAGCAATGACCCCAACGAGGACAAAATCTGGACCAGCTACACTGAATACGTCTTCTGTCGGGAATAACCATTCATTTATCCATGATCGGTTGTAAATAGACCCTTCTTAATATAGAGAGGATTGTCTTTAAAAGTATTCTATTGGTTGTGTTAAATCGGAGTCAATGGCGAGTTACTGCAACACAATGTTACATTATTTTAAAAACAAAGCCAAACACGTGCTCCTAAGAATAGTTTTGAGAGTAGGTTTAAATGACTAGATACTCAAAGAGTTTTCATATCCCAAACACAGACCAACACGATGTCATCATCATCATCATCATCATCATCATCATCATCATCATCATCATCATCATCATCATCATCTCATAGAGCTGCATGAGTAACTACTGTGAGACGTGTGTGACAGAATCCAAGAACAGTCAATAAGATATTAATATAGTTGCCATTGTGACTTCTGGACTTGCTCCATCACGTGTTTGAAAAAGTTTTGTATTAGGTCAGTGGAACACTAGCAGGTTGGTTGCTGACATGTAAGTCTGTGTATATTTCATGGTGGAGTCATGTCTGTTCAACCTGTTCAGATGAAATAAACTCTTCTATTCTTCTCAAAGGTTTCCTCACTACTTGACCATCATCATTTCTTACTCTGTTCAATTCTGTTAGCTTAGTGGGGCAGTTGGCTATATTACCAACCAACTTGGCCCTGAAAGCTTCATTTATTGGCTCCAGTTATATGTACAAATTGCAAGAGGTAGTGTTTCTGCCAGTCCATTTGGTCATACCAATTCATTTAGGATGCAAATAGTGCAGCTGTGCACACATGATGTTATTATCATATCAAGTGTAAATAATGAAAGGGCCCAGCTGCACACAAATAGAAGGGTTCATGATGCCAGGGACAGCATATGAATGGAGAGTCGACTGGTGAACCTCAAAGCAGAATATTCAGACTGGCAATTGAACAGCTAGCCAAGAAATATAATTTAAGAAACTAGTATTGTTAAATAAATAATAGTTGCACACATATGTTTAACTGGCTTGTATCTGTAATAACACAATAGCACAACATAGGGATGTAATAATAGAATAACTGCCAGCAAAATAACTAATTTGTTAAAATATAATATTTTGTTTTACACAAAACATCTATCTTATGATCAAATCTTGTTTGTACTTATTTTTGTCTTTTTTAAAAAATATTACTGTAACCATTAGACCCAGAAGCTCTTGGCTTTGACTTTTCTGGTGAACAATAAAAGAGAGGATGGAGCTCAAGGCCAGGTCTTCTCTACAAACAATTGCTTGAAATTCCTGCATTGTCTACATTTAACAGACTTGAGTTCTGTATTTAGTTTCCTAAAGTTAACATTTACATAACATAGCAGATCAGGAACAATTTGTATTCAGAGCATGGGTCCAGGAAGCTTAGCTTCCTGAGTTATTTCAGATCAAAGTCAGTTTGATTTGCACAGCACAACAGTAACCCAAAACCAAAGCCTTCATTCATCTAATTAAATTCTGACTCCAAAACACATTTTAGATTTGACTTAATGTTAGGAGGCTTATAAATTTAAAAGTAGGTTGTTTTTGCTTTGAACATAGATTTTTTGATGTTGAAAGTTCAGTATTCAGATCTTATAACACGGGCAACAGACCTCACACGAGGAGCAACAACACCTGCAGTAGGACTGACATCACTGATAACACATGAGATATACACTTCCTCCTGATGAAGCAATGATACCGCCTGCAACGGCTCATCTCAATAATGTGTCCTCAGACATTACATCACAAACATCCCAAAAACAGCTCCCTACCAATTAGGCCATTTTGAAAGTGATATGTAATCACACTAAATGTAACTTTCCACAAATACAAAGCAGAATTCTGTGCCTCTCTTCACATTAAACAAAGTACACACATACACTCTTTCTGCCTGGTTAGTTTTGTCTAAATTCCAGCTTAACACCATCCCACACTGTTTTATTTTTGATTATGAGACAAAATAACAAAATACTTGCATGTATTTATTTTTGTCACATTTTCCACTGTTTCTTAGCTGAGAAGGCTGTATTTGAGTGAAAATAGACTGTATCCACAATGACATGCTTACATCTGCCCCAAAGTGATACATTGATGTGTTAGTCCAGTTCTTGGAAATTAAGGTAGATACACACAAAAAGTAAGTATCTGCAGTAAAGGGGCCAGTACTGTCAAATATAATTACAGCTTCAAGGAGAAAAACAAGTCTTTCACTTTACATAAGGCTTTTACAGCTACTCACAAATGGATTTCAAAGTGCTTTAGGACCTATTAAGATGAACTCCTTGTGTAAATACATGCCTGTTTTTTATCTAAATTATAGGCCTAAAGCACAAACCACCATATCTTCTGTTTGCTTATCAGTCATTAAATCTTTTTTTCTGCAGTGGTCTAAGTAACCTCCATTCTAAGGGTTACTTTTACATGTGGCACCAACAGTTTTTGTTTACTGCTCTAATCTGATGGATCTGGCACAGTTCAATCTCAACTCTATTTTGCTAGTTGTATTGTCGTTTTGAACACTTATTCCACTTACTATTAATTCTATACTCTATATCAACTCTGTCTTCTGTCCTTCTAAACCAAATTTATCAGCTACACAGGATTACACTGCAGATTATAGTCTATATAATAGGCAATTCTGTTTGACGATCAGAGCCACAGATCAGAGCAGTGCTCCCAGAATCTATCTGACAACCTCAGAGACAGCTGCTACGTTTAGATAAAATACAATAAATGTTATCTGTCTCATGAAATTTAAAGGCAAAATGGGTAAAGAAAAAGTGACTGCTCAGCATTCACAGGTGCTGTCATCCTGTTAACTTTGCAGCATTGCTCATTGTGTGTGGACTGTCTACAATCTTCTATTTGTAGGAGAATGATGTAATGCAAGGCACACTAAATCAATACCAGTTGACAGGGATCTACTCCAGGTGCAGCATGTTTCCTCTGAAACGTCAAATTAAACAGCACAGAGGATTTTGGATGAAGGCCCCAGTGTGATCATGTCAAGTGTTAAACTGTGAGGAGTTTTTAGTTTAGTAAGTGGCCAACATCTAACATCTGCTGGACTCTTGGCTGACAGATGTCTGCCTCCTATGACATGTTTACAGGTCACGGCCTCATTAGATAACTAGGCCATCAAACACTGCTTTTAATTTGGAGACATAACATATACATGCAGTAATGGTGCACATACACAGATTAGATTAGCTGCTACAGAGACCGGGGAACAAGCTTATAACTTGGTGTAGGATGTTTTTTTAACAGAATAGATTCCATCATGTCACTGTTATAATTTTAGGCAAAGATGCAAAGAGACAGTTTTTCGCAGAGAATTTCAATCACATATTCTGCCACAGCAGCTACTCGCTTGAGGCAAAGCTTAGACTGCATGTTCTGGCAAACATCAGACAAGTTATTTTGATACTATGAAAGCATCACAACATAGAACAACTTCTCCAGAATATGATGTTTAACAACCAAAGTGCAAAGCATGTGTTCAGATATAAGTGTAACATGCTGTGTATGGCTTTTCTATGAATTATGCTTCAAAATCATTGATAGTATGTTGTTTTATTTTACTGGAAGCAAAAATCTTTGTTTAGTTTTACTTGAAGTGATGCCAGTTTGTATTTGAAGGCTGCTGCTCTTAATTCCGCGACGATTTTATAATGGAAATTTTTCACAGATCATTTTCTACCAAGCTCATTAACCTTTCAGGTTTAATTTCAGGTTAAATGGCCTGGAGATGTTGACTTGGTGTAAATGATCACGTTGCAGCGGAGGATGACAGAGTGACAGGTGGTCTGAAGACTTCCACTCGGTACATTCCTTGTTCACTATGAAGCTCTGATCGCACCGAGACAGGTGACATTTAAACATTCAGGAGGATTTCTCTGAATAGGGAAAGGTCACATGATGGCAGGATGGCAGAAAAAAAATCTGCGAAATGACATTTTTGAGTGATAAGCCAGCTGGGAAGAGTGATATTCACAGTTCCTTAAGGTTAAATCTTATTTGTTACTGTGTCACATTTTTTTAGCAGTACTGAAAACAAAAATTTTACCAATTAATCTCTGCTAAAATAATGTCAATAAGCAAGCTCAAAAGGTCTTAATTATATTATAATAAAGTGCAATAAATAGATAATGAGGTGCCAGCAGGTTGTAGTCTGGAGCATTGTAATTGGTTGGTTGATGAGAAGGCCAGTAATGCATGGTTCGATGTTGGTTCAAAACTGACCATTTCTTTGCATATCTCACTATAAAGTTGCTAAAAATCTTTTTGATTTCACATCAAACCTATCCATCATGCTTTTATGATCCCTGTGATGCCTTTGCTGTATGGAACATCTCCTGGAGGTATAACTGTCCTGAGCGTGCGGTCACTGCTCGTGTCTTGGCACGGTTTAAATGTTAACAACAACTTCACTAGAGGAGACAGTTTTAACTTGAAAACAATATGTTAATAATCCTATTCTAACTCTTGAGCTTTGTGTAGATCAGACCTTGGAAGCAATGCTAGTTTTAAATTGGATATGATGTCAATAGAAATAACTGGGATATAATTACCAAGCCCTGTTTCCTTGTTTGGTGTTGAAAGAGATCCTGCAGTTTCCCCTTGCTTTTTTTGGTGATGGAATAATAAATAAGCTCATAAAACTCTTTATGCTCTTGCACATACTTTTGAAGATGCTCATACATATAGGCTCTTCATATCCAACTATAAAAATTTAATTACCATTGGTGCAGTATTAGGTAACTGATACGTGAAATGCAGAGGTGGATTGATACTGGTGATTTAAGCTCAAATGTGTCTGCAGCATGCGAAACAGCTCTGCGCCGTTGTAGTATGTGGTTTGGGAACGACCTTTTCACTAGATCATGAATTGGATATTTATGTTGTGGGTGTAATCTGAACTGACTGGTTCTTGGCTGTTTCTCTCTTCACTCCTCTAATGTAGTGTATTTAGGGAACACAAGCAATTATATAATGAACAAAAATGATGTAGTGTTATAGTAATGCCAGCAAATGAGGACAGTAATTGACACTTCCATTGAAAGCAGAAATAAATGCAGTACGTTGTCTTTCTTGTGACAGGAAATGATTCATGATGATCGTCTGGGGAGATAAAAGAATGAAAGACAGATGAAGACAGATATCTCTCTCTCAATTTCACTCTCTACAGTATTTTTTTTTTTTTAATTTCAATTGCCTAGCAACATCTGTGAATGTACACCAGCTGGCCCAGCTGTGCACTGAAGAAACACAAAACAGCATGTTTACCATCACCGCTGAGGTAAGCAACTGGCAGCTTCCTCACCCAGGGAGCATCTTCATCCTGCACACTGCACACTTAGCCAGCTAATCTTTTCTCTTGAACAACAACACACAGTCCCTATGTAGGCCGAATAAGGCCAGGTGGAATGGCACATTTGTACTATTGATTACCCTCGTCGTCATAACCGAGGGTGGTGGTTTTAGGGGAATTGCAATGGGCCCAGTGGGTGACTCAGCAGCATTTGTGCATCCTTAAGGGTTGAAACTATCTGTAATTCTAAACAGTAGAGGTCAACATCTGCTGCACCTCAGTCGGGAAATCAAGAGTGGCTCAAAGAGCTTACTAAAAGGGCACACAGGAATTATTCAAGACAAGAAAGAGAAGAGATGACTAAACCCATTTATTGGTTTACAAATGCAACAAAAAGAGTATTGCGTAGAAGTATCTCTTTGTGAGGTGTGGTGCCTTTTCCTATCACAGACAGTTTGAAATTCCAAAGAGTGAAAGCTGCTTGAAATCAATCAGAGGGTTAAGAGGAAGGGGCACAGTCTCACATGCTCAAGTGGGTTGCATTACAATGAGAAATTGCTGCTTATCCCAGCCGCCTGGCTCAGAGTCTTGTTAATTAAGAAAAGGGATTATATACTCCAAAATAATCTAAACAGAGCTACAGAACTGCTAGGATCATGAGAAAATGATACTGTTAGGGCCTGAAGATGTTTGTTCAAAGTTAATTAACTGGCTTTAAAATTGTGGTTTGTTTCAGAAGAAAAATTGCTAATGTAAAGAAGGAACATTAGGGAAGCTTTCAGTCTCAATGTAGCATTGTTGGTAACCACGGCAACAGTAAAGAGGCTATAAATACTGCTTTATTTTTACAGATATGTGTGACCAAAAGAACTGACATATAACTATAAGATGGTTTTATTTGTTTTCCATTGGAGACAGCAAAAGCACTTGTTGACTGTGTGTTCCTGTCCAGGGCTTATCTCCTACTCCTAAGGACATAAAGTATCAGCTCAGGAGAGCATGAAATTGAGTTTGGAGACAAATGGACATAACGATGCTTTGATGATGACCTAGAGCAAACATGTAGGCCATTAGAAGGTTAACAAGCCAAACACTCAAATAAGCCCAGCTTTCCCGTTGCTCTATGCATGTCTCTGAGGCACTTTCGGCGTTTAATTATGAACCAGGTTAATGGCTGGCCTGCAGATTGACAGAAACGAACAGCATGAACAAAACACTTGGTCTGAGTCCATCATTTTGTTTTCTGTCCATTAAGATAAGTGTATTTAAAAATACGATAGACTGGTTTGTACAAAAAATGATGTCTGGACTAGGATTTAATCAAAACTATGAGACCCCAGGCCACTGTTTTCATCAGCAGAGTTTGCATATTTCTCTAGGCTTTCATTTTGATTAAACTGAAACAGGGTCTGTCAATTACAAAATACAGGAACAAATAGACAATCTACCTTTACCCCTGAGTCTTTTATTTGGTTTTATACACAATGAGGCACGTTTAATGAGACCAGCATTTTGTATTAAAAAAGATACAAAATTAGACGAGAAGTTGTATTTTCATTATGACCATTCAAATGGATTATAAGAAAAAAAATACAAAATTGGAAGAATCCCTAAGGTCTGCTGGGTCCTAGCTCCATCTGAAAGTATAAAGATGATATGGCTTAGAGCCTTAGAAAGCTCAGTCCATCCACTTGCAGCCTTTAAGTCTGCATGAACCCAGTGCAAACAGTTAAGTCTTTAACACAAGCATGTGGTAGATATTTCCATTTGACCCCCAACGGTGGACAGCCTGCTGCAGATTTTCTGCTTTTTTATCACAATGACAGCAACAGAGGTCAATTCTTCAATATGTCAGACTCTGCCTACCATTTAACCACGGATGTCCATTTTCAGTCCTTCTATAAAGATTGTCAGGCATAAACCATCTCCACAGTGTTCATCACAAAAAATGTTAATGTCAATATATTGACAATGGCACAGCTCCTCTGGCGTGGCAGGAACAAAACAAGAAGCTTACAGTGCAGGAAATGATGGGTACTGGAAAGCTATTCACTATACAGTAATTACATCTCTGCAAGAGAGATAATGACATTGAATGGACCACAAACAAAAGACTGGACTGACAGCTTCACGTTCTAGTGGGGCTTTTCAGATAAAATATTGCTTGCTTTCTGCTGCTGTGACAATACAGACTCATTCAAAGCCTTTTACGTATCCTTTTAGGAATCTTGTCTGTCTCTTTTTCTTCACAGTGAAAAACCTTGAATCATCATTAATGGGAGTAAAAACCCTCTCTCAGCAAAAAATGATAAATGATCAATGATAAATATAGTTTTGTTATTCACACAATGCCTTTAGCAACTTTTACCACTGAAGGGTTGAGCAATAAAAAGGCTCAGCATTATCGCAATAATGGCAACATTCCAAATCATCTGATGAAATGTCTTTTGTTTCTTTTTGTTGTTTGGTTTAAAATGCAAGAAATAAAACGAAACACAAATTACATTTAAGGTGATTTACACCGATTGATCAGTTTGTGTGACAAGCCAAAAGTCTCTCTCATTTTCTTATTTAGCCTGTTATACGCTAAAGGACCAAATTGTTCACTACTGATTATTGTTTTGTATGTTGTCTATGATGTATTGTTGTCTAAATGGAAGTATTTCTCTCAGTTTGTGACCAAGATGTTTTGTGTGGCCCTTGTTGAAATATGACTCAAAAGTTCTTTTGTGTTGTTCTGTTTTCTTTTGGCTTGTCTTTGCATTGTCTAATTGACAGACAGCATCAATAGAATAAATCTATGAACTCTGACTCTGAAAGGCAGCAACACACACTAAACACACTATAGCTGAATAGCCTCAGCTATAGGCTATAGGTGTTTGTCCAGTCACATTTCAAAACACACCACTTCACTAAACACATTTGTACAGTGCAATTCTTGGCAGCCATAAGTGAACAGCTGTGATGTTTTATCAAATCCCTGCACATATCGACTTGTATGGAGTAAAGAACTTTTCACATTTCTTTGTGAAATGGAAAAACATGCTGACGAGCTGACATCTACAGCTCTAAAAGAAGCACTGACAAAAATATGCTTCAAGCAGATGTGTTATCCATGTGTTCCTTGTTCGCCCTCAAAGGAAAAAAAAAAAAAATGTGTAGCCAATCCCAGACATTTTTTCATAACTGAAGACAACTGTTTTCTCCAATAAAGTGGACTATTATTTATAAATCCCTGAAAAGAACCTGGTGTGATTTGTAATTACATAATCTGCATAACAGTCTGCATGTAGATAGAGTTCCTATTTCAGGCTGCAGAAAAGAAGGATTTAAACAAAGTTGTGTGATAACTGCCAGTCAATCAGACAATAGAAACATAAAAATACTGCCATTGATCCATACCGTCTTGACAACAGGCCCAGTGGATATCATGTGTGTGTTGGACTGTTGATATGTGTGTGTGGATCATCTTAGAGTGATAAAGTTAATTTATATGATAGTTTTTGGGGCATATGAACGTCCTGATTGTGTCAGTGTGACAAAAGCAAAAAAAAGCAAAAACATTGTGAACACAAAGCAGTAAAAGACATTCCTACATCAATGAGATGAGTGTATGACAGATACAAATTGGATCTCCCTAACATCCAACAGTCTTTATAGTGGTGCATACGTCACAAATACTGAATATTCCAACATCAAAAGGTCAGATTAGAGCATGTGTCACCCTCCCTTTTATGTTTTTTCTATGATTAAATTCCAATTAACTTCAATGAGCTGTGACAAGTCATGGCGTCAGGACCAAAGTAGTACTGTAACGCCTGTCTGTACGAAGCACAGGCTGCACATTCACATTTGATCGTGTCAGTCAGCAGCTCAGACATGAAAATTAGATTGACACATGGTTAATCATTATAGTGGCCTCTTGCTCTTCTGTAATTATCTCTGTTCCCTATAAATCACACAAAAACACCAAAGGAAATGGGGAATGGTTAACTGAAAATCAGCAATTCAGGTCATGTTCAACTATAGAACTGAGAAAGGATGAATTAATATTAAGCAAAAAAAAAAAAAACTTGGTTTCATCTCCTGAGGCATAATAGTGTGCATATCAGGAAAGCCCAGCTGGGTCCATGCTGTCTTATCGTTTCAATGCCATGTAACACTGTCTACTTTCTTTCTTCTCTTCCATGCTGTAAAACCGGGAAGACTTCAAATGGATCTTGTTTGCTTTCCTCTCCTCGGCCGCTAAGCAAAAATAAATCACAGTGCGCTTTAAGGTCACAGAGAGAAATGGCAGATGTTCTTGTTCTTGATTGTAACATGACTGCGAGGTGCCTGTAGAAGAATACAGAGGAGAGACAAATACAGGCTTTCTCAATTTCCTTTTGCTGAATTCAAATGAGTCATTTTCTCGGTTGTTTATTTTGCTCTTTTCGAAGTATATATTTTCGTGCCGTGACAGTGTCTATCTTTGCATTTAATCCCAGCCTACGGAAATACACTGATGTTACTACAACCAAAGCCTTTCTTCATTATTGAATCCCTATCTTATTTTTGGAAGGCACCACATGCTCTAAGATTGACTGCCTCGTGGGTGCCCTTTTGGGAGTCAGGGATTAGAGTCAGCATCCATAATGAGGACAAGTAGGGATCGAGGCTGATCGTTTCCTCATTGAACAAAAGGTCACCGATCAATATCTTTGTACAAGTTTAGTTTTTATGTTTGCGGAAGAGAGGTGCTAATCTGTTGACAACACTCGATTACCCCCTGTGCCCCGGGTGAGTGACACTTTCAGTAGACACTCTTATGTATATCATTATGAGAAGAATGCTCATGTTTTGATGCCTGATGACTAACAAGATTTTTGCATCATTTGACAATATACTTAGCATGTTAAGTATATTTCTTTAGGCATTCTCAGACTTTGTCATTTTTCCATTCCTTCATTATTGACTAAAATTGTGTTTCTCCTCTGGTGCCATCATGAACCTCCTTCTGTTTTCATTGAAGCCTCTTATTACATAGCAACAAAGGCCAATTAAAGGCCATGAACCAAAATGACGTGGAAAAAAATGCTGCATTTTGGCCTGGACCAGCGTACATTTGTCTCTTGATGTTAGCATTTTTTTAATATACATAGAAGAGATAGGCCTAAAGCCAAACATTTAAAAGATATGCAACTAGCAGAAGCCAAATAGCCATCAGACCCTCAATAGTCTTGCAATGATATACAGCTTCATTCATATTCAAATGAATATACTGCTGTAATTTACTGTTTGTCACACTCAACAAGTTGAGGCCATTTCTGTTTTAACTGCTGCATCTTTAACCATTTCCTCCAGTGATTAAATGCAGACTATAGTCACACAATCTTGCCGAGCTGCAGAAGGTTTATCCCATCCTCATAGTTCAACTCATGACAGTGCTTGATGCTCTTAGTGCCTGAAAGCCATGGCAACCGGTCTAAGACTGACAGCAATTAACCACTAATTATAGACTCAGCTCAAGCTGCAGGTGAAACGGAAGCTGAAGCCCCATAAAAGGATGAGGACAACAAGAGGTGACGCTTGTGTCAAATGTCTTCGCACCAGATTTGAGGAGAATTTTATAGATAATTGAGAATACGAAATGTGATGTAATGGGCAAGAAAGTACACAGAGTAGCGTAATTGATACAAAACAGTTTCTAATGGATAACACATGAAAGGTATTTAAGGACAATTTATGCACTTCTTCTTCTTCTTCTTCTTCTTCTTCTTCTTCTTCTTCTTCTTCTTCTTCTCATAATGTGTCAATAAGATAAAGCCCAATATAAGCAGCAGCAGATTTCAAGCCAATATGTTAAATCATAGTGCCCCCTTCTGGTGAGGGCAGGATATAATTTAACTTTATCAAATCATCTGTACTGTGGTGGTAATAAAGATTCATGTGTATTGGCTGTAAGGCCTGAAGTTAAATCTCCTTAAATTGCTTGTTTCTGAGTTGGAGCATTAAAATAAACAGTGATAAGCTGACTAAGTGTTTTTTGATGGAGTATAGAGCAGGCATTAAGTGCATGTGTGCTTCATCTTCTCCTGCTTCAGAGTGGCCTGGCTTGTTTTGTAAAGCTGTGGCACACTGTGACTCATAAGCCATTTGATTCTTGATGTAAAAAGCACACCGTAAAGGGTAGTTGTGGCCTTGGCTGAGGATGAAAAAGCCAGGCTACTTATCCCTAAAGGTTTTATATTTCTCAGTGACTCCACTCAGTGCCCGGCGCCATTCAGCCTGTGCTTGTTTTCTAGGCATTAGGATTAAAATCTGTCTACCCAAGAGAGAGCCAAGAAAAATCTAAAAAAAGGAATCTATGAATTTGAGAATGTTGCCTCAAGGGACTGTGTGTGTGCGCCTCCCCTTTAAAAGTACAGAGCAAATTTATGCTTATTTTCATATATCAAGTGAATACATTTTGTGAAACAGGAGCTCCTCACATTGTTTAAAAGCAAATTTAGAAGTTTAGAACTGCCTAATGTTGCTACTCAGTCATGTATGAATATTCAGCAGATGCTTAGGAAGATACCGTCTCATGAAACAGTCAGAATGACAGAATATATTAGGAAAATAGCTTATCAGAGTGTAATCAAATGTAATGCATGCATGCCAAATAAAATATGCATGACAAATTGACTTTGGAGCACACAGAGCAGGCATGTCCTCTGAACCTTTGCACAAAACCTCATTGAAATTCCTTTCATTATGACTGTGGGACTACTGAGCAGAAGAGGGACAGAGAGGCAAAAATGATGGTAAGGAATATGTGATTACAGACACAGCAAAATCCTTGCATCATACACTGGAATATCACGCTTAAGTATTATGCAACTTTAGAGTCTGAGAAAAGTCACACTCCACTAAATTTTTGCTATTTATTTACAAATGCTTCTCAATAATTTCGCCTCATTTCAGTACGATATATATTCTTTACAAGGAAAACCTGATACAACCTTTTTTCAATCAGTGAAAACTTGAGCAAGTGCAGGCAAGTCAAAGAACAGTTTTTAAATATATATATTTCTGAAAGAACAGTCTTATTTTTTTCCCTGTTAAAAACACAAAAAGCACATAACCATGATAACAATATATTGATGAGCAAATATTAATACCATAACGGAGAAGAAGAATTGACACGAGAAGATAATCTTGCTGAGTTCCTTCGAAACTTCTACGATAATTTGTTTAAATATCTGTCTATAAAGTGTGTCATTAAAATAATCTGCCTTTGAAATCACATAGAGAATTCAATGCATGAATAGTTAGAGGGCCAGAACTTTGAAAATCTGTGATGCATGCAGAACTAATACATCATTAATACTTATATATAACAATAAAGCAGATCACTTCTTAGTAAGCTTACATTTTAGATCACACACTGTAAAAAAGAATATGTATCATATGGACATGCAGGTCCAAAGTTTTCCAATGTCTGAGCTATAAGCTATGGCTTCATGGGTTGTTGTCACAAGTAGTCTCTTCATCAATTTGCTGGAGTACAGTCATCTCACATGGAGGTGGGCTGGCCAGCTAAACACACAAAAAGCAACTTTAAAAAATACAGAGAAACAAACAGCAGTAAATGAGCACCTTCAAACATTTGACTTACTTTTGAATCGCATATAGCAGGTGTTACAGTACAGCTGCTTGTTTCGTATCCTGACTTCAGCTCCGGCTTCTGATCCCCCAAGGTCCGACTCGCAATCGAAACACTGAGAAGCCACAAAAGCAACAGTTAAAACCCACAAATTGTTCAGTGCTTGTTAAAGATTGCTCAAAATGTCTAAGTGCAGCGAGGGATCAGGACAGATAAGAGTGAAGGCCACGGACTGAAAAGTAGAAGAGTAGAAAGATGCATTTAAACCATGGAGGTGAGGACTTGAAGATGGCATCAAAGTTTTGGAATAGTACTTAGTCTATAAGGAAGAGTAAAGGTCATGAGGGGAAAAAAAATCAAGATGGTGAATTTTGAAAGAGGCAGAATCTGGTTAGGCTGTGTGGCTGAAATTTCCCAGGTCTTCGGGAGTCCAAACTCTCACCTTAAAGCAACCCAAATGATAACAGAGCCCAAGGGACTCGATGATCATGGCGGCTCCCTTTCCCAGTGGGGTGTCACAGTACGTACAGATTTTCTTGCCACTCACTGACCTGGATTATAAAATGTACATGGATGATGTAAAAGCTGAGCACACATGCACGCCACATGTATGGATGGTTACACACATAAAACACCTTTACACTGGTATACTTTATAGTTAGATATACAGTATTTACCTTACTGTAATACTGTATTTTTACAGTTCTGTGCTGGTGTAATATGGTGTTTACAACATATTAAACATATTATGGTATATTGCGGGCATTTTTTTTTTTTTACACAATTGATGTTTTTTATAAAAATGTTTTTTATTTTATAGGACAAATGACAATCTAGCTGCTAATTTTGACTTTGGTGACAAGACCACAAATCAATGACATATTTACCTCAATCATTATTTAGTGTCTGTCCTCACAGTTAATTCACAATAAAGCACTATAAAGTTGAGATATGCCAATGAAAGATTTTGAATACTTGCCCAATTCAATCTTCAAAACGTTACACTTGGAACCATGAAAAAAAAGTCCAGCTGTGCAACCAAATGCATTCAGTACAGTTATCACAAACATTTCCATGGGGAAATTACTTTAGAAGGAATAACATAACCCAATATACCAGTGAGATATTAGAGCAGTTTGTTATAGCATGAGCATTAGTCAGTGAAGCTTTTACCTGCTCTGCTGCTGAGAGGACTCTGGGATAGGCTCTGGAGATGTGGTGGGAGATGGAGAGGAGAGTGAGGGGGAAGGTGTCTGCCGGGACCAGGGGGCAGAGGGGGTTCCTGCCCCACCTCGCAGAGAGCCCATAGAGGACGAGGAAGGTAAAGTGGAGGAGCCGGGCCGTGCTCCTGACCAGCCACCATAGAAAGAAGTGCTGCCAGAGAGAGCAGACTGAGGCCGAGAGTAGTTTGGAATTTGAGAGTTGCTTCTGGGTGTCCACGATGAACGCCAGGAGTTGGTGGAATCCAAGTTGTCAAGAGATTCACCTCTGCAAAGCGCTGCATGTTAGCAGTTAGTACACACATTTGGCTGCCATCTGTATGTGTTGCTTAAAACGTTTTGTCATAATACAACACAGGCCCAGACTGGCAGCCAAATCAATAACAAAGCACGCTACTTCCCAGGCTATTAGCAAATTTGACAAGCCAGCCACCATTAGTAATCCCTGAACCATCATTGGACATTAATACAAATGTCACTGTACCTGCGCATAGGGGCCCCCTCAGTCTCTCTGCTGATGCTGATGCTGGTGGTGGACGAGCGCTGGCGGATCCAGCTGCTGTCTGTCAGCAGCGGTGTCTTTTTTTTCATCTCATTTAGGATCTGCTGTCGCTCCAGCTCAGCCAGTGACGCTGACTGCTGACCTTTCTTTTGAGCCACTGCACTGCCCGTCACTGCACACAGAGGTGATCAAGCTAAAGTTATAAATTCTTTATATTTAAATGTGCTTTACCTTTTTTATTGACAATCTACTATTTTACTGCTGGGTGTGATTGTTAAATCAACAAATTAAAATCAAAAGTATTGACTAAAAAGGTCTTTCTCAATTAATGCTTAGCTGACTGATTGATTCACCATTGGTTTTCTTAGCTATTAATCAAACACATTGTGATTTGATTGTACAGTATGCTGTTATTGACAGAAGAGCTAATTAAACAAGGAAAAGGATGGCGAGGCGGCACTTGACGGTTTAGCCCACCTTTCTCTGGCTCTCTATATCTCATAACATTGAGGATGTTTCTTCTCTCCATCTCCAACTCTGAAGCTGCTCTTTGACTTTGAGCCTGTTTATAGCGCTCACTCTTCTGCTCCTGCAGCAGCCAGTGAGCCATGCCCCCTGGCTGCACTGACACACCTGAGTCCCATATAAACAAGACTATTTTATCTGCACAATTCCTGCACAGGGTCATTTAAAGTACTTTGTAGAATTAAAAACAATGGATTTATATACAAAAAAAAAACTAGAATTAATTAAAGACAAAATAAAAAAATCTTTTTCCATACATGTAGAGATTTAAAGAAATGGAACAATGTATTCATACTTCCTGGATATCATCTGGAAGAAGAATTCTTTAAAAGGAGAAATTTTGAGAGCCTAGTAAACATTTGACTTAGTCTAACTTGCTATATACTAGACAACGTGAATAGGGCTTGAGTTGACATGGGGAGACACACAAAGAAAACTTGATGTAGAAAACTGACCTATTTGTTGAGGTCTTTCCTCTTCATCGAGCTGGGGAGAGGATTTGGACTTAGCCCTGTTGTCGAACAAAATGCATCCACATTTAGCTGAATACTAAAATCTCCATTATCACTTTCTTAATTAGTACTATGCAAATTTTACCATTACATGAAAACAAAAGCATTATTTTTCTCAATGAGACCCAATCTACTATGTTGTTCACAGTTTGTAAAAAAAAAAAACAACAAAAAACAGTGTAGAAAGCAGCCAGAAACAATGTTAGTAAATGCCTAAACATGTAAGATTTTGAGTACAGGTTTATATGTTATGAGAAAACAAAAACAGATTCTGTATCTGTGATGGATGGTGTTTGTAGTATATCGACAGAGATTTAGAGAGGTTTTGGCAAGACACTGTATGTCTGTGGGAGGTTTGGCCCAGCTGGCAGAGCAAGCAGAACCTGATGTACTAAGATAACATCAAGCGCTAATATAAATATTAAATTAAAATATGGACTAGTAAATTGGATCGCAGCTGTATCCATTCATATAAAGGGTTTATAACTATAAGTATGTTAAGAAATGTATTTGATCAATTTATACTTAAAAACTAAGTATACCAAGTGCATTTGTCTACCCACCTGTCTGCAAAGGACAGTGGAGGCTGGACATGGGAGCCACCAGTCCTTTGGTGAATAGGTGGAGAGAGAAGTGACAAGGAGCAGAGCACAAGGTGGAGGACAAAGCACATGCACACATATTAGTAACAGCTATAATGCACAAACAAAAGGCAGGTTAGTAATAGTGCTGTAGTAATCCAGACTAGCCTTGCTCTGGAGACCGGTCATTACATTTCTTTCTAAAGGTCTTGGTTTGACCTCAGAAGAAAATGCATTTTTATTTGGTCTGGTCTCAAAGGTAATGGACTCAACATCTTTGTACAGATTGGATTAGAAAATCAGTAATGCACATGAAATATTGTTCCATTGATTGAAGTTTTTTGGTGTTTTAACCCAATAACAAACCCCTTTTTGCCAAATCATGAGTTTGGTGATGAGACTTGTAGTAGAACCTTGGAAGTGTTTCCTAATATCTCTCCACATGATCATGTTCTTGGTCTTGACTTGGGTCTCAGTGCATTCTGGTCTTTGTCATGACTTTGTCTCACACAGTCTGGTCATAACTACAACACTAGTTTGCACTGACATGTGTTATTATAACATGTAATGATGATGATTGAAGGACATTGGAGACATGTTTGGGGCAGGACTGACCGCTGCTGCTGTATTTCCAAAGCTCTCTCCCTCTCTTTGCGCTGTTGCTCTGCAGCTTCCTCTTCCCGTCTCCTCCTCTCCTCCTCTTCCCGTCTCCTCCTCTCCTCCTCTTCCTGTCGCTCCCTCTTCTGCCTCTCCTCACGCAGACGCTGAAGCTCTCGTTCCTCTGCCTGTCTCTGGCGCTCCAACTCCTCCTTTCGTTTCTTTTCTTGCTCCTCCCACACAGAAGTGATGGGTTGGCTGACGGGTGATATGGGGGAGTGCAGGCTCACACCCTCCACCTTGTTCACCTCCAGGCTTACCGGCTACCGCAGAGAAGCAAAGAGAAAAAGAGGAAGTGTTTGACCTTTACTATACTCCCGGATCAACAGCATCAAATATTAAGCAACTCAAGCACAAGTGACAAGCATTTTGAAATTTCAGCTGGACTTTTTGTTGCAAAACAAATCTTATGTGTTCTCATATCCAATTGAATAGACAAGGTTCAGTTCTCAGTTAGACGTATTGTATGGGAAATAATCCTGTGCTGAAATATCTGGTCTAGCTTGGCCACATAATTATAGCATAATTATAGCTTAACATTTAACCTTGCTATTTGCATATTTTAGACAGTGCTAGTACTATGAGTCATGGCCCATTGCTGTCTTCGTCATAGAAGGTTTCATGGGTTTACTTAAGTTCAGCGGGGTTATGTGAGGCAGTAGCTACTGGTAGACTGACTCTAGCCACAAGAAAAGAAGATTGAATGTAGATGGCAATATGACAATGTTAAACAATTAAAAGATTTGAACCTAGAAATTGTATAAGATCATGTCTGTTTTAGGTTGCACTCATATCTCACTTTGTTATTATTTTTGGGGCTTTTTAGCCTTTATTGATAGTTAGCAGTAGCTGGACAGGAAATGGGGTGATAGAGAATGGAGAAAGACATTGGGCAAATGACCCGACCGAGACTCAAACTTTGGTCTGCTGCGTCCTGGGTGTGTGCTCTACCTGAGGCGCCCCCCTCATATCTCACTTTAAAGCAACTATTATTTGGGTCCTTTTTTTGTGTGAAAACAAATGAAAACCAAGTGAACAAGACTTGGAAATGCAATTCATATAAAGTGACAAAAAGCTCAATATTATACATTATACTTTTCCCTTGAGACAAGTATTGATATCCATTTCAGTGACCAGCCACAGCTTTCTCAGCTCAATACAGAGCAAAGGAAAATAGTGGAAACCATAAGGTCGCCAGTGAACTTTATTATGTGACTATGACCACGTTGGAAAATCACATATGCACATAGTTGCTTGTGTATTGTGTGTAAGAACAGCACTCACCTCCTGCTTATTGGGGCTACTAGTGATCTCCTGCTGAGCTTTGAACCACTCTTCCTGCAGTTTCTCCTGGTCACGTTTATATTTCTCCTGGTGACATATGTAAAAATAAAGCTCATGAATTATCACATTCAGAGATGCACTGTAACTTCACACACATTACAGTTTCTGAATATAAAATAGATAATGAAAAACAAAACAAATGAACATTTATAGGAGGGAACACTATATACATATGCAGGACTAGACATTTAATTTAATGGTACTGTAGCAGCATTATTTTTAATGTTGTAACCTACAGTTATCTATCTGTTAACAAACTTGAAACTGATCTATTTAAATCTAGAGGAGACTGCCCAGAATCAGTTTTACCATTAAAAAGAAGTAGTTAATTCACCTGGGAATAAAGCTAAAGGAGAAAAAGCCTTTCTGGCTACAGCAGCATGCTGCTTGGGAGCCTTTGATCTACATCCAGGAATAGATCTTTTGAAATACTTTTGAAGGTTATACCACACTTACTACATAGATCAAATGTATTATACAAGCGGTTCAAATAATGCCTTAAGCTCCGTGCATGAATTGATCAGTAACAGTTTCTCTAAAATGATGACGTTTCAGTAGCTTTAACTCTTTGACAGAGGAGGTTTTATGTATTTAATAATGATACAGCTGCCTGTTTATTAGACATAACAAGCTAAAAATTGTATCCTTAACTAGTGGGCCTATGTATACCTGTAGGAGGCGCTCCTGCTCCTTCTGCCATTTCTCTTGTCTTTTTCTCTCTTCCTCTGGGTCCCAGGACCAACGGCTGGAGGATGGAGTGATTGAAGGAACAGGTATCTGAAGACAAGCGGCATAGTTTACATATAAATAAAATAAAACATAATTCCAAACTTGCACACACCCACAAATTTTGAGTTGTGTTAAATTCTCAAACTATCTACTCAATCAGGTCTTAAGGGATATTATTGTCAAACAAAAAATAAAAAAAACAACAACTTATTTTTCATTACATCCATTGCACTCAGGTTCAAGAAGTCTCCACTTTCAGAGACGCCACATAAAAGCAAGACAGTCATGAGTAAGTGGCTGACTAAAAGGCTTAAGACCAGCTTTTGTGCCGCTATAGAAAAATTGTCCTTTCACACAACAAGCTGTGCATTAATAACACTACTTACATCTGGCATTGCAGGCTCTGTTCCTCCTTGAAGAGAAAGTAATGATCCAGTCAGTACTGACATGCACAGGCAAAGCATCATCTTTCAGCAGAACCTTAGGCTACATACTTTCTAAAGCTTATTAAGGTTTCAATTGTTACGCATCAATCCTTTATGTAAAATGACATTTAAAACAGGCCCTGAGCAACAAGGGTCAAATTGCATAATAATAATAATAATAATAATAATAATAATAATAATAATAATAATAATAATAATAATAATAATAATAATAATAATTCTCCCCATTTAAGATCACTTAGTAGTCAAATAGTTCTAAACAGGAAAAACAATGAACTGATTGTGAAAAAAAGAGGATCAAACAAACTGCAAGACAAAGACACACAGGCAGCATGCATAAGAAGAGGACAAGTACACTCAAAAATGCACACTTTGAGTAAATGCATGCCAAAACAACAAAACAATTTCCACATCATGTGCAGCGAAGTGAAAAGTGCACCCACGTGTTAAACCTGGACACTGATTGAAAAATTCCACAAGTACAAGCAGTCAAGATTTGTATTTGTGGCTGGCACACTGGCAAAGACATGCTGTACAACATTTGGAGTTTCATCTATGCCTTCATACAATAAATCATTACAAAACCACCAAATACACTTATGTAAAACCCTTTTATTACGTAATGAAGATCATTTTGTTCAGCATGTCTGTGTCTCAGCTTATACCAAGCAAGGGTGAGGAGATAACTGCACACATAGCCCTGTTTACCACAGAGGTAGACCAGCGCACTGACACTGGGCCCTGAGCCACCTAAAGAGAGGAAGGGGCACAGCAAAAGGATTAAGCTTCTGGAATCACATAGAAGGAATGACGCTTAAAATATGAAGGCATGGGACATTTGTTTGGAGCTCATAATCAATGAGCTGCACAGAAAACATGCATTGAAGACAAATTCCATGAAAATCTGAAAAAGTAGAATAAGACAAAGCACAGAGAACCCAGACTCCCTAAAGCATTGGAAGTAATCATTTTACTTATTTATGGCCCACCTAGATTTTATTTTACCTTGTTCAAAAAACTCTGACCTCCGTTTTAAGTTTTTCAAAGATATGGGTTCTGACTCTACATGAGAAAAACAAAAGAAGGGAGAGAACTCCTTAATAATACATTAATTATGAATGCATGGCATGTTACAGATAAATGTTCAATAAGTCATTCAATAGTGGTGTTTATCTGAAGTCAGCAAGTTTCACCCTGGAGTGTTTTTGTATGCGGCACTCAAATAGCCGCCGAGATCAATTCTGTAACCTTTCTGCTTGTATGCTCTGCTCTTTACCTTTGTTCCTCATGGTCACCGGCTCCTCACGGAAACTGCCATTAACTCCGTTTGAAGCCACCTCCTGTGAACAGACATGGCAGGGTGCACACTCATTAAAAGAGCTTTGGGAAATGCACAAAACACAAATAAGACTTTCAGTGGTCCTGGACTTCTTACCAGGCGGGTGATGGGCTCCTTGACCGAATCTGTCTTGGTGGAAATATGTGACGTAAAATCCAGACTGGTGTTGACAGTATTTGTGTCAGGAGTACCTAGAAGTATTGGATGATCCATACTGGTCAGATTGATGGTCTTATGGCTTTTAAATGGCAGGGAAGGTTGGTCTCTGTCCCAGTCTGCATCCAGACAGTGCAATGGCAAAGATAGGATGTACAAACCACATGCTTTGTGAGGTACTGTATTTCTGTATAATAAACCCAACACTGAAATTGTACCACTAATAAGCAGGGGACGAGGTTAGGGTGTTGTTAAAGAGACTAGCAGGGAGTGACAGAGAAACCACCTTCCCCAGCCATGCACTCTTTAAAGGTTTTGCAAACTCACACAGTGTGGCAAACAGGCTCACAACCACTTTTCTTAAGCTATTTTGATGAGTTTTGTGTGTTAGTTTAAGTGAGTTGCATTGGGTGGCTAATTATTTTTGTAAGGTGAGACTGACGTACTTGGAACAAGTAAGCCTGTTGTACTAACACTGTGAAACAGCAGCACACTCACACCCAGGGAACTATGGGTTTGGCTTATGCAAGTTCTCCACAAATAACACACTCTAGGACTCTATAAGATTAGTGCAGCAAAACGCAATAAAAGAGAGAAAATGCCAACCAAAAATACAAAAACAGGGCTAGAAACTGGATCTATGAAAACATTAGTTGGAATAAAAGCCACTGAGGTCAAATAAATAGCAATCATCCCTTTACAAAGGAGAAAAACAGGTGGCAAACCTTCACCATTTAGCTGTCATGAGATCATTCATGGATGATTTCACGATACTTTACGGACCAATTTAAGGTGTCAAAACTGTTTAGCAATGCAAGCAGAACGAGTGGTGCTGTCAGTTCAACAATCTAACCCTTCAACTGTTTCAATCAATCTCCCACTCTCGCTTCACTGGAAACATGCACACATTAAACACACAGGCTCCAGGTGACTCACTGTTCTTGCCGTGACGGCGTATATCCAGGACTAGACTGCCCTCCTGCAGAGCCTCCTCCATGTGGGCCTTCCAGGCTGTGTAGCTCATGTCTGCCACCTGGTGCCCGTTCACAGTCAGCACCTCGTCTCCTGCCTGAAGTTGGCACATTTCTGCTGGGCTGCCTGTTTAAGATAGAAAATACATCACCTGTAAGTTTATTGTACTTAATACTGCACTCCTTTTATTTCTTTTTTCTTGCTTTTTTTTTTTTTTTTTGCTAATATACACATTTCACTGTCACGTGGTAAGTCTGAGCAGAATGAGAGGCTCAGGCCCAGCAGATCTGACCCATATAGAAGCTGCCCTACATAGGCCTGGCATCATCACAGCAGCAGGGAGGAAAACCTGCTGACAGCTAACCTGCAACGCCTGACTATAAAACTAAACTGAGCCAAGGCGCTGGTTTCCAATATAACCACTCTACTGTGTCTATGCACACCATTTTAAAGTCACCTTTACAAAGAGACCAGTAACTCAGAAGTTTATTCAGAAGGAATGCTGCAGTGTGTGACTTCTGCAACTGCCGGTGCTTTTTAGTTTTGTACTTATGCCAGAACATGTTTTACTATCTGTATCTTAAAATACAAATGTCCTATAATAACCTAAGCTGTAGTATTAAAAACTATGAAAAGTTGGTAAGACATTATAGCAAATACGTGCGGTAATACACAAGTACTACATGAAAATAGACTGTCAAATGTAATAAAGACATAAAAAGAGATAACAAACATATTTAGTGAAGGGGTTACCTGGTACAATCGATGTGACACGTGCACCTGTTGAGTCCCAGGCTGCTTGGAAACCAAAGTCTCTGCTGCTGTTGGGTTTCTGGTTCAGGCTTATCCGCATCTCACAGAAGCTTTCCTAAAAGGCACCAGAACGTGGTTAAGCACTGATGAACAACAACTCTTCAAATCCGTTTTAACTGTAGAGACATCACAGAGACTATTAACACCCAGAAGAGTTAGTGTTCCCGTTTACTGGCAGCAGTTGTATCATCAATGATTTACGATTTAACGTCTCTTTAATGTCTCACCTGCTATTTTGCTAATGCAACTTAATAATTGAGGTGAGGTAAAATTATTTTCATTACAACAATACTAACAATTTTTCTTTTAATACGATACAACAATATTAGTTTTAAATACAGTACATCTGTATAGTATACCTGACTGGTATCTTTGACTGGAGCAGGGCTGACTGTACTGTACTCTACACTTTTGATTTCAACAGGGGCAGGTTTGCTCTGAGAAGGTGTGATGCTTTTTTCTGTACTCTCCTCTTGGTCGTCTTCTGCTTCGCTGCTGTGGGCGGAGCTTGATTGAGCCTCGTCCTCAGAGGTCATGAACTGGTGATAGCGACTTGGCACTGAGGTTTTCTTAGAGGTGTCAAGATCACCGTTGAGAGGCTTATGAGAGTCATCAGTCTTAAAAAAAGGGGATAAAATATAGTAAATAAAAAAAAACCCAGATTAACAAATTACAGAACTATCAGTAGAACAGGATAAGTATGTTCTTGCTACTTGCTACTACTATTACTATTACTATTACTGCTATGATGAAAAAGAGTTGCTCTTGCAGTTGTTTTGTAAAAAGAATACACAGAAGTGAACTATTGACTTTATTACACTTTAGTGATATCTGCCTCATTCTGTCCTCTCCATGTCCTTCTGCACTATCCACCCAGCTGATATTTAGTTGTATAGTTTTTTTATACTCACTGTTAAGGCCCGGGGAAGTGAGGAGATGCGAGAGGACTGTGTCCCAAAGGGCCTTGGCGTGACAACTGAGGTTAGACGTGCGCTATCCGATCTCTGGTAACTCCTAGGGAGGGAGGCTGAAACTCGAGACACCACAGGAGGCTTGGGTTCCATTAGGCTCTGGTGCTGTGGTTGTTTGTACTGAAAATGAGAGGAAGGGGCCTCAGTTTGTGTGGCCAACAATGGGCTCTTTAGCTCTAGGACCCTCTGTGCAGAATTTAATGAGGAGGTGGTAGTTGTGGTCTTCACTGTTTCCACTGTGCTAGTGTGTTCCAGGAGTCGAGTACTGTGCTGTGGTGCTGCTGGTGATGATGGGGAGCGGTGGTATGAACTGTATCTGCTAGAAGTGATGGTGGCTGTTGAGTCACCGCCAGCAGAACTGTCCACAATGTCCTGCGAGGCGGGAGGGGAAGCAGCACGACCGATAGCCGGGGAAGCAGCTGGAGGTTCTTCCTCTTTCAAAGAAGGCTCAGGAAATGTGGAAGATGAATAGTAAGGAGTGTCAATAGTATAGCTTCTGGTAGGAACGGCCCGTGGGGCTGCGACAGGTTTTTCAAACACGTCCTCGTCATCCAAGCTAGATAATGATCTGAGGCGGCTGCCTATGCTTTCCCTTCTTTTTTCTCTGATGACCAGATATAGAAAAAAGAGAAAGAGATGTGAAAAAAGATAAAAAAATTGCAGTTAGGTTTGGCGGTATGGCTGTGGAGATCAGAAAAGTGACAACAGACAACAGAAAAAAGACTCATATGTTGAAAAGACGGTGGTATATGAATTTGGGGTGAAAATGGGGTGGCAGGTCTCAAAACCATTCGACACTTTAACACTGTCTAAAGACAGTCTGCTCACCCACTACTGAATGATTGAATGAGCAATCAGATTTTTGGGCACTTACCTTTGCTTTCAATATGATCCAAAGATAAAGCATTGGTGTATAAGAAATAACACATTTAACATTAAATATTAGCTTGCTATGTTCATAAATACACTTTATTATGTTATGATCTTATCTTAAATCTACCAACTTCTGCTTGATAATTATCCTGACCTATATTCATTTTCACTTTGATGATTGTGATTTCTCTTACCTCTCCTCCTGCATCTCCTTGAAGGTCTTTGACCTTTTGTTACCGCCGCCGTACGTGATCTCTTCTATCTTTTCTCTCTCCTCTTTTTTCTTCACTATATCAGAGTTGACGCTTTTACGGCGGCTCTTCCATTTGCTTAGATCCTACGATAAAGGCAAATCAACCACTGCATTATTTCATGTACAATATAACAAACTAGATATAACAGGTAGTGTTGCGTTGCTAAGTGAGGGAGAAGAGAAGAAGAGTTACTTTTGAAGGTGTTCTATTTGTGTGCTCTAGGCTCCTCCCGACTCACTTCCCTCGAGTATTAGGGACTGTGTGACCTAAATGCTGCTTTAAGACTTCATAGTTTGGCCATGACACAAATCAGGCTGCACATAGACACATCACATAACAGCTATAGCTGCAATATTATTATTCATGCGCTCTCTAAAGTGCATGTACTGGTCAATAAATTGTTT
Organism: Rhyacichthys aspro; assembly: GCA_036850595.1. Classification (NCBI taxonomy): domain Eukaryota; kingdom Metazoa; phylum Chordata; class Actinopteri; order Gobiiformes; family Rhyacichthyidae; genus Rhyacichthys; species Rhyacichthys aspro. Next base: position 11,530,700 of record CM072168.1, read on the forward strand.
TTGCTGCTTTTATGTGAAGGAGTTTCAAGGAAGCTATGATGAAATGATAAATGTATCTTTATGCCTTTGCCACTGGCATCACAACATGGTATAGCGACAAAATAACTGTCTTAATTTTTACAGTATATTATAGCTCCTGTCATTGACATAGGACTAAGAAATCAGGACATTCTATAGCCAGAGGGCAGTGCTGCACCAATCAAATTCGGCAAATGTATTTGGATTCTGTCTCTTTTTTCAGCCATTGACAACCAACTACTCCATAAGCCCTTTACTTTCCACTCTTATAGCACACATTCAATTCATCATTTGCTGAGCCTTGGATGTGTTGTGAGACTTAATATCATTCCTCAATCTTTCTGTCAGAGCCAGCTTATCTTGTTTCAAATGACAAATTCAAAAACAAACAGATATCCTTGAGCTATTGCAGGATGAAGATACTGTAGTCTCTACTCACATCCTGCCACTTATCTTCATTCTCCTTAATGTGCTCTCGAAACTTCTGTAGCTCTTCGTGGCGTATCTGTCGGATAACAGTTGGGTCCATCTGGATATCACTTGTTGATTTGCTCCTAGATAAGATAAAAAGTTGGAAATGTAAGAGACTTTGAGGGAAAGTTTGTATATCCGGATCAATGTGCATGCAGCTGTAAAAAGGCCCTTGTGACAAACATGTTTCACAAATAAAATGTTTTACCAGATGTTAGTATGCAAACAAAGCGCAAAAAGCAACCATGTTAATAACTTCAATCATAGCACTCCCAGGTTATGCAAAAGAGCATTTGGACCTCACATGAAATACAAAAAAAAATACTGTTTGTGTCCACACCTACCTGCAAAAAGTCACACTTATCTCATAGGGGCATCACAAGAGCAACTAGAGCTTAGGGGTTTGTAGTGAACTTAGAGAACAGTGCTCAGTCATAACTCTCACATGAACACCCTGCGCTACAGGCAGATGACCCAGCGTATTACCATTGTGTGCATCTTTTCACTTTGTTGCTTTGTCAATAGAGCTTTGTAGAGCAATAAACCTCCCCTTGAACTTGGCCCCGTGCCATACAATATACAACGTTATGTGTCAGCATTTAGCAGCTCGAGTGTGAGAAGAGGAGCGACAAAAGCAGGGAGGCAGCGTGGGTGCAACTGAAGAGCCAGGGCTAATGCAAACGTGCCACATTCCTGAGAGCCCGTATTAACTCACCCTTCGATACTGTCTTGTCTCTGGTGCTGTCTATAAAAATGAGGAGAGAACCACAAACAAGGCAGATAAATGAATGTGTACAGGAAGCCTACAGAGAATTTTTCTGAACCACTTGTAGGCCTTAAAGTGCATGGAAACTAAACTAACGGTACTCAGCTTTCAACACTTTTGTGAAAGACTGGGTACATATAAATCTATACATACAGCTGACCTGATGCACTGTTTTACCTTTCCTTGCGCTGACATTTATGAGAGCGCAGACGTGTACCTTCCAAGAAACAGTGCGGCCTTTATAGAAGATGTCTGGTGATGTCACTGGAAACATGGCTTTACATATGCAAGGAAAGTAAATCCAGATGGTCCTGACTCAGGTTAAATGGCAGCTTTGTGTGTGCCTGTGTGGGCGCCAGTACATGTGCAAACACTGCGGCACAGATTTGTGTTCAGGTTACTATGGAGTTGCATCTTCTTTTACAGCAATGGGGAATTTCTATGGGCTTTCATGGCATCATCTGTAGACAGGAGGACGTTTAATAACAGCGGTCAGACCCACTGTTTGCCTATTACTCAGACCTTTCCACACTGTGATGCTGCTGCACTTTGAGCTTTACGTGTCAGTGTGAAGTTATTTGTGTGCAACCTTTTACCATGATAAAACCCTAACGTCCTATGTACAATCAGCAGACAAACATTCAGTACATTACATAACACCATCAGGAAGTCGCTTAGTCTTGTTTATTAAGATTGCACATAATTAAGGCAACAAAAATGCATAATGTGCACTCGAGATACCCAGAACTTATCCTTCTTTATTCACAAACCACACTTTAAACACACAAAAGAAGCTGGTGCACAAACAAACAATTCATTAAGAATCACACTAATACAATACAGTGCCTTGTGCTTTTAATGCTACTGCGCACCTTTATGGCAACTCATGGGCCTCAGTAACAACTTCCTTTGCAAAGCTTCACATCTGAGAGAAAAAGAAATACCTGTAGCTTATTATTTTAACACATTCATGTTGGCCCGTTTGTAAACTATTCATCAAATAATACACTGCAGTTAGGAGCAAACTTCCATCATTACACTTCATTCTCAAAGTTCACTTTTGAATACCTTCAATTGCTGTCCACAGGGGAGAGGAAACTGTAGACCTGACACCTGACAGCAGAGTCATACAGAACCCTGCTTGTTTGCGTTGAATGATCAGTTTGGGCCATATCACTGTATTCCCATTGTTACAGTAACAACCACTTCACAGTTACATGCAGTCGAAACCCACCAAAAATATCCTGACAAATGAACAAAATGTAAGGTACAAAAAGTCCATCTATGCTTTTAGAGCAGCCAACCTCTCCACCAAAAGCTTTTTCCTGTGTCTGAGCTGACTCGCTTCCCTAATTGTCTGCCATCTTTGCAGATCCTCTTCGCTGCAGAACGAAGGCACAGATGGACACATCTTATTGGCTAAAGGATCACTATTACAAACTCCAAATTTCCGAACTAGCATGTCGTCAGTTTGAGGACGCATTTCCTTATCAATTTTATTCTGTTTGTCGTGGGCTGTTTCCTGGGTCAGAGGACATGGGGGGCATAGGAGTTTGGCCTTTAGAGCAGGAGGCAAGACCCAAGGTTCTGGGATAGGCATAGGGTTGTAGTTATCAGGGGCTCCAGACAGCGGCCGCTGGTCCTGAGCAGTTTTCTCCCTTCGATAAACCACATCATCCTCTTCTATGTCGGGGAAGACACCATCCTCTGTGCTGTTGCTGTCATGTTGCTGGGTTACAATATTGAGTTGTGGCTCTGATGAATAGGGGCGATGCTTGACAGGCAGTTTCATCATTGCCAGGTCTGTGTTGGATTGAAAGGCTAGAGTTCGTCTGGCAAACATGTCATCATTCTCCAGGTCAGGGTATAAGCTGTCATAATCCAAAGGATCGGGTGGCTCCCGGGGGTCTTGGCGCCCGTAAAGGGGCCATTGCTCACATTTGACCAGTTTGGGACCCGATGTGGGGTCCACTGGGGCAAACACTAAAGGAGGTATCTCTAACACAGGGGGCTGTATCTTGGGGAGTTGTGGTGGGGAGTTTGGTTCAATTTGAGGACTGCAAGGTGGGTAAAAGAAGAGAAAAGGACAGAGAGTAGTGATGAGTGCATGCATGTGAACTGGATGACAGAGCAAGAAAAGAAAAAGAGGTAAAACCATTTGATTCAAACAAGTTGATCAAATCAATTTCTTGAGTTTTTACACTAGAAAATAATACTGCAATGCTCTTATCCTTGTGTAGGTTAAAAAGCAGCTCATTCCACAGATCAGTGCAAGTATTTGTGTAGTAAAGCATGTTAAGGCATCCTCAGTAGTTTCATAGTTTCACATTAGTCCATTAGAAAGCAGCTAATCAGAAATTTGTCCCCGATTAGAACTGTTTTTTTTAAGACAGTCTTGTTTAGTATGTTCCCTCATTGCCACAGTCATGCAGCTGTATCGACCTTTTCCCCACAACAAGGGTGGTGTGTGCCGAGGCCCTATCTGAGTGGGAGCGCGAGGGACTGGAGGAAGAGCGACCAGAGGAGAGCCAAGGACTGATGTCGCAGTCCGAATCGTCAGAGGATGAGCCCGATTTCTTGTAGCTACAGCCAGAAGACACCATAAAAAGGATAGATGTTGAGACAAAGAAGACATTAGAATGGAAAAAAGAAAAAGGAGGAAATAAGTGGAAAATACACCTTTTTTAGATTTTAAGATGAAATCAGGTAAATTAGCATGCAGTTATTTTATAGCATAGCAAAACACAGAATGTATAGTAAGTTGATATAAAAATATTGTTCAAAAGCAGAAAAATATTCTTTATAATTAACAACTTTTGAAATATAAATATAATAATACAAGGTCTGTGTGAATTTCCATTTTATGCCACATTCCTGACACACCTGAAGCCTTGCATCTTCTTGTACCAAGGTCTTCTCTGTGAGCCCAGTTTGATTTTCTGTATGTGAATATCTTCTTCAGGCGTCCAGAACTTCGGTAAGAATTTGTCATATGATACATTTGCAGCAGACTGGGGCTTGGCACCCACCTTGCGGGCATAGAGATCATCTTGGATAGGGTCAGCATAGCCCACCTCATCATCCTCGTCCTCTGAGTCATCATATGCCTCCCTGAACAGGCTGTCAGGTGACAAAGTGTGGCCGTGGTCCACTGTCACTGAGCTGCGTTGGGGGGATTGTGTTTTTCCACCGTCAACGCCACCAGTTCTGCTGCTCGAGAGAGACAGCCAACCACAAATGTCACAGGAATATTTGCAAAAGCACAGCACACCAGTCACGCAGAAAGGAGCTTTTCTTTGGGCAAAACAACTCTCATGTGAGATGATGCAAGGGTTAGCAATAACTATGCAAGCTCAAAAGTGTAGCAAAATTTGATTTCAGAGTTATGCTGATAACTCAATCTTAGAAGCTCAGAAAACTAAGGAGCACTTCAACTAAAAACCACAACAATCCCAGACAGAAACCAAGCAAACTGATAAGTTAGAAAAAGCAGAATACAATCAAAGATATTGTTTATAGTTATGACTGCTGTAAACTAAGAGAAGCTGTCTCATGAGACAAGCATGCCAAATTCACACTGTAGCTGCTCTGACCTGAGGTAGGTCATGCTCTGCTGTGGGACAATGCTGGGACTTATATTGACTTTAGGCCATGGACCCGTTCTACCTCCAGATGCCCTGCTTCCTGCCAAGGGACTGATTGGCATGGCGAAGTTTGTGGGCGTTGTGGGGGTAGGGCTGTGGAAGCGTCTGCTGGCTAGGTCATCCAGAACGAGATCAGGGTCAGGGCGGTCCGTGTCAGAGTCGCTGCTACTATCATCACATGCCCACTGCTGCACTGCTGCAGGCATCGGGGAGACTGGACTGTTGCTATAGCAGTCAGAGGGGAGCCTAGTTTCACTGGAGTCAACAATAACAGCACATAACCAGTACACACAACGGACAACACCACAAACACCCATACACCAGTGATGGGGGAGGAGAAGATGAATATTAAAGATTTTAAATAACAGATGGCAGTTTCTGAACATAACCAGCATCTTTATATTACCCAATCTGCTGAAAAAAGTCAAATGAAGCTGCATGTGTGTTTGTAAAAGTGTCAGTACCTGGTGAGAGGAGTGTCGTCCTCTGTGTAGGGGTTGGTCCAGCTTCGTCGACTGTCCTCATTGCGTTCTGCTCGTTTTTTTCTTAGTGGAGCCGGCACATATCCTGAGGCTTTGTCTTTAGTGGGTAGAAACTGATTAAACTGTGTGGTGGTCTTGGGCGTGATGACAAGTGAACGTCGGTAACTGAGACTGTCCTTGTTGTCAGCCATCCTGAAGACAGAATCTGCCTCTGTGTCACTGCAAAAACCTGGACCATAAAAGAAAAAAAGAGAAATACATTAACAAGGACAGAGGTTTAGTGGAAGAAAGAAGCAAAAATTAAGGAGCAGGGTGTGACTCAGGATGAATAACATTGAGGCTACGGCTAAGCAATTGAGGGCCTTTTCATTTGCAAACTGGTGTGGATGCATTGTGGAATGTCTCACTGGTTCTCTTACAGGGGAAGAAGAGGTCAACACTTTTTTTCTTCTCTACACGTATTCTGAAACAAGAGCTTAACAAAATATATCTCCTTTTCTAATCTTTTATTTTCCTGAAAATGTTCACTTTCCAAAGTACACCACTAGATGGCATTGGGCATTTGTTTTCTCATATGGGAGTCAGATTTCTGGCTCAGATGTAGCATATTTTGCCTGTTCACAAATATTTGAAGTTCAAGGGAAATGGAGTGGAGAGAAATATTTTGAGAAGACTTCAACACTTTGAAGTCAACTGACCCCAAGCTATCAAGAGTGCCAAAGGTAACAGGAAAACTCCCAAACAGAATGAATATAAGAAACAATAGCCAGCTTCTGCTTCCACTGGGTAATTAACAAAAACACATCACACTAATAAATAAATGGGCATGCAGATGTGTCAGATTTCATGTGCTTTTCATATAGATTCAGTGTCATGACATTTCCTACCCTCGCTGCTGCCTTTGAGGGTGATATCAGACGAGATGCTTTGGGATCGAGATCCCACAGAATCTAGACTGTCAAGTGAGTCTTCTCTCCTGTGACCACCTCCTCCAACTCTGAAATGAGGGAGCTCTTCTTGTTCTGAGTACCAGCTATCTCCAAAACCACTGTCTCGCAGAACGCTGTTGCCTTTTTGACTGGATGACTCTTGGAGCGCCTTTAAGAGAGACACAAACACAGACACAATGATTCACAATATTTAGCTACTTTCACCTCTGAAATCCTCTGTCTGACCTCTGATTTCTACAGTCCTATTTACAATAAAGAAGCACTGCCAGGGCGCTAGGTTACCATTTCCCATTCTCGTAACAAAGACTGCCATCATCATGTGCCCTTAATTACAATATTTACTGCACAAAATGTCAAACATCAGAGACACATACATCAACATAATTATAAAGAAGCAAAAACATGTCAATCACCACAAAAACAAAAAAAAACAAAAAACCACAGCAGACAATCAGCCTTACCCTGCTCTAGTCTACATGGATTACCATAACTAAATAAACTGTGACTGGCAACTATTACCAAAATCATTGTAGTTGTTTGAATTATAGAGGACTTGCACACACTCCTATAAATCTACATGGAAGTGCAGTGTCAAATTCAACACCCACATGCCTCTAGAGAAGCAACAGGCTTCTTCAAGCAAAAGGGGCCGCTGTTTTCACATTTAAACCAGGAACACTGTATATGACTACTAACAAGATTAAAATAGTTGAGTCAAGGGATCAGGTCATTTATGACTTAACGTAGCTTTGGTTTTAGTGGCCAACATTCTTGGGCCTTGGCCTATTGTGGTCAACACATTGTGAACATACCACAGAGGATACAGAAATATAAAGCACAGACTGGGGAATTAAATTATGCTTTCTCTGGTTTATAAAAAGCAATTAACTATTCTTTCAAAATCTTTCTCCATCTTAACTTTATAATGTATTTTACCTTGTATAGTGCTGTGCCCAGTAATCCCTCAAATGCCTTGAAATTTAAGTAAGGTCCATCATAGACAGGGTTGCACTGAGCTCGTCTTCCCAACCAGTAAAGGGTTATCAGCACCTTGAAAAAGAAAGCAATTCTTACAGTGAACAACTATATTTCAGAACCAGACAATATCTTTTCTCTAAAAGATTAGCGGATTGTTGTAATGCTTCCAAGCTATATGTGTGTATATCATTTGTACTGTGAAAGAATTTAATCTATTCCTAATTTATTCCTAAATTTATTCTGTAAAATTCAGTTGAAACAGATTGTGTCTGTTTAGCATTAATTTATATTTGATACATAGAATAAGTTAATCATTAAAACTTTGAAGAACACACACACAAAGCTGTGTTTTTACACTCACATTTTTCAGTCTCCTGTTGGTCTCTTGGGCTCTGTGAGGGAAATAGCAGAAAACAGAGGTCTGTGTGAGACAAAATGACAATAAAAGAACAGAGGGCATGGTTGTTGGGTTACTGTGTGTGTGTTAGTGAAAGAGCTGGAAACCGAGAGCACAATCCTGGCTACTGGCAGCCTTTCGCTTGACTCACACACAGCACAAAGACTGAAGGGAAAAAACCCTAATGCACGTGTGTAAAACAAATAAACAAAAAGTGTGGGAATGGTACAATCACTATTATGTATAATTTACACAAAATAAAGTGGTTCTAAAACTATTGCTATTAACCAAAGACACATTAGAGCGCTTGTTTCTCGATGATACAAATATCACTAAATGTCAGCATCATTCAGTTGATGTAATAAATGTTCAAACATGCTTCTCAGCTCATATAGAATTTGACTCATACATTAAGCTGTGACATTTGACCCTGCTGTCAGTAAATCACTTTTCCTGAAAAAATATTAGATTGTATGGCTGCTGGGAAACAAAACAAAGTCAGCGTTTCATTGTGTCAGACTAACATAAGTGCATTGTACCTGTTGTCTAAGTAGGCAGTATTTAAAGGGGGCTGTAAAATGTGATAAAGTGCTGTATGGAACATAACCATAACAGCGACAGTGAGAGAAATATGGCCTGCTTCACATGGCCATGTGCATGCTACACATTCCTGCTCTCGTGTGGTAATACAAGAGTCATACATGTAACAACTTTGAGCATGCAATGTCACCAATGCACTTGCTTGGGGCCTGTATTAAGGTGACACCCCCGGAAACTATTTATTTTAATGTAAGATAAGCATGGACTAACAAAAACAGATGATGGGAAGCACAATTTATTTTTATTTTTATTTCAGCCTAAGGCTTTCTAACCAGCTCATTTTCTAATGATGGAAACTCCAATGGACATTTACCCATTTCGCATTCTGCAAATTTATGGGCTCCATAAAAGAGGTGGGAAAAAATATCTTGTGTGGCTTGGAGCTGAAGATTATAGCAGTGGTAACTTAAAAAAAGAGCTCTGTACCAAAGAATTACCACAGCCGCTCCCATAACACTCATTTATTTCTAGAGGTAGAAGATGAATAGAAAAGCAAATAAAAGCTCAGTTTCTGCCCTCTTCTCTTACAATTGTGTGTTTAATGATTGTGTCAAAGTCATAACAGGTCTTGTCTGCATAGTGAGTCCTTGGGTATCATCAGATCATTGCATCATGTTTTCTAAGTGTATTAATTAAAGAATGAAGACATTGTTGAGCAAGTAATGACAGCAGCTGAGCAATTTAGAACACAAGCTGGGACAGTCCTTGACAAATTAACAGGTTGCTCTCAACGCATTGACAAATTATTTTGACCCATGTGCCTCAACCTCAACCTCAAATTATTCCCTTCAACTGAGCAAACATCAACCATGCAAAAGATAATAAACAGCGTGTGCAAACAGATTTAACCATAACTTCTTGTTTGCAGTATAATGAGTAAGTGACAGTTCAATTCAGTCTAAGGCACAAGTCAGCAGTTCGATTTAGAAACACAGACCACAATTAAAGTACATGCTTAACATTCAGCCAGCTTTGTGCCTTTCAGACAATGGCATCGAAATCAAACACCAACAAAACCTTTAAATTAATGGGTGTGTTGTGAAGTGTAGGCTACTGCATACCTCTTAAGTGACGATCACTTGCTTGGCTGCATTCTCCCATGTGAATGTGTATTGTTTCATTAACAAAAATGTACTGAGGATTGAGACACACACCCAGGCGTCTCAAGCATCAGACATCCCGAGTTAGCTTTGTGTAAAACATTGTCTGGCATCAGAGTGTCATACTTTTCAGAGACAGTACGGCCTCTGTGGACTCAGGGTGAGGCTGGTGCTTCTTTCCCCAGCAGCTAAAGAGCTCAACTATAACTCTTGTGTTGTCTATTTACAGCCAGAGCCGCATCCTTTCACCACCATTATTCATGTGGTTTCAGAATGTTTCCAGAGAGCTGCACAACATTAGAAACACATACAATGCTGTTGCATTTCTTTGTAACGTAATAATAATAATTATATCTTATTTTGATAAATTTACCCGGAAATAAAACCCTATAAATTTGTTTAGATCTTTTCATTTTGGGTTTGCTAAGATTAATGAATTTCTACATAATCAATGATATTTACTGCATTTTACAGGTTTTGGGATTATGTATATTCTGCATTTTGTATTTGCCACGGATACATTTTTTAGATTGATTGTGGAGCCACCAGACTTTAGACAACACTATGGCCATGAGAGACATGGATTCAACCACAAAACTGAGAGCAATGCCAATTCATTGAACCACACCCTTAAAGCTAACATGCAGGGCAATTTGTTTATCTCCTTTGCATTACATTTTTTCTAAACTGAATGTCCATGTATAATGCATATAGTACAACCTACTTCATGTATATTATGATAAATTCTTTGATCTGTTCATTCGGTGGAAAACTGTCAGGAAAATAACATATTCCTTTAGGGAGTGATGTATTATGTAATCATCATTAACATCATTCGTCTTTATCAATTGTCCAGAAAGGTCCTTCACATTCCTCAGAGGGCGACATGTTTCAAGGTGCTGAGTGAGTGTACTTTCTCTTTTTCAGTTTGGAGAGCACTCAACCCTTGTCAATAATTTGCTTAATCAAATGAGTGAGACTTTGAACCCCTCTCAGCAGGGGGCATGTGCTGTCAGTAAGCACAGGCTTGGCCAATGGCTGCTTATGTGACATCAGTAAATTCTTTATTGTGATTATTTCATACCACACAGCAGAAAGGAAGATAAGAATCAGTATAAGCTTAGGCTTTAAGCACAAAAACTTGCCATTACTTACATTACACATAATAATAGCTGAATAAACCCTTTCTAATGATTTTTTGGTCACAAACAGAGATCAAATGTAAACATTTACTGACGTTTACTGTAAGCCAGTTTGTTCAAATGAGAACCACGATGTTGGCCCAACTTGGAATATACTTAGGCTACATAATTACCATATGGTAGTGGTAAGTGTCTAATGGAAGTGACTTAAAGTTTAATGGCACAGTTTGAAAAGTCACGATTCATCTAAAGCACTTCAACAGCCTCATTTCCTGTGCAGCTGCTCCGAACACTGTCAGTTCTAAGTAACCAATGAGTCATAGCCTGAGGTGATGAATCAGATTCTGCCCGTTGGCTTTTACCTGCTAATAGCTCAATGGGCTGTGAATGTGCACAGACAGCTCTTATCAGACTTGATCTCTAACACAACAGTTTGTCATGCAATATTTTAAAATCGAATGTATTTGTTACTGATAAGCCTTTTTATTGGAATGAAGGTTTCACAAGACAAGGCTAGAGAGTGATTTGTGTTTCAGATGGTGGCGTGGCCATTACTACAACAACTGCAAAGCTCAAAGGTCAGTATAGACATCCAATAACCTTTTATGGTTTTGTTAGCCATTCAAGACAGATGACTGGATTCCAATTATTCTTGGGTACAACTTCAGCATACATCTTTCCTAAAATATTATTCTTGTAAAAATATGAAAATAAATACCTTTAATAAAAATACAAATATACAGGACCTGGGGAACTCAGCATGTACTATACAGCTACATAGGAAAACAAGCACATAGCTGCTAAAACAGTTCACAGAAAAGCTGAGCAAAGCACCTGTCAGACTGGGTTTAAGGGAGTGGAGCTTGGACACACACCAGGGCAAAGACAGCTGATAGACTACTTTCTCTCCCTCTCTTTTGTACTCTCTGAAACTCATTTGCCTAGGCTCTGATAAGCAACAGTGTAAAAAGCTGTTGTTAGCTGGTTTCTGCCTGGTTTGGGATTTTCTCCTCATGTTACTTGGAGCCATCTGCTCTTGCTGTATGAGTTATAAATACCACAACTGAGGAACCACATAATTGTATCTCCCACAACAAATCCTTTCCAATTGTGCAAAAGCATACTGTGCAATTGAAATACATTGTGCAGGGACACAGCTGTCAGCTCAGGTAGAGCATCTGCCCAGCACACAGGAGACCTGGGTTCCAGTCTCAGTCAAGTCATCTGCCCAATGTCATTCCCCACCCTTTTTCACCCCACTTTCTGTCCAGCTACTGTTGCACTATTAATAAAGGCCAAAAAACCCTAAAATAATCTTTAAAATACATTTTGTAAGCTGTTGACAATATAATAGGTATGAAATCAAAATTTCAATATCTAATAAGAATAACTACTGTAAGCAGATTTTGGCTGAAAGAAGGGTCAGATGAACACAGGTCTGCAACTAAAAACACACACATCACTAATAAAAGCCCCCTAATGTGTGCCCTGATACCATTCCAATGAGTCCTGCTTGTCAAAGTGACCCCGGTAGTGCTAAAAATAGGGTGATGACCCCCCTCTGACAAAATCTCTGCACTGAGGTGGATATAGAATAGCGCTACACTGTGTTTTCAGGTAGCACAGTAATGATTTACTTTTTAAAATGCAATTAAATAAAGTTAAACAGAGCAAACATCTAGTTAAATATGACTAAATATTACACATAATTCAGGTTTAATCATTTTGCTGCATGGAATACTATTTTATCTTCCTTTTAAATAAACTAGTTAGTACCAAGGGCAACACTGATGGCAATCTTGCACAAGAGGGACATGACTGATAATGCAATATAAAAATATAATCTCTACATTTATGACACTGAATCAACCATTCTGTGAATGCTGTATCATAGGGCAACATAATGCTTAGAAGAAAAAGTGTATCCTGACAATAGCCAGGCAGATCTGTTTAAAGGGTTTATGTACATGTCTGACCATGGCTCTCTATGGAGATGAGGAAGAAAGTACTTGTGTCATGGGAGAAATGTTCCCAAAGGTGATGTCAAAATATGATGCGAGCGTCACTGCACAAATTAGCTGCAAATCAAGAAATAAACCTTGTACAGAGGTGATACATTGATCTTTGCTTCAACAAATTGTAGCTTCATTACATAAAAAACATTAAATTAAGTTTAACTGTCTACAAGGTTTCTAGCATTTTCTCTGCTCTACAGTCTCTACAGTCACAGACTTTGTGTATGGACTGTTCCCTGAGCTCTACCTTATCCCACACCTTAAGGTACTTCTGTGTAAAATGGAACAGGTTGTTCAACATACCACGTGTGATGTGTGCAACAAACACAAACTAACAAAAACGGAAATTCTTTTGTCTAGTTTGTAGAATCTTACTTCATACTCCCGGATCAAAATGTTTTATTGGATGATTTTGAAACACATTTCAGTTCAGTTCAATCATCAAAATCCTTGATGTAGATGTACTGGAGTGTGCTGATCCTCTCTTCTATTGTATTTATTGTTCTCTCATCATAAATAGATTTTGCTGCACTTAAACAGGTGGTTACCAAAACAAGAATCTTGGAAACTGAAAATAGCACTGACCTTTCTTTTTACCTCTCGGTCAGCTTTCCTCTCACGTTAGAACATGTGTTCTGAACTATTGGATATTGTGAAAGTTAGAACTAAATACATCCTTACAGTACAGTAATTACACAAGCTATGCTGAAGTCATGTGTTGATCTTAGTTTACATGAGGACACAAACTTTTCTATATATGTCTAGATGGGTATGAAGAATGAATATGAAGATGTGGTGCCATAAATTAGTGCTAATTTAAAACTTACTTGACAGTAACTCTTGTAGATAGATCTTGGAGATCTCCTGGATGAAAGAGCTGTGCTTCTTTTAGTCCGAGCTTGCCACAGGCCCTGAGAAAGACGTTCAGGTTGTCCTGGACAAAAACAAAAGGGATGAGGGGTGCCCGTCTTTAGTGAAATGGAAGAATAATCACTCTTCCCTTTGACAGGGACACAGCCTACAAGTCATTGCTTTCAAAGTTCATATCACCAGAGTACAGAGACGGATAGGGAGGAGCGTGTGTAGCAAATAAAGAGCTACCCAGAGCAGTACACACATGTGGGGAGTGAGGGAGGGGTGAGGAGGGGAGAGGAGGGGAGGCTGACTGACAGCAGCAGAGCTACCTGTGGGCGGGGTTAAGGTGGGGACAAAGTCAAAACCAGGAAGGATGACATCAGAGCTTTGCACAAGTCCCACCCAACCAGCCATGCCATGCATGTAGGAATGACATAGGAGCATATTGCTTGCTTGTCTACTGCGGTCTCTTTCTTCTCACACCCTGAAACTGTCCCCTCCCTGCCTGCCAAGCCCTTTACTCGAGAATACCTGTGGAATCTATGGGGTGGTGGAGTATTTTGGAGACATTTGGTTGCTATGAAACATGAGGTCGGGTGACAGAACTGGACAAATATTTCCCTGAAGCAACACAAGAGGACTAAGGTGTGGAAGGACAGTTCATTCCCATACAAGTGTCAATCATTTTATATTGCATTAAAATAAGTCTGTCAGGGTGCACATATAATCATACAGAGGGGCAAGGCAAGTAACAGTGCATGAATACATAACGCTCTCCAAAGAAATATTAGTCACTATGCACAGAGCCAGTTCAGGGTTATGACTTTTCTAGTTGTAATCCCAGCAGTCTTATTTGTAAGCCTTCATTTCCCATGACTGCTTAAAAGTCTCTCATAATGACACATGGCTTAACATGGGCTGGAATAATTAAGGGGTAGCTAGTTCTATATTTAAATCCCCCACATGCTTATTAGCAAATAGTACAGGGGAGATGACCTCTCTTTGCAGGCTCCCCGTGGCTAACAGCTTTGTATGTCCATAAACAGGGCTTTGCCGTGCCCTAGAGGTTACAGGGACCCCCTGCAGGTCAAGGTTTACTCCCACTTTTGTACAACAGGCATATGTTCCTCGCTATCTCTCAAGATGTTCTCCTTTAAATTCCCATAGATGTAATATTCATGGACAATAAATGAGCTTTTTATTTACATATGAAAAGACCTTCTGTTCCAACATCTTTTCATGTTACATGCACATTGGTCACATTTTTAAGTGACATTACTTTTATGACTTGTTGTTCACTGAGCATGCTGGGTACAGTTAACGGAGGAGAAAAAAACAACTATAAATAACATGTTGCCTCATCTCACTGTCACATTTCTGCAGCCAAATTCTGTCTTTCAAGTGCTATGTGTGAGGACAATATGATTTTAAAAGACACTTGTTTAGCGTCCATAAAATCAACCTGAAAAGCAACTGCATATTAAACCCTCAATGTCTATTTAAGGGTGAGCAAAAAAGCACTGAGCAATATTATCACTTTTAAAGATGGTGATATACTTCATGTGACAGTACAGATGTGTCAGACTGCCTGACCATGAAGTTACTGTCTGTGCCATAACATGAAGAGATAAAGCTGTTATGCTTTCACTGAACATAATCCGGCAAAATATGCTGCGCCAATCCAACAGATTCTAATCCTGGAACTTGAGGACCCCAATTTAATCACTTTGAGAAAATGAAGGTGTCTTACATGGTCTAACAAGTTTCTCTTACCAAATGGTTGCACTGTGGCCAGTCTATTTCATTCACTGTGTTTGTGCATTACAATTACCCTGACTTGACCCTCCGCCATGTCTAAAGCAAGCAAAACCATAGTTTAAAAAAACTTACTACACATTTAAAATCTTCAAGAAGGAATTCTTGAAGTAGTGCCCAATTCAATAAAACGCTATTCTAAAAGAGAGTTAGATCCAGCGATAACATGTACCAATACAAGAAACACTAAAAAGATATATGAGAAAGACACCCTTGGGGCCATGTAAAATGTTTATCTTCTCCTTCAGCTACCTCATTTCACAGAGGAGTTGGTGTATGCAGTAACATGCAGAACCATGTCAATTACAGTGTTTTTACAGAGGGCAGAGGCTCATGGAGACATCCGTAAGTCTGGGCCTGAAATCAGAGTTCTTGTTAAATGCATCTAACCTGATACCACTTCTCTGCAGTTAGTTTATCCCACAATCAGAAGCTGAGTGCTCATCAACAGACAGAGGAGTGTGTCGCTGACATGAGAGACATTCCCGAGGACACAAGTGAAACCAAAGAACAAGCTCAGGACTAAAGCTAAATATTCCACAAAACCAGACAGTTCCTCTTTCAAGTCCACTTCTTTGCCCAGCTATGGCTTGAATCTGAGTCTGGGTCGTAACAACTGTTTAGACGAACATTTTCATATCTGAGTCCTAATGAGGCGTTTGCAGGGTCATTTATTTCCCTCAGTCAGACTTCACAAACAAACACTTCTAGCCCTTTGTATATTCCTTACACAGGAGGGTGTTTTCCCACATTGTTCTAAGCCAACAAAACAAACCAGCAAAACACCTTATATCACAGTTTAACTTAACTTGTGTCAGAGCCCCAAGGTGAAGGCCAGACATTTTTATAGCGAAAAGAGATAAAAGAGCAAACAATGTTAACGAGCCTACCTGATTACTTTAGGAGAAAGATTATCCTCACAGTGGGGAGAGTGTGAGTAATGTTTGTTTGGAGTACTCGCCACTTTTCTCCATGTGCTTGGCAGTAACTGATAGCTGCGGGCCAACCAGGAGCTTTCACATTTGCTCATGATCTAGAGGTTTAACGTTTGGGTCCAAGTCTGGGAAGTAACAAACAAGTGCTACTGATGTAGGAGATACTTTACCTCATTATCTCAGCAGGTGCCCAGACAGTTATATTAGTAGCCATCCAAAACAAACATGAAGCTAATGCGATTTATGTCATAACAGAGACGTAGAGCTGCAAATCTTATGTGTGTTGTTTACATCCATTCAAGTGCCAGCCTGTTTATAGTACTGCCAAATGACCCATTGTCTTGCCAAACATTGAGTGTTATAAAGACTCTACCTTTGGATTGGTGTTCTCGAACTCCTGGAGACAGCTGCACTCAATTATACCCACAAGAGAGCTTTGTGAGGGATGGGTTTAAGGTAGAGATTTAAACCCTCTACTTCAAGTGGACTTGTACGCAGACACTCCCAAAACACTGATTTCAGCTGAGCTACCGTAGATCAAAAGGTCTTGTATACACGGTACTAACTGTGGGGTCTAAAAAACGACACTATGACACAGCTTCAAACTTTAAGACATCCTATTTCGAGTGCACTCAAATGTGGTGAGTGGCCTTTCAAGCTGCTCCATGTTCACTGAACCCATTAGTGTGGATGGATATAAGCAGTGACAAGTGGCTGAAGCAATCACCTTTGTGCCCCAGAGTCAGCAGCAGTCAGTTCGACTACAGCGCTTCAACATCAAGTCTTCTCTCATATACTTCTCATTAATTTCCTTTTCTTTTTATTAGACTACAGAGGATTTGTGGCATGAAGTGGCAATGTACAGTAATAAAAATAAAAATAAAAAACTTACCAGTCCAGCAATAGGTGTGGGCAGCCTGTTAATCCGTTTGATGATACCAGGTTTGATTTTGTTGATCAAACTGTAAAAGAGAAGAAGAGTGTAAGTGAAAACCGCTGGCCATTTGTTAGACTGGTCTGACTGGGTGAACAAAATAAAGAGCTACAAAGTCTGTGTTGTGTGTGTTTAGGACTTTGTTTAATGGTGGCCACCTGGCTTCAGTTTAGTTAATGGCCAGTTCTGCACCCCCATGTAAACACAAAATGTCTCTGCCGCCTCACTCATATGCTCTCCTACTGAGACGAACCTTAAATCAGACAAGATCAGGTCAGAAAATGGCAACAGGTTCTGATTGATTCCTGTGCATTTTTGGTGATTTTCCCAAATTTAAACTTCACTACAACTTAACATGGCCTCAGTAGTGTTTATGATGCAAAAAGAAAAATGTCTACGAACGCAATAATCAGCAGAGACTAAATGAGTATTTTTGAGTCTGTTCTGCTTTCTCAGCACACAGACTGGGTGTGATAGGACAAGGTTACTCATTTAGCACAGAAACAATGGAGAGCTATTGTGATTGTATCAAACAACACATGTTGTAAGCTTAGTAGGATGTAATCATATGTGCAGCCCACAATAAACGTTCCTTTACAAGCATTTGGTGATAACAACAAAACAATGGCAATCGAGGCTGAGGTCCTAGGTGAAAGCGATGTAATCTCTGCCTTCCTCTTCCTCCAACACTGACAAAACAAGGACAGCTATTTAAGTGAAACGTCTGTGTTGTTCACAGAGTGAGCGAACAGTGGAGTCAGGCCCAAATCAGCAGATTAAGGAGCAGCTTTTTTGAACCTTTGCCAGAAGAGGTTTGGACAATTCTGCATGGACTGCTGCTAATTACAGTTTCCTGCTGATTCAAAGCAAATCACATCACTGTGTCCATCCCCCATTAAGCCCACATAAACATGTCTCAATGCATGTGGCGCTATTGTCATTACATTCATGCACATAATGTCAGAAAAGTTCCAGTGTGCAAACTATGACTTTATATTTAATCTCTACTAATGTGTCAATCTCATCATCTGTCATTAAAATTGATGCATTCTGACTAATGAGAAAGTGCGATGCCCTGTTTCTGCAATTTGGTTAAACTGGAGAATTTCTATTCATCACACAACTTCTCATAGTTCCCATTAAAGTCAAGATGGCACACTGCCCCATCCACAAATCTGTAACATCTGTCAACCAGGCAATACAAGTCATATTGAAATAGATTACACTACATGTTTAAACAAAAGCAGACAGCATAGAACTGACAGTGGAAACATTTTAAAAGCTACACAAGACAGTCTCTACTGTACTGTACTGAAACACTGGTTCACTTTATGTGGCTGACAAACAAACTATGATGCAGAACAAGGACTGCCTGTGAAGTATCAGTAACAGAAGAGTGCTCCTGTTTGAATGAGTGGCTTAAGAGAGAGGTACTTACTCACACAGCAGCACACCATTCTCCAGCTCTGATCGGAAGTCGGTGCTCCCAAATTTTTTCTTGGTTACTGCCTGGAAAATGGAATAAAAACAGAGAGCAAAAGTTGCAAGAATGGCTGGTTGAGGAGAGAGGGCGGGTGCATTTGTGTGTGTGGGGTGGGGAGCTTGGAAAAGAAAGGTAGGATGTTGAGAACAGTTGGAGAGGAAGTCGGAGGTATTTCCTTCTGAGGTCCTGCAGTGTCTCTGGGACAAGGTTGAGGAATTGTTCTTCAGGTATTCCTTGAGAGCTTCAGCGATACATGACTGGTCTCTCGTTAATGCTAAAAGTTTCTGGTAAATGGTAGAGCTGTGCTAAAACTGTGCAAGAGCCAGGCAGCCTCAAGCCACAAGGCTCTGGGAGCATCTGGATCAGTGGAAGAACACAGTGCTGGGTAATAGCCTCATGCCATTCCCATGATCTCAAACCACCAGGCTAGAAACACCAAGAGCCGTTATACGTACACTGAGTGAAGAGGAGAGCCCCTTGTGTATATACATGCAAATACAACAGCCCAACTAGCATTGATTACAAACTAATATAGTCAAAACAAATAAAATGTCCGGATTTGAATCTGGATCACACCCTAAGGGAATTTCATACAGCCAACTTCAAACTTAATTTCCCCTTCAGGAAAAAGAAAACTGAACAGCACATGTATAATTATTTTGCATTATTTATTGTGGAGACACAGCAAGGTTTAGAAATGTGAAACCATTTTTGTGTCTCAATAACTCATAGATTCAGTTTTTGATTTTTTTTTTTGTTTGCCTTTAGCTTTTTGTTGCTGATATATACACAGTGACTATGGAAGTCTGCTGGCTTCAGCTGAAAGTACACACAGTATCACTTAAACCAAAACAAGTTGAACGGGTCACACCAACCCATTGGGTCAGACGTGCCTTGTTCCAAAGCTTTTGTCCTTTGCTTTTAAGGATGGAGGACAAAAGAACAGACCTTTTTTTTAGCTGAGTCAAGGCTATCATTAGATGAATTAGACGAGGTGATTGGTGGACAACTCAAGCAATTTACCACATAAAGGACATCCCAGGAAACTTGAGCCTAATACCTAGGATTCCTGGTGAATTACAAATGTAATTGGAGTTTTGACACACCGTGTTATATGCACGCCCTATGTAATCAAGTATTGTTAGGAAATGCTTACAAAATATACCAAGCTCAAACCACTCCTTTCTAACCAGACAGTGAAAACATGACACAGTCTTACACATAGATATGCACACAAAGATTCCTAGTACAGAGCGTAAAACGTAACACTACAAACTGTCAGGAATGGCAGCTGGCATAAGAAATCCTGACCCCTACTGTTCTGAGTTAGTGGGGCAACAGCTGTGCTACACATGCAGGCAAAAATAATTCCAACAGAACATTACAATGAATTGAACTTTCTCCATATGCCTTTAAAAGTGGTCTTTTAATCACACTCACTTATTTCTCATTTTTAAAGTATTAATAGCCAAGCATAATGAATGTGCTAATTAAGTTATTATATTTTAGTGTGGAAGGTGGTGGTGCAGCACTAAGCCTGCTGTAAGGGAATATTTTTCTGTCGTCATGATAAGAGGAATTAACTCCCAGCCCACTCTGCCCTCTCTCTCCTGTGCAACCCGTCATGTGGAATAATAGCCCTAATCTGCAACAACACTCAGCTACACTGATTTAACAGGGAGATTTAACGCAGGAGCACAGATTTTAAAAACAGCTTGCCTCCCTGCGAACCCACCTTCGCTCCCCTCAAGAATGTGCCATTGAACTTGTTAAGGAAGTGAGCTTTGTAATAACTTTACCCTATGTGCACATTACATAACTACATTACATATCATCATTATTATGTATTATTATTACAACAGTAAATGTTTTGATCTCGTAAAATTTAGCTATGAAAAGGAATCATAGACTCTCTGCATCCGTGACCAGAGTGATTGTTTATTCATGCAGGGCATTGAGGCAAATCAGTATTCTAGGTTTGTGTGGATGCAACCCCCCTCTAATTGTTCCAAAAATTCTTTGTTCCTTCTTCACAGGGGTATGGGTCATCAGAGTGCAAACTGGACATTGTCCAAAAAATGTCTGGATCAGGCTTAAAAAAAACAAAAAACACTGCAGAGGCCACTAATGACACCAAAGACATATCAGAATAATAGAACAACATAGGGATGTAACTGCAACTGAATGGCTGGCAGTGTGAGGTCCTGCTTCACGTGAGTACATCTGAATGTAGGAGACCTCCTTTCTCTAATTGCTACCGGCAAAAACAGAAAAAATCCAACAATGGCACTAAATTGATGTGACTAATGATCAGTTCAGAGTGGCAGAGGTCACAAAAGCCAACTCATACACTTTATCTAAGTCTTGAAAACACTACACTACCACCATCACTACATGTAGAGAAGGTACAGTAAAAGTAGCCTTGTGTTTATATGCTAATTTCTAACTTCTTAAACAATATAATCCTTATATACTACTACTACTTCAGTAATGGGAATCTGTGACAAAAAAGTCTTAATAAAATAAATATATTTTAACAAAACCATCAATCTTTTTGTTCAAGAGCAGATTAGTGCTGTTTTTAATGATCTTTCACATAATTTATCAACTTTACCCATCCAATTAAGAAAGGCACAGCAGAATCGCCACAGAGGGCAGATTCCTTCTATATTTTTTTCAGCCAAAACAACCTTTAGGACTGATTTGATACCACCCATCTTTGCATATTTAACATTGACACATTTACCTGTGACATGCCAATATTATAGTACGAAACATATTGAGAATGACCAACATTACCTACATTTCTGTTCCTTTGACGTTTGAGTTGAGTGAACACAGCCACAGCCACAGTTCCTAATTGTTACAAGTGTCACCTTTAAAGCCTTACTATTCAATTGACAAGGACCCCCATTATTCTGCCAGCTCACTGGGGTTGTAGGACTGGGATGCAGTGGCCTGTACTGACAGCAGGCCTGCTCCGAAGGGGCTACGCTTCCAGCCATGGTAGCTAAAACAGGAATGTGTCCATGTGACGGACTCCAGACCATTTAGTCTACTTTTTTAACTACACCACCAACATTGCCGTGCACACATGCCTCTGTTTAAAGTGCTATAAAGCCAGGCAGCTTGTTAATCATTCAGTGGCAGAGACCAACAGGCAGAACACTTTCTCTTTGAAGGAAAAGTGTTAACCTCATGCCAGAAGTTGGGCTTTGATTGCTTTTGTACTGCCCACGCTTATACCACTGCTGTTAAATAATAATTCCCTTGTTTTAAAGCCTTAACTTATACAACTTGTTCAGGCTCTCACCCTCTTACTTTACCTAATCTGCCCACCCCTGTGTGAGATCATGCCCACACTGGACCACCAGCTCATGTCTGTACAATGGCCCAGTGTGAGAATGTGTGAGACACTGATGTCACATCCAAAGCATTCAGATTCACCCCTCATGAAATTAGAACAATATTTGTTTTAGTTAAAGCCAGTGCACCAGCCTGTTATGAAGAGGATGAGGACTACAAGAGAGAATGCAACTCCTTAAATAAGAAAGAACCTCAAATAAATCAATAAATAAACACATGAATAAATAGGTAAATAAACCTCGATTCACAGTTTCTGAATTCTGATTTAAATTATATTTTTGATGCCAGTGCCAGTGTTGAGCTCTCATGTTCCAAGTTAAAAAAAAAAAAAAACAGCAAAAAAAAAAAAAAAAAAAAGAGCAGGCCTGGACAAGATCTGGCAACAGTGGGGTTAAAAGTACTGAATGATGGATGGATCAAATACATGTCTTCTGAGGAGACAGAAGAAGTTAGAGGTCAACTAATTTCTGAAATACACTGATTTTATCTTAGCAGTTGCCTGACAGAAGAGGTCAAGGGTGACACATGCCCCTGTGCATCTGTAGGTTTGGGTTAATCCCTCAGGACATGCACCTAAGGCAAATGATCAACTTTCAAGCAGAAACACAAAGAATGTAATGATGTATGACTGTAAAATATGAAGACACAAGGGAAAAAGTCGACAACATAAAGAAAACTAAGAACATTTGTATGGCATTCCTTAAAGCAGCAGTCACTGAATGTTTTCCAGAAAATGACATATCAGTCACTTACCTCAATCCATCTCTGCGCCTCCAAGTAGGCTTCGTCGCAACTGACCGCGGACTGCTCACGCCACTCCATCACAAAAACTTTTTGTCCACAGCGAGAGTCCAATGGCACAAATGGCCCAGTTCACACAAGCAGCAAAGACAATAGACGCACAGAAAACTCGTTACGCCGACAAAGCTACATGAAGGTGTAATGGCACAGTTCACTTGCAAAAAAATACAGTCATTTATCAGTGGTGTAGAAATGGACGGCTGAACAGTAATGGTTTCTCTAGCATCACCTTGCACATTGCCACTGCTTACCTGAGATCTCATCCGACACGCCTGTTATTGCTGCTTTTTAGCGTAATTACCTCCGGTTGACTATCCCCACCTTGTCCGATCACACGCTATGTCTAGAAACACGGCTCACCTCAGCGCGCAGAAGGAAGGCTGCACTAACACAAGAGATTGTCCTTTCATGAAGTTTACGGCTTGGCTGAGGCTGTGGAAAGGGGTGGGGGTGATCCTAAAGAGGGTCCGGAGACCAACCACAGGTCTTTTGTACAGCTTCCAGGTGAATGTGTTCTTTGTTACAGGTCCATTTTTTTTGGGGAAGTTTTCCAAAAACAAACAACGCGTCAATTTCTAATCCATAATGTAAAGAGGATACACACGCTTTACTTATTCCTAGTTAAGTTAGAAGAGAGCAACAAATCCAGCCAGAAATCTTTGCAACTCCAGGCAATAAGCTACTTTACTCATGTTACATGTTTCTCTTTCATATACCACCTCCTAGTGGTTAATGTGCAGCATTAACATTAGTGATATACTCTGTGATGAATGTGCAAAATTAAGTCATCCAGATCCAAATGGCAGTAAGGGTTTAAATAAATAAAAATGTGACTCTCAGTTTTTCAAACATAGAGAACAAATGTTTGATGGCAAATACTGACAAGTAAAATAAAAACATAGTATTAAACAGGCAGGTTTTAAACATTGTACCTTTTCATTTCTCTTTACTTTGTGGATTTGCAGTACACAGGACAGTTTTCCCACTTCACCATCTCAAACTTAAAATTCCACAGTAATATGCAACATGCTTTCTTTTTTTATACACTTTACCAACTTATATAAAGAAAAAAATTGGAGTATAATTAAAGTGTTTGGTTCAAGACCCACAAGAAAGTGTAAATTTACTTTATTTGACAGAATTACAAAAATGTAGGCACATCCCTGAAGAATGTATCCACAAACCGTTGCCAGTTTGTCCCCCTTCAGGAGACATTTTTGATACCATTTTATAATACTGTTACCACATACAAGTGCATTAGTTCTGCTGTCTTCAAAGCTGCGATTGAAATGACTGAAATTAAAGTCCAGTCAAAAAAAAAAAAAGTTAACTGGTTTGAAACCTGTCCTGAAAAAATGGACAACTGCACAACAAGAGAATAAAGTTGGACCAATTTCAAGTTTAAAGCCAGTCAGAAAAGCAGTGAGATTAGTGCAGTATCAAGGAAATACCCAATAGCTGAAAGAAAAGCTCAGCACAAACTTCAAATAATCAAATAATCTGTGTTTGTCAAAAATCTACCAATAACTTTAAATAATATTTTTGTATTTATTTTCTCACAAATCAATTGCTTAAATATTTTGAAAAGAGACAAAGATCCTGTAGTAGTGTAGTCAGCACTTGCGAATGTTTGGCAGTTATGTTTTTTTGATTTCTCATCTTCATTTTAATCTTTGCTGAGAGCAATGATGGTGAAACAAACTTCATCTGGGTCTCGAGCCATGAAGACTTTACAAACCTCTACTGCATCCTGTTAAGTCATCAAACACAGTCAAAAATGACGATATAAACAGGTGTTTCTATGGCAACGTATTTGGCCTATTGTTTTACGCTTTACCTCAAGGAAAGTTTCTTCTGAAGTTTTTCCATGCACAATGGGAAAAGGCTTGCGTCCATCTAGATATAAAGAAACAGTGGGATTTGTTTAATTGATTAGTTTGAATAAATTCCAAGCATTGTAAACTTGCAGAGGCTAATTACCCAGTTCATACAGCTGTCCTCCAACATTCACAAAGGCTATAAAATGGAGATTCACTTTGTCATCTATGCTAGGCGCCTACAAAAAGAAGAACAACGAATAATGATGCCTATAAGCGTATAAAACTGCATCTCTGTAAAAAAAAAAACAACCTCAGTCTGTCCTTCTTGAGCACTGGATTCATGGGTAACACGTATACTCTAAAAAACAAACAAACCATGAATCAGTATCATTTTTATCATGACTGGAACTGTTGGTTGTTTTCTTTTTAATACCTCATCTTTTTCAAGGAATGCAGCCCTTTCTTCTGGATTCATTTTAGAAGTTTTTTCAAGAAACCGCTTAAGAGGTGAATTGGCATCTGGAGAAAAAAACAAAACACAGTGATGTCACCAGCCCAAAATGTAATGTAATGCATATAATGTATGGTATATCCGTATTATGTGGTAACATAAGCTTGCCATAAACCCAAAGCATGTTTACCAAACTCCAAGTGTTTCAAGTTGTTTGCCACAGCGTGTATTAATCCTATTGTTCCACAGGCGTTCCCAATAGTTTGCCTAATAAAGTAGACCTCAGGAGAGATGTCTTGTTTCTGATCTCTCAGCCTTTCTTCCTCTTCCTGCTTGAATGCCTCATACTGCACAAAACAAGTAGATGCAAAATATAAACAATGACACATCACTTTAAATATGGTACATGCAATGTTTATATTTGTCAAAATGTGATCTAGTGATCTTCCTATACCTTCTCTGTCACAGGGAAGAGGAGCAGCACTGCACACACAGGCCTTGGCACCATGCTGAGAAGCTCAGGATCCAAACCATATACATCTCCAAATTGCCAGGTTGGTCGCATACCCAAACAATTGAGAAACTATGCAAATACTGAGGGTCAGTATGCATTTTGAGGTGTATTAAGCATACTCAATTGGCACCATGGTTGCTTTAATGTGATGAGTACAATCTTTACAAATGCACAGTGACTCGCAATTTCTACAAAACTTTTGAAGGAAATCTATAATACATCTATAATACATTCCCATCTAGTGTAACAGTTAGCATAGCTCTTGATAGGCCTCTTTATACTGGACTTCACTTGCCAGTTTTTCTAAACTGGATGTAAACAAATTTTACATTAAAGTTCAATACTTACCTTTGACATGACCTGAAATAGAAAGAAAGAGGAACATATCAATTAAGTTGTAGATTTAACAGCACAGTTACACCGGCTTAAGCTTTTGTTCTCTGTTAGCTACCTATTAGCCCCCTCATGCTGATGAATGAATGAACAACGTGGTTTGAAGAAAGAAAGACTACATACTTCTGGATTAGATTCCAAGGGCAACCATCGTGGAGAGTCCATTTTGAATTATAGACACAAATAATTTCCAGACGAACGTCAGCTGAAAGTGTTTTTGCAAGTCGGTCTGACAGCTGGGCACCGCTTCCGCGTTTGGGAAGTTCAATAGGCAACAGGAGGAAGGGAGAGAACAGTTTAGGTACCTCAAGTACTTAAGGAAAGTATAAAAAAGAAGGAATCGCGAAACTGGGTACTATCAAAGTAACAATTAATAAATTATGTAGTACCGATAGCTGTCATATCATATATTTCACAAAATACTTGGTGTTTCAGTGCTAAATACACCTACACTTTTACACAGTGGACTGTTCCAGGCTCAGGGGCGTGTCTCATTCATCCTGCATCATCGCTGTGTAACTAGTTCATTGTTGTACGCACTGATTAAAGCTTTATGAAAACTATCTTTAGATTGTTCACTTTGTCCTAAGGGTATTTTTGTCAATCACACGTCGAAGAAGAAAGACAAGAGTTCACTAAAATATTCTACGGTGACATATTGCCTTCCCACCACTAGAGGGGGCTCTAGTTTCCTCACAGTCTCGGAGGTGACGGGAGGAAGATGCCAGCAGCAGAGGATTTGTGTTGTGGGTTTTAATTTAACAAGGGTTCTTATTATCATTTTCATATTAATCCAAACAACTCATCAGAGTTTATATGTTTAAAACTGGTATTAGAATTAATAAAATGTTATAAAATTTGTCATTGACCAGCATTTGCTAACGCTAATCTAGCTTTTAGCTAGGTTATTTAGCATTGTTACTAGACTTTTATCCTTAAGAGTTGAGCGAATATTTACAATATACATTTAAATATTGTTATTAAAAAGTGAATAAACGGGCATGCACTTCCTTTAATAATGTTGCGCCTTCTATAATTTAGTTTTAAATTCGAGAAGATATTGTGACAGTCCCTTTTGTGTGTCTGGCAAAGTTAAAGCCTATAGACATGGGTGGCCGTTTGGATAACCATAATTTTGTTTTTGTGTTATACTTTTTAGGTTCGAATAATGTCGTGGACCTCATCTGTAGACTACCACCAGATGCATTGTCTGAAACTGTGAGAAGATTTTTGATATCCCTACAATTTAGTTTCCTTACATAGGGAAAGGGTTTATAAGAATTTATTATTAGGCTATAGGTTATAGCAAGTGAACCATCATGTGGCCTACTGCGTCACGAGTCTTTTGGGTGTCAAATTGTCATTGAGAATTTCAACAAAACTGTTTCATAGAAATCGCCGTGCTCCACAATGTGCCCAGGGGGAAAACAACGTTTTGCCAGTAGTTCTGCTAATTGTTGTGTTAATTATGCTATTTATTTTATAAACAGTGTGTGCATATTCTGAGTTATCTTCGTGGAAATTCCACTGGAGTTGATGCAGCAGAAATCTCTGATGTGAGTCAGTTTTTCTTAGTACTTACTATTCAGTCACTTTTCTGTTGTAGTTCCCTTTCAAAACTTGATATGATGTGCGGTTTTTTTTTCCCCTGAAAAGAAATGGTCAAAAGCTGGTGTCACTGTTGACCATGAAGATCTACAGAGTGTTACAAGATATCTGTTATTAACATTTAGGTACATTTTGCTTTATTGAAAATAAAAAAAATATACTATGTCATGTAATTATAGCCATATCTATAGCCGTAACTGTGTCTTTATATCCATATAAACAGTTGAAACAAAACCCACTTAATTACTTAAGAGAGTAAGTGTGATGGGCTGCTCTGTTTAAATTTAGACTAGATATTTTGTTTATGTATGTATGTGTAATCCTGTTATAAATTTAAAAAAATGTTTTGCGTTATCAGGTATGCAGGAAAACATAACCTCTCTAGTGATGATTTAGTGTCAAAAATAGAAGAATCTAGCTGCAAGTGGCCCAAACCCTCTCTCCAAGTGTTGCACAAGTTATGGAGTGAATATGGTGCGTTAGTTCAGTTACAGCAAGAAGTCAGAGGGATGCTCAGCATTGGCCAGGTACTTTCTATAATATGCTTTGGTTCCAAACATCAACATCTTGATTGCCATACTTGATTGTAATTTTATGTTTGCAGTTAGTTGACATGCAGTGGAAGCTTGGTATGGCTGTGAGCTCAGACACCTGTCGGTCGCTTAATTCTCCATATGTCATTTTAATGCTGAAGGTTGCTGATCCCTCTGGCCACATCTCTCAGAAATCTTTTGAAATGACCATTCCACAGTTCCAGGTTTGTACAAAGTGAAATGTGAATGTACAAATGTTAATTTCTCTTCAAGCATATGCATATACTATCTTGACTTGCTTGGTAATTACTGCAGAACTTGCATAACCAGTTCAAGGAGATTGCAGCGGTAATGGATACTGTATGATAAAATGAGGCAAACCCAAGTTGCTGCCGCCATCACTGTGGATCCAAATGAAGCTTGACAGTCACTCGTCTCAACTTTTTACTTATGTCATGTTTTGGTTTAAAAATTGTAACAATAAATTGTTTGTAGTAACACTGCCATAAATGTGTGCTTTTCTATGTTTAATTTGTACTTGTTTTCACTTGTAACAATGATCAAATAAATCATTGTTCTTTGACGCCCAACATTATCGCTGTTTAAAATATAGGCTATTACTTGTTGTAACCTAAACAACACACTTTTTGTCAACTGTCTGTGAAACCCCAACCCAGCTTTTCATTAAAACGCATGGTTCTTGTAATGTCTGCATAACTTAGCATCAGATATACATTTTACTGATGAATTTACATGTGATAATGCTCATAGTGTTTATTCCAGCCCCTAAACAACACACTGTGGTCTCCAGTTTAGATAGTACCACACGGTTGAGTTGCACTGCTACTGACAGTCCTTCAGTTATGGGGTTAAATATGGGGCAGCAGCTATTTTGGGCATAGGTGGAGTTCTTGGAATTCAGACATTTGGCTTTAGAGCATATATACTTAAGATGTGATTATAACTATCTCTTGAACCTTGATGCAGCATAATCTTACTGTAAATATGTTTACACGCGCTTTAATAACGTCGGTGTGTTATCATATTATTAATAGTGACGCGATAAAAAAATCCAAACCAACGTTGGGCCACTGTCGTAATGGAGGGAGCACTCTCTATAATTTCATAGCTAAGACTTTCTGGTAGGCTACAGTGGGTAAGGTGGAGCCTCTGTCACGTTTCTCATGCGTCGGTCCAACCGTGGATGAACCCAACCCACTTCTTAGCACATGGGACGGCTGGGCGGGTCGACGACGTGCGCTGCCGCTCCGCCTCCTCCAAGGCGTTGTGTGGAAGAAAGGATTTTAGTCGTGCTCCTGCATTAGAGAGGGACAAACTAGCTCCAGGATTATATATTATTTTGATTGAAAAGCAGGATTCGCATGGGCGAGCAAAGTTATGCTTGGGAGGGTTTTAGAGGCTGAGGAGTGGTCGAAATGCGCCGCCCAACAGCGCTTTCAGGAGCAACACAAAGCGCGTCAAAGAAATCTGATTTCTCTGGGTGACTTCTGTTTACACAGAGAGGACCCAGAGCCACGTTTTACTTAGCAAGGCTGGCTGGGACAGTACAGTACACTGTTTAGCATCTGGCTCACTGCACATCCAAGTGGTAAGGGTGCCACATGCGCATCGAAGCACATTTAAAGCTTCTGAAGGATAGAAGTCCATCCAAGTGTTTTTTTTAAACAATATTTTGGTTAATTCATTGCGCGGGGAAACACGTGTTTTGGTGCATGCAGTTTTTCCGACTTTGGCTTAAAAGCTGTTGCACCCTGTGATGAAAAGGAATTTGCATCAATTTTGAAAGTGTCACACTGCTGTCAAGAAGCTTTCTGACACAAAGTCAACATGGAGAGCAGCGTAGATGAGAAGGAAAACAACCCCCCGAGTTCTGACAGGCGCTTCTCCTTAAGTTACATCGGCTGGTCCACCCTGGACAGGCGGACAACTCTACCCATGCTGCCCTGGCTCGTCGCTGATATTCGCAGAAGAAGTGAGAGGGGCGACTGCGGCCCTCAAGTGCAGCCGAGAGATGTCCAGCTGGTCCTCAACCCACCCTTCGTACGATGTGTCCCCTCCAACAACACCAACTCTTCCGTGTTTATTTTCGAGCACAAAGTACAGCTCATCTCTCGTTTCATACACAACAGCAATGACCTCACATATTTCGCCTATCTCCTTCGAGGACATCCTGACAACCCTGAGTCGGAAATGTCCTGTCACGTCTTTAAAGCCTGCGACCCTAACCAGGTAGGCTTGTCCAACTACTGTCAAAATGTCCTTACACTACACAACAAGACTTTGGTGCGAGAACTACCCCACACTGTAGATCTCCCTCTAACTCAAAAACAGTGGAGAGTTTGTGGCCATACAGTTTTCTTCATGGTACCTATTGCTTAAGAAGGACAGGGTGAGTTCTGTAAGCTTTTATTCTTCTGGTAAACCTAACAATAGCCTGATAGAAAAGTCACTTAAGCCACCTTTTTGTGTAAACCACACACAATAGATTATGGCAATGGTAAAAAACATGTTTGTCTTGGTATTAAGTATTTAGGCCAATGCCCTGAAGGGATGATGAATTGAGCACATTGGATTTTTTGGCACAATTAATCCTTTCCTGTGCTTTACTCCCATAGGGATCTATCTTAAGTGCGTTGTAGTATAGAGGCTGAGACAATATGAGTATGAAATTTATGATGAGTGGTGACATCATGATTTTTGTCTATCAGATGTCCAGTTCTGCTCACACTCGCATTGATCACCTCACACGCAGGCTGCTGTGGATTTTTTTTTTTTTTTCTGTGGTATGTGAGTGGCACCAGCAGGCTGTTTGTCTGCTGGCAAAAACTGGAGAGGCAGCATGCATGTTCCAGGTTACTACCCTGATCTAAAACTGCACCTTAGACGTCTTGAACAGCTCTCTCAGCCTCATAATGCAAAGCAAACTGGTTTAGCAGCCAGCAGTTCCCAACATGTAGAGAGTGGACCATGTGGAATGCATGCCTTACAAACCATTTCAACACTGTCAGTGATAATCTTTATCAGCCGTGTATGACCTCTCTTTTATACAATTATCATTCTCATTACTTCAATTTTAGACTATCCCATCTGAGATTTAAGCTAAAATAAAATATACTCACAATTATCATTCTACTAAATGAAATGTGGTTTATGGGGTACTAAATGGAAAAGATTGAAAAGTGTTGGACATTAGATTAGGCACGCTCAAGGACAGCTGAAGCATGGGGATAATAACATAATACAGATAAAGGCTAAGGCTGTGTGTCCACAATTTTAATCATCCTTTCGTGCAGCAGAAAATACAAGCAAGCTATTTGCCAAAATAGTAGCATTCAAAGCACAAGGGACAGACAATTAGAAACTTCTGTTTTTAATGCAGCAATTATCAACTGCTAAGTTAAACAAACACTCTGATTCCAAGTTTAAATGTAACCTTTTACCCAGTATAGTCTCAGTAATGTCCTCCCTCAGACACACAGTCCAGCACAAATAGAACACTGAGTCAACTCCTTAAGGCGTTGATAGGTACTGTGAGCCTGTACAATATAAACCATATGGCTGTGTTTTCACCTCTGCGCTGTCTTTAAAATTCACCTTTGTGGAATATTCCATACAGGACTGTGAATGGGGTCTGTGAGTGGAGCTCAGTGATTCTGGGACACATTCATAATCCTGAGGCATAAAAAGAATACCTATAAATTAAACTTTTGTATGTTTAAAGTGATTGTTCAGTAACTTTGCCACTACTGATCATTCTAAGATTAACACAGTTACTCTTTGAGATTCTTTCATACAAAGACAGCTCAGTCTTGGAGTTATTGGGAAGTAAATGAACAATCAAACTATTAAACATTTGAGTTAAAGTGAATGTTTGATTTTGTTAAATGCACAGTGGATTAGTAGTTAGTAGCCAACTCTCCTGGTCTACTAGAGGGCTGTGTCATTTACTCATTGTATAATAGGCTCTGTCCTACATCAGGTCAAGCCTTTGTTTTGGGTTGGAACATGAACTTTAACAGTTTGCTGTTGTCTTTAGGCTGAAAAACAACATAGTGGACATCATCTGTGCGCTTGTGACAAAACATGACTACACATACACTTTAACTTTATATCTTATTAGGGTTAATTACACCGTGTGACTATGGCAAGTGTGGTGAATAATCACATTCTTTATAGACTGGACTTAATGCCACTGATATGATCAACAGATGCAGTGCTACTGTTTATCAGATATTTGCACCAACTGTTGGGAAAGTTACTGATCTGAGCTCAGACAGGACAACGCTCATGCTTGTTTTCTCTTAAGATCTAAAGCTGGGTTTATCTGTTGGTCTTTATTTCTCAAATGACAACCAATGTCACTTTTTGTCCTAGAAAGCAGAGCCACGACTGAAGATTATCCACCAAAGGCAGGAAATCAAACTATTGTTATAAATTGACTTGGATAGATTTCCTGTCCTTCCCAGACTTCTACATGTATAAGCCTGCTTCCACCCTAAAACTATAATCACTGATTGACTATAAAAATTATGACTTACTCATTGTATAATTCAGCCACTTTTGAGATTACATTTTCCTGATAACATGGTGTAAAACAGCTGTGATTTTTAGGCATCTCAATCATTGTGTACCCTAACCCTATATTAACTAATAGTGTGAAGTAAATTAAACTTGTTTGCCATGGGCTTTTATTTAGTATTGTTGTAAAAGAAATCAGAAAACAAGTATTTATTGCAATCATGATAAGCCCTTAACTCCAGTGTTTCCCTTATTACTCAGGTCAAGACAGCTCACTTTTACAAGGCAGCTATGCTCAACTCTGTGGATGACAGAAACTTAAAAAAAATTAAGAAAGTAAAATAGTTCAAATTGCCCCCCAGGCAACCAAAAAACAAAAAACAAAACCCCAAAGCCTCTCTTCACAATGTTTTATTTACAGCCTTTCCTGTCATCCTCATGCTTCTATCCTGCTGTTTTGGTTGTATCAAATGTTACATAACTTTTCTCTGTCTGCACTGCAAATGTATTTGCCCAACAGCTTGCAGGTAACTCTTATCAGATATGATAGGTGAGGTGTGCAAAACAGCCACTGTTTAACTCGGCTAACCTTGCTGTGCCTTGAGCCAAGGGGCTTTTTAAAGCTGAAACTGTCAATGCTGCTGCAAAGAGATATTGCTGTAATAGTCTCACTTTAGAGCCATTCCTCCCTGATGTATGTAAAATTTGGATAGCTCTCACTTTCCAACACATTGCCCAAGAGTTTCCTGGGAAAGTTTTCTGCTCTCACTTTTCTTTCATGCATGGAAGTTACTGAGCTTTATTCTGAGTTTGTTACGCTTGTGGCGGCTGCAGGTGCCTAAAAAGGTGCAAACTGGCAACATAGTGAAGTGGAAAAGATCTTAATGACCTTCAAGTCTCTGATTTCTTCCACCCCTGTTTTGTCTTCTGTCCTGTAGAGTGTGGGTGTTTCCTGGCGTGGTGCCTATAGTTTGGACACTATTGTTATCCACAGCTTTTGTTAACGCTTCTGTTTTCCTGGCCTTGAATAATTTAAAGTCATAACATTTTGCAATCCGGCCACTTGAAAAACTCACTTCTCTAAACGTATTTTGTTGGTTTTAAAAAGCAGACAACAGAAAATAATAAAAGCCACTGGTTGTAGCTTACTTAAATTTCTTATTGTTCTGTTTTCCTCTGGAGTATCCTCCCATTTGTCATTTCCTTTGGTTCCAATCTCCTTTGTGTCAGGTTCCTGAGGTCATCACCAGGATTCGCCAAGTATCCAAGTCAGTCCTAAAGGAAGATTCTAAGCCCAAACAGGAAACTGATGAGGCCTTCTACAACTCCCAGAAGTTTGAAGTACTTTACTGTGGCAAGGTAAAAAAATCGAATCCCCAAACTGTTTTTTTTTCTTTTTTGCCATTGAACTGATTATGAATGACAATATGGTGTTCCTTTTTTTAAAGGTGACAGTCGGTCACAAAAAGGCGACACTTACCCTCGTTGATGACTGCATTGATAAGTTTCGCCAGCACGAGATTGAACGCAAGAAGCTACGGCCCCTTAATGGTCAGCGGGGGTCAACAGAGAACACGGCAGTAGAATTTTTCATGGGGGGAGAGGAAGATCCACTGTCCTCAGTTGGAAATGTAGACAAAGAGGAATCCAAAGTGCCTGTAGCGGACGACACTCCAGTAGGAGGTATCAGCTATCCATTTGCATGTAGTAAATCAGCAGTCTTTGCTTATAAAACAGCGTCAGAATACTGTATGCAAGCTTCACATATTTGGTTGTAGACTATTATTCCTTCACTTGCGAGCTGTGCTATCTAATTTAATGTGTATTTGTCATTTTTCAGGTAAGATCATATCCGGTGGTGCCAATCAAAGTAGTATGCGAGGAACGTTCCCCGAGTGTATCCTAGAGGATTCTGGATTTGAGGAACCCCAGGAGTTTCGCACACGATGCAGCAGCCTTGCAGGGAACCTTCAAAGAAAACCGGGGGAAAGTGTCATTGTGGGACCCACGCGGCGCAGACATGCTAGTGCTCCAAATCACGTTCAGCCATCTGACGCTGAGAAAAACCGGACCATGCTCTTCCAGGTAAAGAGAAATGGAAAAATGTTATTTCCATGAAAAGTAAAAACAGATAGTATCTTGATAAGAACCGCTGCTCAGAGGTCAGTTATCTGTGAGTCCAGCTAACAGTCAAAACTTAATCTGTTGGTTTGAGTTTAAACAGTGAAGGGATTTGTTATAACAGCAACTCTCATAAAAACAATATGCTTTAGAAGAATAGAATATTATGTGTGTGGTAAAGGTATCCATAAAACATCTAGAACCACTCATGTTTTGATATTTAATATGCTGCAGTAATTCTAAACTTGTCATAATTCGCCTTTTACTTGATTCTGGCAAACACAGTCTGCTTGCATCAGAGCTGTTGGCCTCGGAAACTTGCTGCCTTCAGTCTTCTGCAATCTTGGCTGCTACAAATCATTTTTATGTGCAAGCTTCTGGCAGTTATAACACAGGGACCAGCTTTGCCCCATGTTACTGCCTCAGTTAAACAGGCTGTAACTTCTGAATAGAATTTGTCATCTATGCAAATGTGAGTATGAAAGGCGACTGCCATATGAAAGGCTGCTGTGTTAGCCAGTTGCTGTCCCTCATGCACCATGTCAATATACTCACGAAGCTATATTTAAAAACTAGAGCACAACACTCAATATGATTCTCTACATAGCAGTCAATTATGGAAAAAAATCATTTGTGCAGCTGTGTTGACCTTGATTCTGAATGCGTTTATGTATGCCTGTTCCAGTACAGATATTGGTCAGATTCTTTTGTTATATAGCATGGCTGTCAGTATATATTTTTTAATCTTGTGTTCTTGTCTTAATGTGACCAACATTTGTGATTTACAGGTAGGGCGTTTTGAAATAAACCTTATAAGTCCAGATAGTAAAACAGTGGTGCTGGAGAAGAACTTCAAAGATATCTCATCCTGCTGTCAGGTCAGTTTATTTTTACTTGCAGTGTTTACATGAAAAGATCATCTCATTCTGTTTTTGTGGCTGCTAGATGATAGGTTACCTTAATAAAAGATACTCCTGATGAACATGGTGAATTGAAATCACTTGTGTAAAATGTTACATGTCTGTTTATTTGCTCTTGTTACAGGGTATTAAGCAGACTGACCATTTTGGATTTATTTGCCGGGACCAATGTGAAGGTGGTCCCAGTCAGTATGTGTGCTATGTTTTCCAATGTGCCACTGAATCCTTGGTGAGTCTCACATACACAGAAAAAAAACTAGTGGTAGCCTTTAGCCCTGTAACTTTATTTTCATCTTTCCTTATGTGTCTGTGTGGTTTAGGTGGATGAGGTGATGATGACACTAAAGCAGGCCTTTAGTACAGCAGCCGTCTTACAAAGCAATAAGACTCCGATCCAACTGTGTGAAGCATGCCCCATGCATGACCTGCACAAGCTCTGTGAGAGGATTGAAGGTAGACCAACTCAGTCTTAACTTCCGCCGCGTCACTCTAAATCATAAATATATTGATGCATGGTCTGCTCACCTCTTCACAGACAACATAAAATGGCATTTTGTGCTTTCAGGTCTCTACCCACCTAGAGCAAAACTAGCCATCCAAAAATATCTCTCCCAGCTCAATGACAATGAGCAGGCTGAGATTTTTGAGCGAGTCCAGGTAAGAAATATTTTTTCTGGAAATACAGGTAGCTATAATATATAAGAAATAACAAATGAGTAGATAATAATTTATTATAAGAATTGTCTTATAAATGTTTGATTACATTAAATGTTTTGTGCATTTGTGTATACAGAGATTGAAGCCTTGTTCAGACCAAGAGGAGAATGAGCTGGTGATTATCCAGCTGAGACAACTGTGTGAGACCAAACAAAAAACCCACCTACACATTGGAGAGGCTCCTCAGGTCAGTTCTTAACTGTATAGGATTAGATATGGCTTCATTATCATGGCTAGTATAGGCTGTTATAGTGTCTCTACTTTTTTTAAACCATATATTATTTTATTGATCATATTATTATTGTTTTGAACAGAGTGCAGCCAGCAGCTCAGCAGCAGGAGATGGCACAACCAGCGGCAGTCGCTTCAAACTTGATATTCTCAAGAATAAAGCCCGCTCTTCTCTCACCAGTTCTCTGGAGAACATCTTTGCAAGGGTACAATTGAGCAGGAAAAACATTTACATTTACTGAATTTTTACTTTAGTTTACTTTAAATTATTAACAAAAAAAAACATTTGTGTATAGCAGTGTATGGTACTGTGGTGTCGATCTTTATCTGTCTGTCTGCTCTTTAAGCTGTTTTCTGTGTCATTATTACTAAGGGCTTTAGATTGACCCATATACCAGTGACACAGCACAGTAATTCTATAGTATAAAAATATTTATTGCCATCCATTTTTGTCCAAATGACAAACTATGACACATTGACTTGGACAAAACATATTTCATTCTTATCTGAAATCTTTGACCGTAAGCAATGATTTATTGTGCCCTAAAACCGCCTACTGTTCTGTAACATGCTTGACCAGTAGTTTGTGTTGATTATCAGTTCTTGACCTATATTTTGTTCTTTTTCTAGGGAGCCAGTCGGATGAGGGGCCGCTTGGGAAGTATGGGAAGCTTGGGAAGTGCTAGCAGTTTTGATAGAGTAAGTGCCCTTGACAAGGAACATGAGAATTCCAAGGGATTTGTTCAGCAGCCTCTGGGAATTCCTATTTTAAATCAATGTTTTTTCAAAAAAAACATGTTTTGCAGCTCTGTTGTGTGAATAAAGCAAACTGATGTCCCTTTATTTGCAACAGTAGATAAAAGGCCAACATTGTTGTACTACTCACATGGAGACTTGATGACACATAACATCATAAAGGCCAAAGATGTCTCACTACAGCAAAGTGTGTTTACAGAGCTATCACCAAACCATTTGGGCTTGTTGCACCACTTTATCACTGTTGTGCAGAATGTGGAATGAATGTGTCATGGAGTTTCTTTGGCTCCCTATCAATCATATCAAGCACCGTGCTTTGTAAGTTGTTCTATTAAACACATAGGGACCCCTTTGAGGTTTGGTATGTTCCAATTCTCATTTGACAATTACTTTGCCAGTTGCATTGCATTCAAGTTGATTTTAGTATTGTCTAAATTGCAGCTTGAAATGTAAAAAGATTGTTATACCAATTTGCCAAACTAGCTATAAAAGAACTCAGTATGTAATATTCTGTATTAAGTATTAGTAAGTAAGTATTAAGTAGTACATTTTTATGTGCAGCATTTTGTTGATGTGTGATTGTTGTGAGTAGGTTGTCATCTGGGTTCTGTGTCAGTGAGCAGGAAATCCAAGTCAGGATTTCCACTTGTGTGACTGCTGAGCCATGCTTTTCATGGCTTCCTCTTTTATCACCTTATGAAAACAAAAGAGCTTATGCCATCTTTGAAAACTGGCTTTTGTGTTGTTAAACTAATCAAAATTACTTCATTTGCAAGATTGCTAACTAACATGCTTTGTGCTAAACCAACTGTAAGAAATTGTGCTGTTTTGTATCTGTTTTAGGTTTTTAAGAGCCAGTATGTTATTTTGTTGCTCCAGTCACACAGGTTTTCGAGAGGGCGGTCCCTAAAAGCATAAAGAGATGAGATTGGAGGGTTGACTTGCGCTAAAGTCCTTCCCACCAATGTGTGTTAATGCCATGAGTCACAGGACTCTATTAGAATACAATAGATGTGGGAGTTATACAGCATGAGACATGAGGCAGCAGAGTACTGTTGAATAGAAAGTTGAGCCTGGAATAAGTCTGTGGGTTACGTTGTCTGGGTGAGTGCACATCTGAAATATGAGCTGCTGTTTTATTTGGCTTTGGGCTTGGCGGAGCCTTTAGGTTTGAATTACTGGCTATTTGTGGTTTACCTTTGAGCCATTTAGTGTGATAGCACTTTGACTCCTTTCTGCCAATAACCCAAATAATTTAATTATGGTACAATTATGCACCCAACTTAAATCAATCATAATTTATGAATATAACGGAAATCAGCACTGACAGCCACCTCCCTGTATGTGTTGATCTTCAGCAGGATGAAGAGTCTCCTGATCACTCTCCTCCAGGTTCCCCACCTCACTTTTCAGATGATGATCCAGAAGCCGGCATACAGTTTCGTCGGCGTGCTCACACATTTAGCCATCCACCTGTGAAGAAACGCATTTCCTTTGAGAGCCACCCCACTAATCAGAGTAAACACCCTCCACTGCGTAGACAACAATCTGTGAACCCAGAGCTACTCCAGAGCAGGTATCCCACCAGTCCATGTCTTCTTTATGTAAACAATGGCAATGAGCATTTTTATTTGCAAAAGTGGATGTTTTGCACTGCACAGCTTTTGTGTTTTGTACAAACACATGGCTAAAGCTAACATTGCCTTAAATCTAGGAATTTTATTGTTTAGCTAAACTTTGATGTACAGACAATGTCATCTATTTACAGCACTTTGATCCTAAATCTTTCCAACTATTACCTCCCAGAACAATAGCATCACATGTTTCCTGTCACAGTATTGATTCTTCCGTAGATTTTATGTTCCCTTTCTTTGTGTAATGTATTTGTTTTTATTTGTGGGCATTTCATGTTTGACTCACTCCAGTCCTGTGGGCGTCTCAAGAACACGCAGTGTTTCGGAGAGTGAGTCCACCTTCAGCCTCCCCTCCTCTTTCTCCGCTCCCACTTTCCTGAAAAGCATTTACCAGGGCTCACTGGGTTCCCTGAGCTCCCTGGCAGACAGTGGGAGCTTTAAGAGGTGAGAGGGGGTCAACAGAGAAAACCCCCCTGCACATAGCCCCCAAAACTTCCACCAACCTGTCACTGGGATGACATGGCTGGGAGGGTGTAACATTTCCATGCTGGGAAAGCAGAGGCAGTTTATATGTTGGCTGTCCAAAACATTTAACATCCAGCTTTATTATTCCTCATATCTATATTCACCCCTTCCCTTCTTATGTCAGTCAAAAAATCTTTCATCATTAATGCAGCTGGACCCACTGTATTCTGAAGTAGAAGGGGATGCTATAAATTATTGTCTTTATGTAATTGCATGTCAATACGCATGGCTAACTAACATTACAAAACTAAAACCAAAACTGTGGCATATATACTAAAGTTTCATAAATGACAATTGGTTGTTTATGACGTTTTGTTAATTGATGAGCTGATTTTGTATACTCAAAGACTGTGTTGCACTTCAGTGTGTCTCCATTCTCTATAGCAGCTCTACCAAGACTTTGTCGTGGTGCCTGAATGGCAGAGAGTAAAGGTTAATATTTCCATTATGAATGAGACTCAGCTGTGCAGACCACTGTTAAAATGTCATTTCCACAGGATGTTTTTCCTTCTGACAGAAATCCAATCTGCTTAGCACTTGTGTTGAGAATGCAGCAGGAAGAGAAGCATGTAAACCCTTTTAGTGCACACTGAACTTTTGGTGTGCAGGTTTAAAAGACAACTTGCTGAATGTTCAGTGAATGGCTTGCAATTTGTGTATAACCCACTTTAAAGTAACTAACTTTAAAGTATCTAAATATGATTATATTTGTTCTGTTTGTAATTTAATGGAGGTTGTGTGTCCAGTAAAAGAGCAATGTTATGGTAAATATGGAAAACATCTGTAGATCTCTTTAACTCTTGCCTCACACCAATGTCCTTCCTGTTTTTCTTTATCCATTAGAAGAAGGCCACTTGTGAAGTGCCCAAGATCATTAACTGCTGTATTATGAATAAGGCTCCTAGATTATGACAGATAAAATTTCTTGTTATTGTAGATAGACATCTGTAATTTTATGCCAGCCAATTCAACAGGAAATAACCTGGTTTACTAGCAGCATCTGTGCCTACTTAATGTAGACAATGAGCAGCATTTAGTCATGCAAAGAGCAGATACACGGTGAAGTAACACCATGACAGAATGACAAATGAGCATAGTATTGCAATTTCTCTTGATTTCAGGAAATAAGCATGTTTTCAAAAGCAAGTTACTCACTTCTTACATTTCTTGTGCTCTAACAGAAAAAGAATGAGAGCTTGTGTACTTGACTGGCTGCTTTGTGGCTGATTTTAGATGCTACATGCAACACTGTCCTCTGCTTCATTAACATATTGATAATGATTTAATTATGTATAAGTGTATAGTGTTTTAATTTTTTACATTGTTTCAAGTAGCCTATGGTTTAAGTTGTTGTACAGTATGTTTAACATTTCTTTTCCTTTGTCATGCTACAGTTAAAGTGTTTAATGTACTTCAAATCATTAAATGGCGTCTCTTCAGGTGTATTTGTAAAAGGTGCTTAAAGAGTGTTTCCGTAAGGTGACACCTTGCTCTATCATTGGGTGTCTGTGACACCGCTCTCTTGTCTCGTAGCAATGGGGAAGGCCGGAGGAGGACACTGTCTGGCTGCAGCAATGACTCTCTGAGTAGTGCTCTTCCAGTAACCCCACGCAGAGTCTCCTGGAGACAGAAGATCTTCCTCAGGGTCGCATCACCCATGAACAAGCCAACTATGTCTATGGAGCACCCAGGTCTGGTAACAGGGTTGCATAACTAGCATCATGTACATTACATGAGCTCTAAATTATAGAACACTAAAGTACTGGTGTGTATCTGGCATATCCTCTAGTGTTGTTTATTGCATTTGTTGAAGACAGTTAATATAATAAATAAATAAGTTTATGAATTGACTTAGGTCTAATAAAAGATCTTTAATATCTTTTTAAATATTGTCATTTAGACCACTCTGACACATGCGAGCTGTTGCCTCTTTCTCCATGTGCTTTGACCTCTGGTCTGGATCCTTTGGGTCGACTACGGCCCATGGGAAGTGAACGTACA
This sequence comes from Rhyacichthys aspro, assembly GCA_036850595.1. Classification (NCBI taxonomy): domain Eukaryota; kingdom Metazoa; phylum Chordata; class Actinopteri; order Gobiiformes; family Rhyacichthyidae; genus Rhyacichthys; species Rhyacichthys aspro. The sequence goes on from CM072168.1 coordinate 11,572,215, forward strand.
TCTGGGGAGAGGCCTAAGAGGACTGGAGCCGATTACAGGGCCCTCTGGAAGACTGCAATTCACCAACAGATCTTACTGCTACGCATGGAAAAGGAGAACCAAAGGCTTGAGGGTGAGTTCCAGAAACTGCTCTGAACAGAAAGTAGGTTACAGATTAACGCATTGGAACATTGTTGTCACATGAGCAATATATAGAACAAATGTCTTCTGTCTGGTTCCTGTATAATTAAGTGTACTTGATGTTGACACTAGTGGTATTCATATTTTGTCACAAGGTTATGACAAGGTTATGTCACATTCATACACACTGGCTTTCATTGTTCACCAAATAACACTAACAGTGTCTGTATAAAGTATGGCTGGAGATAATCCATTAAAACACTGCTAGTTGAGAATACAGTAACATAGCAGATTTTTTTTGGATCCTCCAGTGTTCCTTGTCATTCCTTGTCAGTTGTTTTACTGTTCCTCATAAACAGGAAGTTAACTTTTAACAAGAGGAGAAGTGGAAATGAGGAAGTGTAAAAATGTATAAATCATATATTATACATTACCACATACCATTTACTTACGGTTTTGCTTATGATCTGGTGAAGTTATTGTATTTACATAATTAGTTTTATCTTAAAGTGGAGTTTGGTGTACCAACCTTAGAAACAAATAAGCCACTGTTCATTTGTTTTGTACATATACTAAGCTTATTGTGTGAGTTCTATCCTGAATTGAAGAAAATGCTGAAACTGTCAACTGTTTTGTTATTTTGGGATGTGCACATGAATGCGGGTTTTATGTTCTAAACACCAAAATATCTCTTTCTTTTTTGCAACTCTGACACCACTGCTGGTCTGAGGACTTAGTTGCGAATAATCTTTTTCAATAGATGGTAAGCAATATCAGAATATGCCTTGGGTTCAAAGCAGATGCATTGCATGAATTAAGATTTATTTATTTTCTTTCATTCAGTTAATCCTTTTTGCTCTCAACGTTAGAGACAATCATACTTGACACCGGTGGTCTTTTCATTTACCCTTTGTCAAATGGTCTTATATAGCCTCTCCATGCCTCTTGCTGTAATATAAATGTGTCTTTGGTGTTCATGTGGGTGTTCTATCTTTGTTGACATTTCCATGGTAACTGCTGGCAAAATATCCAAGGGATTATTCTCTCACTTCCTTTCAAAACTCCCGCTTTTTTGTCAATATAATAACAAAGTAGTATAGAAGTATATGACTACCTAAAGGTTGTCTAATATGTATACTGTAGCAAGCCGAGATGAACTGCACATCCGTAAGATGAAACTGAACTATGAAGAGGTGGGCCAGTTCTCCAAAGATGCACAGGCATTGTGGGAGAGGAAACTGTCAGCCCCAGGCAGAACAACAGTCCCACAAGACAAGGAAGAGATGTATCGTGCACTCTGCCAAGGTCTGTAATGTATCAGTCGTGTGTGTGTGTAAAAACCGATAGAGAACAAGCTGTTATAAATCTATTATGTATATTATTTGAATGCCTTATTTGTCTTTATGCTTTGAGAGCAGGTGTTCCAAAGAGCAGGCGTGGAGAAGTGTGGCTACTTCTTTCCCATCAGCACCGGCTGCGACACAGACTCCCTCAACGTCAACAAGCCCCTGATACCCCCTATCGTGACCTGCTGAAGCAGCTCACGGCACAGCAGCATGCCATTCTGGTGGATCTGGGTATGCACAAAATCACTTGTATAAAATCTTGATGGCACTTGAAATACCAAAAAAGGACTTTTTTATTACAGTTTTGAAGTTTCCAACTTGTACTTTCCTCTCATCTCAGGCCGGACCTTTCCCACCCACCAGTATTTTTCAGCCCAGCTTGGTGCCGGGCAGCTCTCCTTGTACAATCTTTTAAAAGCCTACTCTCTGCTGGACACAGAGGTACAACCGTAAAGACCATTTACAAAACACCATAATACACTGCTGGGGTTTAGTGAATTTCTTTGCAATGCTGTAAATATTTTCCTCTGTGCAGGTTGGCTATTGCCAGGGTATCAGCTTTGTGGCTGGAATATTACTGTTGCACATGAGTGAGGAACAGGCCTTTGACATGCTTAAGTTCCTAATGTATGACCTTGGCATCAGACGCCAGTACAGGCCTGACATGATCTCTCTGCAGGTCAGTATCACAGACTGAATATTTTCGACAAAATTTAACAAATTAAAACAAATGAAAACTAGGCTGTTAAAATTTACCAAGTGTGAACTTAAAACTTTTGCACCCTTCACTGAACACAACCGAGTGCATAGACTTTTATTTCAAAGAATTGAAATATGGGATCTACCTTTCATGAGAACACTCTGTATCTATGAATTGGTAGTTACAGCAAACAGAAGTCAAGTGTTTCCACCTCTTATTGATGCCACACCCGCAGACGCGCTCTGTTAACTTTGGTTGAAAGTGAGCTGACCTGAGCGAGGGTACATGCATTAGCAGGTGTGGTAATGTTTAATCTGCACGAGGTAGGCTTGTAGCACAGCACTTCCCTTATCCTGAAGTTGAAGACTAACCCTGCAGCACTGAGCGGAGTGTTCAGTTAGCTTTTAGATACCACTGGGAGGTAAATGTTTTCTGTGTCTTATTTTTAAGAGGAAATTGTGACAATTGTAACAGTTTTGTTTTGGTGCTGACTTCTGCTTCTCTTTTTGAACTGCTTGGTGCTTAGCGTCAGGTAGCACAGCTCTATAAATGTTTTCTACATTAAATCAGAACAGTTCTCATAGACATCCTAATTGTCTCTCTGTTCAGGTGTTGCTTCATGTGTTGGCCTCTAAAGCCTAGATTAAATGGTCTTTCTCTTGCAGCTCTAGCAGTTCCAGTTATACGAGTTTGCGTTGTGTTCTACTTGTCATGGCCTGTGTCAGTGACTCTATCTTTGTTATGTTGTGGCTGTGTGTATCTTGTATCCTGTCTGCCTATTATTTCAGGTTCAGATGTACCAGCTTTCCAGACTGTTGCATGACTATCATCGTGGGCTGTACAGTCACTTTGAAGAACACGAGGTCTGCCCAAGCCTCTACGCTGCACCGTGGTTTCTCACTCTTTTTGCCTCACAGTTCCCTCTCGGCTTCGTTTCCCGCCTCTTTGGTATGTTGTGAGGTATATGTATTTATTATTAACTATCTATTTCAGTTGCAGCAATAACCACATAGTATCTTCTTTCCAGATTTTGTGTTTGCACAGGGGACGGAGGTGATCTTTAAAGTGGCCCTGTGTCTTCTAAGCAACCATGAGAGCGAGATAGTCAAGTGTGACAACTTTGAAAGTATTGTGGACTATCTGAAAACAACACTTCCCTCTCTCACTCAGGCTCAGATGGAGCAGACCATTTCAAAGGTACAGTATGGAAAGTTTAGTATGAAATAATATGTTAACTTAATGGTACAGCTAGTCACTATATATGGCATATATAACAAGGAAAACAACGCCTAATCAATTAGAGATATACATACTACAAATGTGGGTGTAGATTCATAAGATTTTTTACAGATCTTTTTGTGTTAATATAATTTGTACCAGCCTGTTTGTTAATGTTTCAGTTGGTGGAAATGGACATCTCCAAGCAGCTGCATGCCTATGAGGTAGAGTACCACGTCCTTCAAGATGAGATGTTAGACACTGGGCCATTGCCTGATGATTCTGAGCGCCTCGACAAACTAGAGAAGACAAATGCACAGCTCAAGAAACAGAACATGGATTTGCTGGAAAAATTACAGGTAAGAATCAAAGAACAGATGTACACTTTCATATAGATAATTAAGAGTTTGTTTGCAGTACAGTTGTAATCTCTAGTCTTTCAGCCTGAATGTGTATTTCCTTAGATGCCCAATAGATGGCCTCAAAGTATAAGTTTAAAATATCATATCAAGACCCAGAAAGCTGTATCTATCAATTACTATAGTATTTCTCTAATGATGTACTTTTTAAAATGGTTTAAAATGTTTACACTTATTGCTGTCATTTAATTTAGCTGTATTTGAACACTAATTGGCTTAGAGCGACACACTCAAAAACATCCCTCCAATGTAAACAAATGAGGAACATTGCGAAATACAGGCAGAGGGCAGTTGGTTTAAAAACAATTTCAACTTCATAAGACAGATTCTTATTGTGTGAGAATAAATTTGAATTTTCATAAAAATCTGTAAGCTTCAAACTAAAACCCAAACATTTAAAAAGTTACCCAGACATGGTTAACTTGCAGTATACAGGTGATATTTTGGGCCTTGCTTGTTACTCTTGTTTTAAAGTAGCTTCTATTCTTTGTTAACGCCAAATTGCATCTTGAATTTACTGAGTTGTCTTTACCAGGCTGCGCGTCAGAAGATTCAGACACTGGAGACGAGTATGGAGAACTTCCTTTCTCGGGAGAGCAAAATGAAGCATATGATTCGCTCTCTGGAGCAGGAGAGGGCAGCCTACCAGAAGACTATTGAACGCATGCGCTCGTGCCTTCCCCCTGACGCCCTGACAGATGTTGAGATGACCCAGATCAAAACAGGACCAAATGGGAAAGCCAAAACTGCAGCCAAGAAGCCCTGATGACAACCATGGGGCAGATGTGCACAAAGAAGTGAACAAATAGAGCTTGTATTATAAAATGCTGCTGGGCTATTGTGGAAGCACTGTACAAGGATGTCAAGTTTTCATAAATATGTAATGCCTGATATTGCGACATCCAGACTGTATGCTTTATATCTTTGATATTTCTTAACACATAACAACAACTGAAAATGTGTTTTCAGACGTTTTAACAGCAGATTGTTCAATTTGCACATCAAAGCTACTTTTACAGTCGGAACCTGAGATAGGTGCTAGCCGTCCTTCCCCAACGTTTTTTTAGGGGAATTTTTAAGCCACAAGTAAGAAATCTGTCTGCAAAGCAACACTGCCTTGAAAACTTTTCTTCGTAGCACGACAATAGCAATGAACAGAAGCAATTCTTTGGACTTCAGGGTCAACTTATAGCCATTACTAATGTCATAAATACACATTTTTAATGACAACATGTAATAGCTCAGACTTATCACTTCTTTATTTCCTTCTTTTGTTTTGTTTGTTTTGTCATCACTTGAAATATTTGTGAATGTTTATTGTGAATTTGTTTCTTCAGAAATATCTGTATTCACATCAGCCTGTTGAAGCTCACAGTTTCAGCTGACACATTATCTAGTGGCTTATCTTTTAGCACCCCACCACTGCCTTTGTACACAACATTCACTGTACTTGTACGTGCTGCTTCAAAGGAGGAAGTGTTTCTTCCAAAGCTCAGGCAGGATGTGAGATCGTCTGCAGTCTTAGTTTCCTGTGTGACTGACCGCCATGTCGCCTTGTTTTAGCTTCTTGTTCAGACACTGAGGCAAAGTTCACACTACCCAGGAGGCAGACGAAGAAAACACACACAAATGAAGGTGGAGAAATGAATGAAATGCAGACCTTACATGCCAGTTCGAAATGAGTATTGTTCTATTCAGTCTGTAATGTGGATATTTTAATCAACAAGCAAAAAGCTGCTAAATGTGTGAATGCAGTTAGTGTGTTAAGTACTGCTTGTTTCAAGATTACCTACATCTTCAATGCTGTTGGACATATGGCTCAATGTTTTAAACATAATGCAATGAGTTCAAGGTCTTACAGGGTTAAGACTTTTTCTAATACAGTCAGTCGAGTTCTAAGCATCTCCCTGGATCTTTTTTATGTTTTGTTCTGTTTGACTGACTATTGCCAGTTCTGGTTAAAATAAGCAGTCCAGGTTACACTACCTTTAGAAGCTAAGTGATAGCTGTCATGAAAAAGCACTCAGTGCCTATCAGTCTTCCTGCCCTTGACAACAGTTTGCACTGAAATTATTTGCTGTCACACTAGACTTAAGTCTGCATGGGCACATACTTTGGTTTGCAATGCTACATGATTGTGTCTGCTGTTTGTGCATTCACACATAGCACTTGCCTCATTGGCTACAGCTAATTGAAGTGGATCCAGCCTGACATTTGCTGTCAAAATGAAATAGTCTTGTGGTAATTGAGGTGACACTGCAAACCTTTGCACCAAACTTCTCATTAATAACAGAGAAACGGTTGCCACTGAACCGCAGGAATTCTCCCAGTAGTTTGGAGAATAAAGTAACTCTTACCACTGATGCATTAACATTTATTTACTTACAGTTTTTTTTTGTCAATATTTGACATGCATCAAATTTGTAAAAGAATAACCAAAGATAATAAAAAAAAGCTTTTTTTATATTAAAAATGTGACATCTTGGTAACTACAGTAGGAGTTTTATCATTTTCATCAAGGACAGATGGAAATTTGAAAACTAAATGTGAAAAAAGCTATCTGCTTCATTTTCTGCACTTGTGCATTCACAATTTTTTCACCAGTGCCAATTGATGAAGGTGGATTTTGGTCTATGTGATGGGAGATATCAGATATGGAACTTGTAACTAATCTGTGTGCTCAGTGTTGGCTTTATTTGCAGTATGGGCTTCTTCTTTGAGCTTTACGCTTTCATTGCTGTTTTGTAAAGTTGCTAAAGTAAGGTGAGTTGTTAACTTGAGGGCTACACATAACAATGACACTGTCTTGACTTGTTCAATAAACCTCACCTTGTCCTGTTTTCTGTCTGACTCAAGTTCAAATGTCTTTCCTTTACTCTGTAAGCTCTCATAAAGAAATCCTGTACCTTTGCTGTGCTAAAAGGTAACTGCAAGTGTGGGATGTAGCCTTAAGCTGAAATGCTCTGTTTGTAGACAGTTTGTTGCGTAAAAGGCCACGGTAGGTCTGAGTAGTTTTAGACTGTCTATTTTAGAGGTTCTTCCATTGTTTCACTTTTGTTAATTCCCAGAGAAAAGAACGCTAGGGCTTCACAGGCACAAACACGAAAGCTTTCAAAGTGACCTGATATAGTGAATGATGTAACATGTTTCTCGGTCATAGTTTTATGGCAACTCCTATTAATGATGTTTTAGCCCTTGATGTTTTTGAATATGAAACACAGTAACTTGGACAAGGAGGGGTTTTTAAGTATTGCAGGCATTATATAGACACACAAGTGACTGTCACAGGCAGAGGGCTATCACACTAAACAAAAGCGAGTCACATTCCTGGCGTATTCCCACACGAGGATACATCCTGCAGCCGAGGGAAGAGTGGGATACTGGGATTCCACTGGGAACTGGGTTGAGAACGACACTTCCTCTGCCCTACAGTCTTATCAGCACTGTTTGTGTTTTCTCTCATCACCCTCATCCTATCTTCATCCCCCAATCCTTCTCTACCTCCTACTCAGGCTGCTCTCTTCATCCTCCCATTGGAATCACAAGGCTTAAGTGTTTTCAAAATATGTACCTCACCCCAGCTGCAACAGTGACATGTAAATTAGCTCATATTACATACTTTATTATAAATTAATTGAAATGAATTATAAGAATTGGTGGGACAATGTTAGTTAGCTCTTTTGCCTCACAACTAAAGACCGGTGCTCTTTGGGTCCAGCTCCTAATGTTTAAAGACTTGGCAATTTAGTGACAGTTGCAAGAGCGAATTTAACAGTCCTTTAAATGACTGGACAAGAGTGTACCCAACTTTACGTCCTAACTCCCCTGTCTGGACACTCCCGTTCAGTTCCATCTGACATGTTGAAGTTGGTTTACAGTGGGAACTGGCTGCAATAAGAGAAGCGAGGGGCAGAAAAGAGAGGGAAGGAGGAGGTTGGAAAGGGTCCCCCGCCTTATATGGAATTTCATACAGCTCTGCTTGTGGTGGAGTCTTAAAGCTGGACTTGTTTCAGTGGAGGCACTGTGATACAGCCAAATGTACAAAGAGCTTCAGGACATTCATTTAGAATATCTACATGCAACAGCACAAAACCTACTTTGCCGTCTGGGTATCCACAATTTAGATTTACAATATTAAAGGTTTGTAGAAACAAAAAATATAAAAACACAACATAGCAGTTTGTCAGTCTCTTTAATTCTAGAAGCACCCTAGTGCAGACAGGAGTTAAGGAGAACAAGGGGAGATGTGGAGCTGGGTGGTGAGTGAAACAGCTGGAAGGGTTGGCGGGAGACTCAGGTGGGCTCTGTCTAGTCCAGAGAGAGGAGCTTGCTCCCCTGAGGCCATGAATAACACACATACACATTTCACCCTGTCTTATAGGTTAGCAATGCCTTAATTTCCATCCCTTTCTCTCCCTAACCCCCCATTTTACACTCACATTGGCTGTTCCAGCTTTTTCAAGGCTGCTCTCCTTTTGACTTCCTCTTCCAAAGCCATAAAATAAACTCTCGACTGTGGCAGTCTTGGATTCAAATCAGTGATCTGTTTTGCACACGTATGCACCTAGACACACAGCCTCACCTACCACTGACATGTTTTAGTTAGCACAGTGACAGATTTGCTTCCTACAGAGTGCTTTTCTATCTCTGTACCTGTCATGGATGTATCTGCCAGAGGGCCTGGTGCTATCCAGAAAGAGCCAGGAATGACAGAAGGAACAGGACAATAATGAAGGTGCAGAACGGGTGTAGAATTAAACACATGCACACACATAGACACTTCTGTCTGCCTCTTCCCATGCTAGTCCACTGTGGTCTATTCCTTTGGTTAGTTCCGGTGAGAGCAGGTAGATCCATGAGCACTGCCTGGGAGAATCTTGTGATTAATGACATGTCTGTCATGTCTAAACCGTCTTCATCTGCTTTCCTGAGGAGTGCCACTACATTGCTGTTACCATCTCTCCCCCAGCCTCCTCGCCTTCTGCCCCTAGCAGTAGAGACACAACCCAAAATCCCCTCGGGGGGCAACAGCCACACATGCTGCTGAGAATCACCCTGGCTTACCTAAGCCAATGCTTCATTCATGTGTGGAGCCTCAGGAGGCCTGCAAAGACACACAGTACCCACACATGAAGATGACAAATATATTTCTGTTCACACCCACATGCACTTTAAACCTCAAATCACAAGCTGTCTAACCTTACACTTTCTTCTGACATATGGGGTTATGAAGCACTGCCACACACACTCATCATGGGTAACATATCTGAATATTTGAGGTAATTTTCTATCTCGAAATCTTAGAAAGTTGTGACCAAAGTCCCAGGTGACTGCACTGATTACAGAACAGACTTCTGCTCAAGAACATTTTCTAATCAAATTATCCACTAGGCTCTGGCTGGCCCACACCACCTCAGCAATCATTAGACAAACACTGGCAAAAGACGATGAGAGACACAAGGAGGAGTACTGGCAGGCCTAAGGAGGGGGTGGTCAGACAGACAAGCAGTGAGTCAGACATCCACCTACATGAAAGCCCATCAGATATACTGTAAGTGCAAATAACATACAGATCGAGTTCTCTCACGTTGACCCCTTCTTTATGTGTGTGTGTGTGTGTGTGTGTGTGTGTGTGTGTGTGTGTGTGTGTGTGCGTGTGTGTGTTTTGGGTTGTATGATGTCACTGAAAGGGACTCTTGAGGTGACATATTGCATGTGCATCTTCTTTGTAAGGCCACAAATCTGTACATACAAAGCCGGTGGGCAGAGCCAGTAAAAGAGTACTCAAGACATACCCTGATGTCAGCCCCTGGAGATTTGATGAAAGCAGGAAAAAAAAAAGTAATTCGTCCAAACAGATGCTGCCATTGGTGTCCAGTGATGACTTTATTTGAAACTGTTGCCTCTATGAACTTCTCCTGGGCAATTGTCTGAGCTCCAAGCAGAGACGATTTGGTGATGTAAAATTGGGGAGACAGCAGTTCTTAGTGGCAGATCTCTTTCGTTCTCAAACATCAAGCAACACACCCTTTTATACCATTTGTTGACCTCATTTGTTCTTGGTCTCCCACCTGTCCCTCCATCTTCAACCCTCGAAATCTTCACATCCGGGCTGTCACCAAGGTAACTGGAAGAAACAACATTGTTGGTTAAAGGCTGAGTGCTGTATGCGCGCCACTCAAGATTATCTTGAATAGATCATTTCAAATTGATTCAGGCTGTGCACATTTCTAATGGTCAGTGTGGGCTCTAATGTGAGTGCAGAATAATCAACACCCTGGCTTTAGAAGGTCTGTGTACCAGTCATTTATATTTCTTTCACTTCATCCCTTTTCATTGCCCTGATCTTTTTCTTCTCCCAGGGTCTCATCATCTTCTTCTCCTCACACTGTTATAGCCTATTCCTAGTAATTCTTTGCTACGTTATCCCTCTTTTTTCCATTTCCTGTAATACTATCTATTATACTTTGAGGTTGAGTTCCCTCTGTGCATCATTAACCTTTTCTTTCTACTCTCGGTTAAACCCAGTGAGTACATTCTGCTGTTGGAGACTGTGAAGACTTGTGGAGCAGCACGCTGCGCTTGCTCAAGTGAGATTGGAGTTTCACCAGCAATCAGAACTATGTCCTTATTAGCCACTGAATGGATCCTGCAAGAGCTCTTCGGCATCTCGTCATACTCAAGTATTGTCTCTTGGCTTGCTCTATCTTACATAATATCTGTCAAAACTTTGCATTGAGTAGAAAATACTGCAGGTGTCAAATAGGGCCCTACATGATACCAATCTGATCCTTGTGTTATAACACTCACAGTAGACAGGAAGACAAGAACAGAAGCGCATGTATGTTGTTACAGCTCATCCACATTCCACATTCTGGTATGACCACTGGCTTGTTGCTGAGATTCATACAGTATTTGTGCAAAAAAGAAATCATTTGTCAACTTTTGCTCATGTAGACCTTATTACAATGAATGAGGTGTAATTAATGTTTCTCTAGTGCGGCGTGTATGTGCAGCCAAGGGCCGTGGGTGAGAGGATGTAGTGTGCAGCCTCTCTAACAAGCTCCCACTCACCCCAGTGGAGGCAGGCAGGGAAGGCTGGAGTGACTGCAAGGCTGTTAGAGCAAGTGGGTTGCGTTGGACGTGTCCATGTCTGTTTGTGTGTGTGTGTGTGTGTGTGTGTGATGGTGTGGGGTTGTCACTCAGTGTGTGTTACTGTGTGAAAAAGCCTGCGTGTGTGTCATTTTGTGTGTGCTGTACTGGGATGTGGAAATTGAATGGAGCCTTTCAGTTCTACTGCTCGTCTCCCCGGGGGTGAGAGACTGGTTGCCATGGTTATCCTGGAATCCTGCCGCTAATGGGTGGGAGTTTGTGTAGCTCTGGCAACCTGGTCTGTCTAGGGTGGAATACGTGTGTGTACATTTGTCTGTGTGCACTGGGGGGTGTGGTTGGGTGGAGGCTACATTCTAGGACAGAGGAGGTCATGTATGTGGGAAAAGAAGGTTTCGTTCCAGCACTCTCCTGTATCATAAACACGCTCACAATGCACTGGAGACACTCTGCACATCAAGAACCTGGGCTGTTTTGGTGTAGTTCAAAAATTAGTTAAAAGTCCCCTTGGAGCGTCTGCCATCAATTTTGTGTCAGGTACCTTAGTGTGATGGGATCATGTCCAAGCATAACAGTGGTAACAGAAACTGAGACAGTTTCTCTGCAAGCTATAAAGTTGCAAAGTTGCACAACATCTCCAGGGCTAATGCTTATTTACCCAGAGTAAGCCACACTCAAGGCTGTAATGGCTCACAACTCCCCCTATGGGTACTAAGTCTGGGAATGCACTGAGTGGTATTTTAGTAAAACAGCACAGTTTATCATACATGTACCTATTACAGTTTATTTCAAAGTAAAAGATTGCATCCAGTAGAGGCTCTGCTAACATTTTAATTTTAAAATGCATAAATTGTATAGCATTGTCATTATCATTATCAAAGTGATGCTCATCGTCTCTGTTGCAGAAATATTCAGTTCAGTTCACACACCCTGCAATGTCAAATTACAAGCATGTTGGATATTATAATCTACTAGTGATGAAATAATCTGCCAGTTTTACAACGTTATTGCAAGAGTGCAGAATATAATACATTGAAACGTTTTAGCCATGCACTCACATCACTATCCTTCTACCCTGAGGCTAGTCACACTCTTTACTGGGCACATAGACCCCACAGAACAGGACGCAGTGCGCACTGGAAAATAAAAACCTCCTAACAGATTAATGTCGGAAAGATGTGTTCACTCTGCTTCTGCACTTTGTCTCATGAATTGTGATAAAAATTATGACTGCTTGACCACGATAGATATCCAGCTAAATAAATATGTGCACTCATTCAACAGTGCATGCTAATTATGGTGTATTATTCAAATTGCATTATGAATTCGACACAGAGCAGTTTGTGAAGAGCAGTAAGACAGGGCAAATAGTAATATATGCCTGTGATATGCAATGTGACCAGATAATCCCAGGCTTCCCTATTCCCAGTGTTCTGGTAGAGGGGATCAGTCTCTGCTGGTCTCACAGATGTCTTGGCTCCCGTTCGCCTTGGAAGACTGATCCATATGCTGCATGAACCCCTGTGGATTTAAAGGAACTTGGCTTAGGAATTTACTCTCCCCCTTTCCAGTCATTATGTATGGCCAATTCATTGTAGTCTGGAAACATTAGGGAAAATGTTTCTCTTGTGCAGCATCCAACCTGCATAAAAATAGAAAGTAAAAGAAAAGATCGCTTTCCTGTGACTTTGCAGGATTCTTTTAGTATGTTCTGTGGATAAGAGACTGAAATCTCAAATCAGGTTGTTTGCAGCAGTTTAAAGTGTTCTGATTATTTTGGATGGGTTCACATTTAGACTATCTCCACAGAAAAGCATTCAGATCTCCCTTAACAGAACTAACAGACACTAAAATATGTGGGTCTCGACATGTGGTGAAACAAGGAAGGTCAAAGAGGGGGCTTGTTGTTCTGTTCCATCCTTTGCTCCTTGTAATAGAAAATAAACTAATTACTAAAATAGACTCATACCACCACCAACACTTCCAACTCTACCAGCCATGTGAATATTACCACCAGCTTTAAAAAAAAATATGCATCTGATAATTGCAATAAGACAAATAGTTGTGTAAGAGAATGTATTTCTTAAAAAAATCAATCATAAATCAATAATACCCCAAATCCTGAACAGGCAGAACTCTCCTGTCTTTAGTCTTGACTGAGTGTGTTATTATTATGTAATGCATTCCTTCCTACTGCATTAGTTAAAGAGCACTGACAGTCAACCTAATAGATTTCCATTACCACATATATTCTTCCTCTTTCATCAGAATCCATAATTCTCTTGAAACAAGTAATTGTGAAACTATCTTTTTAGTACTCTATTTTGCATTCAGTCCCCTCCCCACGTCTTATTCTTATTTTTGAGATTTCCACTCTGCAGCCCAGACAGCCTTAGCCTTGACTTGGGGCCACCCCATGCTCTCACTGTCCAACTATTTAACTAACCGCAGTGAAACAGCTTTAATTCCAGCTTACTGCGCAGCCTGGCTGAATTCAACATTGCTTGGGGTCTTTTTGGAAAGCTGCTGTTCGAGGCCCAACAGGCCAGGCAGGCAGACAGGGGGAAAACAACAGCCCAATGTGGTTGAAGCTCACACACCCAAGAGACATATATGTCAGTCAGCGCCTAGTCCCCCAGGAGCCATTCAGTTAGCTATGGCTTATTTAAATGTTTCTTTGCTCACCTACTCTGTACACTGAGGTATTTTGGCAGGATAGTCAATAGCCAAAAGCTGGACATACATGTGGACTTGAAAATAGAGTTTGGGCAAAACTTTGTTAACAATGGTTTTGTGTTGGTCTCTTTTTGTGTTTGTTTTGGTGTCTGTTGTCATTAAATTAAAAGTAATCATGCACACTGTTGCTGCTGTAAAAACTGTTCTCCACTGAAAATGTAATAATACTGAAAATTATAAGTACTTTCAGTCTTGTTTATAATAAATTCTGACACATTGCACTAAGGAAAAGTTGAAGCCAATGCCAAAAATGTCACAATAACACCCAAGCGTAACATTTGTATTTCAAATTAGAAAGTTTGGATTTTTATAAAACACAAATGACACCTCTTAGTATCTCTTACATGTTTTAAATTTCAATAGTGCAAGTTGTGAGCAAACTATAGCCTAATGCAACACAAAAAGTAAAGCGTCCATGTTCAAGCAACATTGGATGTGTATTTTTTTGCTGACACAGTAGACTGCGGATTTGTCTGGATGAAGGAGAATACATTTATGGTTTTTGAGGGGTGAGGGCCCACATCAGCTACCCTAGGGTCTTGTTATCCTCTCCTATGTGCTCTTGGGGCGACTTTAATGAATACTCCTGTTGCAGTCCTCCTCTGGCTCCAGTCAGGCTATCTACAGGGCTGCCCCCCTCCTCCCTGGCGGTGTCTGTCTGTACGCCAGCACAGGTCATTCTTCAGCAAGACGAAGGCTAAGACGGAGAAAGCAAGGGAGCTAGGTGATCGAACTGAATAATTGATGCGTTGAGTTCACTGTTGAACACCTCAAGAGTTTTTTTTCGAAAGCACAATGACCACCGTATGTGCACAGCTCCTGTACAGATTTGAAGTAATATGGTGTGTGGGTTGAAACTTTTACACATATTGTATTCTCTGTATTGTGGTATAGCTGTGATAAATTTAACACAAATATACAATACAGCATATTGGTTACAATATGAGGATATGTCCCATTATCTCATAGGTAATGAAATTTGAAAAAAATGAAATCGCAAAAAAAATCTACACACAACGGTTAACAGCAAAGCTCTCCCGGGCAGTATTTGATGATGTCAAGGGGGGCATGTTACATGGCATTTCGTCATTTTTATTTTACGTTTTAAAACTTTTCCACCTCAGCAATCTGTTTCTGAAACTTATGGCCTGACAGAATGGCATGGTTGGGGCGTTACTTTATCCCAACATCAGAAAGCAATGCAGTCTGATAAAACACAAAAACACAAAGTTGATGCTTAACAGAAAATTCAGACTTTTGCAGGCTGAGTCTCTTTTTTGCCAGTTGCCAGGTAATGGTGGGGGTCTAACTTTACTGTATGCATGTGTGTCCCTGAAAATGAACACTTCTGGAATGCCCCCTACAGAGCGAGAAGTTCAGTGTTGGATATGTGTTTATGGGAGTGTTTTGGCAGGAAGAGGCAGGGACCCTGTCCAGAATAACGGAGTAACACAGGAATGTGGTACAGCAGGGAATATCCTGAGTCAAACACAAGGCAAAGCTGGGGTCTGAGGAGGAGCACTTGGCAACTTTTCTAAACACAATTTTTACAATGAGATAAATGACATGCAGTGGTACACATGAGCAAACACCGTCTTATTCAACTCGATTCAGCTTCATACTCAAATGACAAGACCACATCCCAGGGAATATCTTTCAAACCTGTGACTCATTCACTGAATTTCTCTATCCAAATGTGAGAGCCTCAACTGTGGCGCTGTTGAAGTCACAGTGAATATGAAGTGTTAGTGTTTCTCTCCAGGCTGTGCATTAGGCCAGATGCCACGCACTTTCGCCCACATGCCTCCCACAGCCCAGCACCCGTATATAGAGGGCAGAATCTGAGCCCAAGCTGCAAGCAGGCAGATAAAGACAATCTCATTGATGTAGGAGCAGCTCACTGGTGGAAAAGAGACATCTCTGACACAACCCTGCCTGCGTTTCCATTGCTTTCGAATCAGATTAACTACCGCAAAAATATCGTGCTAAGGCTCCGAGGCAAAGAGTCAGCTTTTACAAAGATATAAAACCGTTATCGTGTGCCTGTTTATTTGTGTGTACATGGCCACGAACCTGGTGGTTGTAATGAAATACCTTTAAGTGAAACATTGACAAGCAGCTCAAGCTATCAGCTCCTTTAGAATCCATGTTTGTTGTGATATAAATACACATGATATGCTAAGCCACAGAGATGTTCCACCCACCATACAAAACACCTCAGCAACAATTTTCTTCCTGAAGTCACAGTGGTGCATGACATCATTCTTCACGACACTTCTAAATGTACCTGGGATTTCCAGAGAGCTAAGGCGGAGGTGAAGACAGAAAGGTTGTTAATGATGAACGATGTAAAATCTCTGTTTTTAACTCCTACAAAACATGCATCGATTTCAGTTTTAAGTCATTCTGTGCTTAGAATGTTTTTTTGCATCTGTTTTTTTTCTTTTCTACTTTTAATGTGTTATTTGTCTTTTGGGCAGTTAATGTTAGTTAGTAGCAGAGGATAGGATGATATGAAATTTATAATATGAAATTTGTGACGTCTCTCCAGTGAGATGGACAAGAAGTGGGCCTGACTGACTTCCGAGTACAAGTGGCATATTGCTATTGAAATATGGCTAATTAGCGTTTTACATGATGCAGCAAATATAGGGCTTTCCAGTGGACAGTGCAGTCAAACATCTTTTTGTTCTCTGTTTATCAGACCATTATTCTCACTGATGTAGCCTGACTTTCATTCCAGTGGGATTTATGTAGTCTGTATTATCTTAATCGGTAACAACATTGTAAAAGTGATTTTCAAAGTACAGTAAAATGTGAAGATGGTATAATTGTTTGTCTTTTTGTTCCCTCTTTTGTAGTCCTTCTCAGTCGTGGTCTGTTTCCCCTCACTGTTTTTCTTTTTTTTTTCTTCATTCTGCATGTCTGCCAGACCTCTACTTTACACTGCCTCACCTCTCTCGCCTCCTCCCTGAAATCAACTCCTTGGCAACCAGTTGCTGTGTCTCTCAGAAAGGTAGACAGCCTCTCAGTGGTGCCACAGCAACCCAGTGCAACATCAGACTGTGAAGCATGCTACATTATTAAGCAGAACGAGCCAAGAGGGGCTATTGAGGACAGGAACGTGGTCAGGAGGGAGTGGGAGGGAAGAAGAACGACAGAAAACTGGGGGTACTTATTCCAAACTGCCGGCTGATCACTGTAACTCACACCGCACTTCAGCCATTGTCTGGACATGTATTATTAGACAGGCATGACCATAAGCATAAGTGCAGAGTAGCACATTTGCACACACTGTAAGCATTAACACACGTCTATACGGAAAAAAACTATGTGAGTGACAAAGCAAGAGAAAACAGAATGTTTTGCAGCGGTTACATTCAGACAAATCCACAGGGGGATCAATAAGGAACATCTGGGTCTGGGGTGGACAGGGCGGCTTTTGTTTGCAAGCAGTACATTGCCCTGACACCTCACCCAGATTCTCTCTTGCTCTCAATAAGGAGGGAGTGAGGGAAAGAGGAGAAATGCTCCAGGGGGGTGGCTGAAAAGGAAAGGTGTTTGTTTTACTGGAAGCAAAATGTGTTTGTTCGAAGGCCAAGGGGTTGTATGTTTTCCCACAAAAACCTATGTATAATGTGGCATGCATTATTCATTTAAATAACTGCAACAATTCCTCATTTCAGATTTAAGGTTTTGCGCACAATTTTGTCATACTGTCAGTACCCAGGCGGTAGTTCACTGTAGGCCCTTCTTTATAGATAGACCTACAGATATAGAAAAATCAAGGTCTCAAGATGATTAAAGAGATGCTGAACTGGTTTGTCTGTTGCAGAGAGAAGCATTCCCTTTTATTAAATGTACTGAACTATGGTGCTTCGCAGAGTTTTAAAAAGTGAAACATCATGTATTCTTTGCTGCTAGTACCCCACTTCAAGTTCCTGAAGATAAACACACTCTCCTCAGTCTCTTTTGCACTTTAAACATGAAAAGTAATGTTGAAATGTCGAGACAGACAGAGAGAACAAACAGAGACTGTGGAAAACGTGAAAATGTAAAAAGTGGAGTACATGAGAGAGTTGGAGTGGAGAGAAAGAGATGGGGGAACTGAGGGTTGGAGGGTGGGTTATGCTGAGGAGAGCGGAGAGGGGGAGAGAGGAGAGGTAATGAGGCCAGTGACTGGCTTTACACCTCGTCTCTGTGGAAACTAATTGGGAGAGAGCTGGAGGGCACTAATTTGAGCACTCTGCTGGGTAAATGTAGTGCAGCGAACTATGAAGGGTAAATCAATGTAGTACCTCTCCCAACACCTCACATTCTTTTTTTTCTCTGCCTCCTACTTCTTTTCTTATTATTGTTTCCCAATAAAAAAAATTCCATCGACTTCACCTGCTTGTGGACGCTGGTATTGACCTTAGGCTAGTTATCACGTTCACTGATGAAGCACTTGAGAAGAGTTTGGCAAGGTGCAGAAAACTGATTGTTCGGACCAAGAAGCAGTTTGCAGGAGATGCCAACTTGTGGCATTGTGCAAAATATCTTCTGAACTTTTTTTTTTTTTTCTCCTTTGCACCAGTTCTCATTGCTTTAGAGTTACATTTTCTTCCTACTCTGGCACAGTATTACAGGGATGCAGGGTTTAAACACAGCAATGCTAACTTGGAAGGTGTTATGTACAGCATGTGTGTGTTCTCTCCCAGGGCGGTATGCTGTCTGATGGGAGAAAAGAAAACACAATGTATAGTTATCCCCTGTAGTGAGCCCAAGGCTGGCAGAATAAGGCACCAGAATTTGGTAGGTCTTAAGGGGAATTATCCTCACCCTCAGGCTTGGGATATAGAAGTCTTTTTAGCCTCACATAACAGAGAAGCCCTTCTCATCAGCATCAGCAAAGAGATTGAACAATGCTGAAAAGATGAGAGAAAGAAAGACAGAACTGAGCCCAAGCTATAAAAAAAATGAAGAATTTCGTGATTGGCAATTTATAAAATACTCAGATTTGACATAAAGTTGCATTGTTTATTAGGTTTATACTGGGAGCAGAATCTTTGTTTGCCTGACTCCTTCTCTCATATCGGCACTTGGAGGATGCTGATCTTCTCTCAGCGCCATCTGCCCCCTTCTCTCAGAGAGTGTGCCTTGGAGCTCGTCCCTTGGGAAATAGCTGTGGATAAGTTATTCAATTAGAGGGGCATTATTGGCCCGCTCTCTCAGAGGACAGAAATGATGATGCTGTGATTATACTGCTCTGCATTCCTTTATGGTCTGACACCCTTTGTCTATATGTGTGCACATCTGTCTGTATCTGTGTGTACGTGCAACTGCCTCAAATCAACAAAAAATGTTTGGGAGTGAAATGGGTGAGGAGATGGGGGTTATAAATAGGGGTCTATCAGAGATGCTTGGGTGATTTTAAATGAGTCCATTTAAGTTGGAATACACACAGGCATATGGGCGGACCGTGCATCCGCCCAAAGAGGATGGAGACATGCCCCTCTGCAGTGAGCATTCAATTATCACATCATTTTAAAAATATTGATTCACTGTGAAAAATATAAGACATTAGATTGGAAGTGTCAGCATCCACACAATGACCTGTCATAGCTCTTTTTATCGGTAGATTCCAAGTCACCTTAATTGAACTTTAGTGTTTGGGCCATGATTTTAATTATGAAGAACAAAATTTCAACATAAAAAAACAGTTCTATAATTTCCTCCCAAGTCCACACAACACACCTTACTGCTTTTAATGGCATTTGTATTTATCCAAAAACACAGTCTTATCAAAAGACCAGTCTAAAACAGTTTTGTGACACTGGTTTTAGACATTTTATCAGGTCAGATGAATAAACATCAGAAAAAGACACATTAGACAAAGACATGGCAGAGCAGTTATCTCTCACACAGAGGGCCTCACACCCCAATCCAAACATCCTCTCTGTGGACCAGAGGTGTTCTTTAAAGTACTGCCATGATGGGTCTGTCCTATCTGCCCAGCGCAGACCCACAGATGCCCTCCCAAGGGTACAAGCTTGAGGGGAGCAGGGCAGCAGGCCTGGAGCCTCATCTGCTCTGCCCAGAATACAAATAGGTCAGTGTGTGGCGAGAGAGGAGGGAGGGAACACACACACTGACCATGAACAAGAAGAGGTCTTGCCAGCTGAATTCCTCCATTGGCCATGATGGGAAGGGCCATCTGCTGTCAATGCGGGGAAGTCAAGCAAGCTTACAACTGTGTGCATGCATTCACACCCACACACTCTCTCAGTCCCAAGGCAGACATGGATTTCTTTATCTCCCACAGATTAGGGCCATCACCTGAACATCATGTCAGTGGCTTTTATTCAGAGTTTTCAATGCCATACTCGCCTCCTGCCATTAGTGAGACACACTTTTACCTCATTCGACATGGCCCTGACTGATGTAAACAGCCCATTCAAGAGAAAGTTTGTTGGAGTGGCAAGCTATAGTCTCGGGGCTACAGGTTACCAACAAGAATATAGAGTCTTACTTTTGTAATTCCTCTGTTTTTGATTTCTTTTGGTTCTAAAGTTAGGCTTGTGGATTGATTGATTGATTGATTGATTGATTGATTTGATTGATTTGACTTAAACCTCAGTCCTTGTCCCTCACTGACAGTACTCTATTGCTATGTTAGGGACTGAAGAAGGGAGATCACGTCATGTCTGTTTAAAAGAAATGGGGTTAGTCAAACATTCACTTTTCTACACTACATTCTTCACTTATGTAAAATCAGCATTGGTTGCTGCATGTTCTTCATGATGGTACAATCTTGTAACTGCATTGAAAAGAATCCGTAGATAAGATTCAACAGAGCCAACTGAGCCCAAAAGCGTATCTACAAACATTCTTGTGCTCTGTTTAATCCCTGTGTTGACCTTACTTTTATAACTGTTTTATTCATTTTCTGAAGTACTGTCCTCAATCTTTCAGATTTCTCCTGTTTTGGAAATTCCTGAAAGGAAGAAAAACTATCACCGAACTAAAAATAGACATTGTTTGGCTATGATGTAATCCCATGGCTGTATCCTAAAGTTTTCTTTGTGCTGCTGGTGCAGGCTCAACTTATCAGTGAAAAGGGAAACTGATTTATTTTGGCTTAATATCAAAACCCCAGTCTGATGAGGGAAGGCTTGCGCAGAGTAAATCAAGTAGAAAATAAGCAGGGTCGAATTATTTTCAAAAGCCAGTGTGCTATTAAGCTGGAGCAGGCCCGTGGCAGGCGTTCACGCAAAGAAAACATTTCAGGGTTTTCCATCATGCTATTCCTTGTTCATAATATCAGCACCTCTTACTTACACACATAAACTCACAGAAGGGCAGAGAGTCCTTTACATCAGCCTATTGTAAAAGAACATATGCTCACTAAAAAGCCTTCACCAAGTTGAGAAGAGAAGGAGTGGTCTGTTTATACTGCTTCTCTGCGGTGAGTTACACAGGCGACCCTTCAAACTGCATTACCCAAGCTCTGAACAAGTAATTGAGGTGTTCTTCCTATATATTTACATCAACTTGCTGAGAAGCACCAATTGAAATGATTACAACTTCAACCTTCCGCTTAAGTTCTGCACAGCGGCTTGCGAATATCTTAAGAATCCTTGTCTCCACCTACCAGAGTGTTAAGTCTACAAAAAAATCATTTGTTGTGCAGCAATCTGTGTCTTTTTGATTACCACCCCCATTCTACTTCCTTGGCGTGCCCCCGCCTCACCTCTCTTTCATCCTCCTTCTCTCTCGACACACATCCATCTCTATGATTATTTAAACGGGTGCCAGAAAAATACTGTGACCCGTCTAATTTGGGCTGTGTGAGAGTGAAGCGAGGGATAGAGGGGCCCTGCGATTCTCCACACTCTCTTTAACTGAGCAGGGAAGTGGCGGGTGAGAGAGAAGCTGTTGCCATGGCTACCTGCTGGCAGCTTCTGTCCTTGTGTTTGGAGAGCACTGGCTGTTCCCTCTCTATCCAACGCCTGGGTAGGAATATAGGGACCGGAGGAGGTGAGGGAGGAAAGGAAGGGGGAACTCAGGGAGGGGTCGAGCTGCCAAGGGCAACAACGCAAGGTCTCTGGGCCACAAAACCAAAGGGCCACTGGCTGGGAAAAGTGCAATAAAAGAGCTCCAGCAAGGGCCCTAGTGGCTGATCGGCTTCTGCTCGGCACACACAGCAGTGTCGATGACAGGGCTGACAGCTGTGGGGGGATGTGGAGGAGTGGCAGTGGATAATTGCTTTAGCACTGCCATACAATTCAGGTGCCTCCACAGCAGCGCAAGGAGGCTAATCTCTGCCTCAGTCACCACACATTGTATTTTCTACCACAAAACACAGGGCAATCTAGACCTCAAGACGACCACGTTGCTGAGATTGTCATCATTTATATTATTTTTCAGTGTAGAGTAATTTGGGACCTTTACTTAAAGTAAATAAAGTATACATGTTGAATTGATTGCCACAAAGCATTCTGGTTTCACTTCACAACTCTTTTTCAGAGAATGACAATGTATTCAATGTAATGAAAGTAAACCAGTCATGATTATATTGTGAAAAATCTGTTTACGTATGCACTAATGGCATTACTGATGCATTGTTCTTGGTATATTCTTCAAGCTGATACTATACCATTTGCAGACAAAACAATACTTTATCTGCTTTCACTATTTGAAACGTGACTATTTGACTCTACTACTACTACAACTACTACTACTACTACTGTCTACTTCTTTTCATAAAACAATGCACCAATATCCTGACCTTAAATAAAATAACACATAGCCCATCAAAAATCGAATGTGCCATTTTGATTTTCCAAAATATGTATTCTTTATTTTTTTATTTATTATAATATTTTTGAATTTTAATACAAAACATTTGCACTCATTTTGAGACATGCACATTAGTGAGTCAGGTAAAACAGGATGGCTACAGTGGTGCAGGCTCTACACTGTGTCTAGCCAGCTAGTAAAATGATCTTGGTAATGGATAGCTATGGAATGGACATAATACGGCGCAAGCACTTTAGGGACACACAGTCTTCTTGTTACTTTCCCAGCTAGCCTTTCATTCTCATAAGCTCAGCAGCTATATACTTCTGTCAACTAATCCAAACTATCACCTCTCCTCAGAAATGTTTCTTTGTCAAATCCTGTTTGTGAAGTTACGTTAGAGGTGTGCTTAGGGCATCCTCTTCTTTAAAACTTTCCAGATGTCAGTTCTTTTTTGTTTGTGTCTGTATTGGTGTTAAAGGTCATGCATGCATAAGGAAAAGACAGAGAGCTTTTGCAGTCGTTACTAGACACAGCGCGCTGAGGCCCAGTGGTCACGCTGAAGCAGCCCCCTCCCCGCCCCCGCGCTCCCCCCCTGGCAGGAGGCTGACCTTGGCTGGGCCTGACAGAGAACTGGCCTGGAGGGGGATCCACGGAGCTCCACGCCAGCCCACTGAGCCAACCCACTCAGTGTGCAGGTGTACTGCCGCCTGGACAAACACACATGAACACACACGCAGATAGAGCCACTAGACCAGGGGAGGCCCCCTGAGCTATCAGATGTTCTAGCCATTTCTGTCTTTTACCTTTCTTCTGCCTTTCCCATGGTTATTCTTTTGCTCCTCATACTGCCATTTTATTGTCCAGCGTTCTGTGCTTTCTGTTTTTCACATTGTTTCAAATGTCCATGCTAGATTTTTTACTTCCACGTTTGCATTTTATTTGTCCCATTTACAGTACAGTGCTGCATGCATAGAATACATCAAGTGATTGCAGATGCATATCAGATGATTCCTACGTATAACACAGTATGAATCAATAATTTACTTAGCATGCCTATATCTGAGTGTTCCTTATTATAATATCCATGGAGCGTATATTGTATGACTTAGGAGAGGTCATTTGGGACCTGGGATACATATATCTTTTAGTCCCTGTGGAAATGTTATTGTGAACAGCTACATACTAATGAGGTATACGGAATGCACCAAAACTATGATTCTATATTAAATTTATTCAATTCACTGTGGAAATGTCGGAGTCAGTCAATAAAATTATCAAAATGATATTGCCTTATTTAAAGCTGCCAAGGCATTGCATCATGTATGACATATCCCATTCTTATTATTAATTAATTATTATTATTTAATGCAATACATGTGTCTCTGGATGAACAAAAATAAACTTAATTAGTAAACTTTTGGCCAGAGAAAGATGGATTAGATAGAGTTATCAAATAACCATCTGAGTTAATAAACAAATACATAGTGGACAAAGAAATACAACATAAGATTCATACCTACATGTAGACAGAGCCCACAAGTGGGTTAATTGCACACACTAGAAACAATTAGCTGGAAAAGTGTAAACATGAACAGCTCTGCAGGGGTTTTGTCAAGAATCTCCTGCCAGTCCTGAGCCCAAAGCCCCTTACACAATACAGTGTACAATTACTATGATTTCACATCATAACCATATTCAGGACCCACATTCAGGAAGGTAGACATGTCACATATGTACAGACTGTTGCTAATCATTGTACTTTAACAACTTCATTTGAAAGGATAAAACAAAGAACCTATGAAGTTGAGAGCGAGAATGACTTTTCTGTAAAGTTTGTAGCCTTATTTTACCTGTGAATTCACAGCAGGAACACAATAGGACTGCGGGGGCACAAAGAGACACTCCTGAGGTGAGCACTTCATTGTCTAGAAACCAGGCATGTCTGGGAGTATGAATATTTATTCCTGTCCATTTTTCTTTCAAGAGTTCAAGTTGAACCTGCTTCACACTTCATTTTGTACTTGTATCCACTCATTCTTATCATGTTTTATGAAAAAATATGTGAAACTAAAATGTCATAATTAGGTTAAAACCTTTCCATTTATACACTTCTACTTGTCAGTGCTCTATGTCCTTACTTAAGCCATAGACAACATTTTTTTTTTTGCATTTTTGCTCATGTAAATACAGCTCCCTTTGCGTGGTAAGAATCTTCGCCCACTCAGTGTAGACATTTGTGCTGTGTGACTAAATGATGAATGGTGTTACAATAATTTGACGAGATTGGGCTGGATGATGCAAGAAAGAAGAGTGTAATGATAATGCTCATCTTGATGTCTTGAGGCTTGTAATGGTGCTCAACAAACAGGCAGACTTTCACTTTGAACTGAAACCTCTATGCAGATGGTTTAGGCTGTTCTCTTGGGTTTTAGGTGCGGGAAGTGGGGGGCAACAGCAGCTAAGAAACAGATGACTCCCTTCTTGCAGACCATCTAAAAATGTTCTCTCTTTCTCCTTTCTCCCATCCGCCTCCCACCACCTCCTCATAGCGCCTCTTGGTGAGCCTGTCTCCCTTCAGCACATGCCAAGACTCCTGGGGCACCCGTTACAGAGTGAAGATTTCATCTGAAAGAACTCCTCAGGATGTCATTATAAGGATCATCAACAGGCCTTATGGCAGATATTACATTAGTGTTCCATCACACACAGAGCGCCATTCAAAGCACCTATTAACTAGTCAGCCCTCTTAACATACAAATCAGATTTTCTATGGAGATAGAACATTTCAATCACTAATTGGCCGTTTATGTGTTTCAATATGTCAAAGATCATAATCTGTAATTTGTCTTTGGGAGATAATGGTATGTGAAGCAGTGGTGAAAATGAATTAAGTTAAGTAGTTTTTGTTTGTATTTCTATGGTTATGAACAAATATAAAGATCTTTTGAGTAAATAAACTTATTCAAAGCGAATGTGAGCAAAACAGGTTACATGAAAATGGAAGCTGTACTGCTAATTTCTCTTTTTTGTCTGTGTGTAGTAATTTCTATTCTGGAAATGCATCCTTTGCGATGAGTAATAGTGTAGGTGTCATGAAAAACAAGCCAGAAAGTTGGGCTTCAGTGTCTGTGTGAAGGACACTTCAACAATGTGCACAGGAGGGGCAGCTCGAAGCACCAGCCAACAGATAACTGAACTGCTCTACCACCCAAGGCATTCTCGTCTTCATGTAAAACTCATTTATCCTCACAGACATAACATTTGGCATCATGTTTATTTTTACAGTTACATTTACACATTGGATAATTAGATAAACACATTTTTCTATTCATTGCATTGCACAGTAAAGTCCCACCATAACATCTAACCTTTCATCTCCAAACAACCATTTCATTGGATTCATTCAAAAAAAAACCCAAAGCATACAATATTTGGAGTGAAACACAAAAAATATTAATTGAGCATCAACTGGACCACTTACATATACTTCTGCACTCACATCTCCTCCCCTCTATCAACCCTCCTTAGCTTTCTCAAGGGCCTGCACCATGTAAAGTGCAGTATGGGCTTCATCAGCTATGCGAATGAGGCTTGCTTCCTTTACCTTAATTAGAGTTCCCTGGGGAGGAAACGTGGGTGGTATTACTTCTGGTAAAGTTAAAGTTGCACATTTACAGGCACAAGTTGATCAGAGCTTTTAGGACGATACACTATAGAACTATACTATAAATCATAATTCCTTATTCCCTTTTTAACGATTTATATGTGAATTATTGCATTAAAACAGTGACGTCCTCCATATAACGAGACACTTTCAACGTGCACACCTTGGTCCGCCCCTTTAAACGGGGAGGTGTCAGTGCGCCCGGTGCTCCTCGCTGCGCTCCGGTGCTGTGAGGGCTGAACAGTGCGCTGTGGCTGTAGCCCAATGTGCGGACTCGTCGGAAACCTCCCCGGTGGGGCCCCGTGTAATTCGATGCATGCTGTTAAAGCTTAGAGTATATTGTCTTCCCCTTGCTTATGAAGCCTCCACCCACCGGCCCACCCTACATTTGGCGGATCATGTGACTCGGGGTAAGTCATTTGCAAGTACAACAGTTCTCTGTGCGCTCCCCATTCATTTCCTGAGAACTGCCTGAGCCGAGCAGCTGAGAGGCAGAAGGGGAGGGAGCTGCTCACACTCTCTCTCCCACAAATACACACAGAGAAGCGGCGAGGAGAGGCAGAGGAGGAGAGGAGACAGAGAGGACTGTAGGAAGAAAAACAGTCTCCTAGTCTCCACGGCTCTGCAGCTACTGACAAGGTCTGTGCATTTCTTTGCTCCTGCTCCTCTCTCTCGTCCCATTCCTCTGCTGGCTGCCTGCTATGTGCTTCATTTGTCACGTTGCTGGGCTTTGTGCTCGTGTTCACTTGCGTCTCGTTCAGCTGTCATTGCTGTGTCAAAGCAGATGACAACTCAGATCACCTATGGCATTGTGTTTGTTGTGAGGGGCAAACTTGAAACACTGCACACTGCCGGCTGTACGTCTGTTCACAGTGTAAACTCACAAGCTGTCATGTCCAAAAAGTGATTAGACACCGAGGGATTTGTTAGCATCTGTGTCATCTCAAGTTGCACAGGTTTTCCTGCTGCGTCTTCGTTCTACAAACTTCCAAATCAACTTTCTCAGCAGTGTTTTAGAGTCAGAGTGATTGTGGATATGTCAAGAGGGGCTAGCTTTGAGAGTGTGAAGTAAGACAGCATCGCACCAAAGTCTCTCTCAGCACTTCTCACTGGAGAAAACTTTTCTGCTTGTCAAGACTTTTGGTGCATATCTGAAACCACTGTGGTGTGTGTGTCAGGACATGATCATGACAATTGGACCAATAATTCAAATTCACAACATCCATCTTCCATAATTGATTATTGTCTCGAATCATTTAATAACACAGCCTTTCTGCTTTGTGAATCTAAACTGAAATTGTACATTTGTAGTTGAAAAGATGCAGTGTTACCTCTGCATGGTCAATATTGTCATATCAGAAACCCCAAAAGACTTGAACTGACTTTACCATCAGAAGTTATTAAACAATATATATTACATTCAGTTTTATGGATGTTTTTTGTAGTCTTTTTCCAAATGTGTACTGTAAAGCAGCTCAGAAACGAGAGAGACAAGGCTGTTAGCAACGGGTTAAACATTAGAAGCTCGGGTAGCGGAGGAAGGACACTGGGGGGGAGGTGTGAGTGGGAGTGTTGCAGGGGTGGTGTCTTGGATGTCATCGGCAGCGCTCTCACTTCCAGGGTAATAGTCATTGGTATTGATGGCTGGCTGTCAGAGAGGCAGAGAGCCACCAGGCTGGTGCAGAGTGGCCGGGGGCTGGCCCTTGGCTGTTATTTTCAATTACAGGGGACCAGGGCAGAGCTGACAGCAAAGGCATTTGTACAGCCAGCTAAAGCGGGGAGGGTTGGGAGGGGGGGAAAGGTAGGAGGGTGTGTGGTGGTGGTGGGGGGGGATGAGACTCTGGCCTCTGCTCCTCGGTTTGATGTGGAAACTGAGCACTGACCTCTGTGACTTTACCCCTGTGTTATGGAGAGGCCCTGTCTTGCCTTTAGCTGTGACAGCCATGGGGTGTATATATGTGTGTGTATGTGTTTAAGGAGGGGCCTCGATCAGGAAAAAAGTTAAAAAATAGTCAAGGAGGAGGGGCTCTGTGTGTAGATGAGACCCACTTGCAGCTCTTGGATGTTTATCCAGTGAGATTAGGATCCATTTACAGTCTTACTTAAAGAGTCCTTCAGTGTACAAGCCAGATGATATAACCACACATGTTGAGTGGACTGAACCACACAGATTTGAGGAAACGTCATGGGTTCCGGGAAATGAGAAAGAATCAACATTAATATTTGCATTAATCATCACCAATTAATCACCAACATTTAACTGTAAACTCTTTTCATGATAGCGAGTCTGCAGAACTGCAAACATGGATGGTTCTGTAACATTTGTCTGCACTCTATGTATTTATCAAATATTTCAGATGTTGATTTATTTTTAAGCCCCCTTGTGGAAAGGAAAAACAATAGTAATATCTAACAAACAACTTGAATTTTGAATTTGCTTGGTTGAAATGGATATCATTCTTTGGCATTCATGACAATGTATAGACAGTACATTGGTTTAAATTATACACTCAGCAGAAGAATGAAAACCATCACATAAAGATAGGCCACTGTTCTAAAAATAACCAGACCTGATGACCAAAATGTTCCCCTTGTTCTAAGATTTAGACAAACTATTCAATGTTCCTTAACATTTTGTAAAACAGACTTTGCTTTCTTCACTCATTTTACTAATAATTGAATCATATTAATTATTGAGGGCAAAACTCGACAATTTATTTGTAAATGATTATATTAAAACGATAACATCCTTGTAAATTCAGATGCAACTAGATACTTTCAACACAGGGAGGTGTTCGTGCGGCCGGTGCTCAGCGTTGTCACTCCAGAGCTGTAAGAGCTGTACACTGCACTGTGGCTGTAGCTCAATGTACGGACTTGTCCCTTTTAGAGGCAAAAGGGCACAAGTGACTTTCACTTTACAGGTGGAGCAAAAAAAAAAAGAAAGGACATATTTTGATGTGACTTTGTGAAAGGATTTTACACGTAATACTCTTTGCATCTTTACTATGCAATAATAACATCTAACACAATATCAACCCCAGGCCTTCTTTACTTTAGATAATGGTTTAAGACTGATCATGTTTTTGTTGTTTATTATGCTTTCCAAGTCATTAAAACATAAAAAAATAAAAGGGGTGTCCTTGGCAACTCAGGTAGAGCATACACACAGCACATGGGAGACCCGGGTTCCAGGCTTTGGTCAGGTCATTTGCCCATTGTCATTCCCCACTCTCTATCACCCCATTTCCTGTCCAGCTGCTATACACTGTGAATAAAGGCCAAAACGCAAAAAAACCAAAAAAAAAAACACCCCAAAAAACAACATAAAAATCTTTTTTTTTTTTGTTGCCTTGATTTTGATCTATGGCCAGTTGTTGTTATATCTGGTCTGCTAAATAATTTTAGCAGACTATTTTCATAAAAAATTTAGTAAGATCCACCCTATAATTCCCCCCTCACCGGCATCCGGCCTCTCCTGAATTCCTTCAGCAGCTCGCCTCCCCACCCCAGACACAGTCCAAGGGCTTATGATAGTGATCAGTGCAGGTGGGGGACTCAATTAAAAAGCCAATCGCCAGTGGACAGACTCTATCTGTCCATCAACACTGCTCTGCGCAGGACAATTAATTGCCATGCAGGATTCCCTGACTAAAAGCATCATCTGTCTGCTACAGATCACAATGAACAAATTGGGTATGTGTTGACAGATTGAATCTTTCAAGAGGAAGTGCTATGCTTTAGTATGTGCATTCTAACATTCAACATGAAGACTCCCAGTCCTTTTCAGTGAGATGTGAAATTCACAGTATTGGCTCTAATCAGCTGGGTTAACTGCTAGCATATTGACTGAGTGCTGTATCATTGATCCCTGTGGGTGTTATGCAGTGTATGGTCATTGATTGCAGATAGGCTGCAACGCAGTAGAAGGCTAGATTCATTTAGATCCCGAAGAGTAAGCCACAGTCAATGGGGTAATGTCAGTTTAAGAGATAGGGCATGGTTAAAGTACATTGTGGGATATCTATGCTGGGCTTATTAGTGTTTGTGGTTGGTGTTTACTAAATGCATTGTATGAACACATAAATAATGAATGGCTGCATGTATTGATACTTGGTCAGAATAAACTATGAACTGAACAAATTCTCTAGGTCATAAATGAAACAAAAGATACTTGAATTATCTGGCTTTCTCTTGCCATTTCTGATTAGTCATTTAATTGCCTGGAGTATAATATTTATAGGTGATTATTGTGTCCTGTTGTTTTATTATGTCACAAGATGACAAAATGTTCCCTCCCTTTGAGATTTTGGCTATAGATTCAACCTTCGACCTCAGTGTCCAACCCATGTTTGTTTGTCAAATTTCAGTTAAGGGTGAACATGGAGTGCTGGTGTGTGTGTTTTGTGACAGAGAGAAGGAGAGGGACACAGAGAGAGTGAGAGCGAAGAGAATCTGGAAAATATTGTGCAATCACCAGTGGATGGTCCAAATACTGAACAGATAGAACTTGTATGTAAAATGTAATATTATTGTAGTTACAACAACAACTGTTGATCTGTGGAATAATATTTTCATGTTTATGTTGTTAAAAGTCAAATATTTAATAAGTAAAACATTTGTTGCAGAAGTCATTGTCTGTGAAAACTGGTATGTATTAACACCATCACACCACCAGAGTTTACAGTCATTGCTTAAAGGAAGTGACTCATTTACGTGAGCTAGCCCCAGACTCTGATTTCATTTTGCACCAAATTTTCCATATCTATGAAGGTTTGTCAAAGCAATGTCTTTCACTTGACAAGACACACTAAATAGCTCACAACATACTCTACTGGCGCAAAGCAATATCTGTGTGCTCTGGGATACTTTCATCTTTTGTTTATATTGCACTGATGTTTTTTCATTGTGTGATGCTAAACATCTCACCACTGTCTGGCCACAATCGTGGATATACCACTGTCTTTGGAATACTTTAAAGACACACATTGCTACAGATATTTCTGAATTTTTTGAAGAGACAGTAAATACTATTTGTAGCATGGTGAACAAATAATTTTGAGGGTTTGTCTTTTTCTTGTAAAAGGTGTAATCAAACTTAGAAAACTGCACAGAACTCTTTACTGTGGGTACTGTAGGTCAACTATTAGGATTCAATTATACAAACAACATGTGGCATCCATTTGGGGGCCTGTGGCATTTACTTTTTCTGTTCCATGGCTTTAACACAGTCAAATGTGCATTATGCTATGGGCCATAAAGGTTTCCCTATTAGCTGGCTAAACCAGATAAGAGCATGGCATAACATGAAAAAAAGTAAAATAAATAAATAATCTGCTAGGAAGAAAACCAATCAACCCAGAGGCATGTGTAGTCATAGAGGTAAACACAGTGTCTGGCTTTTATTAAGTGGTTGTGGAGTAGGTCAATCCAAGGGAAAAAACTCAAAATGAAAATAACCAAGCATGCATTTGATGTTAGAAGTGTCAGTGTGTTGGAATGTTTTGGTTGGTCACTTATTATCGTTTTCCATAAGCTGCACCTTGGGTGGATTTGGTTGTGTCAGCCTAAAGTGAGGTCATATGGGGTAGAGCACTGCATTAGGAGCGTCTGTAACACTTATGAAAATGCATTTGCGCTTGTGTATGTGCCAGTCTGTATGTCTTTTTTTGTACTGCTTAAGATAGTGAGAAAAAGAGGTGTATAAGAGTTTAACATTTTTTCTAATGTGAGTGGTTTGCAGTAGTTACTATAGATGAGTCAGTAGTGCTGGTGCCTCCACATGTCTCCATTGTAAAACATCTAGGTCGATCTTGAGTGCATGTGAGTGTACATGTGCTTTGATGCATGCAGTAGATAACCTATTGTAAACAGAGTGTACAAAGTGCATATGTTGGGGGGGAAGGGGAATGGATTGTTCACACACGCACATTGAGACAGTCATGTTGGAAAACAAGCACACATATATAGACACATATTCAAGCCTGGGGGATAAAAGGCAGTAGCCTTCTCAAAGAATCCCCCATTAGGGCAGGAAAGTATCGTTGATCCCAGAGGGAGGCGGTGAGAGATTGAGAGGAGGTGGGTGGTTGTTGATGGTGGTGGGAAGGATGCAGGTTATCGTGCATAACACTTCTCTGTTAAGGCAAAAAAAGAAGAGCTGTGTGCTTCTAACCCTGCTCCAACAGAAAGAATGCAGCAATAACCCTTTTAAATGAACTGTGGACTTACTGACACATTGTTAATGCTTACTGTCTGCATTTTACCCTCCTAAATATGTAATCAATATGTCAGTATACCATTTTAATACAACCTGAGGTTATGTATGAAATGTATTGATGGATAAGGTATTCACTACTCTACATTATCTCTGTGCGTAACCACACCATACTACTTCACCACTGCCACTCGCAAACTTGCTGTAGATTTACAGTGTGGTGTATTGGTCTAGAGTTCTTCAAACGCCTTACTGTCTTGTTTCCTCTACAGCACTAAAAGTGGGCAAAACTGAACTATTATATAGTTCAATTCTGACTACAAAGAAATGATAGGCTACTGGATATCGTTGTTGTAGGAAAAACAATCCATTTAACTTGAATGAATTTTTGCAAGGATCCACAAACTGTAAAGATAGTGATGTATTATGGTCACTTCACTCCAAGACTTTCACTCAAGTTTTTTCAACCACCGTATTTACTAAAAATGTGTTTGTTTGTTTTTTTCCTGTAAGGCCCTGCCAAAATCTCCACATGGTTATCCTAGTTTGCTTTGCTTCACCCCACACCCACCCCCTTTGGTACAAGCAAGGTTTTTGTGTCAGATGCTATTTTAGATGCACAGCCACTGACCCCACTGCATTTACTGAAGTGTGCATGTGTGTGTTTAAAGGCTGTTCATTTGGTCACATGACTATGGCGAAACAAGATTGTTGTATTGCTCACAAGTAACTTAAATTGCCCATTTTGTGGTAATCACCAAGAGAAAATTGTAACCAACCTTCTTACTGAATAATATTTTTTTTTCCCATGATTACATCAAAATAATCTTCTATTGAAAAGAAACTGTCTAGAACAGTGTTGCAAATTGCTTTGACTTCTCAGTGGAAGCTCAGTTGAGTAATGCCACCTCACTTTAGAGCTGTCACAGTCACAGCTTGTTTAGCTGTTTCACTGCTGCATTTGAGGCACATGATGCAAGAGGATGTCAGACTCTTCTGTTTACCTCTCCCCGTCGCACAGTGGAGGAGGGTGTGTATTTGTGCCGGCTCCTGTGTGCATACTGTAGGTGTGTGTGGGTGATTATGTTGAATGGGCATCTATAGACTACTTTCATGAGCAGAGACGTGATATCAGGAGACAGAGTTTGTGTGTAAGTATGGAAAAGTATGGTTTATAGTGTGTAGGGGTCCTAAGGTCTGTGTGTGTGTTTGGATATTTGTGTTTGAAGGGCAGATTGCAAAACAGAGCTGAGAAACAGGAAGTCCGCTTTATAAAAAGTGCAAACCAGACAGCCACCAACTCTTCTTTGTGCTTTGAGTGTTTCCTTTCAGAATAAATAGCTTCTTCATTTCCCACAGTTTCCGCAGATTTAGTAAAGGGCAGTAGTGGTAATGATTTTTGCAAAGAAAGTAAACAAAAGCTATAAATTGATCCATATCAAATTATATAGCAACGATCTCTCGTTTACTTCAGTCCTGTCACTTTTTAGTAGAAGCACACTTGCCTGTACATGTTGTCATTATTGTAGCGCTGTGTTAAGTGCCCATTCAAAACAGTGCTCAAGCAAATGGCTTCTTATTTTGTGCATGTATAAGTGTTGTAAAGTGAAGGCAGGGGACTGGAGCTACATCCTGCTACCTCATCCCCCTCATCCCGACAGGATTACTGACACAGGATCCCCCCTGCCCCTGGCAGAAATAGCAAAGACCCAAGGGCAATCCACCAGAATATGGCAACTTCTGTGACCTGTGTTTGAATGTGTGCTGTCTGTGTTCACATGAAATTACATTTTCTCCCAGTTTTCATATCAAGATATAATTTTGTTACTTTTGTTTGTGTTACTTTTGTTTACCTTCATTAATGACATGTTCATGATATTTATTGTACTTTTTTTTTCAATAGCATAACATAAATTCATTAAAAGTAGCTGTACATTACATTAGAACTGTCATGCATTTTTCTACATACATCTTAAAGATATAGTTTCAGCACAGGAGAGTTTGATTTATATTGATGTGAAAATCAATAATAGGATCAGTTAGATCAATAATCACTCTTTACAATCTCCATTTGTGTGGATGCTTTCAACATCACGGTGTTTGGAGACGCCATAGTCCACTCTCATGTATGGTTTTCATAAATCAAAGGCTAATCAGTGCGGTAGTTTTGTCAGGTGCTTGCCACTGCAATTTTTTTCCTAATGAGATCCAACTTTTAGGTTTTCTGTAAAGTTACATTACTTTTAACCAATTCCTCATCCATTCATACAACTCATTACAAGTCCTTTCATTCTTGAGTGCATCTTGGGCCAGGAGTCTTAGTTCCTTGTGTTCATTTCCATACTCAGTCTCTTAGAGGTTGTGACCTCAGGGACATATATCATGCATGAGTCTTACAGAGTGAAAGTAGATTGACACAGCTAAGCTCAAATGTGTGTCTTTTGTGCCAGTTTTATATACTACCCCACTCCTTCCAATGAGATTCAAGTTATCATTATTTTTTGCAACCACACTCACATTGGTATTACGTATTTTACAGATTTTTAATTGAAAGTGTAAGAGCATGTATAACCAAACAGTTACGGTCTAAAAAGTTTCTGCGAGGACAAGGGTGACAGTGAGTGTAAATCAATGCAACCTGATAAGTGCCTAAAGTTGTAGAGCTGTGGGTTGCTCAAATTAAGACAGTGAACACATCAGAGGTATAATATGGATAACAGTAGAAGAAGAGAAGCTGGGTTATCCCTCTGTGGACTTGATTTATTATCAGGAGAAAAAAAGCAGGCTGTTTTGAGGTAAAGTGCATCAGTTGAGTGCATCTCTAAGGGATTTTTAACCCTACGGGGGAACTTTTCTCCCTCGTACTCCCTCACTCTTTTTTTTTTTTTAAACACATGAACATAAACTATGGTTGGGTGCCATTGTGGCTGTCTGGGTTTTAGACGGCCATGCTTCTATTAGCAGGAAAGTAGCAGCACTCTCTTGAGCCCCGTTCAAAAATGTCCCAGAAGCATCCAAATGACTTTGCTTGCTGCTCCTGCCAAGGAAAATACAGTTTATGAAATGGAAATTCTGAGGCCATTCACACAGTGCCAGGGAAGGATTAAAAAAAAATCCTATGTCCATCTGAGTACATCCAGGAGCAAAGTCAAAGGGAGAACACACATCTTCACTTTCATACAAAACACAGGAAGCATATAGGTTGGAGTTTGAATATCAAGAAAAGGGAACCAAACCAATTTTATGTGTAAAGGCAAGATCATTTGTCATGGAAATGAGAGCTTTGGGAGAAAACTCACAGAAAGCTTAGGTTTAAAAGGTGTATAAGTTGCTTGGAGAGTCTACATTGAGTTAGATTTGGAAATATAGGATCACAGTGCAAGCAATAAATGGCTATTGTTACTGGTGTTTTTGTTGTTGTTTTATTTTAACAGAGGTTAAGTGGTAAAATAATAATACTAATAAAGTACATTAACTTACCCTTGTACTTTCTCCACTCCAGGCTTAGGCTTAAACGTTCTTGACTCGACAGGAAAATATTTAAACGGCCTAAACGTAGAATGGGGCCAACACAATGAGGTCATAACCATTCACAGATTTACATCACGTTGACTGAGGTTAAGGTTAAAAATATCCTGAGTGACTTCACCATGAGTATCTCCACTGCAAGCACATTTGTTTGTAAAAATAGGCACATATGTCTTTATCTTTTAAGGCCACCTCTTTACATCATCCATTGAATGATGCATGTTGACAA
Source organism: Rhyacichthys aspro (assembly GCA_036850595.1). Taxonomy (NCBI): domain Eukaryota; kingdom Metazoa; phylum Chordata; class Actinopteri; order Gobiiformes; family Rhyacichthyidae; genus Rhyacichthys; species Rhyacichthys aspro. The sequence continues at coordinate 11,608,286 of CM072168.1, forward strand.
TCACAATCATCAGCTAAAGCTAAAGTGTGATAGAAGTGAGTGAGTTTGTGAGCAGTTGCAGTCTGGTTATCGGGCCAATGTGTCACACTGGAGCGTCAAGGGGCACAGAAAAGGGAAGTGAACTTCAGTGGAGAGACCAGTGGGATACAATACACAGGAAACACTCATGTCACCTAATACGATCATCACAGAAAGTTCCACCCTTTAAATATAGATTTTGAGCCCTATTAATAACTATTCTCATGCATAAAAATGTTTCCCTTTTATTTGCCATTCCCCTGCTCTCCTCCTGCTACTGCGCAGGGTGTGAGGGGGTCTGTTGGCATTCTTGCACCGTGTGCTTTGCGCTCGACCGAGCCTTGGCTCCGGTCCATATCCCCTCTGTACCCTCTCTGACTCCCACCCCTCCTCTTCCCCACTAAACACCCTTCCCCCTTCTCAACCTCTTCAACTCCCCTTTGCTGCTTCCCGAACCACTGCTTCTGCCAGCAAGTCCCTCAACAAGCCCCCCTCCTAGCCTGCGTCTTTTGCTATCAGCTCCCTTAATCCTTCCTCATGTATCTCCCATAATTCACCCCCCTCCCAAACCCCTCACCCCTCTGTGCTGTGTTTTTTTTTCCTCGGTTCGTGGCAGCAGGTCCAGCCTCTGTGACACAGATGCACCCAGTAGCTCTGGGCGTTCGACATGGGAACAAAGCATTGGTGGGGCCCGTCTGTCACAGAGTGTGTGGTATTTGTGTGTGTGCATAGTTGCAAGAAAATTTACAGAGTGAGAGAGAGCGGAAAAGAGGGGTTGAAGAAAGGAGAACATGTTGATGCTGATTTTTTAAAGGGTTTCATAAGTTGAATTAATTTAAAGGAATGGTCAGGTCACTTGTTAGAGTTTGACGCAGTGTTGAGCAAGATTTGATCTTCACCGTGCAATAACAAGACCGCCTACTCAATGAACACTGAGATTTTTGTCCACTCACCATTTAAGCCCTGTAATAATGTACAGCAGGTATGTACAAAGTCCAGCGCTGGGGATAATTATGGACTGGGGCAGGCCTTATACGACCTGATGGGGGAAAAAAACAATTTTGTTGAGACCTCGTCATAGCCAAGTGGCTTATTGACTTGAATGGGAATGTGAAATTGTGTGAAGAAAAAAGTAGGCCTCCACTGAAAAGGTCTCAGGTAATTTCTTTTTTTTTTTCAAAATGTGCACATCTATGGTTGTCACAAATATATTAGATCAGCATGTGATCTCGAAGGTCATATGGAGGCTGGTAACCTCTAATTGATCTAGTGGCTCTGTTCATGTTGGTATTGCAAGGTGTTATCCTTTCTCTCCGCCACCTTCATCAAAGTAGAGTGGATAGCATCAGGGTATCAGCCGATGGTGGACCAGAGGTCGCAGCTATGTGGTGGGTGTTCCAATCATAACTGCAACAGTAATAAAAAAGAAAGAAGGAAGAAGTGGAGGAGACATAAAAATCCAGTCATCAGCTTTAACTTGCTTCTTTTAGAATTTGTACTGAGGTTTTTGATGGGGACAGGAAGGCGCATGGGTGGGAAATGAGATGCCTCAACACTCCACTGCTCACCTCACTCTTCGTCCAACTCCCCCACACACCTGGGATGGCCATTTCATTTCAGAGTGCAGCAAATGGAAAGGTGATCTTAATCTACCCTGTTTCCCTCTAACCCCCTCCCTCGTTCCATCTCCCACACACAGAGCCTCATACTGCTGATGGACAGTGCACTACTGCTTGTCTGCGCCTGCCGCCAACACACCAAATTTAGCGATAGGAACCACACTGCTTTATTACCTGTTCATTTCAAACCTAATCTTTGGTCATACTTGTATCTCTGGGTCAGAAACTGGAAAAGGTACTTGTTTTTTAATGGGAGCAGTTTACAGTGCATTTTGGACAAAGTATTTTGCCTTGACTTCCCCTGTGTTGAACCTGTCTCAGTCATTACTCAGTGTTAGGTCTTTTTCACTGCTTGCAGGCCATCGCAGCCACAAGCAGAGGTATGCACTCACCATTGATTTCCTATGAATAGCCTGCTTGAGGCCAGTTCATTAGGAAGGTGCTCACAAACCACTGGATTAACGGGACTGTAAGCACATAGACAAAGGGTTTAGGTTTTCTAATGTGAAATACTCAATCTGTGGAAAAAGTACACATTTTTAGTTTTGAGGATAAAATATTTCAAATTACAAAGCACTAAAGCCCCAGGAAAAAACAGACACATGTATTGACCAAACAAGATTATACAGTAAATATCTCATGTAGATTTTGTCGTCCAAATAGTGGTCACCCTCCAGGAAATAAAAGCACACTTTGTGCTTCTCATCTCTTCTTCTCCTCTCCTCACACATGGCTTGAGGCTGGACTGAAGCTGCAGCTCCACCCGCCCGCCCAGCCGTTACTATGGCAACACTATCTGGGCCTACCAAGACCTAAAGCCGAAGGACATCCTGGACAACAATACAATAGCAGCACAGCTCTGGGTACCTGAGGGACATAGACCTGAGAGGCGAGATCCGGGGAGGGGGGTAAATTCTCCCTCCCTGCACACTGCCCTCACACTGAAAACCCTGTCTGGATCAGGCTTTTTTCTTTTGAATTTACCAGTTTGTGGAACAGTACCTGTAAGATTTTGTGGAAACAACTTTCATCTTTATAGGTTTTGTGATAAATGTCATTATTTAACCAATTATCATTAACACATGTAACAATGTTTATCTGTTTTCAACCTTAATGGTCTGGCCTTGCAGCGTTGCAGGTAGTATAGCTTTAACAGATGCCAAAGCCATTCACAATGAACTTTTTTTCTTTATACATACCTGGTCTTGGTGGTTCCTGCTGTATAGAGTTGTTTCTCATCTATTTCCTACACTGCTGCCTAAATAATAACGGGGGTTACGTCAGGTCAGCTGCAGCTGAGGATATGGAACATGCATTGTTGTCACTGGCTCCATCTGAGTATTCCTCTTAAAGCCACAGCACAGAGTTGCCTTCATCACCACACAGCGCTCCAGGCAGGAAACCATGAATTAGCTTGTGTCCAAAGTTTTTGTGTGCTTGCATTTGCTTACAATCAAGTAACCATTAACCAGTGTTGCTCAAAAAGGAAACTGCTATCTGTTATCCCTGCTGAGTGCTTGTACTGTATATGAACAAGAGTATTTGTATTCCATTAAAGTCTTAAGTGTTATTAGCCCTGCAGCAGCCCACTCGACAATTGGAAATCTTTATTATGTAAACGAGAGGGGGTCCTGCTGTGTTCTGACTGGATTTACACACTGCATTTCCTTTTTTTGTGTGTGTGTGTCAGACTAATGGACAAATTTGTTTCTTTTGAAAGAGAATTATACATGTATAATTAAGCGGGAATAGTCTTGCACAGTCATGCTAAAGCACCTCCTTTCCGTCCCTTTGCAGGCCGCCTTAGAAACAGGATGTTAATGCTTGACGGAATGCCTGCAGTCCGAGTCAAAGCTGAGCCCCTGGAATCGGAACAAGGGGTAAGAGACCAGTTGTTTTCCAGACAATTCTCCCATATATTTTTTTTCTGTTTTTCCTTTCCTCCTTCTGGCAATGGGCAGATAATCACTCCCAGGCCTAGGGAAGTGAGCAAGAAAGAGCAAAAAAGTAGTGAGGGGGCTAAGAGGAGTGGTCGGAGAGCATGGTAGTGAGTAAGAAGACAAGACGAAGAGAAGGAGAAACACAGCTGGAGCAGGAATGTTTTGGGGGGAGGTGACTGAGGCCAGAAATTGGTCCATGTTAGCTGGGGGTGATTGTGCAGATGAAGTCACTGCTCCACGGAGGAGGGTTACATGGGAAACTAAATCTTCTCTATCTGTCTCCCCTCTGTGTTTATGTCTGTAGTTGCCTCTATCCTTCTCTGCCCCTTTGTGTCTCTCAGTCCAAGTTCTATTTCTTACATTGAAGGGTTTTTATATATGTTTTATCCAGATTCATTTGAGAATAGAGTGTTGTTATGATAAATGTCTAAAACACCTCAACATTTAATTAGCTCAACATAGGTCATAGATATGATCTCTGTGAGCCATATAAGCAAATATTAAAATGTGTAAAAAGGGTCCCTTTAAAATACAATTATTGTAATGGAGACATAAGACTTTTAACAACAGACCATAAATCCACTTTTCAATTTCTGGGTTTTCTCTGATCAATGAACCTAGCAACATTAACAATCTGGATTCAGATTATTTATTTATCCTAGAGGGCAAAATAGTTTGCAGTGTGGAGAATTATTTTTTTTTCCATAAACCTTCCATCTCTAAAATTGACATTAATCAGGAATATTGAAAATACCGTATTTTAAAAACAATCAGATGTCTCATGTCTCCCTCCCTTCCCAAATCTATTACATACAGTATTTCAGAACTCTGTGGTCTCACATACCTAGAAATAAAGTGGTCTTGTTGTGAAGGAGCTGTTGCTAGGTTACTAGAGCTTTGTGTTGCTGCCACAGCTGTGTTTCCAGCACATGCGGGCCACTTTATATTTGTAATCATGATAAATGAATGCTCAGTTTAGTCATTGATTTCCATTCATAATGTATCAATAATTGCTTGCCCCCTATATATCACTGAGGGCACTTTGTGAGAGCGGAGTGAAGATTTCTATTGAGAGGGGTATTAATGTATGATGGATGAGAAAAATGCCAGCTGCTGATAACCCATCAGGTTATCTTTAGTTCTTCTGGTGGATTATTTGCTGCTGTTTGCTGTTGATAAAAATTAATTTGGACTTTTCACACCTAGGATACAAAGGAGGTAACTTTAAAATGCCCAATACTTAGTTGCAGAGCAAGGGTTTCAGACATTAAGTGGCGACCCAATATCTGGGCTTTTCCACATGTGCAGTACTGTCTGTCACAGACAGGATGTCAGCATCACAGCTCACATGCTTTGAACTGCACCAAGATCCAATCTCGATCTGAGCTCGCCTTCAGACTGCAGACAGACAGTTTAGGCTGCTGAAGAAATGTGGTCTTCATTTGGGTGGCGGGGGGCCAAGGGCTTGCTGGAAATGGTCTGCCTTGTTAGAGAATTCACCCGCAAGGGGCTGGAAAATCTGCCCTGCTAACCAGTATCCCCTAATAAAGACAATGGCATGAGGACAGAGGCAGGCGGGTCGAGCATATCTTTATGTGTGTAAGTCTAAATTGTAGAGCTATGTGTGTGTTTGTATCTGTCATAACAAAAGTGGGGGTGGGTTAAGTTTTCCATTTGTGCTGGTTGAGATGTTCTAGTTAAAGCTAATACTCAACATGTAAATGAGTTTCTGTTTTTCATTTTTCTGTGACACTATTGTTTTGACCTTTCCTTTCAATTGTTCTCATTTGTATTGAAAAGCCACAGAGGACTGCCAGTTTATAGGTGGTTAGGAACTCCCTAAGTTCCTTATTAGTGTAATCAATAGACATTGTTATCTAAACAAAATGTCAAAGAAAAAGTAAATGACATTACAGATTATTTAATCAAATTGATAAAGAAAAGTTGTATTTTGTGCTATTTTAATCTTATTCATTCTGCTTCATTACATTCATTACTACAATTCTCAGTCCTATGCTTAATTTTAGCATAAGCGCTAAACAGAGCTGGCACTTTCGTAGTAACTATTCATTTAGCAGCTTAAAGTCTCAACTATCTTATACACTTTGTTGAGTTATTATTTCTACTTTCTAATTTAATTCTTATGGAACAATTGACAAAACTGTACTATTACTATGTTTTTTCTTAACAATATAATATTTCAGAAATATATTTGGACTACAAACTTGCATTTGGAACATTACAAATTTAGTTTAGTTTCCTCTTTATCTCAAATTTCACTGGTGAAGGAAAAACTGACTGTGCTGCTGAGCTTTAAGTAGCCAACCAGACACACTCAAAGAGCACTTACCAAGAAAGACAAGATCAGTCTCTGTGGAGCTAATGGTTCAAAGTCTTGAGGCTGTACGCAGCTCCAGGCAGTGTGAGACACTCACATCTCAAACAGAACGTATCAGACAAACATCATGTGTACTGAGGGTTAGTTATTAAAGCCAGGGGTTAAAGACATCTGTGGTCAAGAAATGATATGTAAGAAACTAAGTCAGTAGAATGAAGTTGTTGTGGTGTAAATGCTTGTTGGGTGGTACTAAGAAGCAGACCCTCGTGAGTTGTGAGCCTTGGCCTGACATTGCTAACCTTGCACTGAACCCCACCAGAGTCCAAAAGGTCATGGGAGGGCATGTTTTACTGGGTTAGGTTTGTTTTCCAAGCAAGGACAAGTTTCAGTATATAAAGACTTCTTTTAGTTTTTTTGTTTTTATTCAGGCTTGGGGTCATGACATTTCCTGTAGGCTGAAAAAAATATGAGTATACAAGTCTGGAGTAAAAATAGTAAAGCGTTACATAAGGGAAAAGAAATGTGAGTTTAGTACAAAACTGTGTATGAAATGTATTGAACAGTTTTCTAGCAAGAACTTGAACTTTCCTTAATTTAACTTAAAACACCTTTGTAATACGAGAGAAAGTGTATATTCTATAAAAGAAAGATACAAGGACAGTGCAGTGTTTTTCTATGCTATCTATTATCTTTTCCAAGTACACAGGTTCCTAAAACTGTGCAGACAGATGGAGCGGTTATGTTACAGTCTGCTCGGTGTTAAGTGAAAGATGCGTCAAGGGATACACCAGTGCCACCAGTGTTGGCCTTAGGAGGCCCATTGCTGAGAGACGCACAGAGAGACGGTCAGGAAATTGAGCCCATATGATGTTTTTCCACTGTCACAAAGCAGATTTAGTAGAGACACAAGGACTGGGGGAAGCAGCGTTTTCTGTGGGAGTGATGGAAAACAGGAGGGGAAGTAGAGACCCACGCTAAAAGAAAGTAGAAGAGCAACCCACACAGAAGTAAAAGAAAGTGTGAGAAATGCAATCATTTGGCTGCTCTTGAATATCATCTGTGGACAGTATATACACAGCAAATGGACTGCAAAGTGGAATATCATGGGAAACAAAATGAATGAAACCACACTGGTGCTTTATTTACAATGAATGAATATTGAATAAATTCATATTTTATTTAGTGTCATCCGCAAACTGTGTCCAGCCCATACTGACATATATGAAACTGCAATCAAATAGATGACCATCATATAAACAAATAAATAATTAATCTCCATAATTTGTTAGGAAAAAATTACAAACAAGTTAAACCCTTCAACAAATGGGATAAAGTACTCTTGGTCTAAATCACGCCCTCTCAAAGAATCAAAATACAAATCTAATTTTTAGAAAGCCAACTCATCATAACACCATTATTATACAACAGTGTACAACAAAAAATAAAATTCATCCTCATCCTAACCTAAAACACAAAATCTCTTTATACCTGTACACCTTAACTGCCACAGGCAGGGCTTATTTATTTATTTAAATATAATAATAATAATAATAATAATAATAATAATAATAATACTATTAATAATAATACTATTAATATTAATATTAATATTAATATTAATAATATATCATGTTGTATTTATTTGAATATATTTTCAGTATTACAGGATGCCTTCTGGGAATAACTGCTATATGCAAAATGTTACTAGTTTTTAAAACCATGTATCTTTTGTTCCCACAGTCACCCAAAGTGCGCCCTTTTTCTGCCATGGACGGTGTCCCCTTCTTCCTCAGCAGAGTAAAACCTGAACCCACAGAAGATCTACTTGCACACGACCTGCACTTCCACACGCAGACCGAGCCTGTCGACCTGTCCATTAACAAACCACGTCCATCCTCCTCGTCCACAACATCCACCACGTCATCCTCCTCCCCACGCAGATCTGCCTTCTCCCCATCGTCTTCATCCTCCTCCTCATCCTCACCGTCAGTCATCACCTCGGCCTCCTCGGTGCTCACACCAGGTCCGTTGGTCGCCCCTGGGTCTGGGGTGAGAGGTCAGCCATATTTGCACATTCTGCACTCTGTGCCGCCGCCTCCGTCCAGCCCTCTGAGCCTGCAGGGAGCAGGGAAACTGGCCAGCCATGTTCACCGCATCCCAGTTGTGGTCCAGTCGCTACCCCTCATGTACACAACTGCTGTTCGATCACCCTCCAGCCTCAACAACGCCATCATGCTACCTCTGCTCGATGAGGCCAAAAGCAAGGGCAAAGGTGAGACCGGGCTTTGTGCATGCACTGCATATTAATATTGTCAACATGAGGTTTCTTTAAAACCTCCGGCATGGTACGAGGAGGAAAGAGTTAAGTATTGGCCTGTCACAACGAATGCATTTCATGTTCAAAGCTGTCATGACATGTTGATAATTATGCTATACATTTGCGAAGCGTTTTAGTTTATGAAAACTGTCACAGCATTGGACAAACATACACAGAATTATTATTTTTTAAACATATTAAATAATATGTTGCAGTTGCCAGGATTGTATTGCACACCACTGTTTGTCTCTAAAGTTTTTGTTTCATTCTGTGCTGTGCTTTGACCTGTAAAAAATTCACTTTTTTCACATTTTTGGATTACATGCCAACAACCATGTAATGACACCACTTTTTTGTGCAGTTGTTTTTATTTACCTGTGACAAAGATGGTCTAATACTAGGGGGCAGCTTAACAAGAGAATAGTAAAAATAGTCTTATGTGAGTAGTTAAACTTGCTGGCTGAGACTGATCTGTTCTTGGTTTCTCCTGGGTGTGGTTTTACTGCCAGCCACTGGGAGTGACCCTACAGTAGGTGTCTGTGTCCAACTGCGTACACAGAGAAAGTGGTAAAAGAGGTTGCATCCTGTCCCACCCTGCTGCACAGACAGTCACTTTTGGACTTTAACTTCCAACTGTGAACGTGCGTATGAGCAAACAAACAAATGTCCAACTAGAGCATACAGTACGTTCAGACAGGCACTTGGCTAACATGGGTGGGGTGGTCCTCGGAGATGGGCGTTTAAACCTCTGGCTCCCAAAGAGAGCTCAGGAAAGAAGGACAGGAAAAACAAGACTTTCATAAGAGGGTGTGGATGGATATTGAAGGCGTGTTGCACTTGCACAAACACATGAAAGATACGGTCCAATATCTGCTCTGCCCAGAAGTGAAGGCATCAAGCACAAAGGAAGTGGAGTCAGTGAATGTTAAATGCTGGGTGTGGTGGATACTCTAACTTTTAATTAGATAGCAACCACGAGACAAACAGAACATTTAACAAGTTATTATGATGTAGTGGCACCTAATGTGAACCTAATGACCTCCAACAAATTTAGAATAATACAAGTACGCTGCTTGATCTAAATCTTAATAGACAGATTAAACAGAGAGAGGTAGACAACTGAACACGAGAGCAGGTCAGAGAAGGAGGCGGCTGGGGAGGTGGAGGAGGCGTTTTAAGATTCATAGATGGAGGTGCATGTAGTGTAGAAGTGGAACATAAAAAAACAACAATAAAAAGGCTATTAGGACACTTAATTGAGAACCTGGAAGTGCCACACAATTGGGAAAAGTAATGGCCTTTCGACACCTGAGGATGAAGTGAATAAAGAGGAAATCACAGAGGAACTCTACTGTAAAGTTTGGGGAAAAATGGCGAGGATTTACCTTGTTCGACTTGATAGAAACCCTGTGCAGTGATGCAAGCCAGTCACACTGAAGCTTTCATTATAGATACAAAAACCACTCGAACACACCGGCATATACACACTCAGCTGTACGAGCACACGGGCGCACACAGGTTGGGCACCCTTCTTTTCACCGCTGTCTCCCTGTCTCCGGCAGTAGGTTGCCATGGAAACAGGGCTTGACTGGAAACAACAGCGGAGAAAGAAAGAAATCCAGTGCTCTGCCCACCTCTTCACCACTCCTCCTTTGTGTCCCTCGCTCAAAATACCCCCTTTCCAACACACGATGCATTTCTAACTAATTACAGGTTTTCTGAAGGGTAGGCGAGCCAGTGACCACTCTGCACTTCTTAGTCTGTGACAACAGTTAGAAACCTTTTAAAGCCACCTCCGACAGAGTTCCAGCATTATTTCTGCATGCCCCCCAGTAATAGCACAGTGTCTGCTCCTATACCACTAGGCCCTTATTATGGCCCATTATGACCACAATTTTGACTGAAGCGGCAGTGGTGAAGTCAAATGCACCAGGTGTGCACTAGCTGAGAACAAGAACAGTTATGAGACTAGTGGCAAGTCATTCTCCTTTTATTATACAAATGTAATACTTTTTATAACAGAATTGAATGGGGATGTTGCAGTTCATGGTCAGCACTCCACACAGATATACATTTAAATCCGATTTTTAATCTGATGTGCAATATACCTTCATCCTATAAATCAAATCCGTACATGTTCCTACAAACTGCTTAGAGACTGAAAAATGACCAAACCATTCTCTCACCCAGCTCCTTATCTTAGGGCTGGAGACTGATAAAGAATACGGCATGTGTGCAGATGTGGGACTGCTTATTTACATGCTCCTCTGTGAGTATGACTGCTAGCTGCTGTGACACGCTTGACTGCACTATCCGTAAATTAAGATTTTATTTTGATTGACAGCTCCTGACTACAACTGCCTGCACTGAGGTTATCACCCTGTCATACACGCAAATCACCCCAGAGCACATACTGCACCTTATTGGCTTTAGATAATGCCAATCACGCAATAACACATTTTAATCATCAACTTGAACTATGCAAAAAACAGTATAAAGGGGAGGTTTCCACAAAATACTATATTTCTTTTAATATCAATGTGTGTCTGTCTCATTCTCACAGGACACATGGATCACAATGGACTATCGCCAAGGCACATCAAAAGTGACAGCGATGACGACGACCTGCCAAATGTGACCTTGGACAGTGTTAATGAGACGGGCTCCACTGCACTGTCTATAGCCCGCGCAGTACAAGAGTAAGTCTCGACTTTATATAAAGTATTTGTGGTACAAGTTTGCAATGACTCTTCTACAGTTAATAATGCATTGCAGTGTAGTAACCTTTTTTAAAATGTATGATACCTGAATTTTAACATCCTGAAATTTTAGAAAGGTATATATACATAGAGAAGATTAGGGGAACACTTTTGGGACCTACCTTACTGCTCCAACTTCTTAATTACCTTATTATTGAATCAATAAAAACTTCAGATTTTTAAATAAAAGCCTGTGTATTATACCATTGCACAAGTAACAAAAATAAGTGCACTTGTCAAGGAAACATTTTGTTCACCCAAAGTTAAAAGATACAATAATAACAATGTACAGTATTTATGAGAGGCCGTCTACTTTTATGAATAATAAAGCATCTGGACAATATGAAGAGTTAAAAATGTTCAAATTCCAGACTCTGACAAGCATTGCAGGGTCCAAAGGTTCTAAGTGTTTACATTGACTGTGCTTTTTGTCATTCTGGATAAGAGCATCATTTACATATAAACTTTACGCAAGACATTGTAGGGTAACTGTATGTGTGGGTTTGTAAAGGCTCACACATTTGGATGTATCTGTGTGGGTGAGCATCTATAGCCTGTACACATATGGCTCCAACGTACACTACACTCTGCACAGTCTACAGACAACATAACTCTTGTAGTGCCTATCCGTCTGTGTTGTACAAGAAAGACTTCCCTCTCCTGTGGATGACAGCTTTGTGTCTTGATCAAAAGCAGGCAATGGGATACATAGCAACATTTCACACATGAGCCCAGAACACTCAAGACTATCAGCCAGGCCAGACTCAAGTTAATCCCCTAAGGACTGTTTGAGAAACCATAAGGACAGTATCCCAGGAGTGTGAGAATCCTGCTAATAATGGATAAGTGCTAAGTCTGACTGGCTTTGTTTTGTGGTAAATTAGCTATTGTGGTAGTGCTTTAAAAATACAGTTTTAGCTTTTTGGTGGAATAAGCTACTGTTTCAGGGAACATACTCAAACACACCACAAACTAAGGTTTCATTGCAGATTATTAAAAGGGACAGACATACCCCTGAGTGCCACACGTGGGCACTGGGTGGTCAGAAGAGAACAGAGGTTGGCAGGACCCAACCTTTCACTGCCCAAGCTTTCACTATGGAGATAAATCACCAGCCAGGCTTAGCTTAGTGCGCTGCCAGGGCCTGCCCACACACTCTCAGTGTGCAAAGTGCAGACTGTGCTATGTGGAAACTCTACCCGGCTTTGTGCATGAAAAAGTATGGGTGCACTTCTGTGTGTCTGTATATCATAAGCATCCACAGTGGTTTCAGAAGGAGGTCAGCCATTGTTAGCAGAAACAGACTTGCACATTAAAAAAAATATTAAGTCCGTCCACAGTATCCTTGACTTACACACAGGTTCGGCTTTATTATAGAAAGAGTGTTCAGCCACAATGCACAGACACTCTATGGACAAAAGCTGATGACTTTGAAGTACATCAGTCTGTGCTATTGCGTTAGACGAAGCTGCTTTTATATAATTTGGTACACATGGAGTTAAGAGAATGTCAGGGCGGAGGATGGGAGTGCCTGCAGCTTCCATTCCAGGTATCCATATATAAATAAATGAGTGAAGGGAGAGATAGGCGGAAAAGGGGTGTGTGTCATGTGCTTCTTGGGCAGCCTCCTCCATATTCATGTGTTTCCCTAGGGACCGCTGCATGGGCTTTTGTGGTAGAGCATGAGTGAAAACCACAGAGACTGAGAGGAGAGGGAGGAAGGAAGGTTTGTGTGAGATTGTGTGTGTGTAGTTAGAGGGCAGAGGTTTGTGTTGGAGGACTTGTCTCTGCTCAAGTCTGGATGGCCCCCAACGACTGGAGGGGACCTCAGAGCAAGTGAAGGGAAGACTAGTGGGGTGAGGTGTAGAATTCTCGGACAGGTACAGGGATGCCCAGTTGCTTCTTGTCCAATTGGCCAAAGACACTAACAAATCCTCTATCAGTTTTTGTTGTATAATTTCCTATATAAACCCTTGTTACATAGACATAAGTATACACAGATATAAACATGTTTACACTGCAGTTAAAAGTCATTTTTTTAGGATCCAATTTTTTCATTTAATTAGATCCTTGCAGATTTTTGTGTTGAATGTTTTAAACTTTTTGTCTCTGTTATAACAATAATAATATTTATTTGAGTATTTATCAGAGAAATGTGACAATTCTGATTTACCATTTTAAGAGAGAAGTTGTCTAATTCTTATTTAAAAAGAGTGAGATTTGGCCTGTTCACACTGACACAAACAAATCTTATATGCCCTAATCAGACCTGGAACACTACTGAGGCTTGTGTGAACTGAGTCATAGAAGTGTGAATAAAAAGGCTCAAAAAGAGAACACCAAGGAACCTAAAGGTAAAATCTATTTTCACATAGTTCCCAGCTGCACGTCCTGTTTCACTGAAAGATAGTGAGAGTGGAGAGACACAAACAGACACACATTGAGACCATGTAATGCTGCCTTGACACAGGGTTCAAGGCATGAGTTAGCCTCCAGGTCTACATGAGAAACAAAGACACATTCAGTTTTGAGAGCTGTAATACTGCAATCATAATTCAAGCGATTAAAATTAACCTAAAGTGGAAACATTTAATGGAAGAGATCGTGAAAAACCTCTGTATCTAGCTTTTTATGTAATAAATAATAAGAAAACTATTTGCTTTTGGTGAATTTTGTTGGTTGAACAAATTGATAAATGGACTTTGATTAATAAATTGAATGTGCACATTATTCAAAATTGTAATGGGACACATTTTTTACCTATTATATATGCATATAATTATTATGGCTTCAAAAGAGGCTTAACACATTAGGATTTTGCATTGATTTAGCTTGTCTGTGTACATGCTTGCGCTATTACTCTAAATTTCACTTACATATTTCTGGATAGTATTTTTTAGGATGCTTAAAGTAATAAGAAATTACTTTTGAGTCAGTCTTTTAAATTTACAATATAGTCCAACTACTAAACTACTTGAACAGTTTGAAATCTTGATAAGTGGTGGCTGTGTTGCACATCATTAGAGTAACATAAATGAATTACATAATAAGTAATTGTTCAATCTTTGCTGTCGTATTAAAACATTCCCAAATTACATTATAACCGTGTAGTCACTTCATGAAGTCAGTACATAAACATCCTCTTCATCTCTTCAGAGTGTTTCCACTGTAAATCCTTGCTTGTCTTCACCACTCCCAAACACACACACACACACACACACACACACACACACACACACACACACACACACACACACACACACACACACACACACACACACACACACACACACACACACACACACACACACACACACACACACACAGACTACAACAAATCCTTCTACATGAGACTCCACTTCACCCGAACAGATTAGCCCAATAAACTTGCAGCGTTCCTTCAGCATTATGAAAGCAAGTCTTTGTTTAAATATTCGCTTTTGACATCACGATGCAGTGTGATACTTTCTATGGAGTATTTGTGTTTGTGTGTGTGTGTGTGCTGGAGACAGAAAGAGAGAGAAGAATTAGAGGGGAGTTGGAGTTCACTTCATATCTGACCCATGTGCTCATTTCCTGTACAGCTTCAGTTTGGCAGGGGCCCAAGAGCAACAGGTGATTTGTATGGATATGCGTGTGCGCCTTCTTTTCTGTTTTTCTCTGTGTTTTTGTTTAGATAGTACATGTTTACCCAAGGTTGCACTTGACAAATCATGATTCGGTAAAGAGGCAGAGAAAGAGAGAGAGAGACAGGAAGTGGGTTGTGCATGGTGGAAGACAGTTCACTCTAAAGGCTAGTCTAGCCGCCCCCATTCCTTTTTAATTCCCTTCAACATACAGCTCCTTGTAGACTTCTTCCTTTCCTCCTCTCATCTTACCCTTCAGCTTCTTACCTATTTTGAAGCATCCACACAAATGACAGAAACTATATGCTGTGGGGTATATGTCTTTTTAAACACAGCCCCCAGAGAAGACTCCTCCCTTTTAATAAACAGAAATGTTATTGTCCCTCTACAGTACACTCCTAAGTGCACCAGTCATGTGTTTCTTTCTGTGTAAAAGGTTTCACTTTTGAGATTCTTTCTTTCTAGATGTCCTTGTTTAGTAAATTAATATTTGAAAATTCACCACGGATCTGACAAAGGACAAACAAATGCATCACTATGACAAATGGGACAAAAACCATTAACTGTGATGTTGATTTTTTATAGCAGAGGAAATGTTATGCCAAATATATCAAAGGCATAAATCTCTGCAGTGATTCACATAATCAATCGGCATTTGGAAATAAAAGAGTCTGAAGTATTGATTGGTGAAAATATGAAAGAGGAATAATACCAGTTGGGTTACCTCATCTGTCCATTGTGGCTTTGACACTGTGTTGCACTGCCACCTGCTGGAAAGAATACTGTTCAACCACCTCACATTGAATTTTGTGGAGCCACTTCATGAAGTCACTATTGTAGCAATCTGTATTGTAGTAGTGATATTGCATAACTAAGTCTGCAGATTTTGTCATTAATTTCTCTGCATTTTTTCCAGTTTCTTCAGACAATATTAACTGCCATTAACTTGTTTTTCCTTCTCCGTCTTCTCATTGTGTTGTGCAGTTCCATGTCACCATTCAGTATTGACAGCATACGCCGCCCTCGAAGGTCAGAGTCACCAGATTCCAAAAAGCGAAGAATCCACAGATGTGACTTTGATGGTTGCAATAAGGTGTACACAAAAAGCTCCCATTTAAAAGCCCACAGGAGGACACATACAGGTTAGTGGGTCAGTTTTAATAACGCGTCTGTATCTTTAGAATCATTAAACATTGCCAAAAGATGAATAATCTCTTTATTGTCTTGTAAACAACTCAGAGCTGGTTAAAAAAGCTAATTTATCCTGTACAGTATCCTTTTGCCACACAAGTTTCCTTAGAGATTACGTTCACATATGAAATCATTCATTTTCTATAATTCAAAGTGGCACACAATAGTCCTAGTTTGATCTGAATTATGTGCATATGCATGTTTTAGAGCAGTCAGGGAAATTATTATTTTTGGTCACACTTTGTTTACGGTGCACTTTTTTACCCTCCTAGTTCTTATCTCACTTGCTTATTTTTTATCAGTGCCAAATCAAACTAAACATTTCACTAACTTTTTGACTTTCCTGTCTTTACCTGGATGCTAATATGAGTAGTGTTAGGGCCAAAATACAGACAGTTTTTGTGTTAATCCAAATATGCAAATGAGCTCCCAGTGTGACGTGCCATCTTCTGACCTTGTGCTTCTCTCTCCAGGGGAAAAGCCATACAAATGCACATGGGATGGCTGCACGTGGAAGTTTGCCCGCTCTGATGAGCTGACGAGGCATTACAGAAAACACACGGGGGTCAAACCCTTCAAGT
Source organism: Rhyacichthys aspro (assembly GCA_036850595.1). Lineage (NCBI taxonomy): Eukaryota > Metazoa > Chordata > Actinopteri > Gobiiformes > Rhyacichthyidae > Rhyacichthys > Rhyacichthys aspro. The sequence goes on from CM072168.1 coordinate 11,624,675, forward strand.
GTGCAGACTGTGACCGCAGTTTCTCCAGATCTGACCATTTGGCCCTGCACCGACGGAGACATATGCTGGTGTGACTCACATTGAGGGATGAAGACAACAAAAGCAGGCTAGGCAGTCGGGGGAGCGGGATCTCCCTGTGAATGTTCTTCAGCTGGCCTGGACACACATCCACAAATACACATTCGGAGAGTGAAGATGAAACGGTGCACAAGGGGGTCAGTCCCGGATCCTTGTTATTTTGGAAGGAATAATCTTTTTATTGTCATTGTTTGGATTATAAAGATAGAAAACTGTCTTTTACAGCACTGTTGGTAAATATTACACTTAGATTTTTAAGATTAATTCACAATCTTACTTGGACAAAAGATAAAAATGCAATCAAATGGTTGTTCTATTTGGTATGTTTTCATTGTTGTTTAAATAAATTGCTGCTTTTCCAGCATTTATAATGTGAAATAGCCCATTTTTCTGGACTGGATTGCCTCTGTTGAACCAGAGACAGGACCTGCAATGAACCACAAGACAGACTTGGGCTTGGACTTAGGTCTTTGGTTGGAGTTACCGGATACAGTATTGCGCCTCCATATCTTTTTTATAACCAGCAGAGGGAGCTCATTCACCATAAACGGTTTCCTTTGCCTGCTTCGAGACTGCTGTTGTACTGAAGGCATCTTCTATAAAAGCTGAGGGTTGGACTTTCACCTTTCCCACAGCCATAATATGGGATTGAGTCAAACAACAACAGCCTGAATGGATTCACCTCACCGTCATTTGCAGTGACGACAGTGAAGACTGGGCATGCATATCATCCCACCAGCAAAAACACCCCACTCATAAACCCAAATTCTCATCTTCATTTCTGTTAAGCCTCTTTTAAGCACGTGGTGGATTTTGTGCTGTGATTAGCAATCAGTAAAAGTGCAATCTTCAAGGATAAATATACCTTCAGTACGATATTTCTTTCTCTTCATTGTAAAGTTTTCTCATGTTGAACACAGAAAAATACAGCCGCCCATGTACAGTGAACATTATAACAATCACAGGAGATTTTGTGACATTGAGGCACCTTACAGACTTACATTTTGACCTGATTGCTCTGTCTTTATTGAGCTTTATTGTTCCTCAGCGGGCGCTGACAGTGAAAGGTATTGTAGTTTTGCACAGCAGCACTTCACAAGAAGCTGACACCGGCTGCAGTGTTACAGGACACAGTGGTATCTAATGTAAAATATACTGTAGAAGAGCAATACTTTTTTAACAAAGTACAAAGAAGGAATTGATGTCAATACATGCCCCACTGTGGAAAAGTTACCACCTTCTGTACTGTCAGCTGAATACTGAATATTTGGTGTAATATAGGACTCAACAACTATTACATTAAATTGTAGAAAACATAACCATCGGCAGACAGAAGTGTCACTGCTTAGTATTCTTTAGGGCTTTTATGGTGATATTAAAAGACATTTCTATATTAAATTATTTTCTTTTCCTGTGTAAGAGCTTCAGACATAAACCCGAGAGCATCAGGGCAGCTCGAATCATCTGATAGCACTTGCTAAATGCATTTCTTGGACTGAAGCCAACAGAAGGAAACGGCAACCTTTTTGATAATAGCACCTTGAAAAAGCATGTAACCCACTCTGCACAGGCACTCACATGCACCGTCAGATCCACAACTCTCATTCTCAATAAGAAGCCAAATCCAGGAGGCCCACACATTGTACAGTATCTAGTTTGGTTTCATTGGTTACATTAACCCAGGTTCTCTGAGCAGAGAGAACAAACGTTATCATTACTTCTTGTGCACATGTCACTATGCCTGGTTGTATTATCTTTTTTTTTTTTTTCTTCTTTGTTTGCATATCAGCACCTTGTTTGTTTATTAATATGATTTAAAAATTTATTTCAGATGTCAATTTATAAACAAATAATCATCATGGTATTTTATCTTCTTTATAATGTATAAGAGTATGATTGTGGGGCACTTCATTGCATATACAGTAACATTTTTCCTGTAAAAAGTTTGAAAATGATGTAATATATGTCATAGTGAAGAGAAAAATTATTACAAAGTTCTACAGCCTGTACATATACATTGGAGAAATAGGGCTTTTGATTATTAGAAAATACATTTATACTAGTCTTTTTCAGAGACTGTAATTTATCTGATTTGATATACAGTAAAATTGGGCTAATGGTGTTCATCGTGTGTCATCTTTTTGTTTTGTGGTTAACATTATGATCAAAAGGTTTTTTTTCCTCCCAAGGCTGAACCAGTGTTTGCAAATTATTTATCCACACTGATCATATAAATGTACAAAGGTACTCAATTCCCAGTGTTGCGTCTTAGCTTTAACTGGACAATTGATCAAGAACATATCAACGACTTGTGTACTTTCAGTATATTTCTTTGCATGCCTTAAACCAACATCTTTTCAAAATCTCAATTAGACTTGAAGATCTCCACACTGACAGGGTGTATTGTATTTCCCTTCAGCATTCTCCTTTCATTTTAAAGCATAATTTTGTAACGGTAACCAGGGTCAAAGTTATGCAATAATAATGAATAGTGCCTCATATCACTAGCTTGTACGATGACTTTACCTGCTTGGTGCAGAATTTCAACATGTGTGCTCAAATTAATAAAAATCAAACAAGAAAAGTGAATTTTGGAAAGCACAGACAACAATATGCAAGTAGGACCTCTCTCTCTAATGTTTTCTTTTAGCACTGAGCCTTATGCCGCTGTGTCAAATGTTCTGCCATCACATCCTCACACTGTTTATAGCATGCATTATTTCTTTGTTTGCAATAAGTCACTTCTCTTAGGGGCTCAAACCATCTTTTTCTTCAACATAGTGATTCAAAACATTACTATGAGAAATCTTACTCACAGCAAAGCTATTGTGAGCAGGATTCCTGCTGTAGACTGATGCCTTTGTTAATAATTACTGATGTTAAAGCTTCTCACCGTGATCTTTTTCTTTCTGTGTAACATCTGCGTTTGATTTTTCTGATTTTTTTTTATTTTTTTTTTTCAAGTAGTGAAGCCAATGCCTATGTTTCAAGTTTGCTGATATTGCGTACAGTAATTGTTGTTCCTGTATTTATGTAAAGTGAGTGTAGTGTAAATATATTCAGAGTTTTTTTCATTCTTACCTTAACAAAAATTGTGATGATTGCGTTTCAAAAGGGAGATTCTGCTTCATGGAATTCCACATCTATAAAAGAAATTTTTAGTCCTGCTATTTTTCAGAAACTTTCAAAAAAGGTGTCCTATTTTCTGTTACACTTTTGTTTTCTCAAAGTTGTTTAAGTATCCAGTCAGTGTTTTGCCTTTTATTCTCTGTATTTTCATATGGATGGAGCTGTGAAATTAAAATAAGTTAAAAGTATACATGTATATTAATATGAATGGAGGCATGAAGGTTAATAAAGTTGCATTTTGTATGTAACATGCTGTCGCTATCTATGACTGAGGTGGTGTGTGGTTTCTAGTGTGCCATGTGTGGCATGTGAGCGCAGTACTCACGTTCCCATGCATTCTGAAATCTAATCTCGGTTTTAGGAAAGCATTTGATCACATTAAGTTGTTTTCAGCAGTAGCTCATACACAGTGGATTTCAAAGTTGTACTAGAAAAAGTCCCAACATAATGATAAATACTGTATCCAGCCTGCGTTAGTGCTGTATAGCACACGAAATGATAGACTTACAAGCAGATACAGGCCAGTGACATTACCAGTCCATTAGAGGTATGTTTCCATGCATTTATAACAAGCCCAGACAACGTTGCTTTGTACAGCTTTCATCTAGCACCTTTGTTAGCATCTCCAATATCCCTGGATTCAAGAAGGGTCTAATGTTTGGTTTGGATTATAGTGCTGTCAGATGGGATTTACCAAAACAGGATACAAGGTAAATCCCATAAACATTTTCAGCACCCCAATATTGTGTTTGAGAACCAACAAAGACTAATGTGGCATTGTCTCCCTAATTAAAGACTTAAAGGACCTTTGGTAACAACCACCCACATGTTTTATTAATTAAATATTTGGGGAATCACCCCCAAGATCACACCCGGTCACTTCTTTAAGAGCTTTCAGCAGAATGTGGTATTGAGACGATGTTATTTGCTGATTCAATTGTGCATTTTTAACAAATACAAAAATTGTGACCAATAGACGACAGTGAGAATGAAACACACACAGCTTTTATTTGCATAGCTCAACAAAATGTTCCACACATTATGAAAATTCCAATCCAATCCCACTTGTTTGTCACTATTGTGTGTTACTATTAAAAAGTCTACAAGGTCTTCAAATTGAAATAATTTAATGGCACATATGTCTTTGAGCTTATATTTTAGAGAACCTTTCATGTGATTTTTTGCAAAATATAAATAAATCAGTCCCTGCTGACAAAAATGCTTATACACAAGCAGTAAATCATATACCACACAAAAAATAGTGCTTAATATATAATAAGCTTGTTTAACCTGGCTCATATATATATAGTAATGAAGATGAAAATAAAAAAGGACAGAGATCTATTGAGCTATTGATGATTTAAAAAGAGAGAAGAAAGAAAGCACAAGGCAGTGGTTTCATTTAAAAAAGGCACTTTCACGAACTGGCTACACAGATATTGGGCATGGCAGTTTCAAAAACTCACCACTTTGTATATCATCCTCTAGTGACATGGTTCTGATGGTTTGATATGTGTAATGTAGACAGAGAAAATGACTCTTAAAATGTCTATAATACTGTCTTCTTTAAAGGAAACTGACAGAAAAACAAATACTTACTGAACTCAAACCTAGTGAGAGGAAAAACAGTTTGCATGTCTTTTTGCACATGACAGAAATAGATTTTCCAGACTGACACACATTTATACTTTGGGATTGAGATGTAACAAAAATATTTTGTACATTTCCAGGTGTGTCATTAAACTAATCATTGAGATTTCTTTCAATCATTTTGTTTAGTTTTGCCTTTTTTTTTTTAGATTCCTGTGAATATAAAGCCTAAATATTTTAAGCAATGAGGGAACAACAATCATTTTACAAAAAGGATAAAATTCTTTGTGGGCCAGCCCTACATTATTTTTTTCTACCGGGGATTGAGTAGAATAAACAGTAGTTTGTAAACTTTATTTGCAGACACTTTTTGACCTGTTTTGTCCACTAACATTAAGGTTAAAAAGGGCTTGTAAAAGGGGGTCTCTAGCTCTGGTGTCTCTTCATGTGCAGCGCCAGGTGGTCTGAGCGGGAGAAGCAGCGCTTACACACTCCACACTGAAAAGGCTTTGCTCCTGTGTGTTTCCTGAAATGACGAGTCAGCTCATCAGAGCGAGCGAAGCACCAGTCACACCCATCCCAAGGACAGCGGTATGGCTTTTCTCCTACAACACACACATTACAACAGCTGGCAGAACATAACTCCATAACACTTTTTACATGTGTTCCAAACTTACCCGTGTGAGTCCTTACATGAGCTTTCAAATGAGAAGACTTGGTGTAAACTTTCTTGCAACCTAATAAAAGAAAGAAATATTGTCCTTTTCATTAATAATAAAACGATGTAATAAAGTGAATCATGGTAACTTATTTACCTGGGACGTCACAGTGGTGAATTCGCCGTCTTTCCAGATCAGAATTGTTTCGTCTGCTGTATTTGACTTGAGCCAACACTGGGGACAATGGGCGTGAACCCTGCACTGGACCCGGAACAAGGCTCTGGGCTAATTCAACACTTGACTTTTGGTCTGGATTAGGTTTTAAAGTGACACTAGACTTTGTTGTGTGAAACTTGGAGGTGATGCTGGCTTCATAAAAGGGAGGCAACAAAAGATTGTGAACTATGTCCTTTACTTGCTCTGGACTTGGAGGGTGTGAGTTTGGTGGAGAAGGTGGGAAAAAGGTTGTCCTCTGTTGAAGACACTCAGTCAGTCGGTTGCTGGTGGGTTTAACAGAACTTTGCACTGGGCCTGTGCTGACTGTTCCAATGGGAACATGAACAAACTGCTCCAAATCAGAGTTCAAAAGCTGACACAAGGGAACATCTTGGAAATCTGGCACTTCCTGTTTTATGAGGAGGTTACTACTCGGTGTATCTGCTGAAGTAAAAATCCCGGGGTATTCTGGGAGTGCTGGAGGTATTGTATTTCCCTGACAGGTGGGATGTATCATGGAGTGGGTGGGCTCTACTTGGATGTGTCTGCAGAGGCCATGGTGCAGGTATGTGACATCAGGAAGCAGAAGATTCATGTTGATGCTGTAAGGTGACGAGAAGTCGTTGGTGAAAGCTGGTTCCAGCATTAGAGCACCTTCTCTGGATAACATCTTGGAGCTGACGGCATCGTGTGACGTGTTGTGAGAAAAGTAGCCGCTCATCTCAGATTTAACCTGGAAAAAAAAAAAAAAAAAAAGTTCAGTTTAGGACAAAATCATCAACATTTTTCAGACTAGATAGTGCCACCTGTTACGTTTTAAAAGTTTTTTTTATTTGCGTCAAGGAACAGAAATGTCTTATATGTACAGTAAGTAATTATATACGCAATATGATTATTTTTTTTTCTGTGACAAACTGGGCTGACACTTTGGGAACATCCCTTTTCACATTATAGTTTTTGTCTTAATATTTTTTTTTATGACAAACTTAAACAATTTCTTTGATCAGCAGTTTTAACACTTTCCATGTGTGGGTTTTCGTTTTAATTCTTTGCCAACTACAGAATTAAAGTGTCCACTTAAACAACACAATAAGCCTTATGTGACTAATTAGACACTTACCATGCATTTTGTATAAAGCACATTGCACTAAGTTTGATACTACATCTGGTCCATCTAGAAGTGTGTAGGCCTTTGGCTGCATGAGGTCACATATCTGATGATTACCAACCACTAAGACACAGCTGAACTAAACAACCTGCTGCGTAAAAGTTGGGGTGATTTTTTAAGGGCCTACGCTTGTAAACACACCACCCTCCCTGCCCCCGTTTTCCCAAGCAACGTTTGTCAAACAGTTCTAAGCTTTTGAAAATTCAGAGCTGAATTTAGCACGTCCAGTTGCTGTGCAGCCTCTGTGTCATTCCTGAAAAGTTTTCAGAGACAGGGGTGCAACGTTTCACAGTCCATCGATGGCTCGATACAACGAAATGTCAGGGGGCATCACTCACAAGACGCTTAAGAATTAAAGTTAGGGCAAAAGCTACACTGACGTTTATTATCCCATCTTTCCATTAATCTCTTAAGTCATAACGGTGATTCAGTAAAGTGTAATCTCTGGGGTAAGCCAGTAAAACAGTCTCCTACCACATTATAGTCAAGAAGAGAGGAAGTTCCCAGGGTGGCATCCCTCGTGTTGCACAGCACTTGTCCACGGTCCTCACCTCTCAGACTGTCGCTTGGCAGTGGTGCGGTGTTATGGAGAAACTGCACATCTTGCCCCGGGGCTACCCACACGTTATTACTCAAAGCAGCAGCCATACACCCAAGAGGCACGGTGTGGTTGAGCAAAATCTAATAAAGTGTATTTTGAATAAGTTTGTATAACAGCAAAGCGATACCTGTCTCACGCTCATCCTATTTTGCGCCGGCTCGTCAAATTACGCAACTGCGCGGTATGAGCTCGTCTGCAGGGCGGGGCTCAGCCTGGTTCCCTGTTTATTTCAAAGAGGGAACGGAACCAACGCTGCGCTCCAAGTGACGGCCGCGACTGGGTGATCTTCAGTGGAAGGTGGTATCAAAAACAAAATCAGGTCGATCAAAAACAGAGCGAGAAGTGAAGACCTGCAGTTGAACTTGAGTATTTACCATCACCTGACATTCGTCTTATTTATCTTTGATAAAACCTATTGGTGAAAAGATCGTCTTGTTTTTGTTTTGTTAATTTTAATTCATTCACTTAAATTAAACCTCATTTTCATGTAGAAAATCAAATCTCACTTTCTACTTTAAACTCAAGTAGTTCACCCTTTAATATGTTTATGTTTTTTCCGTCTTGTTTTTGGCTCCATCCAAAGCTGGCAGCATGGAGTCCTGGTGTGGCATATTAAAAACGCCACTGCAGTGCAGCTGACTGTCAGAACTGCATACCTAAAGGCAACATTACTGACACAACGAAGACAGTGAAAGTTTTTTATTAAAACATTACATTATTTTTACTTTATTTCATGAGGTCATACTGTGCTTTTAACTGAAAATGCTCCTTTTAGTGGAATACTTGAATATTCTTACTTAGAGAGTGCATGGCTTCTTGATGTGACCTTGTGGGAACTTTGACATTATGTTTTTTTATCTCCCTTTTTGTTCTCTATAGCCTTGGATATACTCCTGATATTTGGCTTAGCAATGAAAAAGAAGCAGTAATCCAACCCCCAGCCCTCTTGAGATCACAGAGCAGCAGCTTTATACATCAGCTTAACACAACAAAATTGACTTGTCAGGCTTTTCTCTTTTGCCTCTCGCAGGTGTATTACACAGTGCCAGTGCAACATGCTGGAACCTGAAGTGCAGTCATGCCACAATGTGTGCATGTGGACAAAACACAGTGGCACAATAAAACTAAATACTCATGGCCATTCCCAGTCTATGTTTTCTCAGGCATTTTTGTCCATAAAATCCAGTGCTCGGTTTAGGCTTGAGTGAACATTAATGTTTGTACTTCAGAGGTTAAGTGGGGTCTTAGGAAAATCTGAAAACTTATATAAACAATGTGTGGGCCAAAAATATAAAGCTTTACTGAAAATGGATTAATTTGAATTCATGAGAACGACAAACTCAAGCCCGTTTAGGGGGAAATACAAACATACAATTTACAATTTTGTAAATCCTCTTTATTCTATATTATTGAAGTGATGATGTGAAGCACTTTAAAGACAAATAAACTTCATAATTATTGAATGATTATGTTGATTTGATTTGGAAATATTTTTTCCAACTACTACATTATGAACGTCATCAATTCTCACAACATTGATATTCTGCCTACTAAAGTAAAATGTGTAAAATATTCAAGTGGTTACTGATTATCCAATTACGAGCTGACTGATTGCCTGTCATGTGTTGACCTTTCACTGTGCAATTTAAATCCGTGGATGTCCCAGCTGCAACAGAAGCAACTGTCATTCTTGGCTGTGGTTCTTCCTGTTCAACCAATGTGAGCCACCAAGCCATTGCCTCTCCATAAACTTCAACTTCACAATATGCCTAACAACTGTCTAACAACTAACAACTATCTCCGCTGTGGATTATGACAATTAATACGAACACTACCGCCCTACAGGTGCTGTGCAGCAAACAAGTTGTGATTTCTTTTACAATTTTCTGAACTCCATTTTACATGCAGACAAAAATACTGAAACATGACGATAACAATAGTGAATAAAAAAGACAATCCATGCAAACAGAAGGAGAACTCTTCCACAGATCGGAGTGGAGCACAGAGCAGGTTCCTGTGGCCCCCAGCAGAGGGCAATGCTCAGCTGCAGCTGAACATATTTCCTCACTGCCGTACCGTGGTGGCTTTTTACTGCTGAACCATCAAAGTAAGACGGTTAATGGAGTCCACTTGTATGTAATTACCACTACAAAGTGAGTTTAACCATATTTTTCTTCGCTTGTATTTTTTTATTGTTGTCTTACATTTACTAATTATTGTCATGAAGTTTTGCTTTTTAATTTCTGCATAATGCTGTGTGTATTTAGTTTGACTTAAATTGCTATAGCAGAGGCACTCGGATTAAAATGTACTCGCTGCCAGAGTAGAAAGCCTGCCCTTGAAAAATACAATCAATAATTCTTCTTGGGCTTTATTATTTCATCTGAAGTTTGGCTGTGTTACAAGCCCAGCTTGTTGACTCTGTGCAGCATTTATCTGATCTGACACCATTTCATTAGGCATTAGTAATCATTTCCATAGCACACAACATTAGAGCACTCCTGTTTGTAAAACAGCAGATGAGGCTAATGCCATCCTCTGGGGAAAAATTCAATATAATTCGTTAATTAAATGGAATAATTTAATTACAGTAACTTAGAAAGCATTCATCAATATAATTGTTTCTGGAGCCACCAGTATAATTGAGCTTTAAGTGAAAACAAGTCCGTTTCTAATGTTGGTAATGTGCTGACATAGTTCTCCCACCCTTCATTTGTTCCTCTCTCTGATCTTCCACCATGCCATTTCTCCACAGTGTTTTTGTTTAAATCTTGGCCATACCACATCAGCGAGACCAAAACATTTATTACAGCCATTTAATTTAACCTCTCTACAGACACGGACAAGAAGACAGAGATGATAGCAGCAGCACACTGAAAGACACTCACTGTTCTGCTTCTAATCTGATCCTCTCTGTTGCCCTTTCATAAAGACACCAGAGTATTACCCTGACTCCAAACATACCTCTGCAATTTATACTGTCTTGTATTTCACCACAAAGACCAGCAAATAGTCCAATTCATTCTTTAGGGCCTGAATAATAAAACATAATTTTAGTCTAATCTGCCTCAAGAATGTCATCTGTTTGAAGTTGACAGTGCTCTATCTTCTGAGAGCAATAATTGGCTTTTGAGTACAGCAGCAGGGGCCACTGAGGTAAGCCTGTTGAGGGTCTGCACCTTACAGGTGTGCCCTTGGACAAACAACATCCCTGTTGTTCTGCAGAGAGGGAGAGACGGGGGAAGCCAGACTGAAAGAATTTATCTGCCAGTGGAAACTTTACAAGCGCCGGCATCGCTGCTGCCCGGCCCAGCCTTCTCAAATCACTGTGTGGCCAAATTGAAGCAGACAAAGAGACACTGATCTCCAGTAATTCCCTCTGTCTGATCCAGCTGACAAACCCTTGTCATTAATGTTCTATCATTTCACTGGGCAGGTTAGTGAAATTGAGATGCTTGTAATCTGTTTGATTCAGACAATTGCATTTGTGATGAACTTACTGACAGTTATTGTCTAGAAATTGTAATAAAAACATTCACAGTGCCGGCAGTGTTTGGTCCTACAGGTGCATTTATACATTATCCCACAATTTTATTTTTTTCAGAATTATAATTTATTATAAATGTATTCTATTATTAATTTAGCCAAATCTATTGTATATTTATGTGTATTGTATATTGTGTATATTAATTTTCTTTAATTTATGTAATGTGTATTTGTTTGTTCTGCTGAACAAGTTACTTACAGTGTGTTTTCTTCCCAAAGACAAACAGAATCTCATGATGCATTTGTCAGACTTCTCTCTTGCTTTAATGGGGCCTATTAATTGAGCAGAGAAATCTGTCCCTCTCGGAGCATGGCACTGAAAGCTGCCGAACAGCTGTCCCAGCTCTGGAGAATCATATGGAAGAATGCATTATCGGCCTTGTTTGAATATTCCCTCAGATTTGGAATAATCAGGCAGCTATTCAGCGGCGAGATGGCCACGCACAGATGCCAAAGCACAGCTGAGGGGAGAACAACGGTACAGAGCTGCTGAAAGACACACAGAAGCAACTGCATAAAAATGTGAATAATGCAGGTGTGCTTTCTGTTTAGTGAGCTTATCATCCATAAGAGTGCAACTACTTTTTTCAACCCTTTTTATCTCTGTCTCTCCCTTTTTTCTTGCCCTGTATAATGCGATGCTAGTTTTGCATATGGCTGATTAATCTTATTGCACAGTATCTAACATTGATCACAGAAATGATTACAAATGCATTAGTCAGCAGACTGTTTAGAGTGGTTGGGTTTAAGTGCTAGTGCCAAGCCATTTTCCATAGGTGTCCATGTTTTAATTTTGTTATACAGAATTTTGCAAATGGATGCATGCATGCTGCCCAAATACAGCATCAAAGCTTTAATGCTCACAGACATAATTTAATCTGGTAGATGGCTGGCCTGATGGACTGTGTAGTGAAGGCATCCCTGCTAAACTCATTATGCTAAAAGTTGCTAGATCTCACTGGGTGATGAGTGGGAGACTGAGTAGCATAACCCGTGTTTGTTATTTTGTGCTGTATAAGAAATTCCGTCTCAGTGCCACAATGGAGATGAAAGCCCGAGCGAACATTTCCACTTAAATGAATGAATGGGTCTAACCTCTGGACACAGAAGCTAAAAGATAGCTGACAGCATGTAGGGCTAATGTTGATGGGTTCAAGAAGTCACACTGCCACCTAGTGAGTTAACTTATGATAATATGTCATTTCACACCTAATGAATCTGAGGAAGCCTTTTCAGTATAAACAGCATCACCTCTTCTCTGGTTTCTGGGGATTTGTTTGAGAGTGGATGGTGTGACAATAAAACAATGAGGTTAAGGAAAAAAGAAACAAGAATTGCACTTAGGATCTAATAATTAGTAGCTTTAGCAACAACACCACAGCTCTCACTCTTTAACAGATTAAGGGTTAAACACTGAATACTGTCATCTCATACCACTTTGATGCCAATCTTTTTCTTTTTTTTCTTGACCTCTCCAACTACAGCCCCTCCCCTCGCTCTTCACTCATGTCTCAGATATCCCCTTTAATGATTAAACAAAGAATTTCTTTATTTAAAAAAATGTGGTTTTCAAGGTAATGGTAGTTCGTGTTCGCTCTAAATGGCTCATTGTGTTTGGTAAGAGACACCATGTAATATCTATTAATAAACTTTGCATTTAACAGGCATTTTCAACTACAAATGCCACGTTCACAGCCAACTGAAGCCAGTCAGTAATAAAATACAGATAATAGTAAACGTGTCGATCTGAGCAGTTTTGCTAATACTAAAATAATCTTGTTTTCCAAGCAGTGGGACACCTTTGCAATTAAATAAAAACATGGCATCCCTTGAACAACAGAGGTGCAACTCATGAGGGTCCCACCAAGAACACTCTTGCCACATGTTCAGGACTCCCCATTAAAACCTTGGGAAATTAATGAGCTTCCATTGGCACCCTCACAACAAAGGGATCCATAAAGCAGCCTTAATGTTCTCAGGGAAACTTTACTCTTCAGTAGTTCCCAATCAACCGGTAGCAGCAGATTTTATTTTATTTCCCTTGTAACCTACAACAGCAGCTAAAACTGCTACTCACTGCAACTTATCCCTGACTCAAGCTAATTCTGAATCAGAGATAAGTCAATAATTACCCATGTTGCTTTGTAAAAATGTAATTAATAATAAGTTAATTTTAACAGCTGAACAAAGTGCTTTTGAAAATCTATAAACACAAACATTTTTCATTCCACTAGAACAAGTTGTATAAAAAAATCTGAAATAGATTATGAAGAAAACAAAGCTGTCTGATGTTGTGTGCATTGATTTGTACTTACCTGCTTGTACACAATTACGAACACTTAGGAATCAAAGAGCGAAGAGGTTTGCAGAAAGGTATTCATTAGAACTTTATTTATGCAGATGCTTTGTTAATTTGCATAAAAAGCAATTCCACAGATGGGTTTATGGCAGTAATGACTGTTCCAGTCTGCAATAAAACATCTGCTTAATCACAACACAGACAGTCAATGGCTGCTGTGAAAACAGGCTGCCCAAGTACATCTCAAAGAAAGTAGTGGAGGTGAAAAGTCAATGTGGACAGGTTATGGAGAGAAAAAAAAATAGTAAAGAGATTTAGAGTTCAAAGCAGTGTTAGTTAAAAGAGACACAGTTTTCCCAAACATTTGCTGGTCCTTTTTTGAATGCTGTGATGTTGAGAAAAATACTCTTATCATGTTGGCAGAACAATCCATTTACTGTGCCTATAAGAGAGCAACGATTTCTGTTCCAAGTCAAGCCAAGTCTTTGTCTATGTGTGCCAACTATTTTGAAAATATTCCACTTTGTGTCTTTTGAATCCATGAGCACCACACACAGATAGGAGCAGACACACTTTTACACACACACACACACACACACACACACACACACACACACACACACACACACACACACACACACACACACACACACACACACACACACACACACACACACAATACATGCACCAGTGTGGCTGCAAGGTCACTCCAAGTATTGATAAATCACCCAGCTGTGATTCCCTCCTGACAGCTCAAACTAACATCAAGCTGGATGGGGGAGAACAAAAGACCATCAAGCGGCCCTTTTCCTGACACTTTTATTCAATCACGGCCAGATTGCTTACGACAGCACCAGCAGCTGTTTCGTCTTCATCTTTCCCCATTTGATAAAGCGTGTCAAGTCATATTTCTGTAAGTACTTCACCTCACCCCATACTGTGCCGATCCGCAGTGATTCGGCATATGCACATTCCACATGAGGGGATCGTCAAATGGGTCAGGGAGTAATGACACCCCTCTGAAGGTCGCAGCACGCCGGTGTATGTGCCGTGAGTACAGGGGTGGGAGCAGGTAGTGTGGTGCGGTGGGGGGGTGACGACAATGCAACAAGCTGAAGGTCAAAGATAAGAAACAGCACTAGAGATATCTAAGATAGCCAGCAGAAATTAAACAATGAGGGAGAAAAGGCAGCAAGGGGCTTTGATTGTGTTGTGTTTAAGAGAGAGAAGGTGGTGTGGGGGTTATGTTGGTCGCATGTTATTTTGGGATCCCATTCGGAGCTCTTCTGGTGTCCTTGTTCCTCCGATGGAGGTCAGAGGAAAATAAATACATATCACAAAGAATCCATTGTTTGTTTGTGATCATCATGAGATGAAAAGCAGAAATGCGATTTCCATTTGCCTTTTGCAGACAGCGGATTTCCTGCGTGACTGTCTAATAACAATTACAGGTGTGAGGAGTGCCATATGAAAATAATAGTTCCAAAAAGGACTCAACAACGCCATCAATCATGAAATTCTTAAGGATATTGTGCATCTAACGTCTTAAATGATTATCACATTATTCACAGATATCATGTGTAATCAAAAAACAAAAAAAAAACAAGACAAGTGCTCTATACATGAGAAGAGACATCATCGAACAGTTTTCAAATGTCAATCTGAGCCATGTGGAAGAGCGCAAAGACGGGTTTTTAGTGATTCAAAATTGAGGTTGGTTCTCTTTGAAGATAGACACTTCCCATCCAATCACAAGACCAAAAAATAGATAGTAAATTAGTTGTGGCTGGCTGGTTTTGCATAGATGATCATTTTCAGTCTAACATTAACAATATTATACTACAACTGTAAAACTAATGTGTCTGTTTACTAGTACTTCCTGCAAGAGCGGTCAAACAGAAACAGTTCTCCCAAACAGGAAGCGTAGCATGTCTCAGAAAAACTCACATCATACATCATTATAACAAGAATCATAAACTAGAACGTATTCTGTAAACTGTGTCACAGGGAGCATCCAGCAACACAGCTGTTCCACTCAACACGCCTTTAGCACTTTATCTGAAATATGTCTACAGATCTGCTCTTCAGCATCTTCTACAAAACTTTGTGCTATTCTGGTCAGAGAGAACAACTGATAATGTCTGTGGAATGGAAGACATGTAAATCAGGTGGAATGTAGGAGATGCTGGTATGAAAAAAAAATAAAAAAAAATGGGACAGCTCACTCCACTCAAACTTGGCCGGGCTCCCAGGAATGCAGTTAGCTTGCACACAATCACTGCCTATTCACAGTGGCACAGCTGCTGTGGACATATGTTCCCCACCAAAGGAGGAGGACATCAACCAGGCGCACCTTGAGCAGGTTAGCAGATGAATGGCGTTCAGTCCTTTGTCAGTCTGCCCTCGTCCTGTTGTATTTTCCCTTGCTCGACAAATAAGTTCCTCTTAATGTGGCCTAAACTTTTCTCATTTGTCCATCCATAACAAAACCTGACAGTCACTGTGTTGCTTGTTAAATAAATGAAATTAGTCCCACTAACATATTAAATAAATATCTAAAATTGGTTCTCACTAACTGAAGGTGTCTCAAAGTGACAATGAATCAGTAATAAGGAATTTTAATAGTAAAAGAGCATACAAAGACTTTTACATAGCCCTCAGCAAATGACCAAATGAAAAAGATTACATTTATTCATAGCTGTCTTTCATCAAGAGGCTTAAAACCTAAACTTTGAATGTAACCCCAAATTATTATATGCATATTGAGCTGACCTCTATCACCCTCTTTCTTAAAGCCATAGAGGAGTTGTGATATGCAAAAACCCAGAGATCTTTCAGCTTGTCATTTAGACCGTTTCAGCACTTTTGGTTTATGCGGTCCTCCAAAGGTGATCACGTTTGTCACTAATAGATAAAGAAAAGGCTTCCTTATTAGCATTTGGGGTCAAATGTGTGATATAGAAATCCTAGCAGTCAGAATAAACCGAAGACTCTTCACTTGATGCAAACTGAAAATGTGACATGTCTGCAATCCATTTTCACGTTATCCATGTTAATACTTATGTTTTTGTCACCTGTCTTTACAGGTTTGACCTAATAGCTTTAGTAGAGCGCTCTGAGGCAACAGGGAGGTTGTTCACCCAACTCAAAGGGCCATTTACTGCTGAGAGACCCAAGCAGCCACTGCTCTCTAATGACTCTATCAGCTTCACTGATGGGAGCAAATGGCACCCAGAGATTTCAACACATTCCAAGAGCATGAATTACATTTGCTTTGCAAATACATTTCCTTATTCAATTGGACAGATAGTACATATTTAAGAGCATTGAAACTGAATATAATAATATAATAACTAAGACCAAGATTTAGACCAGAGATTGAACATATTTATGTAACAAGATCAAGACAGCATGAGACAAGAAAGTCCTTTACTCATTGGAAAAGATAGCATTTAACAGTTTTCAGATGTTGACAGTGTGTTCAATTATATACTTGTCAAACAGGGTACAGGGGTGGGTTATTTGGGATTCAAAAATGAATAAATAATAAATAGATCACCTGTATTACTGGCTTGTCTTGATTTAAAGACCTTTGTTTGAAATCCAAATATCGTGTGCACAACATGAATTAAATGCCTTTCTAAGACAAGGCCTTTAAAAGTTGTCTTTGCAAACTTTAGATCCTCACACACTTCCATTATATCCTTATATAATTAATGTAATTTTCAGTGGAAGCAGGGTTGCACCTCAGTCCAACAATTACAGGAAGCTATGTGTAAGATAAAAACAGAATATGTGCTTTCCTTTGTGAGGGATGGTGCAAAGTCACAGGAGTATTCATTAAGGCCTCTTTGTGTCCTGTTTGAAATAGTGCTGTTAAAGCCTTTAGCTGTGGGCACCTCTGTGGAAGAAATATAATGATCCTCCAATTAGAGACAGAATCATGAGACCTGTTTATTAGTCCTAATTCATCTCCTCATTGTGCTGAGCATATCAAATACCACAGAGGAGAAAAGAATCAACAATTTGCAAAGCATAATTACAGTTCTATTAATAGTTTCACAACAATGACAAGCATAGCTATTCACATCATTTTCTACTGTCAAGAACAATACTGCAGCACTGTCAATGTATCCATTAAAGGCTGCATTTGTACCAGCTCAGTGACATCTTGCATTTCAAAAGATGATGTGGAAGCTCTTCAGATAAATTATACTTTTTTTTTCATTAACACGAATCATTTTGGTATTATTAATTCTAAATGAATTTTCAGGCACCTCTCTACATTTGTTTCTTATCATACAATAGCAGGCATTTGCTGGAGTAAAGGTATTTTCCATTACGCACAAGAAAAGACTGCGCTGTTGATTTTTTAAGAGTCTCATGCATTTCACAAAGCCACTTTAACATCCCAAGGAAATTAAATACCCTAATTAATTGTTTGTACACACAAGTATGTACACATATGTTTAATCACAATTATTCTGTGATCTAATCAATAACTCCTGATTAATAGACACGACCTATCCACACATCACTGTTCCAGCTGCCAAGACTTTCTCTGGAATTACTAATCCTTCTTTAAAATTAGATGTAGCGAGTAAAAGAGTCAAATGTATTGGGATGACCCACCAATATTGACATGGGTCATTTTTTTTCCCGTTTCATCAACTTTTCATGACAGTTTCATCAATTTGAATGCAATGTTTTCAAATCCAGGAACTTCCTGCTCTACTTACAAGACAAAATGGAGATTAATCCGTAAAAGCAGTAACAAAACTGTGCGCGTAATTCTCCGTTGCTCTTGGTTATCTACTATCGACTAATTAAGCCTGGCGTGACGTGCGCAAACGTACCCAAGACTGTCACCACGTTGTGCCATAAAAATAAACGTATTCCCATTAACAGCAACTTGATATGAATTCTAGAAATCTTTTGCGCCGAGGGAGAGGGCAGTGGCTCCAGACGCACAGATGCCGGGTGAGGAAGACAGTAAGTGCGAGTGTGTTAATTGTTTTACAGAAAATACGTGATGTGATGCTAAGCAGTTAGCATATTGCTCAAAAATAGTTACTGGTTCACATGGTAATATTTAATTTAAATTACGAGAAAGAAGAAACCCTGATATTAAATTTTAGATCTTAGATGTATTATCTAGTACACCATTGCAGGGTTTATATAAAATATTTAATTGGAAACCCATGGCTCCTTATATCAATGTGAAAACAAATGTATCTGTAAACCAACTACTCTCTGCCCGGATTTAGCCATTTTCCTTCCTTTGTTTACATGAAAAGAATGCTTTTGAGAATGCTAATCTCAGCCAATAACAGATCATAAAAGAATCAACCAAACAACCAACCAAATAAACCCAGATTTGACTTTTATTCATTGATAAACAGTAAAAGAGAAGATGGGGTACAAGGCCAGCATTGTTAACAAACTTTTGCTTATAAATCTTGGACATTATACCTTTAACTTTATTACTGTAGTATTTTAGCCAACAATTTGTTCTAACAAAGGCAAAAGGTTCATGTTAGTCTTACCGTAAAGAAAAGTAAATGTAAACAGACATTGGATAGCTGTCCTGTTGTATTTACACAAAATGTAAAGTCCTAATCGTCGATGTGATAACTTTGTAGAGCCGTAAAGGTCAGCCTGAAAGTAATATAACAGACTTCTTTAAAGTGGACTTCTCAAAAAGTCTCAAAGTTTGCTGTGATTAGTGTTCAATTTTATACCATGTTTTTAAACTTTAACTTTACAATAATTAAAGCCAGGTGCACAGTCTGGCCTATAAAAAGTTGGCTCCCAGGGTTTTTAAACTTGCACGGGATATTGCCTGTCATGTACCATTATTTATGCCTTTTCAACAACAGCACATAAATCTGTCTGAAATATTTTTGGCCTTTTATCTCTTTTTCTTGTTAGTTTGTCATTGTCGTTTGAAATTATTCTCTGTCATGCATATATTCATCTTTTTAATGTAGGAGGAAAGTAAGATAATGTATCTAAAATATTCAGGAGTTTTGACTATGATGTAACTTCATCCTTAAAGCCTCAGTGTGAATGAATTGTGGAATAAATATTTCTAGTTTCACAACATGGTACGGAAGTCCAAATAGAATTATTAATTTTTTTTATTGGTAAAAAAAAATCACAGTTAATGCTTTAGGGTAAATAAACCTGTAAAACTATGCTCAGATGTCTAAGTAAGACACACTGAAGCTCTGCTGTCTGTTAGGACAGGGCAGCTCTACTTTGGACAAATTAATCTCCAGTAAAGATGACTTAGATCAACTTTGAAAATCACTAAGATGAAAACCCATAAAATGATTACGGACGGCGGCCAGAATGACAAGTATTATCAACAAAAATTAATCAGGTGCATCTTTTCATGAACTCAATTAATAATGTGCAACAACGGGGTCTTTTTTCCCTGGAATGAAAATTAATTAGCAGGGGAAGGTCACTCGGAGATGCTGACATCACTCATCAGGCCGCTGTGGCAGTTCTAATTATTTGTCTTCCAGGCTTGGCTGATCAAAAATTATTGCCATACCTGAGCAACATTTAGAAAAAAAAGCTTTGTTTAAAGCGCCTTTAATTAGACCTGCTATTTGATTAATGCGGTGCAAGCGCTTAGGATCGGCCCTCTTATCAGCATTTCTGACAAGTTTGCTGGGTATTGTTGTGTGAAAGACGTTTTACTGACGCTAACCGACTGTTTAGTATCTAATTCATTCACTTTAGTTGCAATTAAAAAGCTATTTATGGTGAGAGCACTTGTTGATATTAATATAGATGTTGTAAACTTTGACAAAGCGCGTGAAATACATATTGCATTAAGGAAATAGTAACATTAAAGATGTAAGTAACACCTCTGACATTGTGGCTTCCATTACAACCCTCATATCACATATCAGCAGTCATGTTTTGGGTAGTGAGTGAGCGTAGCTCCAAGATCCTACCATTTATTGTGTATTTGTCAGCTATAATTAATAAGAAAAGACAAAGGTCACGCTAAGCCAACATGATTACCTAACCCTTGGCTGATAACATATCTTGCTGCTACTGGGCCCCTCAATCCCACAGCTCAAAGACGTGTTCCAGCGCTGTGTTATGAGCAAGCTTTTATCAAGCTCATGCATTTCTTGCCCAGTTATTGTGTTAACCCAACTATCTTCAACCTCTTACTACATCAATTCACATTACCTGCAAATTAGCAAAGTTCTACTTTCAAGCTCACAGTACATTTGATCCAAATAGACTCTAAATGCCATTTCTGTTCCTATTAACCTACGGATCGGTGTGGCAGATATTTTCATGAGGTTGCCTGGGAAAAAACACAAGGCTAATGGCTTGGTTGTGACAGCGCTATTCATGATGATTTATGATTCTGTGTTTAAGTTGATTACTCCACTGCTGACTCGGAATACTATTTCAATTAGTGCACTGAAGGTCACTCCACGAAATCCCTCCATAATCTATTCCTATTAACACTAATGCGCCTAGTATCCATATCTGTTCACCCTTGTTGATTCAAATCATCCCTACTCCTAACGGCCAGCTTGTTTACCAGTTTACTGGTTCGGACGTATCCTAGATGGTAATTTTCTCTCCTCTGTGTATCATTAATGTCTTCAGTCTTGACACATGGCTAGAAGGGACATCTCAATAGAGCTTGGCTGCATTTTTATGGCTTTTATTATTTCTAATTTGTTTTACAGATCAAGTGATATTTATGCTGAATGAAATTGATCCTGAAAGCCCTATAGGCAAATGCAGTAATATTGTGAGGTTAGAAAGCAACAACCCTCTATTACTTGTCATCATGAGAACCAAAATAGCCTCAGTGTGATCAAAATTTTAGAGGTCTAAATTAATTTTACATCACTTTCATTCATACTCCCACTCACCCATGCAGAGGAGGAAATTAGCTACCTGTATTTAATCTAATATGTTCCCACTGTAAGCGCTGGTGGACATGATAGACTTAATCAGTTCACACTGAATCATAAAGTTCACCTGACAGTGCTAAGTGATGAACATGTATTAAGTTCTAGGGACAAGTATTGAGTTTATCAACAACAATGAAGGCCTACTTTCCTTTACAGAATGTGTTACTTGTAGACTTGTAGGTGTACTGTGCTTATATTTTTAAGAAAATTTGTAGTTTTTATTTATTTATTTATTTTTACAGGAAAAACACTTGATTTGCTTAGAATTAAAGCTATTGCCATTGACATTAACAAAGTGTAAAGTAATTCCCATTTATGTGATAACTAAAATGAGAACAGTACAATGGCTTGTAGGTGAGTGAGAAATCAAGAAAATGTGTTCAAATTGACTTATCAAATTTTCTTTACCTAACTTTCTTGCTGCTTGCTTTTCTGATTTTTTTGTATTGACGTATGTCAACACTATTTCAACAGATTCTAAAGCAGCACAAGAGTGTATACCATGATACCTAATAATAACTCTCGATGTGAATTCTATATTTATCTATTAAAGTTAAGTAGTATCACAGAATCAATTAATATTTCAGGACAATTGCAATGAACAGCTGTTATCAGCCACAGCAGGCCTTTTCAGTGCTGGGGACAGAAGGCATCCTTTTAGAGAGAAGGGTAAAAGTGCTGACATTGTCACCAGTTGATGGGACTCTATCTAAGGGATAGGTGAAAACACTTGGGCACAGTGACATCAATTTTCAAGATGATTTAACTCCATACAGCTATGTTGGAGGAAAGAAACTTCAGAGCCCTGATTTACCTCTGATGACAGCAACGCGGCCTCCGAAACAATGTTTCCAAGGCTACTGGCAAATGACGAGTGGTCACGTCTGTACAGCTGTCCCCATTGGTTTGATTTATGTGACCGGGATCCAATAAAAATGGCAATCAAATCAACCCAGCCACTTTACAGGTAGAGGGCTGTCTGATTGAGTTGTCGAAGGCATGGCTGAGGCTCAGAATGATTATGCGAGGAAACGGAGAGGGGTCCATCTTTCCGCACCCAACAAGGACACCATACATCTCCCCATGCAGCTTTCCTACTCCACTGTGAAATGTATCCAAAATAACTGCACACCTACTGCTTGCCTGCCTCCCCTCTCTGAAGGTTATTTGTCGTCTGAAGGACTCTGGCTGTCAGTGTATGATGAATACCATGTACACAGACAAGAGCAGCGTCAGGTCCAGGATTAGCCGGAAAAATCACTGATCTGTGAATAACCTAAAAAAGAGGAGCTGAAGATTAGCAATGATGCTTTTAGGAATGATCCATCAAACTCAACTACCTCAGTCACTCAAATGAATCATCTCACTTGATTCTTTAACCCAGGCGAAGTGCGAGTGACTGCTGCGCTGCCTGCAGGTCACCAAGATCATTTCGAGGATGTTTATTAAATCAGTGCTATCAATTTTCTTACTGATCATCTTTTATCTATCCTGTCCTTGGGGATGAGTCAAGCACACAATGATGTTAAAGGTTGCTGTATTCAACTTATATCTTTTCCTTTCATCCTCTAGAGCTCTTCTGGCAATATTGAATTACAGCCATTGCCGTAACATACAAATTGGTATGTGATATATGCCCCATATTGAGAGGGCCTGTCACTTTGGTGAACTCCCCTGTTAACTGAGCTACTGTATAACACAGAACAAAAAATGAGCAAACAATTATCCTGTGAACTATTTGCTTTGGCTTTGAACTAATGACAACTGAGGCAGGCCTGTTTACTGTCACGACGAAGCACACATTCAGGAAGTAAATTGGATCAAAGTACAAGCAGCTGCTTAAGTACTTACTCGCTTCGATAAGCACAGTGAAATCACCATCATTGTTGCATTAGAGTGACTTGCTTCAGTCACCGCCAGGAAAGCAGACAGGAAGAGAAGAGGGGAGCTGATAGTGTAGCAGCTCCATGTGTCAAGACTGAGCCGCTGGCTATTAGCCAGTCGCAGAAAAAAAACAATTGAACAAAACTGTAGTCTTATTGTGTTGGGAACATAATCACCTTGTTAGAGAACAGAATGCACTGAACAATCTGCACTGTCTGAAATAATGATTAACCACATGGAATTGAACACAATCTGCCATCCAAATATTAACACACAGGTTTCAATGAACTGCTTAGTCTTTTATATATCATTTTTCTGAAATAAAGACACTTTTGCTTGTCTATTTTTTGTCTCTTTTTTCAAGTCTTGATTCTACAATGTTATTGTTAGGTGGATAAGTATTGTTTTGTTATTGCTTGTTGTTTTGTTATTTTTTTTATTGACTATGTGGGTACCCAATACAATATTCTACTAAAATAGCATACATTTTAAACAATATTTTTAAACGTTACTGTATCTATGACAACAAGGACGCAGTAAGGTCTTTCAAGGGTCAAGGCAGAATGAAAACAGAAATATATGATCCAAAGATCCACAATGACATCATCTTAAGTTTCCATTGAACTCTGAAGACCTTTCTTTTCCAGCAATGAGGAGACATGGAAAGTTCAAGGATTGAGCAAGTCAGTTGGACTAACATGCCATGGAACAGGAAATAGCCATTCATTGATTTTGTGTGTGTCCAGAAAGATCAATTTTATTCTTCCTTTGTTTTCAGACTACAATGCACTAAAGCTCTTGCAGCAGCAGGATGTGTTTCTTACAAGCCTGGTCCAAATGAAGCTATAAATCAAGTGTTGGAGCAGAAACACATAATGTCATCCCCCATAGACCACATACAGTACAATACCTTAGCTCAAACTATTCTGCTTTCGGTCTGTCTGTACAAACAGCCTGACAATGTCCGACAATCTAATTAATATCACTGTCAAAACAACCAAACAAGCACTGAAGGAAACAGATCAGTAATCCAGCTCATAGCACATTTTATTTGCGTAAGTCATTGTTTTATTGGACACTCATTTAAGGAGTTGGCCATCAAGTGTCTTTTATTCATTTATGATGGCTCTTATCTGGCTTAACATCACTGTTGTTCTGCAGTTTGCTGATTAAGTTTGTGTGTGCATGTGTGCGTGTCTGCATAAACTGACACTTCTTTAATTGTATTGCTCTGGTGCTATCTGCTGCTGAAGTTAACTCGTAAAAGTGAAGTCTCAAGCAGATTCCCAGCGTCGGCCTATTTAAGATTCATAGAAAAGACCATCCACCCCAATCAATATCTACTTGAGATTTAAGTTGCATTATGTGTCCCCTTCACAGGCATGATTTAAAACATCAGCACAAAGTATTCTTAATTTTATTGCCTGCCGTAAATTAAAATTAATGATGCTGACATCCACAATTAACAATGAAAAATGCAGATTCCTATAATTACTTTAGCTGTAATATTGTTTTCAGACGCCGCTCAAGGTGCTCCTCGTGTGCTCCTCAACATTCAGTAAAACACAAAAAGACAGCTTCATTACATTTTATTTGCTATAGGAAACAAAAAAGGCTCGAACAAAAATCCACAGCTCATTTGGGAATATCTCGCCATGCATAATTAAGCAAATTTGATTGGAATTAAGCATGACTTCTTTTGGTTGGGTTTTAATGAATGCAAATCAGGCATCTACATCCCTAAGATTAATTTCAGCCAATTAAAAAACAAAGCTTGTTGGAAAGTGTAAAAGTGTTCAAAGCAGGGCAGCAAAGCACTTTCTCCCCCCCCCTCGCCCCCCCTCCTCTACTCATCTCATCTTCATAACTTGCACTCAGGAGAATCCCCCTCAACTTTGATCATTAGCATGAAGTTACAGGCAAACAGAGTGAATTCAAATGTGACAGAAATGTACTAAGGTCCTATTGGCTTTTTATCTTGTCCATTGTAATATTTCTTAACACCGGTGTATTCCGTCATGGCATGCATTTGTGTATTCATAAAAAAAGACCTAGCCTCTTAGATATGTCATTGTTATGGGTTTTGACAGCACAAAATATGACAATTATTCTGTATTAGTTTGCCCACAATAATGTTGCCTCAACCTCAAATCAACCTTTATCAGTGTTCAAGAGCGTTCAATCCATCTGACTTAAGCACTCAGGAGATCTCATCGTGGTATTTTCCATGTGAAGGCACCAATGCACACCAGACCAGTGACAAATAATGCACCTCGCTCCAATAACAAATGTCAGCACCAGCCCCCAGTGTCTATGGCCTAGGTAGGTGTTTGTTTCATTATGACAACCTTACATCACCCTCCATCTTAAATGAGCGGCTGTGTTTTTTGCGCCTATCATTTCAGTACAGAAGAGCAATGAGTAAATCCTGATTATTTGGAGAGTCGAGACGTAAGTGCCGATGATTGAGGGCAAGCAGGCACCTTCGGGCTAATGCTAATCTGCCTGCACACGGCTCGCCCAACGCACTGCACATTGATTTGATCTCTCACATCAAAAGACAAACAGTGGTGCAAGTCAGCACTTCCCCAGTCAATGTCATTCCTTGAAGTGATCCTCGTACACGTGCATCTCGCCAGGCCTCGGGAGGGAATAGAGTATTAGGCAATCAAATCTATTGGCATTTCTTTAAAGGAGATTCATGCTTGGAGGAAAGAGCAAAAGTGAGGAAAAGTGCTTCCCCTCCATTCACCTGCTAGTCTGAGCCGGCTCACAGAGGCTTGCTGTGTTTAGATTGCATTAATCCCTCTGCCTCTACCTGTTACCAAGCTTTCATTAATGTTGTCTTTTAACATCAAGTATCCTGCAGAGTGGGGAATAAGTTGAGAGTGCTCAGAACTCTGTAGAAAGTTCAAAGCACCGCAAGAAACCCTTTATGTGTTCCCTTAATCATTCAAAAGCCCGTCCTAGTATGCCACTTGCGTAGCTCTTCCATATGACGAGAAGAATTAATATTTGGCCTCTGATGCATTCTTTTTGAAAGAATAAAGGAATGTGAAGGAAAAGCATTATCTATTCAAGGAGCGCAGGGAATACTCGGACTGCGTCTCAGTTCAGTTGTAGCTGCTGTGTCTCATTTTGTCTGTTGCAGATCACAGAGCCTGCAGACGGCTGTGTTTCCGAGGGAGAAACGGAGAGTGGGAAATTGTACTGTTTTATTAGAACCCTGTGGGAGAGTTTTGTAGAGGCAAGGCATGCTATTGAGTCCATTTGCATCATTCTAGCAGTGAATAGATATGATAATATTGTGATACACTGGAATCACTACAAAAGTGGTTTATGTGATGAGGTTCTGTAGAGACCTGCATGAAATATAAATGAAAAGTCTACACTTAGCTACACTTGTATTTACAGTTGGTACTGGACCTTATAAAGGATTTATGTTAGAAATGAAAATATTATTATTGCATATTTATATTGTAGACCATCATGCTTTATAACAAGAAAAATACCACTTGCAACACATATGGATTAAATTAGGAGTTTAAAATTAGAGTTTAAAGAGTTTAATAATGCTTTAAATTTGACTCTGGTTAATTTAATAAATGTTGAACAAACTTATCACATTTGAATGTATGGATGCATAGGTTTACGATACAATGAATTGTGTCTTTGCA
The DNA here is from genome assembly GCA_036850595.1 of Rhyacichthys aspro. Classification (NCBI taxonomy): domain Eukaryota; kingdom Metazoa; phylum Chordata; class Actinopteri; order Gobiiformes; family Rhyacichthyidae; genus Rhyacichthys; species Rhyacichthys aspro. The sequence goes on from CM072168.1 coordinate 11,651,483, forward strand.
AAAAATACCTCTTTACTGCATATAATAAGCACATAATATATTTACGAGAATGAGTTAATAATTTAAACCTTCTATTTCCACTTTGTGCTTATAATTTTCTAGGAATTCAGGTTGTATATAAAGATGGACAAAAGAAAGAACTTTGTTGTCAACCTCATTTTGTTTCTCATGCAGTGAAGCGTTCCCTGATGTAGATGTGTAGATTTCTAGACTTTGCATCCGTGTTACCATTTGTCTGATATTACATTTTGTGTCTTTTCCACAGGTAATTGACAGCTGTAAAGTCATCGGACTAGTGCATGTCACTGCTAGTGATCAGGCATCCATGACAGTTTTTTGGGTGTCCTGGACAGACCAAAGCTCTCTATGACCCCACCACTTCTTGAATCCACCTAATGGTAAGAGGCCATTACATTACATATGATTGTACCAGTCCATTAAATATTCAAAAACAAGTTGTTAAGCTTTACATATATTTTAAACCAAAATACCAGCAGAGCATAACTTACAGTTACTGCATAAAAGTGACTGGTGGAAATAATGATTATTTCACTCCTGTTCTCCATCATTTGTTCTATGCCTATTCTATTTAGTGTTTGGGTATTGTTAGTGCTTTCCTGGTTTAATACATTAACTCTGACGCCTTAGGCTTTTCATTTCATTCAGCAAACCCTCATCGCTATAGACTTGGCCTTATGCTTACTTTATGCACCAAGGCCCACACATTCAAGTTCAGTAGAGCAGACCTACACGCCTTTTGAAGCATTCGGGCAGCATTATTATGAAAGTATAGTGTTCATACATTTGTAACTGCAATTGCAACTCAGCCATCGGTGTAAAATTTGCCATTCTCTGTTCGCTGAATGCAGTGAGACAGAGAGAGAGGGGAAAAATGTGTGTACCCTTTATTTTCACACATAATAACACAACAGAGAATATTATTCCACGGCTGAAATGAATGAAAGGCTATTCACTGCATTTGTTTCAGGCTGTCCTACAAAAAAAGTGTTTTGAACAAGGCCTTTAAAATGTGCTATGCTCTCAGCTCTGTCTTTTAAAAGCACTTAATTAATTTTCATTAAATTGCTTTGAAATATTTGAAAAGAGGTTACTGTGGAGGAGGGAAAAAAACTCTAGGTGTAGGGCTAAATTGTGAGATGTTACCGAGAGAAGGGAAGCCCAAGGGACAAGCAGGAGGACAATGCTGTCTCTTGGGAGAATTTTATGCTGCTGAAGTGAATTTGAATACATAAAGGAGAACTGGGCAAGATAGAGAAAGGGGGGTACAACATCGCCTGTGTTCTCCTGGTCCCTTGTGTGGGAAATGCAGCAGATTAGGCCGAGATTTCTTTTCTTTCCTGCTCCTTTTCTCAATTAATAATGTGAATTTTAGATCTGCACTTGCTCAAAAATGTCACCTTTTAACTCTTTGCTCCTCTTAAGACTAGTTAATCCGTTGCTAAATCGGCATACGTACTGCTGTTGCTTTGGTGAGGTGCGTGGTTCCATTGCCTGAAAAAAAAAAGAAAAAAAGTCATGCTTCTCCCTTGTTAGTTTCTGCCTACCTGCCAGCTACATATCTCAAAACCTCAGCAGATTTTCATAAAATTTGAGCAGATAGGCTTTGGGCCAGAGAAAAGAGTCTTGTAGCACACACTTAAAAAAAAAAAAAAAAAAAAAAAGGGAAAAAGAACCTTGATCTGTAAAGCTTCACTTTATTGAAAGCAAATTAATGCAGGATTTATCAAAAGTTCAAGATCATATAAAATACATACTGCATTCACAAGATTTGCTTCAAAATGTATTGCTCAAAGAAGGCAACGTTTTGGTAAGTATAGCTACATTTTCCTGCATAGACTGGAGACGCCCTGCACATTCTCCTCTTGAAGTTTTCCTGTTTGGTCTGCCCTCTTTACTTTGTCCCTTATCTGAGCATCATTCATTCCCTCTGTGCGATCCTGTGCACTTGGCCCGGGGTCCGCAACACTGGCTTCTTGGCAAGCTTCTCATAATTCTCCTCTTTACAGCGCTCAAGCCACTGCTCGGCCCTGTTCTTTGTCTCGGAGTGTGAGAGACGTGTTGATACGCAGCAGTCTCACCTGCGCGATACACATCTGTCCATACAATCTCAGCAGCTGCATGACCTCATCTTGAAGTATTCTTTTCCTTCTTTATAAATCTGATATATTCTTTCAGTACTGCGTCTGTTTCATTTTGTTTTGTGATCTGAAAGTATAGCAAATGATTCTGTGTATTGTGTAAAAGTGAACCATTATTAGCAGTATGTTCCTGTAGAGGTCACTGTTGTGTGCTGTCATTCTGACTGTTTGTGGATCCCTGTGATGTCTGCAGCAATTACGGTGACATTGAAAGAGACTTGCGGAATGTGAGCAAAGGGAAGAGGGATTACAAAGTTAATTTTCAAACAGAGTTGTACAAACAATATTCTAATACACGGGAAACATCTGTTCCTAATCTGTACATGAAGTCACACAATCATACTGTAGAAGTAGAAAGTGAAATCGAACCAAATAAAGAATGTTATGTACATATGTCTAACGCCGTCTTAGAGTGGAGAGATTATTTCAGTCCACATTATGTTAATCACAAAATCCCCACATTTGTGAATATGTGAGGCAGTTGTAGAAAGCAGTTATTAGTGGGCTTTATTACCAAAGAACACAAATTAACTGCTATGAATGAGTTCATCCCGAGCATTTGTATGTGCCATTTATCTGTGAAAATCCTTGTTTATTAAACACCAATTGCACATATGAATCAAGTCTTTGGCATTAATCATCAAGTACAAGGGCCCAGATGGTACAGTCTTAGCCAAGCTTGAATTAACACGTAACACTGAGTAGCTGCTGCATCAAGATCCTCTCAAGGACCTTTGAAGAATGACATGAATAATCATTGTTGTTGCATTCATAGTTTATTAAGTCAGCAGAGCATAGTGACCTACTGCAAACTAAGAGACATTATAGTGCATGGTGCTACTCCATCAAAATGTTTCAATGCATTAGCTCCCATACTAAAATGAAGAATAACAATTTCGATAGAAACAAATTTAGTATAATGTCACGCAAAAGAAAGTCAAGGGTATACACCTGTGTGAACTTAATAATGGTCACAGGTCACTGCTTTTTCTTCTAATTAAATTTTACAGAATGTAATAATTTTCATCTCGTCAATTGGTTTTCATGTAACTGTTTCAGCATAATTGATAGTGTTAGGGATGATACCCTTCCTAATCAGCAGCGATGTGCTAAGAAGGGCAATGCTGCATTGTTTTAATAATGATGGCAAGTTTTGAGGAAAGAAGTTTTGAAGAATGCATATTATGTTCATCATGTCTGAATAACCTAAGTGTTAATAATTACATCATCCCCATATTGAAAAATAATTTAGAAAAAAAAAAAATGTGTTAAAGTGTCAGGTTCATGTGCCATTTATGTTACGTCACATTGATTTTGTGCCAATTTTAACCTAATTATCAGAGGTAATCATTTTTGCAGCACATAGTTAATGCTTATAATAAAGTAATGATCCATTATTTAACATCATAAAATTCAGAAATGAAGTGCAAATAAAATAATTGTAAAAACATAACAAGAATGCAGAATATTAGATATGGGTTGTGTTTCCTTTGTTCCACATGAACAATCTCCTCTTTGCTCAAGCTTAATATATTCCAGTTGAGCTGATTCCCTGATTCCAAAGGACATTGCATCTCATTGCTTGTCACTTGTCTCCTAAATTCCTAAAGGTACAATTAGCATTTTGTTTGACAAAATGTTGAAAGGTTCATAGATTGATATTTGCAAAAATGTTGGAGGCTTTTTTCCAAATGCAAATCGTGACATTTATTAACTTTTATTACGGATACTGTGTTTATAGATTGTAAAACTCTGCATAGATTTAATAGGAATAAAGTAAAATTACAATGTTTAAACACAATCAGTGCGGCAAAGCAGCAAGTGTGTAATTTAGTGTTGTGTGGCAATGAAATGTTTTACTGGCCTTGATTTATGTCCTGTGCATGGCATTTGTAATGAGAGAGAGCAACATTGCAGTGTGCCTGTGTTCCAGGAAACTACATTTACAGCAGATCTTTTTTCTCAAGAGTGTTTTTCCCCTGTGAAATAATGTCAGCACTTTCCCACCTTCAAAGTCCTTTTGTTTCCAGATCTATTAACAATTCTAATTGTACAGGAACACTTGTTAAGTAAGGCTGGTAAATAAAGCAGGAAACGCATTATTTCCTTTTAGTGCAGATTAAAGGTACAGCTATGCTGGCTTGAAACACATTAATGAGGTTTTAAATAAAAATGCTGGCAGGGAATTTACACCGCTGACTGGTTTAACTGCAGTAAGCAGTTGATTTTCCTTGATGTTAAAGGGGAACATTATTTCACCCTCTAATGAAAAATACATCTTTCCACCCTCCTATCTGTTAATTAACATGTTTGTGTTAGGGGATTTTACAAAAAGGGATACAATCACTTGCAATCTGATTAAAGTAAGTGATACATAATAGAGACATTGTTTTCCTTGGGTCCTTCTGTTAATTGAATAGCTTTGTATGACTTGGAATGTTTTTCCTAGTCACAACAGTTTGTCTGGACCACTCTGCTCGGGATGCCCCTATCTTAATTATGCATCGTTTTCCAAATGTGGTTCAATTTCCTCAGCAGGACAGTTTCTGTTAACTGCTATTTTTAAGGCCAATAACAACGTCAAAGCTAGAGATGATTAAAGCAATTAAAGTTTCCCTTTGTTTTCTAAGCGCAGCGAGATAGGCCTGCGTGTTTGTACAGCATTTATTAAACATTTACTAAATGGAATTGAATCTGTCATCGATGAAGTTTTCCGAGACAATTACCTTTTAGCATGGCAAACAGTGTTTCACTCAGCCGACATCTCACAGTGTATGGCTCTGATTAGTCATTTGATTTCATCAAGCCAAACTAAAATCCTCCAGTACAGAGTGAGAGAGTGCTGGATAGAGTGAGAATGAGTGAGGGTTTAAATATAATTTTACCATCGGAATTTCTCAATTAGCATTCCACATTTTCTCCATTAGATAAACTGCCTTTAGAGAGCAGGCTGGTTTAATCTGTTTAATGTCCGTGTAAACTATAATCTCCTGATTCTAAAAAGAAATCCCTTAAGGACATCATTCGTATACACACTCTTCATGAGACAGTGTTTAAAAGACATCGAGTGTAGCTTCTAAAGACGGATTGAATGGTCATGTTACGCCTATCAAGCTTTTCCTCAGCTAAGCATGGATTGGACATGTCACTTTGCATTTGCTTGAGTTTAGCTAATCATTAATAATTACACCTTTACAAGCTTGTCCTTGCTTCAGTATCCCTACAGTGTTGTACGAGTGCAATTTTATGTTGTCATTTGTAAGAGATTGTATAACAGATATGATTGTTTAACTGGTCTTTACAAATGTGATCTTACAGAGCTTTTAATGTGACAAAAAAGGAAAAAAGTTTACCATGCTCATGTGATGCATCTCTTTCCCTCAAGAGCGCTGCAGAAGTGCACTGCATAACACTCAGACTAATCTAAAGTTTATGTGAATAGGTGGTAAAAACATATTCCAATTAAATGATTGTTTTGTACTTTTTACTGTTCTTTAACATACACTGCCAGTAACATACTAGGATGAGTTTTTGTGTGTTGAGATTAAGTAAACACAATGTGTGTCTGGAGAGGACAGATAGCATAACAACATTATCAGCCAATCAACACTGAACATTGGTAAAGCCTACTATGCATCTTTTTGTTGTGTGCAACTTTCTTGGGAGTGTGAGAAACTCTTTTGAGAGCAACCTATTGGACAGTGAGTAGGAAGAAATCAGAGTGTTTACATGCATATCATTGACTTCCATCATACACTGCAGGCTGTATGAATTAGGGCCTGCAAACACAGCCTCATTCTCTTTGCATCACGCCAAGAGTCACTCCATTGATTACCCTTCCCTGCTCCCAGGAAATGGCTCATGCATCTCGTGTACATTATAACAAATGTTCTCTTTGCATTACAATTGAATTGTGATTGTTATGTTCAATCAATGGGGAAAGGTCACGGGATCGCTCCTGCCAGCGCTTTAATGGAGAAGTCGATGAGGATTCATTTTAATCACTGCGGCTGTGGCAGAATGAGCACAACACTGAGAGACTGTCAATGGCCCGGTAATTACCGCTGTTTATACAGGTTTCTGCTTTAGCAATTTAGATATCCACAAATCTCTGTTTCTTGCACCTCCTGTGTATTAGTTGCCGCCTGGAACAAAATGAAGTACTGTCGATGTGGGGTATGACTGCGTTAATTGTGCCACTATTGGTGAGGCTGGCCGCTTTGAAAATGAAGGGGCTCCATTTGTTTCTGAGCCCTGATGGTTCCATAAAGCTGTTATTTTACATACAGTGTGTGAAGAGGCATTTTATTAATGTCACAATTTTGCATTTTGTTCAGTTTGGTGCAGGCAGTCGTAAGTGGAAGATATACACTTACCATTGATATAGTCTGTGTTAACTGCTGCAGTGAGTAAATGACCAGTGATCCAGAATACCTAAAGACCACTGAAGTTTTATGTAATGGTATGACTAGCTACCATTCCACACAATCCATAGAATAAAGGTTCACCTTACTTGTGTGCTGGTGGTGTTGGTCAAATTAGGAACAGGAACAGCAAGTGTAGACAAATTTTTCAGCATTTGAAAATATTGTCCCACCTCCTCACCATCGGCGTGACATCTTTTACCCCATGTGGCATGTTTGTGTTGGACACTGTCTAAGGATAGATGGGGTCGAGCTGGTGTAACCTTGGGGAAACAAATATGCATGATCAATACGTGCTTTATTGTGAGCATCTAAATGATTCTTATGTTTGAAGATGCGTTTTCCTCCTTTTATTTGCCTGTAGCATAAAGATTAATGCAGATAAGGTAAAAGGACAATTTAAAAGACTACACAGCAGCGGTGCTTTCACATGTCATGTAATCATAGGTTAGAGGAGTGTTCTGGGCACACAGAGCTAAGTGATGTTACAGATAATGAATTGCCTCTGAAATATAATACATCGTGAGTGGGATTCTTTGTTCTATCTCTGTACAGCAACTCTGTACAATTAAAGTTATTTATCTCTCTCGTTTTTTAAGTTCATCAATTATATTGTGATACACTTAATGTCCATAAGAGGATGATGTATGATTGGTCTAATTATTTCTTATTCACCATGCTTTCTAAAGCATATCAATTTTGTTAATACCATGTAATTAAAAGACGTCAGTGCGCTACAAGTTGCTGGCTGTATTAATGACTATGAAAATTATTTTAATTAAATAGCCAATTATAGAAAAATCCTAACCATGAGAATTGACATTTAAATGAATTCAATTTAAATTGCTTTTCAACATTGTTTTATCAAACCTTTATGGGGTGAATAAATTATTACATCAAACAATATACTGTGTCATTGATCATACACAAATCTTGTCCCATATCCATACATTTTCAAACACTTTCCTGATGCAATACATCATTCAGGGTGATTACATTTTGACATAGCCATTTGTTTACCACAGTCTTATCCACACATTCTGTACTTCTCTGTTCCACGATAACAAGCAAAAAACTTTACACAAATGTCTTTTTATTAGGCTAGTTTTTGATCACATATTAAGTTTTTTCAACAGTTGTTTCCACTTAAAGTAGTTGTTTTCCTTTAGTTCTAAATGATACATACACTGTACTTAATGCAGCTAAATATACAGTACTGGTATACAGGCTTCTTTGTGTTTTTAGCTGTGTTTTCATAACTCCGGTCAGACACATGCAGCCCACCCACTTTGTTGAAAGGCCTTTGTATCTAAAACATCATGCACTTCCTGTGGTGCTTTTTAATACCTATTAAGATATGCTGTAGCTCCTTTTTATATACATACCCTTAATGAAGGTCATTTTTCACACATTACAAGCCCAATGATTTGCAGTTAACCCATGCAAACAAGAGAAATGGTGAGCAAACTGTTGTGACATTCATTGTATATAATGAAATCTTAATATGGTGCATATTTAAGTGAAAGGTTAGCAACATAAAGGGCAAATGGATTGCCTGGCAATGAATTTTAAGCAGCTATTGATTTTACACTACAGGCTACCTCTTTCCCTGAATGATAATTTTGAAATGGCACGTTGCTTATCTTAAAGCTGATCTGAAACAACAGGACAACAGGAAGAAGGAATATTAGGACAATGCCACTGTGAACTGTGATAAGAATAGTTGTAGGGTTTCATTAGATCACATACATGCTTGTGTACAAAACAGAATGCATGCGATGGAAAACCCCCCACAAAATTGAGATTTTTGGTAATATATGAATTAGACATACATTCACACTGGCCGCAAATGTGGACAAGCTCATATCTAATTTTTATTGTGTAAGTGAGAATCAATGTTCATGAGATTGATCATTATTTTTTTTCATTTCTCTAATAAATACTTAACCTTGCACTGCAGCTGAATTATTGCGAGATTTGAGAGTTTACAAACCGAAGAAAATCCTTCTCGAAATGCTCCAAGCAAAGTATTCACGGTCTGAGCCTAGGTCAGTGTGTCCAGTGATGTGGCAGTATTGATAGGCATGAGTGTGTTTTAGGTTTGAAGATGTAACGACCGTTTAACCAGTACGAATGTAAACAACATGGCACTTCTCTGATTGGCAAATTATGGTTAATAAATCTAATTGAAAGTAGCTGCCTTTTTGGATCAGGTTAATAAATACTGCAGCTAGACACAGCTAGACATAATTATACTAAACAATTAACCAATAAAAAGTAACAACAACTCATTCAAAGCTCATTTTCCCTTTTGGTTAAAGTAGCTTTACTAATTTAGCAATATGTTAGAAATGTAGAAGTGGATCCATCATGCTGAATGTTGGCCTAATATGACTCAATTGAATCCATGATACTACAGAGGTGGAAATGGAATATAAGTCTCTCAGAGCTGCTTTTACTGTACATTAACCTGAGTGACCTGTGAAATGGCAGCATGTCTCCACGCTCTGTCTTTTTTCTCTTTTACTTCTGTGTGAAATTGACATTAAAGTTCACTTTGAGAATTCCTGTTTTAGCTAGGTTTATCTTGGTTGAGTGGCTCTGTGTCATAAAACTGCCTTTCAGCAGGCCAGTGTTCTGTTTGGATAAGATGCACACAGTGTAGGCCACATAAAGCTAAAGTTGGCACTTGGCATTTCAAGAAACTGATAATGTATAAAGTGACTTAACTATTGACTCTCGTAAGGTACAATATACTTACCTGAATACTTGAATATTTTGAGCTACTTTATAGTTTTGCACTACAACAGTGGCATTTTAGTACGTGACTTTTAATTAGGTACTGTATAGATAACAAACATATCACATACAGTGTGAACTGCACTGTCTCCAGAGTAATGCAGTTACATGTTGAGTTTATTAAGCGGCGCTGTTATTTCTAAAACTCTACTGCTACACACTGTAGTTAAAAATATTCATCTACTCAGCCTACATCATAAATCATGGCTGAAATGGACTAAATTTGTAACAACTGCTGACATGAGAGATTGATAGTGCAGCTCTTTCACAATACAATGAGCTGGAGATCAGTAATTACAGTCAAACTTTATAGTATGACAACTTATAAAGCATTGAATCACCTTCCGTCAAAGACTTATTTAGACAGTAATGGTCTAATGCTCCATATGTATATTAGTGCTTGTTAGGGGACTATAGACAGTTAGCTCATCTGGTATTGCTTGAGCTGTTGTACTTTTAACAAGTTTATTTAAGCAATAATGAAGCTGGGTTTATCCGTGACCATACACTCTTTAGTTCAGGCCTTCTAAATGTAAATACTACTTTGCAAACATGTGGCAGGCTATTCACTACTCTTTGCATAACTATCTTGTTTTTAGTGAATACGCCTACATTATTTAATTAAAAACAGTAACCTTCCCCTTTAAAATTCATCACAGCCAGCCTATGGTCTGGAGATGAGCTGTGGTTCGTAGCTCTGGCCAGATAGCCAGACAGAATTTTTCTAAAAAGTAAAGCAAACCAAAGAAATGTGTGTAAATCAAAAAGAAAACATGCAATGTAATAAAGTAATCACTTAGTCTACAAAAATTTTAAAAAATGAATAATGCTTGCAAATTGTGACATAGCAGGTGGTAAATTAAGTACAGTTAAATGAAATGTCAGATGAAGCTTTAGAGTGCAAAAATGCAAATGTGGACACTTTTTACAGCTCCTACAAACATGAAAACAAATATCACACCTCAGTTCTGAAAAGTATTTAGTCTTTTGAGTGCAGTGCAATGTTTCCACAAACCTGCCCCTGTGGTGTGAGTAGCCCAAACCCGATTGTTTAGAGAAGCGTGTTCTTCAAAGGGCTCGGAGTGTCCCCGTAGCTCCTCCCTCTCTGTACCGTGTGACAACAACAACTCATCCACAGAGCGGAGCTGCACTTTTCAGCTCATTTTCCTCCTGTCATTCCTCCCCCTATCTTTGATCATTGTCCCGTCGCTGAGAGCCCCCCCCCTTCTTCAAAAAAAAAAAAAAAAAAGGAAAAAAAAACTCACTTAGCACGCCTTTCTTTCTTTCTTTTTTACTTCCTAACTTTATGTGAGGAACTAAACTCTGGTGGATTCTTTTATTCAGGGGTGTCTGTTCAGGCTGGCTTTTCTACTTTGAACTTCGGCTTGTCCTCTCGTCTCCCTCCTGTAGGTGACCATGGCCGTACCGGCTGCTCTCATCCCACCGACTCCTCTGGTCCCACCGCCGCCTTCGATCTCCACTCCATCTGCGACCACGTCTCCACCGTCGACAACTTCATCCCCGTCTCCATCTCTGGTCGCTCCCCCGCCGTCATCAGGAGCATCGGCGCAGAACCTGTTCAGATCGGAGCTCTTGGCCACGGGCAGCCCGGGTCTCCCCAATCCCAGCAAACCCGTTTACTCCACGCCGTCTCCAGTTGAAAACATACCCCAGAACAACGAGTGCAAGATGGTCGAGTTACGCGGTGCCAAAGTGGCGTCGTTCACCGTTGACGGCTCTGAGCTCATCTGCCTGCCCCAAGCTTTCGACTTGTTCCTAAAGCACCTGGTCGGCGGACTTCACACCGTATACACCAAGCTCAAACGGCTCGAGATCACGCCGGTCGTGTGCAACGTGGAGCAGGTCCGCATCCTCAGAGGGCTCGGCGCCATCCAGCCCGGCGTGAACCGCTGCAAACTCATCTCCAGAAAAGACTTCGAGACACTCTACAATGACTGCACCAACGCAAGGTCAGTGGAAATCAGTGAATGTACTTTGTGCGTAAAAAGACGCGAGAAATGGGGAGACATTTTGGCCGTAATATCAAACAAGTGCTTTATATTGTAGCACGTAATTAATAATTGATTCCTGCGTGTTCGTCTAAGTTGTAGTGTGTGCGCCAAAGCCCGTGCCGGCGTCTGGCTGCTGGATAAGAGAGAAGAAAGGCGCGCATCGCTAGTGGAGAGAAAAGGAAAAAAGTTGAGCGAAAGTTTTTTAACACGTGCAGTGCAAAGCTGTGCCATCATGATGGATCGCCTGTCTTTCTCAGAACAAATGAATCGATAATGTCGTCCCTGGAAACTTCTCTAGAATAAACTTCAAATGCAAATCTGCCACAACGAAACAGAATATTACAAACACCCATGTCATTTTCTATACTGCTTTATAAATAATAACATACATTTTAGGCTGATCAGTTCAAGCCAAAATAAAATAGTTCAAGCCTTTTAAAACTTTTGCCACAGGAGCCTCATAATTTATTATTCATTAATAATCATATTTTTTTATAATCTAGCCCAATATTTACAAAAAAGCAATGAGACCAACATTAATAACAGTATGATTTTTTTAATTGTAAAATCTTGAAAGCCACAACTTTGAGTTTAATCCAGATATTCTCATGCCCAGAGGAAAAGAGTTGTTGTAACTTTTTACACTGAGTTTATTTATCTTGAACTCTGTAAAACTGTAAAATGTATATACCAGCAACACATCGCCAAATGAGTGCATTAGCACATATTACCAAGTGAAATATATTTTATGTGTTTTAATATAGAGTGATTTAAGCGTGAGATCAATATTTGATTAAAGGGCATTTTTACTGTCCTGTTGCTCGCAGCCATGATGTATCACTCAGTCTCACAGGATGGTTCAGCCTGGTCAAATTTACCATCTTTACCTGACACTATGATTGATTCCCTATTGATCTCCTACTCGCAAAATGAGCTGGAAATGCAAATATGATGGAAAGGCTTACATCAACTGGGAATAGTAATAAACACTTAGAGTCACTTTGGAGTATTTACTTTAAAAGCACAGTCTATAAATAAGTGTCTTGGTTTTAAATAGGGTTTAAATATCAGACTGCTATTATACTTTAATGAATAGGTAAGATAAGTTTCAAAAGAGTTATTTTGTAACAGTGCACCCTATCACTTCCTCTTTGATACGTCCTAAATTTGTCTCATATGATGATACATGATAACATTTTATTTTTTATTTTTTACTAATAATTTCAGCACATGCACAGGTTCTACTTATCCCTCATTCTTATTAATTCCAGCCCAACTCCACATTCAGTATTGATGCTCCAGCTTTTCTTTTTACAAATTTCTTCTCAATGCACCTGTGCACTTTGATGCTTAAGCATCATTTACATATCATGGGAGATGACCCATGTGTCCATGTAAAGATGACCATCCTGTGCTGAGATCCTCCTCCCCATCCCAGTGGTGAGGGGCTTCAGGTGACAAAGTATGTGGTTGAACTCTTAGGGTTGTCAATGGAGGGATGGCCGTCGATGGGGTTAAAGGATAATGCAGTGCCTCGCGTCGCTTTAATGACGCTAAAGTGCTAGGCTATTACGGGCACATGGACAGGACTGTAATTGTCTCTGAAAGCAGCCAGGTTCTCCCGGTGCTGGGCTGAAATCAATCACTCAGACCCGGCCTGCCCGCCTGCCTGCCCCATTTGGAGAATTACATCATGGAACAGCAAGGCATCCGCTGGATAAAAGGCTTCTGTTACTTAAAAAGAGTTGATTTTATTTGCCGGGATGTTTGTGCTTTACAGTCTGTCATTGAATTGCTACTGTCAAAATGAGCATGTTGAGTAAACAGGACACAGACTGCCCTGTAGGTGAAAACAAGTTGCCTGTCTGTTTAGACCAAGTTCCATTTTGCACTGACTACAGGCAGATAAAAAGTATCTGAGATCACGGGTTAACCTGCTCAGGTTACACAACAACAGCCTGCCGCCTAAGATACTTGAGCTTTTCATCTCGCCCTGTTACCACAATGTCACTATTTTTTATACAGTGGCCCAGTGGCAACACTGAAGAGAATAATACTGCCATACAATGGGTCATACTATTTCACGTGCTGTTTTTTCCCCTCCCATGGTCTATTGTGTTAAAACAGTACTCTCATTTTGCACACAGTGTGAATGTGAATAGCATTACAGAACACCACTGCGTCCCGCTGTTTTAGTTTTTATGTGGACACAAACAAGTGCCGACCAAATTCCCCATATACCCATAACACTTTTAGAATACATAAAGTGAATTTTCCCAAATATTAATAGACATTTTTGTGGAATCAGAAATTAAAAAGTGTTTGACATTTCATATGCAGCAAGTAATTGTGATTATTTTAACATACTACTAATGTAGTAATTTTCAAGCCCTTCATTTTTCTCAAGCACTCTTATGTCAGATTAGCAGCGTTCTCTTGCTCCCGCCCTGATCCAGGTTCAGTAATCTCCCCCTACATTATGACTGTGGCCCCTGCAGGAGCCCTCCAGGAGCCCCCTCTGTTCCAGCTACTTGTTTTCCTTTTTATTTTCCCTGCGGTGGGATGGAAAAGGTTCTTATTGCTGCGTGACACTTGAACTCTCTGAAAGGTTATTATAACACGAGGGGCGGTGCACAGATATCGCATATCTCTCATTGGTCTGCTTTTGTGTTTGGAGGCAGGCAGTTCGACGCTAGGGCTCAGAAATGCAGCAGTTAATTGACAATCATTGTCTACCCCTGAAGGTTAACTGCACGCCCCAGACAATGTCCCACCGCTGGGAATGGGACGGCTTTTCACTTACATGCCCTTCTTAAATAGATTTCCCCGGCTTGTTTCAGTCAAACATATCTTACTGGGAAATGTTACAAGTGACAGGTCACGGTGAAGCGACTTTTTCTTTAACAAATATATCTAATTGATAGTGAGATGACAGCAAGTGTTATGAGAGCTATCACCTCTCTTGTTCCTATTTCAAGAGTGTTTATGCCTAAACACACATATTTGCAAATGACGGTAATTGTTTTGTTTAGCGCTCAGTGTGAGCTGCCACAGAGGGTGCCAGCTTGTCTCTCTGCTTCCTTTCCTCCGCTGAGCTCTCTTATAATATATTTGTTTTCTACAAGGCACGGATGTGTTTACAGGTACTCAGGGGAGATTTCTGGATTCCATTCAAATCATTCCCAGTTAGAGTGGGTGCTAAGATACCCGTCACCCAGCAACCACATCCAAGAGGGAGCTCGGGCGATAATAACTTCAAAAACAGAGTGACAGATGCCTGATTAGAGAGAGGGAAAGAATGAGAGGGAAAAACAGAGAGATAATGGTATACAAAGCTGTTTAAAATCCAAATCTATTCAAGTAGTTTCTTGAAAGTCAAATTAGGTACTGCATTTGCTGTTTGTTTGCAGATAAAAATAAAATATATATATATTTTGTTTTTACTACTACTTTTATTCCATTAGAGGAGATGTGCCAAATTTGATTGGGTACAGTACAAGTGCTCAAGTCAACTGTGCAGTTGGCAGATGGCAGCAAGGTGCTTTTCATATACAAATAGTCTCCTTGAAAATCAGAATAGCTGATTGCTTGACATTCATTTAGTAAAAACAAGTACAAATTAACACATTTTTTTAGTAAAAAATCCTTGCACTTAACGTTAACAAAGGCAATAGTAATTCCCTTTATTTCTTTCAAGATGATAGAAAGTATGTTTTTGCAGTTTGCAATCAAGCTGAGCCAAGGCTGTTGATGGACCACAGATTTCTCTTGTTAAAGAGGCTTTGTTTGACACTGTCATTTGTGGATTTAGAGGCTATTTGCATGGCAAAGAAGCCTGTATTGTTAATTTGCCTGTTGGATGCATTAGTTGTCCAAGCTCCTATCTTATTTGCATGCCTTTACAGGATCAGCAATAAAATTACCAATTAATTCCACTGCAGAGTGAAGTGGTTTAAAACCAAGTTTCCAGAATGATCTGTATAGTTGAGTGACCTATTTTAATCAGCCATAAAAGAGGTATTAGCTGTCTATTTTTATGGACAATGGGCTTAAACTGTAGAGCATGTGTCAATATGACATATTTGGCATATTAAAGTAGATTTGTTCACTCGGCTTGTACCTGATGTTTTACACTTAATTGCTTGACAGGCCAGCAATAGATTTCGGGTCACTCTGATTTCCTTTCCTCACTTGTAGTCAATGCTGGCTGCCTTGTCTTTACTCACCGGCTCGTTCACATTACAGCACATTTAGGGAGAGCGGCGTGAGTCACTGACACTTGTATCACGATGTTAAATGCTACTGACAGAAGTTAGCGGGAGCAGATGAGATTTCCTGATTGGAGAAGGAATGCAGGCCCTTCGTTGCCTCTGTCTAATATGGTCACATATAGAAATTGATTTTCCTCAGAAATTAATTAATTTTTCATATAGCCCAAAGCTGGAGTTTAAAAAAAGAGTGCACACTTGCTGGTTTCCTATTTTCCCCTCTTTTTTAAAGAATTATTGCCTAATCATATTAATACTTTTGCCCCAAGGATGAAAAGATAATTGTACAAATGCATTTGGAAATATGTATCACTGAGTATTTATGATTAAATTATGCAAATAACCCAGCTCTCATCCTTCGTGGGCCCAGATTGTCTAATTAGGATTGATATGGCGAATAGATGTTGGGGAATCTGAATACAAGCATGTCCAAAGAGCAGAAAATTGAAAATGACAAGGCTGGAATCCTTAAAAAGTGTGTAGGGTTTTTTTCTTACTCTCCCCCCTCTCTCTGTCTAATTCGGCGTAGCTGTATCAGGAGTTAATTTTCCCCGGCTTCATTTCTCGTCTGAGCTGACAGGAAAAGGAATCCATCAGGGAAGCAATCTCAGATGGGATTCCACAAATTTCCTCCACTTGTTTTTTTCGCTCCCACTTCATTTTCACTGAGGCTATCGGGATGAATCTTCTCCTGAGTAAACATGCAGATGTTATTCCTTCAGTGTCAATGTTTTTGGAGCTCTCTACTCAATACAAAAGACTCCTCCTTAATAATCACAGTATATTAAGAAAGCAATGTCAACCAACAAAAAACTCTTTGTACTTCTGGAATTTGGGCAAAGCATTCACATTCCAATAAGGCTTCCATCATAATCAGTTGCTGTGTATATCTCTTAAATAATAATAATAATAATAATAATAATAATACATTAGCAGTTCTTACATAGTCCTGTCCTGTTATTTATACCAAATATTCCACTTAGTACACTCACAACAAACCTGAAAGGAAATGACACAGGTTTCTCTTCTTTTAGCTTTTGATGTTAGCTTCAAGAACAGCTTCAGTACCTCCAACAGTATCTGATTGTTATCTAATCTTTACCTGGCGCACGCTGGAAAAGGCCTGGAGCTAATGACACTTGAAACTAGCTGCACATCCCACAGTGAATACATCCTGATAAAGAAAAAAGAAATACAGTTTATGTAAAGCCTTATAGTGGAGTTGTTGCATTTCGTAATTACTTGTTATAGAGATAAGTTAGTTCAGTCTTTTGATACATTTTGAGGTCACGTCTGTAGATTTTATTCCAGGGGCGTTAAAAACTGATTGGCAGATTGTTCTACATCTGTCTTTCAAGTGATGGAAAAAGTCCCATCCTTGCCAATTCCACTCCATCAAAATTCACTTAAATTATCCTTAGGTCATTTCTATAGCTGAGTAGATCTAAAATTAGAGCCTTGAGAAATAGTTGACAAGTTCAAAGTCAAATAAAATGCTTTCTTTGCTAATGAAAATGAGTCTGGATTAATATTTCAAATTGAATGCGGCAGAGATTCCACTTGATATTGACATTATAGTCCCAAAACAAAATGATTTTACTTGTCAGCATCTCAGAGTGAACAAAGCAGCTGTAAAATGATAAGCTCTGCATTCTGGCTGTAGTCCACAGAGATACAGCCACACCCCACGCTGCTTCCTGACGACACTGCACACCTGTAGAGGTTATGAGCCGGGTATCAATATCACCAGGTCAACACATTTTCATCTAACACTGACATCTCTCTCCGCTGGTGTCCCTCTGTCACTAAGCCAAGGGAGAATATCGGTGGGTAGGTGGCTTGGAGCTTTTATTGGTTGCACTTGGGTTTCTCTCGTCCTCCTCCGTAGACTCAAATGTCACCGTCTCCCTGATGTTTCTTTAAAACCGCCTGTGCCACCACTTGCTGTGGCGCCCGGCTATTATTACCCTCCTCTTAAAGAGTGACAGTGTGGCCCTCAAGAGACGTGACACAAACCTCTGTGGATGGAGCTGTATAGTGCTGTGTCAAGCCACCGCTCTCAGCCAACTAGCAGCGAAGACACTGCATACTGTACACCTCGCAGAAATAAAAAGTAATCACATCAACTCAAGCTCTTTGCGCGCCTCGCCTTATGTGTTGCTACTTGTGTTTTTAGCGAAAACACATGGAGACATTATGGAAATAGGTTTTATAAGTTTGCTCAAATCATCTGTCTACATTTATCAGCAGTGTGTGGCTTACACATTAGGAGTGTGTTTGGATGCTCCCTGGGAGAGAGGAAGAGCGCTAAAGAGAAAGAGAGAGAGACAGCCTCGCGCAACTTCACATGTGAATGGTCTTGTGTGAAAAGGATGAATTGAGTCAAGCTGACATAGCATGCCAATAAGCTTTGTCTCATTTCCAATGCCGTATTCATTTGTGCCACACAGAGATTTATTGCATGATTGACAATTATGAGAGGGTGACCTAGTTCTTTGTAAAAGAACAAAAATGGTTTTCATCAGTTGCCTTTTCTGTCTTTTGCATTGTCTATGTCTATGTGACGCTCCGTGGTAAAGAATAGAGATAGCCTCCTTGCAATGAGACACTTTATCCCCTCCAACTATTGAAAAGTGGTGCATTTTGCAAGTAATGGCTTCATATATTTTGCATAGAATCACATCAAGGGCTATGTAGGAAAAAAATGAATTTCCTACCCCATTAAGCAATGTGAGCTGTCCAAATGGATCACGTTAAAGAGACGTTTTTACGAATGCTCTTCAATCTCAAACTAGTGAGATATCAGAAAGAAGTAATTTTGCCCTGTTAAAATGTGAATGTCTTCATAGGTTGCTGTACTGTATTATTGTCTGAAAACTGTTATTGGTTTATTAGTGAACTCACTGATAATACTTTTACTATTGTGAGTCTGCTGCCAAACAATTGCTGATTCTTTTATTCCGTTCTGGTTGATTCTACTTGTCTATTAGCTGTGTGCTTGGCCGTCCTGGTAGGTGTGTGTGTACGTGCGCCCAGTCAACCTTAGATTACTACAACTGTGTGAGGCGGAAGTCACGGCTCCCCATGGGACTCCTGCTTGACTGGCCCCACAAATGATACAAGCCAGGGTTTAGTTGGGAGTTAATATCCTGCAAAATTGTCCCGTGCAGCCTCGCCACAATGTGGATGATTAAATGACACAAGCATATCAAAAACATTTTTCTCTGACTAGTGGCTGTTAAGTGTCGTGCCGGAGCTGCCCGTCTCCCAAGGTTACCATTAAAAGGAAAGGAATATTCAGCGGGAAGTGGGTGTCATTGAGCTGTGATTGTGTGTGCACCTGTAGAACCGTGTGCGTGCCTGCTTTAGATGTTTTGTGTGCTGCCCTTTTGAGTGGCAATAATATCTCAAATACGATTTCAGGGTCTTATTGAGAGGTTTGTAGAAGGTTGAGAGGACATATGCTAATTGTGCCTGCAAAGATTTATCTATATCTGAAACATATCCCACTAGAGTTTACCTTTTACACTGGATGCCTGACTTCCCCTAGTGACAAAAAAAGTCTTGAGGCTCTAGCACGATCTATTTCATCCTTTCTTTTTCAAAGGATGCTATGCTTTGTTTTAACCTCCGCAGGAAAGGAGATGAAAGGCAGTGTAATAAAGGCAAAAGGTCTTTCTGTAGTTATCAAATGGCCTTTCACTCCTGACCTTTAAGATGCCACTGTAGAAACAGGAGACAATGCTAGAAATACAGATCGGATTTCACAGATCAAACAACTCTTTGTGAAGGTAGGAAAAATATTTCAACAAAGAAGTTCCTTGTTAACTCTCGCACACATCAAACACTAAAAGTTAAAGTAATGCGGCAATAGATGCATTTGATTGTTGGGGGAGGCGTTTCTTTATATCTTTCTTTATCTGATAAGCTCTTGCCCCAGGTTTGAGCTTTGTGTAAGGGGCCAGTCAGGAGTATGTCTTTGTGAAAAATCATGCTTTTACTATGGGTATATTCCTAACACCATTGAGAAAAATCATTGTATACAGCTGTGTAAATTTGAACCCGTTTGATGTAAGTTGTAATATGTTATAAATATGGACATTTTTCATTATATTAGGCCATAGAGGTAACTGCAATCTTAATCCTTCAAGTGTCACATTATTATTCATTAGTTGTTAAATAATTATTGTATTGATATGGATTTTTTATGCTTGGAAAGTGTTTCTTAGATTTCTAATAAACTAAAATTGTCAGCTATTATTTTAGATGAAGTCCACGACTAACATGTGAGTCCATTTTTACTTTCATATACCAAGCCTGTGGCCTTTTGACACTGATGAGCCAAGTCCTAATATGGAATTCTGGGCATATACAACCTTTAATATGACTAGAGTGATAACCATCAACCACCGCCAACATACACCAGGCTGTTATTGACTCATACCTACAGTATCAGCTCAATACAGTGGCTCAACATTATAATGCTGCCGCAAAGGAATTTGTACTTGCTGGTTATCTGTGTGACGCAGAAAGTTGAGGTTTTTCAAAGTGACAAGCTGCTGCATTGTACTGACAGGCCTACAATACCCAGCAGCCCATTTTTTCAATCACACCCATAGACACGTTGACTACAGAGACTGCTAATCATGCTCTTAGATGTAGAATGTTATCGAGATGCTTGATGGCACCCAGCATTCCTGTCATTGTCGACATTCTACAGCGCGGCACGCACTCTCTCTGAGCATGGGGTGCCAGTGCCTGTGGGCCCTGAAGGGCTCTGTGTGAGGGGGCCCATTCGGGACCCTGCTGGGACAGGCCTGTTGACAGTTCCTTGGCACTGTTGTCTCAGCAGGAAGACATCAGTTGGAGTAACAGTGAGGCTGTGGAGGAGGACTGTCTGGTCAGTGGAGAGAGTGTAGTTGGAGAAGATTAGGCCTCACCTACGGGTCAGTGTGTTCCCAGAGCAGGCCTCAGCCCGTTGGCCTTAGTATTGTTAAAGGGAAAGGTCAGGTCCGACAGCCAGGCTAAGCCTATTAAACAACCTGCACTGCATCTTCCCGGAAACCTGACTGTGCTTTCTCTTAACTACCAAGCAGAGGGGAAAATTCAGCTTTGAACAGCTGAGGTCGGCCATATTCTGATGTGAATTTGAGACAAGAGCTAATTGAAAAAGAATATTAGTGTATACTCAATGAAAGCATTGCTATCATCTGTCTTTCTAATACAAGGCAGCACTTATGTATTGCCTGTTTCTTTTTTTTTTCAGTAAGCACTAATTCACTAATTGTTTTACAGCTGTGAGAGTTTTTTAATGGCGTGCTGAATGTGCCTGCTGGAGGTTTGCTCTAACAGATCCTACCGGTGTCGAACAAATCCTCCCATTTATATCCTTGCCGTGCTAAATGCTTATGTACTGCATTCATAAGGTCGTCTGAGCCTCAACACACTCCCATAAGTCTCCTTTAGCTGTAGTGATGGCTGGTGTCAGGGATGTCTGGTGAATGAAAGGAAACACAGGCAGATAGCGTTTGATCCGTGATGGAGATGAGTCCACATAGGAGTCGAGCTAGTGATTAATAACGCTGCATCTGGGTAAAAAGGATGTCATCCCCTGGACGTCTAATGAAAGCTCTTGAACATATCTGGGAGAGGCGATATGTTGACAGTGGATGATGCAAATGAGGCTAAATGTGAGAGGAAACCTGAAATGAATCACCCTGCAGTCTGTGTGTGTGTTTGCCCCGACCAGCAGCCAGCCATTTACGCCGTACAAAGCTCGGTGTGACACTCTCCCTCCTTTGTCTCAAACTGCTAACTGTATTTAATTTCACATCTTATCGGGCCATGCTTTGTCTGTCTGTGAGTCTCTGCGCAGTGGAGGCGACCCCCGGAGATAAACTCTGTCAGGCTCTGGGGTGATTTATTAAATTCTGATTTCTGTGAAGGACTTTAATGTCGAGGGGGTGGGAAGAGCAGGGGGTGTAGGAAGGGAGGGGTAGTGCGGGGGGAGAAAATATGTCGCAGGTGTCTCTGCCAGCTCCGGGCACTGTTCTCTCTCCATTACCAGCATTGTTAGGTATAGCCAGGCAGGAGAAAAGTGGGAATCTATGCTGAATTTCCTGTCTTTGTTGTGGCAGTGGGCTTGTTTTTCCCCTCTGTTCCAGACCAGAACAGCACTATCAAATCTCACTTGTTTGGACTGGAGATAGCAATTCGAGTGCGGGTCAGTTTCACTCGGGGCACGGGTCTCATATATTTTTCTGCTAATCTTCCCGAGCTCTGTCACCTGAATGGGACTTGAACTCTTTATCCAAATCTATTAAGTAAATCCTTTGACCTTATCCCTTCCTGATTTTTTAAATAAAGCCGAATGTCAGGACATGGGCGACATTTGAGATGATTTCAGCACAGCCTTTCGGGACTTGGTACCTCTATGTAAAATATTTTCCTTTTAAATACACTTCATAGGTCAATTGTGGCTTTACCCAAGATGACTGTGTTAATTTAAATATTATTTTATTCGTCTCAAATGCATCAGCTCCTCCTCCTTGAAACCTGTTTTACATTTCTCTTTCATATCACCTTAATCTAAATTGATGTGTTATCATACATGGATCTCTGAGGAAGGGATCAAATAATGACGGGTGCACGCTGATCTGTGTTTTTTTGAACATAATTTGTCTCTCAACATTATAAAATAGGCTTTAAAGCGAAGGTGCTTTTGGAATGACCTTTTTTCTCATGTTTTTTAAGCACAAAACCGAGCTATAAAAGTGCTCCTCTGATAACACTCAAGCATCAGGAGGTAATATTGGTGAGAGGGGCTTGTGACTTTCCCAAAGGGGTCTTTTCACTATGACACCTTGATTCGCTGAAACCATGAATAGATGATAAAGAGTTGTGGATTCCATATATTTATTTATTGCTTGTATTGAAGTTAATAAAAGGATGGGGGCTGTGATGCGTGAAGGGCTGCACGGGACAGGACTTTTTCTTTTAAACTATAGACAGCCGGGCTGAACGCATACATCACAGCCAAATGACAGCTACCCACACAAAGCAACGCCTTATATCAAATAGTTTACCGCTATCTTTCTTTTCCTCACCATTTTTCTTTTCCAACCAGGACATCTCCTACTTTTAGCTTGTCTTTTAAATCAAATCGAAATGATGAGTTTGCAAAACCAGAAAACTTTTTCCTAGACTTTCTCTTATTACAACACAAAAATTCTCAGCTTAAATACTCTTTTCCTCGTAGAGTTTATTTGACCTAGTATAAAAATCCGGGCTCTCAGTTTTTGATTGAGCGTGGCCGGGGATCTTCTAGGGCCGGCTCCTCAGATACCACATTTCCCTGTCTCTATTGTTCTCAAAGAGTCAGCATCTTTTGTCTTTGCCACTGATTTGTCTTTTGATCTGTGCGAGTGATTTATCTGCATGGAATCGTTTTTCTCTCTGTTCCCCCTCAGGAAATTTGGAATGAGGCTGGCCTAACCTTGCCAGGGCCAAACAAAGCCCGAGAGCTGATCTCATGTATTTTGATGCTGTTGGTGAAAACGACACACACTCAGCAAAATAGAAAGCATAATAGTATCATCTCAATTGCTGTGTATTTTTATTTGAAGTGGACATATTTTCTGAACTTTTTAAATGTTAGGAAATCGATTTAAATGGGCATTCAAAAACAGGTTTGTGATGTGTTTATGTTTGCCCAGAGTTTGGGGTAGTGGAGGGATTGGAGTTGACAACCCAGAGGGGATTGAAGCTGTTTGCCTTGTGTGCGCTTCTTCTTCTTCCTCTTTTTTTTTTTTCCAGTCACCCTCATGTGCAGCTGTTATAGCCCCCCCACCCCCTTTCCTTAGACTTCTACCAGCTGCCAGAAAGAGGCAGAGTGGGAAGGGTAGGAATAGGAGGTAAAAGGGAGGCGGAGGGAGGGGTAAACACAACTCAACACCTGCTGCCCGCTGAAGAGAAAGGTGTGTGCAGTCGACAGAGGAGCTGGGGAGTGGGGGGACCGATAGGTGGTTATAGGGAGGAGGCGACATGAGTACAAAAGCCTGAGAAATGTGTTAATGTAGGAGTGAGGATTGTGAGAAAAAAAAGCACAGGGGGGAGGACAGGTGCGGGGACATGCAGGTAATGTCGGCTACACTGTGTTTCCCTCATGGGCTGCTTATCTCTGTGGTGATCTCGGAAAAATACGCTAAATAGATTCCTAAGTCTCTTTGCTCCAGATGTTTACTGCTTGGCTTTGATTGTTTTTAGGTTTGAGGCCCGGTGTTTGTCTGAACTCAAACTGAGGAAACTTTTTTTTTTTCCCCTTTAGCAACACTAATTATTTTTCCATTGCAGCTCTTGTCACCAGTGAGAACTACTCACGTCCACACTGCTTACTTTCCAGGCTGCAAATAGAGCATGTAAGCATAAAGCTGTTGTTGATAGTATTTGCACAATTATCGTCTCAGACTAGATCATTTTCATTTTTCAGTGTACTTGTGAATTTTAAAGTGTGATATCGTTCACACTGCAATGATAAGATCAGCGCCCGAAGTGTATCTATGCAGAGGTATTTGATTGCTGTCCAAAATGTGTCTGTGCATTTAAATCAAACCAATCTTTTTAATCAACCATTTCACTGTATCAGAGAAGTCCAGAGTTCCCCCCTGTTCCGTTTGGGACTGAATTGTCAATTGGCTGACATTATCTAAACAAGAAATATTAAAACTAATTAAAGAAATGTCTCTGTAAAATCTTGATAAGGCTGAGGTTATTTTTTCCCCTTTCCGTCTCTCTCCCTCTCTGGCTGACTGCTGCGCTGTGTGCTCTGTTAGGAGACTTGCCACAGGCTTGTCTGAGCAGAGGAAGTTATGAAACTCCTACTGCCATATCATTTGCACAAGGAAGTTTCAGCCTGTTCCTCTGGCTCTGTTGACTGGAGTCCATAAAACAGCTTTATTAAAAATGACACTATTCCACTCTGTATTTGCTCAGTGGCTGCTCATCTAGATCAGGTCACATGTTGCTGTGTAGCGTGGCCAACAATAGACAGAGTTTATGACAGATAGCAGCTGTCTGGGCTGACTGTGTTGTGATAACATATTGCATACAGTACATCTCTACATCTGCAGCTTTCTCATTGAGATAATCTGCTTCTGTTTTCAACTGAAAACTGTCTCGACCACAATTCAGAAGCAAGTCAGCGCTGTTCCAATTTCCTGTGACCAACTGCATAGATAGTAAATCATAAAGCTGAACTGACACAGCAAACCTCTTGTACCAGTGCTACAGAATTTGTTTCACACAATTGATGTAACGTATTGCACAAGGTGAATACTTGAGTGAGGAAATGGCCCTGTGTTTCCTAACAAAACCTCATCTTGATAACAAAAATCTCAAAAGTACAGCAAGTCATTTAAGGTAAGTATGCATGTATGTTGTGTGTGCATGCCCATAACACTTCAGACAGAAAAGGCAGGGCCGAGCGTTCACATTTATGTTATGGCTGCCTCTTGTTTAGCTTTCCCACAGCCCCAGGCAACTGGAAGGCATCAAGGACACCTGGGTGCGACTTTATTAAAGTATGAAATGAGAGGTCAGTGACGCGACGGTCCCACACATGACATCCTGCTGCTGGTCTTTTCTTTTGTGCCTCCTCCCCTCAGCACAGGGCTCTGACGACTCCTCTATGAAAGTCTGTTTCATTAATCCCCCTGAGGGACCCCCTCAACTGCTCTTTCTGCTGCTGATACAAATTTAATTCCTGATAGGTCTGTTAGATGGAAGCCGCGTCTATCAAGGCTTTTAATTAATGTGGCACTACTCGCGGTGTATCGCAGTGTTTATCTGAAATTCATGACCAGGGCGAGGACGGACGGGATTGTTCAAAGATGGCTTGTTTTCCCTTTTTGGTTGAAATGTGAATTTTAATTAGACACGGTTGTTACTCTGAGGGGTTGTAAAAGGGGGCTCTGTGCTTGTTACAAGGCGGCATGTGTGCACGCTCTGCATTTGTGTGCTCAAGTAACTGCCAGAGCTTTATCTATTCTCCTACTGTCACACCTTTCCAATGTGTTTATTTTGTTTATTAATGTTCCACTATTTTGTAAGAAAACAATGTAGTGAATAGGTTCAGGAAAGTACCTACAAAAGTGTAGTTGACCAAATTCTTTAGGCTTCACTGTAAATCCACTGGCAGACAATGGACTGGCTGGACAACTGTTTGTATTGGCTGGCTATTTGCAGCCTAATAGCTGTATAGTGTCATTGTCAGGCTCTTATCATGGCAGCCACAGCCTTTTCTGACACACAGACACCTCATGGGTGTGTTTGCAAGTGCACTTTTCATGCTAATTAATTGAATTGTTGTTATTTTTGTGTATTTATTTTATGTTATGATTTTTTTAGACACAGATGCTAACACCAAGGTCCAATAACAGCTTTTTATTAGCTCTTGTCATTAGCACCTTGCCTCTTAGTGTGAGATCAAGAAAGGCCCATCTTTAGCTTTATCCTCACTCTCTAATTGTGTAGACAGTGCCCAGAGATAGTTTTGATGGAAGATTATCATTTGTGTTCTGTGCGTCACAGTGCTATCCTTGTCCCTGAGTGTCTTGCCTGTCTTGTTAATTTGTATGCTGTCCTTAATGGTTGTGTTTGGGTTAGTTCTGAGTAGCACAAAGGCTTTAATTGTGAGGTTTAACATTTTGCAATTAAAATCTCCCCTCGTTGCTCTGAGGAATGAATGAGCCGTCTTTGATGTGCTTTAATCAGCTCGAGATGTATTGTCGTTTAAGAAGCATAAAGATGCCAGATACATTTCTGATTTTAAATTGACACACTCTTGCACCTTTGAAGATGATATTCTTACCCTCCCCTGGCTTAAAGTAGAGAAAGCTCAATGCCTTGAACTCCACTCTCAAATTCTCTCAAATTCTGGGGCACAGATCTGTATCTGCCTCTATAAAGTGGCCAAACAGGATTAGGAAGAGGAGCGCTTCGATTTCACCAGGACCAAGAACGTACATTATGATTCACCAGAGCTTGACTAAAGATCTTAGATGCATACTGTGACAGTATCAGCTGTTATTTTCTCACCTGTTACAGTCCCTGTAAGACATACTTATATATCTATAGTCCTTGTTCACATTAACAAAATGAAAATGCAGATGATACAAACCTCTCTCCCGTGGTTTATCCCTGTTTTGTTGTTTTGTTGTAGAACAAAAACACTAATTAATTTCAGTGCAGAAAAAAATATTCTTATTGAAGAAAAAAAAGAAGTGTTTTGATGGAAGCTGATTGGGAGCATCTGGAGGCTGCTTTCAGAGGATGTAGCCCTGAATAAACAACCATAGCATTTAAGTACAACCCTCTCCTAGAAACTAAAAATCTCCCAGCAAGCAAATTAACGGGAGCAGGGATTTGGTAATAATGGAGCTTCTCAGCTTTTGTTTCACCGTGACAGATGGACAGTGTGTGCTCAAATTGAATTTGGCTTTAATTGCATTGTGGCGTTTATAATTTATCTGCTTCACAGATTTTGTTTACAGGTTTATGGGGTCTTGAAATGCGTGTTTGCTCTCTTTCCCTCTACTTCTCTGTGTGTGTGTTTGTGTGTGTGCATGTCGGCAGGATCCTTTTTCATCCTCCGCTACAGCGGGATAAAGGACACTGTAATTCTCTGAGAGTGTGGTGTTCATTACTGTAGCAGTTTGCCCTCCAGGGTGAATGTGTTCAATAAGCGAGATTGTCTTTTTTCCAATATACACTTAAACGGTATAAGATTGCAAATGTAAGCTCCGCAATGCCCGTCTGCTTCAACGCTGCATGTTCAAATCATTTTTGATCACGTGGATTGGTGAACACAATATAATCAAATCTTTCTTCTTTTGAATAATGTGTGCACATGCCCACAAGGACATTAGCACATGAGAGGGCAGGCTGGCACATAGTTATGGCACAAAGTGGTCCAGAAAGCAGCTTCTCTCATGGGGGCTCGTATGTGTAATTCTACATATGTTCTTCAGGGCTTCTGCTTTTATACAAATAGACACTTGAGAAAGAACATTCAGAAAAAGAAGCCAAGCCGGAAATTGAGACACTCTTTCAAAATGCAGCGATTACTCAAATCTCATTCTGGACACGGTTATACAGCTTCAGCTTTGTCTCATTAATTTGTGTAATATTTCTCCTTTCCTTTCCTCTCTTCCGACACGCAGCATCTCTGTGTGCGCCAATAAAGATTATATGCTTGTCTCCTGCTCCATCTAGCTCTGCTCTCCTCTCCTTATCCTAGCCTTTGCCACCCTCTAATTGATGCACCCCTGCCAATTTACACTTCAGCCCTGCCTCTGACCCCTATTAACTACCTGGCCTCACTCTCCCAGGGAAAGCACAGTGTTCAGGGAGAATCCACCATCTCACCCCCCTACCTGCCCCAATCAACTCCTCTTAAGGCTCGCCGCTAAACACATTTTCATACTCAGCGAGCGAGAGAACTCCACTTTACGCCAACTTTTATCTGGATGAGTGAAAAGGATAAGCCAAGCTGTGCTGCAGCTTTTTTCCTACCCCTTTCTCTTAAATGGGCTCCACAACAGCAAGCACTTTATCACAGCAAGCCTCACGGTCATTTTACAAAAGGTTATTTATTTATTTATTTTTTTATTTTCCCCTACTTTTTTCTGTCCTTAGATTACTGTCCTAGTAACACTGCACCAGCCACTTGTCATTGTCTGTTTTTCACTTGTCCTAGATTGAGAGTATTTTGAGGAATGTCCGCTCTGTTCTGTGTTACCTGTCCCTGAAGTGGGCCCATTTGGGTTGTGAGTGAGAAAGAAAGAAATCCATGTGCTTCAACAGCACTAAATCTGTCGCTATCTTCTGAGGTGTATTTGTAGTGGGCTTAGCCAAGCAGTCCAGCTCCTAGTTTCACTTGACCTGATGGTATGTCATTGTGAATGTTCTCCAGGGGTCCAGACTCTGTGCTGATTAAAGGACAACGGATAATCATGTGTGTATGCTGATTGTCTATGTTTAGATTGAGATAAAATGGCCAAGTGGAGTGGACAAATTTAGAAAAAGAGTAAACGGACACTGCAGAGAAGGCTTTAGTCACGTAGGAGCAGCAGACATGGTATGTGTACAGGGTAATGAAGTAGGGAATCATTCTGTGTTCTCGATTAACAGTAATCACAAAGCAACTGAAGCGTGAAAAATGAATTTGTTTCTTCCAATGCATAACAGTTTCTGAACACACACTGCAAACTTATTAATTATACAGCACTGTTGAGCTAGCAGAATAATATTTTTTAATGAAGTCAAGTGTTGTCTGCTTAATTGTACACTTCTGTGTATGGTGTCTTCTCATTGCAGCTAAAAAGTCTAAGGAAACCTGGCAGTTACTTTTAGCCTTTTCCCTGAGCTCCACTGTGTAGCATTGTGGCTTTTTAGCCACTTTTCTCTGGGCAAATTGTTTTTGTGACCCATGGAATGTTAGAGGAAATGCTTCTTTCTCATTGGCGGTCCCCCGGGTGTGGAGGCCATGGCCCCTGTCATCGGCCCCAGTGCACACACCAACACGCAGACACACACATGCACACGCGGGATCACTCTTTGCAAAGAGGAAAGCTATCCACTGCAGGAGAGGGACCTCCAGTCCTTTTTATAGCACCAATACTTTCCCTAGGCTCCCAGACGTGACATCACAACAACCAGAGATCATTTTCAGTATCATCATTGCTACACCTTCTTTCTAGAGATTACTCTTTGTATAGAGTCGTCATTATTTAACAGTTATTACAAAGACTTGATATTATATCAACTCCCTGAAAGAGAAGTCCAAAAGTAATAATGAGCAGTCCCAATTTGAAAAGAATTTTCCCTGAATGGGCGCTCAAATATGCTCCTCAGATCAATTAAGTGTTTACAGCCTGTAAGAATCAGCAGCACAATAGAGAAGCTGTCTCTTCTGGACCCCGGAGGCTACCATAGCAATGTTTCATTAAGTGCACTCACTCCTGTGGCCCCCTATAAACACACATTAATTAAAGGCACACAGAAACACAGTCTCTGAGCTTGCACTATGGTAATGATGATATGACCCCAAAAGGAGAGCTGCACCAGAGGTCAGAGAATAAAAGCAGCAAGTGTTTAATGCCAGAGCCTGGCTGATCCACAGAAACACCATCTTAACTGGTCCAATTCAAATTAGGCCAAGATTTGCTTAACTGGCTAATTTAGATGTGCATGAATGTCAGTTCACTTCCAGCAGAGAATGTGGTCCAAGGTGTGTTTCCCCCTTTCCTAAAAATAATACGAGGTTGTGCTTGACAATTAAAGTCAATGTCTGACATTATGATTCATGCACACAAAAAATGAAAATGACCTATAGTAATATTTACAAAATGTTATCGTTTTTTTCATTTTTTTACATTAAAATGTTTTTTTGTTTTTTTTTAAATAGCACTAACTTTCTTTAAAAAACCTGATGAATATTGTAATATGCAGTCACTGATTCAGAATAAGTACCCCCCCCTCCCCAAATCATTATAGTTTCAATAGCAGTCACTCCCTATAGACAATTTACTAGATTTGACAGTGGCAAATGGGTATCATCAATATGGTCCCAAACATTGACATTTTCTTTGGTGGGCTAAGTAGAAAGTCCCATCCCATCCTCTCAAGATCTGCAGCTAGAGGCCAGGGGGCTGGTATCCATCTTCGTAACAGTGACTATGTCGGAGGAGGAGGTGAAGGAAGAGGAGGCGAAGAGATGGTGGGGAGGGAGGCAGCATGTCAATGAGCCTGCCCAGTGTCACTGAGCACCACACAGAACAGCCATCTGGAGAATCAAAGACTCCTACCATCTGGCTGCCTCACCCACACTCTACCCCCACAGAATAAAAATCAAGCAGATAGGACTTGCCATAATGCTCTATGGCCTTTTAGTGGGAGAAAAGTCAGGTAAAACTGCAATCAAGTTATGAAAATACCAAAAAGAATTTACCTAAAGAATAGACATTTATTGACCCCAAGTGTGACAGCTCACTGAAAGGTGTTGCTGCATCTATGTACTCATTATTGCCCCTAAAAGTTTACCTTTTTTAGGGACAGTAATGTCAACATTTTCTACTGCAGGAAATCATTTCATAGTCTAGTTCTAGTTCCTGATGTTTGCGATTATGTTTGAGATTTTATAATAGCTTTAAT
Organism: Rhyacichthys aspro; assembly: GCA_036850595.1. Lineage (NCBI taxonomy): Eukaryota > Metazoa > Chordata > Actinopteri > Gobiiformes > Rhyacichthyidae > Rhyacichthys > Rhyacichthys aspro. Next base: position 11,682,355 of record CM072168.1, read on the forward strand.
TTGATGATTCTGGGTAAAACCTACAAAAGAGGTTGAAAGACTATCAAAGACTTCCTTAACAGTGGTTCAGTCTTGCTGAGTGGGCCTTCAAAGTCTTGTTCTAAATTATGTATGCTTTGTAAGTATGTATTTGGCAGGACTGGATTCACTAAGGAGGAGGGATAGATGCTAAAAAGTCATCAGCCATATTCTAAAAAGCCATTTCCGTGTTGCTGAGGTTCCATTGTTTACAGGGCTTTGATGGAGAGGTGCTCTGATCGCCACTAGCTGCTTCTCCTCTTCTCTCTTTTTCTTCCCCCCTCTTAGTTTGAGAGAAATCTCCTGACGCTGTAAAATGGGCAATGATGACATATGTGGATGCAGGCCTGTTCATATCTTTGTGGGGCCTTTAGGGAAATAAATATCTGAGAACATTCAGTGAAATGAAGCTCACTCAATAAATCACCATGACACAATAAACACTTCTGGCACATGAGCGCCCCCCTACCCACCATCCCCTGGTGCCCAGCCCCCTCACACACAGACACACAAACACGCATGCATAGACATACTCTGCACTCAGACACCACCTACCTCTCCCCGCCTCTTCTTGTGCTACCAAATGGTGCCTCCCCACAGGCCAGTAAATCAAATCCCAGCACAAATACAGTGGGAATTTATTTGGAATGGGCTTTTGTTCTCTTTAACGCCTGATTGTTAGGCCGACGAGGTCGCGTGATAAATTTTGAGCAGGTTCTTTCTGTTTTGTGCGTTTGTTGATGTAACGTAACAAGAGTCACATTGTCTTTGAACTCTACATTTGAAAGAAAAGCTAAATGAGCATATCTCCAAACTTATGATTTTAATTTGAAAATGTATCTCCCACTTTTCCCCCACAAAATAGTTGATGACTTATATTGAGCTAAAGACTGCAAGTTTCTTTGGTACGTGAAGCCATACAAATGATTAGCACACAATTGCTACGTAAAATCATTCATTCATTCTACCGCTTATCCCATTTGTGGGGTCATGGGTGGCTGGAGCCTATCCCAGCAGCTTTGGGCCTTAGGCAGGGTACACCCTGGACAGTGGCCAGTTCGTCGCAGGCTACGTAAAATGTCATTTTTATTCAAACTGAACTGAACTAGCTATTTTGACGTTATAAATTATAGGTTTCAGCACTTTTGTTGCAGTACTTCAAGTGGCCACTGGGGAAATTTGTGTGATCACAAGCCAAGTGAAAGCAAAAGTTGAAAAAACAATCATATCTTTGATCTGAACTAGTAAAATGTATGTCGTGACAGTTTTTTTAAATGATGAACCAATAAAATGAATGAATCGATGGAAAAAGGATGGCTGTGGTGTGAACAGTGTGGCCTGTCATGTTCTGAGTGACACTGCAGCTCAGCTTTTCCTTTGGCTCATAAACTCGACACCAGTCACTCTCAAATGGCAGTCACTGTTATTGCAGCCATAATATAAGCAGTAATATAACACAGTCTAATTGGTTTATCAGTGTTTGCTATGGTAACTCCCATAGAAACAGTCCTTTAAACAATTATATTTGTTAAACTGCAGCACAGGACATATTTTGCTTTATCTTTGGGCACTGTAGATATGATTGCTCACTGTTATAAATGGCACATAGTTAGTACACGGAGAGAAAGACATTGTTTACACTAGGCCTCATGTGGTGAATCTGTCCAGTGTAAGGTAATCTGCAGTAATAAGCTCCATTTGTTTTGTTTAGCTTTTAAGCTGAGGCAGAGAGGAAGGGAGAGGGGAGAGGGAGAAAAAAATCTCATTTCAAATCCTACCCACCTTCTTATCTCTATTTGTTCAGTTGTTTTTAATGCCACATACTGAAAGAATTTCAATGGCTGTTTTGCCATGAAGTCATTTGTTATCCTTCAGCGGGCTTTCGTCTCCCTATTGTGTGACAGCCCCCGAGTGCTTGAATCCTCCAGATGGAGCAGGTCAGACACACACAGACTGTTCAGTAACATGCACAAGAATACACATACACACACTTCCAACACAGGTTCACTCAAACACTTTCCTTTCAATGCTTGACATAGATCTTCTTGCCATGTGACATATACCAAAATGATAATGTCATTTTTGGCAATTTGTCTTGCTTCCACTTTTTTGTTGTTGTTAAAGTGACTGTTAAGTGCGGCTGGCAGTCATACAGCTCATGTCATGTTTACAAACAGCCAAAATGAAAATGTTTCAACAGTATTTCATTTTACGCATATTGTCACTTGGCCTGTTATTCACTTACAGATTTCCCCTCCAAAGAGACTTGCCCAAGCCTAACAGAACAGATGCATCTGCTTTGTCGTCTTTGGCAATTTCACTCATTGAAGGAGTTTTGCCCAAAAACACAGTGTGATTTGCTTTATTCCTGACATGAAACACTATGGTTTCTTGTTTACTCCCTGCTTAGTGACTGTAATATGTTATTCTCTCAAAAGTCTTTTATCTGATTTCTTATGTTTTTTTTCTCTCCTTTCTTTCTATGTTGTGTCCTGTTTTTCTCTGGTTGGACCCTCTCTTCTCCAGGTAAGTAGACTCACCTGACCAAAAAACACAAACATTTCAATTAATTTACAGTATAATTTGATATTGTTTATTAAAATCATTTATAAAGCACTAACTGCTTTACAAAAACATTCTCAGTCATGCCTCCCTGATTCACAGATGGCCTGCAAGTGTACACATTCACTGCATGAGAGATTCTAATATAAAGCCCAGTTCCAGGAAAAGTATATAATAACATTTCATCTGAAAACAACAGGTGTGATTCACAGTGATCATTCAGTCTAGCTTGCCAGCGATGGTAATAAAGGTAAGAGCAGGTTCCATAACAAGTAGAACATAATAACCGTAACAGCCGTCCTTAAATGATTTGATTGACTCACGCTAGACCTCATCGCTCTATTTTAAACCTAATGGAGTCTGGGTATAATTTGACCAAGCCTTGATTGACAGCCCCTTTCTCTATCTCAACAGTAACCCCTGACGGTGTACATTAGAGGCGGATTAAAGCAAGGCGCTAACGCATATTAAAAAATTAAGCTAAGCCAGTGGACTGGCAAAGCTCTTTTTTCCCCCTCTCTGTTCTATGTACCTTTTTAGGATGGTCTTGCATAAATATTTCAATGCCATCAAGCAGTGATAGTGACTTGTTAATACAGTTGAAACTTGTGGAGGAAATGAACTGACAAAGTGCAGCAGGCCACAAAGGAAGAACTGATAGGCCAATACCCCCTCCACTGACCTGCGCAGAACATCAAATACAATGCAACCTTCATAAGCAGTGATTTATTTGTCAAAATGCCTCACTTTTGTTTAGAGCCTGTATCACTGTGCCTAAAGCCCTGGCATATTTAAGAGGGCTGTGCTAGGTTTTCCTGCGGCAGGATACCACTGCTATTGTACGGCTTCAGCTGCTGTAAATAGTTGTAAATCTTTAGAGTTGCATTTATTCTAGCATGACACCAAAGCCTCCCACTCAGAATGATTGAATGTAACTTATTTGATTCTGCTTCCCTTCATTTGGGGATTTTGTGAAGAGTCTGGTTTTGAAGACAATGAACTAACAAAAGATTGTTTTAACAGCTGCATGTCTTTGATTACATGCTTCTTTGAAGTATCACTTTAACTTAGCCTTTGAACTTGGATAGAGATCACAAATGAATAGAGCCTCTTTTTGATGTAAGAGGAGGGGATTTTATTGTTGAAATGTTCATAAACTGCTCCCGAGCATTTAGAGAACAAGTTCAGTGTTGATTTTTAAATTGAGGGGGGTGACAGTGGGTTTAAACAGAGACGAGGGAGAATACAACTTGGTTCGTGTTTTCATGTTCTGTTGTGCAATGACAGGAAAAAGAAAAACAAACTTTTTTGCTTTCCTTTTTATAACATTAAAGCCTTTCATTTAGTGGGCCCTACAACATACCATCCATATGTTTGACTTAATAATATCACATTTCCTTCTCATAAAACTGTTGCATGTGCTCCGAAGCCAGTGCGTTGCTTGTTGCTTTTGACAGCAGGAAAAATGTTCACTGGATGTACATGTTGCATTGGACAAAACTCAAATTCTATTAAAGGATTAAGTAATTGAACACTAATCTAAAAGACTGGGGGTTTCTGTTCTTTGGTAATGCCTTTAATCTTGGCACAGTTTTCAAAAAGGCAGTGGAGGGAAAGCAGATTAGTTCAATTTCATGTATTTTTAGGGAGAACTACACTAGCTTTGGCTGGATTACTGTTAAATCAGTGAATTGAAATATAATGATGCTAAGTGTAACAATTTGCTTATATAGTACATGCCACTGTATTAACTCTCTTTTAACATAAAATATTACACAGACTCTTTTCATCTGTGAAAGTCCCCACATTACATCACATTTGCACAATTTAGAAATAAAAGCACCTCCGCTATTGTGTTCCTAAAAAGTAATTTTCAAATTAATCATGCTCCAGATCCACCACCATTGTTCTTCTTCTCCTGTTACCATTAACAATAAAGAAACAAAAGTTGGAAAAACTGCGTGTCCTACATCTGTCATTGTCATTGAGAGACTGGCCATAATACTTTATTTATATTCTGCTCTGGAGATATGTGCTTTCTGTTATAACTGTTCATTGATTCAAGGGCAGACAAATACAGTATACCCCCAACACCCTACATGACCCACATAGGACCATGTGTGAAATCCTCCATCCATTAAAATAATGTCACAGATACAAATAAACTCCACGTTACATTAGTTTACCCTTGCAGCTCATTGGTATTACATTTTTGAATGCCGCCCTGTCGTCCACTCAATCTCTTCTCGCCTTCTGTGCGTTCTTGATATAAATAGACAGGCGTTTAGATGTCTGAAGTGGGCGAGTTAGAATCAAAAAGAGGAAGAGAAAATTTAGATATTTTTAAATGATGTCCTACATTTTGTCAGCTAAAATCAGGATATTGCCTGAGCGGGAAGAAGCCATGTTCTTCAGTTGTCAAAAGGCAGTAAGTAATGATTAAAATAGCAGTGTGAAACGCGGGGAGATTAAAGTGATGCTAATGATAAGTGAGAGAAGAAAAGGGCAAGCTATATTTTAATTCCTGGGAGAATGGTTAATGACTTCTATTGCCTGAGATTAAACTAAACCTGTCTCATCAGCTTTTTCTGCTCGCTGAGGAAAAAAGCCCCCTGCACTTTAATTTATTAAACTCTTTTAAGGAAGCACATTGATCTACATAGGTTAAACTTTCAAAATTTGGGCAAAAGATGCCCCATAAAGCTGTCATACAGGGCAAAGCTGTTGAGTTGCTCAAGGCGGACTATAAAGAATTCATTATCTCCAAACTGCCACATTTAATCAGAAAATATCAATTATTTAAAAGGGGAGGATTGCTTCTGTTTAGAGCATCAGGTTTTACTGACACACTGCATTATACTGACACATTGAATATATATTTTTTCTGCTGTCACTGCTGTTCAGCTGTGAACTTTCCCATTCTAAATGCCCTTTCTTTGTATCTTTAGTTCTGAAACCATGCATTTGGCCACTGTAAGTAGACCCATATAATCACATCAAGACCAAAATATCATCCTACAAGTAAAATGTTTATCTCCTGTTTTCAGCTTGCAGCTAGAGCTGTAAGGCTTGCTGCCGTGAAAATGTTTTCACATTGGCATTAAGCACAGAGGCACTGGTGACCTCCGTAATGAAATGTATGGTACTGTTGACATGGCATTACAGCGATTCAACACTGTTCATTAATCTTTGTTTTGCTCCAACCCTTCTGGCATGTCCTTCGCCAAGGTACGCAGCAATGCCAGAAATTGTAAGGCTCACCACATATTTCTGATGGCAATTAGCATGCATTCCGATCCACTGAGCCCCTCGCATAACAGACCAATCCGTACTGCAGCCAGAGTCTTTATCAGCACCCGGGTGATAGGAGTCATTGAACATTCTGCTGACAGCAGATTATTTTTGTTTTTATACAGATGTCAGGCTTGAGTAGGTGGTGTTTTCCACTCTTTCGAGGGGACTATGGGCCCCTTGTACTCACCATTATTTGCAGAAAGTCTCACCAAATTAGTACCACTTCTCACTCCTTCTTATGCTTTTCCTCTTCCATGATTCTTTATCTTCACTTCTGCCATTTCAAGTCTGAAAATAGGTCTGATATTTAAAGCAGTGGGAAAGAGTAACTGTCATCTCTTAGTGGACATGTAACAACAACACTTCACCGATTGTGTGCCTTCAAATCCTCAGTGGATCTGTCAGCAGATCGCCGGTGTGCAATTAATAAGCCATTTACCTCAAATATCACACTTCTTGAAGAGGCACGTGAGAGAAATTTTCCATGAATTCAATGAGGAACAGAAGAGCATTTTCAAAGCGCCAAATGATACTTCATATTGGCGTAGTAACTGTGATACTGATCGATATCATCAATGGCTGCTGCTCCAGTGCAGAATTTGATCCAGGAGACTTGTGGAAATGTTCACGCTTTTGTCAGACACAATGTAATCTCTTCTTTTAAATCAATGACACTTTTAATGCTCGGGTTTCATTTCAAATTTAGATGGTAACACTGCTCTATGTGCTTCTACAGCACATACTGTAATTTATAGTCTTCAAAAACATGAATGTGCCGTCAGCTGAGTTAACACTCAAACCGTCAAGTGTTTTCAACCCGCTTATGGCCGGCTTTCTAAAATGTGAAAATGTTTCATACAAAATACATATAATTATTCTATAATATTGTCTCCAACAGTGTTATTTAAATGCCATAGTAGCCCAGGATTTGCCTTCCACATAATAATGAGCACTAAAAGATGGTTTGTGGGGCGAGGTTTTTTTGCAAAGATTTGTCCCGAAATCCTGCAAATTATACCTTTAACAAAGTGGAGACAGTAACTGAAGAAAACTTCAAAAAGCTGTTACAAGCTGCTGCAGTGTCATTTTTTTCACAGGAAGTGCTTTACATGTTGAAGTATGTAGATATTTTTCTTCCATAAGTATTGTTACACATATCAGTGATTTTACACAGAACTGTGAATTACATAAATGTTTACCTAATATTGTACTGTCATAATATGGTTTGTATAATTCATTCTGTATGATGTTGAATTTAAATGTGTGGCAATTGGAACAAATTTACAAATTTCCCTTTGTAATTTTATCCATTTTGATATATGCCTGAAGTCATGGAAACTCTGTCTGTGTGTTATTTTGTTGACATATTTAGGATGAAATGATTCCCTTTCTTTGAAATATCATCTCTGTTTCTGGGGACACATTACAATAATGCATTAAGAAATCACATTAATAATGCACATATTTTGTCACATTTATAACTATCCCCTAGACATCAACATGTCACAGTTGTTGTTAGATCCCTTTTGGTTTCAATTAAAATCTCGCTGAGGCAATAAAAATAGCCAATTAAATTGGAGCAGGCTCTTCAGAGGTACAATTGGTCTGATTAGATTAACCTTGAACATCAATTAGTGTTAAAAATAAACTTAAATGTATATTAATAACTGCCCACCACACGTAAAGCTAAACCATACTACACTTGTATCGCTCATTACCCCTGTATTGATTCTGCTAGTGTCATTATTAGACTTGATTAGACTGTGTTACCATTTATTTCCTGCATGCTTATTTGTAGCTTAATTATTTACCCAAGTATTTTCTAGCGCACTCATCGTGAAACATGGAGGCTTCATTATCTAATTACACGAGTGTTTTTCCAAGTTACAGTAAACAATGGAGATGTAATGATGTATAACAGGTGTCTCTCTGCATATCAGTCAAGCCTCAAAAGCGCGCTCACAATGCAGCTTTTACAGCTGTCACTTACTCTTGCCTTTTTCACTTTCTGTCTGTCACACAAGCGCACACATAGACGCTCACCCCCTTCAATCGCTTCGCCGGAGTGTCAAGCTTTTCTCACTCTACCAGTACTTGTTTGGCTGCCATCAGTAATCCCCATCCCACCTGGTAACTGAGGGGCTGTACATCCAAATGCTAAAAATACTCAGCTCACACTAATGTCACACCCCTCTGCCATTTCCAGCACCCGGTTCCTAAAGCCCTGGTGCTAGTGTGAAAGGAGGGAGCAAAGCAGACATCTTTGTAATTCTTTTAATAACATGTGTAAATGGGCAAGGGGCCTATCGGTCTTTATCAGTCCAGGCGAGCGAAGCCAAGCAGCTGATACCTCCTAGGGGCTGGGAAATGCCTGATTCATCTAACAGGCTGTGAAGCTGATTAATTTCACTCTTCATTAAGAATGTGTTGTGGCGTCTACTCTGGACTTGGAGCTCTACCCAACACTCTAGTCTTGGTCATCTCTTTGGCCTCTTATCCAAGTCTTCTTTTTTTCCTGGCCAACAGCGGCCACCCTCCTCCCCCTCCTGCTCCTCGTCTCTTTGCGCCCTTGGCAAATGAAAGGTCAAAGACGCTGCAGTGATTAATGAGCAGTAGACTCTGGGATCTCTCTGTCAACCCCCCACCAGTCGCCCCCCCTCCCTGCCCTCGCCGCTTCTCGCATTATTTCATCTGCTAATCTCGCACAACACTACTTAGTATGTCGCCAAGAAAACAACGCTAACTCTGAAGAACTTTTTTGTCTGTGAAAGAGTCACAACAAAGCAGACAAAAGTGGGCCGAGCACTATCAAGGTACGGCGTAGGGGGAAAAGATGAATGTTTTTAGGTGCTGTTGTGTAAATGGCAGCCCACTTCAGTCTTGCTTTTCAACTCAAGATTCTGTGACCAAGTCTAATGATTTTACTAGTGTACTCTGAGCACAAAAAGGTCCACTTCAGGAGCTCGGTGGTTCCATGGAGTTGCTGAATGTGATCGGTGGTACTCCTTTCTCAGCTTAGATGACACTTCACGGACTCTGACCAACTGTTTATTTGAAAAGGTAATGAAATATTTACTCTTGGTTGCAGCACAGATTAGCAGCCGTAATTGACTGCAACACACAAGTATGTGTGCATTTTATAGAGAGGGAGAGAGAGAGACTTAGAGGGCCCCTCGTGTTTGAATGCAGATCTTCAGCACACAATAGGCCTGTTAGTGCGGCTGAGTTTCTGCCTGTCACTTTCTCTCCACATGTTGCTTTTTCTTTCAGAGATAAGTGGGCCTAATGCTGAACAAATAGTGGAAATCAGAAGCCACTGAGAATCATTTGCCTCTGCTTTTCCCATGGCTCCCAAATAGACACCCAGACTCACAGACGGAGGGAGTAGTGACGAGAGAGAGGGGCGATGGAACAGAAAAGGGGGGGAAACAGAAACAAGAAGAAAGAAAAAACAAACTCAATGAGCAAAACAATTTTGTCACCACTAGCAGATCCAATTGAAAAGTCTCCTGGACGGGGAAGAGCTGGACTTGTCAGATCAGACCATGGCAATGAATAGATCCAAGCGGGTTCAATTGGCATCAGGTGTGGGCTTCCCCTGGCCGGTGATAGGCTCCCACATTGTGCTGGCTAGACATTTGGCCATTTTCAAATATAATGGGAGAAATGAATGCAAATGAGTGAGTGGACTGAAATGTATTTAAATGCAGATTGAATGGGGGGCTCTGCGTAGCGCCTGATAACAAGTTGCTTTAGGAGAAGGGCCACATTGTGTTGGATCATCCCTCCAACCCCCACCACTGCCATCCCCAGACCAGCAGTCCTGTTCTCTCTCCCTCTGTCGCACTTGTTTCTCATAAGGGGCCATTGTTCACTGGGTAAACTCTCTCAAAAGTATTTACATTACACATTTATTTGAATTTCAAATATTTTGCCAGCTTTTTCTCTTACGTGTGTGGAACCTGCAGCTGGCTGCCTTGGGCTATCCAGTAAAACAGTAATTGTAGGGGGACGGGGGCTGAGGCAACAAAGAAAAAAAGAGGGGTTCAATCATTAATGATAATGTTGCTTATGTCCATAGCCTCATTAGAAGCAGTGTAGCAGCAGAAGCATGTGTTTCACAAACATGTTTCCCCCTGCCCACTGCTGGTCGACCGCTAGCCCACGGCGATCCATCTTCTCAAACGTCTCCTTCCCATATTTAAGGAGCTCTCGTTACAGCCTTTCCCAGACCTGTGAATTTATGGTGCACTCCAAGCGGTTAGCATAATCGCCTAGAATGCAGTCATTTCAGAGGGAATGTGGGAATTAGGGCAGGAGAGAAAAGAAAAGCTGTTGGTGTGTTAATTGAATTTCATAAGAATCCTTCAGAGCAGCCCTGCCTTGTTCACAGTGCGGTGTGGACGCAAATTAAATTCTCCCACAATATATTTTTTTTCTCTTAATTTTATTTTTGTTGATTTTCAAAGGCATAATTGAAAAAGACCCATCCTTGAAGGAGCATTTAGAGATACTTGTATACACTTTCTTCACTCTCTGATCTGCAAATAAAACAAGTGTGGAGAAACAAGAGGGTTGTTTCTTTGCATGAATTAAACAGCTTTTTGTTTTTTCTCATCTGCATTAAAAATACAATTTACATGCAATTAAATCTGATTAATTAGTGACACTAACCTCTGCCCGTCCTGTGTGAACATAATGAATGATGCATTTCAGTGTCAACAAACTCATGTTTACTTCAAGTTTGTGTTCATCAAGAACCATCATTATATTATATATTAAATACATTATATAAAGAAATTGGAAATTAGACTAGAATTAGAATGTAAAAACTTTCACTCTATGAAACATAAAGACAGTGTTGCCTTGTGGGAATTTTCTGACTTACTTAAATGCAGGATCATATTCATAGTGCGATTTTTTTTTGTGTTGGCCCTGTTAGCATATGGGGGCAGCTGGGGCATTGCTGCGGAGATGTTTCAGTGTCCAGAAGTTTCCATGCAATGATTAATAGGAAGGGTAATGTAGTGGGGAAATGAGTAAACACTCCCTTGCTCCTGGCTTTGTGCTTCAACGGCTTGATGACAAGGGCAGAGCAAGGTGAGAATTAAACAGACCCACCGAAGAAGAGAAAAGGGAGAAAAGGCGAGCAATGGGCTGGAGGGAGGAGTGAAGCATGACAGACCTGGCCAGTGAGTAGGAGTGAGTGGGAAAAAAAGGCCGCCCTGACAAAAGTGGAAGTTTCTCCTGAAGAAGAATAATTAAAAGCGCTCAAGGGAGGGCAGTTTTAATTTCACATGTAAGGGGCTAAAGATTTCATTTAAAGGCGCGGTGAGCAGAGAGGAGGTTAATAAGATGAACAAAGCAGGGAATGTGAGAACATACAGTGTGAGGAAGCACGTTGGACTTTCACCTGACACGTTTTTAATTATTGAACCTTTGATATTTCTCTTTAAAAAAGAAGGGGTAAAAAAGAGGAGATTAACTGATTAATGGTCACGGTAACAATTACTCACTCTGGAGGAAATAGATGTAACTTCCCTCAGTAACAACGAAGTGTGCGGAAGCATGTCACTGGAGCTAAAAGTGCTCCATTCTCGCTGGCGGTCTGAGTAACTGCCTACTGGGAACATAACAGAGCATTGCATAATGTCTCCTTCTAAAAAAGTGAACTAGCTTCTACAGTCAAATGCGTGCTCTTGATCACTGAAATCTCGCTCCATTAGTGCTATCTGAAGTTGATGTGTCCCAATTATCATAATAAGATCAGCTTGGTCCCATACTCCATGGGACTCCAAACTCTCTTACTGCCACAAAATGATCAAAAGGACTTTGTGAACTAGACCCAGAGTCCCAGCTGTGGGCTGATTTGTTCAGTAGTGTTGAAAAAAGCACTTTAATTGAATATGATGTATTTCTTTTTCTTGTACTTTTAGGCCTGCTATGAACAACAGAGATATGCTACTGCTTCTCATCTTGGCTGCATATCGACCCAAGAAAACGGTTCTTTACTTAGATCACTATTCAAGAGTATAATACATTTCAGTGTTTGCCAAAGTGCATTCCTCTAATTGACTTCTTCTTCATGATGCCAACAGCATGCTCTACAATCCCTCCTTGTCCCCTGCACTCATCCTTCTGTTTGAAATCATTAGTATTGTCAGCGTAGAGCATGGGAATGACGAGCCTGCTCCCATCCCAAAAACTCCTGCTCCCCTCCTGCCGCTGCGTCAAACTGCACTCACACTGCGCTTGACACTTATGTATTATATGTTTATCAGTCTCTAATGAAACACTGACAAGTCCTCTGCACAAGGGATACTGTGTTCCATTAATAGCCTTTAACGAACCTTGGGCACTCACAAAAAGACTGGTCCTATTGCAGCTGACAGCAGAGGGGCCCTCAGCTCCGGCCCCCTGGAGAGGGAAGATATTACGAGTTAGCAACGTCTGCGCTCTCTCTCCCCCCTCTATATGCATGCGTCTCCCTTGGAAGTAAAAGGTGTCTTATTCTATTTCTTCAGGCACACGTTACTTGACCACGGTGTTTAGCATGGAGCTTGACAAAGGGAACTGTGTCAGTTAATTTGTCAGCCAGTGTTTGTGATTGATTTATTCATCTAGGGCTCAACAAATGTTTGTACTGTGATGAATCCCCTGAACCATAATTTACTGCAAATTAAACTCTAATGACAAAGACACACACATACACCACTGTAGTGCTTGATTAAAACACTGCGTATTTGGCCTATTTCAGCCAAGGAGCTCTGGCCACTCCTCATGAGACATTTATCAAATCACTTACATTGACCTTTATTTTACCAAAGTTACATTGCCTTAATTACATGCCATTTTTACAGTTTTGCTTTTTCAAACTTAAATCTTCCCTTTAAAAGCTGCATCTCCCATGTGAGAAGCCCTGCAACCTCTCTATTAAAAAGTGACAAAACATTTGTTCTCACTAGAAATAATGGTCTGTAACATCCTCTAAAGTGATTCACAGTTTATTTGCAAGTCCGTCGCTGTGTCGAACGAGGGGGTTACGACTGCGTCACACATATGGATAATTTTAAGCAGATGCATCTGGCGTGGCTACCATGCTATGATTAGTTTCCACAGCATTTGTGAGTGTGTAAACCATCGGCGACATGGATGAAATATAGCCTAGGTTCACTGGGAGTGCAGAGAGAAGAAATGTACCCCATCTGTAATACACTGTGTAGACTAATATCAGCTCCTTTTCTCTGATATTGCAGTGAGATATCGATCTGGTAAAATTGTCCCATATTGGAGCTGTCTGTTGTGATATTCATCATGCTGTCACCTCTCCCCAGCACCTACGCGTTATTAGAAACCCGGGTTTGAAGAGGTTGAAGGGTTTTAGTCTCCGAGATGTAGCAAACAATTCATCATAAGGGAGAGAGAGACAGAGAGAAAAAAGAATTCAGGTGAGGTGATGCTCAGCTATAAGATTTATGTCTAGTCAGGCTGTACATTAAGAATTATATCATCAAACAAGAGGACACCAGCAGCTTCTCACTGCTATCTGCTGAGTAGGCCTATTTGTTCTCCTGCTAGAGTTAAATGGACCTTTTTTCTGTCCCCACTCTTGTTTCAAGCCTCTGAAGTCTCAAGGAATGCAGCATCTCACCCAGAGTTATTTGTAAAAGCAGCTTGTCAAAAGCCCTTGTCACACACAGTGTGTGAGAATTCCAGTAAATCTGACAGTGTATTTTGCATTCGCTGCCAAACACTCATGACGAATAAAAAGCCTGTAACTGGTACGTGCCACTTTCAATTCAGCCCACTTCAGGGTGGGACTCCAGTTTGAGTTCCTTGTTATTTCCTCTTCTTTGCTTGCCGTAAGAGATTCTTCCGGAAGGATCACAGAGAACGGGAATCCAATTCTTCCGTGTCTTGCAGAGGAGTCAGGCTTTGATTCGTCTTTAACTCAGTACAAATGCTCGTCTGGGAATGTGCAGGCTGGGGGCTCCCTCTGAAGTTCTCCGTCTAAAGTGTGTGTATGTGTGTTTGCCTCGCCTGCACGCAACGCTCTGCTCTGTTAGCCGCGATGTTATTGTTGTAAACAGCATTTAAAGCACAGCTGGCCAAATTGATCAGGGCTTGCGTTGGAGTGAACTCGAGCAGCCGAGAGTGAGGCTGCATAAACAGGGCTGCTTGTATCTAAATATGCAAACACTCTCGCAGCAGTCGGCACTCGGGGGAACAGACACTGTTACTTGTGATGGGGATACAGTGAGAATTAGGCCCAAGTCTCAACCTTTCTATGTATACAGATACACTCAGACGAAGAGGCGTGGGGAGAGACTGTTACATTTTCCCTGATTATGTAAACACTTCTTTTCCTCCCCAGATCATTTTTGGACTCCAAAGTATTTACTTTTCATTAATTATTGAGAAAAGGAAAATCAGGAAAAAAAGAGAATAAACAGTAGATAATTTTTGTTTAATGTTTCACACAGGAATCCAATCCTCAGTGCAATTAATGCTAATCATCAAGCTCTTCCTGTTTAGCTTGAACTCTGAGCTTGTTTGTGTGTTTTTTTTTATTTTGTTTTTTGTCTCCTCTCATTTCTCTCCCTCCCTATCTCCATGCTTGCTCTCAGTCACATTGTCTCCTCATGTTATGATTACATCACCCCTTTTCTCTGTCCATTTAAACCTGAGATTAATCACATCCGGCAGTCTGTCGGTGCTTATTCCCAAAGTTGAGAAAAGCTATAACGGCGATATTGGAAAGATGCTGCAGGTTGGATGTACTTAACGCTTATAGAGTACAGTATATTAATTGCTTATTGGTTTTTGATTTCAGAGTCATTTAGAGTCAGTCGAACGCATCATTTTCACAGCTATTGTTCTTTGGGGTCTGTTAATTGTCACCCTGTTGGCAGAATTAAAAGCAAATTAAAAGCCTTAACTATTGACTTCTATCTGAAGTCACTCTCCACAACAATTTCTCAAAACAATGGGGAGGATTAACGAAAATGCAGCTTGATTTCTCTTCTCCAAAGCTTGTGCTACGGGGAACCAATTAACTACCCTTCAGGATGACTTTCACTTCTAACTGCCGGTCTGTTCCACTGCCAGAAACTGGGATTAATTCTCAATTAATCCGTCTACCAGAACAACTCTGCCTTTGTGTGCTGGGGAGGACATGAGCGTACAACACTGAGGTTACCCCAAGCCCGTTTGCTTTAGAGGAGCTCCACCCCTCCTAAGATTGATACACCCTGTAGACCAGCTCTTCTCAAGCTGAAAATAAGAGCCATTAAAAGCGAATGGTTGACAATGATTTTTGTTTTAGGATTTTGAGCTTTATTAGCCATGCATATTAATGAGTCAATTAATTCCATTCGTCCTCACGAGCGGTCTGTTTGTTTTTTGCCTGACCTTTTATCTTAGATGCGTTCACGCTCTGCTTGGTTTAAGCACTTACTGCATACTGTGTTTCCCATAGCCTCACATCCAAAAAGGGAGTTTTTATGTGTTCAGCACCAAGACCCCACCACCACCGCCACCTTCTCTTTTGTTTTCCTTCTGCCATTCTCTCTCTCATCTGTTCAGCCTCCCTCTATTCATTCCTTCTGTCAGAATGCCTGCTGGATGTATTCCTCTCTAAATGTGACAGGAAATATGCTATTATTGCATGCAGAATATTTGCCTGATGGGATTTGCAATAAAATTACTACATTTCCTTTCCATTAGGATGTCTAAAACCCCTCTCTCTAATTTATGATTACCCTGGCAAAAAGACATGTTATATACATAAAGACTAAAGTAGCCCCCAGTCTGCATTTAGCCCGTCCTGCTTTCAAAGTTAGTTGAGAGGACAGGAGAAATAATTGAAAAGTGCAGCTGGACTGTGTACAATCTTGTAAGGGATGCCTAGAAAATGAGATTAATCAGTGCAGAGACATTGTGGGGAAAAGTTTGCAGTGAATGCCTGACAGTCGTGCTCTTTCTCTCATTTCAAATGTTGGCAGGCTAGCAGGCAGCTCCAAGGGAAATGCGCTCCTTTCATACTTGAGTAATTGATGAATTGTATGCAATATGCAAATGAGAATCCATAAATCTTATGAATGACAGCTTAATTTATGTGAGCCTTAATGAATGCAGGATTAGATTTTAATTAAATATCCTCAAAGGCACCCTGACTGGGTAAGTTTTTAAAGCCTTGTTTTGAAGACTTGTTTCATATGCATCGCAGTTCATGAAAAAGAGAGATCAGTGAGAGTGGTTAGATGAAATTTCCTCGCAGTTTGAAGATAAGACCTGCTCTGTTTTGCTAACCAAAGGCACTTGCAATTAATAAATATTGGAGCAAAATCATATCTAACAATCTCATTTAGGCTTTCCTGGAACTGTTCATTCTCATACATTTGATTAACTGCATTTACTTTAAGCGCTATCTGATTTCGAACATTTGGTACAGTATCTTTTTAATTAAGAGAATCATCCATTAGGCATGGAAAAGTCAACCAATTAGGCTTTCCTCATCAGTTCCCGTGATGTACTAAGTCTGCTTACTCATTATCAGAGTCTGTTGATGTGATACTAAACAATCTTTGACTCTGTAGTTATGGGATATACAATTATGAAATCAGCTTTTAACATTAATGATGCACGGGAATAATCAGCAATTTATCATGTTTTAGATCTTTTTTAGATTCCATTTCACAGCTGAGGGGCTTCAAACAGCGCTAATAGAATGTGATTATAGCTCTTTGTAGCTTCTGTAACAGTGGCTCGCTCCTAAAAAACAGTGCAGGCTGTGGTTTCATGACACGAGGCTTGAGGACAGCCGAGGCTGAGTGTGACCGGCTCCTCCGTATAGCTTCAGACGCAGCCAGGGTCTCGCCCAGCATGGTTCTAATCAGGCCCGAGTCCGGACAAAGGCACCAGGAAGGCACCCACTCTCCCAACTACCACTGATCTCAAACTGTGCACATTAGTACACACAGGGATCAGAGCACAGACAGCACTTTAAAAGGGGTTTTAGTGGGATTGATGCTAACTCTCCCCCGCCTTTGATTTCACACCATTTGATCTGTGATATATTGTTCTGTAACAAAGGTTCACAGTTTTCAGGCGGATGCAGCTGTTCCTACCCCTAATAAATAAAAGTCTGTGTTTTTTTTTTTGGTTTTTTTTCTTCTCGTGCTCACAAACTGCCTGTAATCCAGCTATCTGATCAGATAAGCGCGATGTGGCTACCTGTGCGAGGCAGTGTTTGACAGGTGCAAGGGGAAGCTGATTGAGATAATCCAAGAATAGGTTCAATGCAAATACAGATACAAGATGAAGGTTTGGATAGATGGATGCATGGAAAAGATGGATGAGTGAATGCATTCCCATGTATCACACTGTGACTTGGAGATTATGATCGTCACAACCAATAGACTGCCAAGGTCAGCAAGAAATATAAATCATCTTTTTTTTCTTTTTTGGTGAAGGCAATATGCTCCTGTTTTAGTAACTTCATTTCACTTGTAATAATCCAGCTAGTTTGTTTTTGTAAATCCCAAACATTAAGGCACAGGTAACATTTTTCTCATGCTATACTTTTATGTCAAATTATTTATTATTATTATATTATTTAATATAAACCTGATCCATACAGTTTACTTTAAAAGCAAACATGGTCTTACTGTTAATGATTAATGAGTTAGTATGAGGTTCCTCATTTGGTTAGTTTGCATGGACAGTGATCTTATCTAGGCTTTGTGTTATTTTTCACAGCAGAAGTGAAGCAGGGAGAACAGATTGAAATCAGCTCACACAGTCTACGTCATCACACAAACTTCAAATTATTATAGCATTAGCCAAAGTGGGTAAAATACCAGCAGCAGACTAGACTACAATAACAAAGATCCTTGCACAAAAAACACAAGTAAGTAGCTCTACAAACTAGAATTAGTGCTAAACAAAGATTGTGCTTTTAAAATTGCCGCACTCATACGAAGAACTACCCATTTTTAAATATGCATTTTTGTCTGCATGAAAACACACATATTGGCTAAACACTATGAGCTCCTCATTTCAAATTACAATACAAATCTGGAGAACTACATAATCAGGATTTGTAACCATCCTACTATCTATTAAAATGTGTACTTTGAACACACTAGAGTTGTCCAGTCACTCTACAAATCAAATACATTTCTCACCGGAGTTGTACACGTATTGTTAAACAGTTTGATTAAACCAAAACTATAAACTCAGCGTATTCCGGCTCCTGAAGGTCTGAGGCCTCTGCTTTTCTGCCTGACCTGGCACTTAAAAGGTAAGAAGCTGCTTTGTTTTATCAATAAGACCTTGTTTTCATGGCTGGTCACCACCCCAGCAAACCAATCAATGGGGCATGCTCTGCTATCGCTGTGAGAGAAATGAAAAATAAACCCCAGATAATCCTTCAGTTAAAAGGTTACTCAGGGCGATAAAAGCTATTTTGTTAATTTATTTACTCTCTGCACTGGAGAGATAAAGAAAAGGAACAATTAGGGAATTCTAGGTGAGAGAATTTAAAAGGGCAATGACATTGGGTTAATATTTTATAAGGCCTGATTGGCAGAGACCTGGAGAGGCCTTTTGTTTACATAAGCCCCAGCCGGAATGATTCACTCGCTTGTTTTGGCCGACTGTGCGGAAATGGAATAAATATCTTCATCCTTACCTTTTAGAAACATCAAACAAAAGGCAGAGATAAAAGGTTAATGGCTCAATCATAACCACCAGGAAATAATATTATGTTCTTTCTCTGCAAACTCCATTCACTATTGACATAATCAGGTTGGATTCATGGAGATATCTGAGCATGGGAGGAGCAGATGTGTGTTGCTTTGTGTAACTAAATACACTAAGAGAGTGCGCTTGCATGGGCTAAACATTACATTTGTGGTTTCAATTGATTTATAACAGATCATAATCACTGCATTAACGGCGTTCTGGGTAATAAGATCTCAGTCACTGCTTCCGTTGACAGAAAGGAGGCCCTGATAGCAAGATGTCACAATTTTGCCATGAAATCAAAACCATACCTATATCTTGAGTGTTATAGCTCTTATTGTACCTATCTCCTTGTATTGGCTTCCTGTAAACAGGGTGAGAACGAGAATTTAATTATTGTGCTTTTATTGCATTGTAGCGTTGAAATTAGACTCGTGTGGAGTGTATTGTTGGGCCCCGTGTAATCTGATTGCCTGCGCAGCGTAGTGTGTTGGATAGTATCATGTTCCAGCCGACTCTGCTGGGTCAACACACGGCCGGGCCATTAAAGGAAGTCTGGTTCAGGGAAAGTTCACCACTATTTTCTTTTCACCATGGCAGCAAAACAAAAAAGAGAGAATAGATGTGTAACATATTTGCGGCCCCAGCCCAAAGCTGGTGGGGCATATTTTGTTTCCTTAATTGAAGCCAGAGATATGAGGCCCTAGAATATCAGAAGTATAAATATAAATAAAGGAGAGAACGAAATGGCTTTATGAATGACCTCAAACAAAAAATGTCTATGTATATATTCGGTTTTAAAACCAGCCAAAGATTTCAAAACAGTAAAAAAAAAGAAAAGAAAGCAAAGGAGATTTAAATAGCAAAACAGCTAAGATAAAAAATGAGAAGTCCCCAAATTCCAATCATAAATCCAGTGGTACTCTCTTTTTTCCTTCAATAATGGCCTAGTTTGGAGCAGTTTCTGTGCCAGGCTATTTAGGGAATCAGCATCTGCTGCTTGATAAATAGCCTAGCTCTTTTGTTTGAGGCCAGGTTGAGTTCCTCTCTGGACCCAGCTTATTAGCCCTGCATGGCTCTGACCATCACTGATCTGCACAAATGTGGGCTGTGCATGTCTCTGTTGCAGCTAAATGATATATTATGAGAAAACATTATGTCAAGGCTTAATTGCCAGGGTATTCTTTACTGTAAATTTAGACATTTACTTGGTCATAAGTAAAGGAGACAATAACATGGATTTCAGTAAGGTTTTCTGTTGCTCAGAGGTTCCTCAGTTCAAAGCGCCTTTTCAGCTGCTGTATTGCTTTCATGGCTAGTGTTATTTGTGTGCAGGGGGAAGGTGAAATGCTATCCCTTTAAACACACAGACAGATTCTCTTGCAGTCTGTCTAAACATTACCTTTACTTAACAGGGTCTTTGTACCTGGATTCACATCCACTGACATGATCT
Organism: Rhyacichthys aspro; assembly: GCA_036850595.1. NCBI lineage: Eukaryota > Metazoa > Chordata > Actinopteri > Gobiiformes > Rhyacichthyidae > Rhyacichthys > Rhyacichthys aspro. Next base: position 11,702,429 of record CM072168.1, read on the forward strand.
AAGGTTGATGTGACATTTTTGTCCATTTGAGGGCCTTTTTGCTTTTAGTATTGTTGGTAAAAAGCCTTTTACCCATCTCATACCCTCTATTGAGGTCTTTCATAAATAATTCAGCCAGAGTACAAGTGAAAGTGATGACAGCAAAACTGTCTGCGATCTCTCCCTCTCAAAAGATCAAAGAGGTGCTTCTATAGAAATAGGAATTACATTTCCAGACTCGCTTCTTTTTTCTTTCTTTTTCCCTTCTTCTCCCTACCTCCTTCTATTACTTCTGTTTCTTCTCCAAAGGGACATAGTTGACTTTAATTTTGCTTTTAGTCCTAAAATCTTGTAAGCCTGTATATGAGAGAGTCAGCACATTCAGACAGATACAGCAAGCACACTCTATTAGCAGAACTGAGGTAAATAAACCTCACAAGACACAGCTGAATAAATTCAACCACTAAGGCTGTGGGGTCTGAACGAAAACACCAACATCAGTGTTCAGATACTGCCTTTGGGAAATGTAGTGAAATGTACTGTAACACAAACAGCCACATATAATGTACTGGCTGATAAAATCCAAATTGAGAAAAAAAGAAGAGCTCATGAGTCATCTATATTCAGGGATATATAACTTTTGTTTGCTGGTATATTTGTTGCGTTCTTTTTAATTAGACATTGCTCTAAAATTAATGTAGTGTTTTTTAATGACATTCTGTATTATGGTTAAATGGCACCTAAGTCTAATTTGCCATTAAACAGAACAGGTTTGTGTCATTTAAAACCACCTTGTTTTGAATAAAATATACTTAAGGTAACTGAAAGTTTTATGTAAGTTTCTATTATAGTTTTGACATTTTAAAGATGGATTAATGTCTGTTCACATTAGAGCGGATTTGGTATCCTGCTAAAGCTTTAAATGGACTATTGTATGTGAAATAATGTATGAAGCCAATATGTCACCTGTGTCAAGTCACAATAATTCATCTTCAGCTGAGACATCCTGCTGCTTGTTCATAAAGAATATACCTTCAAAGAATCCTGGCCTCTCATTAAATGCTCATTGCATTTTTCTTGGCCGTTAGGCTTTTCTTTGTAACTGTAAGCCAGTAAAGTAGGTATTGATTGTAATTCGAGGCTGTATTAATAAGTGAATGAGTAAGATGTGTAGAAAGTCAGGGGTGTATCTGCTTTGAAGGCCTTTTCTCCTCCACATTGAGGTGGCACACTCATTTATCACGGCTGGATCTGTGCCCCTCGTTTGGTGTAATAAAACTCCCCCATCAGAACCGTCCAACAGGTCTGAATCACTCTGTCACACCACCTTCCAGCTAAGGCGCGCATTAAATCAAGCAAGCAGAACATTTCCTAAGGCAGCCATTGCCTTTTAATTTCCTGAAGAACCTTAAAATATCATTCATTACCAGAACTACACATATTTGGTTTTTAAAAGTCTCATAAATCAATAGTGGCCTGACTGCAATAATTATAACAAGTTAACATGTAATTTCCAGGCTGAGGGCCGTGCACTGGATTTTAGCATATGCAAACGAGGCAATTCAAATAGTGTGGGGATATTAATACGGAGGAACAGGTAACGAGGTGCAGGTTATGAATTATGCATCAAAAAGTGGTTGATCTTCAATAAAGGAAATGAATTCACCGTGTAATCTAATTAGTTATGGAAGTCTATTATGTTGAGCTACAGAAAGCAACTGTCCTTGAAAAGAAATTTATTTACAGTACATGTTAGCTCTTTGGAATGGAATTGCATTCTGGAGTGCTCCAAATGTTAACACCCCCTACCACCACCACCACCACCCACACAACCCCCCCTCGTTTCTCTCTCACATTCAACCTCCGTCTCTGTCCGTGTGTTTCAGCTCCAGACCCGGGCGGCCTCCGAAGAGGACCCAGAGTGTGACATCACCAGAGAACCCCCACATCATGCCCCACTCGGTCCCCGGCCTCATGTCCCCTGGTATGATCCCACCCACAGGTACGGTCTGCCGCTCTGTTGCCGAGGGTATTTTTCCCTCTGTCTAAGTCTTTCTCTTGCTCTCTGTCATAAACACATTTAGTGCCTCCCCGCCAACAGCCTCCCTGCAGCTTGTCCGCGAAATGGCAACCAGTCCAATGTGACACATGCACCCAGCCACCAGACACCAGCCGCTCTCTCATTTACCAAAAACAGACCCTCTCTGCTCAACCCCTGGAAACACAAAAGGGGAGAATAAATTGGAGTGGAGATCTTTTCTCTCAGATTATTCCAGTAGATGTTGCATTTTGCCTTAAGTGCATTCTAATTAGTGCGATTAAATCCACTCCACTGCTATATGTACATAGACAGTAGTGATGCTAAAGCAAGCTTATCGCCACAAGAATCAACAACACCCATTTGAGCCCTAACTTACCCTAGGGCCAAGTCTTATTGCAACTAATGCTTTTGTTCTATTTGTGGCTGGCTGCATTGTGACTGCTTTGATGTTGGTGGCTGTAAGTGCTCTCATTTGCATATTTAGCTTTTCTTCTTGATACATCTCTAATGATTCTCTGGTGTCAAACAAGATTTTTAATGGTCGGCCAGTTCACTGTGTGTATTCTATTTGACCAAACTTACTGTTTCTTTGAGGAGAAATGCCACATTATTAACTTTTTCTTTTCTTTTTTTCTATCCATTACAATGAACATTAATTTACTATTTTCTATCTATTAGTTTGGTATTATAACATTTGGAATGCATGCAATGTACAACATTGTGGTTGTGGATATTGCCATGCACTCTTCTTACACAGAACACCATAACATTTATTGCAGTTACATCAGTCTCTTAGTATATTTTACATATGAATATCTTATGACAATTGTTTTTCAATATATTGTGCAGGCCTAATCCTTATGATTAAACACAACAGAGACCCACAAGCTCTAGTGCTTTGAACTCTGTGAAAAAGTGAGGTCACTGGCTATCTATGCTGCAGTAAGGCTATAGAAGGCGGACTTAAAGGCCGGCCTGAACACAGAGAAGGACAATGATGAGAAAGACCCGTGTTATTTAGTGGAACATAAAGCAACAGAAAGGCCTTTTGATATCAGCCCCTTTAAGCCCAGAGGGACTCTATGATCTTGACATTTAGTCTGGGTTTTCAGGGAGCAGAGATAAAGTAATTGAGGTTTTTTGGTTGTCTCATAACTGCTGTAAGCTCTACAACTGTCAAGAAGCTTCTCTAGTTTCTGTGTTGTAAATATATTTTTTATTACAGTATTAAATGTCAAGAAAGTCACAAAATTTGACAGATTAATAATTACATGTAATTGACCACACATAAGTTAGCATCTAAGCAGGCGACTAATTGATCTTGCCATCGTTTCCAAATCTACTGATTGATGATTAAAAAAACTGACACTGAGAAAGTGTCTTAAATAGATACACTATCATGTCATGTCATATTAGTTCATTTTTCAGATGAGTTAGCGCCTGCACGTACAGACAGAACAGCAGCCACTGGTTTTTCCTGAGTCTAAGCAAGACTTTGAGTACAACATTACAACATCACATTTTTAATTTTTCAAAAAATGAACATCCAGTATTTTGTTTACAGTTCCATAGCAATACATTTACAAATATACACCATTCTCATGCTTCTTATCCAGGTCCTTATCACAATAAAGGTGACTATAGCTCAAATACGGCATAAAGTCTCATCTTATAATTGCTGCTAGAACTTAAGCTCAGCTCTGGCTCATAGCCTTTAAGGCAGAGCAGAACCATTTGTTTTTGTTCATGTAACTGATTCTGTTTTAAGGAATGGTTCTTTCATATTTTCTTGTTTAAAAATAGTGACAAGTGAATAGTACTTTTATATTTTAGACACACGTCACATTAGATCAAAATCAAGAAGAATATTCAGCAGGCTAAAAAGATGTGATCTTCACAGTCTAACAAGACCAGAGAGGACTATGTGAAACACATTGTTAACATATGTATCTTTGCCCTTGACACCAGTTCCATTTAGAAAAGGACATCTTAATATGCTTAGGTTCCCATTTAACGAAATACCCTCATATGTGTGTGAAAGCACATGTGTGTCTGGAAGTGTTCGTGCTTGCGTTGGTGCCCCCAGGGGGCCTGTGCTGGAGCCTTTCCAGTTGCTGATGCATTACAGGCAGATTGGCCCCCAAATCGGATTATTTGCTGTGGACTGACACCACACTGAGATGACATCTCCTTTAAAGTGGAGAGGGCCTCGGCTCACACTCTGGCCACTACTTAAGAAGCAGCTTCAATATAATTCATTTATGTCCTGGATATGGCTTCAACCTTCTGAATAACGCAGGAGTACTGCATTTACCATTAGAGAAATGAATGTCACCTACATCTTTCTCGGTGCATCCTTTACTTTACTGATAAAGACAACATTTTTTTATATGTCAGGCTTGGTGGCTGGGTATATGTGGACACAGTTCCTGGGTGAGATGCTGCTGTCCTTTGAAACATATTGTTATATTTACAGTATGTTCTTTTATGTACAATTAGCACATCAGCAACTGGAGTGGATTGTCAAATCTAGTGCCACTTGAAGCTGCTTTAAAATAGATCTAGCATGCACTAGGTAATTTAGTGTCATTTCTTTGCTCCTTTACCCCTCCTCTTTGAGTCTACTGCTTATCATAAGGTTAGCACGCTCTGTAATTGATACTAAATTTGTCATGATGTGGAAAGCATAGTTCAAGTGGTGCAGTGTACCTAAGACTTGTCTCGTTCCCAACCCCAGTTTGTCATTGCTACGCTGCCACCAGTCCACGCATAAAATTAGGCGGCCTTTCTCATTGACATGGAACATTTCTCCTCCACTTATCCTGCTTATCCTATAACACAAACTGTTTTCACTGTTGTCTCTAGTTCAGACAAAACAGAAACACAACTGATAAAGTCACAGTTATTTTTTATTCACCGCTAAAAGAAAGTCGTAAAAGTCAGTCTTTTGTGTGCTGATGTGGAGTTAATCTGATTTTAATTTAATTATACGAGTTAGTTGCAGAGGGCACAGGCATTCGGGTGTTTGTTGTAAGAATGTTCTGACATTGGCGCAGGTATGGGGCAGCTAGCATGTTAATTAATGATGAAGATCCTGACAATATGCAGAGGCATGACAGCGTTAAGCCAGTCGGCTGCTGCTTCCTTTGCATATTAATAGATCCTTCATTATTATTTAATATGACAGCTGCTCCAAGGGCTACCATCAGACCTTGTCTCTGTTATTTGCTGTTTTGTGCTCCCCATGTGACGGTGGCATGCTATTCTCTATTTGTTGAAATGTTCCCTTTTTCTGGTCTTTGACTGGTGTGGCTCTATATGCAGCGGTGATGGCTGTTTGCTTCGTGCTCAGGAGGATTCGGACTTTCCCACTTGTCTATACCAGTGTCTGAATCTAGAGGTGACTTTGAAAGAATATATGAGGCTGGATTGTTTTGTTTGCATAGTAATGAATGCAGATTAGCACAGAGTGGGATTGGTCTTGTTGACGTTTAGACTTCTAGTGGCTTAATAGACTTGTTACGGCGCACCAATATTTCCCTAGTTTTCCTTATTACATCCGCTGTATTGAGATGTGTGTATTGTGGATGTGACAAGTCATTGACTCAAATGAAACAATTATATGGAAAAAAAAAAAAAAAGAAATCAACTTATATCAACGAAAAGGTGGGAGTGTGGAGCAGAGAAATAAGTGAAAAACAGGAAACTGCATTTATTTGCTCAACCTGGGTAATAACAGATTTATTATTTTTTTACTCTGGCCACATCTGAATAGAACTATAATTCAAGGTTACACATGCCAGTTATTTCTCTCTTTCTCATTTTTTTGTATTGTTAACTTAATTTGTAAATAAATCCCTTTTTGCCTGAACATAACCATATAGTTTTAACCTTATTTCCTATACTTATTTCCTGGGTCAAAAAAATTCAAATTAAGTTTGTTAAATATACCTGTAAGAAAATCTCTAGGCATACAAATTTTTTCCACTTAATTGTTTGTTGTTTCCTAATCCATGTTGTGAAGGGTTGAGAAAAAGACACCCTGAGAACAGCCTGCCTGCAGTGCAATAAAACACGCTCTCGCAGCCAAAGTTAGAGAGCGTCAGAAAGCACCGCTGCGGCACTCCTTTGAGCGGCACCTGATTTGTGGGGGGAATTTATCACACAAACAGCCCAGAGGTGATTTCAATATTTACTCGGCAGTCTGTTCTGCATACGTCTCATTTGGAAAACAGTTGACTCTTGCCCATTATACACAAATGAAGGCTGACCTTCAGACCGGGCAGAGGCCACATTCATTATGTGAAGAAGTATCACCTTCTTACGAGGCAGTGGCTTTTTTTCTGCTCTGCCTATGCATATGGAACAGCAGCCAGGGCCCATTGCAAACGAGAGGGCCCTCTCTGACATGATGTATACTGTACGTCAATATGGTACTGATGTATTTTAAGATGCAAACAAGGCTTTAAATTATATGCACCTCCATGTCAGTGGCTCAGAGTGACTCTCGCCATCTGCCTATCAGCTGGGGATGAGAGGCGAGGGTGCCCAGGCCGCTGTGTTCTTGTGTGTGTTTTGTCAGTGTCTTTTGTACTTGTGTAAGTGTGTATGCCTGTATGTATCTATTAGAGCCACATGTTCGATTTCTACCTCTCCTTGTACTTGTGTCTTCCTCAAATGCATGGCTAATAGCTGCTCTTGAGTCCTATCACGAAGACGTGACAGCTTAGTGATGATAAACGCAGACGTTGCCTTGTTCTGCGTCAAACATAAGCTAAACCTGCATATCAAGTACGCGTAGTGTCTGTAAAGGGCCAGGTGATATATCCTATTGTGGATATGAGTGATTCCACTAATAGTTACATATCTTTGTTTTCAGTGTGCCTCTTTTGATTTTGTTGCTAGGCTTGGCAGAACAGTCGGGTGACTCTCCTGAGACACAGGCCTAGAGGAGCTTTAGCACTATCTGTCCCTGCTGTTTGAGACCTAGCTCATGAATAAAGATTTCAGTCACGTTCAATACACCAGAACTACCCCAATGACAAACCAATGCTTTATGATCTCTGCTGTGTGCTCAGCATATGTATATCTATAATCTCAGACTCACTATATCAATCAAATCCAGTCCATTTTGATCGAGGTGGATGGCCATGTCAGATATTGCTATTACAGTATGTATTCAGAGAAGGCACTACCAATAGGGATGATTATTTAAAATGTAACGTCAATACTCATTTATTCTCCTCATGAAAACAGTCGCCTTGGGCCTGAACAGAAATGTAAAATGTCCAGAAGATTTGAGGTCATAAGCACACTAAAGGTAGTATTAAGTAGCTTGTCATGTCACTTCATTTAAAAGTGACTAAAACTAAAAACTATTAGTGCAAAATATTATCTTAATACATTCAGATTTCTTACTTTTATTGCCACGTCTTGCCCTTTTTTAAAATTTTCTTTTCTGCCCAGTAACTTACAGAGACATAAGTTTATGACATATAAACATGTATGTACTCATAAGCAACAAATTATATACATTAACAATTAATACCAATTTAAAATCTACTTGAAATTAAGTTAAGCATGCTTTGCTCTTAAAATAAGTTACCATGCTCAGTCCGTTGTGTTCTTGCTGTGGTACTCCTCGGGCTCATTTGATCAGATGAATACAGGAAATGGTATCATTCAAATATGAGTGATAAGCAATTTATAAGCTTGCTGTTTATTTGTCCACATGTTGAACCTGTCACATTTATTTTCCTGCTACTTCCACAAATTGTTCATATCTTACATTCTCTCGACTGCATCTGTTCCAATCAGAACACAGACACATCAGTAGAGTGGTGAGATGCCCGTCCTGGTAAAACATTCATAGAAATCATATGCCGCCACACACTCGGGGATCCATCTCATCAGCATGACAACCTGCTGTGAAGATATCCTCTGTCATGTGATAAAAAAGCCAAGCTGTGATCGCAGGCACCTTTTCCCTGTAGTGTATAAAATTATTCATTGTATTATTATTTCAAAAGTCCTTTTTTCTTTTTAATTTGCAAGGGCAGCTTCTTGAAAGTGTTTGCAGGTGATGTATGTGATCCCAGCAGACACACAGCCCTCTGTAAGCGCTGTCTCCTTTGCCTCTCTTCTCCAGGTCTGACAGCAGCGGCGGCAGCAGCTGCCAACGCAGCCATTGCAGAGGCCATGAAGGTCAAGAAGATCAAGCTGGAGGCCATGAGCAGCTACCACGGCAACGCCAACCACCACGGGGCAGACGGGGAGAATGGAGACCTCAGCTCGAGTGTCGGTGAGCAGGCTTTTTCACACACAAACACACTTACAGAAATCACAGAAAGCATAATGCATTGGGAATGAACTTTACTGAGAGACAGGAGCCATCAGCCTGATGCATCACCAAGAAGCTAAACTTGAAGATGCAGCTGTATATGTAAATCATATGCACAAAACATTGGTGAAAAGTCTGAGAAATATTTTTATGACCAAAGAAAATGCAATTTAATATAAGACACTTGGCAAGTGATCCAAGACACTTAAAAACATTGTGTACATCTAACCAAACCTACAGTACTTTCTCTATTAAAAGGCAAGTACATTTTATGGAAATAGGCTAAATGCTTTGATTGTGAAACTGAACTTGTGTTAATTTAAGCAGAACTAACAACAACAAATTTAGTTAAAATTTAGTTTCTCAAAAGTGCAAAGTTAAGAGTGGAATTATAATCTTTGTTCAAACATCATTCTTTTTTATTTCCATTGAATGTTTTATTGTTTTAAAAACCTTCTCAAAAGGCTTAGTAAAGCCACAACACTAACAGAATTTTAGGAGTGGACCCAATGTTTTATGCTTTTATATATATATATATATATAAAATTCAAAATATTTTTTTAGGTCAAGTTCAGAAGGTTAGGTCACTTTAATAAAGTACAGCGACTTACTTGTCATGTAGAGCAAAGGTAACAAAACCAAGAAGTCCTCTGCTTTCTTTCAGTCTTTTAAAGTTTGCACAGGAGGACTTTCAGATAGTTTGCATCCACTGTAAACTCTCACTTTGGCAAGGTAGGTCTTGATTTCTCTAAAGTGTTCCACTTTCAAGTGTGAACTTTCTTAATAGGCAAGTGAAACTGTGAACACATTTTCCCAAAGCTTTCAGCTATTAACAAGCTCTAATTGAATTGCTGTGAGAGCATTGCTTATTCACTATGTGCCACTTCAATTAATTATTAGACCTAAAATGCAGTAGGATTTTTGTAATTTGAGGCAGACCCACTTAGAGTATTAAAGCGAATGATAATGTACGTTAGCGTAGATTCATGAGCCCATTCGGAATTCTAAACTAAATGTAATCCCTGTAGTTTTGGCTGCTAAATGGAGGTTTTGATTCACTTACTATAATAAATGGCTTGACTTGAATAGTAACACTTGACACCAGCTAGCTTATGCTGTGTGAGATGAAAACAGGATGTGTTTCTAAGCAGATTTAACAATGCAAAATGCATAAAGTGTGAGGTCATCTCTCTCAGAGAATGTAGTGTGTAAAAAAAGAGAATATGAGCAGACGAGGTCACGGAAATAAAGATAAATGCGAGTACGAACAGCAAGGCTGTGGCAATGGAGCTAATAAGAAACTGTTTTATCTTTTTACAATTTAAATTGTAACCTTGAGTCCACAGGCAGCCACACAGGCTCCCGGTAGAATCATAATTCTGGTGAGGGGGAACAGCTAGGTGTGGGTGCCTGGGCCGCAGCATTAGCTCTCTGAGTGAAATATATGGCAGTGACGCCTCTCGGCCCCATCCACAATCAATTGGATTCTTTTCCTTTAATATTTACTCGCAGCGATGAGATGCTCGTCTGCATGGTGATGAACAGTCTGCCACTGGCGTTTGAAGGTGACCTGTCAGTGAGTATGGACAAATCTCTCGCTCGCAGAAATGTAGAAAATAAATCATTAGGGGCAGGCAGTCAGACAGGGGCCTCTCCCTCTCCCTCACTCTCCTCGGATTTAAATCAGCTCAGATTTATGATTTGAATTAATGCTTCGTTTGGTCAAAGGAATGGTCGCAGAGACAAATGATGTTTGGTACTGAAACCATCCTAATATTGATTACCAGGTGTCGCAGCAATCTCTTGTTTATATCAAGCACTCTCCTGTGACAGGGTGGCCAGCAGGAGTCATCCTGATAATACGCTGGAGAAATATGGCCTCTTCTGCACCGCAGGGCCATGAAACACAGCAAGCAGAGTGCTGTCTTCTTCATCTAGCCCCGGGCTCTTGTTCACGTGTTTATTTTTAATACTAGCATTGTGTAATTGTGTATATAGGGATTACCAAGTTCTTCCTAATTTAGATATTTTGGATGTGTAAGAGGTAGGGCTGAATAAGTTATCCTTGTGCATTTGATTCTTACATTGACCGTCTAGTTGGTCAGTCAGATGAGAACACCCAAATCATTAATGCAGTTTTTTTCAGCTCACCCTAAAAACATGTATCACTCAAGGGAAAATACAACTATTAAAATATTGAATACATTTATTAATATAATATTTTTTATTATTTTTCAGCTCTAAAGCAACTTTTCTCAGCAACATTTTGCTTTCTAAAGGCAAAGTGTTGCTCCTACTGCTGACTGGGGTATGACTTCATACTGTTTTAAGAGACTCTGACCACAGCTGCTGTCAGGAAATGGACATGAGTTTTATAATCAACCAGCTTAATCTAAGCCACACACACAAACGGTTGTGTTTACTTACACAAATTATGTTTCCGACCACACTAGGAATTGATATGATAATGAGGATGATTCTTTTAATACCACTAAGGACATACTGCAAGTTCATTTAATCAGGAAGAGCTTCTACATAAAAAAACAAGTCTCATCTGGCTAAATACAGGTGCCTTGTCTCCGTGTTTGTCTGAAGATGATCTGGTATTGTGCACTGCTTAAAAGTGGAGCACAACAGAGGCCAGCCAGTGAAGGACACTCTGTTCTGTTTGTAGAGTTGGATTGCCCGTCGCCGTCTTTGTGTTGATGTAAATTGAACAGGCTAATGTTTCTCCCCGCATTAAATATTCATCACAATTAGACCTTGCATCAATGTTATTAATTATAAAGAAAAAACAGTTCTCGCAACGAAAATAACCAAACATTCAGATTGAGAGGAGTAAAGTGGATTTATATATGTGCAAAGATTATTACAGGAAACATGGAGACAGGAGGAGAGGTGTGCGGGGGTGTATTTCTTTGATTTGGCCTCACACACTTTTGGTTGGGCAGAGGGAGCCCACTCAAAGCACAATGTGGATTGTTCCTGCGCCTCTCAGGAAATGCCACAATTACAGATCACAGACCAAGCAAAACACGTGTGGCGCTGGGCCTTGAGGGGGATAAACAGCCCGCCGTTCCCTCCCAGTGCATTGACCCCAGCCACAACCTTCATTACTGGGAGAGAAAATATTGTCAGCTGCCCACTAACAAACACCTGCCAATTTCAAGAGAAGGAATTGCTTTTTTTGCCAGGGAAGAAAAATAAAGTGTTCTTAGACCTTCAGAAAAAGAATGGTATGAGAAGATAAGACATTGTTCAACATTGTTCTTGTGTCTTTTTACACACTTGCTTCCCTGTTTTTTTTTCACCCCTTCCTGCGTATGTCTTTGGCCACTCTGTGCTGCCCTGCCACTCAAGTGACTCCTCACCACCCAACTCTAATGGAGCTGAAATCCTGTTTGTAATTAGATATGGGAATTCCACTGTCATCAGCCAGATGATGCCACGACATGCCGACCAAACAGCTCAGCGCCAGACAGCACCACATTAGAAGAAGACACAACAGTTGCAGCTAACTTTCAGGCTTTATTTTACAAGTCGGAGCTATCCTGCTCATGCCCTAATATAAAACCTTAAAAATTCCTTTGTGTTTAGTCTGTGGCTTATGTCCAGACTGCTACACCCAGCAGAGAGCGCTCCGCTAGGCTTCAGCAGGCCGGGTGGTGACAGCTACCTGGAGAGTTGCCTGGCTCACAGTCAGGAGAAAGGGTTTGGGCGAGATGATGAGGGAGCATCATTCTTTCCTTCCGTGGGTCATCAGGCTAATTTGTGCAAGCCCCGCCCTCGCTTGTGTATGTTTGTGTGTATATTAAATATGTACGTGTGGATGTGTGCGTGCACGTGTGCTTGCTTGCGTGAGAAAGACAGAAAGAAAGAGGGGGCCTTGGCCCCTGAGAGCGCTCTGTGAGGAGACCACAGCTGTACACTCCCAGCAGCTAATTGGTCCTTATCTAGCTGTCCCATTCATCTTCATTTTTTACCAATTACTGAGCATTATCTGTGTTCTCAGTTGGGTATGGGACTTAATCCTTTTTGGTTAAGCTGGTGCTACAGCTTGCAAATTTCAAATGGAGTGGGGGGGGTGGGGGGTAGAAGGGGGAAAGGTGGATGAAAAGGGGAGCAGTAGGGAAAAGTCACAAGAAAAAAAAACTCTAAAAACTTCCCATCATCCTTCACTGGCAGGAAGCAATCAATAAGCAATGACATCACACCAAGGAGAGTGCAAAAAATGGAAGGGATCAATTATCGGCGTTATAATTCAAGTCCTTGTTTGCAAACGTTGCAGCCCCATTGATTAGGCCGTTCCTGTTGCACTCACCGTTATTGACTTGTTAAAACCATATTTTCTCATCATCAGTGGTTTTACGTTTGCGGTCAACACAGATAACAACGCTAAGGGTGCCATTAATTATTCAAGATGTATTCATTTTAAAGCACATCAAGTCCAAATCATCCTGTTTACTCTACAAACAAAAGCACTGTAGTACATTGCTCATCCAGAAGGTACATCAAGACGCTGCAATCTGGGGCAGTTAGCCTTAATTTTCTGAGATCAATGCATAACTAGGCTCCTCTCGATATGGGGTCCGTGCTTGGCCATGCTGCAGAGCTGAGTGGAGTCAGCCTGGAGACCATGCACTAATTACTGGAGTGTTTACTGCTCTGCTGGATAGCATTTGTACCATTTTGGATCATATCAGTGACTCAATGTGCTCTGTACTAGACTGATAAATAAGACATTAAGATGACAGTGAATGAATTAAAGTACGGAGAAAAATGATACCCAAAGATTATAGTCTAAATAGGTTAAATTAACAGCTGCAATTGCATGTATGTATCTTTAAAAAGATAAACTCATGCACATTAGTGAACACAGACAATTGTGCATGCGAAAGCAAAGCACTTAGAAACACAGCTCCTGCACTTTGATAGGGATCTGTTTGGTCACACTCTCTGCGCCAGCTGTCAGCCCAGCTCCACTGCTGCGATTTAATTAGTCTGTTTATGTCCTTTCTAATAATAAAGCTCTCTGGGTGGAAGGACACATCCAACTAGCTAGCTACACGCTACAACCTGCTAGTTGCACTATCGCTGGTGGCCCGGCATGGCTACAAAATGTGGGCCATGATGGAGGATAGTGGCTACTTCCTGCTCCATTCGACAGAACAATGGCCCTGGGGCTCCGATCTAGTATCACCCCTACTCAATCCTAACCTTAACCATTAGGGGATAAAGCACACACTGACCTGATATGAGTGTCTAGGGGCAACTTCATCCATCTTCCTCTCTAGCTCTCTTGTGGGATCTTTTGTCAGACGAAGCTCTTGAGAGAGACTAGATTGTAGCCATAGGCTGAATAGAATTCATTTCACGAACATATCATAACACCTTTTAGGCTGCCACACTTTATTTGATTTATGTATTTATATCAAATTTTATTTTGATTTTGTCTCTGCTATCAGGGACTGGACAAACAAGGATCGCTGAAGATGGACACAATAAGGGGAAGCAGTAAATAGTTGTTGTGAATGGGAGAGAAACTGAACTAGACAAGAGTGTAGAGCAGACAGACACCCTTCCAGTTTGATGGGTCTCTCTCTATCTCTCTTGGGCTTTGGCCCTCACCATCTCTCTATTAGTCTACCAGGCTCATGGGAGCCAGGTGACTGATAAGTGAAGAACGACACACACATTTTAATAGACATTTCAAAAGATAAACCTGATAATTATTTCTCATTTTAATGAAGCCTAATGTCCTCGTTTTAATTCCAGTTGTGTCGGCTGTTAAACATCATCATAATTCTTGAATATGCATAACTGTGGCACACTGATGTAGCTACGAAAAACACAGACAACTGCAGAAATAGATTGGAATAACAGGGAGGATTGATTAAACATTATTTCTGTAATGATCCATATCAAGTTCTATCATCGTGACATCGTAGTTGTAGCTGAAAACGAGGAACAGTGACAAAGCCGGTGTCACAGAAATATTAGTTTGATTGTCTCTTGCGGTTACTTCACAATAGTCTCAGCAGACCTATAAAAAACAACTGACCAGTGGAGTTGTCACCTCTCATCAACATTAGGCCTCATTCTTCATTAATTGGATAGATTAATTTGGAGCGCTTTGATGCGGGGGTGATGCATGCGTTCGGCTGTCCCCTCCTCACTATTTTCTGTCAGGATGAATTTAGCCAGGGAAGGGGCTGACCTTTGAAAGTGAAGAGATCAACACAATTTGAAAAGACAATGTCACTTGGTGTAAATGTGATACGTGTAATAAATGACATTCAACCTTTCGGTGATGATGAGCTTTCGCAGGTTGGAGGAATGTAAAATATGCACAGTGTAATTGTATACAATATGCAGACCGTTTAAACATACATTAGTGCCTGCATATCATGTGCTCTCATTCAGTCTGATTATATCTAAGAGGGCACATTAGCATAGAATAATAATATTACTGTGTACACAATCAAACAGTAATGACAATACAGTAATGGTAGCATAATAACAGTATCTTTTGCTTTGATTATGTTGTAAAATGTTCCATCAATTCACAATAAGCCAGAGAATCAAAACACATTTGTGTGATAGAAATAGTTGGTTACGTTCCATAAAAGCACTCTGAAGCAAAGGTGTTTCTTCTCAATTATGATATGGGAACTCTCACCCAAATAGAGCTATCAGCTATAGAGAGTCCAGACATCTTCACCATCACAGGCTCTCCTCTGGGACTAAGATAAAGACAGGAAGAAAGAGGAAGACAGGGAGAGCAAGTTCAAACAATGTTAAGGAATTTCACAATCTCAGCACAATGTCCTTCACAGTGTGAATAAACACACTGATAAATTGTATTAGAATCACTAACATTATACAGTTATCTCATCATAATGTTATTTGATCAATGAAGCTTAACATAATGTGATTTAATATGTGTGTTTATTAGACTTTTCTGATATAAAATTCATCAAAACATCACAGTTCACCTTGAAATCATTAGCACTGCAACTGTAAATGGCACACTCCATTACTGATTTTCTTTCATGGACTGATTCTAACAGAGGAAGTGGGAGAACAGAATGTAAAGATGCTAATTTTGTAATTAAAACAGATGATCTGATGACCACATGCAAACCGATCCCCCACCCCCACCTCCACCAAAGCCATATGACGGCAGAGTGGGCTGTGATTGATAACACTCGTCAATATATTTCATTTCAGGAGCCTTAGTCAAATGACAACTGGTTGTCATTGACTGAAAGCAATCTTTTTAAAAGGGGAGCCTTTGCTAAGTATCAGATGAAAATGATTCCTCTGTCTGCTTGGGTGTCACTGTCTGTAGGAGCTTTATTGATTGGGCTTGAATATATTGCACCCGCAGTAGTAACAGCTGCTAGTAATATCTCTCCTCTCCTTCTGCTCGCAGCACTTTGTGTGCTCGCGGCTTAGAGGCAGTAAGCGGATGCTGGTGTGCACTTACGCCAATGATGTGCGTTTATCAAAAGTGAAGTGTAACAAATGTAAAGTGAGCCTGGTTCCGACCCAAATTAGACAAGCCGAGTGTGTTTACTAATGTGTCCTGAAGGCCTGGCAGTGTTGGCCACCCTCAACCGTGTGCATGACAGCGTTAACTAAAACCTGCTATTGTCTCCCCCGCTCTGTAATGCTCTATGTTATCAGGCACAAGGATGTTGGCATTGCTTGGTAAAGGTCATTTACTGTAATGAGATTTGCCACATGCAAGCATATGGCTTGATTATTGCCCTGTTCGTTAACATTTTCAGCAAAGAGACAAATAGACAGCTTAAAACTGGAACTGGGGGCTATAGAAGGTGGTAGGTGGGGCTGTGCACGGCAAAAACGTGTTTAGCATTTTCTCTTCAAAGACAGGATGAACTTTTTTCACAACAGATCTGTCAGCAGGATGATTGATTTTTCAATTTTCATAAGGAATGCGTGCCATTAGAGGCAAAGATTTTAAATTACCCTATAAAAAGTTGCCTGCCTTAGATTTTATGCACTTAAAGGACAAACACCTCTGTCTGTCTTCTTGATAATTCCTACCACATGTTACACTCCAGCGGTTTGGGTAAAAAAGCAATTATGTTACCTCATCAAACCAGAAATGTTTTCTTATCATAGATTCTCTTATATTACATTACATTAGGCATCTTGGCAGGAAGTCTGTGCCCACCTGAATCATTGTAAAGTGTATCTCTTTATCCTGGCGCGCTAAACACATTTTGTTTGTTGATGTAATTTAGATTGAAATGTATCCAATCATTGTGGTTGTCAGAATGTGAGCATATTGTCTGCATGTGTTTTATGCTGTGTGCGTGTATGCCTCTACATACGTATATACATAATTGTCTCTGTGTTTTCATGTTTGCCTCTGCTTGTTATTGCAAGATGTATTCTTTTTATGTGTCCTTTTGTGTGTTTGCTTGTGTCTGCATACGTGAGCAGGTATTTAACAAAGGCAAGATGTTTACTTTATTATGAACATTAACACGCAAACACAAAAGGCTTCAAAGTTTCATTCAATGACACTGAGGGGCTGCGGGTGGCTACATCAAAGCTCCATACCTTCCCCTCTCCCCCTGTTTTAATGAGAAACAGGACTCGCCAGCCTTGACTGAACCTGCCATCTGTGTGTTTTTGGTTGCTTATATTATGTGTGTGAATGCAGGAGCAGTTGTGTGTCTGCATATGTAACCATGTGTGTAAAGTGGCACCACTATGCCAGACAACATATTTATGGAGGCTGCGTCTCATGTTTGATCTCATGGCTATAAGCCTTCCTCCCTCTCGTCTGATTTGGGCCAGATTAACAGTTATAGTAAAGATGAATAGCTGATTAGTACTATGGAGAGAGCCTTAAATGTCTCGCTGCATGACAGACACTTTTTCATGAGCCGTTCATTTCCTTTTGGGACCGGTGTGCAAATCCTTGATACAACCACAACAAAGACTCTCCATGTGTGTCTCACCTTTGTTGAAAAAATGTATACACGACATGAGGCCATTTTATAAGTGCAATTAGGAGGAAAAACTGAGATTGTTTTGCAGCAGCAGACTGCATATGCATTGTGCGGTGACTCAGTCCATTTAGCTGCTTGACTGCATGGTCCTGTTCAGTTTGACAGATCAGAAGAAGGAAAAATATCTGCCGACCATGAAAAGCAAAGGCTTAGCGCTGAGCAAATCAGCCCTTTGTCTTGTTCAATTCAAATCAAGGGATAACCAGGAATGTTTGTTTGACAACAGCATTTACAATGCATTGTTCTGAAGCCCAGAGCCTCCAAAACAAAGACAGATAGGCTTTAAACAAGTCATTTAATTAGCACCGGATCCCCAGCTTTGGCTGCACCAACCAATTATACATTCCTGAGGCATGTGTGCAGGTCCTATTTCACAGGAGCGAGAGGCAGATCCTCTCCAGCCCTGTCTCTTACAGTACATCTCTCCCCTTCCATTTAAGAGAAGGTAAATAGCCCAGACAGACAGCTTCATTAGCCAGCGTCTGAAGAGCGCAGGGCCGATTGTCGCTTAAATAGTCCGCTTTTACTGCAGGCCCAGCCGGCGACCTCCGATCAATTACAGCTGACATTATTGTTTGTCGGGAGCTTTTTTCCTGGACAGAGGGAGTAAAAAACGAGATCAGGCCTGAGCTTTGGCTGGAAATGTAATCTTCCCTCTCTCTTTGGTTCTTTCGCTCCACAAACAATAAATCATTCAGTTGAAGAGATAATAAAGTGCCAAGTAGGAGCTAGTTTAATTTTTGTCAGGGGAAATCTGTCCACAACAGAGTTAAGGGTAAGAGCCCCGGCTGCTGTTTTCTATACAATTCTCAATGACAGTGGCTTAGTTCTTTTTTTCTTTTTTTCCTCTAAAGGGTTAGATGGCCAGAAAAGCCTGTTTAGATGAAGATTAACTGCAGCACAAATCACCCCAGCCTTTCATTTCTGTCTCCAAAATAAATGACTCTACCTTTTATCATTTTTTTTATTCTTCTAAGTATCAGACCTTTGGCTACCTACTGTTAACCATTTACTTCTGATGTAACAGCTTTTTAATCACGTTGTTACCAAGGGCTGTTTTAATTCATTCAATTCATCCTCTGTGATTCAGATCTTTGCTTATCCATGCGTAAACTCCCAAGCACTGCACCACATAATAGCTGAGCTGTTTATATTGGTATTAAGTGATTTGTAGTTTTAATGATGGTAAATAGGAGTTCACCTTTGCGAGTCCCTCAGGCTTACTTCAGGTAAATTACTCCAAATGCATTGTTTATGCCCTTCAGGAGAGAGGGAGAGAAGGGGCTTGTGGGAATTCACCTCTCATCAGGTCTAAACTTCCATATTAGAGATAAACAGAAACTGACAAATATGTTTCGGGAGGTTTGCCCGCTGGAATATCTACACAATATCAAGTGATTAATGAGTCACACTATTGTTTCTCGATTGCAAAAGCTGAAAACCGTTGCTTTTACTAACCTTCAGGGGAGGACATTGCATATGAATGAAACAAAACTTTACTTGAAAAACCCAGCATCCCTCTCACCTGGCTTCTTTCTGATGTGAAAAGGAAGGGATTTGGTGGGACTCTTGTTAGCCTGTGGCACATTCCCCCACAGTCATCTGAATAGGCCTTTATTGGAGAAACAGCGCTTAAAATGGGGTGACATGAAAGGGGCTGGACAGCCACTGAAAGCGAGACTAATACCTCTTAGAGTGAACAGAGCTCCTGTGTTTTATTCCGATGTCAGGTGCGTGGCCAGTAAACCTCATATATAGGATGAAAATCCGAAAGAATTCATGCAAGTTATTTTGAGGTGACACTTTTTTTTAAGTCAGTGTGTCTTTATGCAGATACTGATTCAATGGGTGTAATGTATCCACCTGAAAAGCAGAGAAAAGTCTCTTCACTCGGGTCCTTGAGTGGCCTTGAAAGGCTGATAGGTAGCCTAGACCTCTCCATGTTGTCCTACAGTAAGTACCCCCGCAATCAGGCCCTCTGTGGTGTTTTTTAATTGAGCTTAGCCCGCTGAGTGGTAATTGATTCAGCCTGAGCTACAGCAGAGCCACTGATACAAGGTGCTGTTTGGCTTCCGCCTCTCTTTAATCTCCCCCTTTGCTTTATATTGTTTGTGAATACTCGTCACTGAGAAACTGCGTGCCATCTTTCTTATGGAAATCAATGCTTCTTTTTTGGAAGAATGAGGGGAATGATAGAGAGGAGTACTTCTCATGTCCTTTCATTTTTCCACCAGTGTCCTTCTCTTTAGAGGCTCCGCCATGCAGATCTCCTTGCCCTTTGGCTACTGATGTTTTCTCAGAAGAGAGGAGTGGACTTGTTTTGTGGATTTCTGTCACAGTTTTTTCTTCCTTTTTTTTTTACCTTGAACCAATCTGCCAAGAAAAAGAATAGAGAAAAGGAGTGGAAAAAAATCAACAGACAAGCTCAATCATATCCTGTAGCGTCTGTGAGGTTTTCTTTAAAGCATTTGAGCAAAAGCATCTGAGTGGTGCAAGAATGAGACCAAACTGTTCCCAGTCACTTTTGATCCTGCCGGTTCAAAGTCCCTAAAGAGTAGAGGGAGAAAGGGACGTGGTAGGGGGAGGGGGTGTTTGGCATGTGGTCTAAGACACCTAGTTTTGACCTTCTGTCTACACTTGTGTCCTTTTAAAGTTGCCTTGTTTTCATTAAACCCATCGGATAGTGTAGCACAGGGGCCACAGTTTCACTTACTGAGAACTCCCTATTGTATCTTTATTAGGCATTCTTTACATTTTCAGACTAATGGCTTCAATTTCCCCAATTAGGAGTCTGTTGCCAGACATCAACAGAACAATTTAAAACATTATCATTAAAGTTATCTGTGATGTTGTAATCATTGAATCATTTGTGTGCATCTTGGTCTTTTGTTTCTCTCTCTGGTCTGGAGACTGCTATATTTAGCCTGAAATCACTGGCATACTGCAGTCTACTTGTTTGTCATTAGCACTCTTAACTAGTCATTTGGGTAATGGCTTCTATGCCTTTGTTTTCACAGATATTTTTATATGTAAATGTTGAGACAATTTTCATAATATGCCTTTTTTATTCATCATAGAATAATTGATGCGTCTTTATTACTGTGTAAACTTTGGTCTTTGAATGACTATGTACATAGTTATCGTGCCAATTTTCTTTATTATTATTACAATAATATCTATTATTAACATATGCTGTAAAACATTAATATGTATTATGTTAGCACAGAAAGATACCCGAGAAGCAATCAATTTAAATTATTCAATTTGGGGGGCTAATGGGTGGCAGTGTAAAGCTTTAGTGCTATTGGATGGTGGTTTTAAAGGGTATCTTAGTGGTGGGAATACTGATGAATTAACTGACTTTTTCAGTGAAGTTTCCCCTTTGAGTATCGCTCTTAATATGCTTCATTGAGTAACCAACTACCTCTTCATGTGTTTCAGGCCTGGAACTCCCCTTCATGATGATGCCACACCCACTGATCCCAGTCAGCCTGCCCCCAGCCTCTGTCACCATGGCGATGAGTCAGATGAACCACCTCAGCACCATAGCAAACATGGCCGCAGCAGCACAGGGCCAGAGTCTGCCCTCCAGAATGGTCACTTCAGTTATAAAAGTAAATTTTAATACACAGAAAAGTAATAACTCAGGGATAAGTCCAGAATGGTTTTGTCTTGTGTTCTGTCAGCCTACTGGATATTTATTTTGGCTGTGTGCTTTTGTGGCTGCAGGGGTTGCAGGAACGTGTGCCGGACAGCCCGTCTCCTGCACCATCCTTAGAGGACAACAGGAGGCCAGGGAGCCACCCCTCGTCCCACCGCAGCAGCAGTGTGTCCAGCTCCCCTGCCCACACAGAAAGCTCCTCAGACAGGATACGTATGTCCCTATATGAGCTCAAAACACAGAGACACAGTGAGAGAAAATACCCACTTTTTTAGCTTTGGTATTGTCTTCTACATTGAAGTTTGTTCCTAAAACATCCTGTTTGATTTTCCTCTCCACAGCGGCACATCACAATGGCCTGTCGATGAACCAAGCCTTGCTAGGCCTGTCCCCTAATGTCCCACCCGGGCCTAAAGAGGGAGACCTGGCACACGACATGAGCCACGAAGCAAAGAGGATGCACACTGACAAAGGTGAGGGTTTACTTTTTGACAGACAGTAGGTAAGTAGCACTACATCACTAAAAATCATGGAAATCCATGGGTGTGGTATTGGTACAGGTCCACATAAAAAATATATGTCTGTGTATTTAGATGAAGCCAGCTTTATCTGTGAAACATGAGAAAAGCATTTAGCTGTGCACTGTACATAGATCATACATCTATTTTAGGCAGCTTATGTAATGCCTGAAATTACATGAAATACTAAAAAAACATGACAGGATGTTTAAAAACACCAAACACAGCATTTATTGTTGATGTTCGCCAAACCTTTGCCTTGTTTTTCTCACATCTGTTCAAAAACAAACAGGCTTCACTTTAGGCTGTGAGCTGAAACTAACATTCTGCTAAACAACACAGATGAAGTAATGTACAAAAGTGTATATATTTTTAGCAGAATATTACGGATATAGCCAGACTTTAGTAAGTAATGTGTGACATTTATAGCCTGTGCATATAATTGCAATGTAAAATAGAGCAATATAAATTGTATTTGTTATTGGTAAATACTATTCAGTTTAGCTTGTCAAACTCTATAAATCACCAGTATTATAGATAAAAACTAAACATTTGAAAACATCACTAGTGTACAGTATTTATTTGGTGCACTTAACATGTCAAACATCCAGAATACTGATCCCCAATCAGCTGTCCTGGCAAAAACACATTTCATATTAATTACTTGTATTATTTGATTATCATTTTGCTGTGCTTGTAAAAACAAGGGAAGGGAAGAAACAGATATAAATCAACTAAGCATGGTGGATTAACTACAAAATGAAGCAAATAATAGATTTGAGTATTCTCTGTTGGTTTGAGGCAGAGCTGTACTGGCTGATACAGAGGAGGGCGGGGCTGATAATGATATTAAAACCACTATGGAAATCAGTAGGCTGTAAGTTCCCTGTTGGCGTCGCTGACGTGAAGATCAGTGTTGGACCTTCGCTTACTGGGTGTGAAGCAGTGAATAGTAATAATTAGCAGGATCATGAGCTGAATTTATGGGTCACAAACTGTCTGTCTGCGACGGGGAGAAGAACAGACAATGCAAACACAAGTATCCACACGCTAAATTAACTGAATTTCTCCTTACTGGCAAAAGTGGCTCTTCCGTAGTCAGATAATCAGCACAAATGGATTGTAATTTCTCTGCAATATTGAAGGAGAAAGCAAATGACCCAGCAATCCACACCAATTCTGGTTGTTGACCTACACACATCAACTGGCAAACACACGCTGTATTATCTTTTAGATTGTCAATTCCTAATATGTCACTGGACTTGATTAGGATTCTGAGCTCTCCAGTGTGTGCACCAGAGGTCTCGGGCTGCAGAAAACATTTTTATAAAATAACCCATTAATGCAGAGGAGTGCAACTAAATTAGTTACCAATTTGCTGAGCATGAATTAATGAAGAGAGCTTCTCCCGGCTCCCACAGTTGTAATTTTCATAATAACCCCAGACCTTTATTTGGCAGGTTGTTTAGTTTTTTCGTTTGAAGGTTTTCATTAGTCTAATGAGGACTGTGCAAGGGCGAGCAGTCAGCACAATTTACATGAGGAAGCTATCATAATAAATGAGGCAATTTGAATAACATGCACAGGTTTATGCAGCGAGATAAGAGAGATTGTAGCAGCCCGATTCAGAGGTAACCAATACATTAGAACCAACTAATAACCAAAGTAATTCCAATAAAAGCTTTAAGTGAAGGGAATAAAATTAATGATAGATATATTGAACTGTAATGATATGATACACGATGCATTAGATTAATAAAATAAATGTCTTCCATTGTTAAAAAAGTGGCAGAGGCCTCGCCATGCGGAGCTTTGTTTATGACGAGCTTTTTAATTAGGCTTGTTCATCGCATCAGTTTGTTTAGATAAATGAGATAACATTCCAATGGTTTAATGATATCTCTCCACTTGTTTGATCTTTATGATCCTGGCAGAGCATTAAATTAATCTCTCATAGTGCTCTCTTAGAAGACGGTGCCGTAGACGTCGCAGAGGAAGGATGCGCTGCCCTGTGCTCATATGGAGCCGGTTTAAATAGGCAGACACCTCAGAGATGGCCACTATAATGTCACATCACTCATATCCTGTGAACACGTTTCGTCTTTTTCATGTTCTCTCTGCTGATGAAGGACAAAGGCTGTTTGTTGTCCATTTAAAAGCCTCTTTCCAAAGTTGTGTCACCCAGTGCAGGGTAACCAGATGGTAGTTTTTTGGGCGGTGTTGTTTGAACTTGATTATTTTTTGTCCAAAATCTGCCAGCAAGAGAGAGAAAAAAAGATTAGATGATGTTTGAGGGAAAAAAGGCTTGTGGAAAGCTAAGTGTTATCTCACATGTGACTAATTGAATTGCTTCAAACAGAAAGTCTGCGGCAGTAGCTTCCGACAAGCCTCTGTCTCGTGAAACAGCAGGTAGCTGACAAACAAGGGGAAATTTGAAAAGCTACGGAAGCCTTTGGCTGTAAACTTACTTTGGACATCAAACACTTGACATCATTTTATTTCCTTGGGGAAAAGGTGTTTGAAACAGAAGCCATATGTATGTACATCCAAGTATAAGAGTTTTCTGTAAATACCATGTGGCAGTTCAAGAGTTTTTTTTTTTGTTTTTTTTTGCGTACAAAAAAATTCACCACTACTTTTGCTGAGCATTCTCACTGCAGTTAAACATGCCACATTGCTTCTACCCTTGTTTAGACTGCCTGACTGGAGTTGGAGCAAGGTACAGGCTACGGTATGTAAACTGATTCTGTAAACCATATTTTAAAAGCGGGTGATTCACCGGTAATATGATATTGGCACTTCCCCGGTAAATGTTATATATCCGTGTTGACACAACAGGAGATGCACTCATAATGTCCTCCCGAGCACAAATGGATGCTTGTGGTGTATTATGTCACCTAGAGGTGCATCATTTCATACCTGCTATCAACAGAGCAATCATCGATGCTGAGTACAGCCTGATGACCACAGTAGACGATATATATATATATATATATATATATATATATATATATTTCATGCCACACCTTTTTTCTTTGTCAGTAAGCAGTCAAAAGGGTTTTGATCCGCTTAAGGCTGGTGCACTGTCTGCAGTCCCAGTGTACAGGCTGAATGATTAAGTGTAGCAGGTAACAGTGTCACAGTCTATTAACATACAGCTGCTTTGGGCAAGGACCTGTGGTTGCTCATGGGCTCATGGTGAGAGCAGGGATGATATAGTATGAAAAAGGTAGAAAAAAAGTGATTTGCAGGCCTTGTAGTCTTTGTTCTTTTTCATCTTTTCCAAAGCAATGATAAAAAGCAAGTTAGGGGACAGGCAAAAGTTTCAGTTTTGTGCTCTTTTTTGCAATGCGCTGTAAATATTTCTATGAGAGTATCTCAGTACGCTATCATTAAAAGTTGTAAGGTGTGTGCTCCTTCTCTTCATCTTCTTGACTTTAATGCATAGTGTTTTGTTCAGTCCTCCCGATGTCCTTGGCGTTTGTGAGCTTCAAACACATGCTGACTACCTGACTTTTCCCTAAGTCAGGAGGCAAGATCATTAGCCATCACAACCCTGAAATGTGACTTGGCAGACAATAATGCTTTATGATCAAACAACTTGTCAGTGCATCCTGTTGAAATGAAAGAGTGCAAAAAAATAATTCAATACAGGATCAATCAAATTTCCCCCCAGCCCATGTGAGAGAGATTGCTGATGGTGCAGAGAGGGGCTATTCCTCCAGGACACGGGAGTTCATTTGGATATTTGTTCTCCCCTCATGAATGTTCCATTGCGTGACACCATCTCCTGCTAATCACATTTCACTGAAAAGGGGGGATGCTTTTAGGGACGTTGAAAAGAGAGAGGTTCTTTTTAATCTTTGAAATGCCTCAAAAGTGACAGAATGCTTTCTCCTGCCAAGACGTGAGCCTCGGATGGGGAGATAAATATGCTGTGGTCAGCTAAGTGTATCTAGTGAGCAGAGAGGCAAATTTAATAATGCATTATCATTCACTGGCGAAGGTGAAATCTCCCTGTCCATCAGAAGGCTGAGGCCTGTTTCATGTTACCCTTCACTGCAAATGAACAAGTGCTTTACTCAGCCATACCAGAGATGCACAGTAGGCACCGGTGCTCGCGCTATATATGCCGCTCTGGACTGTCAGGAAAACAGTCCGTAATCATTGCCATCTTCTTTCTATCTTGACTGGATACATTAATGATCCAGATAAAACTATTTGGAACAATAACCTTCATTTTGTTTTCTCTCTCTGTGAACACAAGGTGCGTTTTACATATCTGAGCATCTGCCATTATGCAGATTGTGCGAACATGTTTACCCCAATGCCCTTGGACAACAGCGCTGAACAATTATGAAGATTAGGTACAATGCTGGAAAAAAATTTGTGATTATTAATAATACATATCTTAGCAGTGGCAACTGTTGCAGACACATAAGGTTGACCCTGAATATGTATTTCTGTGCTTTTCAGAGACATTCTGCGAGGTTGTTTGTCTAATTTAATATTTACATGTAAACAGTAATTAAGTGTTGCTACCAACATGCCAGGGCCAGGCTCTGCCAAGGTAAACACCAGCCTTAGTAGTTTGCCACAGTCCATCATGTTTACAGACTTGCGCAGCCGAGTGCTGTTTGCAAGCTTTTCCTTGGCAAAGCCCATAAAACACCACCAATTGGATGCCGAGTGTTGAACACAGTCGCTCTTATCGTCTGGCAGTCTGCGAGCTGACTTGAGGACATTGTGAGTCAAACCTTTAAATTTTCACTCTGCGATAATTACGCTGCTATACTTGAGCTTTTATATCCTTTCACAGAGAAAGTAAATCATTCCTAATAAAGAGGGGAAGAATAGGGGGCGGAGGGAAAAGTGCTTCAGGACTAATTCTCTTCGCTCCCTCCCTCTCGGTTCTTCTATTCTGCTTTTTGAAAAGCCTTTCTCTGAGTATTCCAGTCACCTTGACTTTGCAGCTACAGCCTTATAGTCTGTTGCTTATCCTGCCTAACCCCAGCCTGTCAATTAGGTCTTTAAAAATTAATCTCTTTAACTGGAAATACCATGCCAGCTTTTCTTCTGTCTGTAAATGAAGTGTTATTAATTCACACAGCGCAAAGCCAGTGTTATGAATAATGTTATCAAAACAGATTTCCGCACGTTTAACACGTCGCTTCTGTTAAAACCCCTTAAGTATTTTTATAACTGTGAAACCAGGACTACTAATGGATTTGCATCTGTTTCTTTGAGCTTCTACAGCGTCCAAGTGTCTCTTTAAGCCAAGTGTTTCAGAGTTTACATTTCCCATTTCTTCATGTTTTGTTCTTTCATCTTTATTTAAAAGCAGCTCACTATATTCAGTCTGGATTAGTGCCAGGCTTCGTCGACAGTTTGCTCGGCTGCCACAAAACAGCAGAGCCTCTCCCCCAAGGATTGCAATGCCAGGCAATGACACTAATGTGTCTCTATGCCCCCCTCCCAAACATAATGACGCTCTGATCTAGCAGCAGGCTATCTGGCCAAGCACACCAAGCTAATACTTGTTCTATTAAAACCTGGTGATTATGGGGGATTTCCTCTCTGTTTGTTTGTTTGTTTGAATGTTTAATTATCAATATGTAATTGGCATGTGTATTGTGATGTCGGGTGCATATTCCGGTGGCATATTTTGACTGCAAATGCATATTGCTATCGGTTAGAAACAGGGCTCCCCGGTCTCTGTCGAAGTTAAGCTGCATGAGAAGTAGCTCTAATGAATTAATAAATGCTAAACAAAGAGGAACTAAACAAAGGAGAGGGACATAAATGGCTTGGTGATTAGTGGGTCAGAGAGATTAGTGGGGTATACAGTACAAATGATCCTTTCTGGAATACAAATAATTCAGGCAAAAGACCCAATCAATAGTTGAGGCCAATTTAATCTCTGTGATTCTTCTGTCAATAACTGGAGATGGTCAGTGGAGGGCAATATGCAAAGACAATCTAAACACCTTCAAAGAACCTCACTCTGATGTCTTTCTGCTTGACAGTTTGTGCTCGCAGTCAATAGGTGAATCACAGAAAGCCATCTCTGCCTGTCATTTTCCCTTTGTCCCCTCCTAACTGTGTTTGTCTAAAATCTAAGGTCGTGGATTTAGCCCCGTGATCTCTAACCTTTACTTCTTTCACGCTGTTCCAACCACCACTCGAGTGACTGCGCCCTGTCTCTTCTACAAAATGCCATTTTTTGTCCCGTCCCCTGCTCACTTAAAGAGCTCATTTGAAGGTGTGGGCTGGCAGAAACAAAAGTCTCTGTATGCTTTTATGCAGTCATCACAGTCAGCCAAGCCTGTAATCCTCAGAGGTCCGATAATGACATAGCCCCTGCATTTATTACATGGAGGAGAGGAGAGAGGGAAAACGCTGACTTTGAACAAATGAACACTCTGACCTTTATGCAATAAATATGACATGGGCCGCATAAAAAGACAAGATATCTTCCTCCTGAATGGAAGTCAACACAGATTCGGCTCCCTTGCCTCTTGCTCTGTGTTTCTAATTCTTTTTTTTCTCCCCGGCTCACTCTCTCACTGCTGTTGCACATCCTCCTTTCTACAGCAATATAATATCAGCATCAAAATTCACAAATATTCACCAATATGTATTTTTTCTGTTGCAGTATGTTCCTAAATGCGACGTCTAGAAGTCTCATTAGCTGAAGATTTGTGAAGAAGCATTGTTTTAGCACAATTTTTTTTTCTTTTTTTTTCATCTTTTAGCTCATTTTTCAACAGGTGATGGGACCTTTGAGACCGAAGTTAATATTAGTATTCATAATTTACAGACTTATTTGATTCAGGCTTAAGATATTTTAAATAAGGACTTGTATGGGGTTTCTTGTTAAGTTTTTGGAAAGATTGTCAAGACAAAGACCAGGAAAAGTCCAAGAAACATGGCCCTATAAACACTTTTTTTTAGTCCTTATCAGTGAATAAAAGTTACTTCCTGCTGTTTCGTGTAATTTTAATCAACATTGTTTTAAAATGCATAAAGGATTTTCAATGTGCGAGGATCAGTTTATTTTTTTTTATTTAAATCCTGCATATTGTCGCAAAACGCCCTGCTATATTACCATGATCTTATTTGGTGAAATTCTGTACAGTTGTAGTTTAACATACCCTTAAACTTCCACAAATGGCAAGTTGCTAAATGTTAGATATGCATTCTGGGTATACGGTGTTTTTTTTTGTTTGAAATGCTGATATACTAGCAGATTTGAGAGACTGGGCTGTAGAGGAGCTTTACGTGATCTGTTTTCCAATTTCGATTTTAAAACTTCACTTGTGTGCAGTTTATAGCAATGAATGCAATGAAAGATATTCTTTATCTATGCG
Source organism: Rhyacichthys aspro (assembly GCA_036850595.1). Lineage (NCBI taxonomy): Eukaryota > Metazoa > Chordata > Actinopteri > Gobiiformes > Rhyacichthyidae > Rhyacichthys > Rhyacichthys aspro. The sequence goes on from CM072168.1 coordinate 11,731,388, forward strand.
AAAGTAGGACCGTTTTACCAGTGAGAATCAACCTTTCACAGTGTCTTTTGTATCTCAGTGTGATCCCAATTGAGCATCACGATTGTCTTCTTTTGTCACCTCACGCCGCCTCGCTGACAGTAAAGGATTTATGGTTATTTCCTCTATGCAGCCTGTCCATCTGTGGCTCTATCTTCATATGGCCTTGAGAATACGATTCAATTTATTAAGGCAAAGCAATGGACTCATTACTTTAAAAAGGTGGCAAGAGAGAGAGTGCGAGAGGGAGAGAAGTGACACACTGAATTGGTTATTAATGGAAAGGCACAGCCATAGGGCAGTTGAAATTTAATGATATCCTACAAGAAAATATGAGGGTGTCACTCTCCAAAAAGTCATGCTAAATGTCAACATTTTAAGGTCTCGGCGCTAATTTTATGCCTGTGCACAGTAATGTTTTGGAGAGCATTTAGGAAACACGGCCCAGTGGCCAGCCTGATTATCCTGCTCACCTTCTCTCCTCGCTCCAAATAGGTTTGTGCAGCAAGCGATTTCATCTCTAAGTGAAAGGAACATTAGGGAGGGGAGGAAGAGAGAGCGATAGAGGAAAACACGCGGTTTGATTTTCATGCTGTGATAAGAGAGTGGGAGCCAAATGTTACCTGTTAATCTAGCCCAAACCGACCGGGGCTCTTGACTTTGTCCCCCAGCAGGGATGGGGCAAACACTCATTTTCCTCTCTCCGTGATGAAAAGGAAATTAGCTTAAATGTGATGAGGGCACATTATGTGTGTCCTGTGTGTGCGTAATGACTGTGTGTCTGACTGCATGTGTTTTCTCTTTCTTCGTGCTGTATACACTACACTGAACACACATATGCACAACATATGCAATCTTAAGGAATTTGTCTTGTATGGATCATCTCACTCATATACTCAGTACATCTGCAGAATTTCATGACTTCAAGGAGACTTCACCTCTCCACAAGTGGAATTATGTTCCGTCATGTGCGGTGTTTCTGTTTAGTAACACATTTTGACAAGCAGCTTTATTAGTCTATAAACATTTGTCTGTGTTTAATAGAGGGCAAAATAACTTTATAATAACTTTACCCAATATTGAAGTGTATTTAGCGCTGTTATAAAATACACTTTTTTTATTCAACAGCTACATAGTTCAAATATCAACAATCTCTTTTCAAATTCCAACACTTTTAAAAGGAGTAATAAGACTTAAGTCATTAGCTCCTGTGCAATCACAGTTTTACTGAGCTAATATGTAAACAATTTTACTTTTTTTAATTAATTCCTCAACTACATTACTGAATTTAAGGCCTCTGCATTCTCACAGATCAGTTCTCAAACTTGGTCAAACATTGTCTCCTTTTTTTAAGGGTTTGGATAAAATAATCTTACCTTTAACACCATATAATGCACTGTATTATTAAACTTCAGTGTGTTCTTTCAACTATCCACTGTGTGTAATATTGACTCTCCAAACAATCTAAATGTATCCTTTAAAATATATCTTATTCCATACATATGTAATCGTTAATAACTATCATGAAAGGCTAAATGTACTTTGCCTCAAAGGCCCTTTTAAGTGCAGACAACATTTGCAGATAAGCCAGCCTCATGATTTTTTTAAAGCACTTAAACTGCATGCAACTACTTTTTCTGCCGAGCTCTGCACCACTGCATTTGTACCAGTAGACAGATATTTTCCTTGACAAGATTTTCCAAATCCAGTGCTTTAAGTGCAGGTGGAATAATGCTGTGTTGGCTGCTAATGGCTGTCCGAGAGGTCATAACTACTCCATTTGAAGGAGGCTGGTTTCTCCGCAGCCCTGGCAGGTCAAATCAAATGTAATTGTGCAGTGAAAAAGCAGTGGCTTGCTTTGTGTTGGCTGTGCTGACAAGCTCCAGGTTTAGCATTCACTTCTCCTGCTGGGAGGAACACAGGTTTGCAAGGACAAAGGCTTCACCTGTCAATATATCACACTGACTGGCCAGCCAAATGCACCGCTCCCTCTTTCCCTTTTCTGTCAGCCTTTCATTCTGCACGCACCATCCTATCCCAGCCACCTCTTCCTCCGACAGAGCCTCACCTATCTATCCATCCATCTTCTGTCTCCAACCATCTATCTCTTATTCCTGCCACCTTTTTTGTCCTCTTTTTTTCTTTCTTTTTTTTTTTTTTTTTTTTGTTCTTTCTTTCTTTTTCTGCTTTTGTGTGTCTTCCTCTACTCCTTCCTTTTGCGCACTGCCTTCGTGTGAGGACTCAGCTGAAATGTCTCGAGGGACCCGGTTTCAAACACAGGAACTAGAAACATATGGCACATTTTCAACTCCCAAGGTCAATTACAGCTATTTATCCAGAGATTGCAGCTAAATTTCCCAAGGTTTCTTCTAGATTTACCACAGATTGCAATGTGTGTCTGTCACATTTTAAATCAGGCCAGTTTCCTCTGCTTCTCTTCACTCCCTGTGACTTTCCATCAAATATTTCAAAGGCTTTCAAGTGGGTTTTAGACATGTTTTATCTCTGCTTATCATGCCCCATCTCTTTTTGCCTCAGCAATGCTGGATCCAAGTAGCGCTTGCAACACAAATCTAATAACATGTAAATTGGAGATAAGCCCAGATCCCTCCAAGTGATATTTTTTACATTCATAGTTTGTCAAGTCAATTCCTAGGACCCTGTTTTAGCAGCACAACACATGAGGAGTGAGAAAATTAACTGGATAGGTGATTCATCATTGCTAGCACACTGTCAAGGACTCCCTCTGCAGCTATTGAGAGCAGGGTGGAGGAGGAGGATGAAGAGCAGGGAGGAGGGGGGACGTTGTTTTAAATTATGGCATTTCATTCAGAATGCATTGTATTTACAGCGTCCCATTTTTATTTGTGGCTCCTATTATCCGCCGAAACAGTTGTGCATGAAATGTTATTTGTGACAGGGGTGACCTGCGAGTGTTTTTCCACACAGTATTTCATACTGGGGGCCTTAACTGTACTTTTACCGTACGGTAAGCACAAGAGGCTGTCACAGCTGCTGTTGGCAGCCTTGCTAGTGGAGAAATATCACCTGGAAACAGAGCACTCCGTTCCACCGGCCCCCATCACTCCAACGCCTGTCGCTGTAATTAAGTTGAAGTCAATGATTCTGGAGCGATGGTGAGAAATAAACATGCAAACACATGCCAGCGATTGGAGCCAGGCACTGGGAAAAAAGGGGGGTTGTGCTGGTGTTGCTGGGGCCAATAACATTACAAGCATAGAGGCACAAATCTAGATCATTTTCCAGCAAAAATTTACATTTGAGTTTAATGAAGCCACTTCTGATTATATTGATTGAATTAGCCACTTATTAGCTGTGTGTTTTCTTTTTTGAAAATGCCAAGATTTATGCACAGCTCCTGGTGGAAATGTTATCTGACAAGGGGTGCTGTATGGTCGTTGGAGTCTGTCGAACAAAACACGCTGTTTGCTTTTCCCAGAGCATGACAGGTTGTTTCCCTGCAACAAAGCCATCAAATATTCTGTGTGATCCAACATTGTGTTGGAGGGAAGGCCTGCTGAGTGGGAAGCCGGAGTTTGTTAAAGCAATGATTTATGATTAATGCCAACACTAAATAAGGGACAAAGTGCCTACAGTACAAATCAATTACTAAGCTACAACGGCAGACCTTTCCCTGAGGTCTACTAACGTCTCTAGTTGTTATGGTGATTTTATTGGAGGTGGGTGATGCATGCATATAATGCATGCAATACATCTATATCAACCTGAGCTGGAGCCAACTGTAATGCTTTTGATCTTTGATTACTTCTGTTATTGAGATAAAATAGGACTTTCATGCTGTGCCACTGTGTAAAGAGAGTGCATTTACATCTCCACCCTGACGCCCACCTTAAAACTCAGACAGGACTGCACCAAACAAAACAAATTACCACAGGAGTGGCTTCTTAAAAGTAGGCAATTCATTATTTTTATGAAGTCAAATTATAAACAAATTTTAATCCATTAGGCAACCATCCATTCTAATTAATCAACAGGAGTGAACTCCATCTGAAAAAGGAGAAAGGTTGTTTACTCTCTCCACGGACCAGCGGTGCATATTTCACCGTCTTCCCCTTTATGAAAGAAAAAAAAAAGATTCTCCAAATTACAAACCTAAACTGTGAATCCGAACACTCGACTTTTTGGCTCATGGATGTTTCCAGGGCATTTGCAGATGCTTGAAATAATCTCCAATGTTTTTGCTCAATCTGCTCTGAGGATGGGTGAAATAAATACTTTAAACTAATTAATGTAAGACCAGCTGTTCCCAGCACTTGGCTGGCGTTGGTGAATATTGATGGGAGGGAGAGGAAGGGCTGTTCAGCTCCACTCGCTGTTTGTACAAGATTCAGTCTGCCACATAAACACATCTGAATACTGGGTGAGAGCAGTAGATGCGTGACAGAGAAAGAGCTCTACATTAAAAAGACTTTTTGACCTTCATTTACATTTAAGTGGTATGTGTTTAGGCTGGACAGTAATTTGAAGTGGTAGAAGCCCATTGCTGCTTGTTGCTTTATAATCTACCATAGCACGCATTGGTTGGCCTGGTCCCTCCTCTCCTGCTCTTCTCCTCTGAGGCCCGGAGGAGAGGCTGGACGGCAGATGGCAGGGCCCTACCCCTCCGCCTGTGATGAATGGTGGATGATGTCATCTCGGGTTTTGACAGGCACCCGTGCGTGTGTACACAAAGGAAGCCCTAGCCTCTGAGGTCGAACTTCGGGGCCTGCTTCTGATTTTGGCGTCCACATGACATGTCTTAAAAGTGGGGGGAAGCTGGATTTATGTCCAGGTTGATATTATTTAACCCCACGTTTCAAGGGGCCTTGAGAACAGGCAATAGCACAAAATCTTTTGATAGACTTCTGACAGGGGTCAATTTGAGTCAGGGTTAAAGTGTAGTCATAAATTCTATATTTAACATGCAAAAAAATGGATAAAAATTACTCCATTCATTTTATTGTCTTTTTTTCAGAAGACAACCCCTTGTGCACCCCAACAGCAAGAGATAGCTATGAGAGGTTGTCATTGGCTGGACAAGCTCTGCCTCCTGGCTTCCCATCACCTTTCCTCTTCCCAGATGGCCTGTCGTCAATAGAAACTCTGCTTACCAACATACAGGTATGAACCACTCGAGAACGCCACAGGACTAAGCAACTCAAATACCTCAAATGATAAAGTGTATAAAAATCCAGTATTTGAACCAGTATTTTAAAGACTGACAGAAATAAGTAGAAATAGTTGTTGAAGCTTTTTGTGGAAAAGTGGTTGAAAAAAGCAGACAAAATTTATATTCAAACCAAAAACATACAAACTTTTCCCAAAACTTGCAAATGTAACCACATTCTTGCTGCTGAAGCCTTTATCAGCAAGCTCTACCACACCAGAACAGAACAAACGGTGTAAAGACCACATACTTGTATTTTCAAAGGTCAGCATCTCATATTGAAGTATTATTATTCAGTCTTTACTATCTAGAGAACTGTTTAAATTTGTTACAGATACTTTCTTTGAATACTGGGATTAAAAGGATAGGAGCATACCGTAAATACAGGGATCTTGATCATTTTCTCAAGTTTGACATTATATCATAATTTTATATATCTTTTCTGGATATTGGCATACCTGTACATTACCCAGAGAGCCATTTAGGCTTCAGTGCAAACACCTCAAGTCAGAAAGATGAGTGTATTTGCCTTCTGTCTCTGTGTAATGATGTGTGTACACCGCTGCCCTTCTCATTGCACTTGCACTATTGGCATCGGAGCCTTGCTTCTCCTTTTGGCTCCGAGTAGTAATTAGGAAGCCACAAGTATAAACCCGTCATCGGCTCCCAACACTTCACTAAGTCATCTTTGATAATGATCGTTGTGTTGAATATTTATATACAAATCAACAAAATGAAACCAAGCAGAAAATTAAGATAAAGCAACTTAGAATAAATTGGGGTCAGAAGACTCCACAATTAGTAAGATATAGCCCAGTGCATTTGATATGATTGCATGTGGATGGGGAATTATTGTGATAAAAATAGCCTCGGTAGTGTACAGTTTTCATGTGAGACGATGCCATGTATATATACAGTAGTATATGTCTCAATCCTATTTATCAGGAGTCCATTTGGAATGGCAGTAACGTAACTGAGACATGATGAGAAACTTGTCATTCATATTATTCATTCTCGCTGAGCTGTGCGCTGAGCTTGAAAGAGGCTGTCTCTGTATATTTATCATAATTCAGCAGTCAGTCAAGAAGAAGGGGGAACTCCAAAGGATGAAACATAAAGATACGAGGACCCATTGTGCAGAGGAAGACGTGACCTTGCCTGTAAGATCCCTGTTAGCCTCTGCTCACTGAACTTGATGTCATCCGGTTTAGTTTGACAGATTTGAACTGTGCTTTTATGCTTCCAAGTACTTAAGGGAAACTCTGAGTCGGGTGCCCCATTTATGTTCTGTATTTCCCAACTTTGTCTGCAACATCAGAGTTAGCAGGCTGTTTAGCAAGGACAGTTCATTCAATCTGTTATCTTCCTCTAAAACAAGATTGTATGAGTATAACGCAAAAGGCCAAGTACTACAATTAATACATGAAGATATATATAGATACAACTATGTACAGTAGATAAAACTATGAGTAAAATAATTTCTCAAAATATACAAAATAAATGAAAACGGTCATATTAGTGGAAATGCAACCTGTATTTCCCAGCTTTGACCAAAAGGGGTCAGACAACACTTGTCACAACACATCATTCATTCATCAAGTAAAAAATATGACCAACAAAAAAAGAGTGTTTTAACAGAAAATTGTTTGTACTCTGCTTAAAGTGGAAGCAAAGTTTGATTAAAATGATGTTGGCAAGAAGCAAAGACTTCATCAATCAACTTCCCTGCTTCCATACTTTTTCCAAATTGTATTTAGTATGTTTATTTGTGTGTCCAGGGTCTGCTCAAAGTGGCCATTGACAACGCACGGGCCCAGGAGAAGCAGGTGCAGCTGGAGAAGACGGAGTTGAAGATGGAGTTGTTCCGAGAGAGGGAGCTCAGGGAGACTCTGGAGAAGCAGCTCGCTATGGAGCAGAAGAACAGAGGTACATCCTGTCGGCTTTCTGGCACCGTATCCACCCGTCAGCCCCAGAGTGTTTGTCAGCCCGGGCTGTTTTCTACTTACTCTTACAGCTCTGCGCTCATGTCGACGTGATAGCTTCTGAGTGCACATACACGGCTAGCGCATGCATGTTTAATGTTTCTTATTGAAACGGTGACAGAACCCGCTGTGAGTTCCTCTTGTTACACGAACACTACAGTGATCCGCTTTAGCGCAGTTTTTACCCTTTTCTAGTCAGTTAACATAATTGAAAATACACACTAACTTAGCTGAATTCACTCAGGCTCATGTTAAATGCATCAGCTTCATATTCTAAGTGAGTCGTTTATGTTTAATGAGAGAAATTCATGGAAAAATATCACAATGAATTTTTCAGTTTGTGTTAATTCCCTGTAGCTCTTAAATTGAAGACATAATTCTATTTCGTCTTAACAAAGGTCTTTAGCTTTATTGTATTCTAATTTTCTGTTGTCCCGCGTCATTGGCATTACAGCATGCATTTATATTCAGTCAAAAATAATAGGTTTACTCGGTTGAATTTGTTTTCAATGTGTCGCAGCAATCATTCAAAAGCGTCTGAAGAAAGAGAAGAAGGCCAAGAGGAAACTCCAGGAGGCTCTGGAGTACGAGTCGAAGAGGCGAGAGCAGGTGGAGCAGACTCTGAAGCAGCCCTCACCCTCTGACAGCATGCGATCACTCAACGGTCAGAGCACACGACTTCACACAACATCTAAAGGCACTAAATGAGACTGTTCTGATGAGGCAGCTCAGTTACTGTTTAGGGGCACACCTTGTATTTCCACTATTGTGATAAATGAATTCTCTGTCAACCTCTACATCTACCAGTGGATATTGTGGATATTACCATCTCTAAAACAAAGTGAGGCAAACAACACAATGCTTGGGAAAGGAGCAATTTACAAGATACAAGATTTCACTCAGCAGCAGCAACACATTTTCATTTATTGTGTGCTCTTAAATAGATTTACAGAATGTTTGTGAGAATACTTTATATTTTTTTATGTGATTTGATTTATTGATGCAGAGAACTGTCAAAATTGTCAAAACTTTACGTATCCCATTCTGTTTATAAAACACTTTATGAATTATAATGCATATCAAACAAATATATTTGCGCACTGTGTTATGTGCCAGCTGGGGTTTGTTTAAAAAGGGTTTTTTGAAAAACAGAGAGAGCTCAAAAAATATGAAGAATTGTTTCTAGTCGGATATGGTTTGCCTCAAGAGCCAATTTAAACAAACTACTGTATGTCTTTAATAACAGTCTGCATACAGTGCATTTAGGACAAAGCCATCCCTAACCTTCATATGTAATGCTTACTATGTGCCACTTATAGATGTAAGTTGAACCCAGGACTATTCGGTCACATCTTCAAACGTTTTGATTTTAGTCCGGACACTGTCCCGAGCTCCTCAGTAACAGTGCTGCCTTCTGTACATTCACTTATATGCAGCCTGAAGGCTTTTGGCTCTTGTTTTCAATGAACGATGCTGTGAAAGTGGCACGGTGATAGGTGTGTGTCAGTGATGTTTAACGGCGGCGATCCTTCTCTTCTCACAGACTCTCTGACCCCTGAGATGGAGAGTGACCGCAGCAGTGCAAGAACAGATGCTGAAAGGACAATACAAGGTACAGGGCTCAGATGAGACAATAAATCTCTCTCTCTTTCTCTGGCTCTCATTCTTCCACTCTCTGTCTACCACCCCGCCTTTTCCTTGCCCATACACACACACTACATACACACAGTTTATGAACATTAGTGTTCCTGTGCCTGCTGTTCAGGCATACAGCTCGCCATCTGGGCCACAGCACTGGGTCAAGATCATTGGTTTTTCCCGAGAAATAATATTCTTTTTTCACTTGCCTTAAAGTTTCTGCGTCACTTTCCCCAAATCACTGTGCATACTACAGTGTACAGTAGGTAAACTACTAAGTGAGAAGGCCTCGGAGAAAGAATGAAAGAAGAGGTTTGTTTACAGCTCAGAAAGCATTAATGAGTCATAAAACCACAAAAAGCAGCGGAATCCCCCCTTTGATAGTAATAAACGGGGCAAATCAATCCATTTTATGAATAAGCCTTGTACATTTTTAATGGTTTGTTTGTTTGTTAGCCTTGGGGGTGCAGTATGTGTTTGGGGAAGGGCGGCTGGCAGGATAACCTCTGTAGACTGTCTGCTATCTGTGTTTACCCAGATACAAGACACCGTGCCGAGGTTGAATATCCTCATTATTACTCCGACGTCTCTTCATTTTTTTAATGCGCCTCAGCTCGTGCATCTGCTCAAGAACCCAAGCCCAACCTCCTTATCAGTGGTAGAGGTCCCAGTTTATCCGCCGAAAAAAAAAACGCTCTGTGTAATTTGCTTTGAAAACTATTTGACGAGAATAAGTTGGATCCTTTTTTTAACTCCTTAATGGCTGATTACATAAAGGGCATGAAAAGAAAGCAGGCAAAGAAAAGCTAGGATGACTTCTTTAATTAAATGCCATTCAGTCACATGTTTGATGTCTTAAAAGGGACCCATATGGCATCATTGAAATATAAAGATAACTTTTAGATACCGTGTAATTATAGCCCTCCATTTTATGCCAAATTGGTATATTTAGCCTCAAAGTTCTTGCATTTCAGTGTGAATTAGATATTTGTCACAACTTTCTATTATTTTTTTAATCATGTTAGAACCAGTGTGACGCAGCTACGGAGCATGTAATTTCTGCACTCTCTCAATCACTCTGATCAGCGCCTCGACGAGTGGAATAGAAGGAGGCAAAGGCGGCAAATAACAGGCTGCACTTTTTTGTGTTTTTTGTTCAATTAGAGAGAAGCATTCGTCTGCCACCCATGTCTCTCCTCTGCTCTACTCGGCAAGCCTCGCTGTATAATTAACCTCAAATGGCAAAAAATGATGTTGATAAATTACACAAGCAAAAAAAAAGACAAGGAGGGAGGGGGGAAACACAAGCCTATCACTCGCACGAGGGGAATGTGTGTTGTATCGTCTCAACTCCAAACTCAGGGAATGTAGGGAGAGAGAAAAAAATAATGAGGCCATAATTTTAGAGAACTAATTATTTCTATTTGTCTTTTGTCACACTCCTCTAATTCCGCGATATTAACAGTCTGTGTTTATTAATTGCTTTTACAGTGTTTTGAATGGGGTCCAAGTGGAAACGTGGCTCTTTTCACAGTGCACCGTACCTCGCCAGTATTTGCCTGGCAACGGTGCACGCGCCAATATCTTCCCCCTCGGTATCTCCTTCCTCCGTCGACGTGTTCGCCAGAGTTTACGCGACCCGGGCCCACGTGCATGCGCGCCCAGAGATAAAGTTCTTTGTTGCAAGATTAAACATCAAAACAGTTAAAGTGAAATTAAAATTAAATGAATGAATGTCACTGAAGCAAAAAAGACTGTAATTAATGGATCCCTTAATTGTCTTCATAAAATATTTGCATGGGCATAATTTGCATAATTTACATGTATTAATTAATCTTTCAAAGGAATTTTATGCTGAGAGAAGCCAAAAAATTCCCTTTGTTTTATTTAGCATCTAATGAAATATTTATCCTCTTTAATGAACTTTTCATCTTGATTTGAATATAAAAATACTGAAGTTTTTACATATTTTAATGAGGCGGCCCTTTCATGAAACAATGTGTCAAAAAACGTCACAGATTTTTCTGGATGAAGCAAGATGTTTCATAGTTTGTGCTAATATTGCACAAAATTACAAAAATTAGAAGTCTAGAGTTCCCAGTGCTTAAAAAATTCTTGGTTTGAAAACGAATTCTGATAAAATGCTGATGCAACATGTTTTTTTCAAATAGACTAAATGTTGTGGACAGTAGACAGAGCGATTGTGAGATGACGACTTCAAGTGCGTCTGAACTGTGTGTGTGTTTATGAATCTCCATTAGTGTATCAGCTTGTGTTGCTCAGCCCACACCTTTTACTGCTCTTCAGATCAGACCCGCTCAGCACCCCAACCCCCCCTCCACCCCACTTACCGCTCGCACTCCTCCCTCCCCACCTTTATGTTATTTGTAGCTCGCCGCGTTCATGCTGTAATGACTTTTACACAGAACTCGGTGGTTGTTGCTTGAATAAATGCAAGCCAGAGTGCAATGCCTCCGAGACCTACGGCAGTGCTGGGTAATTAGCCCGTGTGTTTGTACACCCCCCAACCCCAGCCCCCTACCAACCCCCGGTCCTAACACATACATACTGTACACACATAACACGCCTTTCGTTGTCTACGCTCTCGACACTGGCAGAAAAGTGTTAAAAATTGATTGTCTGACGGTTTTGGCACAATTACACTTAATGCAATATATTAGCTTTAATCTTCTCTTCTCTGTTACATTAGGGATGTGTCAATAAACACACAAATATTCTATACCAGGCTTGGTTGTATTTAACTGTATTTAGCCAAATGGCATTTCAGATGGAATGAACAAGGATAAGTATGAAATTGTCAATATAAAAACTTTTATTTCTTTCTGTAATTTTGCCATAGCTATATTCAACAACAATATTGCCTATAGTACTGTATGCCCCTTATAATGTGCTGCCCTGGCTTACAGTGTCCATAGTGCAAAAAGTAGCCAAAAGGCATTGCATGCACCTGTCTCTGTAGAACAGGAGTCAAGTCATGTCCTGTGCAGCTTGTGTCATGTCCAACAACTTGGCGCTGCTAAATGTCTTTGTGTGCGTTCCTCTTTAACATTGAATTATTTAGGCTGGCTGCCATAGAGAGTCTCCCTGTAAAGGCATTTACTGTAGGGCTCTTCTCACAGGCAGAGAAAAGGAGGAGGAAATGTGAAGGTAATAAACGTCAAACATGCTCCTGAGCTGCGCCTAACAGATGCTTTTACCAGCTCAGCGTCGGAGCCGTGGCTGTGTCGGCGGTGTTCACTTGCTCGCTCAGGCGAACACGCTCAGACAAGAGTGTTTGAGACGGAAATGGACAAAGCTCGTTAGGTTGGAGGTGTCTGGCGATAACGCACCCGAGGAATGTCTGCCGTTTTCAATAAGCACTATTTCCATGCAGGAAATGTCACTTGGAGAGTGCTTTTACATCTTGAGTGCTGTGTTATATTCAAACAAACGCATCAGTAGAGATGTCTTAAACACAATTGTGATGCCTCCAGAGCGGTTATCATATCTTCTGTTACCGCATGTGCTTTGTTACTGATGAAATATTAATATATGAGTCTAATTATATTTGTATCTCCTGGCTCAAGCTTCGTATAATTTCTTAAATACATAGGCGTTTGCTTTATATATTATTAAACATTTCTAATGGCCAAGATAGTTAATCACATCTATTATATGTCATGGTTGCTGACATCATCTTACCCTTATACTGGCTGTGGTTTGCATAACATCTACTAGAGGGCACCATTTTGGGGTTCAGTTTCATCAGATTATCACATCCAGAAGAGTGCATTTGTATCAACAGGGTGTTTGCTACTGGTTAATTCTTGGCTCTTCTGTGTGTGTGTCTTTTTTTGCAGATGGAAGACTGTTTCTGAAAACTACGGTGATGTACTGATCAGGCCGAGGATCTAAAGAAAAACATACATTTAAAAAAAAAAAAAAAAAACATGACAGAAAACCCATGAAGATTTTCAAGAGTCTGATTCAAAACGTCATGCTGCTTGTAAGGAGTTCAGTGGAAATGCTGTGTTCACCCAAATGCTGGAGAAGGTTGTGTCTGAATGTAGAATAAGGCATCTTTTTTCTTCTCACTGAGGCCAACATTAAGTAGATTGCTAAAGCAAGTTTTTGTGACATTAAAGGTCGGCCTATGTGAAGGATAAACATATATATATATTGAGCACAGTAAAAACGTACCCATGGTACAATGGTGATAATAACTCAAATTCACAGCACTGAAGTTTTTTATACTGTATCCTCAGCCAGCGAGAAAAGCTTCGAAAGAAAATTGAAGTTTTTTGTTTTGTATTTCAAATTGAATTTTGAGAAGCTAAAAAACAACACGTGGAGATAAACCCTTGTGGAGAAAAAATGTGAAGCTTATCCATGTGTTTAGCAAAGGAGAAGATGGATGATTGATTTTCATGTTTTCTAAATTAGATGACAATACAATCAAGTTTCCTTTTTACAATTGTTGTATATATAAGATCTGATGCTAATGATAGAAAAAGTCCCTCTATCAAACTGAGTGGATTGATAAGGTATGTGTATATAACGTTAAGAGGTATTGTGTATGCAGTAGAGCTATTAGGCAAACAATACCACCATTTATATAAACTTACAGTTTTGTTTCCTTCTATTTCTGAGCCATCATTCTTTCCTATAGCTGCCATTTTGGTGAGAAAGCATGCAGGCATGTAAATGTTTGTCCTGGAATTATGATATTTAATAAATCCTATATTGTGCTGAACAAATACAAGGGTTGACTCACACAACCCAGGATGATTTTGACAACATAATATCAAACACTTTCACTTTCAAATGAAGACTTTTGCTGTCAATAGTACTGTAATATTTGTAACAGAGGTAATATTTCTTGGGATTAACTGTACATTTTATCATGAAACACACTCAGTCACACCTAAAAACTTGCAAAATGATGTGATGAGCTTGAGAAATGGAAAAACAATCAGTCATTATACAATTGTTCCAAAATGAACGCCATTTAAAGACAGTACATTTGCTAATCCCAAACTTCTTTTTTACTAGTGTTTCATGCTATCTTGGTGGAAAATAATTCTCATTATAAGTTGACATTTTCCTGTTGTTTTCCCTACAGACTTTTGAATTTTTGGTGCTGAAACACCTGTGTATAATATCTAGACATAAGCTGATGTCAGTCCTTTACCTGCGCTACAGTTTAGACTTTCTGTGTTACAATCAGAAGATGAGAAGAGACAAGGAGGAGGCGGAAAAGTGTCCCATGTTCACATTGTGTTTGTTCCTTTTGTTCTTAATGGAGTGTCTAGGTCTGTTGTCACTGATAACTTATATAGCTTCTCGAAATCATCTCTTCATTGTACTTCAAATTCAAATAAAGTTAACATGTTGATGATAAATTGAGTTGGGTTTTTGTTTAGACACATCAAACAATGGACACAGAGCTACAGAAAATGTTAGAAAAAAATACCAATACAAGTAGAAATAATAATATTTCTATCAGAGCTTCACAATAAACTCTTGTAATACGTAAGTTTTATTTATTTAATTGTGTAGTTTAGACACAAAAACTTTCTTCCATTTCTCTCGCGTGTGTGTGTGTGTTGTTTGTAACAGCACAGTTACAAAATAATCATCAAATACTGCAGTACCCTTTTGTACACGTGAAAGCTTTATTCTTAATTGCCTTTTTGCATGCTATTTTTAAGACAATATTTGTGTATAATAAAACAATAGTTGACCTTAGGGATCATTTCAGAATAAATGGTAACAGGTATAGCTTTTAAAATGCATTAAAAAACACGAAATTGGCATTGAGAAACAAATGTCTTTAGTAAGCAGTTCTGAGTGAAATGTGTTGACACAGCATGCTCGGCCCATTCCTATTTTGAATGCTTTTTAAAGCGTGGCCTTAACACAGTCACAGAGATGAATAATTGACTGATTGCTGCATAATTCAATGCTGCATTGTAAAAATTCAAGGCCTGGAATTTTTCAAGCTTCTCTTCCTTTATTCTATTAAAAATGAGGTTAAAGTTTCAATCAACCTTGAAAGAACAATATGACATACAATGGGCAATCAATCATGAAAGCATGCTTCCAGCTCCGTTCAGCAGCATGTAGCTGTTCCTTTTGAAACTTCATTGTTGAGTGATAAAAACTCTGACATCACACCCACTTTAGCCATTTAATGACTCAATCCATCCCTCTCTCTTTTTGCTGCAGACTTTGCGCCTGTGAGATGTGTGCTGTTAGTTATTACACAGATATTCTGTTTATTTCTCTATCCGATGTCTTTTCTGCACTGGCATCTTAGAAAAGCAGAGGCCCCGCAGCTACATGTTCCATATCACTGCACATTTTGTAATAAATTCAATTCAGTACAAATATGACCATGAGGCACAAAGACTTTAAATACCAAATGTGCATTATAGCTGTGTTGCTTAACATCACTGTAGTGTGGAAAGCACAGTGCTGATTGCATATTCAATGCATTGAACAGTGTGTAAACCACAGAGTTTATTTACTTGGCTTAATGTTGAGATGTGCTCATGAAGACATCATCCAGACATGATTATTCCGCATGATCCTGCCTGTTTATTTCACTGTTGGTTTGCCTGACGTCACGCTGTCCAAATCATTTGAGTGTTTTGTTTTTCCCATGCATGAAATAAATCACTGGCTATCTCCTCAGGAGGAGTCAAATCAAAGTACACACAGACGTTGAAATAGTTGGCAATGGGCAACAATAGCTAAAAGAATAACACTGCCTTAAAGATTCAAATGCAGATTAATGCTTCATAGTGACGCTTTTTTCTGTTTTCAATCCATTTTGTCCTATTCATTCCCACATTCCCATAGCCTCAAGCCATTACGCAGTACTAAAATTACAATTCACTGAGTATAAGCATGATGCACTGTGTAGCTCATGACTCCATCTAGTGGTACCTATGAATGCAACCAGTTGTTAATGTGACTACATATTGATGTCTTTGGCTATTGTTGAGACAGCTGTTTATATTAAAATAAATAACTTTGATTTTATTTGTCGGACATTTCTGATCATTTTACAATAAAAATAATACATACAGTAATCTCTTTAATCCAAGGTAATGCACAGTTTATCGCCAGAACCCAGGCATGGCCACTTAGTGAAACCAGTAATGTTGGATGTCTCTTGATTAGTCAGCGGTGCCCTAAGATGTTGGAAAGACATTAGGAAGGTGCAGGTTGATTGTCTGAGAGATAGGACTAATGTCATCTAATCAGATAGACCATTATGTATTAGTGAAACTACAAAACAGTTTTATCTGACAAGGGCCAGGCCACATTACCTAAATTAACATTTTGCAAGCGTGAACATGGAGGACCACAGAGGCAAGGGGAGGGCTATAGGACGGTGGCTTGCGCTTAGACATTCGACAGTAATTATTAATTTATGATTGTCTCTGGTCTTAATGAAAATGAAAGCCAGGAAAGAGAACAGGGAGGGATAATGTGGCGTGAAATTGAGTTTCATTTGTACAGGGGCCACCTTTTAACTCTGTGCTTCTTAGGCGGAAATGGAGCCGAGCGCTTCTCTTTCTCTCAAGAGATTTTTTTTTTTTTTTTATCATGCTCTTTCTCCTTTCAGTCTTTTCAGTCAATGTGTGTTCATATCCTCTCATCCTTTTGTGATATTTGGGACCAACACGCCCTTTAACATCTCAATGGCTCTCATAAGGCCTTTTCAAAATGACACAAGCCTCTTTGATGTCTGATAACTGTGTCAACAAGTTTCTTCAATGAAAATGTCTGTGCCTAGTGTTGCTTTAATGTCAACAAGGTAATGCAGAAAGGTCTTGGACCAGGTTGGGAAAAGGGGAGCCAGAATAGATGGATTCATTTACCCAAGACTGTCTGGAGGAGAATGCCATGTTGATACAAAAAGACAGAATCAACTTTTGAGTTTTTATTGCAGACAGATATTAACAATGCTTGTGCCTTTCGAGGTTGATCTGCCATTTTAAGGTCACAGCAATTGTGCCATTCAAGTGTAATAATGTTCAGGAGTACCTTGGACAAACACAGGGCTTCTGTTTGAAGGGCTTGTCTGCTTAGTTGGTAGGCCTGTTACAATTATTGTGGGCATACGGATGTAATGTCATTACTTCCTGCATTAGTATTCAATTATTTACCTTGCTTTTTACATAATTGTAAAATCATACTGACGTTGACTGAACTATTTAAAAAAGCTAGTAATGATATTGTTAGGTGCACATGGCAGGTTAGAGCTCACAGAAAGAAGGTTGTAGGTTTGATGTCCTTCCTGTGAACGAATAGATATGCAACCAAAAGAATTCACAGTGACCAGCAAAACATGCAATCAATCATTTTAAATAAACGGTTATGATTGGTCGGTCATGTTGGACTCTGTAAGACTTGGTCAATGGGAGAGGTTCCACACCCACTTCACGTCACTAAAAAGAGTGAAGTGAAGGTCAAAGGGTCTGGCTGGTCAGGCTGGTAAGGAATAGCAAAATCCCTTTGGTAGCTGTAAACCAAACAGACACTACACCAGCTCCTTTGTGCTGGCGCTCCATGTGTCTGCTACATGGTGCTAATTGTGCTGAGTAAACCCTTTTTCTTTCTGTTTTTGTTTGTTTGTTTTTTTTGACTATGTGTAACTGTAACCTCATTTAATTTAAGTTTGTCTGTTACTAAAACTAATCTGTTTGAGAAATGTAACCTACAGGTTTTGCTAAGGCACCGAATCATAATCAGTTTTTTTCTCAGATTTACATTGTTTGACCTTTAGTTATTTTAGTTATTTTTTAATTGATAACTAATATCATCTTCAAGTATGTCATTGACTCTTTAACCTGAAGTGAATCAACTCTTTTAAAAATGATATCTTCTAGTAACAACACTGATAATTCATCCGTAGATCACTTCCCAATCTCCATGACTTCCCACCTCCCTGGTGTGACATGCGTGTATCTCCAAGTATCTCCAATCACTCTTATACAGCTAACACATGAAAACTGATCTCTTCTGGTGGCTTTACAAATAACAAACAAATAAACAACATAATTGCCTTCGATAGATAGAGATAATGCTCTCACACTCTCACTTCTCATCAACTGCAACACAATATTCACTTTATAACTCAACGCTTCAATAAAATATTAGCTTTTGAAGATGCTTCCGATGAAGTGTCGTCTTTGAGCTTCAACAAAATTACCCACAGCCAGTCTCCAAATCACCAGGGTTGGTAATATTAAGTCAATTACATTTGTACAATTGTGAGCGAGGGCTGGTTAATTTAGTTTGACCTGCAAGCTCGGCGACACTCCCCCAGATAGCAGATGGATGAGGCCAGTGACCACAGGCGTGAGGCGGCGTGTGTGTGAGTGAGTGTGAGCCCGCTGGATTAGTCTTCATTTGGTGCCTCTGTCATCCGGGAGGAGAAGACTGAGCACCGCGTGGCACAGCAAAGAAAACACACAGGGTCAATGGCACACACACAAACACACAATGCACGTTATTAACCTCCCCCCTAGCTCATCAACTTTATTTTGCAATCTTCCCTCAGAACCATTAGAATACCCTGAAGAAATGACTTTCCAATTAAAGGGGATCTAGAAGAAGGTTTTTTTCTTCTTCTTCTTTTATCTCTGGCTCCTGGAGTTCTTTATTTCAATAATTTAAATTGGAATTGATTTTTCAATTTACCCGCTGACTGCTATGGACATAGAGCGCAAGGCCAAATAGAGCTACAATCACAGAATATTTGTTGTGACATTAGCTTACATGTAAATGTGCACACAGCTAATAAATAGTTACAGATTCCCTGCTGTAAAAGCTATCAGACAAGTTAATCATTTATATTGTGAGATTTCAGAAAGCATTGTTTGACCAAGGATGCAACAACTGCATTTTGAGAAATTTGATTTGTTTGATGTATTAGCCCCTCATATCTCCAAGGCACTACTCTGCTAAACTTTACTATTACTCCTTCCTCTAAAAACAGGAAGAAACAGTAGTCTATTCCAGGCTGGAAGCTACAGGCTCACATGTTTAAGTTTGACAAACTACGCCCATGAAGTCGGCAACAACAGCAGTTCCAGCTGTGTTCTAATGAGCATTTACTGTGTCTCTACTACAGCGAGTGCTCTGCCGAGGCTCCCTGCTTCAAAGCCAACTGGATCCTACTCGAGCTGTTTTACAGATGCGTCTCAAAATGCGAGGCCGTTCTTCTGTGGACGAATGGTTCTGTCTTTTGCTCCTGACAGCTGCGCGGGCTTGTTGTTCGCTCTCTCCTGAGTTGTTTTAATAAAGTTGTGCTGCAGGAGTAGTGAGGGAAGATTAATGGACGCACAGGAAGTGTGGCAGTTGTGAGAGGATGCAGGACAGAGCGGGCCAACAGCCATCTGTTCCCTCTCCTTTACAGCTCTCTTAATGGAGAAGCAAACCAAACAACATGGATCTGAGCCCTGCAGACAGACACACACACACATGCACACACACCTCAGTTGCACGTAGCTAAACACAAAACATCACTTTATGTGACAGAGATGAGAGCTGGGCTTTTGTCATCGCATTTCCCTTGTTGGAAGTGTGCATGTGTGTGTGTGTCTGCTTTTTTTTTTTTTTTTTCTTTTACCTTATAGCAAAATAAAGTTGGGCGTGAGCCACGGCTGTGAGATTTAGATGAAAGACACAGCCTGGATGGAACGTGATTAAGAGATATGTTCTTGAGGCAAAACAGTACTTGGCATTAGCAAAGACAAAACCTAATCAAATTAAAGCAAAACACGGCCATTGTTGTGGAGTGTGTTCTCGGTTTGTGTCAGGTTTGAAATGAAGCAGTGTAAAGCAGACATGGCGCTGTGGTTTTATTTAGATTTACACACAGGCACTGACTAATGACGGCTGTGTCCAATGATGCCTAAAGCACTTTATAGAGCTGTCTGGGTTGTAAAAAATGTTTACTGTGATGGCGCTGAATAGCTCACTCAAAGAATATTATTGTTTACAAGTTATTGTTTTAGATTAATTTACCCAACAGAATAGTTAAATCTGGTGTCAGGCCATTACATTACCACTTCTAATGCAGATTATTATTGCTCATTAGTTAATAATACAGTGAGACATGTTTTTTTTTCAGTATGCACTATATGTATAATGACATACATACATACCTGTTTCAAACACGGTGATGGAATAAGTAAAACTTGAAAAATACAATATATAACAATGTTTGTATTGTTATTATATTAAAAAAAACATTAGTATCTCAATATCTGTAACACTTTATTAATTAATGTTTTTGTATGTTTTAGCTAATGGATAGTGAAAAGTCGGCTTATGGCTAGTGTCTTGTCATTCAGAATCACAAGAGTTAAAAAAAACAATGCTACAAATATGTCTCAAAAACTGCATTGTAAGACTTGTCTAGCAGGGCAAAAATAAAATTAAATAAAAACTCAATGCAGGGCCATGACTGGCCCATGGGCCAGACTTTGGACACATTTGAAAGAATAAATTGTATTGCTCAACTGTTTCTCATTTTGCTTGTTTTGAATGTAAACACAGGGCATGTCATGTTAAATGACAACATGCGTTGTGTCCCTCTTTCTCCTGTGAAGACATCTGTACGACATGATGAAGTTTCCTCTCTGAGTATCAATCCTGTAATTGAGCTTAGGGAAAGGAGACGTGATGTGCACACAGAGGAAGTCTTAGGCCTTTGCTGCTTCTATCTCTCCACACTCCACTCACCCTCTCTACCTGGCTTTTACATTAAATTTGTCAGTCAGCTCTCTTTTAATGCACATCAGCTGAAACGAGTGCATTAGCATTAGCAGCCATAGTATCACTCACACTGCTCAGAGCCCCGTTGTGTTGGGTTTAGGCTGAGATAAAAGAACCTTATGAAATATTGTAACATCAAATATGTGTTCACATTTGGAGAGATGCAACTGAACCATTTTAAATCTTGAATCTCCTTGCTCCTCATTGGGATCAGGACTGTAGTTAGGGGCCAAAGCTTACAGTGGAGCCAAGAGCAGTTTCCCAAAGTAAATTACTCTAAACTCAGCAATCTTTGAGCTTGGTTTTGTCCTGGTTTAGACCTTGTTTCATTCTCGTTTAATCCAGGCTTATTCTTTAGTTTAGTGCTTTTTTAGTCTTGGTTTATTCTTGATTTTGTCATGGGTTTAATCCTGGTTCAGTCCTAGATTAGTCCAGGGCATGGGTTTTGGGGTTAGCTGTAGTATTTATTTCTAAGTTTATACTAGGTTTGGGAAAGTGGTTCATTTAGGGGTTTGAATCAGTTCTTGATACAGCCACTGGTGTAGTAGGGCTACTAGTGTGAGTCTTGAGTTAGTCCTGTCTTAGTTCTCATGTAGTCCTAGTTTATATTGAGGATGTCATAGGAGAACCATGTCTGGAGGACAAAGAAGCTGAAGTGAGACAGGATTAACCAAACCTGGCACAGTCCCCAGTGGAGAGTCTACTCTTGTACAACTGGTACAATTAAACACATTCCCACATGCATCTGGTGGAACGCTGTCAAAAACCGACTTTAAATAAATCTTATCCAAATCTATGGAGATCCTGATGTGAGCAGTCCAAGGTTTTCATGGTGGCTCTTAGTTGAGCTGGAAAAAACAGGGGGAGAAGATGAGGGCTGTGCATTATTTATACATGCTAATGGTGGCTGGCTGTGTGTGTGTGAATCGGAAACCAAACAATCTGCTAAAATAGACACACAGCTGTAATCAAGGCCATACATTTCCCAGTGTTCCTTCTGTTCACTGCTAACTGCTGGGTCAATTGGAGCCAGTGTAGCAGCATTTGAAACACTTGCAGTAGATTATCTCCTTTTAATGGAGACAGAAGACAATGTGGGGCTAGATTGCAATTGCCTAAGGAAAAGATTACCTCTGTGAAGCTATGAAGATTTGCATAGCTCACACTTTTCTTACTGGACATATTGTGGTACATCCAGTGCAGATAAGAACAATAGCTTGTGTGCTTAACCTATTTTTGTCCCACAAAAGGAATCCATTAGTCTCATTGTGCAGCCCTTAAGCTCAGCATCACAGGGGGGAACCCAGTGTTGCGCCGCTAGATCCGCACACATGTGCCTCTCATTTCCTATGGCAGTCCAGAAGTATCCCTCAACATCCTATTGTAAAGTTTACCAGGGGAGAGGTTCAGTGCATTAAAGTGCCCTGAGAGGAACACTAAATGATGTAAACGTAGGCAGCTGCGTGTTGCTAATGCTGTACAGTAGACAAGGAGGCCCAGGCGAGGCTGGATGTGTACAGTATCTATATAACATTATAGGCGCTCTTTCATGTCCTCGTGCTCTCTAATGGGAACAATATGAAGACTAATGGCATAGTAAAAGTGCAGGGAACGGGGCTTCAAACCAAACTGTAACACTCATCTGTTGTTTCCAACAGTTAACTGCTAAAAACTGCTTGATTTTGTTGTTTTTGAACATTCAGTATAAACGTCACCTTTAAACTTTTTTCTGTAATAGCATTTTTTTTTTTTTACTTTATATTTAAACTGCCTTTTTCTGCTTAAAATATTTCAGCATTCATCATGAGCAAAAGAAAAATAAGCATTTAACTCTTGAGTTTTAATCATGATAAAGATTTCAGCACAGCACAATTTAGAAAACAAATCCAGCAGTACTCTCTCTGATCATCATTTTAAAGTGTGCTGACACACAAACTCTATTAAGCTGTCTTCAAATATGCAAAAATGATATGATTTTACAATGATTACATATTCACTTCCCCAGCTGGCTGGCTCCGAGCGTCTCCATTTGTCATCGACTATTGTGTCCAATTATATGATTAGCTTTGAACACTCCAGCACTTCGAGAGCTCTCGTGTGTTCTGCCGTGCAGAGTGATTCACAAACAAAGTCATTACAACATGTATTCACACATATCAAATAACAAAACAGATGGCCACTGCGCTCGCCGCCTGATTTGTTTTCCACACGAGTGGTAGGGAAAAAAAAAAAGTATTTTGTCTGAGCTGTGTTTAATGCTGACTGTTTTATTCCCAAAGAAGAGCAGCTGGCTGTCGCGCTGTTAGATCAGCTCCTATGAAAGACAATCTTGTTTTCATTAATTTCTCTACAACAAAGGCACTTGTTGGGAAGATTTAGAATTACAGCGGGTAAAGCTTCCGGATAATTCATCACAGGGATTTGACAGGAAACTTAATTGTTTTAAATGCCAGTTGCTGTGAGCAGTGTGGCTGGTTTTTCTTTGATGTCTAACAGGTGGGACAGATAGACGACCCTCTGATGTTTCATTTGACCTTTAACCCTTTGGTTATAAATCTACTTGTAGTCCACCAGCCAATAAACCTATCATCATGTGATGAACTGCTCTTCCCAGAATTCCTTATGAAATGGAAATAGTGTAGCCTGACTGCGATTAAATACAGTGAAGCACAGTATGCAACAGTCTGCAGGGATACATTCTGACATATATGACACATGTGTATCCAGTATGTGCTCTACACTACACAAACCCCACTGTATTTGTGCAACATGGATTTGTCTGTGCTGAATGGAGGATTTTAGCATCCCGGTGTCTTTCAGAAAAGTCTTTGTGTAGCCATGCTGGTACATGTGGTCACACCAAAAACTGCCTTGACCATCTAATTGCATGAGACATGTATTTACTCAGCTGCCCTGAGTCACCGTCTAATCCAGTTATGAATGAGTAGGTGTGACAGATGCACTAACTTGATTATTTTAGTCAACACTAGATCGATTTTTAACCTGCCTTATGTTTGTCCAGTATGCTCATCAAAAACCATCACGTTCAAATAGAAGTGTTGTTCTTTGTTTAAATCGTCTTTTTAGACACAGACAAAATTTTACAAAAGCTGTTAGATTTGGTTGAAATAAACCCAACACCTGAGTATTCCAAAGTACTCCATTCCACTTTTAAGTTTAAGGTTGCTTTAAATCTAGTGAATAGCCTCTTTGACATCTCTTGAGGATGTTACTGTAAATGCACTCCAAGTGACTAAATCATTTAACATCCAATCAATACAGTTCACAATTGACCATCAGCACACGATGCATGCACAATAGAGCTGTATCTAAGAAATAAATGTAAGACATTCATTATCAGTTTCAATGTAAGACGCTACAAAAGTTTTAAGTTAACATTTAAAGTTTGTGAGGAATGTGATAGAATTTAGAAACTATAGGTTGAGAAAGACTTTGCGCCACATGAGAATTTCTATCCACTTTACACTTTTCTGTTCTCGGGCTCAGACTGTGCCATGCTGCCATCCACTGGCCATTGCATTTACAGCAACTTACAAGTAGGATACTGTATTTCTTCTATTTATTGCAAGGCTTTTCATTTAAGTACAACATTAAAAGCCATGTGATATACATTTATATCAAGCATATTCATTGCATTACAGACATTTACGCTTCTGCATTCAAAATGGCACCACCACAAACGACCCACTCTCATTTCCTGTAGTGGCTGTTGTGACACTGTGAACAAGTTTCATTGTTTATACATATTAACAAAAGCAAACAGACAGAGATCCTACGTGCTGTGTTTATTATAATTATGAAAGTTATTTTTGCCTGTGTCTATTACACCTGAGCCACAGATAGACACTGGCTGCCGACTGTCTGCTGGAGCAAGAAAGCGTCTCAAGTCTCATGGGTGAGTCAATCAGCTCTGAACACAGATGTTTTTGCCACAACAGCAGCACTCCCATACTGTGAGTGTAAATTACATCTCGGAAATTAATTGCAAGTTTTGATCCTTTTGATAATGAAGCATGTACCATAGAAACATTGACTGTAACGTTGTGCCATTTGTGCACAGTTCTTATGGGAATGCTGATTGACAGAACTGGACTCATATCATTGCGCTGTTTAACTTGCTCAGTGATCGGATGCTGCCGGTGTGTGTGTGCAAGCTTTTTCGTCTAACACTGCGCAGATAGTTTCTGTACAGAATCACACTGATCACTCTGTCTTGGAACTGCTTTGAGACAATATAGTACAGAATAATATCTAAGACAGTACTAAGGTTCATTAGGTAGGTGGTAAAAACTGCCCATATGTTGAACCCACCCTCATCTGTCTCTACCAACCGTAGCACTAAGCAAATATGAAAAGGCACAAAACACACCAAAACTTGCACAATGAGTGTAATTATAATCCGGACAGACTTCTGTTTCACTTTTGGTTTAAGTTTGGAGGTCCGACCATGCATCAGATTGTCCACAATGATGACATAGCAACCAATCATGACACAAATAGGCACCAGGAAGAAAAAGATGAGCCGCACAAAGTTGACTGGGTTATCACGGCGAAGGTAAATGATATCTTGCATTTTGACACAGGTCGTAAAGTTGGAGCTCTGATCGGGGTCGTCCATGGAGAAAAGAAGGGGAACAGTGCTGCCAAGAGTCATGAACCACACACCAA